>CM061554.1:34632500-37032500 GCA_030864225.1 Capsicum baccatum var. pendulum
GAGTCGTAGGGTATGTTGATGATTCGTTGGGATGAGTTGTAATCAAACCAGTAAATTTATGGCTTAATTTGCCTCTTAGTATGACTGGATCACTAAGAGATATAATGGGACATTACGAGTCGTTAGGTGTAATTGTAGGGTGTCAAGTGTATGTCCCAATTTATGTTCTGTGCTGACTACGACTGGACTCTACGAGTCATTGGATCCCATTACTATTGGTGTCATTCAGTCATAAGGATAACATTTTAGTGTGTCTTGGTGGTATTGTCTTGGTTATGACTCGTGGTGACTAGTTGTAAGGAGTAGTTACGAGTCATGGGATTGATTTGTAATCAAATACGGCACTTTTCAGCTTTATAAGTTGAGGGCATTCTATTCATTTCCCCTCTTAACCAAATAGAAACTCATGACTTATAACCTCTCAATGGTGTCATTATCTATCATAAACATCTAAGTAACTCCTCATATACTCCCAAATCTTCAAGGTCAAGAACACTTAGGGTTCTTAAAAAGTTGATCAATTAGGGCTTTCAAGGGTGATTTCTCTCCATATATCTTACTATTATAGGCCTATTACTCTTCCATCATTGTTAATTTTAAAAAAAAAATGTGATTTAAAGTATTGTTCTTGACATTATTGCAATGGTTTTGAAATAAAGGTTGGGGTTTTGAATGTTTATGAATTTAACAAAGTTTTTAGTGATTTATTTGTAATTTTGATGATTTAAATATGGTTTTGAACGATTGGGTGCGCAGGTATGGTTAATGAACTAGGTAATTGTGATTTTTCCATACTTGTGACTTTTGAAGTGGTTATTACCCCAATCCCATAATGTGAAATTAGTTTTAGTAATAAGAACTGTGGGAATTTTTAAAGATAAATTTGTCTTAAAATTAAGAAATACAATGGTATGATTTAATGAACAAAGAGAGTCGGTGTTTCCAAATGTGTATTAATGAACAAAGAGAATTGTTCTCCCTAAGTTAATGGAACTTTTTTTGGCATGATGTGTTACCTTGCAAATGTAGTTTGTATGATGATACCAACAGTATATGCTCTAATGTGAAATGTGGTTAAATGAATCGAAATGTATGACACTTATTTTAATTGGGCTAAAATAAGGGTTGTGTAGATGATTCATGAAAGTGGAGGTCTGAGTGACCGATACTGAAAACCACAATTTCCAACATGGGGGTTGAATTTACCAAGGAGGTTCGAGTCCCCTTATTATTATTTCATGGTTAGGGAGGTTCTAGTCCCCTGTAAATCATTATATGATCAGGTTCTTAAGTCACCTTCATATATGTTGGAGAGTTTGACTCCCCCATGTGCATATATATGAGATTATTCACCTGTTCGTGTGGCAATATTCACTGGGGCCAAACTAGGGGTGAGAGATAGGGCCTATATAGCTCATGGGTACTATTACATGATGGTTGAGCTATGCAATCGTGGCTATGGTTTTGAAAAACATGTTAATCCTTGTTCTCTATCCCGACATGTATATATATATATATGTTTATGCATTTAATTATGTGCATTGGTTTTGAATGATTTTAAATCATTAATCATATCATTATGTTATCCTTATCCCTAAGTTTCAGGCTAGCGTTCACCAGGCTAACCATCTTTGGACGTGGTCTCCCCACAAAATGTAGACATTGGTCATACTTCTACTCCTCCTTATCAGTGACTTGGATTCGGGATCAACTAACGGGTCAGATTGAAGTAGTAAGCGTCCATACTTCGAATGACCCCCTTTCATGATTATGTTTTCCTTTACATTTTGACTATTCCTTTGGATTTAATTTTTTTGGTTGTCAGGGGAATGTCCCAACACTTTATTGATATTCAGTTTTGGATCATAGTTTATAAGGCGTTGGTTGGACTATTATAGCTATTAGGCGATATCGATTGTTCGATTGACCGATCCTTAGTGGAGTATTTTGGACATGTATTTAAACTTTTTTAGACTATCGTACGCTATCTTTTTATATGTTTGAAATTCAGCCAACCATAAGGAATGGTTTGCTTAGTTTAGATAGGTACAGGGGGTGATCTCCGATCCATGTGGTTCGGGCCGTGACACCCCATTAAAATGCTTATAACATATTTCTATTCATTGAACCATAATACACATTCAGGCATAAACTGTTGGTATCATAATACCAACTACACTTGTAAGGTAACATAAACATGCCAAACCAATTATCATCACTTTGGGGAATTCACAATCCCTATGGTTCAATTATACATTACCTTGGGGAATTACACAACCCTATAAGGTTCAATTAAAAATTATTATGCTTCATTAGTTTTTTACATTATGCAATAAATCAAGAGTCGTTCAATGTGAATAATTTTCATATTCAAAATCAATTTTACAATATAGGGTTGAGGTCATTATGACTTCAATGATCAATATTCACAAATTTGGGGATATCAAAATCCAATAGTATTTTCCATGCCCCTGCACCCCACAAGTTCAAAACCATAAATAATCCATAAAAAATCATATGTAAACCATGGGAAAATAGTGTTCAAAAATAAACATTCAAAACCCTAATCCATGTTCTAAAATCAACACCAAAACCTCATGAATAACTATTTAAAACACATTCTTTACAAAATAATAGACGGGGAAGAGTAACATGCCTGAAGGATCCTCAATTATGGAGAAAAAAACCTTGAATTAATACCTATATGCTCAACCTTGAGAAAAAACTAGCGTTGCTTTGGTTTTAAGAATTTGAGAGAGTAAACAGGGTTTTTGATCTGTTAAAGTATTAAGATGATTCCTGTAAGGTATTTTATGGACGTGGGGTCTAAGTGGGTAAAGAGGAAAATATCCAAAGTTCCCTCAACTTAAATGCTAAAGAATTATCGCTAGTCATTACGAGTCTTATGACGACTCGTTGAGACACCTTACGAGTCATAGCCAAAATAGTATCATGGGGCACACATATTGTTGACTCTATGACTCAGACCATACTACTCTTATCGTGGCCTTATGAGTATCGTGACCCTAGCACTCATAGGTTCTTATACATATCTAAGATAAAACAATTTGGGCTTCACACTAGTTACCCTATGATTAATACTATGTGATTCGTCTAGAGTTTTGCTGACTCGTTAGTAGCCACTTATAATAACGATAGGAAACTCAGCCACACATACTAGTCAGGCTACTATTATGATCCCATGACTCATTAAGACTCCCTAAGACTCGTACAAAGGAGTTGTAGTCTGGACATGAAGATAAAATTTGGAAATTCATGGACCAAAAATCCAGGGTGTTGCAATTTGGGTCTTGCCCATTCTCTGATACAGTTTGCAATTTCTTCAACCTTTCAAGATTCAGAATTAGGGATCCCAAGACTTTTTATGGATATCTCATATATAAGGATAACACTCAGCTCATCAATCAGTTATCACTCAAAGTTGGGTTTATTTGTGTTCAGTAGGGTTCCTTGTCAATTTCAGAGTATGAGGCTAGGTTTTTTTAGTTGTTCATACATATTTCTAGGTTATATCCTTCAGATCATGACATGGTGCGTAGAGTTATTAAAATATTAATATTGCCACTCTGTTTGGTGAATAAGAATTTGATAACAGTTGGGTCTTTTTTTCTTAGGTTATTGATCATGTGAGGGCCACAGAAAGAGCATGTATTGATAATAAAGGATTCGAAAGTAAGAGACCATGTCATTAACTTAGTATTATTAGTATTCTATCCGGAAGTGAGGATCATTCTAGTGGAGGTCAGCTTTACTTTAGCCTATTGATTATATATAGGTAGAATTTTAGACTATGAGTGGCTCTCATATTAGTCATGGTTGTCACAGCAAGCAGAGTTCTCATAGGACCTTACAAGTTTTCGGTGTGGATCTTTAGGTTGTGAAGTCAATTCTAGCAAAAGAAGGGTAGTATCTTAGAGTATTCTAGGAGCTTGTTTTGGTTGTAGGAAGATAGGTCAATAGTTTAGAGAGTTCCCCAGGTGCGAGTTGGTTGTTCAGACAGAGTTAGAATATATTCCTCACCAGCCTAGAGTTCCCAAGAGTTATCATATTTCTCTCCAGGTTAGGGCTTCAGAGATTTTTTATGACTGCAGAGTGATCGATCACTAGTCAAGAGAGTGTCCCTGACATGGGATTAAATATCATTTATCTTATTCAAATAATTCTCATGGTGTTGAGGCACCATCAATTCGAGGAAGTACACTTATCACATTAGTTGATGATTCAATCGGTCAGTCCGATTTTGAACCCGTTCAAATGTTTTCACCCTCAGACCCACCAAGCATGTGACGTTACATGACTGGCTCACAACTTAATTTCCTGCCTTTACCTTGGCATTTCTATGTATTGAGATTCTTGTACCCATTGATGATTCGTATGCCTTTGTAGGTTTATTAATTGTTGTGTGTCTTGAGATAGTATTCGCGATTATATGGCTAGCCCCATAGATTATTTATTTTAGTAGTTTATGGAGGGTATCAGCATTGATATTTTGCCCTATGAGTGTAGCTTTTGGGTTGGAGTCCCATTTACCTTGGCATATAGTCCTTATAATTGCCCTAGTGGTACTGCTATTGATATTCATTTTTTGTACCACTTATTCCTTATATTTTTGTTTATATTATTGTGGTTATTACTGCCATTTTTTATGTTAGTGATCCTCGATTGATAGATGACTAGAATGTTAGTATCTAGTTAGAACCCCTTATCTCACGGTTCATATTCGTTGGCTTGGGGATCTAGATTAGATGTAGGATTTTTCTCTTGTAGCGAGGTGATCTTGATCATTTTCCTCTTTTGTTTGTGATCACGCTCAACTTACTCCATGATTTATGGGCAAGGAGATCACTGTCTAATATAATAACCCAACTTAAACTGGGGTATAATCCTCGATGACTGGAATTAGTCATCAAATCCTATGTGTGTTAATAGCTACTAAAGGTATACTTGTAATGTAAACAAAGTGAAAGACATAAATTAAAATAAGGGGATTGGTTTGGATGGTTGTTTTTGCAAAATCTAATCAAACTACCAATTAAGAGTAACGAAAGTGGGTAAATTTCAAATAGGAGAATAGTATTGGGATTATGTCTTCCTAGGGGCAAACACTGCATGGGTTTATGATAATCAAATGCAAAATCAAGTTAATGACTATATAGGTAGGCTAGGTTAGGATTTTTGATGCTATATTTTCAACCAACCACTAAAAATATCACCAATTGACTGATAACGTTCAATCTACAGCTCTCGTAGGAGTGTAAAGCGGTTGTTGTCAAATATAGAACCCAACTGGGTTGGGTATCAATCCCACAGAGAATAGCTTGGTCAACAAGTAAGCAAAGATTACTAGACTTTTAGTGCAAGTCTCGTAAAAAGGGGGATTGTAACATGTAACACAAATGATAGAGTAAAAACTGAAAATAGCAAAGTAAAGAGAAGGAATGTTTAATAAGAAGTTTAACCAATGAGAATTGAGAAGTTGGGGTTATGTCCACCTTATGAGTTGTACGTCTCTATTGGCTATGAGTTATGTGGAATTCAGACATGCATGTGCTTATAGAGAATTGTATTCGATGGTAAATCCAAGCGTATTTCGACCTAAACAAGGACTATTTCACTTTAACTCTTTCGAGCTTAAACCGTATCTAACGGTACAAATTCTCCAAGAGGTTAATGCAGTTACGACATTAACTTTTTAATAGGGGATGGGACCCTATTACCTTGACATTATCTCTTTTCCAGACATATAACTTTTCTTTTGAACAAGTTAATGCTATACTGGCGTATTCTATGCGTCTGCAGCCACAAGAATTCACATTAAGATGAAGAGAATAATGATATAAGCAGCATACGTGTTACGAATTCAAAAACTCATAGCAATAGATAGTATCTTATTAGGCTTCCATAACCCCAAAAGAGGAGTTTAGCTACTCATGAGTGCAAAGAAAATCACAACAGACTTTATCATCACACCAAAATAAAGATCTTGCGTGAAGTATGTTTTGGTAGCACTTGTGGTGTGAATTCCTTGAAAAATAACGTTTCTCTTGTTGCGGAAATTAAAAATAGAATAGATAAATAATAATGTCAACAACAAATTTCTGAAGAGAAGGAGAAGGATCGAATAGGGGGGATAGGGATGTGGGTGGCGGAAGTTGGTTGATGGATGGGTGGATGGATGGATGGGGATTGAAGAATGAATAAAAATCTCTACAAAAATAGGATATTTATAACACCCATATCCTATTCCTACAAAGCTACTGAATTATTTAACCCAATCCTACTGGGTTACTGCATCATTATCCTAATCCTAATAGGTTACTGCTGATCCCCAAAGTCTTGAGAAATGTTGTTTTTGCCCGAGACATATTTTCCATGCACTACTTTTGGTCCTTGGCATCCAAGCTTTGCTTTCCTCCTTTCGTGAAGCTTTCTTTGGTGCCAAGTTATCCATAAAATGCTGAATTCTGCATCATTTATACTTGAAAACTTGCTAATCATGTTCGTTAGCTCACTTACAGGAAAAAGGACTAAAAGTGCATGAGTTATATAATTTGTCCTCAAAACTTAGCTAAAATATGGGGAAAATATAGCACTTTAGGCGTGTAAATTCGCCTATCATCAACACCCCAGACTTAAAGCTTTGTTCGTCCTTGAACAAATTATCATGTCCCTCTAAACATTTACTTAGGGTTTCACAATAACAACACAAAATATTCGTCAAGACAAGCACAACAATTATCAACAAAGAGTAGTTTTCTGATCATTAGTTGAAACAATTCAACCTCCAACATAGACACGTGATGGTGGTTAATTCATGTCCATAAGTTAAGGCACAAAGAATCGTACACAACTACCCAAACTCATCAACCATGTGTGTCTTACAATATATTACCCATAATCACTCACAAGTATAGTATATTTATCGAAACATGGGTATACGAGTATGCTTGCTCTCTCTCTCACAAAGAATTCATATGCTGCAACTGATGAACATAGGCTTGCCCTTAGTGTAATGCTCCACTAAGTGTCAGAATGTTAAGCTTAGGATCAAATAGGTCTTTTACTAGTTGTAATGTAGGCTAAGGGATGGGTAGGACTATTTTGTCCAGAAATAGTGACTATGTTCCTAAGAGCTTTAATACGTCACATTATGTCATTAACACTTTTCTTTAAAACAACCTTTCTACTTTCTTTTATTCTACCACCCCTTTTCTCCTCTTTTGTTTTTCAATTTTAAACATAACTAACTTTTCAGTTTTCTTTTCCTTTTTCTTTTCATAACACACCTCTTATGATAGCAATTTTTTTTCATAACAATTTCTAGAACCAATACATTCTAAAGCATCATACTCACCCAATTTCCTCTTATTTTGTCACATGACTTTACACTTTAAAGCACTTAGTAATTTGGATCAAATTATGGTCTTGAAAAAATGGATTAGGCTTACATATGAGGCTGTCAAAGAAAATAGGCTAAAGGCTCAAAGGGGGTTATCTAGGATGATGTCCATGGGTAGGTAAGAAGGTAAACAAGTATAGGTTTCCAAAGAAATGCCTAAATCATCTCCTAGACTTACACTCTTTATGTTCTCTTTACATACATACCAGGCAAGTTCTAGCATCAGCCACAAGCACAGAATATACTATTATCTCACACACATAAGGCACATGGTCGACTTCCTTGGGAGAAATATAGACTCTTGACCGAACAATGAAGGAATTGACCACACAATCTCACATAGTGAGTCACAATTAGAGCCTAAATGTCTCAATAGTCATGATTTTAGCACAAACTCTTGTTATAATACCATACTGCCTATTAGAACAATTTTATGCCAAGTTAAAATTTTAAAAAAAATTCTACTACTAAAAAACAATTAACTAAAAAAACTAAACAAACAACCATAAATAAATGCAAATGCAGATAAAGATGTATAGCATACTAATACCAGCACCCCACACTTTGACGAGATACACTGCCCTCAATGGAAAATAAATAAGAAGAACCTGGTTAGTCGAACTCATCCTCTATGTCTGGGGTCATACCCCCTGCATCGGAATCATCATCAGAGTCGTCATCCTCAGAAGTTCCTCATAAGTACAGCACTTGATTCCAAGAATGCGTCGAGGTATTTGCAGCACGGAGGATTCAGCTTGCTCTTTTCTTCCTCTTTTCTTACCTATCTGTGAGGTGGGCACTTTTTCTTTACCTTGTCTTGCTTTTGGTGCCATTGAACCTGAGTTAGATCAATAAAAAATCAGTAGTGGTACCACCCCACACGTATGTTGTTGGCACAAACGAGTGAAGTGATTCGAATCGAATTTGGACACCAAAAGTGACCATAGGCGGCGCCTTTTTCTTTGCCTATGCTAGGCATAGGCAGCGCCTTTTGCAAGGAATTGTTGAGCATAGGCGGTGCCTATTCCATGGCATTGTTAGGCATAGGCGGCGCCTATGCCATGGCATATGAGATTCAGAGACAAAAGGCATTGGCATAGGCGGCGCCTATGCTATGGCATACTTGGGCATGGGCGACGCCTATGCTATGGCACTCTGGAATCCGAGAGCTTAGGCCATAGCATAGGTCTTGCCTTGTTCGTGTCCTAGTTTTACATCGGCCTAGCCTTGTTTGTTGCCTATATTTTCATAAGCAATGCCCAATCCATAGCCTTTTACTTCTTCATTCCTAACTTACCACCTTCAACATGCAATACTTCCAAATCAAAATTTGAAACCAATCTTCTCCTTTATACCTCTTGTACCTACACTTGCTCAAAAACAACAAAAACAATTAGAACGATGGGTTTCCTCCCATCAAGCGCCTTAGTTTTGGTCATGGCTCGACTTTTCTTTTTGGATTTTTATTTATCAAAAGCAAACACGTAATAGAATGAAAGAAAGACAAAAAATTGAAAAATGATGGGTTAGCTCCCATCTAGTGCTTGATTTATTGTCACGGCATGACATAGCTATCTCGATTTCTTAGACTTCATCGAGATAGATGGTGCATCATTTTTTGAAAGGATTCAGACGATGCTGATACTTACTTGTAGGCATGCAATCTTCTTCGATATGCCTCTTGTGCATACATATCCCAGGTTGGATACCAATTATATCATCAATAGACCAACCAATGGCTCTTTTGTACCTCTTTAGAGTAGAGATGAGAGCCTCTACGTGTTTTTCACTTAAATCATCCTCCACACTCACCGAAAGTGTATTTCCACTTCCCTAGAACACATACCTTAGATAATTGGGGAGCTCTTTTGATTCTAGCATTGGTGGCTCTTCAATGGAAGTCTTCGCTGTCGGTGATGGTTGATTCTTAAGATCAAGGTCCAGCTTCTTAGGAGTATGAGAATAGGACTCTATTTCTGTCAGGGAACACATAGTTTCTTTATAATCTTCATCGTCCTCATGCTCAACATTCAGTAGCGTAGCAGACAATGGCTTAACAGTAAGTTGTTCCTCTACAGATACTGCTTTCTTATCCTCATGATAAACATCAGCTACAGAGAACACATTCGTATCGCTGTGCTACTTCATTGCTTTCAAAGCGGACCACTTCATCATTCAACCAAAATAAAAGCTCATTATCTCTCATGTCAATAAGCACACTTCCTGTTGCAAGGAAAGGACGTCCCAAGATTGTGGGAACTTCAGAATCCACCTCGCAATCCAAAATCACAAAGTCTGCAGGAAAAATAAATGAAGAAACCTTCACCAATACATCACATAGAATACCAACAGGTCGTTTTACCGACCTATTCACCATTACGAGACTCATATTGGTTGGAGTAGGGTCACCCAACACCAACTTTTTATAGATACATAAGGGCATCAAATTGATGCTGGCTCCTAAGTCACATAATGCTTTGGCAAAGTTCAAAGATCCAACGGTGCAAAGAATAGTGAAAGCACCGGGGTCAGCCTTTTTTTGAACTAGTGATTGAGTAGCAATTGCGCTGCAATGATGAACAGTATCATTTAACTCATAGCTTGCTGCCCGCTTCTTTGTCAACAGGTCCTTCATAAATTTCGCATACCCAGGCATTTGTTCTAGTGCCTCCACCAACGGAACATTAATGGTCAGCTGCTTTAACATCGTCATGAACTTGCTGAACTTTGTATCATTCGCCTGCTTCTTCAATCTTTGAGGAAACGGTGGTGGTGGATATGGAATTGTTTTCTCCACGGCTTTCTTCTCCTCTTGCTTTCGAATTTTGGTAGTTTCAGGCTACAACCTACTAGGGGTGACGTCATGGATGTCTTGGTCAGATTCTATGGCATCATCATCTTCCTTATTTTCGGCCACTTTCTTGCTTTGGGATGAATTTTGCAGCACCTTACCACTCCTGGTAGTAATAGCCATGCATGATCCATCGTTCCTTGGATTTTGCACAGTGTTGCTAGGTAAAGTGCCAGCCTTTCTTTGGTTGAGTGCTGCTGAAAGTTGGCTTAATTGCTTCTTTATTTTCTCTATTGATGTGGAATGTGAATTAACCAATTTCTTCATTGAGTACAAATCATTTATTACCTCCGTTACTCCCGCGCTGGTTGCCTCCACTCCTTTCAACAGTTTGTTCATCATATCTTCCATATATCCAGAACCAGATGTAGTGGCGTCACGTCTTCCTGGGGGAACATACAAACCACTATTGTCACTCTTGTTCTTCCAACTACCTTGGTCCATCTTTCCAGATCTATTATAATAGTTCTGACCTTGGTTTTCTTGGGCATTGCCTCGGAAACCCCCCTGATTGTTTAAGTAGTTGGCTTCTTCTTCTGAATCAGATTCACCTCTTCCTTTTGATGCAATAGCTTTGACTTTTTCGGTCTTCCCTGATAATAGATGCTTTGTAAGTGATAACGCTCAATCTACAGCTCTCGTGGGAGTGTAAAGCGGTCGTTAGCAAATATAGAACCCAGCCTGGGTTGGGTGTCGATCCCATAGGGAATAGCTTGGCCAACAAGTAAGTAAAATTACTAAACTTTTAGTGCAAGTCTCGTAAGAGGGGGGATTGTAATATGTAACCAAAACAATAAAGTAAAAGCTGAAAATAGCAAAGTAAAAAGAGAGTATTTCGTAGGTTGTGAAACAATGAGAATTGAAGCGTTGGGGTTATGTCCACCTTTTGAGGTATACGTCTCTATTGGCTATGAGTGTGTAGAGTCTTGACATGCAATTGCTTATAGAGAATTGTACTCGATGGTAAATCCAAGCGTCTCGCGACCTAAATAAGGACTATTTCACTTTAACTCTCGTGAGCTTAAAGCGTGTCTAACGGTACAAATTCTCCAAGAGGTTAGTCCAGTTACGGCACTAGCTTTTTAATAGGAAAGGGTGTCCTACTACCTTGACATTATCTCTTTTCCAGACAAATAACTTTTCTCGCAAACAAGTTAAATGTTAGACTGGTGTATTCTTGCGTTTGCAACCGCAAAGAATGTAGATTAAGATGAAGAGAATAATGATATAAGCAATATACTTGTCTTGAACTCACAAACTCATAGCTATAGATAGTAACTCATTCGGCTTCCATAACCCCAACTAAGAGGTTTAGTTACCCATGAATGCGAAGGATATCACGATTTGCATGGTTGATGGCGTGAGAAGTAGGTGATAGGCGTGTGGTTTTGGTGATTCCTTAGCAAGTAACGATTCTCTTGTTGTGGAATTTAAGAATAGAAGAGTAGATTAGAAGTGTTTGTAGTGGAAGATGGGAGAGATGGAAGAAAAGTAATTGTTGAATTAAGTGAAGAATTAATTTCTGAATGAATAAAAATCTCTAGCATGATAGGGTATTTATAATACTCCTATCCTACTCCTACTAAGATAATGAAATAAATAACCAAATCCTAATATACTAATGAAATCCTTGACCCAAATGTACTAGAGTAAGGTTACAATATCATAATCCAAATAGAATAGTTAAACACATAACCTAATTGTACTAGGTTAATGTATCTTTGTAAAAAATCCAGTTTTGTGTCTGTAAGTCCCCAAAGTCTTCAGAAATGTTGTTTTAGCCTGGGACAAATTTTCCATGCAGCAGATTTGGTCCTTTAGGCGTCCAGCTCCTTTCTACTTCGTTTGTGAGCTTTCTTTTGTGTCAAGTAAGCCATAAAATGCTGTATTTTGCATCGTTTATACCTGAAACTTTCCTAATCATGTTTGTTAGCTCATTTACAGGAAAAAGGACTAAAAGTTCATGAAATAGATAATTAGTTCTCAAAACTAGGCTAAAATATGGGCAAAATATATTGATATAGGCGTGTAAATCCGCCTATCATCAACACCCCACACTTAGAGCTTTGCTCGTCCTTGAAAAACATATCATGTCCTTCTAAGCATCGACTTAAGGTTTTTACAGCAACAACACAAAACATTTATCAAGACAAGCACAATGATTATTAACAAAGAGTAGCTTTCCGATTATAAGTAAAAACAATTTAACCTCAAGCATAGACTCGTGATGGTGATCAACTCGCATGCAAACGTTAAGGTACATAGAATCATATACAACTATCCAAAACTCATCAACCATGTGTGTCTCACAATATAATACCCATAATCACTCATAAATATAGCATACTTTTCAAACATGGGTATCAAAATGTCCTTGCTCTCGCTCTCACAAAAAATTCATATGTTGCAACTAATGACCATAAGCTTGCCCTTAATGTAGTACTCCACTAAATGTCGGAATGTTAAGATTAGGATCAAGTAGGTCTTTAGATGGTTGTAATGTAGGCTAAGGGACGGGTAGGACTATTTTGGCCAAGAATAGTGACTAGGTTCCTAAGCGCTTTAATACATCACATTGTATCATTGACACTTTTTTCTTTCTTTTGTTCTACCACCCTTGTTCTCCTCTTTTCAATTTTAAGCACAACTCACTTTTCAGCTTTCTTTTCCTTTTTCTTTTCACAACATACCTCCTATGATAGCACTTTTTTCTTTTACATAACACCTTCAAGAACCATTACAATTTAAAGCATCATACTCACCCAATTTCCTCTTATGTTGTCACATGACTTTTTCACTTTAAAGCACTTAGGAATTTGGATCAAATTACGGTCTTGAAAAAAAATGGATTAGGCTTACATACAAGGTTGTCAAAGAAATAGGTTAAAGGCTCAAAAGGGTTTAACTAGGATGATATCAATGGGTAGGTAAAACTGAAGGTAAACATGTATATGTTGCCAAAGAAATGCCTAAATCATATCCTAAACTTACATTCCTTATTTTCGCTTTGCATACATACCAGGCAAGTTCTAGCATCAGTCACAAGCATAGAATATACTATTATCTCACACACACAAGGAACATGGTCGACTTGATTGGAAGTAATATAGACTCTCGACCCAACAAGTGAAGAAATTGAATCACACAATATCACATAATGAATCACAACTAGAGCCTAAACGTCTCAATAGTCACAATTGTAGCACATACTCTTGTTCTAATCTCATGCTGCTTATCAAAATAATTTCATGCGTAGCTAGAAAAAATTTGACTCCTAAAAAAATTTAAAAAACGTTGAACGAAAAAAATAAATAAAAAAATGGACTCAAAAAAAAAAAAGTAAACAAACAAAAATACAAACGAACATAGGTGTAAACAGAGAAGTATAGCATGCGATTCTGCCACCCCACACTTAGACGGGACACTGCCCTCAGTGGAAAATAAATTCGAAGAACCTGGTTAGTAAGACCCTTCATCAATGTCGGGGGTCATCCCCCCGTCATCTGAATCATCATAAGAGTCGTCGTCAGAGTTCTCCTCCTCGTCAGAATCAGGCAGGCGTCTATCATCATCAGTCGGCACATCATCGTCTAGAGGTTCCTCAAAATATACCCCCACTCCACACATCTCCCGTGCATGCCTGTTCATTTTGTAGTCGTGGTCCAGCTGTTGGAGCTCTTCAGCAGTTGGAATACGTCCACCACTCATCATAGTGAATCGTGTCATGCTATAGAGATCACGGAAGAAACTCTCGTCACGAGCATGTCTCTCCGCAGTAGTAAGGTTGACTCCATGAGTTATTTCAGCATCTTTAACCTTGGTGAGGTCAACCTTCTTTGGGTTATGTGGGAGTTTGTGGTCCGCTGGTTCCTCTTCGACATCCTCCTTCCGCAACATTGCAGTCAACAAATTGCCGAATGTGAAATGGGACCTTTTGTGGAGTCTGGCCTTCCTCATGGTAGATCGAATGATTGCCCCAAAGTTGATAGGGACATTTTTCATCAAAGCATAGACCAAACACACTCTATCTCTCGATATCTTGGTGTATTGAGTCCCAGGAATAAGGCATGAGTTGACAATGCGCATCCAGATTCTTGCTTCCCTATTTAGTGGAGCATAGGGGAAGGTGTTGTGATGGCCTGTTTCCTTATGTCTGCCCCATCTTGCCATCGATATGCTTCCACAAAGCGTATGTCGTAATGCTCTATAAGGAGGCCTGCTGTACAGCTCTTTGAATGGTGTTGTGTTGACCGAAGGTAAGCCAAGAAAAGAGTTGATCCAATCCGCGGTAAGCTGTAACACTTGGCCCCGAATTTTGACGTCGTTGCCTGTTGTGTTCGGCGACCAGTTGGCGTAAAACTCTCTTGTTAAGTCAATATTACACTCTCCCATGTTGCGGAAGATGAAATCTAGCTTCATAGACATTATTTTTGCCAACATACGCGGCTCCTTCTTTGCTAAGGTCTCCTTGTTGATCAAGTCGACGTGCACATATTTTCTTTCTTTGTTGCTGCTGTACCATGCTTTGGCTTCTTCCTCAAGAACCCATTTTATTCCGAACATTCTGTGTGGCAGGTGTGCTGAGGATGATTCTCCTTGGTCTTTTCGACTTCTCTTTTTGCCCTTTTGGGACGTGGTAGCCTTCTCCTTGCCTTGCCTTGCTTTAGGTGCCATTGTACCTGAGACTAGAAATAATGTTAGTTGCAGCACAATCTCACTTGATACAATCGATATGCAAGCACTAGGGGTACCACCCCACACTTAGTTTTGTTGCACAAATCAGTGAGGTGAACATAATCGATTTACTCAGATTTCGTCGACATACGTTTTAGGATTGTGTTCCGACAAGAAAATCAGCATTGTATCACTTAATTGCAGCCATTGGACTACTTTCATGGTAGATATAGCAACACTATGACATAGGGGTTACCACATGGAATCGTTATTCGTACAACAAGCACAACCTCCTAAGTCGATAGGCACTATAATCTTATCCCGATGGCCGGGATAGTTTATTATGTAAGCATCCAAACAAAACTCTTAAGCAATATTCATAGCCATATATATTCAGCAAATATCATAACAATGCCGTTGAAACAAAAGTCAAGTCGGAAACAAGTCAAGAATTCCCTACGTATATATTCACTCACATGATTTTGCAACAATAATCCAAACACATGAACATCACCACCAATCTCGCATGATTTAGCAATTTATAATAAGCATAGCAACATAGTACTTACGATAATTAGATGAAGAATAAGAGAGTACTTACTTGCTTGAATCTTGTGGAGAAGTTGTTGTGAATTGGGAGAGCAAAAGAACAAAATTTTGAGAAGATTTGGAGGGTTATGCGGCACCTTTAGGGTTGTTTCTAATGTGGTTGTGATATAAAACTAAGTCCCCTTTATATAGGAAGAGTATGGGTCGGGTTATGACCCATTTACAATCGGATTTGGGGACAAGAACACCACATATGCGGCGCATATCACTCGGCATATCAATGACATATGCGGCGCATTGTCTATGGCATAATGGGACATATGCGCCGCATAGTCTATGGAATTTCTAGACATATGCGCCGCATAGTCTATGGCACATGAGATACTGAGACCAAATGCCATAGCATAGGCGGCGCATAGTCAAAAGCATACCTAGGAATAGGCGGCGCATAGTGTATAGCACACTAGATTTCGAGTCCTTAGGCTATAGAATAGGTTGTGCATCGTTCGTGGCCTATTTTTACCAAGGCCTAGCCTTCCTCGAAGCCTATTTTGACGTGAGGAAGGCTCAATTCATAGCCTTATGCATCACCATTCCTAACTTACCGATTTTACCATACAATGCGTCCAAATCGTCGATTGAGATCAATCTCCTCGTTGCATACTTCTTGCACCTATATTTGCTCAAAACAAAATGAAAACGATTAGTATGATGGGTTGCCTCCCACCAATCGCCTTAGTTTTGGTCGTGGAACGACTCTTATTTTTGGATTTTCATTTATCACAAAGAAAAACAAAAGACTAAAACGACGAAACGATAAAACGATAAAACGACAAAACAATAAAACAATAAAACGATGGGTTGCCTCCCATCTAGCGCCTTATTTATTGTCGTGGCTCGACGTAGTAATCTCGAGTACTTAGACTTCATCGAGATAAGTGATGACCATGTCATTTATCGAGTCAAGAGGACCGATATATGGCTTAACACGTTGGCCATTCACTTTGAAGATAACACCATCATTGTCTTCCAATTCGACTACTCCAGACGAGTAGACTTGGATGACTTTAAATGGACCAGACCACTTTGATTTTAACTTACCTGGGAAGAGCTTGAGTCTGGAGTTAAAGAGTAGTACCATGTCACCTTTTTGGAAGTTTCGTCGAACAATCCGCTGATCATGATACTTCTTCATCCGCTCCTTGTATAAATCTGATCTTTCATATGCATGGAGACGAAATTCATCTAGTTCGTTCAGCTGCTCCAACCTCAGGTTCTTCACATCATCCCAATTCAGATTCAAGTGTTTTAATGCCCACAATGCCTTGTATTCAAGCTCGATGGGTAGATGACAAGCCTTCCCATAAACTAGCTGATAAGGTGACATGCCAATGGGTGTCTTGAATGCAGTCCTATACGCCCATAGTGCATCATCTAGATTTCGAGACCAATCCTTCCAATTCGCATTAACCGTCTTTGCAAGGATTTGCTTGATCTCACGATTGGAAACCTCTACTTGTCCACTAGTTTGGGGATGATAGGGCGTAGCTACCTTATGTTGCTTGACACCATACTTGGCCAATACAGATTTGAATAGCTTGTTGCAAAAGTGAGATCCTCCATCACTTATGATAGTACGAGGTACTCCAAAGCGAGAGAAGATATTCTTCTTTAAGAACGCTACAACACACTTTCCTTCGTTATCGGCCAATGCTACAGCTTCAACCCATTTTGACACATAATCCACAGCAACCAAGATGTACTTCATTCCAAACGAATTCATGAATGGTCCCATGAAATCAATACCCCACACATCAAAGAGTTCTACCTCCAGAATTTTGGACATGGGCATTTCATGGTGTTTTGAAATAGCACCTTGACGTTGGCATTGGTCACATCTTCTCACATAGTCGTGTGCATCTCTGAATATTGTAGGCCAATAATAACCACTTTGCAAGACTTTCCTTGCCGTTCGATTCCCTGCATGATGTCCTCCAACTTGCGAAGTGTGGCATGCTTCCAATATAGTAGGCACTTCTTCATGGGATATACATCGTCGAATGATACCATCCGCGCATCTTCGAAACAAATAAGGCTCATCCCAATAGTAGTGTTGAACGTCATGCATAAACTTCCTCCTTTGGTGGTAAGATAGATTGGAAGGTAACACATTACTCACCACGAAATTTGCAAAGTCGGCATACCATGGTAATTTCTCCATTGATGTCTCTAGTATCTCCTCGTCAGGAAATGCATCATCAATATGATTTTCTGGTTGCGCCATATACTCATTCTCAAGTCTAGATAGGTGATCAGCCACTTGGTTCTCGCAACCTCTTCTATCTTTGACTTCGAAATCAAACTCTTACAGCAGCAATACCCATCGAATCAGCCTTGGTTTTGCATCCTTCTTCGTCATTAAATACCTAAGAGTTGCATGGTCTGTATGAACGATCACCTTAGTACCCAATAGATAGGCACGAAACTTCTCAAACGCATACACAACCGCTAAGAGTTCTTGTTCAGTAACAGTGTAGTTCCTTTGGGCTTCATTTAGGACCTTACTTTCATAATAGATAGGATGAAACAATTTCTCCTTTCTCTGTCCAAGAACAGCACCAACGGCTACACCACTAGCATCACACATGACTTCGAACGGGAGCGTCCAATCTGGTGCTACCATGATAGGGGCTTCAATGAGTTTTCCTTTATGGCATTCGAATGCCTTTAAGCAATCGTCATTGAAGTCAAACTTTGCATCTTTCTCCAGTAGTTTGCACAATGGACTAGAAATTTTGGAGAAGTCTTTGATGAATCTTCGATAGAAACCGGCATGGCCAAGAAAACTATGAACTCCCTTCACCAAAATTGGAGGCGGTAGATTCTCAATTACCTCTATTTTGGCGCGATCAACCTCTATTCCTCTTTCGGAGATCTTGTGCCCAAGAACAATTCCTTCTTTTACCATGAAGTGGCACTTCTCCCAATTAAGCACAAGGTTGAACTTTACACATCTTTGTAATGCCATGCTCAAGTTTGCCAAACATGCTTCAAAAGACTCACCAACAACTGAAAAGTCGTCCATAAATACCTCCAAAGTGTCTTCAACCATATCAGAGAAAATAGACATCATACATCGTTGAAAGGTGGCTGGTGCATTACACAACCCGAATGGCATGCGTTTGAAGGCAAACGTACCATATGGGCATGTAAACGTTGTCTTCTCTTGGTCTTCAGGTGCAATACATATCTGATTATAACCTGAATAACCATCCAAGAAGCAAAACCATCATTTCCCCGCTAATCGATCTAGCATTTGGTCCATAAATGGCATGGGGAAGTGATCCTTGAGCGTCCAAGAATTCAGCTTGCGGTAGTCCATGCATACTCTCCATCCAGTAATGGGCCTGAGTGGAATAAGCTCATTCTTTGCATTCGCGACCACCGTCATGCCTCCTTTCTTGGGAACACATTGCACAGGACTCACCCATGTACTATCAGAGATAGGGTATACAACTCCTGCGTCTAACCACTTGATAATCTCCTTCTTCACCACTTCTTGCATTGGTGGGTTTAATCGCCTTTGATGTTCAATGGTAGGTGTGCACTTTTCTTGAAGCTGAATTTTATGTGTGCAAATCCCAGGTGGAATACCAATAATATCCGCAATGGTCCATCCAATAGCTCTAATATACTTGCGTAAGATTGCAATAAGAGCTGCAACTTGTTGCTCACCCAAATCGGCTGCCACTATGACTGGAAGAGTGTTTCCGCTTCCTAAGAAGGCGTACTTCAAATGGCTTGGCAGCTCCTTCAATTCTAACGTGGGTGGCTCTTCAATAGATGGCTTAGCTGGTGGTGTGGGTTGATTTTTGAGATCAAGATCCAGCTTCTTGGGAGTATAACGATATGTTCCTAATCCCGATAGAGCACAAATAGCTTCTTCAGAAATTTCAGCATCCTCATTCTCTCCTTTCATGAGCGAAACCTCCAAAGGATCATCAAGATTTTGTTCTTCTTCAAGTCGTTCTTCCTCGTCATCAACGACAACATCAGCCACAGAAAATACACTCAGATCTTTAGGTTGCTTCATTGATTTGCAAACGTCAAAACGAACCACTTCGTCATTGATTCGGAATGAGAGTTCATTAGCTCTCAAATCTATGAGCACACTTCCCGTAGCAAGGAAAGGGCATCCCAAGATTATGGGAACCTCTGAATCTGCTTCACAATCCAAGATGACAAATTCTGCTGGAAATATGAATGAAGATACCTTCACCAAGACATCGCATAGAATACCAACCGGTCGTTTTACCGACCTATCCGCCATAACAAGCCTCATATTAGTTGGTGTAGGATCTCCTAACCCCAACTTCTTGTAGATCGATAATGGCATCAAGTTGATGCTGGCTCCTAAGTCACACAATGGTTTAGAAAAGTCCAAAGATCCGACGGTGCAAGGAATCGTGAAAGCTCTGGGGTCGGCCTTCTTCTGAACTATCGATCGGGTAGCAATTGCACTACAATGATGCACATCATCCTTCAGCTCATAACTTGCTGCCCTCTTTTGAGTCAAAAGATCTTTCATAAACTTCGCATACCCAGGCATTTGTTCAAGTGCCTCCACTAATGGAACATTGATGGTCAGCTGCTTCAACATAGTCATGAATTTGCTGAACTTAGTGTCATCGGTCACCTTCTTCAATCTTTGTGTAAAAGGTGGTGGTGGGTATGGAAGTGTTCTCTCCATGGCTTTCTTCTCCTCTTGCTTCCGTTTATTATTTTTTTCAGGCTGCACGCCACTAGGTAAAACATCCTTGACGTTTGAAGTAGTTGTTGCGGCTTCTTCTTTTGTAACGTCACTAGGTGTGGCGTCAATGTCTGCTGCTACGTCAACCACTTGCTTGCCTTTTGCAGAAGTTTCCAGCACCTTAACACTTCTGGTAGTGATGGCCATGCATGACCCATCATTCCTTGGGTTTTGCACAGTATCGCTCGGTAAGGTGCCAGCCTTTCTTTGATTGAATGCTGCTGAAAGTTGGCTCAATTGCTGCTCTATTTGCTTGATAGAAGTGGAATGAGAATCAACTAATTGCTTTATGGAGGCCAAATCGTCAATTACCTCCTTAACTCCCGCGCTCATTGCTTTCACTCCTTTCAATAACTTAGCCATCATGTCTTCCATAGAGTTAGATGTGGTGGTGTCACGTTTACCAGGGGGAACATACAAACCACTCTTTTCATTATTTTTCTTCCAACTACCTTGGTCTTTGCTTCCAGATTTATCATAATAGTTCCGACCTTGGTTTCCCTGGGCATTCCCACGGAAACCCCCCTGATTGTTCAAGTAGTTGGACTCCTCTTCAGAATTAGATTCGTCTCTTCCTTTTGACGCAATAACTTTCACTTTTTCAGTCTTCCCTAATAGATGCTTTGTAAGAAGATCCATTTGGGTTTTCATGTGCGTCATATCTTGATCACGTTCTTCTTCTCTTCTTCGTTGGTCTGCAGTCATGCCAATAGATAAAGTGGGGCTTGCTACCTCAGAATCCCTGGTATGCCAAGCTCTACTTTTTTTCGTCATATGATCTAACATATTGCTTGCTTGACCAAAGGTGAGGTCCATGAAAGAACCTCCAGCTGCGTTGTCCACCACTGGTTTAGTTATTGAATTCAAGGCTCTGTACAAGATCTCCATTAGGTGAACATTAGTCATGTGATGGTTTGGGCATCTCGCTAGCTTTGTCTTGAACCTCTCCCATGTTTCATGAAGAGCTTCAGAGGGAAGCTGACGAAAGTTGCTGATTTCATCTCTCAATTGTGCTCTTTTGGATGGCGGAAAGAATCTTTCTAGGAAAGCGTCTCTTAATTGCCTCCAATTTGTAATTGAATCAGGAGTCAGCCCATTCAACCATAGTGTTTCCTCCCCAGACAGAGACAATGGAAATAGACGTAATCGAATAGCATTCTGACCAACACCAGGATTGTCAAAAGACTTGCATGTAGAAATAAAGTTGATGAGATGCATATTCGGATCATCGCCTGCTAGTCCACCAAATAACCCCTTGAGTTGCAATAACTGAATCATGGTGCTAGTGATGTTGAATTTGGCTCCGGGCTCTAATGGTGGTGGAATTATAGCTCCAGTGGCTCCGGCACCATCAAGATCATCATCATCATCGTCGAAAGTTGGTTGTACAGGTTGGCGATCATATCTATACCGAGCTTGTCGACATCTTCTGTTGGTAGGTGTTGCAATTTCAGCGCCATGCCTTGGGTTTATCAACTCGTCATCTCCTAAATCCTCATCGTCAGGGCTTGTTTCTCACCCAGGATTATCAATGTTTTGCTGGTGTACTTGGGCAGCGGCAAGAGCAGCTAATCTTGCTTGCTTGTGTTGAGCAGCCATCCTGTCGATTTCAGCTTGTGCTTCCATTCTTCTAATTCGTTGTGGTTCAGGATTGATTGGTAATAACGGTTGACCATAACTTCTAGTATGGGGCATGAACTAAAAGAAAAACCTGCAATAAACAAAAAAAAAAACTAATCGTAAAAGTACGAGAATCTTTGACCAAAGGGTCTAGTAATTATCACGAACTTGATTGACACTCGTATTCCCGGGCAACGGTGCCAATTTTCTATAACGCTCAATCTAAAGCTCTCGTGGGAGTGTAAAGCGGTCGTTAGCAAATATAGAACCCAACCTGGGTTGGGTGTCGATCCCACAGGGAATAGCTTGGCCAACAAGTAAGTAAAATTACTAAACTTTTAGTGCAAGTCTCGTAAGAGGGGGGATTGTAATATGTAACCAAAACAATAAAGTAAAAGCAGAAAATAGCAAAGTAAAAAGAGAGTATTTCGTAGGTTGTGAAACAATGAGAATTGAAGCGTTGGGGTTATGTCCACCTTTTGAGGTATACGTCTCTATTGGCTATGAGTGTGTAGAGTCTTGACATGCAATTGCTTATAGAGAATTGTAGTCGATGGTAAATCCAAGCGTCTCGCGACCTAAACAAGGACTATTTCACTTTAACTCTCGCGAGCTTAAAGCGTGTCTAACGGTACAAATTCTCCAAGAGGTTAGTCCAGTTACGGCACTAGATTTTTAATAGGAAAGGGTGTCCTACTACCTTGACATTATCTCTTTTCCAGACAAATAACTTTTCTCGCAAACAAGTTAAATGTTAGACTGGCGTATTCTTGCGTTTGCAACCGCAAAGAATGTAGATTAAGATGAAGAGAATAATGATATAAGCAATATACTTGTCTTGAACTCACAAACTCATAGCTATAGATAGTAACTCATTCGGCTTCCATAACCCCAACTAAGAGGTTTAGTTACCCATGAATGCGAAGGATATCACGATTTGCATGGTTGATGGCGTGAGAAGTAGGTGATAGGCGTGTGGTTTTGGTGATTCCTTAGCAAGTAACGATTCTCTTGTTGTGGAATTTAAGAATAAAAGAGTAGATTAGAAGTGTTTGTAGTGGAAGATGGGAGAGATGGAAGAAAAGTAATTGTTGAATTAAGTGAAGAATTAATTTCTGAATGAATAAAAATCTCTAGCATGATAGGGTATTTATAATACTCCTATCCTACTCCTACTAAGCTAATGAAATAAATAACCAAATCCTAATATACTAATGAAATCCTTGACCCAAATGTACTAGGGTAAGGTTACAATATCATAATCCAAATAGAATAGTTAAACACATAACCTAATTGTACTAGGTTAATGTATCTTTGTAAAAATCCATCTTTGTGTCTGTAAGTCCCCAAAGTCTTCAGAAATGTTGTTTTAGCCCGGGACAGATTTTCCATGCAGCAGATTTGGTCCTTTAGGCGTCCAGCTCCTTTCTACTTCGTTTGTGAGCTTTCTTTTGTGTCAAGTAAGCCATGAAATGCTGTATTTTGCATCATTTATACCTGAAACTTTCCTAATCATGTTTGTTAGCTCATTTACAGGAAAAAGGACTAAAAGTGCATGAAATAGATAATTAGTTCTCAAAACTAGGCTAAAATATGGGCAAAATATATTGATATAGGCGTGTAAATCCGCCTATCATCAGTAAGAAGATCTACTTTTGTTTTCATGTGCGCCATATCTTGATCACGTTCTTCTTCTCTTCTCCTTTGGTCTGCAGTCATGCCAATAGATAAAGTGGGGCTTGCTACCTCATAATCCTTGCTATGCCAAGATCTACTTTGCTTCGTCATCCGATCTAGCATATTGCTTGCTTGACCAAAGGTGAGGTCCATAAATGATCCTCCAGCCGCATTATCCACCACTGGTTTAGTAATTGAATTCAAGGCTCTGTATAGTATCTCCATTAGGTGAACATTAGTCATATTATGGTTTGGGCACCGCATTAGCTTCGTCCTGAACCTCTCCCATGTTTCATAAAGAGCTTCAATTGGAAGCTGATGAAAGTTGCTGATTTCATCTCTCAATTGTGCTCTTTTGGATGGCGGAAAGAATCTTTCTAGGAAAGCGTCTCTCAATTGCCTCCAATTTGTAATAGAATCAGGAGTCATCCCGTTCAACCATAGAGTTGCCTCCCCAGACAGAGACAATGGAAATAAGCATAATTGAATTGCATTCTGACTAACGCCAGGATTGTCAAACGACTTGCATGTAGAAATAAAGTTGATGAGATGCATATTCGGATCATTGCCTGCTAGTCCACCAAATAATCCTTTGAGTTTCAATAATTGAATCATGGTGATTTTGATATTGAACTTGGCTCTGGGTGACAATGGTGGAAGAATAACGGCTCCTGTGGCACCAGCTTCATCCAGATCATCATCATCATCATCGCAAGGCATCTGTATAGTGCGGCGATCAGTCCTGAATCTTGCGTGACGATCTCTTCTATTTGCAAGTATCGCTACCTCAGTATCATGCCTAGGGTTTAGTAGCTCATCATCTCCTAGGTCCTCGTCATCAAGATTTGTTGCTCGCCCAGGGTTATCAATATTTTGTTGATGCACTTGAGCGGCAACCAGAGCAGCTAGTCTCGCCCGTTCCTGTTGAGCAGCCATTCTTTCAATTTTCTGTTGTTCCTCCATTCTATCAATAGAACCTGAATAAAATAAAAACAACAACTAAAAGTAAAAGTACGAGAATATTTGACCAAAGGGTCTAGTAATTATCGCAAACTTAATTGACACTTGTATTCCCCGGCAACGGCGCCAATTTTTTATAACGCTCAATCTACAGCTCTCATAAGAGTGTAAAGAGGTCGTTGTCAACTATAGAACCCAACTGGGTTGGGTATCGATCCCACAGAGAATAGCTTGGTCAACAAGTAGGCAAAGATTACTAGACTTTTAGTGCAAGTCTCGTAAAAAGGGGGATTGTTACGTGTAACCAAAATAATAGAGTAAAAACAGAAAATAGCAAAGTAAAGAGAAGGAATGTTTAATATGAAGTTTAACCAATGAGAATTGAGAAGTTGGGGTTATGTCCACCTTATGAGTTGTACGTCTCTATTGGCTATGAGTTATGTGGAATTCAGACATGCATGTGCTTATAGATAATTGTATTCGATGGTAAATCCAAGCGTCTTTCGACCTAAACAAGGACTATTTCACTTTAACTCTTTCGAGATTAAAGCGTATCTAATGGTACAAATTCTCCAAGAGGTTAATCCAGTTATGGCATTAACTTTTTAATAGGGGATGGGACCCTATTACCTCGACATTATCTCTTTTCCAGACATATAACTTTTCTTTCGAACAAGTTAATGCTATACTGGCGTATTCTATGCGTCTGCAGCCATAAGAATTTGCATTAAGATGAAGAAAATAATGATATAAGCAGCATACGTGTTACGAATTCACAAACTCATAGCAATAGATAGTATCTCATTAGGCTACCATAACCCCAATAGATGAGTTTAGCTACTCATGAGTGCGAAGGAAATCACAATAGACTTTATCATCACACCAAAATAAAGATCTTGCGTGAAGTATGTTTGGTAGCACTTGTGGCGTGAATTCCTTGAAAAATAGCATTTCTCTTGTTGCAGAAATTAAAAATAGAATAGATGAATAATAATGTCAACAACAAATTTATGAAGAGAAGGAGAAGGATCGAATAAGGGGAATAGGGATGTGGGTGGCGGAAGTTGGTTGATGGATGGGTGGATAGATGGATGGGGATTGAACAATGAATAAAAATCTCTACAAAAATAGGATATTTATAACACCCATATCCTATTCCTACTAAGCTACTGCATTATTTAACCCAATCTTACTGGGTTACTGCATCATTATCCTAATACTAATAGGTTACTGCTAATCCCCAAAGTCTTGAGAAATGTTGTTTTTGCCCAGGACAGATTTTCCATGTGCCACTTTTGGTCCTTGGAGTCCAAGCTTTGCTTTCCTCCTTTCGTGAAGCTTTCTTTGGCGTCAAGTTATCCATAAAATGCTGAATTCTGCATCATTTATACCTAAAAACTTGTTAATCATGTTCGTTAGCTCACTTACAGGAAAAAGGACTAAAAGTGCATGAGTTATATAATTTGTCCTCATAACTTAGTTAAAATATGGGCAAAATATAGCACTTTAGGCATGTAAATTCGCCTATCATCATTGACCCTTTCGGATACCTCATAGGTGTGGGAAACAAATCCACCCAAAACCTTAATTGGGCATCCCTATTTATAGAAAGATGCCTAAGACATAAAAAATTCATAATCCATCCTTATTTCTAAGATAATGTAAGGAAATAAGATAAATTTCTAATTATCTTTCACTAATACCGTGTCACCCATACCCCCTTTCAAGGATGATATAGTATCCATAAGCATACTCACACCCCTCTTGCAAGGATGATGTGAGATTTTGGTAATTTTTGGTTTTCACCCACGAATTTCCACTCAATAAACAAGTATTAGCAAAACCTAACAACATTAACCAAGATTCTACACTAATAATCAAATCCCATACATAATTGTACCCTATTTTAATATAATCCCAAGATAAATGTTTAGCTACACATGAAGTTTAAGGAAAGAAATATACAAAAATAATCTTTCAAAGTTTCCATTCAAAATGCAAGAAAGAATATTCCTCAATTTAATTTCAATTACAACTGTTCACAATTAGAAAAATTAATCACAATATTCTTGCCCAAATAAGTAGGGTTTTACAAAGAAAAAACTTCAAAATCTAGTTGGATATCTCTAAAAAAAATGAAAGGGTTTTTGTCCTATATAGAATTGGAACCAGCCGTGGAAAAATTATAAATTTTCCCCAAGGCTATTTTTTGCTCAATTTTGATCGATGGAGCTTGATAGATTCGTCAACTCCCGCGATCGTGGTGAGCCCATCATGACTAATCTTGACTTGTCGTGATCATGACCCTTAGAACACGATCGCAGTAACTGGGGGTAAATTCTTGCTCATGCTTTTTCTAGCTTTTGCACTAACTTTTCCCTTTTTTATCTCTTTTTAGGTCATTTCACTCCTTTTCTTCCCATCACCTATATACCTGCAAATCATGGGAATTAGTGCATTCAAATGAAAAATTTTCTCTTTAACGTCATTTTATCACAAAAGTGTGCACAAAATTGGAAGTCAATGAATTGTAAATTTACCATACATCAACACCCCGAACATAGAACTTTGCTTGTGCTCAAGAAACACTATTTCTTACTCAATGAGACTATGCAATTGTAAGCCCATTTAATTGACCAAATGATCACAATGACTTTGCACTTGACTAACATATAAGTATCTCTCATGCATGGGCAAACCTATTCTCATAACTCCCCTCAACATGAAATGCAATTTCAGGGATACAAAAGACTTTAAAGAACAATCAATACAACAATCACCAACTCTCTAGAAGTGACTCCCAATCGATAGCAACTCAATCATACTCATTTTCCTCATTTTAAGAAAATGAAAATTTTTCCCACTTAAATTAGTCTACATACCTCCTCACGAGAAGAAAGCCCATACACCAAATTATCTATTATGAAACAAGGGATATAAGTGCAAAACACTCACTCTTACAAAGACTCTCTTAATGTTAACAAGTACCATATCATAAGCTTGCCCTTATTTTTAGTCGACATTACTATGAATACACTTGCTTGGAGATATTGAAGGACCTTTTAAAGCTTCTAACGTAGGTTTGGAAAAGGATATGATATTATTTAGGTATAAAGTGACTACACCCTCTTTGAACATCCACATCATACTATTTAACCAAACTTTTGACCATGGACCATTTGTTTACAAAATTCACAAATGCCTACTTTCACTACCTTGATTTACCTACCTCTTTGAAAGCATTCTCTTTTTGACTATTTCTTTTGCAATCTATGTTATTTCTTCTTTTGATAAATCCTTTTATTTTCACTTTTTTGCTTTCTCTCTTTGCTTATCTTTTTAGGGATCCACTTAAAATATTATGGACCACAGTCACCTCTTCAAATACTTACCACCCCCAACTAGGGTATTTGGTCTCAAGTTTAATATTTAAGTTCAAGGAGGGTAGGGTTCAAAAGATGGATAAACTGTAAATGGTTCAAGTCTTGTAATGCGGTTGTCAAAGAAAGGCTTGAAGGCTCAAAATGGGTTACTAAGGATACTATTCTATGTATAGGGAGGCTATTTAGACTGAAGTGGGTTCCTATGTTCATAACGAATCCTAAGATCGTTTCACCAACCATGCATAATCACAATTAGCCTTGCGAGACTAATGGGGCAAGTTCTAGATGATATCAGTATGTATACGAGATACACAAATATGCTCACCACACATGGAATGCAAGATTTTCAAGGAGGCTCAATTGCATTACCTACTAAAGAAAAAAGGAAGTATTCACCATATACTACAAACTAAAAACTTTGGAGTCACAAAAAGAGGTACAATATTTTTACAAAATTTTTCATGTCCATGCCCTTAGTTTTAAAAATTTTGTGGATGGAGAGAGTGTTTGCTTTGTATTTAAACAACGGGATATTTGATATTGATGGAACCAAACTAAGACGTCATCTAACATTTTGTCTCACATGAAGGAAAACCATATGGCTACTCAGACTTCACTGTAGGTATATGAGTGGTCCTAAAACCCCAATGCTACGGGTACTTAGACTTCCCCTATATCTATGGCATAAAACCCAATCACAACGATTTCCCCTGAAGAATATCGTCACTCAATCTATTATAGAGAGAGTCTCATCCAATAAAATCATAAGCAAGCTAAAGATAAATAAAAATCTAAGAATTAAACAAGCAACTAATCCATGAAATGTGGGCACTATCAAAGTTACCGATTAATACAACCTAGAATAAAAATACAATCAACATACAAACATCCACAAATATCTCAATAATACAGATAAAATAAATGAATTCAAAGATAGGAACCCCCAACTAAAAGATTGTAGTGACCTCACTGCATAATCAAGAAGGCATAAAGAGAGAAAAAGGGTGCTCCTTGTAAATGCAATCAACAACTGTTGTTGCCATTGGTCTCAGCATCACCTCTAACACTATTTGAGTCTAACCACTCAGTTGGAACCTCATCATCACTATCATCTCTAGGAGAAGGAAGTCTATCTCTAGATTTTAGGACCTTAAAAAGGCCATTCACCCCCGCTCACATCTTTGTGAAAAACTTGTCTCTCTTTTCCACCATCTTATTTATCTTCTCATGAGAGTCCCCGAGCTCCCTGTGCAAATATGCTAGTCATGAGTAGTCCCTCTCAAGCATAGAAATAGTATCCCTTCGCTTTTTATTACTCTCCAGATAAATCTCATAGTTGGACTGGGAAACATAGGAATGATAAGAGGTGGAATACTCTCTCGACCCTTGAGGGAGTTACGACACTAGATCCTTGATCACTCTCATCTCACTTGAGATCTTAGAAAATTGCCCTACTACGGATGGACTATATAAAGCCACATCATCCTTTACTGTCCTTCCTAAGACAACTTTTCTCTTCTTGATCTTCCTAAGAGCTCCCTCTTTTGAGATCTTTAGTGGTAAATGGAATTCTTGGGAGAGACCCAACTATCTCCCAAGAACTCATCAACCTCAAATCTCCTACACAACTCAACGATCAATGATGGAAACAAAATAATGGGCCCTCTTTATTCCTATAATATCAAATTTCTATAAGCACAAACTAGCCAACATTCATAGAAATATTGTCCAAAAGGTAGGACGCCATCTGAGCATGCATAGTTGGGACATTTTTTAGGATGGTCGAAGAGGAGACTCTACTGCAGATAATGGTCAACTAGATCCTTTCTTTGGCTGTGAATACACTCATTAGAATCCTCACCTTAATGGTGTCCCATTGGACCTCCCTCCCTGGGCATAAATGCCCAACCAGACAACTCCCAGGAGTATCATTCTTGGCCTCGTAGTCCCCTATATTAACATTGTCGAACTGATAAACTCTATTTATCTTCTCTTTCCTAAAATAAACCTTTTTACCCCTAATTCTCACAACTAGGTTAGCATTAGAGAGACCTACTATGTTGATATTCGCATAGAATTCCCTTACCCAATGCTAATTTGCCCGACATAGTTCTGGGTCAATGAAAATCTATCTAGTGGTTACCAGCATCTCATAGAAGGCTACGAGTTTCCTAGGCACCTTATCTAGTGAGATCACCTTCTCAAGTAACAACTTCTTTCTCATAAGGTCCTTATAATATATCACCTCACATACTAAGGCCATGAATGTGTGGTTATCATAAGTAGCCATTTAGTACCTAGGCTTACACACAAGGACTTATTTTATAAGGAAAATGTAAGGAACATATGCTATTTAACCTGATTGAACTAAAGGAAAGTCTTATGGGACATGGGCAGGCTCGCAAATACGTTACCACTATCGTGACCCTAAGACTGTGATTGCGATAACTGAGGAAAGTTTGATCAACTTCTCCTACTCATAAACTTCCAAATTCAATTACTATTTGTGCTCCATATCAAATTTCTTATATTATAAACATGAAACATAGACCCTAATTATTTGATCATTCCTTTGGAACATGTGAAAACAATTAAGGAATTTGTTTGGGCATTTAATTGAAAACAAGGTATGCTCAATCTATTTCTATTATTTTTAAACAATTTTGGGTATTCAAGACTACCCCAAGTATATGCACACCAATAACAACATCTAACAAAACCAAGTAAGCATAATGACACCAAGATTTATCATGAAAAGTTCAATTTTAGGAAAATCCTAAGACATGAGTTCTACGGCCTATACATATTCACAAAATGAGAATTCAAAGGATGCAATGCACAGTTTTGATGCTCCAAATATGACAAAATAATAGATGCAAATTGAGAGAAAATTTGAAAAAGTTTGAAGGGGAAATGGGTGGGAGGTTGCTAATTTTCATCTTTTAAAATAATCTCAATCTCGATTGCGATCACAATTGAGGGACCACGATTGCAAAACCCGCATCATTAATATTGCGAACTCAGTCTCATTTTGACCACAATAACTGAAGCAATTTTTGTTCCCCTATTTTCAACTATTCAGCCGATTACTCAAATACACCATACTTCCCCTTTCATAACCTCATTCAAAACACTTTATACTACTATAATTTCATGGATTAATCACACAAAAAAATGAAACCTACTCTAACAATCATAATTTAAAAGATATGAGATACTTTTGTGGCATTGATGGTTTGCCTCCCATTCAGGGCCTAATTTATCATCGCGGAATGACGTCCTTTAATATTCAAGGTGGATCCTTGAGGGACCCATCATCTACCTCTGTGTCCACTACTTCCATGCCGGATACCATTTGTAGTTCCCTGGGTTGTTTCTTAGTCTTACATACTTGAAAGGATACTTCATCACTTTGGAGCAGTAATTTCATTTCTCCTCACTCTATATCAAAAATAGCTCTTTTGATTGCACGGAAAGGTCTCCCAAGAATAATACAAATCTCTCAGTTGATTTCACAATCAAGCACAATAAAGTTGGTCAAACAAATAAAGTAATGCACCTTCACCAAGACATCAAGCAAAACTCCAACCGGTCTTTTGATAGATCAATCCTCCATCAATAGCCTCATAGTTGCTACTGTAGGAGTGCCTAAACCAAGTCTCTTATGTATTTCATACGGCATGATATTGATACATTAACTAAGGTCACCCAAGGCTTTCTCAAACTTGTATGTCCCTTAGGTGCAAAGGATTGTAAAGGCCATGGGATCCTCCTTCTTTTTTGCTATAGCACTAGTCATGATAGCGCAACATCAATGGATAAATTCAATGTTTCACCATCAACAAGATGTTTCTTTGACATCAACGTTTTTATTACATTAGTATATCCCAGGATCTCTTAAATGGCTTCTGGCAATGGGATATTAATATAAAGATTTCTAAGCTTAGCAAGGAACGTCTTGAATTTGACATTATCCTCCTTCTTTTTTTTAGTCTTGAGGAACCTTAATTGTTGGAAATGGATCACTTTGAGGTTCATCATTCTCAACTATCTTAGGATATCTCTCTTAATTAACTATTTCTTCAATTATAGGTGTTTCTTTTTCATCCTCTTCTTAAGACATTGGAGCCTCCTAGTTTGAATCAACCACAAGATTCCTCTTCACATATTTTTATTCAACACTAATCTCTTTCAAATTCACCAACATAATTCCTAGTGACGATTGTCAATACTTGGGCATCATTTTTTAGATTTACAATGATATCACTGGGAAGGCCCTTTTTTGTCTAGCATTAAGTTGAGCAGAGATTTGGATAATTTAAGTCTCCAATTATTTGATTAAGGCTGAGAGTGATATAATTATTTGGTTTATTTGAAAAAAGTCTCCTTTTAATTCTTGGACCATCTTATCTGTCCTATCTACTCTCATCAAGATACTTACTAACACATCCTTAGTATTACATTTTTTAGATCAATAGGGTTTGCCTCTTCTTAGATATGGGGTGCACATATCTATCATGTTCCCTTTACTTTTTCCTCCAATCAGAATCTCTATCCCTATTATGCTATTCCTTTTCTCTATCATGATCGGTCCAACCTTGGTTCCCACCTTGCCTTTGGTAGGTTGGGCGGGAATCCCAGAATAGTTAGTCAAGTATGTAATTTCTTCATCAAGCCTCTTTTCCTCTTATTCATCATATACCTTCTATTCCATAACATTTACCATTTTTGTGGGTGCACCCATCACATGTTTCATTAGGAGTTCTAATTGTATCATCATTTTTCTATATTTTCTTCCCTTTTTTCTTTTTTCTTTCTTTTCTCTTTATCAATGTTGGAGTTAGTAGGGGACCCCTTAGTTAACTTGGTGTCTTGGTTATGCCACCCCCTATTTTGCTTTATGACTTCCTAAAGCAAATTTGAAGCCAGGACATATGAACTCATCACAAGTGACCCACTGGCTACATTGTCCACCATAGTTTTTTAATTGATCCAAAGCCCGATAAAATATTTGGAGAAGAATCTAGTCTGGTACCTCATGGTTGGTACATTGTATAAGTTTCTCATTAAATCTCTTTCATACCTCATATAGAGGCTCTTCATTCAATTGATGGAATTTTGTGATTTTGTCACACAATTGGAACATCTTTAATGGTGGGAAGTATCAATCTAAGAAAGCATCGGTAAGTTTGTCCCTCGATGTGATGGACCCAGCGGGAAGAGATTGTATCCACAACACCACCTCACCCATTATAGAAAATGGGAAGAGACGTAACCGTATGGATTCTTGTGAGATATGAGAAATGTTGAAAGGGGAACACACTTCCACAAAATTTTTCAAGTGAAAATTTGGGTCTTCATAATCTTGACCCCTTAAGAGACCTTTCATTTGAAACGTGTATAGCTTAAAACTCATGACGTGGAATACCCCGTTCCCTTGATGAGGTGGTATACAGATAACACTCACACATCTTACATCATAGAGTTTCTCCTCATCGTTAAGGGGACCATTAAAGGTCTCGACATTAGTTGCATGATAACTCATTGTATTGTGGACACTAATGAAACCATCTAAAAATAAGAAAATAACAACAAAAATAAATAACAACTACTACAAGTTAACCCAAAGCTACTATCAACACTACACAAGTAAAATCTAAGTTTAACTCCCTAGCAACAGCGCCATTTTGATCATACTCAACTTACTCCATGATTTATAGGCATGGAAATCATTGTCAAATATAATCACCCAACTTGAGTTTGGGTCGAATCTCGAGGAGTGGAATTAGTCTTCAAATCCTATTGTTGTTAATAGCTACTAAAGAGATACATGTATTGTAAATAAAGTAAAAGACATAAATTAAAATAGCGGTGGTTTGGAAGGTTATTTTAGCAAAATCTAATCAAACTACCAATTAAGAGAAACAAAAGTGGGTAAATTTCCAATAAGAGAATAGTCTTAGGATTATGTCTTCCTAGGGGCAAAAACTGCATGGGTTCATGATAATCAAATGCAAAATCTAGTTAATGTCTGTATGGATAGGCTAGGTTAGGGGTTTTGATGCTATTTTTTTAATAAACCACCAAAAATATCACACATGAACCCATTCAGATACCTCATGGGTGTGGCAAACAAATCTACCGAAAATCTCAATTGGGCATCCCTATTTCTAGGAAGATCCCAAGACATAGCAAATTCACAATACATTCCTATTTCTAAGATAATATAAAGGAATAATCTAAATGTCTAATTATTATTCACTAATACCTTGTCACCCATATAGGATTATATAGGATTAAAAAGCATACCCACATCACTCTTTAAAGGATGATGTGAGATTTTGCAAATTTGGGGTTTTCACCCACAAATGACCACTCAACAAATAAGTATTATCAAAACCTAACATCATTAACAAAAATTCTACACTAATAATCAAAACGCACACATAATTTCACCCTATGTCAATATAATCCAAAGATAAATATTTAGCAACTCATGTATTTTAAGGTTTGGCCACTTTGGGGTCCATTATTAAAAATTGGCTAGTTCATGGGTCGACAGTCATTTTGATGTTGATATTGAGATTTCTTGAATTCATCTTTCAAGTTTGTTGGGTTCAACTCTGATTAATGGTTTGCTCTTGGTATTAGTGTGGAGTTCGTACTATGTATCCATGATCTGGTTTTTATGTAAGTGGTGTTACAGAGTTTGAGATAGCTGATCTTTCCTATGACTGCTTCTTAGTTGGAAAATTAGAAATTCATTCTCTTAAATTTCTTGATCCATTTTCTGGTAGTGGTCTTGACCTTGGCATTGGTGTTTTCTTCTTTCATAATGTGATTCATGGGTTGTTTAGGTCTAAGGTTGTGCTACTTGGGTGGATTCAGGAAATCTTTATTTCAGAAGTTGTTCCCTTTAGTAAGATTTGGTGGACTGTTTATCCTTTGTTATATGTGTCTACGGATATTTCTTGTGGAGATGTAGTATTTGATTTACCAGTTCCTGCCTAAAGCTTTATTTCTCCTAGTTACTATAGTTTATACTATTACAAGTGTGGTTTGTAGCCTTGGTGAGTTCTTGAGTATACTTTGGTGGTGCATTCCCTCTAGATGATATAGAGTTGGTTGCTTGTGTTTTCAGCCAATGATTTATCTTTCCTTATGATTATTATTCTATAATTGTATTTCATGCCCTCTTGTTGATATATGGTTGTTTATTTGTGTTTTCTGCTGGTGATTTATCCTCTTTTATGATTTTTGTTCGGCATGATTCCATAAAAATATGTCAGATTTAGATAATAAGGTCGATTTGAGAATTTGGCCTCAGTTTAGGATTGTTGGAATAGTTTTTGATTTGACACATTGGAATGGTACTTTGGAGGTTATAGTGGATTTAGAGTGTGGATTCTTATCCATCTTCAGGTTCGATTTGGGTAGTTGAGATTGAGAGGTTCAGCCTTGGTATCAATAAATCATCTTAGAGTTGTAGAGCTTGGGTGCAACCTTCATTTAAGAATTTTCTTAGTTGGGGTTTCATCTATAGGTTGGCTAAGCCTACTCTGTGGAAACCTATTCCATCATTTTCAGTTCAGATGGATTGTGAGCTTTCCAATGATATTTCATGGACATAGTAGTGGTTTCTCCAGCTTTGACCTTGGTGTTTTAAGTTTTCGTTGGGATTTTAAATGATCAACTCAACGGGAGCAATATTCTTGAGTTTTTCTTTATGACTTCATCTTTGGTCGATGGGACATCCTATAGTGGGGTGTTCATTTTTGAGTACCTGTGCTTCGAACTCCTAGTTTTTACTTTTGAGGGTCATTCAATCTAGTTGTAGCATTATCATAGATTGAAAACCTTGGTTGTCTCCATTTGTGTGCCTGAGTAGCGCCTTATAGGTTTATTTTCATTCTTGATTTCATGGATTTTTGGTGAAGAAGCTTTTGTTCTTTGGGTTTACTATGATGGGATTACATGGATAGGACTCGATTGATTTTCATACTAGTTTATTGTGGACAACAGGTTTGGAAAGTCAAAAAAAGTTTATATTTAGATTTGGAGTTGGTTGCATGGCTCATGCCTTGGTTTACCTTTGGCATAGATGAGTTTTCATTTGTTGTGCTAGTATCGATGTGGTATCAATGTGTCATGGATCAGATTTGCCTGCATCAGCCTTTCCTGGTTCAGTTGGTGGTTGAGGTTGAGTTTTGGTTGTTTATGAGTGAAGTGAAAAAGTTGGTTAGAAAAGGGATATCTATGGCAAAATACCTTGGAAGCATCATTTTTTCTTAGAGGTTGTATGGGAAATTATGCTTGGAGCATGCATGCCCAATACCTCATCCCATCGAGCTTTTGTAATCTTTCTATCCCTTGACTTTTATGGATGAAAATTCTTTTAGTAGTGGATATTGTAATGACCCTTCAAGTAATTTCTTTGATTTACATACACTTCCAGCATTTTGATGTGCTAGATTTTTGTAGTACATTTAGGACTTTTTCACTTGAAATAATTGTCAGTTCTTAAGTAATTATTGGTGTTTTTGATGTTATTTCTTAAGATTTTGTAGGAAAGTCAAGATGCATGAAAATAAATAACAATGGAGCAGAAGAGTTGAAATTTGACCAAAAAGAGCTGAAAACATGGCTGACGACAACCGTAATAATTCATCTGCTTTGTGATAGTCTATCAACATTAGTGTCAGCCTTAACCAGGGAGTTGAAGTCTGAGAAGCATTTCTGACGACTTTGGTGAGGTGGCATCAAAGTCGTGATAAGGCGTCAACAATAGCGTCAGCCCTAAGCAGAAAGTTAGCATGGGAAGAAGATATCTGACGACGTTGGTGATATGCCGTCAGATCCCTGATGTAGAATCAGCCACATCATCAACCTAAGATAGAACCCAAAGGCAACTGAAGCCTCTCTGACGCCATCTGTGATAAGGCGTCAACTTTTTGACGCAGTGTTAACCTGGGCATCACCTATTCCGAATAATTTTGTTAATTTTGTTATTTTATTTCCTTAATTAGGATTTAGTATAAATAACATCTTTTAGGGTTTTTGATGCATTCATAATTCATCTATCTGAACAATTTTACTGGGGGCGGAAAAGGAGAGAAACCTCTCATTGGGGGTTCCTAACATTCTTATAAACATCTTTCATTTGAAGATTGATTGTGGGTATGATTTATTACTTATTCTTGATTATGAATTCAATACATATTATTGATCTTTGTATCATGAATAGCTAATTTTCTTTACTTGAGTTATGGAAACCTTTATGTCAATACTAATTTAGGTTGTAAATCTAATGTATGTCCATAAGAATTTGATGTTGAATAAACCTTTCTTTATTTTAATGATCTTTCTTGCCTGCAACTTAATAGAGTCAGCACTACAAACATCACTTGTCTGAGAGAAAAGTATTTGTTAGGTTACTTCAATGAAACACTCACTTGTCTGAGAGGAAAGTGTTTGTCGAGGAATGTAACGATCTCTCTTAGTTGCAACTTGAAAAGTAAGCCCAAGAACATCACTTGTCCAAGAGGAAAGTGTATGTGGGAAAAGAAAGAGTTTACATGGATTCGAAAGATTTTAATCTTTAGTTTAATAGAAAATTCTTTAACCGTATTTGCCTACAGGAGATCATAGTTGAATAGAAAACAAATCTTTTAAGTTTGAGAATTAACGGATACACTACCTACTGAGGTCGAGAGACGAATGGGTAAATAATAGGATTTAACTTTTCTTGCAGTTGAAGTGTCAATTGGTACTCTAAAGTGATTTCCAACCCAACTAATGTAAGCATCTTGGTAACCATAACTCTAGTGTCCCATAACATTGTTAAATCGAAGTGTTTATCAACTTTTGTTTAACCATTTAAAACCCCAAAATTTTATCTTTTTCTATCATTTGTTTAAATTAAACTTGTAGTTGTAGTTTCAAATTAGTTTGATCACCAGTCATATTGTTTCTCGTGGATTCGACCCTGACTCCGAAGTTGGGTAAATATATTGACGATGACTGCCTTGCACTTATTTGAGGTATAAGTTGAGCATTATCACATTTCAATCCTTCCCACAGTGGCTACAGGTCATTGAAGACATGTTGGAACTATCGATTTGGTTATTTGGCAACTCATTTGGATTTTAGGCAAATTTTCTATTATAAAGGTTTTGTTGTTTATGATTTCATTGTAGACCAAAACTCTTGGTACATGACCTTGGATGAAAGTTCCAAAAGCACCATTAACTCTGGAATAGTGATTTTAGGCGAGGAGAACCCTTGGTTCTGATCTCAAGGCTTCTAAACTCATTTTGGGCTATTGAGCGGATTATGTGAAAGATAGAACTATACGTGTTGGCCCAACACTTAATCAAAATGACCTCAGATAAAAGTTTTAGTGGTTCCATTGAATTTGAAATGTTAAATTTAGTGTGGTAGCATACTTTATTTGGGCGTACGGGGTTCCAAACAAATTCCAAGCACTCAATCAATGTACATTCTGAAAGTAGCAAAATATGGTGCATGATGCAACCTCTTGAGAAATCAGGTGGCACTAAACCCCGTGTATGTGACATATTGTTTCTTAAGATATTTAGTCAATGTCTACATAAGAAATCACTAAGCTTTCTTAAGTAGGTATCGTCTATGCAGCTTGGGGATTCTTGAAGTGATACCCGCCCAAAAGCCAGATCGCGTAAATAATGTAAGTGTTGCCTAAGCAAATTTTGCTTAGACAAAATGGGGATCGCTTATGTGATACATGGCACTATTTAACTCTCTTTCTCAACCAATTTTCTATCACTTCTTCCACTATTTCTACACTATTGGGAGCTCAATAAATGAAAAAATTGGGAAACCATCAGCATAATTTAAGATATGCTAACCTAACTCTTCTTGGTCATTTACCATTGGTTTTCCTTTAATTTCTATCCTAATTCTTGGTTAAATCCTTAGAAATTAGGTCTTCAATTCCTAAACTTTAAGGGTTAATTTGAGACTTGAATTGTCCTTCGTTTATGCTCAATATTTGAGCACAACTTCTTTGTCCTTTGAGGGACCTCGTGACAGGTTTAATTTTGGATTTTGTTTGGGGCCCTATGAGCCTGTTCTTGATTTGAAATTTGATGTGACACTCAATATAGAAATATGAGTCTCGTTTTACTCCTAACGACATATAGATTTCTATTTTAATAATGTGAGGGCATTTTCTGATTGTGGAGTAAAGACAAATAATTTGTCAATAATTCAATGGTTGCGATTTGTCTTCGAGGTAGGTTTGTATCTACTCTTATTTTTGAGATGGTGTTTCATATATATTGCATGATAGATAGGGATGTTAGGATGTAATTGTGTGTAGAACACCGCTACTTAGCTAAAAATGTGAGTTTGGGGTCTAAAAGGGTATTTGACCATTAAGTTCACATACCTATTATACTTCTATGATCTAATTATCTTATTCATACACCGATCTAATTAGTAGAACATTTATGATATTATTATTTATATTGAATAGGATTTAGGTATTGGAAGCATGAGTATCAGTAGTCTTATTTGGAACATTTAGGCTATCTTGAAATGTAAATTAGCAGTAATTAACTTAGATACAATTCTCGTAGGTTAGTTTAGCATCATGGCTCATGTTTGGACTGAAAATGCCTTAGTTACTTAAGCAAAGTGAATTGCCTTAATCACTTATGTTAAGGTGGAATTGGTCATATTTTCCTGAGTTGGGAGACATTTCCTTAGTTTCTATTATTTAGGTAGGATTAACCTAGTTGTTCGTGATTGGGAAGAAAAACTACCTTAGGGATAATTATAGCTTATTCCACATCTATAAGTGAATTTAGATATCTTAGGCTAGCTTAGGTTAGAAGCTTGTCTAAAATAGATTTCGGTGATTAGAAGTGGGTGCCTCCGGCCCAACTTAGGCCAAGACCTATGTTAGCTCTTGTAGACTTATTTATGCATGTTTGCATGATATGATTTGATTGATGTTAATGAGCCCTTAGTATGTTGTTTAATACTCTATTTGATGGATTGTACTGGTCATTCCCCAAATTATGATGTTATAGTTATGCCGGTTATATATATAATGGGACTAAGGTTGTGATTATATGTTATGGTTATGCCGATTATATATTTTGGGACGAAGGTCGTGATTATGATATTGGATGGGTTCCGAGAAGTATTTTATCCTCATAAGGGAAATAGCTATAGTTCATAGACATATTGATACTTATAATTTAATTTTTTGAATACTAGTGATGACATGCATAGATTCGGTACAATCATGATCACTTAGATGGTCAATGGTACGATTCCAACAACAATATGGTTTTATTACTCTTTTCCTAAAAAGGGGATTTATTCCCACTTTTAAGTTTTAAAATGGATTTCTTATAATGAGAATTGTACCATCTTAAAGAATAACTTATGAGCCTTTGATATTAATAATGAAGATTTTAGAGATTTGATCAAGATAGATACCAGTCCATAGTTTACTGGTACTGATTACCCAGGTCAAGAGAGATTCCAAAACTTGTAACATTCTTATGATGAATTGGCTCAAAGTTTTTCCAGGGCAATGGATTTATGGTTTTACATGCTTATACCCATGATTCAAGCTGTGCACTATTATATATATACATATATCTGTGGTACTGAATGAATAGATGATTGATAGTGATGTTGATAATATGCGTTTTAATTCAAGTATGGTGATCGATGATGACAATGATGATATGAGTTTTGATTTCAGTCTGTGTCACAATCCGAGGCTACCCCCTAGTCGTAACATAGTGCGTAGAACTATAAGTGACTAAAGCTATCCTATGCACTGGCGTACTACTTAAGAAACTAATTTAAATAGTATGTAATAGCTAAATTTGTTGAGTGGAAAAATAATCATGAGGAAATCTGAATAAGTATAATACTGATAAAGTTTACAACATGATAAAACTGAAGAAAGAACTTGAATTACGTATCATGACTCTAACTGACTATCTATGAAGACTTTACTATACTAACTATAGATAGTTGTGACATGCCTCCAACTACTACTAATCAATACATATGGATAATCAAAAGACAACATATGAACTGAATGGGCTAGAGTCCCTAAATAAGAAGACTGAACCTGCTAGCTAAAAGCTGAGAACTGTCTGACCCTGCTGTGTGGACTAAATTTAGTACCTATATTATGAAGGAATGTATCCACAAACACATATATATGGTCAGTACTTTGGAATGTACTGAGGATATGGGGACATACACTAAATCATGCTTTAAAACTGAGGGCATAAGTTATTTGTTGAAACATTTAAAACATGGTTATATGTGAAAATTGTAAGTCATAATGAGATTTATAAATCATTAGCCAAAAATAATTTTGTAAGTTGGGATGCAGTAGAAATATGAATACTGTGTGTAAATCTTATGTAAAGCTGAACATGTTGTAAAATTGAATTGAGGATCATGTATGCATACTAAGCATAACAAATGAACATGTAAAAGTGAGAATGCAAGACAAAGTAAAACATGTACTACAATAATCTATAAAATTGTCTAAATAGTTACTGAAATATGACTACTTGGTCAAGAAAACCTTAATTGATATAGTCTGAGTACTGACTGATACTATGGGAGCTATCATGTAACCGACATGCTTTAATCTGATCAAATCAGTGTCTAACATGTACCCTAGTAATAATGGTGTCTGTACCTTGCCACGAGTTTTAACACATGGTTGTGCGGATCAAATAATCGTAAGTACCGAAGGACTAGGGTTTCAAGCCTAAAATGACGGGTGCCACCTTATGACCAACGTTGGTGAAGTAGTTTTGGAACTTAGGGACTACTACTAGTGACTCTTCCTAAACTGACAGGGAAGTCGTTATCCCTGTATTCACTCGGTGCTAAATCTTACTCCTAACTGAATTGACACTTGTATTATTATTGGCTTAACATGATGTGGTATTGTTCTTGTAAGTGCTCAGCATGAACATGATGATCTGAATGTAGTATTAAAATTATGGTCTAACTGACTTGTAACTTAAAAATTAAGACATGTAGAAACAGATAGGTATCAGGTATTCATAACCCGCCAGTACTGAATGATTACAAAATTCGATAACACCACTTAAAACAGTGACATGAATTCATGATTCAAGGATCCAAAACATAAGACAATTCAATAAAGGAGAGAGATACGTGAATTTGAACATAGGGGTGCATAAAACTTAAGAGAATAACAATTCCACATAGTTTATTTCATAACTTGATGATTTAACATGAACTCAATGGGATATGTCATGGAAATTGAAATTTAAAACATGGCTTAAATCACATGGGAACACATGTTGACACGACTTGAATTCAACTTACAAAGAAATACATGGATTAAATTTATAAGTTATATAGATCATTTCATAATATAGAATATAATTCATACTTTTAAAACAAAAGAGGGTTTTTGGGATCAACGGGTGGAAGGAGCCAATTGATGAATACCCACTTACCTAAATTACTTTTATCCTTGAAGAAAAACTTTAAATTGAAGCTTGAATGCTTGAATTCTAGGGGAAGAAACTTGAATAATTTTTGTTCTTGAGAATTGGGGAGGGTTTTAAAGTGTTTAAGTAAAGAAGAATAGGAAATAATGCTCTTTTTGGGGATTTACTCCATCACTTGGGGCTTAGGGGCAAGGGGGAATGACCAAAATCCCCCTTGGTCTTTTATATTTGAGTGCAGGAAACATATCCTCCTTGACGCGAAGGCTAACATAGAGCCTAAGGTCCGCATCGCGAAGCTATCGCGGACCTCCATTGGTTCCTCATGAAATACTCATAACATTTTGCTCGGGTGTCAGCTTAAGGGAAAATTGGATGCATTGGAAAGAGGACTCAATTATCTATAATTTTTGGGTCTTGAGATGAAAAACCCCACATATTTAAAAAGTTATACACATTAAAAGTTGATCTTTGTAGGATCAAATACCAAAATTTGGCCAAATCAAGAGCTCTTAACTCTACTTTGGTCTAAGTGTATCCTATGAACATTTTTCACCTCATATGCACTCTATAAACTAGGTAAATTTTCATGACACAGATATTCATATAGGAATAATGGGATTAGATTTTGTATGAGTAGGAACAACGATTCGAATTTTAGCCCAAGAATATGGGTGTTACATTATCACCCCCTTGGACCATGCATCCTCAAATGATGGGTAGGAACTGATGAAACTTTATAAGTATGAAATAATGTAGCCATGACATGTCTGCTAATAAATGATAGAGCTTAGTTGAAACATTAAAACTTCCATCATGAAATTAATTTCTGAGCTGACTCAACTCTATTATCTATAAGGAGCTAATTCATGTTGAGAGTTTAGAACCCACTTGAAATGTTCATGATATGATTATACATATCGAACTGGGAAGTGATAGCTGATGCAACAAAGTTCCAAGAGTTACTAAGGATGGAATAAAGCACATAACTTTTCATTAGGAAAAGACCCTCAACAAAACACGTATAGAAATCAAAAGAAAAGGGCTTCATGGGATCACTGAGTTCATTACATAAGCACAACCTAAGATAATGAGACTATGGTTGTACAAGGGATATTACAATGTCTGAGCTAGAATACATTAATAACTGAGGTTATTCAACAAACAGTTATGAACTGAATCATGACTAAATATTTGAATTGAGGCATGATGCATGGACTAACCTGAATTCCCAACTTTCATGGACATGAATTAATTACCTCATGGAATATCCATATTTATGAAACTTCGGAAGTAAGACAAAATAGAAAGATGGAAATCTATAGTAGCCTATCTGTCTGATTGCTAAACTGAATTGTTGGCTATATGGACTAACTCATTCTAAAAGTTTATACTCAACTGAAGTATATCTTCAACACTCTTTCTATGAAGTTTGAACAACATTAGGGAGAAAATGATTCTTTAACGTGATTTGAATAAGATATCTAAAAAAGGAATCTCAATATGGCTATAACTCCGCAACATAGAACATAGGCCTATAAAACATAAGTTAGGATTAGATTACCAGGCCTTAGACAATGCAACTGCTAACTTTCAATCCTAGCCACACTTATCAAATACTTACTCAACTATATTTTTCCCCTTAAATACCATGCCCATTTTATTCAACTTATAATTCTTACATGGGCACATATGACTACACTAGCCAAAGTCTGAGTTAAATTACATACTCTCGCCTTTTTCAAGCCTAACTCAAAATTACAAAGTGAAACACACAACACTGTAATAGAAGTCTAAGCCATATACTAGACACCCCATGTATGTTTTACAGCTCTCATTTTAAGAATAATTCTTCTTAGCACTTTAAAATCTAAATTTAACATCTTACTAGGAATTCACTAGCGCACAATGCACCGATCCACTTATATACCAACATGGTGTTCAAGCCTATCATTATAACCACATATAAACCTCTAGGAAAACAATGCACCAAAGCATCTTTCCCATATTATCTAATACCTCTATCAATAACAACTTCCATGCATAATACCCAAGAAAACACACACATAATTTCAACTAACTGTGACATATATCAAATTCTCTACGTCAATATTCATTCAATCTTATAGCCTTACATAGAACAAGTATACAATGATCATTTCCAAATATGGAATATGTACTCTTTCTCGTCTAAACAATTTTTCATCATCACTATCTTGACATAAGGAGAGGTCACTGAAAAGTTAGAACATGAGGACCTGAAGCATGAAAGAATACTATTTATAACTTTGACACTTAACTGAGTCTTGAGGAATAGAGTATCTAAGGCATTAATTCATTAAATATATCAAAACTAAGGACATACATAACATAATCTAAATTTCATTGGTCATTAAGAGTGCACCATGAGTTATGGGAACTAAGCATACTGTAAAGCATGAGTACATGAGTCATGAGTGGCATAATCTGAGTTTGGAGTTCGTAAATTCATGGAATATGATTTGTACTATTGTGTACTAGAACTCCTCATACTAGGATATGGATGTGTACATGATTCTATAGAAAGAGCATGAATATGAGCTTTGATCATGGAGCTGGCATGTAAGGTGTGAGTAGACTTCATGATGAATGGAGTACAAAACTTTGCACTGAGAGAAGAATGGGTCAGGCATCTGCCTCCCTTACTAATGTTCTACAATACACTGGTATCACTACTTGAACCTAAGAGCCTGACTTATTTCCTTGTTCTATCATTCCCCCTTAGATTTAAGCAATTCTTCTAAGTGTGTGAACCCCTTTCTTAAACTCTAAACTAAATTGAAACCACTCTACTATAGAGTCCGAGAGATAAAAATACACATAAATAATAAACTCACCTTCAAAGACTACATCGAAAGTGTAAAACTCGTTGCTAGTACTTTTTTCTGAGATAAAACTCTTAACTTTCTATAGCCCCAATAGTCATCATATAATAACTTAAACAATGACCAACTAACAATCTTTAGGAGTATTACCCTACCATAATTTCACACCATCTAGAATTTCAATATTTCTTTCTATTAGATTAATTATCAAAGATTCAAACTTAGATTCTAACACTTAACATGGATATTCCCAAACTTTTAATGAACCATGATAACTTTGATCATAGCCTACTAATATCACACCTCTAAACTTATATTTTCCCCTAAACCATGAGAATTAATATTGCACCAAATATCCGACATCAACAACTTAAAACCCATAACTTAGCTATTAAGAACATCATAACTACACTGCTAGCCCCATTCGTACTTAGTAACTTAAGGGTACTATCCAAGTGCACAAAAATTAAAACTTAGAAATAATACAATCCCATAACACCTCGGGTACACCTATAGATCACACCCACAACATCATACTTAATTTTGAATCAATAAACTTAAATTCTTGCTACACAATTTCAAGCCTTCTAGTTCACCTTTCATGCAACTAGCCCCATGGATACATAGTTTACTAAATCCAGATAAACATTAGTCCTAATTTATTTCTTCTAAAATTTTGGATTGATGCTTCTAACTCTAGATCATATGTTATCATAGGATTCTGAGAAAGGATCCGAGGGCACATATTACTTTGGCTTAGTTCATAATTTTTCATGCTCATGAATGAATTATTTCATACTTTTGAACATAAAGGCACTGGTAGAATACTTTTTTAGCCAACATGAAATCCTATAATTGTCTGTGGGGACTGTTAGAGAAAGATCTATTAGTAGGAATTTAAGCTTCACACTTTCTGTTACATCAAAACTAAGGAAGAGTCGATATGAATAAAGCGCGATGAGATTCTGTAAAAGTTTCTGAACATCTCAACAGCATGATCTGAGATATGAAAGAAGAAAAATATTTCTTAAATACCCCGTAGCCTCTTGAAGAAAAGTACAGACATCTTTGTGCTGTTCTGCAAGATTATACTAGACATGGATTCATAGATATCTTAGGAAACTTGAACCTTATGCTCTGATACCAAATTTGTCACGACCTGTGGCTACTCTATAGTTGTAACACGATGCTTAGAATCATAAGTGATCCTAAGCTAACCCATGTACTATTATACTACTTGAGCAAGTGATTTAAATTTTACATAAAAGCTAAATTTACTTACTGAAAACATAATCATGAACTAATAAAGTTCACAACATAATTAAATAGAAGAAAGAACTCGAATTACATATCATGACTCTGACTGACTATCTATGAACCTCTACTATACTGACTATAGATAGAGAGGACATGCCTCTAACTACCACTAATCAATACATATGGACAACCAAAATATAACACATGAACTATAATGGACTTGTGTTCCCAAAATAAGAGGACTTATCACCTGCTGACAGAAAGCTGAGACCTGTCTGACCCTAGTGTATGGACTACAACTGGTACCTAAATTATGAAGGATTATAGCCATAAATGCATATATGTGGTCAGTACTTTGGAATGTACTGAGTATATAGGGACATGCACTAAATCATGGAAAAATTTAAATTATGCTTTAAAATTGAGGACATAAGTTATTTGTTGAAACGTACATTTAAAACATAGTTATACGTGAAAACTGCAAGTTATAGTTATATTTATAAATTATTAGCCAAAAATAATTTTGTAAGCTGGGAAGTGGTAGAAACATAAATGTTGTATGAAAATCGTATGTAAAGATGAACATGCTATAAAATTGAATTGAGGATCATGTATGGAGGCTGATCATGAGAATATGAACATAGAAAACTGAGAATGTAAGACTAAGTAAAACAAGTACTAAAATAATCTATAAATCTGACTAAATGGATACTGAAATTTGACTACTTAGTCAAGCCAACCTGAAAAAAATAAACTAAGTACTGACTGAAATTATGGGAGCTATCATGCAATTGACATGCCCAATCTGAGCAAATCAGGGTCCAACGTGTACCCCAGTTAGAAGGGTGTCAGTACCTTACCATGGGTACTAATACATGGTTTTATGGATCCACTAATCATGAGTCCCAAAAGACTAGGGTGTCAAGCTTAAACTGATGAGTGACCCCTCATGACCTAGGCTAGCTATGTTGTACTAGAACTTAGGGACTACTACTAGTGATTCTGCCAAAATTGATGGGGCAACCGCCATCCGTGCATTGACTCGGTGCTAAATCCTACTCAAAACTTAAATGATACTGGTATTATTGTTGGCTTACCATGATGTGGAACTATACTTATAAGTTTACAGCATGATCATGATATTTTGAATGTAGTATTAAAATCATAGTTTAACTGACTTGTAACTTAAAAATTAAGACATGTACAAACAGATAGGTATTAGGTTTTCATAACCTACCAAAATTGAAAGATTACAAAATTCAATAACAAAATTTAAAATAGTGACATAAAGTCATGATTCGAAAACACAAAACATTAGACATTTCAATAAATGAGAGAGATACATGAATTTGAACATAGGGATGTATAAAACTTAAAAGGATAACATTTCCACATGGCTTAGTTCATGACTTGATGATTTAACATAAAATCACTGGGATATGACATGGAATTTGAAATTTAAAACTTGAAATAGCTTGAATCACATGGGAACATATGTTGACTTGACTTGAATTCAACTTATTAAGAAATACATGGACTAAATTTATAAGTTGCATAGATAATTTCATAAAATAGACTAAAATTCATAATTTTAAACCAAAGAGCGTTTGTAGGCTCAATGGGTGGAAGGAACCCATTGATGAATACCCCACATACCTTAATTGTCATGACGCAAACCGATGCCCTGGATGCGATGGGCATCCCAAACCATGAAGGCCCAAGATCCTCTTTAACTGGCGATCACATACACAATCCATATACTATAAAGATGTGGAAAAACAAAATGGAATCATAGTTATCTAATTTTAAAAAAACCATACAATTATAATTTCAATAATACCCAGATTAATCCAACACCTGTCTACGAAATCTCTACTAACTAAAAGAAAACAACATCTATTTGAAGACAGGGATAGGGCTCCCGATCGGACCATAAACTAAAAATAATGAAATCATCATATGAGATAAGGCCTTCTAAAATAATAGAGGTTGACCGGCTGCAATTGTCTAACAAATCAATCTACGGCTTAGAGGGACCCCGGGACTGTTCCTAAGATCCTAAAATATAGGGGGTCAATATAAATATACTAGTATGCAGAGAAATCTAAAATAATATATTTTATACAACATAAGTGAGAGAAATTTATAAAATAGTTTACATATGATATAGGAAAAACACATGGGCATTCTTTGAGAAATTTCAAAACACTTTCTTGAGATCATGACTCTACTCTTTATTTCTTTTCTGAGGTAGATGGTACACCCTAAAATTTGTAATTCTATGGGCTATATGGAATCTTCCCTTGACTCGGTAGCCAATCCCCTAATCTAAGTTTGCCACAAGAATTGGAGTATCTATAAGAGGGACACATAAGATCACATAACAGGGTGCCAAAATTCCCAATCAAATCAATATGGCACGGTAATACACAAGATCGTAAGAAAGGGATCCTAACCATAATTCCAATTTGGGATGACATGAGTCAAGGTACACAAGATCATAAAGCAGGGTACCATAATCCTTTGTTGGCAAATCATAGTTTCTAGCATAGAGTCTTTCAACTCGAACTTTTTTTTGGTAACCTTCTAACTCTTTTTAAGACCATTTTTAATTCTCTTATAAGAAAACATGCATCATGATTACATATGACTTTTTCTGATTCTGTTAAGGGCAGTTCACAATGGGGTATCGTCGTACCCCCAACTTGTAAGTCATTTGTATCATATCATTCCACAACCCTTCTCATTCAAACAATTTGTATTGTTCTTCTTTAGATTTTTCAATTGACACAATCATTTGTCCACCAAAAATATTTAAACAATATAAGGGAGTCCTTATTTCAAAACATATGAAACTTTATTCAAAGCTTCTTCATTTTTAATATTTTAATACATGATGGTCAATTCCTTTATAACAATTCATGCAATTCTTTCAATTTTTTCTATTGATAATTAAAAACAAAAAAATAGCCACTCTTCAATTAATAATAAATATTAAGTTCAAAATAATAGTAAAACACTTATCTCTTACTTTGAAACATGCAATTGAACAACCCACAACATTTGAAATCAAGATATATCATAACAAGAGAGGGATTGTATATGTTTTATGCTCTCAATTTAACATTCAAACTCAAATACATACATACTTATGTATGACACTTAAATATTATATCATTGAGAGAGTTTATAATGCATGCTTTTTTATTGTAATTCAAAACCCTTCATGAATACATGATTTCTCAACATTCAAAACATTATTAAAAATAATTTCACCATGACCACGTAGTTTAGGAAAATTCCACGTGCCTTGGATCACTTAGTTTGAAGGATGGAAACTGAATCATGATTCATTTCTTGGAAATCTTGAACTTAAAGATTGATTTTTTTTATCTTGGGAAGAGGGTTAGGGTTTTGTCTATGAGAAAAACTGATCGCTTTTAAGCCTATGATTCCTTATAAACATTTTAATCTTCTATTTTCATGACTTGGGGCTATAGAAAAAAGATGAGATATCCCCTCAATTTTAAAACTTTAAGCAGAAACCCAATTTGGTGCCCCACCACGTGCACCAAGTGGCTTACCGCTAAAGGCACCGTGATGCGGTGTAATCTCTATGACCTACTAGTTTGGGAATCTAAACACATCTCAAACTTCATTTGAAAAATCCAAAACTACCCAGGGACATCCCCTCTTGAATACGAATAAAATCAAAAATCTACATCTCAGGGTTAAAAATATCAATTTAGAAATCATTGAAGTTTAAGAGCTTAAAATATGACTAAGCCTTTTAACACTTAGAAAAATTCTAGTTTTTTAGCTCCTAAAGCATGCTACTAATTATGGTACTAAGCCCAGAAGACTACGGGGTGTTACATCAATTACTTTAATCCTAGAAGAAAAACATTAAATTGAATCTTGAATGGTTGATTTCTTGGGGAAGAAACTATAATTATTTTGTTCTTGGGTATTGGGGAGGGATTTTACATGTTAACTGAAGAAGAGTGGGCAAAAATGACCTTTTAGGAGCTTTAATTCATCACTTGGGTAATTAGGGGGAAAGGGGGAATAACCAAAATGCCCCTTGGTTTTTTAATTCTGAGTGCAGGAAACATATCCTTCATGTTATGGTGGCTAATGCAGAGTTGAAGGTCCATGTCACAAAGCTAACCCGGACCCTTACTGGTTCCTCATGAAAATGCTCATAAATTTTTGCTTGAGTGTTAAATTAAGGAAAAATCATATTCATTGGAAAGAGGACTCAATTATTTATAATTTGGTGTTTCTTGATCTAAAATATTTCAAATATTTCAATAGTTATGCACATTTAACGTTTACCTTTGTAGGATTAAATACCAAAAAATTTATCCAAATCAAGAGCTCTTAACTCTACTATGCTCTAAGTGTTTCCTATGAACATTTTTCACCTCATAATAACTCTACACAGTAGTTAAATCATCATGACACATATATTAACATAGGAATTATAGGATTAGAGTTTATACATGTAGGAATGATAGTTTGAATTTTAGCCTAAAAGTACAAGGTGTTACAGTCCTATGATTGATACTGATATGAGTTTATACAATGGTTAGTTTATTATATTTGGATTGGTGATGGTACTATAGATTATATCTTGGCATTCGTTGTTGCATACAATTGCCTATCACCAGTTTTCCCTATAATGATCATATTATGAGGGGTTGCATAGTTATAAGTATTAGTGTTGCTTACAATATATTATGTGAAGTTGTATCTATTAGCCTTATGGGGGGTTTCTTGGGCATAGGATTGAAGAATTGTTTGTTAGGTGTTGATTGAACCTTCTAAGACTATGATGATGGTTGTTTATGAAAGGTCCGATTAGGTATTATTTGTTTGGACTATTTGGTTACCTGGTATCGTTATTGTCATTATGGTTAGTTTATGGTACGTTGATTATTAGACTAGTATTAATATTTGAGGTATGATTTTAATTCTTTCATTTTATATTTATATTATTATGCATGATTTCCCGTGGTTTGGCATTATGGCTGTAGACTCTAATATTTTTATGTCTTTCTTCACAGTTGTTTTATTATGGTAATTATCTCATGTTTAGTCATATGGGTTAGAGACGCTAATTATATTAACACTAGTTTCTACTATGATTTAGAGGGCTCGAGATACTAGTGTGATTACTTACCCTTTACCTTTAAGATAGCTTGGTATTTTGTATGTATATATCTATAATAGTTATGGTATTACCATATATCCCTCCCTTTTTTACATTTACATATATTGTATATCCATTCCTTGGCCTTGTATACTATTATACATATCCTTCTTATTTTCTTTTTTTGTTTATTAGCTAGTGATATATAGTACAGTGATAGTCTCTTAGAGTAAAGCTAGAATAGGGTAACTCATCCTTATTATTCTATTAACTTGTTATGTTAGTTGCATGGATATGAATAGAATGGTTACCCTTATGGTTTACTTATATTTATTATATAGTTGCTGGATATTTGGGTGTAATTTATGTTTTTTCTTTTATGCTATTTATATGAGCATTATCTTTGGAGCTCAGTCAGCAGTTGTTTGCTTAGTACTATATGTATGGTACTCATACTACACTTCTGCCACCTATAAATCATAGTATGAGTTCTTATTATTGTTGTGTACATCATGCAGAAATTCTATGGTTCAGAGATAAAAAGTGAGCTCCAGGCGTTCAGTGTATCGCTATTCTCCCTTCTATGTATTAGACTTATCTCTATATTATATTAAGAGATATTTTCTATCAGTATATTAATTTTGTAAGTCCTATTACATTAGAAGCTCGTTTAATAATAACCAGGTTTTGGAACTATCTTTTGAATTTTAGCCTTCTATTTCATTTATTTTGCATTCTCCATTGTTTTCTCTTAGTAGTCTACTACTAGTAGTTGTAGACTAGGAGGTTGTCTTACCTACTTGTGGGTTATATTAGTTGCCATTATAACCTGAGAAATTGGTTCATGACAAAATCCCCATAAGTTCCTACATCGGGAGCACAACTCGATAGGTATATACGGAGGTTATGAGACAACCTCGAACAACACCTCATCATTATCTTCTTTGGTTTTCATATACTATACATTTTCTATATTGTATTTTCATTCTTGATTTAATATTTATCCAGTTGTTCTTTTTTTTGGTACTTGTATTTTTTATATATGTATATTTTAGAACTGTTAGTGGAGACAGAGTGGGCTACTAATTGGGATATTTTCTTATTATAGATAATGTGACAGTAGTGTGTATTTTATATACTTTATTTTCAACTTTGCTCAGTCATCCTATGATACCTACTGAGTACAAGTAGACCATACTCACCCCTATTGTACCCTTTCGATGTAGATCCATCTAAGAGTGCACTATATTATAGTAGATTTGGGTGGTTATTGGAGTATTTTCAAGGTAGGGTCAGCCTATGCTTCTAGGGTTGAGCTACTACCTCCTCCTATTAAGTTTATGTTTTTTTTCTTATTCAACAATAAATTATGTGCCTTTTGTATTATCAGATGTATATTTTGACTTCGAGATGTATTTTGTTAGTTCTTACACTACGACACAATTTTGGGAAATTTATGGTACCTTTGTTATGTATTTTTCTGCTATTGTTGTGTCTGTGGTTTGACTTTATACAATACTCTTCTTGGGTTTTTGTGTTGTTTTATCTTTTTATATCAGTTTAGGTGATAGGCTTAGTTGTTAAGGCTTGTCTTGAAAAGTGCCATCATAACCCATGGTTTCTAGGTCATGACACCCATTTGTTAGTTTTATTGGCTAGTGAAAGAGTGGAATTATTGTATATATTGATGGTTGATTGCTTGATGCTAAGAGATATATCTAGGTTTGTCTTATAAGATAAGTAATTGTGGGTAACATTGGTCTTTATAACAAATCCATAAAAGATAAACTCATTTGTGTCCTTGATTTTGGTAGGATTCTAATGGTATTGTTGTGAAAGAGTCTAATTGAATGGTTTGTAAATTACCTAATTATTCTTGAATAAAATATGTATTGTTGGGTTCATTAATGGAATAGATGGTAGATTGGCAGATAGGAGTGGTATGTTATGCTTACGGGTTATTTATTAGAGGTGAACACTACAGACTTTATCTACATATAGTTAGTTGAAATTCTTAAGATCTAACATGCTAGAAAGAGGGAGGATGTTAAGGAGAGTAACAAATATGATGTACTTCTCGAAATATGATTGGTTTTTATTTTATAAGTGCATGTTTGATTTTGGATATGTATGTTGTGTTTATGTGATTTAACTTAGGTTGGTTGATGATGGTTAGCTTTATGTGTGGTTGTACTGATACTACACTTGCTATTCCTTTATGTAGGTATAGCCTATTACAGGATCAGTTGAGGTTTCCTTGCATGACGCAGCTAGATATATTCAACAACTTTTGGTATCTTATTCCTATCGTGGAATAGAGCCTTCTATATCACCCTTTTATTTTAGTATATCTTCTACAAGTGTAGATTAGATCTTCGAGGTAAAGGATTTTCTTCTGAAGGATTTACAAATATTTTAAAGAGTTCAATAAATTTTCTATTATATTTTTGCATATTCTTAATTTGGTGGAAAGGGTTCTGCAATCTAGGTTGATTATGAATGCCCATATGAACTTTTTAGTTGAATCATGATAGTTGGTATTAGATCACTAGGTTACCGGTCTTAGAAATACAAGACCAAATGACTAATATAGTCCTATAGAAGTCGATGTTGACATCCATATAAAATCTTTAGGGAGGTATGATGCATTCTATGAATTATTTTCCTTCTTTCTTTACTCTCGTGTTGTTCAACATTATTGTAGGTATGGGTTTGGTCCAGTTGGTTTCTCCTTATTCCAATTGGATTCTAAATAAAGCAAACTGGAGGCCACCCGACTCCAGCTAGCACCACAAGCAACAAACTTGGAACTTAGAAGGTTACATATGGTATCTATCCTAAGGAATGCGATTAATATGTTATGATGATCAACTAGTGGTAGCTAAGAGTGTGGTATTTAACAATGTGTTTAGGGAAACAGGAGTGCTAGGTTGAGTTCTTCTTTAATTAAATTCTATGTATGTAATGTATATATAAGTAGCAACTTAATAAATATTTCAAGATCCCATGGTGAGTGAAGTGGTAGTAATTTAACTATATGTTATTAATTGGGAATTTGTATGATCTCTGAATCAATGAAATTTTAATGCTTAGTGCTAGCCACCATGGATAGTGCATGTAAAGGTACAAAATAAAGTTGTCTAACTATTGGGATTTTATTTTCCTTTTTATTGGTTGTCATGCGAAGCGCCTAAGTATGATGAGTGTTAAAATATTTGGGAGGTATAAACAGTTCATTGATGTTGATTTCATAATTAGTAGCTGAAGTGCATAATTGGTGCTTCAAATAATTGATAAGCTTTTGAATTGTTGGGTTTTGATATTAGTATTGTTATTTACCTACTATAAGAATTATATTTAAAGTATTGCAGAAGACAATGGGTGTAAATGAAATTTAGGGAGCAATTTTTCCGACCACTATTAGAGGGCCGCTAGCAGGCACTACCCTGCTACTTTGACCCCTCTATAGGGGAAATATTTCTACTTAGTAGCATATAGGATGCTATAGTGGGATGGGCCTGGGAAGAATCCAAGCCCTATACTCCCCTATTTTTGGATGTCTTTTTTGACTTGATCGAACACATTTGTAAGATGCTAATAATCAAGTAATCAGTTTAAAATGAGAGTATAATATAATAGCAGGCATTCATTACTAGGAACATAAGAATAAACATCCAAATATGAAAGAATATAAAAATTTACAATTACATTCCCCAAATGGTGGCAACCCAAATCCAAAAAAATTAATAAAAATAAGAAGGGAAAAGAGGTAGACTATGATCATGCCCAGGGAGTTAGATGGAGGCCCAAATTTGCGGAGGTTTATGGTATTAGACCTTTCTCTTTCATTCCACTCAGAAAGCAGAACTCATCCACGTCCTTTTTTTCACCTTGATGATCTCTTTATCAGGGATAATATAATTGAATAGGATGTTAACGGTCTTCCACATATGGGAAAGCATGAGTCTTGGGAGCATCTCTTCTTTTTCTCCTCTCCCATCTCTCTCGAAACCTATGTGCAGTACTAAGTAGTGTTAGGAGGGTTATGGAGTTGGAAGGAGCCAAACTCTTGGGAGGCAAGTGGGATTGCTCTAAATAGCTCCTCAAAGTGGCCATGTTCACCTAAATACACTCGTAGGATATCAGGGGATATATGGGAGGGGTTTTACCCTCTACTTCCTCTTTTATTGCTTGGATGCTCTTCCTCTTTGTCCCACCCTCCGCTACTTTCATTCCTAACCTTGAACACAGAAAGACCCTAAATTTTGGACCTTAAAAACATTTTGAGTTCTAAACTTTTTCCCTGAAAATGAATCACCTGATAAGTCGTAATGTGTCTTTACATTTCATAGGACCCAGTTGTAATGCGTCAAGAAAGATTTGCCTAAGTCACATCTTTGATAGAGACAAACTTAACGAGTTGTATAGACTCCTACCAAGTCGTGGGGAGGGTATTTCATAATATGTCCAATGTATTGCCTTTATTAAAATTGTTGAGACTATTACTTAACTCTATGATTCATAGTATCACATTAAGGTACGTAGGGTACAATTCGTAGGGTTCACAGTGAAGAGCCCAAAGGGGTTCTATTCTTTCTACGACTGGAGGGTCTGAGTCGTAAGGTGACCCTATGAATCCTAAGGTCACCCATAATGACCTATGGTTTAATTTCCATCTTTTAATAAGGGTATTTTAGGCATTTCTCTCTTGCGCTAAACATAACCTATGACATTATAAACCCTATTGAAACACTTTATTATCACGTATCACATAATAGAAACATATTCTCTTCTCTCTCAAATTCTCTCAAGCCAAGGAAGCTAGGGTTTCCTCAAGGTGGAGAATCTAGGGGTCAATTCAAGGTTTCTTCTTCGTAATTGTAAATATTTCAGGCGTGTGACTCTTCCCTCATTGTTAATTCTCTAAAAGCATATGTGTTAAAGTGTTATTCACATGAAATTATTTTAGCTTTGAAAACAGGGGTTATGTGTTTTGAATGCTTATTGTTTAACAATGTTTTCCCATGATTTAATTGTGATTATTCCTGCTTTAAATATTGTTTTGAACTTGTGGGTTCATGGGAATGGTGATTAAACTGAGGGGTCAAGGTTAAACCCTAATTTTATGATTTTTCCTTGATTATGGTTTTAGAAATGTATGCCCTCAACATATTTGTGAAATTTTCAATGAAAAAGGGCTTTTGTCACACAGTTTGGTTTTTCCACTTGTAATAATGCATTGGAATAAAAAGGATAATGAATTATGCATATTTTCCTTGAAAGGCCTTAGTGGCCATGTACAAATGGTAGAATTGGAACCTTGTGGGCTCAGTTGATTAAATGGGTTCGAGTCTCTAATGATTGATTATTTGAATATCTTTTGACTTATAAGTTTGAGTCCCTGTCTGTTGAGTAGATGATATGGCATGATGATATTATCTTGTCAGTGGGTTTGGTATGACTATAACAACGGGATTCCCTGGTGTGTAATTGGTTAAATGAAAATGGGAATATGTGTTAAATATTTTAAATGGGCTTTAAAAGAGGGTTATGTAGATGAGTCATAAAAGTGGAGGTCTGAGTGATCGTCACTAGAAACCTCACTAGCTGGTCGGTCGTTGTTATAGCTTGAGGGTTTGAGTCCCCTAGCTTGTGACTAGGTAGTTCGAGTCCACTTTATTAATACTATTATGATTGGAGGGTTAGATCCCCTCATATCATATTTCATAATCAAGAGCTTAAATCACCTTAGTATATGATTGGAGGGTTTGAGTCCTCCATGTATATATGTATGATCTTTCTTCAATTCATGCGGCTACACACACTGGAGCCCGACTAGGGGATGAGATGTGTGGCCTATATATCTTATGGGTACTATTATATGATGGTTGAGCTACATAATCCAGGTTAAATTTTTTAAGCGAATGTTAAACCTTGTTCCCTATATATATATATATATATATATATATATATATATATATATATATTTGCTTAGGTTCATTGGATTTTGAATGAATTTGAAACCATGATCATGGAATTATGTAATACATATCTCCGAGTTACATGCTAGCATTCACCTCGCTAACCGTCTTTGGATGCTGTATCCCCATGTGATGCAGGCCATAAATCAACATATCCTGTACGGTGATTTAGATTCGGGTTCATTTCATGAGTTCGGATTGTGTCATACAACCTTCAACTTGGGCAATAATGAAAGTTCTTAACTCCACTTCACTCTAAATGTTTAATATGAACATTCTTCCCCTCAAAAGAACTTTTAATACTAGGATAATGATCATGATTCTTATTTTTATATAGAAATAATTTGATTCAAGTCTATACATGTAGAAACAACGGTTTGAATTCTAGCCCAAAAATACGAGGTGTTACATTATCTCCCCCTTGGAATAACTCATCCTCGAATGATGGATAAGAATATTTCAATGCTTTAGAAGTATTGAACAAGGTATGTAACTTCTACTTAAGAATTTTCCCACAGCAAAAACACATATAGGATTTAAAAGAAAGGGTCTTCATGTCATCACCAAGTAAATTATGTGAGCAAGAATCATAAGACAATGAAATCAAGGTCATACACGGGGTAAAAGACCCAAATCTTCTCACCCCAAGTGAGAAAATCAAAACAATCAAAATTTTACCTAGATCCACATCGTTGTCCTTATCATAGATCATAGCCTCCGCGATGCAGGGCTATCGTGAAGGCTCGCTGCCTCCCTAACACAAAACTGCCCCAAACCCCATCCAAAAATTTTGAAACTCTTATGGGTTACACATTCAACATCCCTGAACATAGTTTAAGTCAAAAATCAATGGTTTAAGCATGAGAAGGTCAAAAATGAATTGATGTAAATTTTAACGGTCTGATATCAATAGCTCTTAGACATCGCAATACTTCTCAACTACGATTTCAGCTACTAGTACCACACTTCACCATTTAAATCTCACAATCCCCCCCCCCCCCCGACACATACACACACACACAAAACATATTACCACAAGAGCCGGATTCTAACTATACATTGATTCCATATTTAAGCCTAAAACAAAGTTAAAAGACACTAACTTAAGCTATGGGGCTCTATACATTACATTCATCCCTGAATACTACTCCATTCTATAATTGTAGTAAAACAACATCATGCCTTAATCAAGAGTACTTGCCACATAATACATTGCATTGTGTATATATAAATCACAACATTCAATCTTATCTGTACTACACCCACCTTACGGATCTCCCCACCAAAAACCAACAACCTTTATCACCCTCACAAAGATTTTCACCACATATACCTCTCCTATCTATTATTCATAATAATGTTTCACCTCACTCTTCCTACATCATCTATAACCTTACTTCTAGTAGTCACACCAAAATTTTTTAGTAAAAGAATCATACTCTCTAATCTATAACTTTACCATGCATTTATAACTACTACCATCCTGACCTTGAAAGTATATCCCATCATTAAGTCTATATATATAGCACCCACACAATGGTGGGGGGTTCACCATACACAACAACCCAAACTCCCCTCAAAAACTTTAATATGAAGACACGAAAGTGTTTATAGGACTTCCCCTTAGGGGATCCTATCTTAAGTTCCTCCAACTCCCAAAGTAATCACCTTATAACTAACATTTTCATGGGAATCCACATCTATGATTCTAAACACTCAACACTCCATTTTCAACTCTGTAGAATAATAGTATTACACCTCTAATATCAAATCCCCATAATTGAACAAAAATTTAAAGCTAAACCAAGGGTTCATATAGTCTACCCATTTCCCATTCAATTCAACTCTACATAACACCATATCACAACTTCCTAACACCAAAAGAATATTCTCTCACCATGTTTAAGCCTACCCCAATGTCACAAGTTAACACCCATAACACCATAATATTAGTCTAAACCATACAATATACTTTATTCATAAAACCTAAGTCTCTTATCCATCTAATTATTTAGCCACCATTTCTACATCAACATTAGAACTCATGCATACATCACCATTACACACTCCAATATTTCATAAGTCATTAATCTAAGCACTTTCACACATTACATCAACCCTATAAAATAACTTCTATCTTCCATCACTATCCTTGAGTTATTATTCTTATCACCACAATAAACATCTAAAGTTCAAGTTAGTGTCAAGCAAAAATCATGGACCACCAAAAAAATATCCCGTAAAACAAACTAGCCCACCAAATAGATAGATCCATCTAAATTTCTTATTTAACTTAACTATGGTCCAAAAGCATATTATTCCTCACCACATTACTACTACTCCTAATATTTCTTACATGTATTCTCACATAGCAAACCAACGTAAAACTACTAGATGACAATCAAGGGAACAATATTGTATCAAACTCACCAAATTAGGGTATTCGATCTTAATCCCATTACCTAATCTATTAGGGTCTACAGAACATTATCCTTCTTCCCATTACATCCAATTACCCATTGATGTATGACCATATTCTAGCATATTTGAGGCTTTTAATTGAGAATAATTGCAAAGTTTTAATCAACTTTTGTCATTTTTGATTGTCCTCTCTTTGATATTGTAGTAAAAGTCAAGATGCAAGAGAACCAGCAATAATAGAAGTAAAAAATTTGATTTCTGAGCATGTAGAGAGGGAAGTATAGCTGATGATTTGTTTAATAAGTCATCAGCCTTGTGATAAGCTATCAGAGTTGCCATCAGCCTTAGAAAGAGAATGAGATTCAGCTGGAAAAAATGACGACAACCTTTGATAGGCTGTCAGAGTTATGATAAGTCATCAAGCTCGTCATCAGGATTAGGCAGTGCTTGAGAACTTAAAGTAAAGAAGCAATGACAATTCTAATAAGTCATCACATGTCACAGAAGCTATCAGGTGTTTGATAAGCTGTCAAGAATGTCGTCACTCAGAAGCAGAAGACAAAAATTTAAACCATGCCTGACGACATATTTTGATAAGCTATCAGAACTCTGAAAAGCCATCAGGCATGTCGTCACACATAAGAAGAAGGCAATAAATAGGAATCATGTCATACAACATGGTCTGATAAACTATCAGATCTATGATAAGCCGTCAGATATGTCGTCAGCTAAGGAGAAAAATCTGAAATTTTAATTTCAAATTTTTCTTAATGTATGGATATAAATAGCAAATTTTAGGATTTCATTGGGGAGGACTGAACATCAAGAACTTATTCCAAAAACTATTTTACTTCTCTTTGGTCTCTAAACTTGGATTTTAATTTTCAGTTCTTTGATTTAGTTGTGGGATATTCTTCTTGAATTTGTGAAGAGAATCAATTTCTGATTACATCTTTTATAAATTTAATCACTTTTGAATTATGAATTCAGTTATTGTTATCACTTTATCTCTCATGTGGAACTAAAACCATAACTAGGGTTGTCAAATCTATGATTATTTCTTTATGGATTTAATAGTTGGGTAGGGTTTGAGTGATTGTGGGAACATCTTGATAATTCCTTTGTAATGATTATTTTCTATTGGTTGCAAGCAATAGACCTAACCTTATGTTTGTTTGCTCGAACTGAGAAATAAACTAAAGGCAGTAAATTATCAACGAGGATTTGGAAAGGTGAAGTTCTCATCTAATGTTTAATGTTGTAACAATATTGATCAACTCGAGATAAAATCAGTATGAATAGAGAATTAGGGAGTTCAACATCTAGGCAGGTTGAGAAACACTCAGATGGACTATCGAAATTGATTGTTTGGTGTTTTCCATAAGTCATGAGAATCCAGTACTACAACTATAATTCAATGAGGGTTAATAATCATAGTGATCACAACTTTAGTTTGTTAATATCATTGATTTGAAATATTACAGTTTAAGCTTTGGGTTCTAAGGTGAATTGAAGTGTTAATAACTTTTGTTCAATCATTAAAAACTCCCCATTTTATATTTTAATATCATTTGTTTGAATTGAACTTATAGCTATAGTTTCAAATTAGTTTAATCACCACTCACAGTGTTCCACATGGATTCAACCCCGAATCCAAAGTTGGGTAAATATATTGACGATGATCATCTTGAACTAAATTGATTAGTAAGTTGAGCGTTATCAAAATGGCACCGTTTCTGGGGAATAATTTGGCATATTGAGTTGGTTTGGAATTTTAGCCTACTTGTTTGAATTCAAAATTGTAAATATTTATTTTTAGTTTTCTTTGATTTCTTATGTAAGATAGATTTTTATTTTAGTTTACTTATTACCATGGCATCGTTGAATGAACATGATTTTGGTGGTTCAAAATCTTATCTTAATGATCCATGTCCATATTGTGATAGATCCTACTTTTGGAAAGATTATAGATATGCTCCCTAGAGAGATGTGTGCACCATCTCCATCATACCATGAGTATGATTATTCTTTATATGGTGGTCAAGATGGACATTGGAGTAATTTCCCAAATACCCTCTCCCCCTATTTCTCTAACCCAAATTATAGCTCTTCTTATAAGTTTGATAGGTCTTATGGTCAAGAAAAAAAGAATGAAGCATTGGGAAGAGTGGAATTGAAGCTATATTTCAATGAATGTTAGATCTCCAGAAAGAAATGATGATATCATATGTGATATATGTCAAGTCATGAAGCCAATCATTCATGAGGAGATGGATATAGAGGTCAATCATTCGAAGCATTCTTCTATATTATGTTTAGATGATATCCTGTCTGTGGAATTATTTAAAATAATGGAAAAGTGTGAAGATGAGGAACAAGAATCCTATATTAATGCTGATAAACCCTCAGTGATTCCCAACCAACCATGAGAGATAATTCCAAGATTAAGGACATGGTGTTAGAGGCAAAATAAAAAACAAAGAAAATCTCTAATAAAGGCTCTAGCCTAATTCGAAGTGAAGATGTTGAAAAGGTAAATAAAAGTGAGCGTGTAGTAGATAGTGTAAATTTTGAAGTGGGGTTGATTGGGCCTCATTCAAAGCACTTTCCTACATTATGTTTTGAGGATATATTATCTGTAGAATCATTTAAAATAGTATAAGAGTGTGAAGATGAGGAAAAACAATCCTATATTCTTGATTTTACATTATACAAGCAACATAAAAACATACCTCACTTTAGGGCCGAGTAGTTTACGATGCTTAATCCATTACTCAACTTCTTAATTTTTGTACCACCACCTCTATGATCGAGGCAAGAAGTTGGACTCTAAGTTGGGGTAAAATTCATATACTCAAGATGGAGGAAAAAGTTGAGTTGGGTCCTGCCACAACAATAAATTAGGCGTTGCTTGGGAGGCAACCCAAGGTATTTTATTGTTTGTATTCATATTATGTGATTGACATCAGATCTTCGCATCCATGGTGCCACAGGTGTGTTTTTAACTCTCTTGTTTAGGCTTGATGCATTTTGGACATTGCATGATTTTAAGTTAAGGGTGGGGATACTTGTAGGTATTGATGTCCTTGCTGGGTTTTTGTTGTCGTGACTCTTTTCCCCAGAGTCTTGTTCCTAGTAGAATTGGCATGTTTAGGCGTATTGTGATTTATTGTAAAATGTTGTAGTTGACTAGGAGAAATACAAGTAACTTAGGCAGTTAACATATTTTGATTTATTTTTAAACACCTCTCCAATGGTCTATTTTATAACTGTGTGATATGCATTTATGTGTGACCACTGTGCATCTTGGTATGGCCTCAGTACTAGTGACATGATAACTATTCCTATAAAATTGCACAAACCGAATGGATAATAGATTATGATGTACCTTTGTGCCATGTGTGTATTAGATACTACCTAGTTCCAGTTGTATGTTAAATCCAAAACTTACCCGGTTGGTCTTGCCTTGGTTGTAGGATAGCAGTTAGAAAATGATCATAGGTCGTTGTTTATATTAGTTCACTTTTAGCCTAAATGACCTTCCATGTGTGAACAATATCCCTTGATCCTGATTTTGAGCCTGAATGCCTATTCTTTTTATGTTCCCTATCACCTTCCCATTTGTATCACAATAAACATTTTTTGTCCCTGGTCCTCCTTAGACATAGTTTACTTTAACTTAGGCAAATAGCATAAGTTGAGGGTGGCTATCATAGGGGTGCGTGATGTAAAGTGAGTATGAACAAGGGTAATAAAAAATATGCAAGGCTGGGTGTGGTAGAAAAATAATGAGAAAAGAAAAGTTGTGAAAAAAATGAATGAATAAAAACTGCACCCAGCTTGAATGTGCTTTAATCAAGAAAGGGAGAAATAAGGTAAAGGTTGATAAGTGAGACCCCAAAAATAGTGTAGTGCCAAGGAGGCTTAGTTACTTTAAATATCTTTGTGTATCATACCAGCCCCAAGCCTATATTACAAGCTAGAGAAAAGTCCTGCAGTGATCCTAACTTAACTGTCTGAAAGCTTCACTAATGAAAATAAGGGCAACCTAATGGTATTTGGCATACATTGACTGGAACTTCTTTATGAGAGTGAGTGTCTCTTGTCCTTCCCCGCATTGACATGCTTGAGTTCACATATGAGTAAGGAGGGACCTCCTTGTTGTAAAGGCATACTAGTTATGTTGCTAGTTGCTAACTTATTTGGATAGTGTAATCTTGGTACATGCATGGTTGTTGTTGCTGAATTGATGCCATGTCTTGATTCCTATGTATCGCATTGTTGTGATTCAATAATATGCAAAGTTGTTTTTTAAATTAATAGACCTTGGATATGGTGAAGATGTTTTAAGATAATATGGATTGTTGACTGCCGAATGTACTTTGTATCCTCTTGGTTGTGTTTTAGTTGCTTGAGGACAAGCAATTGTTTTAAGTTGAGGGTGTTGACGTGTGAGAAGATGCTAACACATTTGAGGCTTTTAACTAAGAATAATTTCAAAGTCTTAAGCAAATTTTGTCGTTTTTGATTGTTTCCTCTTTGATATTGTAGTAAAAGTCAAGATGCAAGAGAATTATCGATAATGGAGGTAAAAGAGTTGATTTCTAAGCAAGTAGAGAGGGAAGTATAGCTGAAAACTTGTCTGATAAGTCGTCAGCCTTATGATATGCTATCAGAGTTGCCTCTATCCTTAGACAGAGAATGAGATTCAGCTGGAAGAAGTGACGACAAGCTGTAATAGGCCGTCAGAGTTGTGATAAGCCATTGTGCTCATAGTCAGGCTTAGGCAGAGCTTGACAACTTGAAGTGAAGAAGTGACAACAATTTTGATAAGTTGTCACATGTCTGAGAAGCCTACAGGTGTCTGATAATCCGTCAAAAATGCCATCACTCAGAAGCAGAAGACAAAATTTTAAAGCATGCCTGACAACATATTTTGATAAGCTATCAGAACTCTAATAAGTCGTCAGGTATGTCTTCACACATAGGAAGAAGGCAAGAAATGGGAATCATGTCTGATCTCATGGCCTAATAATCTATCAGATCTCTGATAAGTTGTCAGACATGTCGTCAGCTAAGGAGAAAAATCTGAAATTTTAATTTCATTTTTTTCTTAAATTACGAATATAAATAGCAGCTTTTAGGGTTTCATTAGGGGAGGGCTGTACATCTTGAACTTATTCCAAAGACTACTTTACTTCTCTTTGCTCTCTAAACTTGGATTTCAATTTTCAATTCTTTGATTTAGTTGTGGGATATTCTTCTTGAATTTGGGAAGAGAATCAATTTCTGATTACATCTTTTGTAAGTTTAATCACTTTGCATTATGAATTCAGTTATTGTTATTGCTTTCTTTCTCATGTGGAACTAAAACCCATAACTAGGGTTGTAGGATCTATGATTATTCCTTTATGGATTTAATAGTTGGGTAGGGTTTGAGTGATTGTAGGAACATCTTGATAATTCCTTTGTGATGATTGTTTTCTATTGGTTGCAAGCAATAGATCTAGCCTTATATTTGTTTGCTCAAACTGAGTAATAAACTAAAGGTGGCGAATTATCAATAAGGATTTAGGAAGGTTATGTTCTCAATAGCAAGCACTGACAACGGCATGGAGACTCCCCCAATTTATCTTCTTAACCTACTATTTCCTCCACCTCCCATGATTAGGTTGACCAACCCTGCTCTAAATACAAGGACTTCTTGTCCTTCCTGCCTCTTACCCTTGTTTGATTCCCTGTCCCGCTAGTAACATCAAATTGATATGACAAAGAGGCCACTAACTAGGTCAATAAATTAAAGAATTAGCGGAACTTAGCATTAGCTATATCCCATTGGAGCAATTGAGTAAAAGTGTCACCCTAATGAATAGGATCTATGGAGATAGGTGGGACTCCATGAGAATAGTCAGATGTCGTGACCCTTGACCAAGTCTGTACCCAAAAAGTTTGTTGCACTCCATCCACATTGTCCTCAGATGGATAGAAGTATTTCCAGGACCATCAGATTTTCTAAGAGCCATGAATTGAAAAGAGAACATGCTAGAAATATAGGATATTCAATACCTTAGACACTATATCTCGATATAGAACAACAAGAAAGATAAACATTCCTCAAGGTCCCGTAGACTCTTTCTTATAAGTGCAGCACAATAGACTCCCATAAAACATACTCTAATTGACACATCTTTGTGGACACCCCATGAAACTAAAATCTAGCTCTGATACTAACTTTGTCACGACTAAACCTAAGTCCAGTCCATGATGGTCACCCCAAGTCCACAGAGGATTGGAGATCACCCGATGATCCTTTTCCAATACCACCAATAGAACCTAGCAGCAGATGAATGTCAATATATATCAAGATATGAAAGATAAAATCATAAGTCTATGTAACATCAATAACTAAAAATATCCCCAACACCTATGTCTACAGTATCCACTAAGCCTCTAACAAAAATCGAGTACGAAATAAGTGTCGAGGCATTCCCCAACTATAGCTAAAAACATATCTAATATAAATTCCAAGATGTAAGAAACCAAAATAGGAAATATAGACTTTAAATGTATGAAGCTCACCACTTAAATATCAACCCACGAAAAATCCTAAATCATTGTCACTGTGCATAAGGAGTAAAAGTATGGACAAATCCTGCATCTCATGGGGATACAATATCTAAAGATGGTTGGCGGTTGGAGAACTAGCATGTAACTAAGGGATAAGGGAAAAAACTAGTCAAATCCCATGCATTCCATCAAATGCAAATACATAAGTATGTGTGTTTATATATATATATCACATGCCAAGTATGGGAAAAATTCTTATCATGAACTTTAGAACATTTAACATGGGTTGTGAAGCATTACTGTCATAAACCCACCCACGGGCTATATCGGTCCAATGTTACCCCCTGGATGGGCCACAGTGCGTGTTATCCCCACTAACTAGAGATACCATAAGTTGCCCAAGATTTTCTTGTACCTTTTGCCCTCTATGATTCATATGTATGTGTGTATACGTGAGGGATTCCCTTGTACCTTACATGCACATGATCATCAAGACCAAACCTCATGTCGGCAACATGAGTTTCCAGTGTCAACCTTTTGGACTTACACCTTCACAGCTAGCTATCATAACCCCCATTATTGCCCAAATAAAAATTTAAAAGATAACCAAACCACCAATTCCAAGAGTAAATTATTAAGGCATTAATAGTAGTATCGTCATACCGACTATAGCTTGGAAGCAGTATCATTAAGTTAAGTCTTAGGGGATTCCCATGTACCGCGCAGACTCCTTTATTAAAATCACTTGGGGGATTCCCGTGTATGTCATAAGGTATTTATTCTAACAATCACTTAGGGGATTCTCGTGTACCCTCAAGGTTTTCAAAACCATCATTAACCATTTTGCCTTTTATGCAATGCATTAGTTCAAGTATTAAATCAAACCCAACATTTTTGGGGATTCCACTGTACCTTTAATTCAGTGACCTTTTCATACCAATGCATTAATACAAGTGAACAAACCAACTAAGTGACAAAAACCATATTCATTGAATATTTCACAAATATATTGAGGGAATATAATTTCCAAAACCAAAACCAAGTAGTTGGGAAATCCACAATACCCCAGAGTTCAATTACCTTTACCATGTACCCCACAATATTTAAAATTATTCATAAAGCAAGAATATTACATAAATAACCATGGAAAATCAATTAAATGATCAATCATGTCAAAGCCCTCAATTATACTATATCCCACATTCAAAATCATGAATTTAATATCAATTTATGACATTAATGAAATTATAAATTCAAAGGAAATAGGTAAATTCCATAATTTCCAAGAAAATTAATGAAAACAACACTCTTAGGGCCCTAGATGATCACCTCCTTGAACGCTAGCCTTGACTTGAAAAAGAACATTTGAGAGAGAGGATTTTTTAGAGTGCAATAATTGATTTTATTGCGTGAAAACTAATGGAAATAGGTTTATAGCGTTTAGGGATTTTTTATAAGTGAAAGGACATCACTACATGTCCTCCCAAGTCAAAAAACCTAAAAATTGATAAATTTAAAGCATCGGCCCATCACGGAGGGTGATCTCTGCGATAAGATTAACATACACCACTATCGCGGATCCTTAATACCTGCTCACAGAAATGCTCATAATTTTTCGTTCGGGTATCGAATGAAGGATAAATTGGATGCGTTGGAAATAGGACACATCTATCTATAATTTGGTGGGTCTTTAACTGAAAAATTCCATATATTCTAGAAGTTATGCACATTCAGATTTAACCCTTGTAGAATCAACTTCAAACATTTGGGCAATTAATGAAATTTTTTAAATCCACATCACTCTTAAGTGTTTAATATGAATATTCTTCCCTTAAAAAAGCACAGTTCACACTAGATAATGATGATGACACTTATTTTTATATTGAAATAATTGAATTCAAGTTTATACATATAGAAACAACAGTTCAAATTCTAGCCCAAAAATACAGGGTGTTACATCTGTTAATATGGCATCCCAATTTCTTCATCAACTTTGTCTTATTAATCTTAAATCTATTTAGAGAATATTTTTCTATCTTACAGGATGCCCATAGGCTGCAACTCAATAGAAACTCTACTATCTCCTTATCAATATTATGAGACTCGGACCAGGATGGTTGTACTATAACTCATTATTATACCCCTAGATTTTACATTTTCCTTGGGAGTAACTTGATATCTTTATCTATAAAGAAATAACCAAATTTTCAACGCTCAAGAACCAAAACTGAGTATCATGCCTGGCTGTTGTAGGTGTTGATGTTATATGGTTACAATTTCTCCTATCAAACTTGGGTGTTTATCTCCTACACTTGAAAAATATGATAATATTGGGGCAATCCATCTTACACATAATCCAGTCTTTCTCTCCAAATCAAAACATGGAACTTTAGACAATTATTTTATCCATGAAAAAATTAGCTAAGGTGACCTAACTGTTTCTCATGTTCTTACCTCACAACAACTTATAGATATTTTTCCTAAAGCTTTCTCTATTTCAAAATTCAAAGAGTTCCTTTTCAATCTTCATGTTCATTTCTCTACTCCGTATTGAGGGATGGTGATAACTATATTATTGTAAATATAATTTAAATATTCATGTCATCGTGTAATTGTAACTTCTTTATAAATAAAAAATGTCCAGGCCTTTTCTATTCAGGAAGACATTTGTTATTCTTAACTTTATTTGACCTCAAAATTAAATTCCAGCAGCAATAGTACCCACTGAATCAACCTAGGCTTTGTATCTTTATTTACCATAAGGTATCTCAAATCTGGATGACCGGTATGCATAATGAGTTTTGTCCTAATCAAATAAGACCAAAATTTCTCAAAAGAAAACACAACCACAAGTAACTCCTGCCTAGTTATAGTGTAACATTTCTATGCAGGGTTGAGTGCTTTACTCACATAGTATATGGGGTGAAGTATTTTGTTACATCTTTGGCCTATAAAGGCTCCTAGGGCCACTCTATTGGCATCACACATCACCTAAAATGGAAGAGTCCAGTCAAGATACACAATGATAGGGGCAGAAATCAACCTCTCTGTTAGGCACTCAAAGGGCATGAGACAAGTATCATCAAACACTGACTGACTGTGGAGTTTATGGGACAAGTCCCCAGCTAACTCTGACTGACTACTAAACTAAACTGAAATAAACACAAATGGTCCTTGAAACATGGGGACTCACCACTGCTACTATTGTCGATGCACTAGGAAGGTCTAGGTGCGGTTAGGAACCTGAGCATCCGAACCTATGATATGAGACATCATAGCACAAGAAACAAGTCTGAAGTCAGTTCTTTGAATGTACTGGTATGCTAAATGAGGTTAGGCTGACATGAATGGTTTATATATATGAATGATACTAACTGAACACATAGCAAGATAACTAATGTATAGCATATGAGAAATACTGTAAAATCTGAGAATGCATGACCAAGCATATGACATAATACTGGAATAGTTAGTAAACGGAAATACTAAAAAAACTGATGTTGAACAACTAATAATTGTATTCAATGGTCAAGCAAGTCTGAAAACTAAACTCAAAACAAAACACTGAACTGAGACTATGGGAGCTATCATCTAACCGACATGCCCCAATAAGTTAAATTAGGGTCTAACCTATAACCTTAGTTGGAAGGGTGTTAGTACCGTGCCAAGTGTACTAACACTAGCTTTGTGAATCCACTAAAATGTTGTCCCGTAGGACTAAGGGTCATGCTCAATTGGCAGGGCCCTGATGAGATATGTGTCAACCCTTAACTAGTAGGTTAACATCTCAAACTATGTTGGATACATAGTTCTATAATGCAGGGACTGCTACAAAGGTCACACCCTCAACTGGTAAGTGATCCCCCATCCCTGGGTTCGCTCAGTGCTAAATGCTACTCCCAGTCAGTGATGGTTAGTAGAGTGAACACTAGTATGTAACTCAGGGATAAGTATAAGGAAAAAGGCTGAGCATGCATTTTAAAACTTTATCTTGGGTTGTGTAGTTCAACCATCATAACATAAGAAGGCACCCATGAGCTATATGGACCCAGCTCTCCCCAGGTAATAGGGCCCTAGTATGTGTGACTACCCAAGGAGAAACCGTTCATGGCCATTATGGAGAAACCCTTTACGAAGGAGATACATTAATTACATTTATATATGAAAAATCAAGATCTGGTGATATAACACAGGGTCTTCCAAAAGTAGAACAGGTGTTAGAAGTGCATTCGATTACTCAATATCCATGAATCTAGAAAAGAGGGCAGAGGTTTGGAACAAATGTATAACAACAATTCTTGGAATTCCTTAGGGATTCTTGATTGGTGCTGAGATAACTATAGCGCAAAGTCGAATATCTTTGGTTAGTAAAATCCAACAGGCTTATCGCTCCCAGGGGGTACAAACCAGAGGTTATACTAATGCACTATAGGGGACTAAAACCTCCCGTCATATAAAGTGACACAAACACCAATCATGCATTATAATATGAGGGACTCAAACATCCTATTCAAATGATATTAGTAAGTGGTACTTGAACCACCCAGTCAAATAGACCCCTGCATCAGCAATTACGATTTCAAGTTTTGGTCCTTTAAGAACTTCACTTTCACAACTCAGCTACACAACCATCATTAAAGACAAATTACAACAATTAGCACACACATTATCATTTGTTGACCATGATATATATAGGTATGCATTGTTGGTATCGTCGTACCAACTATACTTTTATGGTAATATCAATATGCCAAATTAATTACCATCAGTTAGAGGAATTTCCAACCCTCTTTGGTTCAATTTCACATTAGCTTAGGGAATTACACAACCCTATAAGGTTCAATTCAAAATCATTATGCTTCATTAACCCTTTTACATTATCCAATAGTTCAAGAGTAATTTAATGTGTATATTTTTTATATTCAAAGCCAATTTCCATACTATGGGGTTAAGGTTATAACAACTTCAAAAGTCACAAATTTGGGAATTCACAATTCCTAGTTCATTCGCCATTATCATGCATCAATTTTAAGTTTTTTAAAAAAAAACCATATAAACATAACCCATGCAGGGACAGTGATAAAACATCACATAAACAATAGTTATTCAAAACCCTCAACCCATGTTTTTCAAACCAACCTCAATACCATATGAATAACACTTTAAAGCTTATGTTTTTAGAAAATTAATAATTCTAGAAAAGTTACATGCCTGAAATACCAAGTTTCATGGAAAGAATTCAACCCTAGAGCCCTTGGATGACCTACTTCTTGGAAAACCTAAGTATGGTTGCTTGAGAGAATTTAAAAGAGTTTTGGAAGTATTTAAGTAAGTTATGAATGAGAAATAATTCTTCTTAAGATCTCTATTAAAGAGGGGTTTTAATTCGCGGGAAGGAAATTGTCTGAAGTGCCCTTACTTTAGAAATAAAAATTTAGTTGTTAGTGGCTACAAGTCACTAAACGACTTGTATAGACTCATTACGACTCATGACCACAAGTCGTAGCCAAGATAGTCTCTAAGGCACTCATAATCTATTGACCCTATAACTCAAACTATATGACTCATAATGGTGCCCTACGATTCGTAGGGTCTAATCATTGTCAACCCAGCTACTATTTGGAGTATACACTAGACACCAGATGATATGCACCCAATGACTCATAATAAGTCCTTACGACTCATAGTGATTCATTAGTACTCAGAGCAGAACTCAACCACACACTTTCTCACTTGGTTATGATTTGACCCCCATGACTCGTCAAGACTCTTTATGACTCATCAGGGGAGTCATAGTCAAGACATTAAGGATAAATATTTAGAAATTTTCAAGCACCAAAAACCTAGGGTGTTAAATACCCTCCCCCCTCCCCCCAGGATCATTCACCCTTGAATAATAGGATAAGGCATTCATTAGCACGATTTGACTCCAGACATAACCAAACTTACCTTTAACAAACACACAAAATGAAGACAGTGAGGAATACACATACCTCAAGCACAATTATCCAAAACTTGAAACATGTATGGATACTTGGACTTCATGTCCTCCTCGGCTCCCTAAGTTGCTTTAGGACTTTTGGATCCTCTAAAGAATCTTTACCAATGCCACATCCTTAGTCCATAATAGATGGACTTGCCGATCTAAAATCTTAATTGGTCTTTCTTCATAGCACAAGGAATCCAAAATAACCACCTCCTTCAAAGGAACAACCATAGAAGGATTACTTACATACTTTCTCAACATCAAAACATGAAATAGCAGATAAATGAAGATCAAACAAGAAGGCAGTTCCAATTCATCTGAAACATTACCAACCCTCTTCAAGACCAAGTATGGACGAACATAACAAGGACTAAGCTTCTCTTTCTTACCAAACTGCATCACTACCTTCATGAGAGGACACCTTCAAGAATACCCAATCACTAACATAAACTCCAACTACCTTTGCCTCACATGGCATAGGACTTTTGGTGACTTTAGATGGCTTTAATTCTATCTCGAATCATTTTCACCTTCTCCATGGCCTTTTGAACCAAATCAGGACCAAATAAATTATTTTCACCAATCCTAAACCACCCAATAGGAGGCCTATACCTCCTACCATATAAGGCCTAAAATGGAGCCACACCGATACAAGAGTGATAATTATTATTGTAGGAAAATTCTATGAGAGACAAGTGATCAACCCAATTACTACCAAAATCATAAACACATGCCCAAAGCATATCATCCAAGGCTTGAATTGTCCTTTTCACTTGCCCATCCATCAGTAAGTGAAAAGCAGTACTATGGGTCACCTTCATCCCTAAACATCGCTGGAATAACATGCAAAAGTGAGATAAGAACTGAGTAACCCCGATCAGATATGATGGAAAATGGAGTACCAAGAAACTTTATGATCTTATCGATGAACAACATAGCATAATCCTCTAAAGAGAAATTAGTCCTCACTAGCAAAAAGTGATGATGCTTAATCGTCCTATCTATAATGACCCAAATTGAATGAAATTATTGGTGAGACTGTGGGATATTGGTAACAAAATCCATATAAATTATCTCCCATTTCCACACTGGTAGCTCAATCTCTTTTGTCAATCCATCGAGCTTCAATTGCTTCACCTTCACTTGATTACATACCATGCACTTAGCCACATCACGCTTCAAAATATTCCACCAACACATCTCCTTAAGATAAGGACACATTTTTGTCGAACCAGGATAAATAGTATAATGTGACTCATGGGTTTAGCCCAAAATTCTTCCTCGCAACCTATAAATATTAGGAACATATAATCTACCTTAATACCTCAAGATAACATCACCACCGTTCTAAAAAATCCTTACTTTCTGCCTACCTACATCATTCTTGGTTTGCAATATCAAGATAGGATCCAAAATCTATTTCTCCATTACCTCAGCACCAAGAGATGACTTTGTCACCTCTTGAACAATCACACCACCATCCTTGAAATCTAAGAGACGGACTCCAAGATTATCCAAATGGTGAATATCCTTCACCAAATCCTACTTCTCATCGCCTAAATAAGTTAAGCTTCCCATACACAACCTACTAAGAGCATCAATAACCACATTACCTTTACTTGAATGATAGTGAAGACTCATGTCATAGTCCTTGAGCAACTTAAGCCATCTCTTTTCCCGTATATTTAGCTCCTTCTGAGTGAACACACATTGTACGCTCTTATGATCAGAATAAATATAAACATAGTCCCTATACATATAATTCACTAGATCTTTAATTCAAACATCACAGCTAATAATTCCAAATCAGGGGGCAAATAATTCTTCTCATGAACTTTTAGTTGGATAGAAGCATAAGCAACCACCTTGCCATGTTGCATTAACACACAACCCAGTACCATATAGGATGTATCACAATAGATAACAAAACCATCAGTGGCTTCAGGTAGAGTCAAGACTAGAGTTGAAGTCAACTTATCCTTCTGTTAACTTATCCTTTGACTTCTTGAAACTACCCTCACAAGCATCAGACCACAAGAATTTAACCTTATTTTGGTTCAAATTAGTCAATAAGGCGTCTATAGAACAGAAAATCTCAACAAACCTTCTATAATAGACAGCTAAACCCAAGAAGCTTTGAATGTCAATTGGAGTCATAGGTCTAGGCCACTTTCTAACCATTGCAACCTTATGTGGATCCACCATGATCCCTTTACTAAAAATAACGTGACCCTGATAAGTCACAGCATTTAACCAGAACTCACACTCAAAAAATTTAGCATATAATTATTTCTCCTTAAGGGCCTACAACACAAGGCGGAGGTGATCAACATGATCCACCTCGCTCTTCAAATAGATCAAAATGTCATCAATAAATATAATCATAAACAAATCTAACAAATAATAAAAGCCCAATTCATAAAACCCATAAATGTTATCAAGGCTTTGGTCAAACCAAAGGACATTACCAAAAACTCAAAATGACCTCATCGGGTTTGGAAAGCAGTCTTAGGGATATCCACCTCCATAATATTCAATGGATGATAACCCTACCAAAGATAAATTTTAGAAAAGAACTTAGCACTCTAAAGATGATCGAACGGATCATCAATCCTCAGTAAGGGATACTTATTCTTCATTGTTACCTTATTCGATTGGCGGTAATCAATACACATTTGAAGGGACCCATTTATCTTGCGAACAAAAAAGAACAAAAGCACCCCACAGAGATATACTAGGACATATAAAACCCTTGTTAAGAAGATCTCTTAACTGCTCCTTTAGTTCTTTCAACACAGTCGAAGCCATTCTATAAGGAAGGATAGAAATAGTATCCGACAAAAGATTAATCCTAAAATCAATTTCCCTATATAGAGAAATACTAAGAAGATCATCATGGAACAATTCAAAAAATTAACAGACCATAGGGACAGTCTGCAAATAAGGAACTTTGGATCTAGAATCCTTAACATGCACTAAGTGATAGAGGCGCCCTTTAAAAACCAATTTTAGGTCTCTAAGATATGAAATAAACCTTTCCATCTAGGGAACTACATTATTATTCAATCACTGGCTTATTTGGGAAATGGAAACTGACCCTTCGGGTCCAACAATCAAGAGATGTACAGCACGAATGTAACCAATCCATTCCTAAAATCATATCAAAGTCTACTATGTACACCTATATCAGGTCTACCAGGGTCTCCCTACTATATAACAACATCACACAACCCCTATAAACCCTTCTAGCTATGACAGAGTCGCCCACAGAGGTGGACACGAAGAAAGGGTCCAAAATACATTTAAGATCAAAACCAAAATAGATAGCCACATAATGGGTCATTTAACAGAGGGTGGACCTGGGATCAAGTAGCCAATATATATCATGAGAGAAAAGTTTGAGCATACCAGTAATAATATTGGGGTAAGCCTTAGAATCCTAATGGGTGGCAAAAGCAAACATATAGTTTTGACCAATGCCACAGCCAGAAGCAGAAGCAACAACTTTTGGTGTAGGGGCTAATGAAATAGCATCAGGAATCTTATTTGTCCTAAAAGAAAACTTAGAGGTACAATCTCTATGTATATGACCAATCTAATAATATTTAAAGCACTTATTCCTCTCCTGTTCAAAACACCATAGTACACCTAACCATAGAATCTATAAAGAGTGTAATAGAGCTAACTACACCCTACTAGACTAATGTTGAGCTCCTAGTGCCTTAAACCCACTATAATACTTAGAATAATGATCACTCAATGGATTTGGATACGGAGCACTAGTCATAGAGTACGAACCAGAATTGCCTCACTTCTTCTAAGACCATTTTCCACTATCTCTACCATTTGTTGTTGACCTCCACCCTAATTCAAATTATGAAACTTCTTATTTTTCCTTTCACTTATCTTTTCTTGATTCTTCTTTTCCTCTTCCACTTATTGAATATATGCCACAATTCTAGAGATGTCCATATCCTTGTTCAATAAGGCAGCCTTGCTCTCTAATATGAACTCATGAGACAAACCAAACGTAAACTTTCTCATTCTAGCCCTCATGCTACACACTAATTCAGTAGTGTAATGCAATATCTAATGAAACTTCAAGTAATACACCTTTAATATTATCCTACCTTGCTTTCAAATCACAAATTCCTTCATATTCACCTTTCTCAATTCCTGATAATAGAAGCAATCAAGAAACGCACTAGAGAAGTCATTCCATAAATCAGACTCAGCATCATCACCCCTAAGTTGTTCCCACTTTTCATACGATTGGTATGATACATCCTTCAATTGATAGGTTGCAAACTCTACACCCTCAACATCAGTAGAATGTATCACACATAAGATCTTTTCTATCTCATTAATAAAATTTTGACAATCTTCCTAAACTATTTAACCATAGAAAGTAGGATGACTTAACCTCATAAATTGGCCAAATCTAGTAGCATGGGAGGATGTAATGATATAAGCAACACGCTTAGTCTGGGAGGCCACCAACTAGTAAGAAAATAAATTGATTGGCAAAACTCAGCAATAGATATACCCTCCTGGGTTACCTAAAGAGGGATAGATGGAATAGATGGAGCTCCTTTAGGGAAATAAGAAGTAGTAGAGATAGTCCAAGTCTAAGCTCCTAGAGTAGGATAAACTCCATCCATAGTATCCTCAGAAGGAAAACAAGAGTTTCCATGAATATCAGATCTTCTAGGAGGCATGATCTGAAAAGCAAACCTATAAAAATTAGATGAGATTTAAGACCTTAGAATCTATAGCTTAAAATAGAACAATAAGAAAGGGAAACATTCTGAAATACCTCATAGACTCTCCCTTATAAGTATGGCATTCTACTTACCTGTAAAAGAGACTCTACTTGACTCTTATTTGTAGACGCCCAATGACACCAAACCTAGGCTCTAATACAATATTTGCCATAACTAAAGATCACCCCCTTAACCTAAAGAAACCAAACACAATATTCCTAATTTTAGATGAATTTCAAACATATAATAAGAAAAGTTCAAAGAATAAAGGGTATGTCCATAACCAATAGCCATCGACCAGATAAACATTCGAACAATAATACCCAAGTCCACTTAGATGAATAAAACATAAAAGTAAATTTAATATATATATATATACATATATGTGTGTGTGTGTATTGGTATTATTGATACCTAGTTTGAGTCTAGTAGATATGTGTATATTATTAATACCCTATTCGAATCTGAGGGAAATAATGATATTATTGATACCCAGTTTGAGTCTAGAGGATATGAGGTTATTATTGATACCCAGTTCAAGTTTGAAGGATATGTTGATATTATTGATACCTAGTTCAAGTTTGGGGGATATGATGGTGATATTTTTGCTCGGTTCTGGTTCAGAGGATATGATGATGCTATGACTGTCAGGTACTTATATATGTATGGTTATTCATTTTATAATTTTACATTTGTTTGTGCATTTAAGATATGGTGTCATACTTTAGATGTCTAATGTATCTCACTAATTTGAATTACCTTCTAAGTGAAGAAGTACATGTTATTACAAACTAGTAGGTAGAAATGGATTATTTCAGATAATGAATTGAGACTAGTCAAAGATATAGAGATTTATTAAAAGTCTCAAATCCACCTAGTAAATATTACTAGCATTAAATATTAGTTAATTAAGAAAGTTGGTAGTTGAAATAGTCCATGTTGTTATTTGTTGACTATTATATAATTATCTTACTTAAAGAATGAAAAACTAATGGACTAGTGAATGACTCTTGCCCAGCTAAAATATGGTAATTAATAAATATAGTTAATGTGTATCTAATGGAAGGGATAACATAGAATAACGACCTATTGGTGATGTTAGTTTCCAAGAGAAATTTGCAAAGATTCCTAATTATTTATAAATGTAGAATTTGTATTGGATTCTATTTAAGACTTAGTTACATTGGTAGACATGCATTGTTATTATCTTCTTAGGTGTACTTTCTGCTGATATGGGATGCCATTATGCGTTCTGTTACTTTGTGTTCTAGTTTGTGTATGGGTGCCAAATGTGTTGTTAACTGGTTGTGATTGTATCGGTGTTGATTTACACTATTAGATCATTTATTGCCTACATATAATGGAATTAGTGTGTATTGATGCGATATATCATACTATTATGCTGGTTTGATTACTTCTCATATATTCTGACATAGAAGAGGATTTTGGTTTGATTTTGTACCCTGACTTATATATATTATCTTTCATTATATCACTTTTATATCATGATTTAGCTCAGTCGACTAATGATGCCTACTGAGTACCCATTATTTTAGTACTCATACTATAATTTTGTATCTTTTTTGTGTAGATCTGAGTATTAGTTATCGTTGTTGATATGATTTCATGTAGCATTGATCTTTCAGAGATAGGATAAGCTTTTGGAGTTTTGAGTCACCCATTTTCCTCTATCCTTAGTTCAGTCTTTTGTGTTGAAGATAGATGTATTGACTATTATAGATTTCTAGGTTATATTTCCTACTATCATACTTAGATGCTCTTGTACTAATATTACTAGGTTGTGGGGTTTTGTATTCGTGTTGACTATTTCCTTTATGCTTGAATAATGTTCATTATGACTTGTGTTCATATCTTTGGCCCAATTTGGAATTTCTACCGAAGTAACCCATTGAGTTAGCTCCTAGTTACGGTGTTGGCTTACCTATTGGAGGGATTTGGTAGGTACCATCATTACTTTTAAATTGAGTTGCGACAAATTAGTATCAGAGCCTAGGCTTAACCTGTATTATTAGTATAACAGCAAGTGTCAAATAGAGTACTGTGGATCAGAACATTGACGTCTATTTCCTATCTTTGGGAGGCTAAGTACATTCTTAGGAGTGTTTCACTTTTTTTATTCATATTATTCTAAGAGTCTGAGTTGGTTTGTAATATGTTCCCTTGGCTTTACTCTTTCACGGATGCCCGGGACACGTGTTACCTCTATGTAAGATAAGGGTCCCCAAACTGGGCCCAAGAATCCTACTCCTATTCATGGATGACCTAGATTTATAGGACAATCTCGTGATGTGTCCCCAGTTAGGGGCCAGGATAGGTTGCCTTCTCTAGACCCAATTCTTATACCTAAGCTAAAGATTCCTCTGCCATAGCTAGCAGTGGACCAGAGACCAACCCAGGCTCCACCAGACTTTGTTCCTTCTTCATTACTCAAAGATTCTTTGATTCATTTGTTTGGTATTATTGGTGGTGCATCATCTGATGGTGCACAAATATTGATCAGAGTGCTATTGAGGCAGGAGTGTAGCCTATAGCCACAGCTCCCAGAGTTAAGGTTTTTTGTTCTAGAACTTGTTTAGCCTGTGGCTACTCAGTCAGTTTTGACACAACTGCTATGTCTGCTGAGGAGCAGAAGATGTTGGGTAGGTTTCTAAGATTGACTCTGCATAGGTTTATTGGTGCTTCCTAAGAGGATGTATTTAAATTTCTTACTGCTTATGAGGGTAGGCTTTGTAATTTAGGACTTATTGAGACTCATGGTGTGGATTATATTATATTTTAGTTAGACTTATTTGCTCGTCACTGGTGGAGGTTTTTTATGAGTTCTAGGACAACTAGATCATCTCCCTTATAATAGACTAAGTTCTCCAAGATATTCTTGGAGAAATATATGCCACACAGACTTAGAGATTAATTGAGAGATTAGTTCATTAGATTAGAGTGGGGCTCTATAACAGTCATCGAGTATGAGGCCTATTTGTATGAGTTAGATATACATGCGACTTCTATTTTAGATACTGAGTATGATAGAGTTTGCTTCTTTGAAAGAGGACTGAGACTTGCTATTTGAATGGATACTCAGAGTCTAGTTACTATAGGTAGGACTTTTGCTGAGATTTCATATCATGCTAAAATGATGAAGGAGATAAATGGACTAAGTTCTAGGGAAGATTTGGTGGGAGCCATAATATTTCCAAATTCAGGGGTAGTAGTTTTCATATTGGGTATCCCCTACATCCATCTTTTTAGACTCAGGGTTAGATTAGTTGAGCAATTCAAGCAACTCTTCAAGCTACTGACGAAGGTCAATTTGATACTAGTGGTCGCCCTGGTAAGGGTGGTGATCGTTCTTTGAGAGGTTTATGTACAGGTCATTCAAGACGTAGTGGTTATTCTAGGTCAGCTCGATTAATTACTTCTATTTCTTCTTATGATTCTTATTATACTTATGGACTTCCTGGTCTCTATTTATGTAAGTGACCTAACCATAGGGCGATGGTTGTATCATCTCAGGGTTTTTTCCCTATTAGGGCAGTTAATCCCTTAGGTAAAGTTAGTTTGTGTAGTCTCATGGGTGTTTATTAGGGTGCTCAAGATGGTACTCAGGCAGGCAGGATAGAAAGTCGGTTAGGTTCCCAGCCAGGTGGCGAGGGTGGTCACTTATATACAGCACTTACTAGATGGAAGGTTGAGGCTTTGGATGCTAGATTTGCAAGTATAATTTTAGTGTACCATGAGCTGGATCTTGGTTTATTTGATTTAAGATCCACTTATTCTTATATATTTTCTTATTATGCACCACGATAGGATATTATTAGTGATTTAGTATCCATGTCATATCGTGTATCTACTCCCATCAGATGATTCTTTATTGGTGGATTGAGTATTAAGATCCAGTGTTGTGATAGTTGGTGTTGTTGACAGCTATGTTGATCCTATTACTCTTGATATGCTAGATTTCAATATGATTTTGGGCATAGATTGGTTATCCCACTAACATGTGTTCATGGATTTTTTTACCAAGACCATTATCTTGGCCATACCTAGCGTTCCCTTAATCATGTTGTAGGGAGAAATTAGCCGCAAGTCGAAGGGGATTATTTCTTATGTTTGTTCTAGAAGGCTTATATGGAGGGGATCTAAGCCCTATCTCGATTATATATATGATACTCGTGTAGAGAGTCCATCGCTTAACTCAGTATCAGTTATTTATGAGTTTTCTAATGTGTTTCTTACAGGCCATCCTAGTATTCCCCCGACTGTGAGATTGAGTTTTTTTTTTACCTCTATCCTAGAACCAAACCTATTTTTATGGAACCTTACTATATGGATTCTGCCAAGCTTAAGAAGCTCAACTCTCACTTTTAAGATCTTCTTGGTAAGGGTTTCATTAGATCGACTGTGTCCCCATAGAGAGATCCTATTCTGTTTATGAAGAATAAATATGGTTCCATGCATATATGTATTGATTATAGGCAGCTTAATAAGGTGATGGTAAAGAACCTTTATTATATGCCTTACATTGAAGATTGTTCGACAAGCTTTAAGGTGCAGCCATGTTTTCTAAGATTGATTTAAGGTTTGGTTACCATTAGTTGAGGATTAAAGCTGAGGATATCCCAAAGATAGTTTTCAAGACTCGTTATGGTCATTATAAGTACTTGTTAATGTCTTTAGGGCTGAATAATGCTAAGCCGCATTCATGAACCTAATGAATCATGTATGTAAGCACTATATGGACTCTTTTGTTATCGTGTTCATTAATGGCATTCTTGTGTATCCATTGACTAGTGAGCAGCGTGCACAACTTTTGAAGATCATGCTCCATACCAAGAGAGATCATGTTCGTTTTGCCAAGTTCTCTAAGTGTAAGTTTTAACTTAAGTTAGTGACATTTCTTGGGCATGTGGTGTCTAAAGCCAGTACTATGGTATACCCAGCTAAGCTTGAAATAGTCTAGGATTGGGTTAGGCCTACATCTCCAATAGAAATTGGCAATTTTATTAGTTTGGTTGGTTACTACAAATGCTTTAGTGACAACTTTGCAACAATCTAAACCCCTATGACTAGATTGACTTTAAAGGATGCTCCATTTTGATGGTCCAAATAGTGTGAGCTAAGCTTTGGAAAGCTTAAATATTGTCTTTCTTAAGCTCTAGTGTTAGCTCTTCCAGTTAAGAGTGTGGGATTTACCAAATTTTGTGATGCTTTTGGGTTGGTCTTGGTTGTCTTTTGATGTAGCAGGGTCATGTCATTACTATACTTCTAGACAACTTAAGGTGCATAAGCGCAACTACCCCACTTATCACTTGGGAGTTGGCAGTAGTAGTTTTTGCCTTAAGATTTTAAGGCATTATTTGTATGGAATGCATTATGAGATTTTCATCGATCATCAAAGTCTTCAGCATCTTATGACCCAGTGAGAACTTAAGGCTCAACAGCATAGATAGATGGAGTTGCTAAAGAACTATGATGTTTCTATCTTATATCATCCGGGTACGGCAAATATGGTAGCTGATGCCTTAAGTCACAAGGCGGTGAGTATTGGTAACATGTCTTGCATATAAAATTCTCAGATGCACATGGCACGGACACTCAGTCCTTAGCATATTTGATGGTTTGTCTTGATATTTCAGATTCTACAAGGATTTTGGATTGTGTAGAGGTGAGGTCCTCTCTATTTGAGTAGGTTTGTGATCGTCAGTATGAGTATAACAAGATTTGCCTTCTCCATGATCAGATGTTGAGTGATAGATCAGAGAGGCACACTGTTGATTTTGAAGGTGTTTTAAGGTTTCAAAGTCATATTGTGTTGCCAAGTTTGATGATTTGATTCAGTTGATTCTTCATAAGCCTCAAAGCATTAGATGTTTTATTTACCTTAGTACAGCCAAGATATATAGAGATTTGAGGAAACACTATTGGTGGGATGGTATGAAGAGAGATATGGTTGACCCTATGTTGTCAGCAAATTAATACTGAGCATTAGTGTCCTGGTGGGTTGACTCAGAGGTTGCCTATTCTTGAGTGGAAATGGGACTGGATTACTATAGACTTCATTAGTGGTTTTCCTCATACTTCCCGTGGTCTTGATGGTCTTTGGGTTATTGACCGTATTTGGGTTATTCGAGTCCTATTTAAATGGCCTTTAGTGCTGAGGAATTATCCTATATCTATGTTTGGGAGATAGTTTGGTAGCATAGGGTACCCATCTTTATTATATCAGATCATGGTTCAGTGTTTACTTCATAATTTTTGAGAGCATTCCAGGGAGAGTTGGGTACTTAAATGGATTTGAGTACAACCCTTCATCCATAAATGATAGTCAGTCTGAGTGGACTATTCAGGTGCTCTATAATATGCTTTGAGCCGGTGTTATGGATTTTAGAGGTCAGTGGGATCAGCACTTTACATTGGAAAAATTTATGTACAATAATAGCTATCATTCAACTATTGAGATGGCGCCTTATGAGGCTTTGTATGATAGTAAATATCATTCTTTGATCGGATGGTTAGAGACTTCCGAGGTGAGACCTTGTGGTATGAATTTACATCAGGTCTTGTTGGATAGAGTTAGGGTGATTCAAGATAGGTTGAGAGCAACCAAGAGTAATGAGAAGTCGTATACCGATCATAGGCTCTATGCGTTGAGTTTTGGAGTTGATTATCGTGTTTCCTTTAAGTTTCACACACAAGGGGTGTGATAGGTTTCGAAAGGAAGGGTAAGCTTAGCCCTTGCTTTATTGGTCCTTTTGAAATTCTCTACGCAGTTGATGAGGTTGCCTATGAGTCACCCTTACCTCTTGGTTTTACTACTTTTCACTCAGTTTTACATGTCTCTATGTTGATGAAGCATATTTTGGACCCATCTCATGTTCCTAGATAGTGCTCGATTTGACCTTTTTGGAGGATCTCGTTCTTATGTAAGCTAGTGATGCTAGGTGGTTGCATACCAGAGAGATCCTTGTAGTTAATATTTAGTGGAGGCACCACCTAGTGGATGAGACCACTAGAAGATCAAGAGTGACATATGGGCCTAGTATCCTCACCTATTTTAGGCTTTGGGTATTTTCATTATCTTTAACTTTTAGGGATGAAAGTTCCTTAGTAATGGATGTTATAGTGACCCTTCATGTAATTATTTATAATCCCACATATTTTTGATGTTAGATCTCTCTAATAGTTATCCTAAGTCATTTATGACTCATTGGAACAGATATTTTAGTTATTAGGCAGTTCATTTGGTATTTAGAACCATTTACCCATTTAGAAGTCTTTGTTAGTTCCAAATGGTCACCAACAAAAAACCTCAGTGATACGATCTCGAATGCAAATTTTGACTATGCTAGCAGCTCTGGAATATCGATTTTTGACTAGGTAGACCTTTGGTTCGTGTACCATCACACCTGAGCTCTTTTCAACCTATCGATCGAAAAGTTGATAAATTGGAAATTTGGGTGTAGAACTCATATTTGGTCGAAACAACCTTGGATGGAAAATTTTAATTTCTAACACATCCAAAACATCAAAATTAATATAGTTAAATATTGCATTTGCTCGTATTGGATTTTAAATGGATCTCGAGACATTGGCCAAAACTGGGAAAATATTCTAAGTTTTATCTATTATCTGGTGAAGTAGAAGGTAATGCGATCGAGCAAGGAGCATCTCAATGGTGGTGTTGTGATCATGGACCACGGGAATGCGATTGTAAAGATTGAGTACCTAGAAAGGGGTATTTAAATGCTATTTTTGTCAATAATTGGCCAATTTCCAATACTTTGAGTTCCATAAACCATAATAGAGTATGCAATCTATAAATTAAGTCTTGGGTATTAATTGGGATCTTTAAAAACTGGTATATTTGTAATTAGAAATAGATTTAAGGTATGAAATCCTTCATTTCTAGTGTTGATTCTTGATTATCTGGGTATGGACTGGTTATCCCACTATCATGCGGTTATGGATTTTTTGCCAACACCATTCATTGACCATGTCTTGCGTTCCCCAAGTTGTGTGAAAGGGAAAGATTATCCGTAAGCTAATGGGGATTATTTCTTATGTTTGTGATAGGAGGCTAATATCGAGGGGTTGTAAGCCCTATCTCGCTTATATATATGATACTCATTTATAGAGTCCATCACTTTACTCTAATCCTATTATTTGTGAGTTTTTTGAGGTGTTCCCTACCGACCTAATTGGTATTCCCCCTGACTGTGAGACTGAGTTTGCTATTGACCCCAAGCCTGGCACCTAACCTTTTTCTATAGCACCTTACCGTATGGATCCTACTAAGCATAAGGAGCTCAACTATTAGCTATTGGATCTTCTTGGTAAGGGTTTCATTAGATCGAGTATGTCCCATGGAGTGCTTCTATTTTTTTGTAAAGAAGAAAGACGGTTCCATTTATTTGTGTATTGGTTATAGGTAACCTAATAAGGTGACAATGAAGAACCTTTATTCTATGACTCGCATTGATGATTTATTTGACCAACTTCAGGGTGAAGCCGTATTTTCTAAGATTAATTTGAGGTCTAGTTACCATCAATTGAGGATTCAGGATGAGGATATCCCAAAGACAACTTTCAGGACTCGTTATGGTCATTATGAGTTGATGGTGATATCTTTAGGGTTGACTAATGCCCCGACCGCATTCATGGGCTTGACAAATTTTATTTCAGGCCCAATCTAGACTCTTTTGTTATCGTATTCATTGATGACATTCTTGTGTTCAAGACCTATCTAGACTCCTTAGTTATCATATTCATTGATGACATTCTTATGTATTCGAGGATTTGTGAGTTTAATGCCCATCATTTAAGGACCGTGCTCCAGGCCTTACGAGATCATATACTTTTTGCCAAATTCATCAAGTGTGGTTTTGGTTTGAGTCTGTGACATTCTTTGGATATGTGATGTCAAAATCTGGTATTATGGTAGACCCAGCTAAGATTGAGGCAATTTGAGATTGGACTATGCCTACGTCTCCAACAAAGGTTTATAGTTTTATAGGCTTGGTAGGTTACTACAGATGCTTTATTGAGAGCTTTGCGACTATCTCAAAAACTTAAACTAGATTGACTTGGAGGAAAGTTCCTTTTTGATGGTCTGAACAATATGAGTTTAGCTTTGGAAAGCTCAAATATTGTCTTTCTTCAGCTCCAGTGTTAGCTCTTCCAGTTAAGGGTGAGGGACTCACATTATTATATAGCAGGGTCATGTCATTACCTATGCTTCTAGCCATCTTAAGGTGCATGAACACAACAACCCAACTTATGACTTGGGAGTAGGCGGCGGTAGTTTTTGCCCTCAAGATCTGAAGGCATTATTTGCATGGAATGTATTGTGAGATTTTCATTAATCATCAGAGTCTTCAGTATCCTATGACTTAGAGAAAGCTTAATGATCAACAGTGTAGATGGATGGAGTTTCTAAAGGACTATGAAGTTTCTATCTTGTGTCATCCGTGTTAGGAAAATGTGGTAGCTGATGCCTTAAGTCAAAGGGCGGTGAGTATGGATATCTTGTCTTACATATTAACTTCTCAGAGGCGTATGGCATGGGACATTCAGTCCTTAGTATATTATATGGTCCGTCTTGATATTTTATAGCCTACGAGGATTTTGGATTATGTGGAGGCGAGCTCCTCCCTATTTGAGCAATTTGTTGATAGTCAGTAGGAGGATAGCAAGCTGGTCCTTCTCCATGATCAGATGTTTAGTGGTAAGTCCAAGAGTCACACAAATGATTCTGAAGGTGTTTTCATATTTCAGTGTTGTATTGTGTACCCCTGTTTAATGATTTGATTCTGTCGATTCTTCATGAGACTCAAAGCAATAGATATTTTGTTCACCTCGGTACAGCCAAGATGTAAAAAGATTTGAGGCAACATAATTGGTGGCATGGTATGAACAGATATATAGTAGAATTCATGTCTTATTACCTGTGTTGTCAGTAGGTTAAGGCTGAGCATCAGTGTCCAGGTGGGTTGACTCAGAGGTTGCCTATTCCCGAGGGGAAATGGGAACAGATTACAATGGATTTCGTTAGTGGTTAGCCTCATACTTACCATCGTCTTGATGGTATTTGGGTTATTGATGGTATCTGGTTATTTGGGTCCTATTCAAATGAACTTTATTGCTGAGATATTAGGCCATATCTATGTTTGAGAGATAGTTTGATAGCATGCGGATCCCACCTTTTTCATATTAGATTGTGGTTTTGTGCTTACTTCACAGGTTTTGAGAGAATTCCAGGGGGAGTTGGGTACTCGAGTGGATTTGACTATGGCCTTTCATCCATAGACAGATAGTTAGTCTAAAAATACTATTCAAGTGCTCGAGGATATGCTCTGAGCTTATGTTATGGATTTTGGAGGTCAGTGGAATCAACACTTAGCATTGGCAGAATTCGCGTATAACAACAGCTATTATTTAAATATTCATATGGCGCCTTATGAGGCTTTGTATGGCAGGAGATATCGCTCTTTGATCGTATGATTAGATACTTCTGAGGTGTGACCTCATGGTATGAATTTTCTTTAGGACACGTTGGATAGAGTCAGGGTGATTCAGGATAAGTTCAGAGTAACTCAGAGTAAGCAGAAGGGCTATGCCATCTGTAGGCTCCTTGCTTTGAGTTTTGAAGTTGGTGATCATGTTTCATTCATTTTTCACCTACTGTGATGAGGTTTAAAATAAAGGGTAAGCTTAATCCTCATTGTATTGGTCCTTTTAAGATTCTCTATGTAGTTGGTGGGGTGGCCGATGAGTTATCCTTACCTCTAGGTTTTGCTATGTTTCACCCAATTTTCCATGTCTACATATTGCTAAAGTATAATCTGGACCCGTCTCATATTCTTAAATGGGACTCACTCCAGTAAGATAGGCAGTTGATCTTTCTGGAAGAGCTTGTGCCTTTTGGGCTAGTAATGCTAAGTTGTTGCGTACTAGAGAGATCTATGTAGTCAAGGTTAAGTAGAGGCATCGCCTGATGGAATCAAAAGTGAGATGTGGGCCCAATATCCTAACCTATTTGACACTTTAGGTATTTTCATTATCTTTAACTTTTGGGGACAAAAGTTCCTTTGTAGTGGATGTTGTAATGACCGTATGAGTCACTTTTTGTAATCACTCTTATTTTCTCTGTTAGAGCTCTCCCATAGTTGCCCTAAGACATTTATAACTCATTGGAACAAATAGTTCGGTTACTAAGCAGTTCATTTAGCTTTTAGAACCATTTTCCCATTTAGAAGTCTTTGTTGGTTCCAAATGTCACCGAGCAAAAACCTCAGTGAAATGATGTCGAATGCAAATTCTAACTATGCTAGCAGCTCCGAAAAATCAATTTTAGACTAGGTAGACCTTTGGTTTAGTTACCACTACACCCGAGCTTATTTCGATATATTGGTCAGAAAGTTGATAAATTTGAAATTCTAGTGTGGGACTCACATTTGGTCGAAATGGCCTTGGATGGAAAATTGTATATTTCCAATGCATCCAAAATATCAAAATTAATGTGGTTACATATTTTATTTGCTCGTATTGGATTTTGATTGCATCTTACGGCATTGGCCAAAACTAGGAAAACATTCTAAGTTTCAGTTGTCATCTAGTGCAGCAGAAGGTAATGCGATCGAGCATGGACAAACTCATTTGCGGTGTTATGATCGCAGCCCATGGGCATGCAATCACGGAGACTAAGTACCTAAAAGGGGGTATTTAAATGCCATTTTGGTCGAGAATTGGCAAATTTCCAATTCCTTTGGGTTTCATAAACCCTAAAAGAGTATGCAATCTATAAATTGAGTCTTGGGTATTGATTAGGATCTTTAAAAACTAGTATATTTAAGATTAGCAATAGATTTAAGGTATGAAATCCTTTATTTCTAGTGTGTATTCTTGATTATGTGGGTATGAACTGGTTATCCCACTAACATGCGGTAGTTGATTTTTTTTTCCAAGACCGTTACATTGGCCATGTCTCGGGTTCCCCAAGTTGTGTGGCTAGGATATATTAGTCATAAGCTAACGGGGATTATTTCTTATGTTTGTTCTAGGAGGCTTATATCGAGGGGTTGTGAGCCCTATCTCACCTATATATGATACTCATTTAGAGAGTTCATCACTTGACTCTAATCCTATCGTTTGTGAGTTTTTTTATGTGTTCCCTACCGACCATTTTAGTATTCCCGCTGATCGTGAGATTGAGTTTGCTATTGGCACCCAACCTATTTCTATAGCACCTTACCATATGGTTTCTTCCAAGCTTAAGGAGCTCAACTCTCAGCTTTTGGATTTTCTTGCTAAGGGTTTCATTAGACTGAGTATGCCTCCGTGCAGAGCTTCTATTTTTTTGTAAATAAGAAAGATGGTTCTATGATGCCCCAAATATGGTACCCGAAATGCTACACGGTGCTCATGACCCAGAAGGACCACAAGCTAACCCATGACTGATATATGTACCTAAAAGTTGCATAATATACCGAATGAATGTGGAAATAAAGGCTGAAATGCCATAAGGTTCAAAACTGTAACATAATTGATAAAAATATAAAATCTGGATTGGGTATGAAATAACTATCTGAACATGATAGTCTGAAAAGCCTATAACTGACTGAACTATCTGAATAAGGAGTTGATGGGACATATCCCCACTAACTCCAACTAATAAATTAATTAATGAGATAATAAAGTAATGGTCATGTCCTCGAAGGATGAGGTCTCACTGCTAACTCTGACTGCTGAGACTAGAATGCTACTGATGCTCTGTAGCTCGTGCTTCTGAACCTATGGTATAAAACACCATAGCGCAAATACGTTAGTACGTCCGAATATACTGGTATGCATGTGAGGTAGGCTGAATGCAAAGGGTTCACATGCATAAACTATACAAACTAACTGGGTAACATGAACGTCCGAATGCAAGCATGAATACATAATAACAATAACTGAGTTAGTGACAACATGATTACTGAACCAGAGTACTGATAGCATGAGATACTGATAACTATATAACTGAAATAAAGGTTATTGAGCAACTGTATCTGATAGTCGAGATTCTGATAGAACTAGCTGAGTTTTGTACTATTCTGAGCTGACTGTATCTGACAGTCCTAAATTCTATAGAACAATCTGAGTTCTATTACAGAGACAAAATGATTGTATCTGACGGTCCAGATTCTATAACTAAAACTGTGAGAAGTAGTCATCTAACTGACATGCCCCAAATCCGCCATTATGGCTGAGTTGGGGTCCAATCTATAACCCCAACTGGAAGGGTGTCAATACCGTGCCACTGGTAAGAACAATCTGTGAGTAACCCTTGCATAACAGGTAACTCTAGTGAGAACGGTGGGAACCCTCATATAATAGCTTAAGCCACCTCATCTGCCCTCCTATAATAGGCTATGATGTCTCAACCTACGATGGCTACATAGTTCTAGAATGCAAGGATTGCTTCTAAGAATCACACCCTCATATAACAGGTGGATTCCCATCCTTGGGTTTGCTCGGCGCTAATTTCTATTCCCATCTGAATAAACACTAAACATGATTAACTGAACTTACTAGACTAAGTTGACTAAATTTTGGTCTACTGACGGAATACTACTAAGATTACTTAATTTTTGAGGTTTCTGAGAATACTGAGTTTACTGAGTTTTCCTGAGTCACATGACTAACTGAATTTCTATAAACATGGCTCGACTGAGAGTATCTTCGAAACATGACACTGTATCTAGGAACAAAGCTAATTGTCGAGAATAATTTCCCCCAAGACTTGATAGAATGAAAGTAACAAAGCATGACTTTTTTGAATACATGACCAACATCGACAATCCATAATATAATAAGATGGGTATTTCATGAAGTACAAGTTTATTGACTACACATATATCCATAATTCATTGACTAAGACATTTCATCAAATACTTAACATGCATGAACTTGTACATAAATGGGGATTTCATATTATCATACTAGAATGGAATTGTTACTTCACATAGGCATTTAATCAAAGACATGGGAAGCATGCTTTGGTTATACAATCATCAACACATCTAATAATCATGGATACATCCATCAACGTGTAAATTTAAGGGTTTATCATAATTATTATGCAAATCATCCCATCCTAGGGAATTTCAAACATGAATCAAAACCCCACAACATCATGAACATGAATTTCAATTCAATTTAAATCATGAACATTCATACATACCAACTGTTATTGGCCCTAAACTGGGGTTCTATCAGAAACAGCCTCTCTACTTCTCTTGAGGTAGTGGTTTGGTCTGCGTACACTCTACCGTCCCCAGACCCCACTAAGTGGGCATACACTGGGTATGTTGTTGCTGTTGTTGTTGTATCATTCATACACACACAAATCTTGAATTTTTTAAAGAGATTCTTGAGCTTCATGGGTGAAAAGGACCCATGAATCAGCACATGATATTCCTGGGTAATAATTTTCTTGAAGTTCTTGGTCTTGAAGAACCTGAATCTCTTAGTTTCTTGAAGAAGGATTTGGATCTTATTCTTGGGGATTATCTGTTATGAATGAATAATGAACTTATGAGCCTTAGTCTTATATAATTTAGGGTTATAACGGGTGGAAAAGACCCAAATAACATTTAAAAATGACTTAAAATTTGCTAAACAGGACCTGCGATGGATAGTGTGATGGTCCGTCACTGGCTCGATGGGCCATCATTTCGACTGTGGTACGTGGACAAAAAAATGACTCACTGCCTTATAGCGATGGCTTGGGCGACAGTCCATCACAAGTTCGACTGTCCATCAACCTGTCCATCACACCTTATCGAGAAGGTTGACTCACTACCATGGCTGCAACAGTCAAGGCGATGGTCCTTGCTAGATTGATGGTCCGTCAACCTGGCCGCCGCACCTGGGCAATTCTAACAGCTCTGAGTAAAACATCCATAACTTTTTACTCCGGTACCGAATTTGGCCAAAATTGGTATCATTGGAAAGCTAATTCAATTTCATACATGATAAAAAGTGAAAATTGTAAAAATTCCATGCGTAAAAAAATGGATTCATATTCTAAAGTAAGTTTCTAACATTCTTGCAATATTTCAAGCTAGGTAGATGTATGGGGTATAACAATATCTCTCACTTAAGAACATTTATCCTCGAATGAGACTAAGTGAGAGGGGAGAATATAAACTGACGTACATATGGAACATGAACAATTGGAATATGATCTCATGACTGAGATGACTAATAACTAAATATATCATACTGAGCATGTATATCTGATGCATGTATAACTGATACACGACTGCAATGACAGAGTGTTCTGATGAAACAAGGTTCTCACAATGAGAATGCATGTCTAATGCATGATTATACTCCCTCTGTTTCAGAATAAGTGAATTGTTGGGGTATTTATTAGTTTTTCAAAATAAGTGAATCATTGAATTTTTTTCCAAATTTACCCTTATGATTTGACAACTAATTAACTTTAGAAAAGGTATTACAAGGTCAACTTTTTCTTTTTGGGGGGTAAAACTTGAAATTGTGTTAAATTTATGTCCTTAATTCTTTTTCCTTAATATGTGTGCCAAAATCCAACAATTTATTTATTATGAAACGGAGGGAGTATAACTGAACTGATACATGAATGTATGACTGGCTATGAAATGGTAATTAATACCAAGTTTATAATGGAATTCTAAACATGAACAGAATACTAAGCTTGTAACTGAAAGCTGAACATGAAACTGAAAAGCTTAATAAGAACTGTTACCTTGAGCCATATCTGAATTAGGGGAGAAGAGGTGAGGATACTTGGTATGCATGTTTGCTTCTGCTTCCCAAGTAGCTCCCTCAGTGGATTGATTTTACCAAAGAACTTTGACTAGAGGGACTTCTTTGTTCCTCAGTCTATGAGTCTGGTAGTCAAGAATTTTGACTGGAATCTCTTCATAAGATAGCTTCTTTGAAAATCTATGCTCTGAATAAGGACTACGACTGTTGGGTGACCTATGAACTTATTGAGCAAAGAGACATAGAAGACTCGATGAACTGAGGCTAGATCTGAAGGCAATTCGAGCTCATAAGCTACCTTTCCTAAACGACTGAGAATTTTAAAAGGGGCCTACATATTGGGGACTAAACTTTCCCTTGTTTCCAAATCTCTTCACTCCCTTTATGGGAGAGATCTTTAAATAGACATAATCACCAATCTTAAACTCAAGATCTTTTCTATGCACATCTGCATAAGACTTCTATCGGCTCTTCTGAGTAGCCTAGAGTCTTTCTCTGATCAATTAGACTTTTTCTAAGGCATCTAATACTAAGTCAAGCCCTATAACTGAGGCCTCACTATTTTTGAACTGACCAATTGGAGATCTATACCTCCTACCATAGAGAGCTTCGAATGGAGCAATCCAAATACTAGAATGATAGTTGTTGTTGTATGTAAAATTAATCAAAGGAAAGTGTTCATCCCAACTACCCTTGAAATCAATTTCACATTCCCTTAGCATATCTTCTAAATTATGAATGGTCCTATCTTCTTGACCATCTGTCTGGTGATGGAAGGTTGTACTGAGATAAACTTAGGTACCATGACCCTTTTGGAATACTTTCAAAAATAAGAGGTAAACTGGGTACCTCTATCTGAGATGATGGATAGCAAAACACCGTGCAATCGACCAATTCTCTGATGTAGAGTTTGGCATAATCCTCGGCTGAATAAGAGGTATGGACTGGAAGCAAATGAGCTGATTCGGTCATCCTAACTACAATGACCCAAATTAAATCATGCTGGCGATGAATACGAGCTAAACCTATCATGACGCCCATGTTCACTTCTTCCCACTTTCAAGTAGGACTACTGAACTCCTGCATAGACCAACTAGGTTTCTGATGCTATAGCTTAACCTGCTAACAAATAGAGAACTTAGCCATAAACTCTGCTATATCTCTCTTTATCCCACTCCACCAATAGATTTCCCACAAGTCATAATACACTTTTGTGGACCCTGGATGAATAGAGTAGTGTGCACCATGCACTTCTGCAAGAATTCGCTGGCTTAAGTCATCTACACCTGGAATACATAGATAACCCTGACAACACAGAACACCATCTCCTCCTTGGGATAAAAACTCTACCTTCTAATCCTTGACTGACTCTTTTAACTTGACAACGATGGGATCTCTATCTTACTTTTCTTTCACCTCAAAAACTAGAGATGATTCTGAACTACTCTAAACCCATATGACACCCTCTTCTGTATTGAATAAGCAAAGCCAGTTTGGCAAGCTGATGGATTTCTTGAGCTAACTTTTTATTGTCCTTAACATGAGCAACACTACCTATAGACAGTATACTGAGAGTGTTGGACACTATATTGGCCTTGCTTAGATGATAAAGAACACTCATGTCGTAACCTTGCAAGAGCTTTAACCATCTTCTCTAACAAAGATTGAGATCTTTTTGAGAAAAGACATACTGAAGGCTCTTATGATCTATGAGCACATCCACATGAACTCCATATATATAATGCCTCTAAATCTTTAAGGAAAATACTATGACTGCTAACTCAAGATCATAAGTAGGATAATTCTTCTCATGGGATTTAAGCTGCCTAGAGGCATAGGCTATGACCTTACCATGCTGCATGAAGGCACAACCCAAACCTACTCTGGATGTATCACAATAAACTACGAACCTATCGGAACCATCTGGAAGATCTAAGACTGGAGCTGAGGTGAGTCAAGTTTTCAACTCCTGAAAACTCTTCTCATAAGGATCTGAAAATTGAAACTTGACTTTATTCTAGGTCAATCTGGATATAGGGGATGTAATAGAAGAAAATCCCTCAACAAACCATCTGTGATAGCCAGCCAAACCCAAGAAACTCCAGATATCTGATTGAGAGACAGGTCTGGGCCAGTTTCTTACCATTTTGGTCTTTTGAGAATCAACCCTAATGCCATCACCGAAAATGATATGACCAAGCAATGCTACTGACCATAGTCAAAATTCACACTTACTAAATTTGGCAAACATTTGATGATCTATGAGAGTCTGAAGTATGATTCTGAGATGGTTTGCATGATCATGCTCACTGCAAAAATACACCAGAATGTCATTTATGAGGACTATGATGAACATGTCCAAGTACTACTCGAACACCCAGTTCATCAAGTATGTAAAAGCTTCTGGGGCATTGGTAAGCCCAAAGGACATAACTAAGAATTCAAAATGACCAAATCGAGTATGAAAGTCTATTTTTAGAATGTCACATTCTCTGACTCTGAGCTGATGATAGTCTGATCTGAGGTCTTTCTTAGAGAAATAGCTGGCACCCTAAAGTTGGTCAAACAAATCATCAATTCTGGGAGTGGATACTTGTTCTTGACCATGAATTTATTGAGCTGATGGTAATTAATGCACATTTTGAGAGAACCGCCTTCCTTGTGCATAAATAAGACTAGTGTGCCCCACGAGGACATACCAAGCCTGATGAATTCCTTATCTAAGAGATCCATCAACTGATCTTTCAGTTATTTGAGTTCTGCTGGAGCCATTCTGTATGGCGGAATAGATATGGGCTGAGTATCTGGAAGAAGATCAATACTGAAATATATTCCCTTTTAGGGGAATTCCTTTAAGATCTTTGAGAAAGACATCTGAACATTCATTCATGACTGGGACTCATTCAAGACTGGGAGTTTTGAAACTAGTGTCCTTAACTCGAACAAGATGATAGACACATTCTTTAGATACCATTTTTTGTGCCTAGAGGTAGAAAACAAGCTGACCTCTAAAAGTTGAAGCACTACCCTTCCACTCTAGGACTGGTTCATTCGAAAAATGAAACTGGACTATTCTATTTTTGTAGTCGACTATGGCATAGCAGAAATGAAGCTAATCCATGTTGACAATGACATCAAATTCAGTCATCTCTAATTCAACTAAGTCTGCTTAGTTGACTTTTTGAGATACCATAACCGGACAGTTCCTGTATACCTGTCGGACTATGATAGATTTACCCACTGGAATAGAGTCTTAAAATGGCTCAGCTAGAAATTTGGGACTTACTCCAAAATCAACTGCTATATCGGGAGTAACAAAACACAAAGAATCTTCTGGAACTATCAAAGTATAAACATGCACATGAAAGATCTGTAACGTACCAGTAACCATATCAGGAGAATTTTCCTGATCTTGTCGGTACTGGAAAGCATAAATTTAATTTTAGCGTTGTCCACTAGTAGATCTGGAGGTGGAACCTTGCTAGTTTAGGTGATCAGAATAAGCTGAAGAATAGTTCTGCTGACCCTAAGAACCTAGCTCAGGATAGTCTCTGACTCTGTGGCCTGGCTTGACACATCCAAAACAAATACCACTGCCATCTCTACAAATACCCTAATGGTGCTTGCCATAAGTTTGGAAAAGTGGATAGGTACAGGAACTACTAGTACTACTCTGAGATTTAGAGCCTAGCGCTCTATCTCTATTACCATCTCTAAACTTAGGAGCTGGAACACTAACTAAAGAAAGAGCTACAAATGCTAACTTAGGACAAAACTAAGAACGATTTCTTCCTTCTAATTTAGGCAATACATAGTTGAAACTACCGGTCCTTGATCTCTTAATCTTCTTCTCCCTTATCTTAATATTTTGCTCTTCTATCCGCTTAGCATGGGTTATAATCCTGGCTATGTTTATGTCACTATTCAACATTGTGGACCCACACTTATTAACTACACTATCATTCACCCTAGAAACAACATTACTCATCCTAGCCCTGTTATCTGTAACCACATGAGGAGCATATCCAGCTAATTGAGTAAACTTAAAAGAATACTCTTTCATTCTCATGTTGCCTTGCTTGAGGTTTATAAATTCTAAAACTTTAGATTCTCTCAGCTCTAGGGGGAAGAATCTATCTAAGAATGCAATAGCAAACTCCTCCCACTCAATAGGCCCTGCATCTATAACCCTCTTTGACTTTTACTATTTGTACCAAGTGTGAGCAACATCCTATAATTGATATGCAGCTAGCTTTCGCTTTCTCACTAGAAGTATATATCTATAACCTTCTAAACCTAATCGATGAATTCCTGAGGGTCCTCATCTAACTTAGACCTGAGAAAGGATGGAGGATTCATCTGGGTGAAGTTTCGAATCCTAGCTACAGTTGAATTAGCCACTGGTTTGGATGGAATGATAGTTGGTCAATTATTCTGAGCAGCAACTGACTGATCAAAGTAGTGAATGTAGATCTGAACTCTGCATGAGAAACATGTTCACCCAAAGGATCTTTGGGCTGAGGGGCTGGCTGATTCTAATTTCTTCTTTAAAGAGGCATGTTCTATAGAAAAAGGGATGAAATGGATTAGACCAGAATAAGAGATTTCCTGGAGATTATGCTCACTAGCACGACCTGAATACTAAAAGAAGGAAAACTATTCTAAAAACATCTTATAGCCTCTTGTACATAAATGTAGAGTGCAACACACCCTTGTACAAGACTCTACTAAATGTGTCATTCATCCTTCCTAGGACTCTATTGAACCTTTGGCTCTGATATTAAGTTTGTAATACCCCAAATTAGGTACTTGGAATGCTATAAGGTGCTCCTGATCCTGAAGGACCACAAGCTAACCCATGACTGATATCTGTACCTAAACACTGTATAATATATTGAATGAATATGGAAATAAAGGCTGAAAGGACATAAGGCTCCAGACTATAAAATAACTAATAAAAATATAATATCTAGATGGGGCATGAAATACCAAAAAAAAACTAAAATAACTGTCTAAACATGATAGTCTAAAAAGACTCTAACTGACTGAACTGTCTGAATAAGGAGTTGATGGGACATGTCCCTAAATAACTCCAACTAATAAATTAAGTATTGATATAATAAATTAATGGTCATATCCTCAAAGGATGAGGTCTCATTGCTCACTCTGACTGCTGAGATTGGAATGCTACTGATGCTCTGGAGCTCGTGCTTCTGAACCTATGGTGTAAAACACCATAGTACAAATGCGTTAGTACGTTTGAATGTACTAGTATGCATGTGAGGTAGGCTGAATTCAAATGGTTCAGATGCAGGAACTATACTAACTGGCAGGGTAACATGAACATAAGAATACAAGAATAAATACATAATAACTATAACTGAGTTTGTGACAACATGATTACTGAACTTGAGTACTGATAGCATGAGATACTGATAACTGTATAACTTAAATAATTGATACTGAGCGACTGTATCTGACAGTCTGGATACTGATGGAACTAGCTATGTTCCATACTATTTTGAGTTAACTGTATTAGACATTCCTAAATTCTATAGAACAATCTGAGTTATATTACTGAGACAAAATGACTGTATCAGATAGTCCTAATTCTATAACTAAAATTGTGAGAAGTATTTATCTAATCGACATACCCTAAATATGCCATTATGGTTGAGTTGGAGTCCAATTTATAACTCCAATTGGAATGGTGTCAATACCACGCCACTGGTAAGGACAATCTGTGAGTAACCCTTGTATAATAGGTAACTCTAGTAAGAACGGTGGGAACCCTTATATAATAGGTTAAGACACCTCATCTTCCCTCCTATACCAGGCTATGATATCTCAACCTACGCTGGCTATGTGGTTCTAGAATGCAAGGATTGCTTTTAAGAATCACACCCTCATATAACATGTGGGTTCCCATCCTTGGGTTCGCTCAGTGCTAATTTCTACTCCCATCTAAATAGAAACTAAACATGATTAACAGAGCTTACTAGACTAAGTTAACTGAATTTTTATAGACTGATGGAATACTACTGAGATTACTGAATTTCTGAGGTTTCTGAGATTATAGAGTTTACTGAGTTTTCCTAAGTCACATGACTGAACGAATTTCTATAAACATGGCTCGACTGAGAGTATCTTGAAAATATGACATTGGCTTTAGGCACATAGATAAATGTTTGGTACAAGTACCCCCAATACTCGATAGCATAAAACTGACAAAGCATGACTTTCTTGAATATATGACCAGCATTGACAATCCATAATATAATAAGGTGGGGATTTCATGAAGTACAAGTGCTAAATCACCATAATGGCTACACATATATCCATAATTCATTGACTAAGATATTTAATCAAACACTTAACAAGCATGAACTTGTACATGAATGGGGATTTCATACTATCATACTAGAATGGCACTTTTCATTCACATAGGCATTTAATCAAACACATGGGAAGCATGTTTTGGTTATGCAATCATCACCACATCTAATAATCATGGATACATCCATCAATATGTTAATTTAAGTGATTATCATGATTATTATGTAAATCATCACATCCTAGTGTAAATAATTGGAATATGTAATTTCAAACATAAATTAAAACCCCACAATATCATGAACATGAATTTCAATTCAATTTAAATCATAAACATTCATACATACACAAATATTGGATTTCGAATAGAGATTCTTCAGCTTTATGGGTGAAAGAGACCCATGAATCAACACATGACATACCTGGGTTGTGAGTTTCTTAAAGTTCTTGGACATGTAGAACCTGAATATCTTAGTTTCTTAAAGAAGGATTTGGATCTTGTTCTTGGGGATTATCTTTGAAAGGAAACCCTAATTTGATGTTGTGAATGAATAATGAACTTATGAGCCTTGGTATGATATAATTTTGGGTTAAAACGAGTGGAAAATACCTAAATACCCTTTAAAATGACTTAAAATTCACTGAATACGACCTGCGATAGCTTATGCGATGGTCCGTTACTGGATCAATGGTCCATCATTTTGACCGTGATATATGGACAAAAAAAGACTCACTACCTTATTGCGACGGCTTGGGAAATGGTCCATCAACCTGTCCATCGCACCTTATCCAGAAAGTTGACTTACTGCCTTGGCTGCGATGATCCAGGTGATGGTCCATCACTATATCGATGGTCCATCAACCTGGTCATCACACCTGGCGATTCTGACAGCTCGGAGTAAAACGTCCATAAATTTTTAGTTCAATACCATATTTGGACGAAATTGGTATCGTTAGAAAGCTAATTAATTTTCAACATGATAAAAAGTGAAAATATTAAAAATTCCACTTGTGCAAAAATAGATTCATATTTCAAAGTAAGTTTCTAACATTCTTGGGATGATTTCAAGCTAGGTAGAAGTACGGGGTATTACAGGTTCCATGCATATGCGTATTGATTATAGGCAGCTTAATAATGTGACAATAAAGAACCTTTATTCTATGCCTTTGATTGATGATTTGTTTGACCAGCTTCAGGGTGCAGCAGTGTTTTCTAAGATTAATTTGAGGTTAGGTTACCATCAGTTGAGGATTTGGGTTGAGGATATACCAAAGACAACATTCAGTACTCGTTATGGTCATTATGTGTTTTTGGTGATGTCTTTTGGGTTGACCAATGCCCCGATCACATTCATGGACATATTGAATCATTTGTTTAGATCCTATCTAGAGTCCTTCATTATCATATTCATTAAGGACATTCTTGTGTATTCGAGGAGTAGTGGGGAGCATGCTCTATATTTGAGGACCATGCTCCAGACCTTGTGAGATTATGTGTTTTTTGCCAAGTTCTCCAAGTGTTAGTTTTGTCTAGAGTTAGAGACATTTCTTGAACATGTGGAGTCTAAAGTTGGTATTATGGTAGACCCATCTAATATTGAAGAGGTTTGTGATTGGGTTAGGCCTACGTCTTTGATAGAGGTCTACAGTTTCATTAGTTTGTCGGTTACTACGGATGCTTTGTTGACAACTTTGTGACTATCTTAGCCCTATGACTAGATTGACTTAGAAGGAAGTTCTTTTTCAATGGTTCGAAGAGTATGAGTTGCTCTTTGGAAATTTCAAATATTATCTTTCTACAGCTCCAGTGTTAGCTCTTCCAGTTAAGGGTGAAGGATTCACCTTGTTTTGTGACACTTCTGGTATTTTACTTGGTTGTGTTTTGATGTAGCAGAGTCATTTCATTGCCTATACTTCTAGACAACTTAAGGTACATGAGCGAAACTACCCCACTCAGGACTTAGGAGTTGGCAGCGGTAGTTTTCATCCTCAAGATTTAGAGGCATTATTTGTATGGAATGCATTGGGAGATTTTTATCGATCATCAGAGTCTTCAGCATCTTATGACCCAGTGAGAGATCAATGCTCAATAGTGTAGATGGATGAAGTTTCTAAAGGACTATGATATTTCTATCTTGTATCATCCGGGTAGGGCAAACATGGTAGTTGATGCCTTGAGCCGCAAGGCGGTGAGTATGGATAGCTTGACTTGCATATCATTTTCTAAGAGACCTATGGCACGGGACATTCAGTCCTTAGCATATTTCATGGTTCGTCTTGATATTTTAGATCCTACAAGGATTTTTGATTGTGTGGATGCGAGGTCCTCCATATTTGAGCAAGTTCATGATCGTCACTATGAGGATAGCAAGATGTGCCTTCTCTTTGATCAGGTGTTGAGTGGTAAGTTTGAGAGGCACATTATTTTTTATCAAGGTGTTTTAAGGTTTCAGAGTTGTATTTGTGTTCTCTAGTTTGATAATTTGATTCTGTCGATTCTTTGTGAGGCTCACAGCTTTAGATATTCTATTAACCCTGATACAACAAAGATGTATATAGATTTGAGGCAATATTATTGGTGGGATGGTATCAAACGAGATGTGGCTGACTTTGTGGCATGTTACCTATATTGTCAGCAGGTTAAGGCTGAGCATCAGCGTCCTGGTGGGTTAACTCAAAGGTTGCCTATTCCTGAGTCAAAATAGAAATGGATTACTATGGACTTCGTTAGTAGTTTGCCTCGTACTTACTTTGGTTTTGATGGTATTTGGGTTATTGTGGATCGTTTGACCTAGTTGGTACATTTCATTCCAATTCAAATAACCTTTAGTGAAAAGAGATTAGCCCATATCAATGTTTGGAAAATATTTGATTGCATGGGGTATTGATCATTATCATATCAGACTATTGTTTTGTGATTACTTCACAATTTTTTAGAGCATTCCAGGGGGAGTTGGGTACTCGAGTGGATTTGAGTACAGCCTTTCATCCACAGACTGATGGTTAGTCTGAGTGGACTATTCAGGTGCTCGAGAATATGCTATCAGCCTATTTTATAAATTTTGGAGGTCAGTGGGATCAACACTTAGCACTGGAAGAATTCACATTCAACAATAGCTATTATTCGAGTATTGAGATGGAACCTTATGAGGCTTTGTATGGCAGGAGATGTCATTCTCCGATCGGATAGTTAGTGACTTTTGAGGTGAGACATCGTGGTACGGATTTGTTTTAGGACTTGTTTGATAGAATCAGGGTGATTTAGGAATGCCTAGAGTATGCAGAAGGCCTATGCTGATCGTAGGCTTCGTGCCTTGATTGTTGGAATTAGTGATTATGTTTCCTATTATGATGAGATTCAGAAGGAAGGGTAAACTCAGCCCTCGCTATATTAGTCCTTTTGGGATTCTCTGTGTAGTTGGTGAGGTGGCCTATGAGTTAGCCTTACCTCTAGGTTTTATTACTATTCACCAAGTTTTCCATGTCTCTATGTTGTAGAAGTATATTCTAGACCCATCTCATGTTCTTAAATAGGACTCGATCTAGTTAGATGAGTAGTTGACCTTTATGGAGGAGCTCGTGCTTATTTTGGCTAGTGATGTGAGGCGGGCAGTTTGTTTAATTTTTAGAACCATTTCCCCATTTAGAAGCCTTCGCTGGTTCCAAATGGTCACCGAGCAAAAACCTCACTGAAATGACCTCGGATAAAAATTCTGACTGTGCTAGCATCTATAGAATATTGATTTTAGGCTTGGAAAACCTTCGATTTGGGTACCACTATACCCGAGCTCATTTCGACTTGTCATTTAAAAAGATGGTAAATTGGAAATTTGAGTGTGGGACCCAAATTTGGTTGAAACAACCTTGGATGGAAAATCTAATTTTGCCAATGTGTTCAAAACATCTATAGTAGTATGGTTACGTGTTTTATTTTCTCACATTAGATTTCAGATGCATCTCGAGATATTGGCCAAAACTAGGAAAATATTCTAAGTTTCGGTTGTCATCTCATGCAACAGAAGGTAACACGATAGTTGCCCGTGTGCATAAGATCATGGAGATTGAGTACCTGAAAGGGGGTATTCAAAATGTCATTTTGGTCAAGAATTAGCCATTTTCCAATTCTTTTGAGTTCCAGAAACCCTAATAGAGTATACAGTTGACAAATAGAATCTTGGATGTTGATTGGGAGCTTTAAAAACTTGTATATTTGTGATTAGCAATGGATTTAAGGTTAGAAATTCTTCATTTCTAGTGTTGATTCTTAATTATTTGACCCAAAACCCCAATTAACTTTAGGGCATAGATTAAGCCCAAATAAGCTTAGTTTTTACATTGTTATTGAGGGTTATGATTACCTACTAGTATTTGAATGTTGGGTTGATCTCGGGAACTTTTTTCCATATATGGGACACATTTAGGGTTTTTGCTATTGTTTTTGAACCCAAAGCACAATAGTGCAATATAGGTATCGATAGTCTCATAATAATTTGTAGGTTGTATTTTTGATAGCTTGGTACTTTGAAGAGGCTTCTCGAAAGAGAAAAATGAAGGTTTAGTGATTCTTGAGATTTATTAGAATTTGAGGTAGGTTAAGCATACTTCTTTTTAGATTGAGCTTTATTATAGTATGATTGTGATATCTTAACGAGATTAGGAGGTGTTTTAGGAGATTGGAATGATGAATGGCAATCTTTGGGATTAGTTGAACCATGTAGTTTGAACTCATATTATGGGATTCTTGACTTGTAGCTTAGAACCTTGGCTTTTTGGACTTGTTATCTCGTGGATAGCATGAGAATGCTTTAGTGTTTTAATTAGATGGGAGTGACCTTGCCACTCATGTTAAAGTAAAGGGACCTTAGTTGTGCATAGTGGTGAAATAGCCTTATTTATTTTGGATAAGTTAAGGGTGATGCTTGAGGAAGGAGTATACCATAGAACTATTATGGATTGATAAACTTTTAAGACAAGATTTAGATAACTTAGCTTAGTCCCAGGTAGAAGTTAGACTTGAAGTGAAATTTAGCTTCTTAGTTGTGTAACTTGACCCACCTTAAGCTTGGATTTTGTAGTATCATTAACGACCTATGTGCTTGTTAAATACCTAGAACATGCCTTTGGTAGTATGATGGCTTACCCCGAGTAAATGAATTATATATGATGTTTGTATTTTGGAAGTAATATTCTGGGTGACTTATTAAATCATTGCAAATGCTTGGATAGAAATGGAATGTCTTATAAATTGAGCCAAATACTATGTTATCGCTCGAATAATTAACTAGATTACTACATAGGATTGGGATTATGTTATTATTCATAGCATATTCAAGTCTAGTGACTAAACTAATGTTTGCTAAAAATCGTCATGTGCTAATATTGTGAGCGATAATGATGAAAGGTCTCGAATAAGTATATCCTTGGCCTTATAAGTGGGCATACTACTAATTATGTTGAATCTGGTAATGCATTAAATGTCCATGCTATATAGATATATCCATATATCTATTGATACATTGTTTGTGGCAATGAATGAAGAGATAAGAAGGTATGACACCCCCTACTTCTTCTTTACATTAACCCTCATGGGACTTGCCAATTATTGTTGAAGTAATTAAATATATATATGTGTATGTTGATATCATTGATACCCGATTTGAGTTCGGAGAATATGTGTATATTAATGATATCCAGATCGAGTCTGGAGGATATGTTTTTACTATTGATATTCGGTTCGAGTTCGGAGGATATGTGGATATTATTGATACCTGATTTCAGTTCGGAAGATATGTTGATATTATTGATACCCGGTTTGAGTCCGGAGGATATGATGGTGATATTGTGTCTAGGTTCGAGTTTGGAGACATGATGATGCTATGAATGGCAAGTACTTACATATATATGGTTATGCTTTTTATCATTACATAAATATGTGCATTAAGGGCAAAGTTACATCCTTAGGATGTCGAATATAGCTCACTAATAAAAATCATTTCCTAAGTGAAGAAGTCCATGTTATTACTAACTAGTAAGTAGAAATAGATCATGTCGGATAATGAATTAAGACTAGTCGAAGAGATAGAGATTTATTACAAGTCTCAGATCCACCTAGTAAATAGTACCAGTATTGAACAATGGTTAATTAAGAATGTTGGTAGTTGAAACAAGTCATGTGGTGATTAGTTTCCTATTATATAAGTATCTTACTTAAAGAATTAAAAAACCAATGCACTAGTGAATGACTCTTACCAAGCTAAAATATGTTAATTAGTCAATGTGGTTGATGTGTAGCTAATGGAAGGGATGATATAGAATAAAGACCTATTGGTGATGTTAGTTTCTAAGAAAAATTTCGAAAGATGCCTAATTGTTGATAAATGCGGAATTTGTGTTGGATTATGTTGAGACTTGTTTACGTTGGTAGATATACATTGTTATTATCTTCTTGGGTGTACTCTTTGGTGGTATGGCACACCGTTATAAGTTCTTTAACGTTTTGTTCTAGATGGTGTATGTGACATGACCCAAATTGGGACTTTGTCGTAATGGGCATCCCAAGTTCGATAGGACCTGGGACCACCCCTGTTACCCAACCCAAACTCTAAAAATGTACCCTGAGTTAGATGAATTCCAAACATATAACAAGATAGTGTTTTGAACAATTCCATACTATGGATAGAACCATAACCGTGACCAACCCAAGCAAGTCCAACCATTCAATGCCCAACCCATAACACTACCAAAAACAAAACAATAACCAAGAGTCCATAACATAATAGGATGGAACAATCATAAATATATTCAAATTGTTCCAGCCATAATACCAATACCAATGCCAAGGCTTACATCAATACCGAAACCTCTAATACTAACCCATTGTAGTCCCACAAAGCCAGTAACTGAAAGTAAAACAATATCTAGTCGATACATGCACCCGACCATACCAAAAACCATAGACTATAAGATGACCAAAGTAAGTAAAAACATCCATAACTTGAAATGGATCCTTCTGAAATATAGAAGATCACTAATTCAATCCAACCGAGTTGATCCCGAATCTGATCACTGAGTAGGAAGAGTAGAACGGCTGGTTCCTACATCGGATGGGGATATAGTCGTCCAAACAAGGATTTGCAGGTGAACGCTAGCATGTACTCAGGACAAGGATAAAATAATGCCAACCTTTCAAACCAAGTAAACCAACCATATGAATTCACAACCATACATACATATATATAACCATGTTGTGAAAGAGAATTGGGTTTAGCATGCCTTTAAAACCATTAACCAAGGTATATGTAGATTAACTATCCTATAACCATCCACGGTCTATATGGGTCCAGTGTAACCCTGAATAGGACCCGATTCGTGTAGCTACATGAACCAGAGATACAATATAAGTAGGGGATTCTCGAGTACCCTTGATTCCATGATAAATATGTAAAAGTATACTTAGGGATTCCCGTGTACCCTATAAGTATCATATATGGTCGCCATGACTAATCCTCATATCATCAAACATGAGTTTTCAGTGTCCATCCATTGGACTTACAACTTCACTGTTAGCTATCACACCCCCACCATTAATGCCCAATCAAAACCATTACCACATAACTAAACCACTCTTCCATTAATTATAAACCAAGGCTATAAGTAATGGCATCGTTATACCGACTATAACTTGAAAGCAGTGTCCGTAGCCCTCCTTATTAAGAAGTAGGTATTCCCATGTACCCATCGATTACATTATTAAGTTGACTTGGGGGAATCCCATATACCCCAAAAGTGATCATTATTATGTTTGCTTGGGGGGTTCCTTTGTACCCTACAAGGCTTTCAATTAGACCAACCATAGCTACCAAGACCTTACCATTTAACCATTCCAAATCATTTAAACCATTTATACCATTTAGGGTTCCATTACCACGTTATACCATGCATAATTCAATGAAAGTCCAACAATTTAACCAAAAACATTATCATCTGCATTTTATCAGAAAAGTTGGGGGCATAGTATTTCCAAAGCCAAAACCATGTACAAATTAGCCATTCTAATGTAACCAAATGTTTAAATAACCATAATAATATGAACACCATTAGTAAAATATATGAGAAAGCCATAACCAACTATTGTAACCTAAACCTCCAACATGTTATTAAAAACCTAAAACCATACAATATTTATTCCATGAAAACAATTCATAAAATATGCCTTTAGTTGGAACTAACAATGAGAGAGCAGTAACATGCATTAGATTACGAAGATGATGGAGCGAATCACCCTTGTAATCCCCAAATTTATCCTATTGATAAAACCCTAGCCTTCCTTGATCCAAGAGCCTTGACAGAATTTGAGAGTGTTTTAAGAGATTGCAAACAGGTTAAATAATGTCCCAAGAGTGTTATAAGTCATGGGGTCTTAAGAGGTTAAGAGGGGAAATGTCCAGATTACCCCCAACTTGAACTTCTTAAAATTACCATAGAATGGTATAACGACCTCACCCTAACTGTACCTCAGGGTACGAGTAGTACCCTTAACTCGTACCCTTAGTCTTTCCTTGGACCCCAATACTGTCCAGCATATGACCTCCAAAGCCAAACCATATCCAACCATAGGATTAGTACCATAAAACTGTACCCTAGGTAGAATAGAATCACCTAGACTAAACTTGGGCAACATAAGAATAACACCTTACCATTAGAACCCTAATATACGACTCGTATGTTCCAACCATACCTTGGATAGAAACTATCCAACCTATACTAGTTATCATACAACCATGATCCACCAGACCGTACCACATAATATGACTAGTACCCCAAGTCGTATGATGTCCAGAAGTTAAAAATAGAGGAATTTTCTAAGGGTTAAAACCTAGGGTGTTTTAGTCTCCCTCACTACGATAATTCATCCTCGAATGATGGAAAAGGTAGTACAAGCAAGAATTACACCCCAACATATACCATTTTAATCTCTAACTAAGTTAGAAAACAAAGATTCAAAGAAATCAACCTTCATTTAACCATTAAAAAACAAAGATTTGATCAAGAACACATACCTTCCGCATGAATATCAGGAATAGAAAACAAATGCGGATACTTGGACTTAATGTCCTTTTTCGCTTCCCAAGTAGCTTCTTCCACCTTATATTTCCTCCACGGAAACCTTAACCAAAGATAAACCTTTGGTCTGCAACCGACGAACTTGCCGATCCAAGATCTTAATTGGGATCTCTTCATAAGACAGAGAATCTGAGATACCTAATCCTTCCAAAGAAAAAAACAATGAAGGATCACTAATATACTTTCTCAGCATATAGACATGGAATACTGGATGAATGAAGATCAAACTTGAAGGCAAATCCAATTCATACATATTACCAACCCTTCTCAAAATCACATAAGAACCAACATACTAGGGATTGAGCTTTCCCTTTTTCCAAAATCGCATTACTCCTTTCATTGGAGACACCTTTAGGAACACCTTATCCCCAACATCAAACTCCAATTACCTAAGAATTACATCCGCATAGGACTTTTGGTGACTTTTGGAAGCCTTAATACTATCCTTAATGTACGACACGACAAAATCCTAAGCTTAATTCAGTCTTTTAGGCTGGTCAAGGGGTCCTAAACTTAGAATATTTTAGCTAAGTACTCAAACATAGTGTCATTTTAACCTAAGAATATTGGCAATCTTATTTTATGACCTTTACATTCATTAAATGTTTTTCTTTAGGTTGATTCATAATCAGGAATGTCAGTAGGTATTTTCGGACAAGTTTTGGATTTTCTTTTACTTCGTTTGAAGCTTCATTGGAATCCCAAAATAGTGGATCAATGCGATATTAGCGCGCTGAGTTGACTATCGCTTTGATTACTATTTTCCCCAGCTACCAGCATCCAACTCCGGTGAATCGACGCGAATATTGCACGACGCATTAGCTATCACATTGATGCCATCGACGCGCCGCGTCGACCTGCGGTTCAGTAACCCAGTTTTTAGTCATTACAAGACCACATTATTGGGGGTGTTTAGGTCTTTTTACCTTGAACCTCAGCCCCCAAAACATAAAATTAAACTCCCTATAGAGCAATTATAGTCATTCTTTCTCATATTTCTCAAGAACAAACCCTATAAGATCTAATTTTAAATCAAGAACTCAAGATTCAATCATAAACTCAGAAATTCTTCAAAAAAGGTATTTGAAGTGTTCATCCAAGGGTTCCTTCTACCCTTGGAGTCCAAGAATCTTTTTAGAACTTCAAGTAATTGATTTTATGATTTCCATGGTTGAAATTAAGATGTATCCATGATTTCTATTTGGATTAAGTTCCTAATTCATGATTTATATATATATATATATATATATATATATATATATATCATATATCATATAAAATTGATCATTATGTGTGTAGGTTCATCTGAATCCACAATAAATCCTTGACTTGTGAAATTATAGATGAATTATGATGCTCACATATTGTTCAATACTATGTGCATATACTATGCTCACCAAGTGCTTGATAAATTATCCGTGTGAACTATTAAGAGAATGAAATCATGTCAAGTTAGCTTATGTGCAAGTTATATCATTCAAGTTTTTGTCAAAATGCCCCAATGGATGAATGATGATCAAGTTTATAGTTTACATATTTCATGTTATGCCATGTCTCTTAATTTATGCTATCGAGTCCTGGGATACTTGTACCTGACAGATTATATGATCACCTAGAGCCATGGTTAGTCATAGAACGGTATTAGTCATGACAAGATCAATAGTACTCTTAGTCAGTTACAAAACTCAGGAAAACTCAATAGAATCCATGTTAGTCCAGTCTATTTCAGTATCCAGTTCAGACCTTATTAAACTCAGTCAGCTAACAGAATTTAGTAGTATTCCGTTAGTCAATGGAACTCAGTGAACTTAGTTTAGTTCAGTAAAACAGTAATCTCAGTAACCTTTCAGTCCATCCTAGTATAAACTAGAATTTTATTTAGTGTTTATTCATTTGGAAGTAGGATTCAGCATCGAGTTAACCCAGGGATGGGGGAATTCCTATCTACAGAGGGTTTGACCCTTAGCAGTAATCCTTGCATTATAGAACTACATTGCCAGAGTAAGTTGAGGTATCTTCCTGCCAGACATTATGAGGGTTTATTCTTTATATTCGAGTTATACTGCCAGTGAGGGTTAATAAAAGAGCTTCCTGTCATAGAGGGTTAACTCACAGTTTGTCCTTACACGTGGCACAGTATTAACACCCTTCCAACTAGGATAACAGGTTAGATCCTAAATTAGTTAGAGAAGGGTCATGTCAGTTATATGATTACCTCCCACAGTCTCAGTTTTAGTCTTAGTCTTAGTCTCAGAATAGAACTCAGTTCAATTCTATAGATTCAGGACTACCATATATAGTCACTCAGCTCAGTACAAAATTTAGTATGGTTCCACAGTACTCTAAAATACCACATACAGTCATTCAAATAATCAATAATATAGTATATATAAACTTAGATATCGATTATCAGTATTCTGATTCAGTACTCACTATTAGCACGATCGTGATTACAGTTTATGTATTCATGCATGTACTCTTACTTGGTTATACTCATGTTATTCAGTTATTGTTGTGCATGCATATAAACCCATGACTATCAGCGTACTTCACTAAGTATACCAGTATATTCAAAGTACTAACACATGCTTTTCTTTGCGCTATGATGTCTTATATCAGAAGTTCAGACGCACAGGCTCCAGCACACCCTTAGCAGTTTAGATTCTCAGCTTTTAAAGTAGTGGTGAGTCCTCATAGTTTGAGGACATGCTTATTATTTATAGTACTTTAGTTTTATTTTAGTAGATAGAGTTAGTTGGGGGCTTGTCCCATCAACTCCACAGTTCAGACAGTTAGAGGCTTTTTCAGACTGGAGTATTTTTAGATAGTTGTTTAGTTTTTCAGTACTTATATTCAATTTTAATATTTTGATACCACATTCAGATTTATTTACAGATTTGAACCCTATGGCATATATATCCGCCTAATTCCACATATTATTCAGTATTATTATTCAGTAATTGCAGCAGGTACCAGTCATGGGTTAGCTTGTGGTCCTTTGGGATTATGATCATCGTGTAGCATCCAGGGTACAGACTTGAGGCGTTACATTGAATCACCTTTACCTTCTCCATAGCCTGATAAACCAGATCTAGGCCAAATATATCCGCCTCACCAAACTCGAACCACCCAATAAGTGATCTACACCTCATACAATACAATCCTTTAAAAGGGGCCATCCCAACGCTTCAATGAAAGTTATTGTTGTAAGAAAACTCTACAAGCGGTAGATACTCAACCTAATTACCACCATAATAAATAACGCATGCACGAAACATATCTTCCAATGTCTAAATAGTTCTTTAAGCTTGCCCATCCGCCTGCGAGTGAAAAGCAACACTCAGACTAACCTTAGTAACCAACCCCTTATGAAATGACCGCCAAAACTAATATAAAACTACATATCATAATTAGAGATAATCAAAACAGGTACCCCCATGCAGCTTCACAATCTCATAAAGATATAACCTCGCATAATCCTCAACCAAAAAGTTAGTCCTCACTGGTAAAAAGTAAGCCAACTTCGTCATCTTATCCATGATGACCCAAATTGAATCAAATTGGTTATGAGACCGAGGAAGACCAGTAACGAAATATATGTTGATCATTTCCTATTTCTATTTAGGAAATTGAATTTCTTGATACAAGCCTTCAAGCCTCATTTGCTCAATTTCCACTTGTTGACACACCAAACATTTTGCCACAAAATAAGCCATATACTTCTTCATACAATTTCACCAATACATCTCCTTGAGATTATGATACATTTTTGTCAAACCAAATGAAAAATGTAGCACAATTTATGCACCTCATCCAATACCCTTTCTCTCAAACCATCGATGTCAGGAACATATATTCACCCTTGGTACTGCAAGATACCGTCACCACTGATCTCAAATACCATTTCCTTTTTCCCACCTACATCACCCTTGATTTTTATCAAGACAGGATCTAGCAATTACTTCTCCTTGATCTCTGCACTAAGAGATGACCAAACCACTTCTGTACCAATACACCACCCCTTTTGGAGTCCAAAAGGCAAACTCCAAGATTAACCAAGCGGTTAATATACTTTAAGATCTCCCACCTCTCCTTATCCATATGAGCTAAACTCCATATGGACAACCTACTAAGAGCATTAGCACCAACATTATCCATACCTAGATACTAGTGAAGACCCATGTCATAGTCTTTGAGAAGCTCAAGCCATCTCTTCTATCTAAAGTTGAGCACTTTTTGAGTGAACACATACTGCAGACTTAAATGATTCAAAAAGATGTTCACGTACACTCCATATAAATATTGCCACTAGATTTTCAATACAAACACCACAGCTAACAATTCTAGATCATGAGTTGGATAACTCCTCTCATGTATCTTCAACTGCCTAGAAGCATAGGCAATAACCTTACCATGCTGCATCAAAACACAGATAAGTCCCACCAGGGATGCATTATAGTAAAACACAGACCCCTCATTGCCTTCAGGGAAGTTCAACAACGGAGTCGAAGTTACCTTATCCTTTAGCTTCTCAAAACTATTCTCACACGCATTCGACTAAGATAACCTTACCTTTTTCTGAGTCAACTAAGTTAATGGGGCAGCTATTGTCAAAAAACTCTCCATAAACCTCCTATAGTACCCAACCAAACCCAAGAAGCTCTGAATATCGGTTAGATTCATGGGTCTAGGACACTTCTTAACCACCGCCACCTTTTGTAGATCTACCATGATCCTCTCACTAGAAATAATATGAACTAAAAAAGTGACTGCGTTCAACTAGAATTCATATTTTGAGAATGTAGCATACAACTGCTGCTCTTTTAAGGTCTGCAACACCACATGGAGGTGATTGGAATGATCCACCTCACTCTTAGAGTACACTGAATGTCATTAATAAACACACTAACATACAGATCAAGAAACTGATAAAATACCCTATTCATCAAATCCATGCATGTCGTCGGGACATTGATCAAACCAAATGACATAACCAAGAACTAAGAGTGCCCATATCGGGTACAAAATGTTGTTTTAGGGATATCCACCTCCCTACTATTAAGTTGATGATACTCAAACCAAAGATCTATCTCTGAAAAGAAGTTGGCACCTACCAATTGATCAAATAAGTCATCTATTCTAGGAAAAGGATACTTTTTATTACCTGTCACCTTATTCAACTGCCGATAGTTAATACACATCCAAAGGGAACCATCTTTTATACTCAAGAATAACACTAGTGCACCCCCTGGGGACACACTAGGATAGATAAAACCCTTATCTAAATGATCCTTAAGTTGCTCCTTGAGTTTCTTCAACTCAGTCGGAGCCATTCTATAAGGAAGAATATATATTGAATGAGTGTCCAGAACCAAATCAATCCCAAACTCAATCTCCCTACCCAAAGAAACACTAGGAAAATCATCTGAAAAGACCTCGAAAAACTCATTCACCACCAAAACCGAATGTAAAGAAGGACCTTCTGAGTTAGAGTCTTTAACCCAGACTAAATGATTGAGATACCCTTTAGAGATTAACCTCTGATCCCTAAGATATGATATGAACTTCCCCTTAGGAGCTAGGAAACCACTTTCTCCTTCAATAACTGGTTCACTAGGGAACTTAAAAACAACCTTACCGGTCCAACAATCTAAGGATGCATAGCACGAGTGTAACTAATCCATCCCCAGAATGACATCAAAATCCACCATATCTAATTTGAATAAATCTACAGAAGTTTCCTTACTACAAATAGATACCACACACCCCCTACAGACCCTATTAGTAACCACAGAGTCACTACTGGGGTAGAAATAGAGAAAGGATTCAAAATAACCTCGAGATTAAAACCAAAATACATAGCCACAAATAGGGTCACATAAGAGAAAATGGACCCTGGTTTAAGTAAATAATACACGTCACGAGAAAAGAGTTTTAATGTACCAATCATGACATTAGATGATACCTTAGACTTCTGTCAAAATGCAATAGCATATAACTTATTTTGGCTTGAGCTAGTACCAGGAGTAGAAACAAATGCAGAAGTAGCACCCCTAGATGCAGAAGAAGATAAAGGGAAAACCAAAATCATGTTCTCTTCTGAAGAAACCTTACTAATCGGATAATTTCTAAGTATATAGCATGGCTGACCACATTTGAAGAACCTATCCCTCCCCTCATCACAAAAACCCCAATGCAATCAACCATATAACCTACAAGAAGGACATAATAAAGTTGACTGAGCCCTACTATCCTGAGATTGGGCACTTTGTGCCCTGAAGTTATCGCCACCTTACTGATGCCTCTCTCCTGATGACTTCATGTTAGGAGAACTAGCTATGGAGAAAGAACCAGAATTCTCCCAGTTTTTCTTTGGCCATGTTCCACCATCTCGACCACTTTGTTGTTGACCATCACCCTACTTAGACAATCTAAACTTCTTACCCTGCCTTTTACCTACCTTAGCCTATTTTTTCTTTTTGTCCACCACCTATTGCATATGAACAGCCAACCTAGAAATATCCATGTCCTTGATCAGCAATGCAGTCTTGATTTCAAGGATCAACTCATGAGAAAGTCCTAAAGCAAACTTTCTCATCCTGTCTCTCATATCCGATAATTTTTTTGAAGCATACCTAGACAGTTGGTGAAATTTCAAAGCATACTACTTGATTAATATCTTCCCTTATTTTAGATTAACAAATTTTTTTTTTGTTTCTCTCAACTCCTGAGGAAAAAAGTGATCCAGAAAAGTATTAGAAAAAGACTCCAACAGAGATGACTCATCAACCTCACCTCTTTCCAGATCCAATTCCTCATACCATTGGTACACCACACCCTTTAGCTGATAGGCAGCAAAATTTACCCCTTCCACATTCGTGGTTGCAGGACCCTTATGATTTTTTCCATCTATTCCAAAAAACCTTGAGGATCCTTATCCACCTTAACAATAGTAAAAATTGGAGGACTCAACCTCATAAAATGGCCAACACTTGTGGCCTCAGAAGATCAAAATACCAAATGCACCATATTCATCCTGAGAAGCCACAAACTAAGCAATCATATGTATTGACTGACGAAATTTTCCATTCATAACGTCTGTATGAGAAACCTAAGAAGGACTAAAAGGAATCGGTGGAACTCTCGAGAAATCAAGGACTGGACCGCTAGACCAAGAATGGATCCCATGAGTAAAGTATGTCTGATCCGAGATGGTTTTATACACTTTTGTATTATTATTATAGATTATTTTGCTTACTTTGAGAGCAACTCGACTGTTTAACGTGTTCCTATTGATATAAATAAGCACTTAAGTGTCCAAATGTGTATTTACAATATCCATGGTATTTTTCAAACAAGTTTATGCTTAATTGAGTAATTTAAAGTTCAACCTGGAAAACTAGTTTTACTAGCTTGAGCTAGTTGTGTCTCTAGTTGGTTACGGTAAATTCTAATGTGTTTAATTTGTTCCAAATATTTTAATAGTGTAATTATAAGTGGAATAACTGGTTTGTAATGGGTAAAGTTGAATTTGTTTAAGTTAAGAGTTAGAATGATAAGTGAAAGAGCATTGTGAATTTGCCTTATCTTAGCTTATCTTTTGATTTGTTGTTAAGAATATTGTGTTGTTTTGATCTTCAATATATGGTGTATGATATTGTAGGAGGCTTGGTGAACTAAATACGGTGATATATTGATGATAAAAAGGCTCAAAATTCATTAAAAACACACTACAAAAGGCATGGGCAAAAAATAGGACGCTCAACACTTAACCAAAATATTGAAAACAAATTTCAGTGAGTCAACCCGAAGTCAACACATCGCGTCGATGGACACACAATTTACACATAGAAAAAATTTTTAGTATTAATTACTGTACATCAACACGAAGATGACGCGTCGCGTCGCTACTTCAAATACTTCAAAGTCAAGTGGCGCCGACACTGGTCTTGTCCTATTATTAAGTGAATTAAAGTTGGAATGCACAAAGAATGAGTCGCTTGTGAACCTTGAATCACGTGCAGTTGTCCAATATTACTTTAGAAGTGAATATATATATATATATATATACATATATATATATATATATATATATTGATTGATAACCATGAAGAAACGGTGGGAAAGAGGGAGTACTGAGTAGGTTTTACAAAACTGATATACTAAAATATCATTATTTATTGAAGAATATTACTGAAATATATCTTTTTTTATATCTTTGTTTTAAAACATTGAAACATAATACTATTGAAATATATCTTTGTTTTATTGAAATACTTTGTTTAATTGAAATATATATTTTTGTTTTGGTATAAAAGCATAAGTTTAATAAAACCAATAAAAATAGACCCAGATATATATGCAGGTTTAGAATGGAATTTAAACAAATTTACTAAACCAAAAATTCCTACACCAGACTCTCATCTATTATATAATACAAGTAAAGGAGAAACTTCAGTAAGATTTACAAATTATAATTACACAACCAAAAGAAATTTAGACGATGATGAAATAGAGAGTAATATAGAAACAGAAAACGAGTTTATGAATATAGAAGTTCTACAAGAAGGATATGAAGTAGACATGGTCATAGAAAAAGCTGAAAATTTAGCAGAAAAATATAAATACATAACTTTTAAATATAAAGGATGTCAAAAGGACGAAATGAAAGTAGAAGAATGTATAGAACATTTTAAAAACTGTTTAGAGAGAAGTGATAATTTAGGATATAGAAATAACAAACTATTCCTTGAAAGAAAAGATGAAGACACAATTTCTATGTTAAGTTCCACAATAAGATATAAGAACTCGCAGAATTAGAACCGACTAACTCTTCAAGTGCTAGCCCATTTCAACAAACAAACCCTAATCCCCAACCAATAGATTATAGTATAGGCAATGTACCTAGAAGACCAGCAATTAGGATAAACCCGGATAAAAAACTTAGAGGAGATAATATAAAACCAGCAGGTAAGAGAATGTCAATAGAAGAACCAATTAAACTACAAGAAGGAGGTAGTAAAGGTAAAATTCTAAATATAGCAGTACACGACCCACAACTGTGGGATACAGTGATAGATTTATGGAAAGAAATAGTAGCAGCAGATTACTTAAGATATTATACAGAAACAGATACGAAAATAATGTATAAATATTTGGAAACCTTTTTGGGAGAATCTGCAAAAGCCACGTGGGAAAGTTTTAAGACAAATTGCCCATATGATTTCCAAGTTTTATTAAGTATGGGACCAAACCCCTATAATTTCACAAACAAAATGCATATGTTATTAACTAGAAAAGATCCAAATAGTGGATTGTTAGCACTACAAAAAGAAGAATTATTCAAACTAGAACAATTAAGTATTTCACATTGGGTATATATAAAGAAATTCCTACAAAACTATTTTTATTATTGCACTGTCAGTGGAAACACTTTTAATGAAGAATTAGGCAAAAAATTATTCAATAAATTACCTGGAGCTTTAGGAAGAGAAATAGAAGATAGATGGTATAAAAGAGATGGTGTAGTAGCCAACCCCAAATCTAAAATGGACAATAGGGCATAGAACACAACATATAATGGATATACTAATAGCAAAATGTACAAACATACAAATACAAAAACAATTAAAAAGAAATGAAATGAATTTCTGTAAATCTGTTATATACACAACCCAGAATTATGATCAGAAACAATATAGAAAAAATAAGAAGAAACATAATCAAAAATCATATAGTCGTAAATAATACTTCTTAAGAAAATCAATAGCAAAAAACCCGTGGTTAAATAGAGATAGACATGTTAGGAAATATAGAAATGATAGAAACTATAAAAATAAATTAGAATGCTATACTTGTGGAAGCATAGACCATTTAGCTAATGTATGTCCTAAAAGAAATAATAATAGAACTAGAAATTCTCAACTAATAGAGGATTTCCAAGAAAATTTATTAAATGTAGACGAATACATGTCAGATACAGAAAGTATATACTCAATAATAAGTATTGATATAAATGATAAAGATAATCCAAAATCTAATTCTGCAGAATCAAAAGAAGATAACTTAGTTAATGAGCTAGGACAAGAGATAGAGGATCTAGACTTAAACAATCTAGTAATCAATAATTTAATGAATGTTACTCAAGAATGTATACATGAATTCCAAAGAAACAAAGGTTTAGACAGTAATAGATGTCGTATATGCAATTGGTATCCAAGTAAAGACAACAGAGCTAAATGCAAAAAATGTTACTTAGAAGTGTGTATAAATTGTATAGAAAACACTTTAAAAATAAAAATAGAACCAGAAATAAATAACGGACAAAAATATACAAATAATCAAATCCTAAATCTTAAGAGTATCTACTTTAGAAACCCGAGTAAATAATTTAGAACAAAGATTAACCACCCTAGAAAAAGGAAAAACCAAAATCACCATAGAAGAAACGATACACAAGAAGCTATACATTTAGAAAAATTGGAGGCAGAACTTATGAATTTGGAAGATAATGACACTAGTCTAATATGCAACGAAGATAAAGAATTCTCTACCATAAAAGTATTAGTAAAAATTAAAATAAAAGATGTGGAGATAGAAACTTTAGCATTAGTAGATCCCGGATGTACTAGCTGTTTAATCAATAAAGAAATAGTACCGGAACATTTACTAAAAGTACTTGAAAGACTTATAACAGCCACCCAAATGGATGGATCACAAAACCATAGAAAAAGCACAAATAAGTTTTTTAAATACAAGCAATAAATTCTATAACCCAATTTACAATGTTAATAAAACATTAGCAAGAGATTTAAACATAGGATCAGATTGTGTTATCGGACTACGATTTTGTATCCAGAATAAAGGAGGATGTCTCTTAACAAGAGATGGAATAATGCTTTTTAAAAACTTAACTTATACACCAGTACAAATAGTAACATTGCCAATAGTATATAGAACACTAAACACACATAAAACGAGTTTGCTTCTAGAACCATGTTGCGACGATTGCCAAAATAATCAATGCCAAAGTTGCAACCTGTTAAAAGAAAACAAAAATGTAAAAGAAAACTTAGAAGAAGTTAGAAATTATACTCTGCTTAATGAAGAAGGACAAGAATGCTTAACAGATTTAGAAAAGAATTATACCCTAATAAGTATAGAAACCCAATTTTATAATTTTAGAAAGGGAATGGATAAAATAGGAATAATAAATAGTCCAAAAGATTTAGAAAATATAATATCTATACTAGATAAAATGGAAATAATAGGAGAAATACCGTTAGCCCATTGGGATGCTAACGAGATAATGTGTAAATTAGATATAATTAATTTAGAATACACTATAAAAACAGCACCTATAGAAGCAACTAATGAAGATACTAAAGAATTTGATATATAAATAAAGGAACTTTTTCAATTAGAAGTAATAAGAAGATCTACCTCTAGACATAGATCAACCGCATTTATGGTAAGAAATCATAGTGAACAAATAAGAGGTAAAGCTCGTATGGTAATTAACTATAAATGAATAAATGATAACACCAGAACAGATGCATATAAACTACCAGATAAAAGTGAGTTAATTAATAGAATTCAAAATAGAAAGGTATATAGTAAATTTGACTGTAAGTCAGGATACTGGCAAGTCAAAATGCACCCAGACAGCATAGAATGGAATGCATTCACATGTCCAGGTGGACATTTTGAATGGTTAGTTATGCCGTTTAATTTAAAGACAGCTCCACCCATTATTCAATAAAAGATGGATAATATATTAGGAAAATATAAACATTTTATATTAGTATATGTAGATGATATTTTGGTGTTCAGTCAAAATAAACAAGAACACTTAGGAAACTTACAAATAATTTTTAGATTATTTGTTAAACATGGGATAATAATAAGTAAAAAGAAAATGGAATTATGTAAGACTTATATTAATTTTCTAGGAATAACTTTAGGAAATGGAAAGGTAAATATTCAACCACACATTGCAAAGAAAGTATTAGAAATGCCAGATAAATTAGAAAAGACAAAAGATTTACAAAAATTTTTAGGATTAGTAAATTATGCAAGAAATTTTATTCAAGACTTAGGAAAAATAGCAGGACCATTATACGCAAAGACCGGTAGTAAAGGGCAGAAAAACTTCAATATAGAAGACATTAAATCAATCCAAAAAATAAAAGAAAAAATTAAAAATATTCCAGACCTAAAAATTCCATTAGAATCAGATTATCTAATCATTCAAACAGACGAAAGTGATTTAGGATGGGGAGCTATTTTAAAAGCACGACCTAATAAATACAGTAATAAAAATGAAGAACAAATATGTGGTTATCAGGGTGGGGCATATAAAGAAAAAGGAAACATGAGTGCTATAGACCTAGAAGTATTAGCTATAATATATGGGTTAAATAGTTTTAAGTTATATATTCTAAATAAAGAGGAAATTTTAGTTAGAACAGATTGTGAAGCTATAGTTAAATTTCATCAAAAAATGACAAAACTAGTAGTAGAAGAAGATGGATAAATTTTACAGACACCATATCTGTTTATAATAATATCGTATTTGAACATATAAAAGGTAAAGAAAATGAATTAGCCGACCAGTTAAGTAGATTAAAATGGGGAATAAATAAATAAGTCTAATCCGACTCATTTATTTTCAGCATGAGACCAACAGGATAACCTCCTGCAGATAAAGGCAAGGGCGTAGCTTCGTCTTCAGATTCATATCAATAGACAATGTTAGGTTATTTAAATTTTAGACCACTAGAATCTTTAGAAACAATGGAAAGAATTCACTTCGGACCATTTAACTTAATTGCTTACCCTGAGAAGGGGTCTAGTAGACAACCTTTGTATATCTTATAATAGACAAAATTGTAATCATTTTATGGCATCCATGAATTCTTTATGCCATTACATGGCAAAAAAAAGTAGGCCTAAGTTTAAATATTATGTAGTCATTCATGGAAAGACTAACGGAATTTTCCAAACATGGTTAGAATTGTTAGATTCAATACAAGGTTTTAAAACCTCTCTTTTCAAAGGTTTTAATGATTTTACTGAAGCCACAAATCATGCTAGAAGATATTTAGGACCAAACTATTATATATCACCGTCACTCAGACAGAACCCATATCAAATACCTCAGTATAATTTACAAAAAGAGATGGGAAAGATTATTTTCTACAATCATTGTTCTTTTTTGACGGAGAATTTCAAGAAGCTAAATGCTCAGAAAGAATCACTCCTCATGGAAAACACTAGATTAATAAAGTAAGTACAACTATTAGAAGCAAGACTCAACCATCAGACAAATGTAAGCAAGACAGATGCAAAAACACAGACTCAGACATAGAGTTCTCCATCTCCTCAAAAATGGATGAGAAGGGTGTGCATTTCCCACTAAATACTCAGAAATCCACTGTACCAGATGTTGGTACATCTAGTCTGGTTCAAACGGTTACCGGTAAAGACAAATCAAAACCGTTAATGGCTGTCACTTTGACAAAAAGTGAAGATGAAGGATATTCTTCATCAAAACATAAGTTAGCAAAATCAGGTAATAAGATTTTAAAGAAGACTTTAATATTTAAAAGAAAAAATGAAACAATAAAGACTATAATCAAACAGACTTTAGACAAATTTTTTAACAACCAGACACAAGATAAACATATGAATGGACAACCAGATGGACAACCCACTACCAATTCAGACAGAACTGTTCCAGAAATAAGTAATACAGATAATAATTCTTTAAGATCAAACGAAGATGATAGTAGTGCAAGTCATCTTGCACATTTCCAAGATGCTCAGGATCCATACGAAGACGATGACTCAGGAATAAGCTTCGACTCACTCTCCTAGTTACTTCATGTAAGTTCTTATTTACATATTTTTCCCTACCAAAAATATTTATATTTATGTTCTTATGTCCATGTTTAAAGTTATTTAACATATTTTTTGTACATCATGTAAATTAAATTTTCTGTAAAACTCTTACCCTTAGCATATAGTTAGCCTCTTAATTTCTTAATAACAATGATGGATTAACCTGTAAATTCCTAGAAATTCTGGCCTTGATAGTCCAACGAGTCTGTAAAAAAGACAAAGGACGAGTGTTAGCTGTCAGACTAAACTTTCCGGGGTGTGGTTAAAGAAGTAAGATGTTAAGAACATAGATTAAGAGAAAGAGATGAACAGGGTAAAAAAAACTCTGGGGAAAATATAAACTATAAGAATGATAAACATTAGGAAACAGTGGGAAAGAGGGAGTACTAAGTAGGTTTTACAAAACTGATATACTAAAAAATCATTATTTATTGAAGAATTTTACTGAAATACATCTTTGTTTATATCTTTGTTTTAAAACATTGAAACATAATATTATTGAAATATATCTTTTTTTTATTGAAATAATTTGTTTTATTGAAATATATCTTTGTGTTGGTATCAGAGCCAGAAGGTTTTGGGAACATTACCTATTAACTCGCAAAAGTGGTTTTGGGAACATTACCTATTAACTCGCAAAAGTTTATAAAGTCTGTATGAAAAGACATAGATCTTTCCAAGACATAAGGTGTAGCTATTTCTATTTATATAGAGAAATCAGAATAAGAAATAATATAATAGCTAGAAAACATAATTTAGAAGAAAGTAGAAAAAGGTTATTAGTAGCAAACAGATTACATAAATCATATAATACATCTAGACAAGTTTGTGAAAATTTAGTAAGCGCATTAAATTGGGAAATACAAGGTTGTGAGAGAGATTTAGAAAATAATACTTCAGGAATAAAGTGGCTTAAGGAACGTATTAATAGAAAATCTTATCAATTAGGATAATAAATGCCTATAAGATATATTGAGTATATTAGAGAAATACAACGCCAATATTATAGAGAATTTACTTATAAACATCAACTTGTAAAAATTCGGAAACAATTTGTAGAAAGACTAGAGTTGTTAAATAAAGAAATAAGAAACCTAGAAATAGATATTCTAAACTTTAAAGAAACAGACGACTGGATTAAACTTATTTATTTATTCCCAGTTGTAATCTACTTAACTGTTTGCTAATTCATTTTCTTTACCTTTTATATGTTCAAATACGACATTCTTATAAACAGATATGGTGTCTGTAAAATTTAGCCATCTTCTTCTACTACTAGTTTTGTCATTTTTTGATGAAATTTAACTATAGCTTCACAATCTGTTCTAACTAAAATTTCCTCTTTATTTAGAATATATAACTTAAAACTATTTAACCCATATATTATAGCTAATACTTCTAGGTCTATAGCACTCATGTTTCCTTTTTCTTTATATGCCCCACTCTGATAACCACATATTTGTTGTTCATTTTTATTACTGTACTTATTAGGTCGTGCTTTTAAAATAGCTCCCCATCCTAAATCACTTTCGTCTGTTTGAATGATTAGATAATCTGATTCTAATAGAATTTTTAGGTCTGGAATATTTTTAATTTTTTCTTTTATTTTTTGGATTGATTTAATGTCTTCTATATTGAAGTTTTTCTACCCTTTACTACCGGTCCTTACGTATAATGGGCCTGCTATTTTTCCTAAGTCTTGAATAAAATTTCTTGCATAATTTACTAATCCTAAAAAATTTTGTAAATCTTTGTCTTTTCCAATTTATCTGGCATTTCTAATACTTTCTTTGCAATGTGTGGTTGAAGTTTTACCTTTCCATTTCCTAAAGTTATTCCTAGAAAATTAATATAAGTCTTACATAATTCCATTTTCTTTTTACTTATTATTGTCCCATGTTTAACAAATAATCTAAAAATTATTTGTAAGTGTCCTAAGTGTTCTTGTATATTTTGACTGAACACCAAAATATCTTCTACATATTCCAATATAAAATGCTTATATTTTCCAAGTATATTATCCATCTTTCATTGAAAAATGGGTGGAGCTGTCTTTAAATTAAACGGCATAACTAACCATTCAAAATGTCCACCTGGACATGTGAATGCATTCCATTCTATGCTTTCTGGGTGCATTTTGACTTGCCAGTATCCTCACTTACAGTCAAATTTACTATATACCTTTTTATTTTGAATTCTATTAATTAACTCACTTTTATCTGGTAGTTTATATGCATCTGTTCTGGTGTTATCATTTAATCATTTATAGTTAATTACCATACGAGCTTTACCTCTTATTTGTTCACTATGATTTCTTACCATAAATGCGGTCGATCTATGTCTAGAGGTAGATCTTCTTATTACTTCTAATTGTAAAAGTTCCTTTATTTGTATATCAAATTCTTTAGTAACTTCATTATTTGCTTCTATAGGTACTGTTTTTATAGTGTATTCTGAATTAATTATATCTAATTTACACATTATCTCGTTAGCATCCCAATGGGCTAACGGTTTTTCTCCTATTATTTCCATTTTATCTAGTATAGATATTATATTTTCTAAATCTTTTGGACTGTTTATTATTCCTATTTTATCCATTCCTTTTCTAAAATTATAAAACTGGGTTTCTATACTTATTAGGGTATAATCCTTTTTTATATCTGTTAAGCATTCTTGTCCTTCTGCATTAAGCAGAGTATAATTTCTAACTTCTTCTGGATTTTCTTTTACATTTTTGTTTTCTTTTAACAGGTTTCTACTTTGGCATTGATTATTTTGGCAATCGTCGCAACATGGTTCTAGAAGCAAACTCGTTTTATGTGTGTTTAGTGTTCTATAAACTATTCGCAATGTTACTGTTTGCACTGGTATATAAGTTAAGTTTTTAAAAAGCATTATTCCATCTCTTGTTAAGAGACATCCTCCTTTATTCTGCATACAAAATCATAGTCTGGTAACAAAATCTGATCCTATGTTTAAATCTCTTGCTAATATTTTATTAACATTGTAAATTGGGTTATAGAAATTATTGCATATATTTAAAAAACTTATTTGTGCTTTTTCGATGTAATAATTGTAAATATTTTGTGATCCATCCATTTTGGTGGCTATTATAGGTCTTTAAAGTACTTTTAGTAAATGTTCCGGTACTATTTCTTTATTGATTAAACAGCTAGTACATCCGGGATCTACTAATGCTAAAGTTTCTATTTTCACATCTTTTATTTTAATTTTTACTAATACTTTTATGGTAGAGAATTTTTTATCTTCATTGCATATTAGACTAGTGTCATTATCTTCCAGATTCATAAGTTCTGCCTCCAATTTTTCTAAATGTATAGCTTCTTGTGTATCTGTTTTTTCTATGGCGATTTTAGTTTTTCCTTTTTCTAGGGTGGTTAATCTTTGTTCTAAATCATTTACTCGAGTTTCTAAAGTAGATACTCTTAGATTTAGGATTTGATTATTTATATATTTTTGTCCATTATTTATTTCTGGTTCTATTTTTATTTTTAAAGTGTTTTCTATACAATTTATACACGCTTCTAAGTAACATTTTTTGCATTTAGCTCTGTTGTCTTTACTTGGGTACCAATTGCATATATGACATCTATTACTGTCTAAACATTTGTTTCTTTGGAATTCATGTATACATTCTTGAGTAACATTCATTAAATTATTGATTACTAGATTGTTTAAGCCTAGATCCTCTATCTCTTGTCCTAACTCATTAACTAAGTTATCTTCTTCTGATTCTGAAGAATCAAATTTTGGATTTTTTTTATCATTTATATCAATACTTATTATTGAGTATATACTTTCTATATCTGACATGTATTCGTCTACATTTAATAAATTTTCTTGGAAATCCTCTATTAGTTGAGAATTTCTAGTTCTATTATTATTTCTTTTAGGACATACATTAGCTAAATGGTCTATGCTTCCACAAATATAGAATTCTAATTTTTTTTATAGTTTTTATCATTTCTATATTTCCTAACATGTCTATCTCTATTTAACCACGGTTTTTTAGCTTTTGATTTTCTTAAGAAGTATTGTTTACGACTATATGGTTTTTGATTATGTTTCTTCTTATATTTTCTATATTGTTTCTGATCATAATTCTGGGTTGTGTCTATAACAGATTTACAGAAATTCATTTCATTTCTTTTTAATTGTTTTTGTATTAGTATGTTTATACATTTTTCTGTTAGTATATCCATTATATGTTGTGTTCTATGCCCTATTGTCCATTTTAGATTCGGGGTTGGCTACTACACCATCTCTTTTATACCATTTATCTTCTATTTCTCTTCCTAAAGCTCCAGGTAATTTATTGAATAATTTTTTGCCTAATTCTTCATTAAAAGTGTTTCCGCTGATAGTGCAATAATAGAAATAGTCTTGTAGGAATTTCTTTATATATACCCAATGTGAAATACTTAATTGTTCTAGTTTGATTAATGCTTCTTTTTTGTAGTTCTAACAATCCACCATTTGAATCTTTTCCAGTTAATAACATATGCATTTTATTTGTGAAATTTTAGGGGTTTGCTCCCATACTTAATAAAATCTGGAAATCATATGGGCAATTTGTCTTAAAACTTTCCCATGTGGCTTTTTGCAGATTCCCCCAAAAAGGTTTCCAAATGTTAATACATTGTTTCAGTATTTGTTTCTGTATAATGTCTTAAGTAATCTGCTGCTACTATTTCTTTCCATAAATCTATCACTGTATCCCACATTTATGGGTCGTGTGCTGCTATATTTAGAATTTTACCTTTACTACCTCCTTCTTGTAGTTTAATTGGTTCTTCTATTGGCATTCTCTTACTTGGTGGTTTTATATTATCTCCTCTAAGTTTTTTATCTAGGTTTATCCTAATTGCTGGTCTTCTAGGTACATTGCCTATACTATAATTTATTGGTTGGGGATTAGGGTTTGTTTGTTGAAATGGGCTAGCACTTGAAGAGTTAGTTGGTTCTAATTCTACGAGTTCTTTATAACTTATTGTGGAACTTAACACAGAAATTGTGTATTCATATTTTCTTTCAAGGAATAGTTTGTTATTTCTATATCTTAAATTATCACTTCTCTCTAAACAGTTTTTAAAATGTTCTATACATTCTTCTACTTTCATTTCGTCCTTTTGACATCCTTTACATTTAAAAGTTATGTATTTATATTCTTCTGCTAAATTTTTAGCTTTTTCTATGACCATGTCTACTTCATATCCTTCTTGTAGAACTTCTATATTCATAAACTCCCTTTCTATTTCTATATTACTCTCTATTTCGTCATCGTCTAAATTTCTTTTGATTGTGTAATTATAATCTGTAAATCTGACTGAAGTTTCTCCTTTACTTGTAGTATATAATAGATGAGAGTCTGGTGTAAGAATTTTTGGTTTAGTAAATTTGTTTAAATTCCATTCTAAACCTGCATATATTTCTGGGTCTATTTTTATTGGCTTTATTAAACTTATGTCTTTATTTCTCATTATTTCAACTACATCATTTACTTTTAGTTTAAATTTAGTATTACTACTTAAAGTTAATTTTCCAATAAACCCTATGCACATTAATAAATTATTTCCACTATTCATTTCTTCGTACCCTTTAGTTTGGATTCCTATTTTAATATTTTTTCCAAATTTTTTCAAGTTCATTAAGAAATCTGGACTTATAGAATGTTCCTCCATTATTTGTCATATCTACTTCAGTTAATCCTATTATTGATTTTTTAATGTCTGACCATCTATCATCATATATTGTTATTAATACTTTGGATCCTAGATTTTTTCTAGTTAGACCTTTTATTCCTATAATAATTAAACTCATATGCATCAGTATTATTTTATTATTTTTTATATGTCTTAAAGAGTTAGCATTTACTAAATCTAATATTTTAAAATCTTCTCCTATAGCTAATAGTTGTTCTTCTCTATAATGTCTATATAGCTGATTATCTGTAGAAAAATATCCTGCATTATATAATGTTTTAGGATTTAATAATTGTAATTGATGTTGTTGGAAAATTTGTAAATCTTTATCTACATCTATTATTTCATTAAGTTCTTGGTTCTGCTCCATATTAGGTTGTCTTCGGCATATTCTGGATAATATATTATTATTTTCTATTTTATTCTCCGAAAAACTTATTCTTTGTCTTTCTTCTCCTTGTCTTTCATTGTTTTCGATGGTTCTCCGTCTATTTGATAGAAAGTCCATTTTTTTGGTTTTCTTATTTTATTTTTTCTTTCTTGTTTAGGAGTTAATTCAATTCTTTTTAACTAGTTAATAAGTTCTTCTATTTCAAAGTTATTTTTTGGTGGCTCTTGAGCTTCTTTATTTTTTATTAAGATGTCTATTTTCTTATGTAGTTCGAGTAATTTCGGTTCTTCCTGAAAAGGTTTTTGAGTTTCTTTGCCTTTAATTAAAATGTCTATCTTTTTATGTAAGTCTAATAATAACTCTATTATGGTATTATTTTGTTTTAATAAAATTTTATCCATTATACTTGAAGGTATATGCTTAGATAATCCTTCTGGTTCGCTATGATAACTTCTTGATTTTTCTAGTGCTTTACTATAATTTATATCTTCTTCACTCATGAAAGTGATATTTCTTCTAATCTTTTTGTTATTTCTTGCAAATCTTTGATTTCTGTTGTTATATTTTCTACTTGTTCTATAAGCTTAGATATTAATTGAGTAGTTTTTACTTCTAGTTTTTTAGGTCTTTCTATTATGGTTTTTATTAGCTTTTCAATTTCTAATTTTGTAGGTATTCTCTCTAAATTAAATTTGTGATTTAAATACTGGATTTTTCTGTCTATTTCTATTTCTTGTGACTTTAAATAATCTAAATTTTGTTCTATCTTATCTAGTGTCTTTTTATGTTTATTCTGAGTAACTTCTATCTCTTCTAAAATTCTTATTATACTATTATCTTTTTTCTGAATTTTTTCGCTTGAATTTATTAAAAAGTCTATTATTGTATTATATTGTTTATCTTCTGAATGTAAAATATGTTCACCCTCGTTGCATTTACACCTTATAGTGGAGTTATCTTTTAACACTCTATATTTTTTTCTGGTTGAAATCTAAGATCTAAGTAATCGAGGCGTTTTAAAGAAGCTATCTTGTTATCCTAAGTGGTTTAAGTTAAGGTATTTTTTGCTTAGCTTAGTTTGATATTTTAATCTACTAGTAGTATAGGTTATATCTAAATCTACTTCTTGTATATTTTCTATCAGCCTAGATTGTTCTCTAATTAATGCTTTTTTATAATAGTTGGAGGTTATGGTAAATATTTCGTCTACAAATCATGCTAGAGGATATTTAGGACCAAACTATTATATATCACCATCACTCAGACAGAACCCAGATTAAATACCTCAGTATAATTTACAAAAAGAGACGGGAAAGATTATTTTCTGCAACTATTATTCTTCTATGACAGAGAATTTCAAGAAGCTAAATGCTCAGAAAGAATCACTCCTCATGGAAAACACTAGATTAATTAAGCAATCAAAACTATTAGAATCAAGACTCAACCATCAGACAAATGTAAGCAAGACAGATGCAAAAACACAGACTCGGACACAGAGTTCTCCATCTCCTTAAAAAATGGATGAGAAGGGTGTGGATTTCCCACGAAATGCTCAGTAATCCACTGTACCGGATGTTGGTACAGCTAGTCCGGTTCAAACGGTGACCGGTAAAGACAAATCAAAACCGTTAATGGTTGTCACTTTGCCAAAAAGTAAAGATGAAGGATGAGTATATTAGTTTTCTAAACCTACTCAGTACTCCCGCTTTCCCACTGTTTCTTCATGTTTATCATTCTTATAGTTTATAATTTCTCCAGAGTTTTTTTTATTTTTTTTATTTTACCTTGTGCATCTCTTAATCTTAATCTATGTTCTTAACATCTTACTTCTTTAACCACACCCTGAAAAGTTTAGTCTGGCAGCTAACACTCATCCTTTGTCTATTTTGCAGACCTGTCTGACTATCAAGGCTAGAATTCCTAGAAATTTACAGGTTAATCCATCGTTGTTATTAAGAAATTAAGAGGCTAACCATATACTAAGGGTAAGAATTTTACAGAAAATTTAATTTAGATGATGTACAAAAAATATGTTAAATAACTTTAAACATGGACATAAGAACATAAATATAAATATTTTTTGTGGGGAAAAATATGTAAATAAGAACTTACGTGAAGTAACTAGGAGAGAGGTTTCCCTTTCGGGAACCCCCTTAAGATCGAATAGGAAACTTGGAGCTTTTATTTAAACACACTGATACAAAAGTTTATACAAAAAAGACTGATATTTAATAGGGGTTTGCCTATCTTGTATCTTTTATAGTTAATTACCATACGAGCTTTACCTCTTATTTGTTCACTATGATTTCTTACCATAAAGGCGGACGATCTATGTCTAGAGGTAGATCTTCTTATTACTTCTAATTGTAAAAGTTATTTTATTTGTATATCAAATTCTTTAGTATCTTCATTATTTGCTTCTATAGGTGCTGTTTTTATAGTGTATTCTGAATTAATTATATCTAATTTACACATTATCTAGTTAGCATCCCAATGGACTAACGGTCTTTCTCCTATTATTTCCATTTTATCTAGTATTGACATAGATCGGCCGCCTTTATGGTAAGAAATCATAGTGAACACATAAGAGGTAAAGCACGTATGGTAATTAACTATAAAAGATTAAATGATAACACCAGAACAGATGCATATAAACTACCAGATAAAAGTGAGTTAATTAATAGAATTCAAAATAAAAAGGTATATAGTAAATTTGACAGTAAGTCAGGATACTGGCAAGTCAAAATGCACCCAGACAACATAGAATGGACTGCATTCACATATCCAGGTGGACATTTTGAATGGTTAGTTATGTCGTTTGGAGTTTTATTTTTATTTTTTTATTTTACCCTGTTCATCTCTTCCTCTTAATCTATATTCTTAACATCTTACTTCTTTAACCACACCCCGAAAAGTTTAGTCTGGCAGCTAACACTCGTCCTTTATCTATTTTGCAGACTTGTCGGACCATCAAGGCTAGAATTCCTAGGAATTTACAGGTTAATCCATCGTTGTTATTAAGAAATTAAGAGGCTAACCATATACTAAGGGTAAGAATTTTACAGAAAATTTAATTTACATGATGTACAAAAAATATGTTAAATAACTTTAAACATGGATATAAGAACATAAATATAAATATTTTTGGTGGGGAAAAATATGTAAATAAGAACTTACATGAAGTAACTAGGAGAGAGGTTTTCCTTCGCTTAATAAGTTTTCACAAACTTGTCTAGATGTATTATATGATTTATGTAATCTGTTTGCTTCTAATATCCTTTTCCTACTTTCTTCTAAATTTTGTTTTCTAGCTATTAATTGAGCTATCTTGTTATCCTAAGTGGTTTAAGTTAAGGTATTTTTTGCTTAGCTTAGTTTGATATTTCAATCTTCTATTAGTATAGGTTATATCTAATTCTACTTCTTGTATATTTTCTATCAGCCATGTTTCAATGTTTTAAAACAAAGATATAAACAAAGATGTATTTCAGTAATATTCTTCAATAAATAATAATTTTTTAGTATATCAGTTTTGTAAAACCTATTCAGTACTCCCTCTTTCCCACTGTTTCTTCATGTTTATCATTCTTATAGTTTATATTTTCCCCAGATATTTTTTTTAATTTTTATTTTTATTTTTATTTTACCCTGTTCATCTCTTCCTCTTAATCTATGTTCTTAACATCTTACTTTTTTAACCATACCCCAAAAAGTTTAGTTTGGCAGCTAACACTCGTCTTTTGTCTATTTTGCAGACCTGTCGGACTATCAAGGCCAGAATTCCTAGAAATTTACCGGTTAATCCATCGTTGTTATTAAGAAATTAAGAGGCTAACCATATACTAAGGGTAAGAATTTTACAGAAAATTTAATTTACATGATGTACAAAAAATATGTTAAATAACTTTAAACATGGATATAAGAACATAAATATAAATATTTTTGGTGGGAAAAATATGTAAATAAGAACTTACATGAAGTAACTAGGAGAGAGGTTTCCCTTTCGGGAACCCCCTTAAATCGAATAGAAAACTTGGAGCTTTTATTTAAACACACTGATACAAAAATTTATACAAAAAGGACTGACTTGGATAGGTTTGTTGGGAGGAAGGGTTTACATATTTCAGGTATGTTTTGAGGTTGGTTGATTTCACTCTGTCTTCCTTCTACAAAATGTACGTCTTTTATAGACAAAAACTAGATAAAGCAGTGGTTCTAAAGATTACTACGTGACCTAAACATATGTGGCCGACACTAAAAGATAAGAGATAAGAAAAATCTTAATAATGCAAGCCGGGTACTCACATATATATATATATATATATATATATATATATATATATATATATATATAAAAACTTGTACAACATCGACAATTTTTGACTAAAATAGAATGACTGGACACGTCATTGAATTGTTAGTGGACATGAATTATTATTTTTGGTCAACGTGGACAGCATATATATATATTTAGTGAAGAGGATTATATTTGAGGGGGAACCATTGGACAACATCTGGTCCCAATTGGAAAAGGATTTGGTCAAATCGAAATATAATATATATACACACGTACAGTGGAGAAAAAAACAATTACCTGGACGGAAGAATACTATTTCAAGAAAAATTGTGGAGAAGGTTACACGGTTTATTAGGTTTTAATTTTATTTTTAGTCTTTAATTTTTCATATTATGTATCCAATTATTTAAATCGTGATTATGAATATTAGTGGCTAAAACCCCCCTTTTCGGGGTTAAAGCCAAGAACATGAGTACTATTGTTTTGAATTTATTTAGTTAATTTTGTTTATCATATTTGGTTGTTTATTTATTTTTACTTTAATTATTTTATGGATTGATCACCCATAAAATATATATATATATATATATATATATATATATATATATTGTGGACCTTTTGATCTCGAGAGAGGGAATAGGGATATAGAACATAGGAATAAACAAAGGTTGAGTTTTTCTTCTTTTATAAATTAAAGAATTAAACTTAGCATCTAGGACAGAGATGTACTTAGATACCTTACTTGATTCATATGTAGGATGATTGCTTTAATTAACTTAATTGGATTATTACATCCTCGCTCAATGATGTAGTTGTAATATCCACATTAGATAAAACATCATAGGTTGGGAAACTATGATCATGCAATTAATCCTACAAATCAACAACCAAGATAAGAATTAACGGATGAAATTCAAAAACATAATATGATTGTTCGGAGTGCTTTAACCCTGGGCTTTTCTCCATTGATTGTTCCAAGAATTTAATTTTTACATTATTTACTTTATTTTTAATTTACAATTTTTGAAACTCTTTTTTTTTACTCTTGCATTTAATAATCTAAAATGTGAACTAGAATTAAATAATTGTTAAATCAAGTCTCTATGGGATTGATATTCGGCTTTCTTGAACTCCATTATATTACTTGGTAGACCACATACACTTGTGTGTGCACTTGGGCGTTGTAAAGTTCTTGGCGCCGTTGTCGGGGACTTGTTATTTAGCAATTATTTATTTTAGTTTTACTTTCAAATTTATTAGTGTCTTTACGCTTGGTCTTGTCTTTGTGATTTGCAGGAAACAAGTTAAAAGGATAATAAAATGGCAAGGGATCGGGAGTTGGTTGAACCAAACTCAAAATCCGAGCAGCTTTTCCATTAATACAGGATAGAAACAATCCTTCTCCCAAAAATTCCATAAAATTTGAAAAGACCAAGAGCATACTATTCTTATGGCTGAACAACGAGCAGCTGGTAGGAAGGTTAGAGAAGTGGTAGTCCCACTTCCAATGAACTTGACTTTCCCAATTCAAAGACCGACAGTTGGGGGGATTTCGACTTGAAATACAATATGGTGAAACTTCTTATTAGCAGTGGACGTTTTGCAAGGCTTTCACACTACGATCCACAAGTCCACTTGTAGGCCTTCATTAAACTTACAGATACATTCACTCCAACCGGGTGACTCTAAATTATGTGAGACTAACACTCTTACCCTATTCACTTATTGGGGAATTTAAAAGTTAGTTGAATGCAGAGCCGGACAGTTCAATCATAACATGGGATGACTTAGCCAAAAGTTTCCTCATCATATTCTTTCCATCAGGCAAGACTGCAAGACTTTGTAGTGAGATAGTGAGCTTCAAACAAAAGCCTAATGAAAATCTCTATGATGCTCGGGAATGCTTCAAGGTCCTTTTTCGGGATTATCCACACCACCAACAGCCGAATAAGGTACTTGCTCATACTTTTTTAGAAACTCTTGATCACAACACAAATTTTGCTAGATTCAGCCGCAGGTGGTCAAGCATTGGAGCTAACTTATGATGAGTTGTACACATTGCTGAACCACATAGCACAAGGAAATCGAGAGTGGCATTCATATGCTAGAAGTGCCACGAAAAAAATTGCGGGTATGTTCGAGGTATACCAATCCACAGTCTTATAAGTGTAGGTTTTTACTTTACAGAATTTGATTAATACATCATTCAGCAGCTTAAAGTTTGGAGCAACGCAACCTTAATCCATAGTCAATGCCATCCAAAAAGGTGTAGTTTGGTATGAAGTATTCAAAAATAGTAGTCATGTTGCTACTTATGTGCTTCAAATCCAGAATTTATAATGTATGTAGGTAATGCTCAAAGGCCGAATTATGGTAATGCCTACAACATGATGTGGCAAACTCAGCCACCTAATCAGTTATGGAACGCCCCACAGCCACAGGCCTAATCGAATCAGTCTACGAGCCACATGAAAGAGATATTAAAACAAATCTTATCAAAACTACAGAATCAAAAAGTGGCCCAGATAAATTTAGAATTGCAGGTTGGGTAGATATAGCAAGCTTTAAATACCTATCCACAAGGTGGTTTGCCCGCTGATACGGAAAATCTAAAAAAAGTTATGCCAATCATCTTGAGGAGTGGTAAAGATCTTAATGAAGAACCTCCAAAGACATCTAAGGAGGTAGATGCTGAGGTGGTGACCCAACAGGTAGATGATAAAGTTGCTAAAAATTTAAGAAATTCTGAGTACTTGAATAAAAAAGTTGTTGAACCAGTAAGAAGTGGCTGTCATTGCCCTTCCCTCGAAAGTACATAAAAGCAAAGGAGGATGAATTGTTCAAAAAGTTTATTAATGCATTCAAAGAGCTTCATATTAACTTACCTTTGCTAGATGTTTTGCAGAGTATGCCCAAGTATGATAAGTGCTTGAGGGATGTGGTGGCAAAGAAGGTGAAATTGCAATATATGGTTGGGTCACTGATTAGTGGGATGTTTGAGTATCATAATATTAAATTTGAAGCATGGCAAAGAATAAATGTGGAGTCCCATAGATCTCCTTTATGTGAAGATGGTACTAGCTAGGCCTAGAGGCCTCAGGCAGTATTTCTATCTCTTACCTTTTAAATTTACTTTGGGGACAAAGTAATTTTTTAAGTGTGGGGTGGGCAATTCTCAAATTTTGGCTCAATTTAAAAAAAATTAGGTTAGAAAGAAGTGACATATTCTTGTTGGTGCTATTTTTTTTATTACATAATGCAAGTGGGTTTATTGAAAAAAGCATGTTAAATTGTGTGAATTGCTACTTTTGAGACTTATAGGCTCATGTTTTTGACTCTTGTATTTGTTGGCTTAATTTTGAATTCGTGTTATTGTTTGGTTGGGAGTCTATGATGATCCTATTGAGTTGAGCATGTGCCATGTATGATGTGAGTATTTTTGTATATTCCTTGTTGCATGTGATGTCTATAACTTTTCCGATGTGTGTGTGAAGCGAAATAAAGAATGTGGGTTTAGGAGATGATTTAGACATTTCTTTGATAGTCTTGTTCTATACCTTCTTTTTAAACTACCTTTGTGCATTATCCTAGTTAACCCCCATTGAGCCTTTAGCTTTTCCTTTGGCAACCTTATAAGTAGCCCAATCCCTTCTTTGATATATCATAATTTGATCCAAAAAGCTCTTAAGTGCTTTAATGAAAAACGAATTGAGTTAGTAAGGCATTTGAGAGATTGAAGAAGCAAAGGGTGAAAATTGATGTCCCAAGGCAATAGTTATTGATGTATAATTGATGTGTGGTGGATCATTGTGATATAAATTATGCTAGAAATATTGCCATGATTGCGAAAAAATAGAAAAAATTGATTCTTGTGATAGTAAACTATGCGTCCCCCAAGTGTTTGTGAAAATACTTAAAAGAGATGGGGAAAAAATAGAAGAATGGAGTAGACAAAAATGGAGTAATTTGATTGTTGGAGAGTGATTTTAATTGCATAATGTAGTGTATTAAAGTGCTTAGAGAGGTTAGTCACTATTCCCAAATAATTCCTACCCGTCCCTTAGCCTACATTACAACCCTAAAAAGTCCTAATTTATCCAAAGCTTTATATTTGACTATTAGTGGATCATTACACTAAGGGCAAGCCTATGGTTCATTGTGTGTATCTTGTGAATTCTTTGTGAGAGTGAGCGTAATTTGATTTTTGTACCCATTATGTTGTAAATTGCATTATTATGAGTGATTATGGGTAACTCTTTTGTTGTGAGGGCACATGTTTGATGAATGTGGGTGATTTGTATGATGTTTTTGATTGAGCAATATGCATGAGTTTGCCACTAGGTGAGTCAATTCTTGAGGTAAGAATGTTTTAGAGTAGTGATCATGAGCTTTCTATTATACAAATAATGTGCTTTGAAACTTGCATTTCGTGTAGTCATTGTAGTACTATCTTGAGTGTCTTGCATTTAGTAGAAGTGTAGCGTCACCTCAGATTTTTATACTTAGAGTAAAGAGTTGTTCGACAATGAATAAGGATTTAAGTGTGGGGTGATGATCTATGGTGATTTTATACACTTTTGTATCATTATTCTAGCTTATTTCACCTTGTTTTGAGAGCAATTTGAGTCCTTAACGTGTTCATGTTGACATAAATAAGAATTTAAGTGTCCAAACGTGTATTTAAAATGTCCATGGTATTTTTCAAACAAGTTTGCACTTAATTGAGTAATTGAGAGTTCAATCCGGAAAACTAGTTTTACTAGCTTGAGTTAGTTGTGTCTCTAGTTGGTTTCGGTGGATTCTAATGTGTTAAATTTATTCTAAATATTTTAATGGTGTAATTATGAGTGAAATAACTTGTTTGTAATGGATAAAGTTTAATTTGTTTAAGTCAAGAGTCGGAATGATAAGTGGAAGAGCATTACAAATTTGTCTTATCTTAGCTTGTGTTTTGATTTGTTGTTAAGAATATTGTGTTGTTTTCATCTTAAATATATGGTGTATGATATTGTAGGAGACTTGGTGAACTAAATACGGTGATATATTAATGATAAAAATGGGTCAAAATTCATTCGACACACACTATAAAAGGCATGAGCAAAGAATAAAACGCTCAATACTTAACCAAAATTTTAAAAGTAAATTTCAGTGAGTCAACGTGAAGTCAACACGTTGCGTGGATCGGCACACAATTTACACTTGATAAAAATTTTCAGTCCTAATTCCAGTACAGCGAAGTGAAGACGACGCATCGCGTCGCTGGTTCAAATACTGCAAAGTCAAGTTGCACCAACACAGGTCTTGTCCCATTATTAAGTGAATTCAAATTGGAATATGCACAAAGAAGGAGTGGCTGGTGGGCCTTGAATCACGTGCAGCTGTCCCATATAACTTTAGAAATGAAAATATATATATATATATATATATAGTACAACATTAAGGTGGGCGATAATTTTTTACCAAAATAGAATGACTGGACACGTCATTGGATTATTAGTGCACATGAATTATTATTTTTGGTCAACGTGGACAGCATATATATATTTAGTGAAGAGGATTATATTTGAGGGGGAACCAATGGACAACATCTGGTCCCAATTGGAAAAGGATTTGGTCAAATTGAAATATAATATACATACACACGTACAGTGGAGGAAAACACAATTACCTGGACGGAAGAACACTATTTCGAGAAAAATTGCGGAGACGGCTACACGATTTATTAGGTTTTAATTTTATTTTTAGTCTTTAATTTTTCATATCATGTATCCAATTATTTGGATCATGATTATGAATATTAGTGGCTAAAACTACCCTTTTCGGGGTTAAAGCCAAGAACAATGAATACTACTGTTTTGGATTAATTTTGTTAATTTTGCTTATCATATTTGATTGTTTATTTATTCTTGCTTTAATTATTTTATGGATTGATCACCCATAAAATAAATATATTGTCAACCTTTTGATCTCAGGAGAGGAAATAGGGAGATGGAACATGGGAATAAACAAAGTTTGGGTTTTTATTCTTTTATAAAATAAAAAATTAAACTTAGCATCTAGGACAGAAATGTACTTAGATGTCTTACTTGATTCATACGTAGGATGATAGCTTTAATTAAATTAATTGAATTATTACAGCCCCGCTCAATAATGTAGTTGTAATATCCACTTTAGGTAAAGATTATAGGTTGGGAAACTATGATCATGCAATTAACCTTACGAATCAACAATCAAGATAAGTGAATTAGCAGATGAAATTCAAAAACATAGTATGATTGTTCGGAGTGCTTTAACCCTAGGCTTTTCTCCATTAATTGTTCCAAGAATTTAATTTTTGCATTTTTTTACTTTATTTTTAGTTTACAATTTTTCAAACTCTTTTTGGTTAATCTTGCACTAAATTAATCTAAACTGTGAACTAGGATTAAATCGTTGTTAAATCAAGTCTCTGTGGAATCGATATTCAGCTTTCTTGAAGGCCACTATATTATTTGGTAGACCACGTATACTTGTGTGTGCACTTGGGCGCTGTCAGTGTCCCATCAACATTGTCTCCAGTTGGGACAGAGGAGTTTTCGTGCACATCAGATCGTCAAGGCATTATCTGAAAGGCAAACAACGAAAATTAGAGAAGATTCCAAGAATTAGATTCCAAGCTTGAAAATAAAACAAAAATAAAGAGAAAAAGTTCCTAAATGCCTTATAGCCTTTCTCTTAGTGGCGCGCCACACATCCTTAAAAGAGACTATACTCGACACGACTTTGTGGACTCCTTAATTGACCATGAACCTAAGGCTCTTATACCAACTTGACACGATCTGAATCGGGGCCTTGTCATAATGGGAATACCAAGTCCAACCAAGATCAGGTACCACCCCCGTTACCCAACCCAATATTTAAACATGTACCCTGAGTCGAATGAATTCTGAATATAAAACAAGATAGCTTTTTGCACAATTCCAGACTCTGGGATAGGTCCATAACTATGACCAACCCAAGCAAGTCCAACTATCCAATACCTAACTAATAATTATACCAAAACCAAAACAATAACCCAGTATGAGTCTATAACATAATAGGATAGAACAATCATAAATAAAATCAAACGATATCATTCATAATACCGATATCAATGCCAAGGCTGACTCCAATACCAACACCGCTCATACCAACTCATAGTAATCCCACAAAGCCTCTAACCGAAAGTATAACAATATTCGATCGTGACATGCCCCGACCATAGCCAAAACCATAGTCTATAAGATAACCAAAGTCAGTAAAAATATCTATAATATGAATTGAATCCTTACGGAATATGGAAGATCACAACTTCAATCCAACCGACCTGATCCCGAATCCGATCACTAAGCAGGAGGGGTAAAACGATCAGTTCCTGCATTGTATGGGGATACAACCGCCCGAAGATGGGTAGCAAGTGAACGCTAGCATGCACTCAGGATAAGGATAAAATAATGCCAATCTTTAAAACCAAATAAACCAACCATATACATTCACAACCATACATACATATATATAACTATGCAGGGAAAGAGAACCGAGTTTAGCATGCCTTTAAAATCATTAACCTGGGTATGTGTAAATTAACCATCCTAGAACCAACCACGAGATATATGGGTCCAGTGTAACCCCCTGAACGGGCCCTGATGCATGTAGCAGCACTAATCGGAGATACCATACCCTTCTCTCTATATATACAAAAGTACACGTATACTTAGGAGATTCTCATTTACCCCGTAAGTACCATTTATGTTTCCATAACCAATCCTCATGTCGGCATGCATGAGTTTTCAGTATCCATCCGTTAGACTTACACCTTCACAATTAGCTATCACACCCTGTCATTATTGCCCAATTAAAATCATTACGCACAATAAAAATATCGTTCAATTTATTATTAATCAAGGCTATAAGTAGTGGTATCGTCATACCGACTATAGCTTGCAAGCAATGTCCTTAGCCATCCTTCGTAAGAAGAAGGTATTTCCATGTACCCATAGATTACATTGCTAATCTCATATACCCCATAAGTTATCATTATTATGTTTGCTTGGAGGATTTCCTTGTACCCTATGAGGCTTTTAATTAAACCAACCATAACCACCAAGACCTTAATATTTAGACATTCCAATTCACTTAAACCATTTATACCATTTAGGGTTCCATTACCAAGTTATACCATGCATATTTTAACGAAAGTCCAATAATTTAATCAAAAACATTCTCATAGATATTTTATCAAATAAGTTGGGGGCATAGTGTTTCCAAAGCCAAAACCATGTACCAATTAGTCATTCCCATGCAACCAATTATTCAGACCACCGTAATAATATGAAAAACATAAGTAAAAGAAATGACAAAATCATAACCAACCATTGTAATCAAAACCCCCAACATGTATTTGAAAACCCAAAATCATATAATATTTATGCCATAAAAACAATTCATAAAACATGCATTTAGTTGGAATTAACAATGAGGGAGGAGTAACATGCCTTAGATTATGAAGATGAGGAAGAGAAATCACCTTTGTAAGCCCCAAATTGATCCTATTGATGAAACTTTAGCCTTCTTTAGCCCAAGATCCTTTAGAGTGTTTTAACAGAGTTTGAGTGATTACAAATAGGTTAAATGACATCCCAAAAATGTTATAAGTCGTATGACCTTAAGAGGTTAAAAGGAAAAATATCTAGATTACCCCCAACTTAAACTAGTTAAAATTTCCGCAAGTTGGTACGACCTTCCCCCTCCAATCATACCCTAAGGTACAAGTGGTACCCTTAACTCATACCCTAGGCCTCCCTTGGATCCCAACACTATCCAAAATACGACCTCCCAAGCCAAATCATACCCAACCATACGACTAGTACTATAAAACTGTACCCTAGGCAGAATAGTACCCTAACACCTTACTCTTAGTACCGTAATATAAGACTCGTATGTTCCAACCATATCTTGGACAGAAACTATCGAACCTACACTGGTTACCATACGATCATGATCCATCAAATTGTACCACATCATACGAATAGTACCCTAATTCGTATGATGTCTAGAGGCCAAAAGCGAAGAATTTTCTAAGGGTCAAAATTTAGGGTGTTTCAGTCTGGGTGCCAACTTTGTATTTAAGTGATTGTTATTGTATTGGTGTTAATTTACGCTTTGAATCATTTACTTCCTACATATGATGGAACTGGTGTGCATTGATGCGAGGTGTCATACTATTGTTCTGGTTTTATTACTTATTATATACAGTGACACTGAAGAGGATTCAGGTTTGATTCCGAACCCTTACTTTTATATATATATATATATATATATATTATCTTGCATTATATCACCTTTATATTATGATTTAGCTCAATTGGCCGATGTTGCCTACTGAGTACCCGTTGTTTTTGGTACTCATACTATACATCTGTACCTTTTTGGTGCAGATCCGAGTACTGGTTATCTTCGTTGATCTGAGTTCATAAGGTGTTGATCTTTTGAAGATAGGGTGAGCTCTTAGAGTTTCGAGTCACCTATTTTCCTCTATCTTTAGTTCAGTTTTTTGTGTTCAAGACAGATGTATTGACTATTTTAGATTTCTGGGTTCTATTTCCTACTATCATACTTAGATGCTCGTGTACTGATATTATCAGGTCGTGGGGTTTGGTATCCATGTTGACTATTTCCTTTATCTTCGAACATTGTTGATTATGACTTATGTTCGTATCTTTGACCTAGTTGGGCATTTCTACCGAAGTAACTCATTGCGTTAGCTCTGGGTTACGGTGTTGACTCACCTGCTGTCGAATTTGATAGGTGTCATCATGACTTTTAAATCGGGTCGTAACAATTATCATATCATTTGTGACCTCACAACAAAAGGTTCTATAACAAAGATTCTCTCTCTATATAAAGTTTTGCGGTACAAGTAATTAAATTGTTGATGTCCTTACCAGGGCTCTCCCACAAGCCAAACATGATTATTTCAGGGAGAAATTTAAAGTTTGTAATTTTGAATGAAGTGGGAGTGTTGAATATTGACTCAAAATGTGATTAGTGATCCTGTTTAGTTGACAAAGTTCATACACTTGTGAGGAGTCCTAATTAATGTTTTGACAAAGTTCATACACTTGTGAGGAGTCCTAATTAAGTTAAAACATATCTTTTTTAGTGTCTAAAATTTAGTTTAGTGAATTATTAATTATTTAGTTAGTGGTTCATATTTTTAGTAAATTATCTTTGTTTGTTATTTTTTCAATTCCTATTTAAAGAATACTATGTAACTATGATTTAACGATATGAATAAATTAGAAACATAAAAGTTCTCTGTTGCCTCTTCTTCTACTTCTTTTCTTATATTTTATTTTTCTTTCTTCAATTCTCCAATTCAAGTAATATGATATGAAAGGTGTATAGAACAGATAACATACCAAAAGCTGTTCTTAATAATAGTTTCTTTGTTTTATTTTATTCGATCCATCTTATTTTGACATTCCTCCCAGGAAGATATTTAATACTTCACATTTTTGTTTGTCATATTTTGATTGGTGCAATATGAAAAAATAATTATTGATATGACTATTTTATCATAATATTCTTATTTATCATTGTGACTTGAAATTAATTTGGAGAATAACCAATTGATGCTACGGGTGAAATTAAAAAATAAAAATCAATTTTTCTTGATATGTCAAAATAATAAGTAAAAATTAGAATTCAATTATGAAATAAATGACAAATAAATTTGAGCGGAGGGACTAAGTGTATATTTTACTAAATAATCTTATCAATTATACTTTAGAAATCCAAATTTGTCAACTTATCTAGTTATTGAGCTCAACCTGTTAAGAGGAAAAATCAATTGATTCAACTTCAACTGACATCATATGAGAACTTAAGGAGATAAGATAAGTACTTATCTGGGTGCTTTAAGGCCTAATCTATTAGAAAAAGAGTAGAAGTCTTTAATTACAATAATTTCATGACATTAGTGAGACGTTTTTAATATGTGATGTGAAATTCACCAAAGCTATCTTTCTTCATGGATTTAGGGTTTTGCCGCACAATCACATCTGGTACTATGTCGTTCCTCCCTAGGCTACGCTTTGAAACATCGGGCTAGCTTAGATGGACGATGAAGACGATAACCATGGTTGTGTCGCTTAGTTTCCTTTTTAGATAGTCTTTATGATTTTGATTTTTTCTTTTTTTTATAAATAACTTAAATATCAACCTTTTAAAAATAATTACACTCTCTCAATTTTTAATTACTTTACTCTCTCTCCTTATTAATATACATAACATAACCGACATATATATAACATTCTGTACATATATGAAATTTTTATAATATATTTAAAAAGTTGAGATTTTTTGAAATATTAAAAATATAAATTATGTATTTGTGTAATTTTTAGTTTGTCCGAACCAGGTAGACCGGGTATTGGGCTTTTATGTACAACTTTTGTTTTGCTTTTATAATAAGGCCTTGCTAGGCAAAAGAATTTTATGTAGTCATTATGTAATTAGGGTACTATTGAACGAAAATAATATTCTCTGGTCTTAAATAAGAGGTTGTTTTAGTTTAAACACATATTTAAGATACTTCTCAATCCTAGAAATAATGAGTATTTTTACTAACTTATCATAATAATAACAATTTTTACTAACTCATCATTATAACTATAAAAAAATCTAATCCCTCTATTAGAATTACTTGTCACTAATTTTTTTAATTGAATTTTTCACTTTTACTTGTTAGTTTTGATATATCAAAAAAATAGAACTTCTTTTTTTCTATTTTACCTTTTGCATTAATTGTTTGTTCTCTAAACTATTTTTAAAACAAAATAGTAACCATCAATTAGTAGATATACTATGATAAAAAAGTTATGCTAAGTTAAAGTATGACAAGTAAAAAGAAATAAAGGGGTAACTCTTTAACAATTCCTTGGTTATGCAAATTAATTTTTTATTTTAAAAAAAGTAAAATTAAAAAAGGACCGTTAATATTTTTTTATTACTTAAAACATCATTTATTCAGAAACACAATAAAAATCTAAAGAACCACTAATTCAAGAACAAAGGGAGTATTTTCTTTTGATTTTTAAAATGAAATAAGTAAAATAAAACTTTTACGTATTTTATATGGCTTAAGAGGGTGATGAAAAATGAGAGAATTTTAGGGGAAATCCATGGAAGCATAGTAACTTGGGGAAAAGGTATTGCTGACTTGGACCAAAAAGTAACGAGGAAAAAAACTGATGAAAAAGCACTTACCACAACTATTTTTGTTGTGTGGTAGAGTGGGTAGGGAATCAAAATCCATCAAAAGAAACAGAGACCCCCAAAACCCTTTAAAGATCTTCTCACTGCCACACAGAATTTGTGGCTGAAAATTCATTGCCTTTACTGATGTGGCACCCCTACCCACCCCCCTGAAAGATACCCCTTTCTGTTCTCCCCCTCTTTTAGTCCAAACTAAGTACACACCAAAAATTATGAAAAAGAGATTGTACCCCTATTTGAAAAAACGACGACAAAAACTCATGTTTCAGTCAGTATAAGTTTGTTCTGTTCTGCAAGTAACAACATCTACAAAAAGAAAGTGGAAGTAAAACTGGGAAGAAAAGAAAGAGAATGTCAGAAGTTAGAGATCCAGGGATTAAACTTTTTGGAAAGACAATTATTTTGCCAAATGATGATCTACGAAGCTCTTCTATTAACACATCTTCACATGATGATCAGGTATATGTTTCTCTGTGTTTGTACAATAACATGCATATCTATCTTTGTGTATACATATGGCCCTTTTTTGAATTGTATTGTCACAAATCATGTAAAATGATTAAGATGGTTGTCAACCTACCGCAATCTTTTTCTTTTATCTGAATTTGTGACGTGCTATGTGAGCAAGCTCCGATGCACAGCTTCTGACCCTATTTATAAATTAATTAATTTTACCTTGGACGGCTATCACGCTACTACAACCCTCTGCTTCATAAATTGACTAGTTTTACGTTAGCGGATAGCAGTTAACTGCACTCTCCTCTTTTATCCTGGTTTTACTCTTTTTTGAATTAATGAAAAAGAAAAGTTTGAGTCATTTTAGTTCTGTTAGCCTAAAGTTTTGCCGTTGCGACTAGATTTTGTCTCGTTATGGATCGTAGCAAATAATTCAATTATAGTTAGAATCAAAACTAGGAGAGTCCTGCAAGTCAGTCTTTAATTGCATTGTCCGGAGCCGGAGGATTTTTCATTCTCAATAATACTCCAAATCTGCCTTCCTTTTAAAAGTGTATTAGGTGATATAGTTCAAAGTTCATTTCTTTCATCAAGTAGAACTGTTAACAATTCCGATGAGTGGAGATTTTTGGTCAAAATCTGGTGGACTTTTTTGTTCTTTTATCCATAAGAAGAATAAATTTCATGATCTCATGATCATGTATTACTTGACAATCCAAGTCCATGAGTCGGGAGATTGATAATAAGAGTTGTTCCAAAATAACAGATGCTAGAAAGAACAAAAGTACTTAGACACATAATGGATCTTGAAGTACTATTTCTGCATCTCCCTTGATAATTTGATAGTGGGTAACATAACGCTATTATATTGCCTATGCTAAAAATTGGATTCAATCACTGTAATAGAACTAAAAGTTGACCTTTTACTCTCCAATGTTCAGATCACTTCTGAAGGAGAGCTTACACAGAGTAAAAGAGATGATTTTACCAATTCCACTGCAGACGAGTCGGTTGAACCAGAAATATCATCTGGTATAAGTGATGACCCGAAGGCACAGGATGCCTATAAAATAACATTGTCCCCAAAATCTACCGAGAAGGACGATCCAAATGAGGCAAGTGGCACTCAGGATAAGGTACTGAAAAAGCCAGACAAAATACTTCCCTGTCCGCGCTGTAATAGCATGGAAACCAAATTCTGCTATTATAACAATTACAATGTCAACCAGCCCCGTTATTTTTGCAAAAAGTGTCAGAGATATTGGACAGCTGGGGGAACAATGAGAAATGTGCCTGTGGGTTCTGGTCGTCGCAAGAACAAAAGTTCTTCCACTTCAAGTTACCGTCATATAATGGTGTCAGATGCCCTCCAAGCAGCCCGGTTTGAAGCAGCAAATGGGATGAACCTTCCTAGTTACAGAACAAATGGAACTGTCCTTGCATTTGGATCAGATAAACCTCTTTGTGATTCCATGGCTTCTATATTGAACATTGCTGAGAAATCACATAACTCTATCCAAAATGGATTTAATGGATCTGAACAAAGAATGCTTGCTTCTTGTGGAGGGAAAGAAATTGGGAATGATCGATCAAGCGAGGCTTGTAGCACAACCTCAAATTCAACAGAAAAGGGAAATGATTCCACTGCACGTGATTTAGCCTGGAAGAATTTTCAGGCCTTTCCACCGCAAGTGCATCACTTTCCAGGGCCTCCTTGGCCTTATACATGTAATGCGGCTCCCTGGACATCTGCAGTGCCACCACCCACCCTTGCTCCATCTGGTTTTCCGGTGTCATTTTATCCTCCACCCCCATACTGGAGTTGCACTATGGCAAGCCCTTGGAATGTCCCATGGGTATCTCCACCATCCTCTTCTGCTAGTTGCTCTGTCCATGGCAACAATCCTAATTCTCCAACCTTAGGGAAACATTCTCGGGATGAAAGCTCGTTTAATCCATCAAACATGGCGAAAGAGGATACTTTGCAGGATAAAGATGGAGAGAGATGTGTACTGATTCCTAAGACACTGAGAATTGATGATCTAGATGAAGCAGCTAAGAGCTCTATGTGGTCTACACTAGGCATTAAGAATGATAAGAATGATTCAGCTAATGGCACGAGGCTCTTCAAGGCCTTCAATACAAAAGTTGATGAGAGAAACAATGAATCCGACACTAATCTAGTCCTGCAAGCTAACCCCGCAGCCTTGTCCCGATCACATAATTTCCAAGAGAGCACGTAAGGATACCGAGTTCCTTCCCTTTAAAATAGAGGAAATACGTCTTCCTGATCACAATTGCGGAAAATTGTAGCTCGTCTTGGCTGCAACATGTTGGTTCCCAAGAACTTATGTCAATGCAGGAACTGATTGATGTAATTGTGCATCTTTAGGAAGAAAAACAGATAACACAATGGAGAACTAGCACCTGCTACTAAGTCCCATTTGGCTAGCTAAGATTCATTTGTCTGTGGCAGCAGGATAAGCAGCTATTCAGGAGAAGCATTTATGGTTTGGCACTTTGTTTATGTTGTACATATAACCTGTAGGATGGGCACTAATGATATTGAAAATAAGACCGACTTCTTGAATGCATGTAGGTATGCAATGGAAGAATCTATTGATGTAAATCTGGAATATCCTTTTTTCGAGAGTTTATATATGAATCTTTACTGACTTGATATTTAAAGTTGGCTTAATACATCCATTAGCAACTTGGGAAAAAAATTTAATTCACAAAATTTAGTTCACACACTCGAACTATGGTTTATATCAAGGGAAAACTACCTAGCAAATATACTCTTAATTACCCTATTTAGCCTAATTTTTAATTAATTACAATTCATAAGTTCTAATTAATTACAATTCATAGTTCCCTCTTCCCTATTACAACAATACCAACAACATACTCAGTGTATTCCCACCTAGTGGGGTCAGGGGAGGGTAGAGTGTATGCAGTCCGTACCACTAACTCAGGTGAATTAGAGAGGCTATTTTCGATAGACCTTCGATTTAGAATCAATAACTATATTACAGACAAAATACATAAATGCCTATAAACTTGTACAGTATACAAAATAAACTAACAACGCTAGCCACAAGATAATACTAAAATTATAAATCTGAGATCATTGACAACACTCAACACCTACGAATAAGAAACTTCAAACACAAATACAGAACACTCCCCTGCTCTCACCGACACCCTCCCACCCCCTAACCCCCTACCCTAATCCGCATCCTCCACACATTCCTATCAAGGGTCATGTCCTCCATATGCTACAACTGCTCCATATTATGTCTAATCACCTCCCTTCAATATTTCTTCGGCCTACCTCTCCCCCGCCTAAAATCATCCATAGTCAGTATCTCACACCTTCGTACTGGCGCATTAGAATCCCTCCTCATCACGTGCCCGAACCAACGTAACCTCACTTTTCGCATCTTGTCCTCCACCGAAGCCACTCCCACTTTTTCCCGAATAATCTCATTCCTCACCCTATCCTTCCTGGTCTAACCACACATCAACCGCAACATCCTCATCTTCGCCACCTTTAACTTTTGGACGTAGGATTTCTTAACTGGCTAACACTCCGTTCCATACTACATAGCCGGTTAGACTACCACTCTGTAGAACTTACATTTAAGCTTTGGGGCACCTTCTTATCACATTAAACTTCCGAAGCACGTCTCTATTTCAACCACCTTTCCCAATACGATGCGTGACATCCTCATCAATCTCATCATCGCCCTGAATCATAGACCCCAGATACTTGAAACTCTCCCTCTTCTAAATGGCCTGAGAATCCAGCTTCACAACCACATTAGTCTCCTACGACACATCACTAAACTTATACTCCAAGTACTCTATTTTAGTCCTGCTCAACCTAAAACCTTTAGACTTAAGGGCCTGCCTCCAAATCTCCAACTTATCATTAACTCCTCTCCGAGTTTCGTCAATCAATACCACATCATCTGCAAATAGTATACACCAAGGCACCCCTCCCTGAATATGTCGCGTCAACACATCCATCACCAAGGGAAATAAAAAGGGGCTAAGAGTCGATCCCTGATGTAAACCTCTCAAAACTGGAAAGTACTCCGAATCTTCACCTACCGTCCTCCCACGAGCCTTCGCTCTATCATATATGTCCTGAATCGACATAATGTATGCCACATGCACCCTTCTAGCCTCCAAGCACCTCCACAGAATTTCCTTGGGCACTCTATCATATGCCTTCTTGAGATCAATAAACACCATATGCAAGTCCTTCTTTCTCTCCCGAAATTGCTCCACTAATCTCCTCATAAGGTGAATGGCCTCATTAGTCGAGCGACCTGACATAAAACCGAACTGATTCTCAGAGATAGTCGCAATCCTTATTAGTCTCAACTCTACCACCCGTTCCCAAACCTTCAAGTATGACTCAACAACTTAATTCCTTTATAGTTGTTGCAACTATGGATGTCTCCGTTGTTCTTATATAAAGGAATCATCGTACTCCACCTCCACGCTTCTGGCATCTTTGCCGACCTAAAAATAATGTTAAACAACTTTTTCAACCACTCCAAACCTGCCCCGCTAGTGCTCTTCTAAAAATTCACTGGAATCTCATTCGTCCCCGTTGTCCTACCCCCACGTATCCTGTGAATAGCCTCCTTGACCTCCTCAACATTAATATGCCTACAATGACCATAATCGTGACACTTCTCAGACTTCTCCAAATCCCCTAACACGAAACTTTTGTCCCCCTCGCCGTTCAAGAGTTTATGAAAATAGGATTGCTACCTCTTTCTTATGAGGGCATCCTCAACCAACACTATACCATCCTCTCCCTTGATGTACCTCACTTGGTCCAGATCACGAGCCCTTCGCTACCTCTCCTGAGCAAGCCTATAAAACTTCTTATCCCTGCCTTTCTTCTCTAAAGACACATACACGCTCTCAAAATCTGCTGTCTTAGGTTTCGTAACCGCCAGCTTCTTAGACTCCACCTTCCTCTTAACCTCTTCGTTCCACAACCAATCTCATTTATGCTTACCAGATCGACCTCTTGAGACACCCAACACCTCTCTAGCAGTCTTCTTAATGCAACTAGCAGTCGTCTCCCGCATATTATTCACATCCCCTCTACTCTTCCAATCCCTCCTCTCCATCAAATTCTCCCTTATTTCCAAAGCATTAGCCAACGTTAAGATACCCCGTTTAATCCTAGACCGAGCCTTCGCACTTATCTTCTTTTTCCCCTTGTTGATCACTAAGTCCATCACCAATAACCTATGTTGAGTCGAACGACTCGCTAGGTATGACTTTACAGTCTTTACATGGCGCTCTATCCCCCTTCCTAAGTAGCAAAAAGTCAATCTAAGTCTTGGACACTGAACTGCAAAAAGTAATAAAGTGCTCATCCTTCTTAGGAAAGCTCAAATTCGCTATCCATAACCCAAAAGCCCTAGAAAAATCCAAAAGAGAAGCTCTACTTTCATTTATCTACCCAAAATCGAAACCTCCATGCATATCATACCTTCTCGGTAAAGACCCAATATGCCCATTGAAATCTCCTCCCACGAGAAGTTTCTTAGTTCTCAGGATGCCCCTTACCACCTCATCCAAAACCTCTCAAAAGCTATTCTTCTCTTCCTCATCCAAACCTACTTACGGAGCATAGGCACTAATAACATTCACCGAAGACCCTCCAATGACTAACTTAATAGATATCACCCTATCACTAACTCTCTTAACCTCCATCACCTGCTCCCTAAGATCCTCATCTAGTAAAATATCTACCCTATTTCTATGTTTCACACTACCCGAGTACCATAACTTATATCTATCCACATCTCTTGCCTTAGTGCCAACCCATTTAGTTTCCTGGACACACGTTATACTAACCCTCCTCTTTCTAAGAATTTTCACCAGTTCTATAGACTTACCTTGAAACATCATTAAGTTCCAGGACCCAACTCTCAACCTAGAAGCACCCTTATCCCATCTAGCCCTACTCCCCCCGCCCCTAACCCCAAACTCGTACCTAAACCTGATCCCCGACCTAACCCCAACCTATGATATGACCCTAGTCCACTATCTATCACCCCAGCCACCACTCAAGAGGATAGACTTAGAAAAAAGTGAAGAACACGGGAGACAAACATAGCAAGCAAAAAGGTACGGCTAAAAACAGCTAAATAATCCAATAAAAAATAGTAAACGAGGTTGCTACTCACAAGAAATAACAGGTACTAATAAAGAACACCTACTAAGTTATGGAGAAATCGAAACCAGTAATCCAACAAGAACAAGTCAAGAAACATAGACAGGATATCAAGATAGACAAAGAGATAGAAAGCCTACACCAAATAAACTAGAAAGAAATAAACTATAGAAGAATGAAATGAGTACACCTGATTCTTGGAAAAGACGCAGTGATGGACATTTTCTTGATTATTTTGTTGAATTTCGGCAAATTGGTGCAGAAATTGGTTGTCGAAATTTGTTGTCGCTGCCTTTACCCTACTGTTCGCCGCGTCCCTGTACCTGGTCGCTGGAATAATATCGTCGGAGCATTGCCTGGGTATTGTCGGAATCAGATTTAGTCGAGCACCGCCTGTTGGTCGAGCCGACAAAAACCCTATCTCGTCGGTAATAGCAGAGCAAAGAGCTAAAAGGGGAAGAAAGAGAGAGAAGTGAGAGAGAAAACATGAGGGAGAAAAAGGGGCTTACCTATCGCCAGTATGTCTATGCTATTGGTGACGTCAGAGTTAAAGTAGTACTATGTTGCGACGACGGTTGACTGGATTTTCGGAGGTTGTGGTTGTTGGTTTTGCGCGGTGGCTTCAAAAAAGGAGAGGAACATACTATCTTTTCATTTTTTTTTTCGCAGTCCCCTCTTTCCTATTGATTATCCTTAATTACAATTTATAGCCTCTCCTATTTATCTTCTCTCTTTCTCTATTTTCTATTGCTCTTTATTTTTTATTTTTTGTTTTTTTCATCCTTTTTCTTTTCCTTTTTTTTCATTTTCTCTTTCTTTTTTTTCTTTTTTTTCCTTTTTCCTTTTTTCCTTTTCAATTTTTTCTTTTTCTTTTTCCTTTTCATTTTTCTCCTTTTTTTATTTTTTGTATTTTTTCTCTCATTTCTTATTGTTGTTGTTGTTGTATTTTATATTTATTTGTATCATATTAGATATTTTAAATAAATTTATTATTTTTAGTTGAATAATTTAACTGTGAATTTGTCTAATTTATCATTTGTATACAAAAAAATATATGATTAATTGTATTTGTTTGGATCTTAAATATATAAATGTGCAATGTATTATTCAATGCAAATGTATCGTTAGTTTTTGTATTTCAAATTTATCATTTGTATTTGTATATGAGCAAGTATCATTTAGGATATGTATTGTTCAAGTTGTATAAATGCGTATCACTTGATGCAAATGTAACATTTGTATTTGTATAATTTATCATTTTATAAATACAAGTGTTTGTAGAAAAAAATTATTTTACAATTGTTTAAAAATACAAATAATCTTGTCAACTACAAATTCAAATACAAATAAATAAAACTGTCACGACCCAAACCGAGGCCATGGCTGCGATGGGCATCCCGAACCATGAAGGCCCGAGAGCCCTTCTTTAACTGGCGATCATATACACAATCCATATACTATAAATATGCGAAAAAAAATGGAATCTAATTTAGACAAAACAATACGGTCATAATTTCAACAAGACCCAAATCCATCCAACACCTATCTATGAAATCTCTACTAACTGAAAGAAAACAATATCTGTTTAAAGATCGGGACAAGGTACACGGTCGGACCATAAACTAAAAATAATGAAATCATCATATGAGATAAGGCCTTCCGAAATAAGGGAGGCTCAACAACTCCAATTGTCTAACGAAATTCGACCTACTACTTAGTGGGACTCGGGGACTGTGCCTCAGATCCTGAAATATAGGGAGTCAATATAATTGTATTGGAATGTGAAACAACCCAAAAATATCATGCTTTTTATACAAAATAGATGAGAGCATTTCGTAAAAACCATGAACACAATGCAAGTAAAAATACATGGGCATACTTTAGTGCACTTCAATACAATTCTTGAAAACTTTGACTAACTCTTTGTTATTCTTCTGAGCTAGTCGGTACACCCTACAAATCTGGAATTTCACGGGCTATGTGGAACCCGCCCTTGACTCGGCGGCCAAGCCTCCAATACAAGTAGCCTCCAGGATTTGGAGATGGTGATACCCCCATGTGAGTACACTACAGGAATCCCCCCATGTGAGATGTCCAAATTTAATTATCCTTCTATGTAGGATACAATATCATAAGTCCTGCATCGACAACTACGGTTTCTAGCGATGAACCCTTACACTCAAACGGCTTCTTCGGGTAACCAACTAGCTCTCTTAAGCCCAACGTTTAGTTCTTTAAACATCATGCTTCATATACAAAATCATTCAATTCTTAAAATCTTAAGGGCATGTCATCACAGGGTATCATCATACAAAGACTTGCAAGTAATTTATATCATGTCAATTTTATAGCCCATCTCACTCAAAACATGCAAATGACCACCAAAGATTTATAACATCAAAAGAGAGTCATCATTTTGAAACCTCAAGAAATATTTATGCAATTACTCTCTTTTCACAATACTTAAACATGTGGTGGCCATGTTAATTAGTCATTCACATGCAATTCTTCTTTTTAATGCAAATAGTATAGTTATAGTAAGAAAACTTTCTCTCATCATATCATAAACCATGCCAAACACCATGATGTTAAGGAATTTATTACTTCCAACTTTAGTTCATGCAGTCAAAATCATTCGCAATGCAATTAGAAACCATAATTCGTAACAAGAGAGGAAACTCATTGCTCATGCTCTCAATTAAACCTTTCAAATTATAAACATATATAAATAAAGGTTTATAATTTGATTTCCACGAAAAGAGTTCAACACAATGCACACACTTTCATCAAAACGATCTTTATGACATCCTTTTCGAAATAATATTCAAAACCCTTAATTTGTAACATGATTATAAATCATTATACTTGATAAAAAATGATAAAATCCATGCCCATGGAGTTTAACTTACCTTATGCTATTTAGTTAGAAGAATAGAACCCAAATCTTGATTTGTTTCTTGAAAATCTTGAACTTAAAAGCTTGATTCTTGATATTTGGGGATGAGTTGGAGTTTTGTTTCAAAGAAACTGATAACTTTTGAGCCTATGATGCCTTATAAACGTTTTAATCTTCTATTTTCACGACTTTGGGTTGTATGGAAAAGACAAGACTGCCCTTCAGTTTTAAAAATTTCAGCAAAAACCCAATTTGGTTCCCTACCGCGACACATCAAGCGGATTACTACTATAAGCATCATGACGCAGTGCAATTGCAGTGACCTACTGGTTTAGGAATCCAAACACATCTCAAACCTCATCCAAAATATCCAAAACTCTCCCAAGACATCCTCTTTACACCACAAAATATGAATCAACTCAAAAATCTACGTCTCGGGGTTGGAAAGATCGATTTAGAAATCATTAAAGTTTAGGAGCTTAAAATATGACTAAGTCCTTTTAACTCTTAGAAAAATTCGAGGTTGTTAGATCCTAAAGCATGCTACTAAGTGCGGTACTAAGTCGAGAAGGCTACGGGGTGTTACATTATCTCCCCCTTGGGATCATTCTTCCCCGAATGACGGGTAAGGACTTTTTGAAGCTCTAAAATTGTAGAATAAAGAACGTAATCTCGCATTGAACATTTTTCCTCAACAAAATATGTGAAGGAATCAAATGACTTTCAGGATAACCCCTAGGAAAACGTGTAAGCACGAAACATGAGATAACGAAACTTGACATTGATATGATCTTGGCATGTGTTTTATGAAACATGATCAAAATTGTAGAATAAAGAACATAATCTCGCATTGAACATTACATTATCTCTCCTTTGGGATCATTCTTCCCCGAATGATGGGTAGGGACTTTTTGAAGCTCTAAAATTGTAGAATAAAGAACGTAATCTCGCATTGAACATTTTTCCTCAAAAAAATATGTGAAGGAATCAAATGAGTTTTAGGATAACCCCTAGGGAAACGTGTAAGCACGAAACATGAGATAACGAAACTTGACATTGATATGATATTGGCATGTGTTTTATGAAACATGATCAAAACATTGTAAGGTATGAATTTTTCTAAGAATTCTCGACCTGAATAAGAATTGTACAAGACAAGAGATGAGATTCTTGCGGGACATAAGAATAGAATCATTCTCCATCTCATAAGATACAACGAAAAAATTAAACGTAGAGACACTACTTGTCTATGCCCCAAATAATTAATTACATGCCTCATTATTTCCAACTTACAATTCTCCTAGTACATATCTAACCACATGAGTTTGAGTGCCACCACATAATTCTTTTATGTTGAAGCCTAACTCAGAGGAAAGAGGTGCTAGCTTAAGGTATGGGACCTCATACCCTACATCCCTTTAAGGATATTTCTTCATCTTATCATTGCCATCAAACACCCTCAGGTTTTAATTCAGGGAGCACTAACCACATAGCACATTGATTTGTGTTTTCATCAATCAAAACATTCAAGCCTATCATTACTACACCAACTTCATGGATCTCCCCCCTAAGACTATCTAATTCAATCATTCTCACTAAGATTTTCGCCATATATTTCCTTTCTAACTATTTCTCATAATGAAAGTTCATATCCTTCTTCCCCCCTTTCCTATAACACTAGCTCAAGAAATGACATCAAAATTTTCATCTTTAAAAGCATCTACTCCCCCACCTAACACACTACTATACTTCCACAACCACCATCATACTAAAATACGGAGGGTTATTAAAGGACCTAAGCACAAGCATCATTAAAGGGATAAACACTACTCAATCATAACTCATATTCATTGAGCTACCGAAGGTGGGACATGGGGTGAAGATACAATGCAATGAAAAAATACTTCATATATCAAGTGTCTGGATCGTAAGTAAAGAGACGCTATTTCATAAACATAACATAGCATGAGTCCTTAGGATAGACCATAGCGGGAAAGATGAGTGCTTACATCACGAGTCGTATAACATAAGTTTTGTATTCATGAAGTCAACGATTTGAGACATGGACTTCTACTCGAAGCTATCGCTTCTCATTTTCAAAGTTGAAATAGTCATGAGTTCTCACAACTTTACCATTTTGGCTAATACCGACCTAAAATGAATTAGTAACATACGAAGACATAGTTCCTTAGAACCAAGCATGATTTGGGACACATATTTATGGTTCATGAGCAGCATAACATATAGCTTGGATACTTGCAATATTGGATCACTAAGGGACATTATTTCTTCTTGTTTGGAGGTTGGGGCATGACATGAGTTACATAGAGAGCTCAAACCTTTGACATAGGCAGGAATTGAATACATAAGACATTGGTAGATGTCCATTCAAATTAAAGTGGGAGAAGCTTGATTGAATAGGGATTGATTTATTATGATTCTTACTTGAAACTTGACACCACAAGAAAATTCAGGAACTACTTTAATCGGTCATCTCCCTCTTAGATCAAGGTCACACTCCTAAACTTGAGGATATAACCCTTGATCAAATCTATACCCACCACTATCAACACAAAGGGGTATCACCATGCACATAAATGCTAGGCTCCCCTCAATGATTTTAATGTAAAGACATTAGATTCTTTCTAGGACATTCCCTTCAGGGACACTAATCATAACTTCCTCCAACCCCCAAAGTCATCGACTTGTGACTAACATTATCATAGGCATGGGAATCTATACTTCTAAACACTTAACACCCCATCTTCAACTCCTTAAAATACTAGCATTACACCTCTAATCACATATCACAACTTAACTGCATTTGTAAATCTATACCAAAGGTTCATATTGCCTACCTATTTTTTTTTCAATTCAACTCTAAAGAACACCATACAATAACTTCCCAAACTTCTTCATACTACAAAATTCATGAACGTGAACTAGGTACACATAACACTTATACATATATAATCCTTATCTAACAACATGTTGCCTAGGGGTTCAACTTATTCTTATATACCCCCGCTCTTATCTACTTAATAATTCAACCATAATTCATCATTTTACTCCTATTCTCATGTATACATATACATCATAATTATCCACTCATCATTCCACAAGTTGCCAATCTAAGCTATTTCACTCATCAAATTAAGCCTACTACTTATTCCTACAAAATATGCATCATTAATCTTAAGCTACTATTCTTTTTACCACCACAATCCACATATGAAGTTCAAACCTATTGTCTAACCCTAATCATGTGACACTGATGAAACATGTCGCATATTGTACTAGTTCATCAAATAGAAATATTAACCCAAGTCTCTTACATCACTTAACTATGACCCATAAGTTCATCCTCTCTACGACATTACTACTGTACCTCAAAATCTACTACATACCTTCTCACATTAAGTCTACTTACCCATGTATACATTCTCACTATTACAAAATTGCATACACACCAATGAGTCTCTACCCATAACTTATTGACTAGTTTACCTCTTTCCATTCACAACCTATAACTAATTTCTATAGCCACCATAACTATCTACTCTAGGCTCCTTCCCTAATTTAAATAAATAATAATCATAGCCAAAAACTTCCTTTACAGACTACTATACAATCTATAAATCTTGTTATAAATTTAGCCAGCCACCATAAAAGGAAAAACCACCCCTTAATCAAAGGGTTATACAACTAAAAGTACTTATTTATGCAAAAGTCACCCTCACTCTGATTACTAACCTTGTGACTTCATGTCACCTACTTCTGGACCATCTTACTACCGATAGGTCATGACACTTTAACATATACTATTAATTGGGTGGAAATACAGTTCCAATATTCTGCTACTCATTATTACCCTTATGTATGACATCTCAACAAGAATTTTATAAAAGGAAATCGAATACACTCTATACCTCAGGATTAAACGTACGACTGATCTAGATAGGAGTATAATCTTAAATCATCACACTTTAAAGCACTCATGGACTCCTTTCAAGTCCTTATGCAATTTCATAACTTTATGGATAACTCAATCAGAGAGAACCATATCGTTGGGGGAGCTAGACTCTTAGACTTGTGTCGCCTCGACAATAAGGCATGGCCCATGAAATTAGAATAAGGAAGGAATTTGGATAACTTTCTTATGGACAACACGATATCACGAACTAGAGTATGAAAGAATAGGAAACAAATCCTAAATGCCTGGTAGCCTCATGATTATAAGTGTAGTGCACAACTCACCCATATGAAAGACTCTACTAGAAACTACTTCGCAGACACCCTAGGACCATGAACCGTGCTTTGATACCAAGTTTGTCACAACCCAAACCGATGTCGTGGCTGCGACGGGCATCCCAAACTTTGAAGGCCCAAGAGCCCTTCTCTAACTGGTGATCATATACATAATCCATATAATATAAAGATGTAGAAAATAAAACGGAAGCATGGAAATCTAAATTCAACAAAACCATATGGTTATAATTTTAATAAGACCCAAATCCATCCAACACCTATTTGTAAAATCTCTACTAACTGAAAGAAAACAACATCTCTTTGAATATCGGGACAACTCCCCTAGTCAAACCATAAACTAAAAACAATGATATCATTACATGAGATAAGGCCTTCCAAAATAAGGGAGGCTCACCAACTCCAATCATCTAAACAAATTTGACCTACTACTTAGTGGGACCCCGAGACTGTGCCTCAGATCCTGAAATATAGGGGATCAATGCAATTGTACTATTATGTGAAACAACCCAAAAATATCATGTTTTTTATACAAAATAGATGAGAGCATTTCGTAATAACCATGAACACAATGCAAGTAAAAATACATGGGCATACTTTAGTGTACTTCAAAATAATTCTTGACAACTTTGACTCACTCTTTGTTATTCTTCTGAGCTAGTCGTTACACCTTACAAATATGAAATTCCCTAGGCTATGTGGAACCCTCCCTTAACTCGGCGGTCAAGCCTCCAATCCAAGTAGCTGCTTAGAGATGGTGATATCTCCCATATGAGTACACCGCAGGAATCCCCCCATGTGAAACGTCTGAATTTAATTATCCTCCCATGTAGGATACACTATCATAAGTCCCGCATTGGCAACTACGGTTTCTATCGACGAGCCCTTATACTCAAATGCCTTCTTCGGATAACCAACTAGCTCATCTTATTTGGTATTGGAAAATTATATGTTATAGTTTTTGCATTTAAATTTCTATAATCAATAACCATTCTACTTTTTCCTCTTTTTTGTTCACTATGTTTATTTACTATAAATGCTGGACTATTATGCTTACTATTACTTTTTTGTATATATTATTTTTCTAATAATTCATCTATATACATTTTAAATTCTTTTAAATCATCAAAATTATATGTTAATCGTTTTTGGGTTATTATTCTATTTTTGTCTATTAATTCAATTTTTATGGTAGTTTTATGTTTTTCCCATCCTTTTAATGGATCTTCACTATATAATTGTTCTAATTTTTTCTTAACTATTTCTATCTTATTTATTGAAAATATAGTTATTTCTGTTTTATTTATCGAAAATACTACTAATTCTATTTTATCTTCAGTAGTTTTTATATTTTCTAACTTTTGTGTAATTTTTTCACTTCCTTTTATCCAATCAATTTTCTTTCTTATTTTATTATTAACTCTTTTTGCTCTTACTTTTTGTTTACATGGTGTTGTAAACCACCAATCATTTTTAGTTATTATATGTGGGTATAGTTTATCTAAAAATAACATTCCTAAAAGTATATCTTTTGTTGTTAGTTCATAATTATAAATTTCTTCTATTGTCAATATCTTATCCCATATTTGTGCTTTTACATTCCTAGCTTTATAAGTAATTAAGCTTCCTTCATTATTAAATCCTTTAACTACTATTGGTATTTTTAATTTATCCCATTTACTTTCTGGTAAACAATTATATTTACATAAATTAGCTTCTGCTCCTGTATCTATCATAGGCGTATAATATCTACTATAATATCCTTCCACTATTATCTTCATTAATACATATATTTTCATTTTATGTTAAGGCTCTTCTTAAGAATAATCTTTCCCTATTATATGTTATGGCTAATTGTGTATGTTCTATATTATATGATTTTACTTGTTCTAACCATTTTATTCCTAATATTATATCTGCTTTTTGCATTTCTTCTTTTACCTCAAATTCTATTTTTATTTTTCTAATTCCTCCTATTATTATTTCTTTTTCTGTTATATCTTTACTATTTATTAATCTCCTCGGTAGATCTGGGCATATATCATTATCAGTTTTTATTTCTTCATTTTTTACTAGACATTTTGCTATATAATTTTCTTCTTGTCCTGTGTTTAATAGTATTAAATATTCTTTTTCATTTATTTTTCCTGTTATGTAATATTGATTTAGATTACTTATTGAATTTGTTTCATAACTCGTTCTTTTTTATGAGCTCGATGACTCTGGTTTTTCATTAGCTATTCTTTTTGTTGTACTTATTCTATCATTTACTATTTCTAAATTTTCTTCTATATCTATGTCTCTATAGCTATAATCATTATAATATATTATTTTTACAATTTGTTCAAATGGGCTATCTATTTGTATCTTGTTAATCTTATTTTTTCCTGTTATTTTATGTTTTGTTGTTAATACATATAAATTTTTACATCTTGCTGTAAATATTTTACTTCCTGGGGTTAAGTCTATTCCTGATATCTTCCAATATAATACTAATGATTTATCTATATTTCTATCTGTTACTGCTACTGAATAATTTGCACTTATTATAAATTTAAATTTTTGGTATATTAAATTTCCTTTACGGCAGTTATTATGCTTTTTTCTATAGGTTTTATAATTCTATCATCTGCTAAATATAATTCTATCGGTGTATCTATTCCTTCTCTAAAACATGCTTTTATTAATATTTCTGTACCTCCAAGGTGTACATATTTTATTGGATCTCCTTTACTTTTTATATCATTTATTTCTTTATTAATTATTCTTTTTGTTACTAGTGGTATACTAGCTTTACCTTTTGCATATCTACAGTCTATTACGTGTTCTTTTTGGCATACTACATAATATTTATCTTTTTTCCTACTAAAAATATTTTTTATTGTTGGTATTTTAAATATTTTTTCTACACTTAAATCTAACTCTTTTCCTTTTATTTCATCAAATATATTACTATCAAATATTATTTTTTGTTCTGTTCCTTCATCATTTAAATATTCTTCTTTTGTTATTATTTTTATATCTTCTTCAGTCATTTGATTCATGTATCTTACTATCTATTTCAGTATCTGTTTCGTTTTCTGAAATTTCATATATACTATCTTCACTTTCTAATTCATAATCTATATAATCTATTTGCATATATTCTGTATTTTCTATTTTTATTTCGGATATTTGTTTATTTTTTTGGATTTTTAGGTAATTTACAATCTCTAGATAAATGTCCTAACTTTCCACAATTATAGCATATACATTCTTTTATAGATTTTTTCTTTCTATATGGTCTTTTATTTTTGTAATCTTTTACATTCTATCTTTTCCTTGGTTTCTTATATTTATATTTTGATTTTTTATATTTCTTATATTTCTTATGTTTTTTTCTTTTCTTATAATATCTTTCTTCACATCCGAATTGGGTGCTATTTTATTTTTGCAACATGCTAAATTTGTTATTAATGTTTTTTCCATTTTTAATTCTTCTCTATATTTTTCACATAAGTTTCTATACCATTGTGGTAAAAATTTTATTCTAGCTCCTAACGTATCTACTATTTTTGCTTCTTCCCAACTTTTTATTATTTTTGAACTAAATGGTTCGGGTAATTTATTAAAATATAATTTCCTTATTTCCTTACTTTCTTCTATACTGTATGCTCCTTTATAATAATATTCTTTGAATGCGCAAGTATATTTGTCTATATAACACATGTTACATATTGTTAATTTTATCATTAAATTCCTATTTGTATCTTTTTCTTCATCTTGTTCTTCTTCTAGTGTTGTCATACTACCAAATTCATCTTTTATAGCTGTTTCATATTTTTTCAATAATTCTATAGGTGTTAGTTTAGTTGTTGTTGATGTTGTTCCTTCTGTAAGTTTATTAGCTCTTAATACTTTTTTACTATTTTCAGTTAAATTCGTAAACCATAATTTTACTGATCCTATTAATGTACTTTCTATATATTCTGGTGCATCTGTTATGTTTATATTATTATCTAATAATTATTTTGTCATATATCCTATCCATAATTGTATTGTTTTTTCTGTATCTATTACACAGTCTAGATCTAAAAAGTTATAATTTTTATTAACTATTTGTTTTGGTGTCCATTTGTCATATTCATTATATCTTTTAAATTTATTTTTATAATATATAGGTTTTCTTATTTCTGTTGTTTTAGGTATTATATTTTCATCTTCTTTTTTATCAAGAGTATTTATTTCTGTATTGGTATTTTCTAAGTTTTCTTTATTAATTTTTTCTTGTTTTTCGTTAATTTCTAAGTCTTTTACGTTTGTTAATATTTCCGTATATGTTTCACTATCTTCTGAATCATAATTATCCGTTTCTTCAACCTCTATATTATTTATTTCTAATTTTTCTTTAAATTGATTTATCTCGTTTATTAATTTTTGTTCTTTATCTTTTTCTTCTTTTTCTTTTTGTCTTTGTTCGTATAAATCTTTTAACATTTGTAGTTCTTTTTCTAATTCAGCAATCCTACTATTTTTAGTTTCTTCTATTTTTCGTATTTCTTCCGTAGTTTGTTGTTTAATTTTTTCTATTTCCTTTTTTCTATCTATTTCTTCATTTTCTTTTTCTATTCTTACCATTGATGTTAATTTATCTTCTAATTTTAATTCTTCTTTTTCTAACATTAGATATATATGTTCTCCTATTTTCTTATACCTTCTTCCTAGATTAGAAAATACTATTTTTATTTTTGATCCTTTGTGATTTTAGTATATTTTTTCATCTATTATAAATTCTTCTTTGTTCATTTTATTGTGAATAATTCATATTGATATATATATATTCTAAACTATCTATTTGAGATTCTAATTTTGATATTTCATCTTATTGTGTATTTATTGAATTTTTACTAACTCCGGCAAATATATTATAATGTAATCTTTCTTTTCTTATTTTTAATTCTTTACGTTTTTCAGAGATAAATTGTTTTAATTCTTTGTATTTTTTCTCTTTATTCATTTAAATTATATTTATAATATCTTGGTGGATATCTAAATCTAATTTTGTTATAATTAGGTGGTATATGTCTCATTCTTCTAGATTTTAAATGGATTATTAATTTGGCTTCAATACTAGATATTAATGTAATTAGATAGGTTAATCTTTCTGGATTTTCTTTTGTTTTATTTAGACTTATATATTCTGAATAATTGCTAACTAAAGATTCTTTAATTTTTCTAAAAGTTTCTCTATTTTTCTTAAGCCCAACTTTTAGTTCTTTAAATATTATGCTTCGTATACAAAATCATTCAATTCTTAAAAGCTTAATGGCATGTCATCAAAGGGTATCGTCATACCCAGACTTGCAATTCATTCATATCATGTAAATTTCACAGCCCATCTCATTCAAAATGTGAAAATGACCACCAAAGATTTGTCACATCACAAGAGTGTCATCATTTTGAAACCTCAAGAAATCTTTATGCAATTACACTCTTTTCACAATACTTAAACATGTGGTGGCTATGTCAATTATTCATTCACATGTAATTCTTCTTTTTAATGCAAAGAGTATAGTTATAGTAAGAAAACTTCCTCTCACCATATCATAAACCATGTCAAACACTGTGATGTTAAGGAACTTATTACTTCCAAACTTTAGTTCATGCATTCAAAATCATTCGCAATGGAATTAGAAACCATAATTCATCACAAGAGAGGAAATTCATTGCTCATGGTCTCAATTAAACCTTCTAAATTATAAACATATATACATAAGGGTTTATAATTCGCTTTCCACAAAAAGAGTTCAACACAATGCATAAACTTTCATCAAACGATCTTTATGATATGCTTTTTGAAACAATATTCAAAACCCTTAATTTGTAACATGATTATAAATCATTATACTTGATAAAAAAATGATAAAATCCATGCACATGGAGTTTAAGGATAGTCCCACATACCTTATGTTATTTAGTTAGAAGAATAGAACCCAAATCTTAATTCGTTTCTTGGAAATTTTGAACTTAAAAGCTTGATTCTTGATATTTGAGGAAGGAGTTAGGGTTTTGTTTATGAGAAAAACTGATCACTTTTGAGCCTATGATGCCCTATAAATGTTTTAATCTTCTGTTTTCACGACTTTGGGCTGTAGAGAAAAGACTAGACTACCCCTCAATTTTAAAACTTTCAGCAGAAACCTGATTTGGTGCCCTACCGTGATGCGCCAAGCGACTTACCACTATAGGCATCGCGACGCGGTGCAATCGTGGTGACCTACTATTTTGGGAATCCAAACACATCCCAAACCTCACCCGAAAAATTCAAAACTCCCCCGAGACATTCCCCTTGCACCCCTGAATATGAATCTACTAAAAAAATCTACGTCTCGGGGTTAGAAAGATTGATTTAGAAATCATTGAAGTTTAGGAGCTTAAAATATGACTAAGTCTTTTTAACACAGAAAAATTCTAGGTTGTTAGCTCCTAAAGCATGCTACTCAGTGCGGTACTAAGTCGAGAAGCCTACGGGGTGTTACAAAAACAAATTAACTTACAAATAGCCATAAAATATGCGGTCAACTTACAAATATAAATATAAAATAGTTCTTTGAAAATACAAGTGTATCGATAAAAATAACACAAATACAAATAAAATAAAACCACAAAATATAAATACAATGTCCAGTCATTTATAAAATACAAATACAAAATAATTCTTTAAAATACAAGTGTGAATTGTATAAAATATAAATAATGGTTCGAACTAGCAAACACAAATACAAGTGCGAACTATAAAATACACACAAATATGAACTATAACATACAAATACAAATGTGAACTATAACATACAAATACAAATGCAAACTATAAATACAAATGTAAATGTGAACTATAGCATACTTATATAACTGCTAACTATAAAATACAAATACAAATTCGAATTATAATATATATATATATATATACAAAAAAAAAACAAGCGCGAATTATAAAATATAAATATAAATTTAATTATATCAATGAATACAAAAATATAAATGATAATGTGAATACAAATACAATAATCAATCATGATATTTTGTTATTATTCGTGACTTGTACTCGAGTAGCCATATTTTTTTGAAAATACAAAAAATATAAGATAGAAAAAAAAAGAAGAGAAAAGTATCAAAAAAAAAAAAAGAAAACCAAAAAGAAAAAGAACAACAAAAACAAAAAAAGAAAGAAAAATAGAAGATAGAGATAGAAAAAAGAAAAGAAACAAACAAAAACAGAATAAAATAAAAAGAAAAAAGAAAAAAAGAAAAATGACTAATAAAATAAAAAAAATGAAAGGAAAAATCGAAAACGAAAAAAATGAAAATAGAAAAAAATCAAAAAGTAAAATAAAAAATAAAAAAAGAGAAAATAATAAAAATAAAAAAATGATGGTAAATACTAATACAATGCATGACTATGATGTTTGCATCATCATTCATGACTTGTATTCGATGCAGTCATAGTTTTCAAAAATATAAAATATAAAATGTCATTGATGTATTTATATTTTTTATGAATAAAAAATATTGAGTAAAAACGAATACAGTGAGTGAATCGAATACATTGATTATAAATGGTAATATTATAAAGTGTGGCTATGGAAGGTGAGTTTTTTGTCAAACAGTTGCTATTTTTGAAACGTCCCCATATATCAGTTGAGCGCCTGAGCATAAGATAAAGTGTTCCTATTAAACATTTGCGGTTCAAATCTTGGAAATTTTTTTGTCTGCGTTAAACTATCTATTAGACTGCCAAATAAACTATATAGAATGTATCACCTTCAGTCTTAATGGAAACACGCCTAAGTCTCAATGGAAACACGGCTAAGGTTTTACTACTTATTTATTAAGCTAATGCATATAAATAATGGGAGAATTGGTTTTTAAGACTACTTACTCAACGCCCCCCCCCAAAAAAAAATAAAAATAAAAAATTGTTCTATGTTATTTCTGTGAGATCTGTCCTAGTAAATCTGAAAATGTTCCTCTATTCATTTTTGTCAGAGGGAAAGAGATCATTATTCCTCTATATTTTTAGTGGTTAACTAATCTATACAATGAACACTTATTAAATTGTGTAAATTTTTTTTCAAAATTTGAGTAAGTGTCTAATAAGAAAAATTTAAAATGTGTCCAGGTAATCAATCGAAACAAGTCGTAGTTTGAGTGTCTTAAGGGAAACTCACTCTCAAATTTAAGGGATTATGAATGTATTAAGCCTTAAAAGATTCCATTAACTTTAGCACTCTTTGATATATTTGAAAATCCTGCTGCTGTTTACACATTCAGTTTTTTTTTGCAAAATTAAATGAACTGTTCCTAAGCCTTTTTCAGATTGAGAATTGGTAAAATCATCTAATTGTATTTTCTTTGACGTTGTGAGTTAATTTTGTTTCCATTCAGGATTGTACTTGTTTAATAGGGGTAAATTAAATATATAAAAGAGTTTAAGTTTTATGAGTTGTCAAGTGTACAAAATATTTTATACTATTAGATAAATTTATTCTGCCATTGCAGATTACCCAAATTTTTATATAAAAATTAAAAAATAATTAAATAACCTACAATAACACATCAAATTCATAAAATAGTAAAATTTAAATTCTATAGAAAATATTAGTTAGAGTTTGATGGGACCACAAATGGAGATGCACAGCTTCTTGGGCAAAATGGAGAAATGATCAAAACTTGGGCATTTATGAAAAAACAATAGCAATTTTTATGGTAGGTCCCTGTATTTTTGTGGAGATAGACTAGAAGTGTGTTAGAAAAAGACCAATAGACTTTTATCATACCATTATCCTCCAGGCCAAAAGCATATAACTTTATTGATGCCAAACGGTTGCAATGAGATGAAGTTTTCTATTCCTCTTCCTTTTTGTTCCCTTGTCCAGCAACTTTATCGTGTGCTATTCTTTCGATATTTTAATTAACCGCCCCTCCCCACCCACCCACCCAAAAAAACATTTTTATCTCAATTTGAGTGATATTTAATAATTTAAATTTTAAATTACAATTTACACGTGATGCTATTATTTATAGCCACATAAATTAAAACAAAGAGCATCATATGCATCTCAACTCATTTATAAATGGCATAATATTTTGGGATCCCTGATCTTAACCTCTAATTTTGAAAATTTGGTAGATATATTCTTTATCATACTTAAGGGTTAAAATTTTCTTTGATGTCATTGTTTGGGGTCAAATCTACACTCGTTAAACTTTTCACATATATTCTTTCTTTACAAAAAAATTCAAATCAACGTTAAATATCTCATTTTTTAAATATAAAACACACCATAATCTAATTTGTCCAAACCTTGACTTTTGAAAATTTTCTAGATATACCCTTCATCATACTTAAGGGTTAAATATTTCTTTGATGTCATAATTTGGGGTCAAATCTACTCGTTGTTAAAAAAATTTTCACATATAATCTTTCTTAACAGAAAATTTCAAATCAACGTTAAATATCTCATTTTTTAAATATAAAACACACCATAATCTAATTTGTCCGACCCAATCCGACCCACAAAACTGACAGAAACAAATATATCCCCTTCTCAGTTTTGTTTGTCAAAAATTTTCTAATAAAATTAGGCCATTAGATATTTATCGGTGCATAACTCATGAAAAAGGAATTTACATTAGTGCAGACATAAACAAATATACCCCTCCTTCAGTTCATGGATCTACATTAGTGTAGGGCTCATAAAAAAGGCATTTTAATGGTCAAATGTAATAGATTAGGTCCACTGAATATTTCTTTAGATGATTGAGTTAAAAGGTCTTCTTATGTGTCAATCATGACATCTCTTTATTCTTATGTCTTTACATACAATTTGAATCTAAACAAATTTTTTATCATATCATTTACTTAGAAAACTTATTCGTTGATACTAAAATCTAGTTGCACATAGAATTGCATGCAAAATATTAAATATAAAACATAGATGGAACACAAGTAGGGTTTGTATTAGACATTTTCTCTAGTTCTGTACTTCTGAGTTATCCCATTCCATTTTACTTTTTGTTCATTGTAAACAATTTTCTAGTGTTGCACGTTGAAAGAGAAGTATATTTGTTTGTTGAAAAAATTTGACCAACATAATTGAGGAAGGGGTTTATTTGTTTCTGCCTTTTTTGTGGGTCGGGTTGGATGAGTGACACGACCCGCCCTGGGGCATTGTCATAATGAGCATTCCAACTTCGACTAGGACCGGAGACCACCCTCCCCCCCGATGTTACCCAACCAAACCTCCAGCCACCTGCCCTGAGTTGGAAGAATTCCAAGCATATAATAAAATAGTGTAACAACTCACATAAAAACTTTGGGATAAGATCACAATCATGACTGACCCAATCGAGTCTAACCATCCCATACCAATAATCCAACCATACCAAACCATACCAAAACAAGGGCAAAAAACTAGGCCATAACCAAGGATATTCCAAAAGATAGTATAATTAATCTCAAAATGAAATATGATGGAATAGTAAGAAATTATGTCTGATGATGCTAGCCACCCAACTTATTCCAAATCCAAGGCTGATACCTGTACATATTTTGCCTATTTCAACTAATAAAAGTACCACAAAGCCTTTAACCAGAAGAGTAATGAAATCCAATTGGGACATACCCATACCCATAGCCAAAACCAATATCCAAAAATAAAATTAAAATGTCTAGAAATATCCATAACATGAAATGGAGCCTTCTGAAAGGATGGAAGCTAGCCACTTCAGTCTAAATGTCGTCCGCGAGTCAATCACTATGTAAAAGGAGTAGAACGGCTGGTTCCTGGATAGCGTGGGTATACAACTACCAGTAGACGGGGTTAACGAGTGACCGCTAGCATGATCTCATGGATTTAAAATCTTTACATGGGCTGTGTAGCTTTGTCATCGTAAACCATCCACGGCTATACGGGTTCAACTCTCCTTGCTGAAAGGGCCCTTGTGCGTGTAGCCGAATGACCAGGGAAGAAAACCCTGGGATGACTAGTACATCCCCAAGTATAGTGTGAGATCATGCACACAATCACTAAGACCAACCTTATATCGACAAATATGATTTTTCAATTTTGGTCCCCCCGGGACCTTTCACCTTCCACGACTTTGCTACACATTCTACCATTATAGTTCAATTAAAACCAAGTTCCAGATAACCAAACCATTTGAATTTATTAACCAACGCCATTGATATTGGTATCGTCATACCAATCCTTACTTATAAGTATCATCCGTAGCCAACCATTTATAGGTTTAAAGGGACTTTCAAGTGCCATTTCCATTTACAATATTAAACCACTTGGGGGATTCCATGTACCCCTCAAGAATAACCATTATCCATTTACCATTTCAAGTCATTTAAACCATGCATAATTCCTTTATCGAGTTTTAAGAAATGCAAGAGTTGTCAATGCAATGAACATATCTTTATAAGCATTTTGTCAAAGACATTGGGGGGATAATATCACCAAACCAATTCCAATTACCATTAAATCATTCCCATGCAATTCAATTATCCAAAACCACCATTAATTCATATGAAAGCATAATTAAAACCATGGGAAACCATAACCAATCATTTAATATCAAAACCCCCAAACCATATTTGAAAACCAAAATTATAAAATCAATGAAATCATGAAAACATTTATAAAACCATGCCTTTAGATAAAATTGACAATGAAGGAAGAGAACATGCCTTAAACGAAGATGATTACAGAAATAAATCACCAAGACAAGCCCCAAATTTATCCTTTAGTTGAAACCCTAGCTTCCCTTACCCAAAAGCTCTTGAGAGAATTATGGAGTGTTTAGAAAAGTTTCTCAGTGTTAATGAATGGCATAATAGGGTAAATAAACTCCCAAGTACGTTAGAAGTCATGGAATAAGATAGGTGGAAAAAAGTCCAGAATACCCCCACTTAAGTTGTACCAAAATCCCATCACAGGGATACGACTGAACCATATGAGTCGTACCCTCCAATATGAGTGGTATCCTCTACTCATATCGTGGGCTCAACCCGTGGATCAAACACTGTCCAACATATGACTCATCCAACCAAGTCGTATCCAAAGAATACAATCCGTACCCCTGGCAGATTTAAACCCAAGAAAGATTTAGACACTGTCCACCACACAAGTCCTGAATATAACTCATACCCTGGATTACGACTCACGGTGAGCCACTAGTACTCAGATCCAACCTATGTAACAAAGTCTAAGATTAAGTTAAGGAACCAAAGGATCCATAACCACCAATGCAACTCATACCCCTAACTCTTATCCATTTTTGTAAGCAAAATCCATCCACTAACCAACACTGGTCAATATATGACTGGACCATACCATCTGTACCCTAACATATGGCTCGTACCCATAAGTCATATTAGGTCCAAAAATCAGAATTTTAGAAAATTTGCTAAGGTCCAGAAATCAAGGTGTTTCAGTCTCCCCCACTAGGAAAATTCATCCCTGAATGACGAATAAGGTAGAGGTAACCACGCGCACGAGTCATTTGCATTGTCAAATATATTCCCAATCTTTAACAAAGTTCGAAAACAAAGAGGTAAAGATATTAATCTTTCCTTTAACAAACTCTGAAAGTAAAGATGTGTTGAAGACACATAGCTTCCGTATGAATCCCAGGAGCAGAAAACAAATACGGATATTTGGACTTCATGTCCTCCTCTACTTCCCATGTAGCTTCTTCCACCTTAAGGTTCCACCAAAGAACCTTAACTGAAGCCACATACTTGGTCCACAACCGACGAACTTTCCTATCCAAGATCTCAATGGGGACTTCATAAGACAAATAATTCGTGAGACCCATTCCTTCCAAAGAAATAACCGAAGAAGGATCACCAATGAACTTCCTTAATATGGAAATATTAAAGACCGAATGAACCAAGCTCAAACTAGAAGGCAACTCCATCTCATAAGCCATATTATCAATTCACCGCAAAACCCTATAAGGTCCCACATACCGGGGACTGAGCTTTCCCTTCTTGCCAAACCACACTACTCTCTTCATGGGAGATACTTTGAGAAAAACCTAATCTCCAACCTCAAATTCCAAGTCTCTTTGCCTAACATCTACATAGGAATTTTGGCGACTTTGGGCAGCCTTAAGCCTATCCTGAATCACCTTCACCTTCTCAATAGATTGGTAGACCAAATTGGGACCAAACATGTCTGCCTCACCAAGCTCAAACCAACCAATAGGAGATTTACACCTCCTACCATACAATGCCTAAAGGGTCCATACCAATAATAGAATGATAGCTATTGTTGTAAGAAAAGTTCACTAAAGGTAGATGCTCAACCCAATTGACACCATAATCAATCACACAAGCTTGAAGCGTATCCTCTAATGTCTAAATAGTTATCTCTGCTTTCCCATCCATCTACGAGTGGAATAAAGTACTCAAACTCAGCTTAGTCCCCAACCCTCTCTGAAAAGATTGCCAAAAGTAAGATGTAAACTGCGTGCCATGATCATAAATAATCAAAACAAGCATCCCATACAGCTTCGCAATCTTTTGAAGATACAACTTAGCATAATTTTCTGCTGAGAATGTAGTCCACACTGGCAAAAAGTACGAAGACTTAGTCATCCTATCAATGATGACCTAAATCAAATCATATTGATTTGAGACCGAGGAAGAACAATAACGAAGTCCATATTGATAACTTCCCACTTCCACTCAGGCAATTCAATTTCTTGATACAACCCTCCTGGCCTCATGTGGTCAACCTTAACCTATTAATACACCATGCACTTGGCCTCAAAATTATCTACATCTCTCTTCATACCATTCCACCAATAGATCTCCTTGAGATCATGATACATCTTAGTCAAGTCGGGATGAACAATATAGCCTGACTTATGCACCTTAGCCAAAAAATTTTATCACAACCAGTCGACATCAGGAACACACAACCTCCCTTAGTACAGTAAAGTACCATCACCATAGATCTCAAACACCACTACCTTTTGCCCAACAACGTCACTCTTGATTTTCACCAAGATAGGATCCAACACTTGCTTCTTCTTAATCTTTAGACCAAGAGATGGTCGAACCACTCCTTGCACTAGCACACTACCATCCTTGGAGTCCAAGAGGTAAACTCTAAGATTAGCCAAGTGGTGAATATCCTCCACCAATTCCCGCTTCCCTTCCTCTACATGAGCTAAAATCCCCATGGATAACCTGTTAAGAGCATTAACAACTACGTTAGCCTAACCTAGGTGGTTGTGAAGACTAATATCATAATCCTTGAGAAGCTCAAGCCATATTCTCTGCCTGATATTAAGATCTTTTTGGGTGAACATATACTGTAGACTCTTATGATTAGAAAATATATCCACGTGCACACCACAAAAATAATGTCACCATATTTTCCAAGCAAACATAACCGCCAACAACTCTAAATCATGACTAGGTTAATTCCTCTCACGCACTTTTAACTGCCTGGACGTATAGGATATTTGTTCTTGACCATCACCTTATTCAACTGCCTATAGAAAATGCATATCTGAAGGGAACCATCCTTCAAATGAACAGATAACACTGGTGCACCCAAGGAGATACACCGAGATGAATAAAACCCTTATCCAGAAGGTCCTAAAGTTACTCCTTGAGTTCCATCAACTCAGTCGGAGCCATTCTATATGAAAGAATAGAAATTGGATAAGCGTCCAAAATTAGATAAATACCAAACTCTATTTCTCTATATAGAGGAACACCAGGAAGATCATCCAGAAAGACCTCTGGAAAATCATTAACCGTTGGAACTAACTAGAAAAAAGGACCTTCTGAGTTAGAATCTTTAACCCGGACCATGTGATAAAGACATTCTTTCGAGATTAACCTTTGACCTGTACGATAATAAATAAACCTCCCCGTAGGAGCTAAAGAAACACCCTCCCACTCTATAACCAACTCACCAGAGAACTTAAAGATAATTGATATTGGGTGTATTTTTATGTCCAATCACCGATATTTACCTATATTTGGACTTGTTCTGAGATAAAAAAAGGTGCTATTTCGATTAAAATTGAGCTATAAGTGTGTTCCTTATCTAATGGATATGATTAGTGTGTTTAGGATTAAATTTTAATAGAATTGAGCGTGATTGGATGCATTAAGGAAGTATGAAGATGAAAGGCATAGTTTGGGAAGAAAATAAGGAAGGAAAAAGCTCCAAAAGTCTCTTTCAGGAAGTCACCGCGTCGCGGTGAAGGGATAATTATTAATGCTCATATGTTGAAGCCCATCGCATTATGATGGAGGTGAAATAGTGAATTATCACTATCTAGTGCCTCACCATGATTCCACCGCATCGTGGTGAGGGTCCAATCTATAATTTCACTAAGTGGAGTCTCACCATGATTACACCACTGTAATGCCCCGGAAAATGGGTCTCGAAGCATCACATAGTTCTTGAGGCTACGAGTAGCCCCAAGCTAACCCTTTGAGCCATTTTTATTCAGTTCAACACAAATCAACGGGGTTTTCATAAATAACCCTCAAATATCAATAGAGTAATCATCATCCAAGAATAAAAGAATTTTATAAAGATAACAAAATACAACTTATTAGTCAACTCCCAACATCTATACTAGTTTGACAAGCCTCTAAGAAAATCAATAAAACCAGTGATCCATTAAGATATGCCCCAACTGACTCATACTCAGTTATTAAATGTAAACAATTCCGTGAAACCAACATCAGACATCACGTCCTCGGAACATGAGGACTCACCACAACAGAGGGTGTAGAACAGCATGCTCGAAAAATCACTGTCAAACCTAGAACTGAGCACCTGAACCTATATTCTGAGAAAATTCAGCCCACATCTGAAGATGTGGGTCAGTACCATGGAAAGGAACTGAGTATATGGGGGTGTATGCAGTTGCATAAACATAATAATCATAAATATTTATAAGAAATATGCAGGATGTATGAAAGACTCACATAGCCCAAAGAAAATTATCATAATCATGAGAGGATGAAATAAGTACAATAACACATGTGAGTCATCATATAATTTGTCAATCACTTTTAGTTTATCAAGAATATCAATTCTCATAATGTAAATATCATTTAAATCTTTCGAAAGAATAACTTTCACAATTCCACTTTCAAATCACTTCACCATTCACCATAGACACAAGGAAACACACACACACTGGGAGATCCTATAACCGACATAAACTATGTGAGCTACATGGAGTCCAACGTACAACCCACGTTGGGGAGAGCCGTCCTATCCTTTCCATCGGAGTAGGACTATCGATATGAAATCCACACAAACTAGTGATCACTATATAAATCAGCCTCAGACTCACTCCTATGGGGCACACAGTTCTAGGGAAGTAAGGTCACTTTATACCTCCCACTCGGTGCTAAAGATTTCTCCCAGACTAAGCTCAGATTGTTTCAAAGACAATCCACAATAAAACAATTTTAGTAATATATAAATATACATCGGGAGCCATCATGTTTCCCATCTATCAAAATCAACCACATTGTGGATTTCTTTCACACTCGAGTTTAAAATAACTCCATTAAGACCAAAAGGTCAAATCATTCAAAATATCTTAAATGTTCAACATAAACGTGCTTATAACACACTTTCTAAAAAACACAATTTTCAATGGGGATTTCATAATAATCATCATAAGATATGGGGTCATGCTTCAAATTCATAAAAAAAAATCAAATAAAAATTATGCCTTTGTAAAGGAAATTACTTTTGAGCACAAGAACGAAAGAGAGTTCATGTTGAAAAGCCCTACATACCTTGAATGATGAACTTTAGATCGATACTCATTTTTGAGATGTTAATCGTGCCTTTGAATGATGGTTCTTGGAGTTCTTGAACTAGGAACTTGGAATCTTGAATAAATTTGCAGAATTCATCAATTTCCAGGTAATGTTGGTGAGTGATTGTAATGTTAACCCTAGATGATATCCTATAGGTATCTCGGTGAATTTTGAGTAGTCAAGATACCCGTGTTGTGCTGGGATATTAAATCCACACAAACTAGTGATCACTTTATAAATCAGCCTCAGGCTCACTCCTACGGGGGCACATGGTTCTAGGGAAGTAAGGTCGCATTATACCTCCCACTCGGTGCTAAAGATTTCTCCCAGAATAAGCTCAGATTATTTCAAAGATAATCCACAATAAAACAATTTTAGTAACATATAAATATACATCGGGAGCCATCATGCTTCCCATCTATCAAAATCAACCACGTTGTGGATTTCTTTCACACTCCAGTTCAAAATAATTTCATTAAGACCAAAAGGTCAAATCATTCAAAATATCTCAAATATTCAACATCAACGTGCTTATAACACATACTTTCTCAAAAAAACACAATTTTCAATGGGGATTCATGACCCAAATATCAAAATCATGATAAATATCATTCAAGATTCATGCTTTATATCTCCACACATATAAATTCATCTTTCAAAATTATAAACATCAAGATTTCATAATAATCATCATAAGATATGGGTTCATGCTTCAAATTTGTTTAAAAAATCAAATAAAAATCATGCCTTTATAAAGAAAATTACTTTTGAGCACAAGAACAAAAGAGAGTTCTTGTTGAAAATCCCTACATACCTTGAATGATGAACTTTAGATCGATACTCATTTTTGAGATGTTAATCGTGCCTTTGAATGATGGTTCTTGGAGTTCCTGAACTAGGAACTTGGAATCTTGAATAAATTTACAGAATTCATCAATTCCAGGTAATGTTGGTGAGTGATTGTAATGTTAACCCTAAAGGATATCCTATGGGTATCTCAGTAAATTCTAAGTAGTCAAGATGCCCATGTTGTGCTGGGATATTAAATCAACCGTTGTATGAGAGGCAACCTATGTTCTCTTTGGCGAAGTCTGAGTAACTAACATTGCCACATCATGCCACAATGTTAAATCAAGTTCTGAGTGGGAGACAACCCACTATATTTTAGTGTTTATGTTTTTTATTTTTTTAAAGGTTCTTAGCTTTTGGATCTTACACGTATTAAAGTAAATATTGCTACATTTATCAATTTCTAAGTAAGAGAACTTTGTGATAACCCCATCATGCTCACAAGTCCCACACGGTAAGTTGAGTATAAAATTGAAAATTTGAAAATTTTAGGATGAAAAATGGTAAGTTATGGACTTTGGCACTTCATTTCACCTTTTGAAGCAAGAATATAGGTTTCGGACCTTAAGTATCTACACAAATTTCAATACATCAAGTTTGAGTTGCAGCAAATTAAGCCTAAATTTTTTTCATGGAAGCTACGCCTAGCACAAACAGGCCCTAGATATTACCTGCGCATAGGACCCGACTGCGGATATAAAGCATGGGTAGGTGCCGAGGTTACGTCAAATTTGGACCACTTTTTAATAAAATTTTTAGGTTCGCCAATATTTAAATATGACCTATTAAAGCCTTCCACCTATATAAAATATCTAACCCTAATTTTAACTCATTGTAATCCTCAAAACTTTAATATTTTTTTTAATTGTATCTTTCCACCTTAATAATAAATCAACCCCACATTTAAGAATAGGCAAATTTGATACTTGTTTGAGATACAAACTTGTCCACACACACTAGAAACAAGTTTCAACCTTGGTTTTTTCTTGAGTTCCTCATTTCTCTCTTCTGAATTTTCATATAAGAGGTAACTTTCTTAGCTTCTAATTTTGAGTTAATGTTTTATCTAATGTTGAAGGAAGTTTATAAATGTAGTGCATTACTAATATACTCAAACTATCATGCTTATATGAGGGAGCCTTGAAATAGCCTAAAATAATAATGTAGGGCCTCTTTTTGAGTTACAATTCTATGTTTAGGCCCTAGCCGGAAGTTGAACTTTAATTAATGAACCTAATGCCACGAGTTGAACAAGTTTGTGTACTTTGAATTTATTTATTCTTTAGTAGTGTTTATACATTGGACTTGCTGGGATTTAAAATAGGTTATAGGGGTGTGAAAAGTGAGGATAAATTCTAACTTTTCAAATTTTGAGATTTTCTTCAACTTACATTATCCGTCAATATTGTTGGAAGCTAACGATTGGTTTTCAGGTATACATGTCACCTAAAGTATACAAGAATAAAGTATCTTATAATTCGAGGAGATGGGTAGAGTCTCCAAAGCTTAGCAGTTTAGTTGAGGGGTATTCGAGACAATGTCATAATGGATATAGTGACATACAGAGTTACATGTGGAAAAACTCACCATGCTGTTTAGACACTCGTAACATAGCAAAGGATGAAGTCTAAGAGAATATCACCACCATATACTCCTTCTACAGATGATGATGAGGATATACCTGTCTAACGGGCCGGGCTGGGTCAACCCGGAATTGGCCCTCTCAATTTTCCCGGGTTACGGGCCGGTTACGGGCCGGGTTTGGCCTTAACCGGTCCGGGTCGAGTCGGGCCACACAGTAAAAATTTTAAAACCCACCCGGAACCGGCCCACTTAACCCAACCCGCTAAAACCCGGTCAAACCCGGTTAAAAACCGGTCAAACCCGTCAAAAAATTAAATAAATAATCACATATACACTATATATACACTCGATATACACAATATACACTTTATATACACTATATATACACTCGATATACACTATATATACCCATGAAGTCATAATTTCTTCAAGTTTGAGGTCGTCGTTGGGCTCTGGTTCCATTCCTTAGTTTCTTCTTTCTGCTCTATACATGTATACGTTAAACATACACGTCTATAGAAGATCCATTCACATATATACACTCTATTCTATGTATATGTAATACTTTAAATGCAATATACTACATTATATATACATTACAATATGTATAGATATACTTATATACTAATTTATAAAACATATACACATATATATGCACCATTCAATATATATGTACTAGTTTAAATAAAAAATATACACATGTATACGTTAAACATACACGTCTATAGAAGATCCATTCACATATATACACTCTATTCTATGTATATGTAATACTTTAAATGCAATATACTACATTATATATACATTACAATATGTATAGATATACTTATATACTAATTTATAAAACATATACACATATATATGCACCATTCAATATATATGTACTAGTTTAAATAAAAAATATACACATGTATACATTAAATATACACTTCTATAGAAGATATATAAACATATACATTAAATATACATTAAATATACATTAAATATACACTTCTTTTTTCTGTTGCCGAGCCGGGCTGGGCCGGTTAACCGGCGGGCCTTGATCGGGTTGGTCCGGTACGGGTTAACCGAGCCCAATTTTAAAAAAAAATTAGACCGGTACCCGGTACCCTAAAGCCCTAGGGCTTTCCGGGCCGGGTCAAACCGGTTCGGTTTGGTGTTACGGACCGGGTCGGGCTGGGTCAGCCTGGCCCGTTTGACACCCTTAGATGAGGAGACAGAGTCTGAGTCGACTCCACAGGATAAAACACAAGGCCCCCAGTCTGAGAAGGGGTCCCAGGATTTTTCTGATGGGGTTGAGCAAGGGTAGCCATCAGTAATACTCAAGTAAGAAGAGGGTACTAGCACTCATACATAACATAGAAAGTTACCCCAGTTTGAGAAGGGCATAACACAGGAATCTTATAGTTAACAATAGGCACCCATACCTATGCATGCCCTGGATGCACCTCTCAAAGAGGGACATCTGAGGTGGTGTGTAAGAGAAATTTGACACATATATAATGTTGATGGAACTTCCTGGGAGTTACTCAGCCTATAAAATATATCTATAAAGGGTGTTGTATGGACTTATTAGGGCTACAGATGTTACGAGAGCTGAGGGAAATATTTGAAAGGTATCATCTTGGATGGATGACTAGGCCACTTGGTTTATATAGATCTACTATGGTGAATGAGTTTTATGCATCTTACAGAGCATCCATAGTCCTTACCATAGGCCATAATCCATGCTTTACCAGATTTTTATGACTGCCATAGCTTGATCACACATAAGTCATAGAGGCTAGAGTTGATGTTAGAGAGGAAACTATCCACAGAGCCATATTTATCACAGATTACATTACACCCACATCTATAGCTGATGTAACCATTGATTGAGGATAGAATAAGATCTTTATATTATACGAAATACTGAACCCATGAATGAGAGGCTTCAGATAGATTGATGGATATCCAGTTACATTTTACCACAGGGTGATGAATCCCCTTGGATTGAGACCACAACTATAATCAAGAAGGGGATTTGATAGTAGAGGTAAGATTTTGGTGGTTGATAATTCAATATCACTTTCTTTCCACTGCTTTAGATAATGAATTTAACTAGGATGGAGCAGTATTGGTTTCCTACTTGATGTCTAGTTATGATATTGATTTTTTTGCCATTCCCGGGTAGGAGCTAGATGATAGAGCTATTAGTGAGATAACAAACCTGCCATTACCTTATATGATCCAGAGGCTATGCAATAAGACAGGTATGCCCGAGTTACTAGGTATTAATGTGAGGGTGGCTTCTACTAGGATTGTACAGATAAGGAACCTAAAGGGTCTAGTATATTCAGGCACTTATAGGAGATCTAGACAGGGGTAGCAGTACCACATGCCCAGACTCCCAAAATTTTTCATAGTGTTTTACAAAGAATATATAGATAATACAAGTATTGGTATAGACGTGGATGTAGAAGAACATAGAGATGCTCAAAATTCAAGTATACAGGGCAAGGGGACACATGCTACTTTTTCTTCGTTCTTAGCTTTGACCTCAGATCTAGTTGGTGCATCTGCTGATCCATCTTTCCCATTAACTATATCTTCGATAATAGATATGATTACTATATTCAGTGAGTTTTTACAGAGCCTAGTGGATAGCTAGTGGTCTATAGCTGCTTTGTTGAAAGTTGGTAAGACCGAGATGACTACCCTCTTTTAGAAGATGAGATCAGGAGTCAAGATTAGATTTGAACAAGATGAGGATACATGGGAGGATACAAAGAGAGACACATTATCAAATCTGCATGTCAATTTTTAGACACAGATTAATGAGATAGAGAAATAGGTTATATCCCTATATATATAGAAAGTTGCACCTGATTTTATTCAGATAAAAGAGGATTTGATATCCTATGAGCAGAGTTACTCTCTCTTGTAAAGAGCTGTGTAACATATACGCCATATAGGATACCCCTTTTATTCTATATATCACCTCCGTATGACCCAATATAGTTTGACTTCTTCGAAGAGAAAGATGAGGAGATCCCAATAGTTGGGACAAAGAGAGGCCACTTATACAATTTATAGGATCCTATTATGATTGAGTAAGAGGGCCTTAAAAAGGCTAGACATTATCCTATTATGATAGGCAGAGGTATGATCCTAGGATAGCAGGTGTATCATACAGTAGTGCACCGCCACTACCACTGCCTCCGCCAGTATTCATGCCCTATTTGAGGCGACTCCTAACTTGGGAATACTCGTAATACTGTAGGTACTGGAAATAAAGATCGAGGTAATGGACATTGGGTTGCTGAAAATCAGGCCTAGGGAAATGCTGGTAGAGGCCAATCGAGAGCTTTCGCACTTACTAGACAACATGTTCAGTCCTTGAACACAGTGGTTACATACATTCTTTTGGTCTGTTCATTTTATTCTTATGCTTTGATTGATTTGATTTCTACCCATTCTTATGTGTCTTTATACTTTGATGTGAGATTTGATAGACAATAAGAGATGTTAAATTATCCTTTTTTTGGCCCCCATTTGGGAGATTCTTTATTAGTTGAGTATGTATATCATGGCTGCCAAATTATATTGAAAGGTAGGGATACTCTTGCTGACCTGATTATACTTAATATGATTGACTTTAATGTGTTGATAGGCATAATTGGTTATATACTTGCTATTCTACTCTAGATTGTCATGCATATATTGTTCAATTTGAGAAACCCAACGAATATAGCTTTGTATTAAAAAGGGGTCAGGTTTCAGATGTTGGTACAAATATATCTTTTATGTAGACCTAAATACTATTGAAGAAAGGTTTCATGGGTCTCTTGGCTACGATGAGTGATGTTAGAGAGAGAACATAGTTTGGAGGAGCTATTTGTGGTGCAGGAATTTTGTGATCTATTTCCTGAGGAGTTTCCAGGATTACCTTCAGCACAAGAGATAGACTTCAGTATTAATTTGGCACCTGACACTATGCCAATATCCATACCCTCATATCAAAATACACCAGTAGAGTTGAAAGAAGAAAGATGGGTCTCTAAGAATGTGTATTGACTACATATATCTATACAATGAAACACTATGCAATAAGTATCTATTACCTCGTATAAATGATCTCTTCAATCAATTCCAAGGGGCCATCTATTTTTCAAAGATTGATCTTTGGTTTGGTTATCATAAGCTTAGAAGTAGGGAGGAAAATATATCCAATAAAGCATTAAGAACTTAATATGGGCATTATGAGTTCCTTCTGATGCCTTTCAGGTTGACTAATTCTCCTGCTACATTCTTGGACTTGATAAATAGGGTGTTCAGGCCGTTCCTAGACAAATATTTTATCGTATTCATTGATGATATTTTGATATATTATTGTAGCCAGGAAGAATATGAGAAGAATTTGACGATTGTATTGCAGACATTGCAGGAACATAAGCTTTATGCTAAGTTCTCAAAGAGTGAATTTTGGCTTAATTCAGTTTCATTTTTGGGGCATGTTGTCTCTAAATATGGTATCACGGTGGATTCAAAAAAGTCAAAAGCAATGCCAAAATGCCTTAGACCTACTTTACTTACAGAAATTCACAGCTTTATAGGTTTGGTTGATTACTATAGGCGTTTTGGGAAGGATTTCTCTGAAATTGTAGCTTCATTGACCAGGTTAATGCAGAAAAATATGAAGTTCCATTGGACAGAAGAATATGAGTAGATCTTCCAGAAACTCAAAACATATTTGACCACAACACCAGTATTTGCCTTACTATCAGGTTCTGGTGGACTCAAAGTATTCTATAATGGTTCGAGGGTTGGATTAAAATGTATTCTCATGCAACATGATCATGTAATTACTTATCCTTTAAGATAGTTGAAAAATCATGAACTGAACTATTCTACACAAGATTTGGAGATGGCAGTAGTGGTATTTGCTCTTAAGATTTTTAGGCATTACTTATACGATAAAACTTGTGAGATTTATACCAGCCATAAGAGATTTAAGTACATTTTTAAACAGAGAGATCTAAATTTTTGATAGTATTGGTGGATGGAGCAACTCAAGGATTATTATTGTGTTATCTTGTATCATCCTAGAAAAGATAATGTTCTAACTGATGCATTGAGTAGGAAATCTATGGGTAGTTTGGAACATATAGCTCCTAGAAAGAGACAATTAGAAAAATATATGCAGAAACATAAGAGGAAAAGGTGACAGATTTGGTGTTGGAAGATCAGGGGTGTTGCCGGATTGTGTTTAAGCTAAATGTTATTTGGTAGAGCACATAAAGGCTACTCAATGTGATGATCTGTGGTTGAGTAAATGTCGAGATGCGGTCCTAGCTGGTCAAAATGAGATGTTGAGTCTTGATTCTGATGGTATTCTTTGAGTAGGGAACTGATTATATGTACCAGTTGTAGATAGGTTAAGACGAGTTATTCTAGTGAAAGCTCACAACTCTAAATATACTATTCACCTTGGCTTTACCAATATGTAACATGACCTGAAGCAATTATACTGGTAGGAAGGTATGAAGAAAGACGTTGCTAACTTTATTTCTAGTTGTTTGACTTGTAGAAGGTTAAGGAGAGCATAAGCGAATGGTGGGATTATTGCAAGAGATTAGGATTCCAGGTTGGAAATGGGAAAGAGTTACCATGGATTTTGTAATCGATCTACCATGACCAATTAAAGTCTATGACTTTTTACGGGTAATTATAGTTTGACTTACTAAATAAGCTCACTTCATGCTAGTAAGGACTATATACAATGGGGTAAAATATGCTCAATTATTTATGGATGAAATTGTATGACTTCATGCATTTCTAGTGTTAATTATTTCTGACAGAGGATCACAACTCACTTCACGCCTTTGGATATCTTTCCAAGAAACATTGGGTACCTGAGTAGATCTTAGGGCTACATTTTATTAGAAAATGGATGGACAGTCAGAGCATACTATATAAGTTTTAAAGGATATGTTGGGAGCCTGCATTCTTGATTTTTGAGGTAGATATGACACTTACTTATCCTCATATAAATGTGCTTACTATAATTGTTTTCAGTCATGTATTCCGATGGTTCTATATGAAGCCTTGTATAGTAGGCAATGCCGTTCTTCTATCAGGTAATTTAAAGTTAGAGAAGCTAAGGTTTTAGGACCAGACTTAGTACAGAAAGCTATGGACAAGGTCCAATTGATTAGACAAAGGTTGCTCATATCTCAAAGTAGAGAAAAGTTTTATGTAGATAAGAGGAGAGGAGATTTAGTGTTCATAGTTGAGGATAACTTTTTTCTATGAGTCTCTCCTATAAAAGGTGTGATGTGATTCCAAAAAAAAAAATTAAATTGAGCCTAAGATATAAAGGACCATATAAGATACTTAATCAAGTAAGAGGTGTGGTATATCATTTAGCACTCACTCCTTAGATGTATTTCATCCACCCAGTGTTCCATGTTTCTATGCTAAGAAAGTGTATATCTGATTCTTCTTATGTTCTTAAAGCACCGGCCTTGTAGATTGATGATAATTTAATGTATGATGAGAAATCAATGGATATTACTGATAGAAAAGTAAGACGGTTATGATCAAAAGAGTTTGTGTCTATGAAAGTTTTATGGAAAAACCATATCATTGAAGAAGCTACATGGGAGTCAGAAAAGGATATAAGACTCAAGTACCCTCACTTGTTTTAGTATTATGGTATACACTTGTTATAAATTCAGGGGTCGAATTACTTAATGTGGGGAGAGTTTAATACCCCAAATCATGAACTAATGAGTAATTATAGTTGAAAAAAGGGAAACAAAGGAATATGAAAATGATCTAAAGCTCATATTAAAAAGAAAAGGAGAAAAGGGAAACAGATTGTGTGGGCTTAAAGCCCATTCAACTAATAGTAATAAAAGGCATTAGCATTAGCCATCATTGGAAAGAACGACATCAATTACCTAAGGAAGATAGTGATTCTCCCTATCTTTATGCAAAAGTAGGAAAAAAAGATCAAAGTTGTTCGTTCAGTTAAAAAAACATAAGGTTTTGAACAAGATTTTATTTTGGTCTTAAGGTATATTTGTTCCCACATATTTATCATAATTTTTAGTCTAGATAATATTTTTTGGGCATTGAAATTTAATTGCTAAAGACAAGAATTATGGAAAATAAGGTATTTTTTGGATACAAAGTTTGATGAATTGAAACTCACCATGAATCCTTGAGGGTTGGTTTATCTAATTTTATCAAAAAGTCAGCCTAAATAAGAAAATTAACATGAGATTGAGATGAGGTGATTATATATTTAATCCAAGAAAGTAATATGAATCTTTTGAGGTAACAAGTTTTGTATTCCGACATGTGTACTGTGATTAGTATCCTTTCCATCATTTTTGTTTATTCACTTTCTTATTTTGTACATGATTTTGATGAAACAAGAAATACTAAATGCTTTGAAATTGCATGTGGGGCAAGTTTTTTACTTGATATGATATTGAAATTGGGTATTTAAGATGTTCATAAGACATTTACCGTTACTTAAGATATGATCACTGATATTCTGAAAGTTCTTCACTTACATGAGAAATAAGTATTTTTGAAATGTGTTTTATTCAAGCTTACATGTAATATACTTTGATATAGCCTTTAAAGATATGTACTATTCTGAAAAAAAATACTTTTGTAGGAATATCTATTGCTTAAAAAGAAAGTATAAATGGGAGTTAACATTGATTTGGATCTCATAGCTAACGTCGGGACCATTAGACCTTGTGCACTTTGTACTTATTGATTAAATGTTATAGCCTTCGCTAGTGGGAGGGTAGAACTAGCACATTGTTACTGATCTACCATAAGTAGGGACCTCCTGATTTGAAATTTGACTTTTTTAAGGGCCCACCGTTGTTTGCTATTCTTGAAGTAGAATGCCAACCTTATTACATGATTCACTCTTAGTAACCTCCAAATATGTAATATTTGATATTATATAATGCTTATTGAGTTTATTACTGAACTATTGGTAGACTTTGCTTATATGAAACAAATGATACTATTTATTGTTAATGTTTTCTGAAAGATCATTTATTTCATGATATTTCATGACTTGTAACCATTAAAACGATTGTGATTAAGTGTTATTACTCACTGACCTAGCATCTCACTCCTCGCTATTATTTTTATAGAGAATGTAAGAGACTGTGATGAGTTTGTTAGCTAGAGGATCCGAGTGGCATATTCCTGGTGAGCCCCATATTTGTTTGTGTGGGAAGGAGTTTATTTATTTCTTATGCTATATTCCTTCAAAACTCTTAGAGTTTCCCTATAGTCATGTCTTTAGAGTTTTGAGTATTCTTTCATTGTTTTAGACTTATGGAGTATTTGATTTTCTCTCATCTTTGGAGATGGATTTCGTATTGTTAGTAGGTGGTATTAGTGCAGTGTTGATGATTTTGGTGAATTGTGTTGGTGTTATTCGTGTGTTAGTTGTGATGTTGAGTTCTTGTGTTGTGGATTTATAATAGGAAATTTTCTTGTTTGGCCAGAAAATAGGGGAAACTCTATCCGATTTTCTATAGAATTCTGAGGTGACTTGATTTGAAGTATTAACCTCCTTAGCGCCGGTCATGATCCTATTTTGGGTTGTAAAACTATCACAAGTTCTTGAGGTTGTTCTTCTATCTTGTGCAATGGACTTCAGTATTCAATGGAACCAATATCTACTGTTATGTGAATTTTTATACAATAATAACTACCACTCCAATATTAACATGGCTCTTTTTAAAGCCTAGTATGGTAGAAGATGTAGGTCGCTAAATGGATGGTTTGATGCATTTGTTGTAAGGTAGTATGGTATTGATATGCTCAAGTATTCAATGTAAAAAGGTAAGGTTATACAAGAAAATCTCATATCAACTTAAAGTTGAATGAAAGATTATGTAGAAAATAAATTGAGGGATATGAAGTTTGAAAAAATAGTGAAGCCACTCTTAAAAGTATTACCCATGAATGGTGCAATGCATTTTATCAAGAAGGGAAAGTTGAGTCCGCGGTACATCGGATCCTTTGAGATTGTACATGGAGTGGATTTAGAACCCTCTAGGTTGGCGTTGCCTTCTAGCATGTCTGGGGTTCACTGGTATTTCATATATCCATCTTAAAAAAGTAAAATTGAGTTTGATATTACGTCAATCATTGGGCGCCTGAGTTATTTGATAAAGAATTATCTCTTGAAGAGGAATCAATTGATATATTGGATCAAGATGTGAGGGAATTGAGAACTAGAGTTGTTACTTTTCTGAAGGCTCAATGAAGGAACCTTCTAGTTAAAATCAACTTGAGAGACCAAGGTGTACAAGTTAAAGTGATACCCACACTTGTTCATAGACTTAAGTATATATTAATGCTTAGTTATTTTATTTTGGGCTAGTTTTCATTTGGAGATGAATGAGTGATAAGTTGGTCTCTAACATAACAACCCAAATCATCATCATGCTTGTAATGATCCTTTAGCTCATTTCCTTTATTTGCATGCTATTTTAATGTTTTACCCTTCCCATAGTAGTTACAAGTCATTCATGACTTGTTGGAACTATCAGTTCGATTATAGAACAGTCTATTTGGATTTTAGACTTATTTCCCTGTTTTAGAGCTTTTGCTATTTAGGATTTGTCTCGGATTAAAACTACTAGTAGATGACCTCGGATGAGAATTCCAACAATGCTATTATCACCAAAATATTTATTTTATGCTAGTCGTACCCTTAGTTTAGGTCCTAAGGTTTCCGTGCCCATTTGGTCTATTTGGCAGATTATGTAAAAAATAGAACATTCAGTATGGGGATGCCCCATATTTGCATATACTGGAATGCCCCATATTTGTTCTCTATTTGTAGTCAACTTTTGAGCATACATTTCTTGTTCTTTGAGGGACCTTATGATGGGTTCAATTTCGGATTTTGTTTGCAGGCCCCATGGGCCCATTCTTGATCCAGTTTAGACCCAATCCTTAATATAGCAATATGGGTCTCGTTTACTACTAAAGATGCGTAGATTACTATATTAATAGTTTGATAGAATTTTGAAGTCGTGGAGACAAGATGGATGAGTCGTGGATGATTAGGGTTGCTGTTCGTCATAGAGGTAAGATTTTATCTACTCTTCTTCTAGAGATGGTGTTTTATATATGTTTGATGTTGGGTGTATTTATGCACTCTAGTGCTACTATTGTAGACTATTTAGCCTAGTTTTGAAGATGATTCATGTGACTAATGGGTTGAGAATGATATAAATTAGCGTTTATGTGTCCCAGTATGCACTTACAATGTTTAATGGTGGTTTCACATGAGTTTTGATTCAAATTGATCATTTGGAGGGCAACCGAGAAAACTAGTGTAACTAGCTTGATTTAGGTGTTTATCTAGGCTATTGTGTTGGGTTCTAATGTATTTTAATGAGTTATTAAGGTTCTTATTATGTATTTATATGTAAAAAAACTTAGTTATAATGTTCAAGGGTCAATTGGATCAAGAAAAGAGACAAACAATAAGTTTAAGCTCAATCTGAATTTAGTCTATGCTTAGCTCATGTTTCTTGTTCATCGGTGAGGATGTTGTGATGTTTTAAGCTTTAAATTGTTGTTTTTTTAATGATATATGATTCTTTTTGAATGGATTATTATTTTATATAAAGGATATACAAGCTTCAAATCAAGTGGAAACAACTTAAAATTGCTGGAAAATGACCACGGAAACACAAGATGCAAGCTGAACGCAATTTTAGACCCTTGAAAAGTATTGAGCGTGTGTAGAGTTTGGGTTTGGCCTATTGGTGCATGATGCATTCCATTGGATTTAAAAGGGGCCAACCATTGTTAAGGACTATGTCGGGGAGCCGTTCCTATTCGCAATTGTCCAAAAATAGTGTCCTAATACGATAACACTGCTTCACATTAAAGACCAAATTTTGGAGAAAAGTGCCCAGTTCTGCCCAGTGATTACATTTGACACAATGGCGTGACACAGTGGCCACCAAAATTGAGGTAATTCTGCCAAGAAAGACGTGGAAACCTAATCCAAGTATGGTTATGACTTATATACTATAAATATAACGTCTTAAAACACGTTTGGGACAATCTTGGAACCCCTAGATCACTTGGAACGAACATTGGAAGCTATCACAACTTCTTTTTAGGTTTTAATTTCTTTAATTTAGCTTTTTTATTGTTTTAATTATTTAGACAATTAATTGGATATTGATTATGGCTATGAGTGGCTAAAAACTCTGTCTCCGAGGTTCAAGCCAAGAACATGAGTACGATTGTTTTGAATTAAGTTCATTTGATTTGCTTATCATTAGTGGTTGTTTGTTTATTCTTGTTTTACTATTTTAGGGATTAGAGACCCTTTGAATACATCAATTGCCAACCTTTTAATCTTGGGAGAGGGGATAAAGAGATAGAACATGGGAATAAACAAAGTATGGTTCTTATTTCTTTATAAAATAAGGAATATGAATTAGTTTTTAGGACAGAGATGTACTTAGAAGACTTACTTGATTCATACATAGGATGATAGCTTGAAAACACTTAGTTTTATTATTACATCCCCACTCAATGATATAGTTGTAATGTCTAAATTAGGTAAAAGATTAGAGGTTGGGAAACCATAATCATGCAATTAACCATACGAATCAACAGCTAAGATAAGAAAATTAATGAATGAAATTCAATAACATAGTATGACTGTTCAAGGTTCTTCAACCCTGGGTTTTATCCTATTGATTGTTTCAATACTTTAATTTCTGCATTCTTTACTGTAGTTTTAATTTACAAATCACAATCTCTCTTCTTAGTTACGCTTGCATCAACTAAATTAAAATTGTGAACTAAAATAGAATTGTTGTTGAATCAATTCTATGTGGGATCGATACTTGGCTTCTTAAAGGCCACTTTATTACTTGATAAGACCACATACACTTGCGTGCATGCTTCGACACTGTAACGTTTTTGCCACCATTGTCGGGGACTTGTAGTTTGGCAATGGTTTATTTTAGTTTCGCTTTTAGATTTATTTGGTGTTTCTATGCTTGGTCTTGGTTTTGTTATTGAAGGAAATGGGTTTTTAAGTTGATAAGCTGGCAAGGGATCATGTAACGCCCCAAGAAAGCACCCTGGGCATCACACGGTACTTACAGTCCTGAGAGACCACAAGCTAACCAATGACTGATATATGCTGTGAGCATTGAATAATAATACTAAAATAAATGTGAAATTAAGTTGAATTGCGATAAGGTTAAAAATCTAAATACTGATAAATAATAATATCTGGTAGAAACATTTGAAAACTAAACACTGTTTGAACTGGTCTAGTCTGAAAGCCCACTTGAACTGTCTGAATATGGAGTTGATGGGACAAGCCCCCAACTAACTCCAACTACTGAACTGCTGATAAACTAAAATACTGAAATAAAAGCACATCCTTAATCGATGAGGACTCACTACTAAATATGCGGCTACTGAGTGGATTTGCCTAAGTGTGGTCGGAAACTTGAGCATCCAAACTTATGATATAAGACATCATAGGGCAAAGAAAGAGTATGTATCAGTATGTGGAATGTACTGGTATGCTAGATGAGGTAAATCTGAATGCGAGTATTTATATGCATGAGCAGTAACTGACTGAATGATATAGAGTAACTAAATATAAGAGTACATGGATAACTGAAGCTACTGTAAATACTGAGTATGTAATACTGTGCATATATGTATTCTATAATTAAGCTTTTATAAAGCTAAGTACTAAGTTCTGATGACTGAGAAACTGATATTTTAAGTTACTGATAGCTAAATTACTAATACTAAGTTATTGTGTTTGACAGTCCTAATTTTGTAGCACTGAACTAAATTCTAAACTAAGACTGATACTAAGACTGTGGGATGTCATCTAATCGACATGCCCAAAATCTAAGATGATAGGGATCCAATTTGTGACCCTTACTGGAAGGGTGCTAATACTGTTCCATGAGTACTAACTCTGGAAAACCAGTATGCCAATCCTAACTAACGGGTGATACCTGGGCGGAGCTAAGCCTAATCTAACAGGTGACCCCTAGGAGGTAATAAAGCCTAGTTTGATAGGTGAGTCATCATCCTGTACTGGCTACGTAGTTTAGGAGTACATGGACTACTACTAACGAATCTGACACTCTGATGGGGAAGCCGTCATCCTTGCACTCGCTCGGTGCTAAATCCTACTCCCAACTGAATGACACTAAACTGAGTATACAGAACTGGACTGGATTGATCCTAAGTTTTCTGAGTTTTCCTGAGTTCTGTAACTGACTGAGTTCTACTAATTTCTGTAGCTGATTGAATTCTACTGATTGTGATATGACTGATACTATTCTATAGCTGACACTAGCTCTAGGTAAACAACTACATTGTCCGGTATTAAATACCCCAAAGACTCTATAGCATAAAAAGAAAGACATAACATGATCATAAAGGCATTACAATACTTGCTTGCTAACAATGCACTCATTTAGATATTTTGTGAAATACTTGATATGCATGAACTTATGCATGAATGGGATCAAATAATAATATGTCATACTTTCAATAGTCAATTCACATAAGAATTTTATCAAACACTTGTAGGGCATAAGCTTATACATGATTGGGACCACATAATAACATGTCATGATTCCACTATTTACTTCACATGTGCAATTTACCACACTTAGGGAGCATGGATTATTTTCATTATAATACCCAACACATGAACATCATGATACATTAATCAATTTGTAAATTCAAGGGTTTATAAAGATAATAACATATTCACCACACATGCTATTCAATTTTCATGAAACTTGCAATTAAAATCATGGATTGAAACCCAACTAATATCATGAACATGAATTCAATCTAATAAAAACATGAAAATTATGATTCTGAGATCTTTTATATTTAAAAAGGTGGGGTGAAAGGAACACATGAATGAACACCTAACATACATGAGAAGAAGAGTTCTTGAAGGTTCTTGGAGGATTTCTTGAGGATTGACCTTGATTCTTAAAGCTAGGGTTTTTGCCTCTTGAGAAATAATGTTTTAAATCTTGAGAAAATTGAGTGAATAATAAAATATTACGTTATTGCGTGTATAAATACCGTTTTTAGGTTTATTAGGGGTTTTGAAAATTGATAAAACAGCCCTTGAAATTAAATAACGGAAGCTGAAAATCCCTATTTTTCACCCAACGCGATGCAGTACAATCACTCCGGCTCACTGGAAAGTGAACAACTAGGGACTGGGTTGGTGGTGTGACGCGGAGCCATCGCGGTGCCTCACTTTATCGGAAACTAGGTCTTGGCACAACGTTTCATTATCGCAGAGAAAAGCTAGAAAAATGATAATTGGGAAATTGGCTGGTGGCACGACGCAGTGGTATCGTGTTGGCTCATTGGAAAATGACAATTATCATTTGGACTGCCTCCGCAATGCTCTGAAGTACTAGGTGGTACACGTTTTCACAAAAATAGCTCTAACACTTTGCCTGGGTATCGAATTTTGACGAATTTCATATCGTTGGAAAGTTGTCTGAATTTTCTACGCATTGGTGAGCTCCAAACTAAATAATATTGAGTATTTCAAAAATTTTACGTTGGATAACTCATAGACTAGGAGCTAATTTTTCTAGGGAAATAAGAGGTATTACAATATCCTCCCCTTGGGAACATTCGTTCTTGAATGAGACTGATTAAGTTGAGGAACACTGATAGACTGAGTTTACACATTGAAAATGCATGACTGAAGCATGACTATTTGACTTAAACTGCTGATACACCGAGTTTACATAATGACCATGCATATATGATGCATGAAATACATAACTTAACTAAATTATGAATGCAAAACTGAATGTGTAATGGTAGGGAATACCAAGTTTACAAGTGTAAATGAATCATGGAACTGAGTAAATCGATAGAAGGCTGCTACCTTAGGTTGAGAATCCTAATGAACCTGAGATCATTTACTGAACATGCATGAACGGTAACATGAGAGCATGACTGAATCTAAAGCATGATATATGAACTGAATACCATGAACTGAACTAATTTCTTGAATACATGTCATGCCATGGAATTGTCATACAACTAAGATTGGAACGAGAGAGTTAACTTATGAGTACCTAGTACTTCAAACTAGATCTTGTTGCTTGAAGAGAAACTGAAAGGTTTAGGACAAGAAATCTCGAGGGTTATAGTGCATATCCCCCTTGGAAAATTATGTCCCTCGAAGAATGCTGACTTGGCTAAGATACTGAGGAAAATATGAGACGATGCACGGGGGACCTACGAACTGTATTGTGGATGAATATTTAGGATCTAAAACTGAGGCGTGACAAAAGAACTGGGATAAACTCGTAACTACATAGTTGTGCCATTTTTGGGTAGTCATATTCATGAGACTCCGGATAGTACGACTAGATGGAAAGAGGGGGAAACCGTAAGAACTTATTCGCCTGACCGCTAAACTAAATTGCTAGCTTTACGGACTAACTCATCCTAAAAACTTATACTCTATTGGGGAGTTTCTTGACACTCTTTCTATAAAGGTCTATAGACTTTAGGGAGCAAGTAGATCTTGGCATGGTCTGTATAAGAAATTTAATTAAGAAGCCACAACATGGCATAAATTCTGTAATATGGGTACTAATAACTCTACCTACTGAGGTCTGAGCTGGACTAAATTCTCCCGCTATGTTCAAGCCTACTCAAATCTTCGAAATACATTTAGCAACGTACACATCAACATGAAATTCAAGCCTATCTATTTAACTACAACCTCATTCAAAACTAGCATGCAATAATCTTTTTTTAACATGAAACATCTACTCTTTCCATTCTAACAAACTGCTTATCACTACATAATTTAATAAGGAGAGGTCACTGAAGTTTAAACATGAGGAACTGAAGCATGAGTGGACACTATACTGAACTTGACACTTAATTGAGGCCTGAGGAATAGAATATCAACCTCATGGATTTATCAAGAGATCTAGACTGAGAATATACATGACATAAATCTAAATTTAACTGATCATTAGGAGTATAGCATAAGTCATAGAAATTGAGCTCACTGTAAGGCATAAGTACATGAGTCATGAGCTGCATGACTAGAGTTTAGAGTTTCTGTATTCATGGAACATGATTCATAATACTGAGGAAACTGGAACTCCTTATACTAGAAACTGTAAATGTACATGATTTTTGATAATGTGCACCAATAAGAACTATGATCAGAGAGCTTCCATGTAAGACATAAGTAGATATCGTGATAGCTGAAGTGCAAAACTTTGCACTGAGGTAAGGATGGGTTGGGCATCAACCTGTCCCACTGCTTCTCTACACATACTGACATTACTACTAAAATCTAAAAATCTGACTTGGTTACTTGTTCTACCATCTCCCCCTTAGCTTAAAGCCGTTATTCTAAGTTTTTGACCCCCTTAATAAACTCTAAATCAAGCTGAGACCACTTTACTCTAGAGTCTAAGATATGACATTGCTCATAAACATTAAACTCATTGTGAAGGACTACTCCTGATAATGTAAGGTCCACTTCTAGTACTTCCTTCTGATACATGATTCTCAGCTTTCTATTGCCCCAACAATCATCATATAACAACCTCAACACTGACTAACTTAGAATTCTCAACTTCTCTTTCTACTATTTTAATCTAGAGATTCAAACTGAAATCAACTAAAACTGAGGTACTACCCCTTCATTCAAGGACTGGTTCATTAAGAAACTTAAATAAAACTACTCTATTATTGAAATTAACTAAAGGGATTTTTTGAAATACTATAACCAAGAAATTCCTGCATATTCATTTTGCTAGAGTAGATTTCCCACTGAGGTAAGCACTAAGAAAGGTTCGATTAAGATTTCTAGTCTGACTTTAAAGTTGACTGCTATGTAAGGAGTTACATAAGATAGAGAAACTCTTAGACCTAATAAGGGATGACTATATAAATAGAAGATCTGGAATATACCAGTGACCACATCAGGAGAACTTTCTTGATCTTTTCTAGAATGAAATGCATAAATCCTGTTTGGGCTTAGCCCACTGGCGGCACAGGAAGTGGCACCCTACTGATTTGTGAGACCGGACAGAGATAAAGGACGAATATGCTAACTTTGTGGACTAGCCTTAGGACATTCTCGGCCTCTATGGCTTGACTTGCCACATACAAACCATATATCACTGTTATCCCTACACATACCATGGTGGTTTCTACCATATTTATGGAAAAGTGGGTGGGTACAACCTCTTTTTATGCTACCCTGAGACTTACAGTCTGATGTGCTATCTTGACTGACACTTCTAAAATTTGGCACTGGAGTGATAGCTAAAGAAGGATTTGGGGCTGAGAATTTTTGATAGAACTAGAACCTGTTACCACCCTCTGACCTTGGCCTAATACCACTTATTCTGACTCTCTTATTCTTTTAATCTTTCTTCCTATGATTCTCTCCCTTGGTCTACACTGTATGAACTCCAAGACTAGATAGGATAACAGCGTGTAGGTTGTTCTGAGAAACTACTAAATAAACTAAGGTAGTAAAAGCAGTTTTGAATTCGGCCTGGGAGATATGCTCGTCCAAGGGATCTACCTGAACGGGATGAGGTGCTGACTGATTTCCAGTCCTTCTTTCGTTAGTCTTTTTGGGAGGCATTTCAATAACCAGAAGGGAGAAAAAAATTACGCTAAGATTTAGAATAAGCTGATGCTCACTCGCACAACATGAATACTGAAAGAAGGGAAACTTTTCCTAAAATATCTCATAGCCTCCTGTCCGTAAGTGTGGCACGCTACACACCAATGCATAAGAGTCTACTTGATGCATATTTCAGCCTCCTGAGGACTCTGTTGAAACTTAGGCTTTGATACCAAGTTTATAATTCCCCGAGAGTACACCCTGTGTGTCACATGATGCTTACAGTCTTGAGGGACCACAAGCTAACCCACAACTGATATCTATTATGAGCAATGAATAATAATACTGAAAGTTTGATATCATATAGCCTCTAGCTATGAAGTCTTGGGTTTGTATACCATGTAGGTGAGAAAATCATCCGTGACTGACTATCCTTATTCTTCTTCCTGGGATGTTTAGAAATATCGGTGCGAAAGGCTGAGGGACGACCACGATGAGTACATATTTTTATATAGGATCAAATAACTTTTGTTCGATCGAGGAGCAAAGATAGATATGAGCTAACAACTTATGTTTTTTGGTATTTTGTTTTGGGTGATTAATGTGAAATTAAGTTGAATTGCCATAATGAAAAAAATCTAAATACTGATAAATAAAAAGATCTAGTGGAAATATCTGAAAACTAAACACTGTCTAAACTGGTTTAGTCTAAAAGCCTCTAACTAAACTGTCTGAATATGGAGTTGATAGGACAATCCCCCAAATAACTGTAAATATTGAATTATCGATAAACTAAAATACTAAAATAAAAGTACATCCTAGATAGATGAGGACTCACTACTAAATCTGCGACTGGAAACTTGATCTGCCTAAGCATCGTTGGGAACCTGACTGTCTGAACCTATGATATGAGACACCATAGCGTAAAGAAAGAGTGTGGATTAGTATGTGGAATGTACTGGTATTCTAGTTGAGGTATGAATGAATACAACGGTTTGTATGCATGAACAATAACTGACTGAATGATATAAAGTAACTGCATATGAGAGTACATGAATAACTGAAACTACTGTAAATAATGAGTATGTAATACTGTGCATATATGTATACTATAACTGAGCTTTTCTAATGCTAAGTACTAATTTCTAATAACTGAGTAACTGATATCTAAAGTTACTGATAACTGGATTACTGATAATGAGTGACTGTGTATGATAGTCCTGATTCTATAGAACTGAACTGAATTCTAAACTAAGACTAAAATTGAGACTGTGGGAGGTAATCATATAACCGACATGCCTCAAATCTAAGCTAATAGGGGTCCAACCTGTGACCCCGATTGGAAGGGTGCTAATACCATGCCACAGATACAAATAATGGAAAATAAGGATGCTAAGCCTAATTGATAAGTGACACCTAGGCAGGGCCAAGCCTAAACTAGTGAGTGACCCCTGGGAGGTAGTCAAGCCTAGTTTGATAGGTGAATCCTCATCCTGTGATGGCGACGCAGTTCTGGAGTACAAGGACTACTACTAATGACTCTGCCTCTCTGAAGGGAAAGCCGTCATCCTACACTCACTCAGTGCTAAATCTTACTCCCAACTGAAAGACACTAAACTGAGTATACAGAACTGAACTAGACCGATCCTGAGTTTTCTGAGTTTTCTTGAGTTCTATAACTGATTGAGTTCTACCGAGTTCTATAGCTGATTGAATTCTACTAATCATGACATGACTGCTACTATTATATAACTAACACTGGCTCTAGGTAAACAAATAGATTGTCGGGTATTAAATACCTCCAGAACTCGATAGCATAAATAGAAAAACATAACATAATAAAAAACACATAACAATACTTGCTTGCTAACAATGCACTAATTTAGACATTTTGTGAAACACTTGATATACATGAACATGTGCATGAATGGTATCACATAATAACATGCCATACTTTCACTAGTTAATTCATATAAGTATTTCATCAAATACTTGTAGGGAATAAGAGTGTACATGATTGGGACCACATAATAACATATAATAATTCCACTATTTACTTCACATTGGCAATTTAGCAAACACTTAGGGAGCATGGAATATTTACATGATAATAGCCAACACATGAACATGATGATACATTAATCAATTTGTAAATTCAAGGGTTTATCAAGATAATCACATATTTATCATAGATGCTATTCAATTTTCATGAAACTTGCAATTAAATCATGGATTAAAACCCAAATAATATCATAAATATGAATTTAATCTAATTCAAACATGGAAATCATGAATCTATGATCTTCTATGTTTAAAAAGGGTTCTTGGACTTCATGGGTGAAAGGAACCCATGAATGAACACCTAAAATACCTGAGAAGAAGATTTCTTGAAGGATCTTAGAGGATTTCTTGAGGATTGACCTTGATTCTTAAAGATAGAGTTTTTGCCTCTTGAGATAAAATGTTTTAAATCTTGAGAAAAGTGAGTGAATAATGAGATATTAGGTTATTTAGGGTATAACTCCCGTGTTTAGGATGATTAAGGGTTTTGATAATTGACCAAAAAACCCTTAAAATTAAATAATAAAAGCTATAAGTACCAATTTTTCACCCCGACATAATGCGGTACAATCGCACCGGCTCACTGGAAATTGGACAACTAGGAACTGGGCTGGTAGCGCGATGCGGAGCCATCGTAGTGCCTCACTGGATGGGAAACTGGGCCTTGGAATGATGCAGTGGTATCATATTGTCTTACTGGAAAATGACTATTTCCATTTGAATTGCCTTCGCGACTCGCTGAATTACCAGTGGTTCACTATTTCACAAAAATGATTCTAACTCTTCTCCTGGGTATCGGATTTGGGAAAATTTTATTTTGTTGGAAAGCTAACTAAAATTTCTACTCATTGGTGATCTAAAAAGTAAAAAATACTGGGTATTTAAAAATATTTTTATTGGATTACTCATGGACTAAGAGTTAATTTTAGCTAGGGAAAAACGAGGTAATATAGAACGGGAGTTGGTGGAAACAAACCCCAAACCAGAGCAAGACTTTCATTAATGTAAGAGAGAAGCAATCCTTCTCCCTAGTGATGTGATAGCCTTCTATTAGCACATTTAATACTTTTAACTTAAAATAATAGTAAGTTCTAAGTAGCAACTGCTATTTTTTATCATATTTCATATGATTTTATAGGAAAGTCCGGATGCATGGAAATATATGAAAGCTATGTCAAGAAGCTTTCTTTTTGGTAAAAATAATTGTGTTTTGAAAACTTCACCTAATGACATGGTCTGATAAGCTATCAGATCTCTGGTAAGCCGTCATACATGTCATCACATTAAGGCAGAGAATAAGAAAATGGAGACATGTCTAACGACATGTCTGATAAGTTACCAGATCTCTGATAAGTCGTCAGACTTGTTGTTACACTGAAGCAGAACACAAGAAAATTATAGTAGTTTTGAATATTTTCTGATAAGTTGTTAGATTTATGATAAGCCGTCATATTTGGTGTCACACTGAAGAAGGTATGATGATATTCTCTGATAAGCTATCAGCTTTGTGATAAGCTTTCAGACATACCGTCAGCTAAAGGAGAAAAAGCTAAATTTTTAATTTTCAATTTTTCTTAAAGTACGGATATGAATAGGGGCTTTTAGGGTTTCATTCAGTATCTGGAACTAATTCCAAATGCTAGTTTACTTTCTTTCTAGGTCTCTTAACTTTAAATTTAATTTTCAATTCTTTGATTGAGTTTTGGGATATTCTTCTTGAACTTGAAAGAGCATCAACCTCAGACTTTATTTTTAATTGCTCTGACTGATGAATACAATTATTACTATCTCTTTCTTTCTTATGGGGAACTAAAAGAAATAACTAGAGTTGTGGTATCTATAATTATTCCTTCATGGATTTAATAGGTTGTTAGGGTTTGAGAGATTGTGGGAACATCTTGAGAATTCCTTTGTAATGATTTTTTTCTATTGGTTGCAAGCAATAGATCTAGCCTTATGTCTGTTTGCTCGAACTGATAAATACACTAAAGATAGTGAATTATCAACGAGGATTTGTAAAGGTTAATTTTCCATCTAATGGTTAATGTTGTAACAAGATTAATCAACTCGAGATAAAATCAGTGTGAATTGAAAATTTTTCTAAGTTCAAGAGAATTAGGTAGCACAACATCTAGGTAGGTTGAGAAACACTTAGATGGACTATTGATACTGATAATTTGGTCTTTTCCACAAGTCATGAGAATCCAGTACTACTACTATTATTCAATGAGGCGTTAATAATCATAGTGATCATAACCCTAGTTTCTCTCTATCATTGATTTAAACCATTGAAATTTTAGCTTTGAGTTCTGAAGCAAGTCAAAAATTTTATCAACCATTAAAAATCCCCATTTTATCATTTCATATCATTTGTTTGAAGTTGACTTGTAGTTATAGTTTAAAATTAGGTTAATCTCCACTCACAGTTTTCCTCGCAGATTAGACCCCGACTCTAATGTTGGGAAATTATATTGACAACGACCGTCGTGCACTAATGAACATGTAAGTTGAGCATTATCAATAATGGCACCATTGTCGGTGAACGATTTGGCGTATTGAGTTGGTGTGAAATTTTAGCCTACTTGCTTGAATTCAAATTTATAATATTTATTTTTAGTTTTCTTTTATTTCTTGTGTTAGGTAGATTTTTATTTTAGTTTACTTAATACTATGGCATTGTGGAATGAACATCAGATTGGTGGTTGGAAATATTATCTTGATGATCCATGTCCATATTGTGATGTACCTTACTTTTGGCAAGATTATAGATATGCTCCCCGGAGAGAGATGTATGCAATATCTCCATCCTACCACGATTATAATTGTTCTTTATGAGGTGGTCAAGATGGACATTGGAGTGATTTCCCAAATACCCCCTCCCCTATTGTGCTAACCTAAATTCTAGCTCTTCTTATGAGTTTGATACGCCTTATGGTTAAGAAAAGGAAGAACAAAGCACAAAAAAGAGTGGCATTGAAGCAATGTTTCAATGAATATTGGATCTCCAAAAAGAAACGTATGATATTGTACGTGATATACGTCAATACATGAAGCCAATCATTCATGAGCATATGGATATAGAGGTCAATCATTCAAAGCATTGTTTTATATTATGTTTAGATGATATCTTGTCTGTGGAATCATTTAAAATAATGGAAGAGTGTAAAGATGAGGAGCAAGAACCCTATATTGATTTTGAGCAACCCTCGGTGATTTCTCAACCAACCAAACCAACCATGAGAGATGATGCCAAGATTTAGGAAATAGTGCTAAAGGCAAATGATAAAACCAAGCCAATCTATCATAAAGACTCTAGCCCAATTCAGGGTGAAGAGGTCAAGAAGGATGCAACTCCAAAATTAAGGAAAAGAACTCACTCGAATCACTTTTCAATATTATGCTTGGTGGATATGATAAAAGTCGAATCACCTAAGCAAATGATGAATTTTGGAAATAAGGAGGAAAATTCCTACATTTTTGAGTTTGTCTTTCCAACAGGGTATAATACAACCCCAATCTTGAAGTCCAAGAACCTTAAAGATCAATGTCCATTTAGTTTTTTATTTTAAGATTGTTACCATTGCCAAATGAGCTCACATAAAAGTTCAATGCAAAATTGGGCAAGCAGTTCAAGTCTTTGAAGTGGCATGATAGAACTTTCCTTATCATGCTCTCACATTTTCCCAACGCACCTAAAAGATGTAAAGATTGAAAGATGGGCAGACTATTCAATCATCTAAGTGGTGGTATAAAGGATAAATAACTTTCATGGTAACTTGATGAATTCTAAGTAGTCAAGATAACCTAGTCATGCCGCGACATTAAATCAGGCGCTGCTTGGGAAGTAACCCAAGGTATTTCGTTATTTGCATTTATATTATGTGATTGACATCAGATCTCTGCACGTATGGTGCCACAAGTATGTTTGTAACTCTCTTGTTTTAGTTTGATGCATTCGGGACAATGCATGATTTTAAGTTGAGGGTGTTGAGACTATTTGTGGCTGTGGATGTCCTCTGGGGTTTTTTGTTGTCGTGCCTCTTTCCCCAGAGTCTTATTCCTAGTAGAGCTGGTATGTTTAGGTGTACTGTGTTTGTTTTTTGTGATGTGTTGTGGTTAATTGGTAGAAAAATAAGTATTTGGGGCTGTTGACATATTTTGTTGATTTTTGGGAATAGTAAATACCTCTCCAATTATCTATTTTGTAATTGTGTGATCTATGTGATGTGCATATATATGCAACTACTGCGAATATTTCTATGGCATTGGTATTAGGGACATGATAATCATTGCTAACAATTGAATGAATCGTATAGGTAGTAGCTTGTAATGTACCTTTGTGCCATGTGTTTGTGAGATACTACCTAGTTCCCATTATGTGTCAAATCCATAAAGTACACGGTAGGTCTTGCCTTAGTTGTAAGAGAGTGGTTAGGAAAGGATTATAGGACATTTTTGATATTAGTTCACTTTTAGCCTGAACGACCTTCCATGTTTGAATAATAGACCTTGATCCTAATTTTGAGCTTGAATGCCTATATTTTTTTATTTTTTTATACCTATCACCTTCCCTCTTGTATCACAATGAACCTGATTTATCCCTGATCCTCCTTGGGCATTATGCACTTTGACTTAGGGAAATCGCCTAAGTTGAGGATGGATATCATAGGGGTGCGTTGATGATAGTCGACTTTACACGCCTAAAGTACCATATTTTACCCATATTTTAGCTAAGTTTTGAGGACAAAATATATAATTCATGCACTTTTAGTCCTTTTTCCTGTAAGTGAGCTAACAATCGTGATTAGCAAGTTTTCAGGTATAAATGATGCAGATTTCAGCATTTTATGGATAACTTTACGCCAAAGAAAGCTTCACGAAAGAAGGAAGGGAAAGCTTGGATGCCAAGGACCAAAAGTGATGCATGGGAAACCTGTCCCGGGCAAAAACAACATTTCTGAAGACTTTGGGGATTAGCAGTAACTTATTAGGATTAGGATAATGATGCAGTAACCCAGTAGGATTGGGTTAAGTAATGCAGTAGCTTAGTAGGAGTAGGATATGGGTGTTATAAATACCCTATTTGGCTAGAGATTTTTAAGACATTCTTCATTCTTACAATTGATTCTACTTCTAGTTCCGCAATACACTCCTCCATTAATTCTACTTTTTATTCTTCTTCTATTCATGTATTTAATTCTTAAATTACGCAACAAGAGAAACGCTACTTTGAAAGGGAGTTCACGCCTAAAGCCATACCACACCATACTACACATGAGATCTTTATTGTGGTATAATAATAATGTCTATTGTGATTTCCTTCGCACTCTTGAGTAGCTAAACTTCTCTGTTGGGGTTATGGAAGCCTTATGAGATACTATCTATTGCTATGAGTTTGTGAATTCGTGACACGTATGCTTCTTATATCATTATTCTCTTCATCTTAATGCAAATTCTTGTTGTTGCAAACACATAGAATACGCCAGTATAGCATTAGCTTGTTCGAAAGAAAAGTTATATGTCTGGAAAATAGATAATGTCAAGGTAATAGGGCACCAACCCCTGTTAAAAAGTTAGTGCCATAACTGGATTAACCTCTTGCAGAATTTGTACCGTTAGATACGCTTTAAGCTCGAAAGAGTTAAAGTAAAATAATCCTTGATAGGTCGAAAGACACCTGGATTTACCATAGAATATAATTCTCTATAAGCACATGCATGTATGAATTCCGCATAACTCATAGCCAATAGAGACGTACAACTCATAAGGTGGACATAACCCCAACTCTCGATTCTCATTGGTTAAACTCTTACTAAACATTCTTTCTTTTTACTTTGCTATTTTCCGTTTTTACTCTATTACTTTGGTTACATTAATTGCACGTTAAAATTCCCCCTTTTTACGAGACTTGCATCAAAAGTCTAATAATCTTTGCTTACTTATTGACCGGCTATTCCCTGTGGGATTGATACCCAACCCAGTTGGGTTCTATATTTGACAACGACTGCTTACACTCTTACGAGAGCTGTAGTTTGAGCGTTATCAAAAATTGGCACCGTTGCCAGGGAATACAAGTGTCAATTAAGTTCATGATAATTACTAGACCCTTTGGTCAAAGATTCTCGTACTTTACTTTTAGTTTGTTGTTTTTGGTTTCTGCAGGTTTTTTATTCAGTGCATGCCCCATACTCGAAGTTCTGGTCAACCGTTATTAACTATCAATCCTGAACCACAACGTATTGGCAGAATAGAGGCACAAATGGAAATCGAAAAAATGGCTGCCCAACAGGAATAGGCAAGACTAGCCGCTCTTGCCGCCGCTCAAGTGCATCAACAAAATATTGATAACCCTGGGCGAGCAATAAATCCTGACGACGAGGACCTAGGTGATGACGAGTTACTAAACCCTAGGCATGCTGCTGAGATCGCAACACCTGCTAACAGAAGAGATCGTTAAGATAGGTTTAGGCCTGATCGCTGAGCCATGAAACCAGCATTCGACGATGATGATGATGATCTTGATGGAGCCGGAGCCACAGGAGCCATTATTCCTCCACCATTGGCACCCGGAGCCAAGTTCAACATCATGAGCACCATGATTAAGTTATTGCAACTCAAGGGATTATTTAGTGGACTAGCAGGCGATGATCCGAATATGCATCTCATCAACTTTATTCTACATCCAAGTCGTTCGACAATCCTGGTGTTGGTCAGAATGCAATTCGATTATGTCTATTTCCATTGACTCTGTCTGGGGAGGCAACTCTATGGTTAATGGGCTGACTTCTGATTATATTACAAATTGGAGGCAATTGAGAGACGCTTTCCTAGAAAGATTCTTTCCTCTATCCAAAAGAGCACAATTGAGAGATGAAATCAGCAACTTTCGTTAGCTTCCAACTGAAGCTCTTCATGAAACATCAGAGAGGTTCAAGACGAAGCTAACACAGTGCCCAAACCATCATATGACTAATGTTCACCTAATGGAGATATTATACAGAGCCTTGAATTCAATAACTAAACCAGTGCTGGATAATGCGGATGGAGGATCATTTATGGACCTCACCTTTGGTCAGGCAAGCAATATGCTAGATCGAATAACAAAGCAAAGTAGAGCTTGGCATACCAGGGATTCTGAGGTAGGAAGCCCCACTTTATCTATTAGAATGACTGCAGACCAAAGAAGAAGACAAGAAGAACGTGATCAAGATATGGCGCACATAAAAACGCAAGTGGATCTTCTTACAAAGTATCTATTATCAGGAAAGACCAAAAAAGTCAAAGCCGTTGCGTCAAAAGGAAGAGACGAATCTGATTCAGAAGAAAAAGTCAACTACTTAAACAATTAGGGGGGTTTCCGAGGTAATACCCAAGGAAACCAAGGTTGGAACTATTATGATAAATCTGGAAACAAGGACCAAGGTAGTTGGAAGAATAAGAATGAAAAGAGTGGTTTGTATGTTCCCCCTAGAAGACGTGATGCCACTGCATCTGGTTCTGGAAATATGGAAGATATGATGGCTAAACTATTGAAAGGAGTGGAAGCAACCAGCGCGGGAGTAACGGAGGTAATAAAGGATTTGTATTCAATGAAGCAATTGGTTGATTCATATTGTACTTCAATAAAGCAAATAGAGCAGAAATTGAGCCAACTTTCAGCAGCGCTCAATCAAAGAAAGGCTGGCACTTTACCTAGCGACACTGTACAAATCCAAGGAATGACGGATCATGCATGGCTATCACTACCCAAAGTGGTAAGGTGCTGGAAACTTCATCCAAAGTCAAGCAAGTGGTCAACCATATAACGAACAATGATGATAAGGCGAAAGGAGAAGATGCCGTAGAAACTGGCCACGACGTCCATGACGTCACCCCTAGCGGTTTGTAGCCTGAAAAGACCGAAATACGGAAGCAAGAGGAGAAGAAATCCGTGGAGAAAAAAATTCCACTTCCACCACCACCTTTTCCTCAAAGATTGAAGAAGGTGGCGGATGATACAAAGTTCAGCAAATTCATGACAATGTTAAAGCAACTGACCATTAATATTCCATTAGTGGAGGCACTAGAACAAATGCCTGGGTATGCGAAATTTATGAAGCATCTCTTGATAAAGAAGCGGGCAGCAAGCTATGAGTTGATAGATACTGTTCATCATTGCAGTGCAATTGCTACCCGATCACTAGTTCAGAAGAAGGCTGACCCCGGTGCTTTCACTATTCCTTTCACAATTGGATCTTTGAATTTCTCCAAGGCATTATGCGATTTAGGAGCCAACATCAATTTGATGCCATTATCTATTTACAAAAAGTTGGGGTTGGGTGATCCTACTCCGACCAATATGAGGCTCGTAATGGCAGATAGATCGGTAGAATGACCTGTTGGTATTCTATGTGATGTATTGGTAAAGGTTTCTTCATTCATCTTTCCGGCAGACTTTGTTATTTTGGATTGTAAGGCAGACTCAGAAGTTCCCATAATATTGGGGCGCCCTTTCCTTGCAATAGGAAGTGTGCTTATTGATTTAAAAGCTAATGAGCTTTTATTCCGAATAAATGACGAAGTAGTTCACTTTGATATGTGCAAATCAATGAAGCAACCCAAAGATCTAAACATATTCTCGGTGGATGAGGTTTACTTCAATGATGAGAAAGAATTACTTGAAGAGGAGCAGCTTATTGATGACCCATTGGCGATTGTGCTTATGAATGATGAGCGTAAGGATGCTGAAAATTATGAAGAAACTATTGGTGCTCTAATAGGATTAGGGTCATATCCTCATGCTCCCAAGAAGCTGGACCTTGATCTAAAAAATTGACCCACACCACCAGCTAAACCATCTATTGAAGAGCCACCCACGTTAGAATTGAAGGAGCTTCCTAGTCATTTAAAGTATGCATTCTTAGGAAGCGGAAACACACTTCCAGTCATTGTGGCGACAGATTTGGGTGAGCAGAAAGTTGCAGCTCTCATTGTTATTCTACGAAAGTACATAAGAGCCATTGGTTGGACCACTAATGACATTATTGGTATTCCACCTAGGATTTGTACACACAAGATTCAGCTTGAAGAAAATTGCACACCCACTATTGAGCATCAAAGGCGTCTCAATCCACCTATGCAAGAAGTGGTAAAGAAAGAAATTATTAAGTGGTTAGATGCAGGAGTTGTGTATCCAATCTCTGACAGCACATGGGTAAGCCCGATACAATGTGTTCCCAAGAAAGGAGGCATGACGGTAGTTGCGAATGAAAAGATTGAACTTATTTCACTCAGACCCATCATAGGATGGAGAGTATGCATGGACTACCAAAAGCTGAATTCAAGGACACTCAAAGATCACTTTCCAATGCCATTTATGGACCAAATGCTCGATCGATTAGCGGGGAAAGGATGGTTTTGTTTCTTAGATGTTTATTCCGGCTATAATCAGATTTATATTGCCCCCGAAGACCAAGATAAGACAACGTTCACATGCCCATATAGTACGTTTGCCTTCAAACGTATGCTATTCGGGCTATGTGACGCACCAGCCACCTTTCAGCATTGTATGATGTCCATTTTTTCTGATATGGTTGAAGATACTTTGGAGGTATTCATGTACGATTTTTCAGTCGTGGATGAGTCATTTGAATTGTTCTTAACAAACCTAAGTATGGCGTTACAAAGATGTGTTGAATTCAACCTAGTGCTGAATTGAGAGTGGCACTTTATGGTCAAAGAAGGTATCGTTCTTGGGCATAAAATCTCTAAAAGAGGAATTGAGGTTGATCGAGCTAAAATTGAAGTCATCGAGAAGCTACCACCTCCAATTTCTGTGAAGAGAATTCGTAGTTTCCTCGGTCATGCAGGTTTCTATCTGCGGTTTATCAAAGACTTCTTCAAAATTATTAGTCCATTATGCAAACTCTTGGAGAAAGATGCAAAGTTTGACTTCAATGAAGACTGTTTGAAGACATTTGAATGCCTTAAAGGGAAGCTAATTAAAGCTTCTATCATGGTAGCACCAGATTGGTCGCTACCGTTTGAGGTCATGTGTGATGCTAGCGGGGTAGCCGTGGGTGTTGTACTTGGCCAGAGAAGGGAGAAGTTATTCTAGACTATGTACTATGCTAGCATGGTCCTGAATGAAGCCCAAAAGAACTATACAGTCATAGAACAAGAGCTCCTAGTGGCTGTGTATGCTTTTGAGAAGTTCCGTGCTTATTTGTTGGGAACCAAGGTGATCGTTCAAACAGACTATGCAACTCTAAGATACTTAATGACAAAGAAGGATGCAAAACCAAGACTAATTCGATGGGTATTGTTGCTGCAAGAATTTGATTTCGAGGTTAAAGATAGAAGAGGTTGCGAGAACCTAGTAGCAGATCATCTATCTAGACTCAAAAATGAGCATATAGCGCAGCATGATCTTAAGATTGATGATGCATTCCCTGACGAAGAAATCTTAGCCACAATAATGGAAGAGTTACCATGGTATGCCGACTTTCCAAACTTTGTGGTGAGTAATGTGATACCTGCAAATTTATCTTTCCATCAAAAGAGGAAGTTCATGCATAATGTAAAACACTACTTTTGGGATGAGCCATATTTGTTTCGACGATGCGCTGATGGTGTTATCAGGCGATGCTTATCCCATGTGGAGGTGCCTAAAATATTGGAAGGATGTCACACTTCCCAAGTCAGGGGATATCACACAGGTAATCAGACAGCAATAAAGGTATTGCATAGTGGATATTATTGGCCTTTGATATTTAGAGATGCTTACGACTTTGTGAGAAGATGCAACCAATGCCAGAGACAAGGTGCTATTTCGAAACACCATGAGATGCCCATGTCGAAAATTCTTGAAGTAGAGCTCTTTGATGTGTGGGGAATTGATTTCATGGGACCATTCGTAAATTCGTTTGGAATAAAATATATCCTAGTTGCTGTAGATTATGTTTCGAAATGGGTTAAAGCAGTAGCATTGGCCGACAATGAGGGAAAGCGTCTTGTAGCATTCTTGTAGAGGAATATCTTCTTTCATTTTGGAGTACCACATACTATCATAAGCGATGGAGGATCTCACTTTTGCAATAAGCTATTCAAATCCATGTTGGCAAAATATGGTGTCAAGCAATATAAGGTAGCCACACCTTATCACCCACAAACTAGTGGACAGGTAGAGGTTTCCAATCGAGAGATCAAGAAAATCCTTGCTAAAACGGTAAATGCTAATAGGAAAGATTGGTCTCGGAAGTTGGACGATGCACTGTGGGCCTATAGGACTGCATTCAAAACACCAATTGGCATGTCCCCGTACCAACTAGTTTATGGGAAGGCCTGTCACTTGCCCATTAAGCTCGAGCATAAATCATTGTGGGCCTTGAAGTGACTTAATTTGAATGGGGATGATGCTATGAATCTGATATTGGAGCAACTGAACGAGATGGATGAATTCCGTCTACACGCTTATGAAAGATCGGATCTCTACAAGGAGCGGATGAAAAAGTATCATGATCAGCGGATTGTCCAAAGAAATTTTCAAAAGGGTGATATGGTACTTCTTTTCAATTCCATACTGAAGCTATTCCCAGGTAAGTTAAAGTCTAAGTGGTCGGGTCCATACAAAGTTAACCAAGTCTACTCGTCTGGAGTAGATAAGTTGGAAGACAATAATGGTGGTGTCTTTAAGGTGAATGGCCAACGTGTAAAACCATATATCGGTCCTCTTGACTCGATAAAATATATGGCCATCACCTATCTCGACGAAGTCTAAGTACTCGAGGTAACTATGTCATGTCGCGACAATAAATCAAGCGCTAGATGGGAGGCAACCCATCGTTTTTCAATTTTTTTTCTTTATTTTGTTCTACTAAGTGTTTTGCTTTTGATAAATGATAATACAAAAAGAAGAGTCGTGCCACGACCAAAACTAAGGCGCTTGATGGGAGGCAACCCATCGTTCTAATTGTTTTAGTTGTTTTTGAGTAAATGTAGGTGTAAAGAGGTGTAAACGAGGAGATTGGTTTCAAATTTTGATTTGGACGTAAGCATGTTGAAGGTGGTAAGTTAGGAATAAAGAAGCAAAACAATATGGATTGGGCATTGCTTATGAAAACATAGGCAACGAACAAGGCTAGGCCTATGTAAAACTAGGCCACGAACAAGGCAAGGCCTATGCTATGGCCTAAGCTCTCGGATTTTAGTGTGCCATAGCATAGGCGCCGCCCATGCCCAAGTATGCCATAGCATAGGCGCCGCTTATGCCAATGCCTTTTGTCTCTGAATCTCATATGCTATGGCATAGGCGCCCCCTATGACCAACAATGCCATGGCATAGGCGCCGCCTATGCTCAACAATGCTATGCAAAAGGCGCCGCCTATGCCAAGCATAGGCAAAGCAAAATACGCTGCCTATGGTCACTTTTTGTCTCCAAATCCGATTTTAAATGGGTCAAAATCCAACCCAAGCTTATCCTATAAATAAGACACTTAGTCTTGAACCAAAAACACATTGCAAACCTAGCATAAGCGCCGCCTACCTCTCCAAATCCTCTAAAAATTTTTTTCCTTTTGCTCTTCTACTTCACAAGAACATCTCCAAAGGCATCAATCAAGTAAGTGCTTCTTTGTTCTTCATTTATCTTCCGTAAGTGCTACACTATTACGCCTATTATGAGTTGCTGAATCTTGAAGTAGTAGTAGTGATTCAAATATGATTGAATTGTTGTGATACAACTAATTGAGTGAACGAATACGTAAGGATGATCTTAACTTATTTCCAACTTGTATTTGATTTTGATGCACTGTCATACTCTTGCGGAATTGGCATGATTAAGAAAATTGCATATTCTTGTCAATAGAAATATTACATGTTGGAATGACTTTTTTCTAAAGATGAAATTCATCGTGGACTACCAACCTATGAGGTTGTGATTATTCCTATATGCTATACCTTGATTCAATCCCTGTGTAGTAGTCTTGATATCTCAAACATGAAAGTATTGCTAAGATTTCAAGAAGTATGGCTGTACTGATTATATTGTTGGACTATAACACCTAAAACATATATCGATGAAGTCTGATTAATCGACAAACTTTCACTCCACTAGTTTGTGCCAACAAAATAAGTGTGGGGTGGTGCCACTACTGCTTGTTTGTTGATTGTATCCATCGAGATGACGCTGACATGATTATTTTTTAGGTACAATGGCACCCAAAGCAAGACAAGGCAAAGATAAGGCAACCACTTCACAAAAAGGCACGAAAAGAGGCCGAAAAGAGCAAGGAGAATCCTCCTCGATGCAAGTACCGTGCCGCATGTTCAGAATTAAATGGGTCCTAGAGGAGGAAGCAAAGGAGTGGTATAGGAACAATAAAGAGAAGATATATGTTCATGTGGAGCTGATACACAAGGAAATCTTAGCAAAGAAAGAACCGCGCATGTTGGCCAAGATCATGGCGTTACATCTTGATTTCATATTCTGAGATATGGGAGAATGCAATCTGGATTTAACAAGAGAATTCTATGCCAACTGGTCACCGTAAACCACAGGGAGTGAAGTAAAGATTCATGGCCAAGTTCTGCAACTAAATGCGGATTTCTTCAACTCCTTTCTAGGCTTGCCATCAGTTGATCCATCACCACTCAAAGAGCTGTACAATAGACCTTCATACAGAGCCATCCGACACACACTTTGTGGAACAAGATCCATGGCACGGTGGAGTAGACACAAGGACACGAATAGGGAAGCTAGGATATGGATGCGCATAGTCAACTCTTGCCTCATTCCAGGGACCCAGTACACAAAGATCACAAGAGATAGAGTGTGCTTGGTGTACGCATTAGTGACGAATGTCCCTATCAACATTGGGGCAATTATTCGATCTACAATGCGGAAAGCTAGGCTACATAAGTGGTCCCATTTCAGCTTCGGAAATCTGTTGACTGCAATTTTGAGGAAGAAAGACATCGAAGAGGAACCGGCTAATCATAAACTCCCACACAACCCAAAGAAGGTTGACCTCACAAAGGTGAAAGATGCTGAAACCACACATGGAGTCAAACTTACTACTGCAGAGAGACATGCTCGGGATGAGAGTTTCTTTCGCCATCTTTATGGCATGACTCAGTTTACTATGATGAGCGGGGGTCGTGTTCCAACTGCTGCAGAGCTCCAACAGCTGGATTATGATTACCCAATGAATGAGCATGCAAAGGCGATGTGTGGAGTAGGTACATATTTTGAGGAACCTCTTGATGGCGATGTGCCAACCGACGATGATCGCAGACTACTAGACTCCGACGTGGAGGAGAATTCTGATGACGACGACTCTAATGATGATTCCGACAAAGGGGGTATGACCCCAGACATAGAGGAGGAGTCCGACTGACCAGGTTCTTCTTGTTTATTTTCCACTCAGGGCAGTGTGTCCCGTCTAAGTGTGGGATGCTGGTATTGCATACTATACTTCTCTATCTGCATTTGCATTTATGTTTGTTTGCTCATATTTGTTCTCTTAGTTTTTTTTTAGTTAATCATTTTTTTTAGTTTTTTAGTAGTAAATTTTTTTTAAAAGTAAAATTTTTTTTTCTTCTTAACTTTGCATGAAATTATTCTGATTGGCAGCATGGTATTATAACAAGAGTTTGTGCTAAAATCATGACTATTGATACATTTAGGCTCTAATTGTGACTCACTATGCGATAATTGTATGGTTCTATTCCTTCATCTGTTGGGTCAAGAGTCTATACTACTCGCAATAAAGTCGACCATGTGCCTTGTGTGTGTAAGGACATAGTATGTTCTATGTTTGTGGCTGATGCTAGAACTTGCCTGGTATGTATGTAAAGCAAAAATAAAGAGTGCAAGTTTAGGAGATGATTTAGGCATTTCTTTGGCAACCTATACTTGTTTAACTTCTTTTTACCTACCCATGGACATCATCCTAGATAACCCCTTTTGAGCCTGTAGCCTATTTTCTTTGACAGCCTCATATGTAAGACTAATCCATTTTTTTTCAAGACCATAATTTGATCCAAATTTTTAAGTGCTTTAAAGTGTAAAGTCATGTGACAAAATAAGAGGAAATTGGGTGAGTATGATGCTTTAGAATGTATTGGTGCTTGAAATTGTTATGAAAAATAATTGCTATCATAAGAGGTGTGTTATGAAAAAAAAGGAAAGGAAAACTAAAAAGTTAGTTATGTTCAAAATTGAAAAACAAAAGTGGAGAAAAGGGGTGGTAGAATAAAAGAAAGTAGAAAAGTTGTTTGAAAGAAAGGTGTTAATGACATAATGTTATGCATTAAAGCGCTTAGGAACATAGTCACTATTTCTAGCCAAAATAGTCCTACCCGTCCCTTAGCCTACATTACAACCAGCAAAAGACCTACTTGATCCTAAGCTTAGCAATCTGATATTTAGTGGAGCATTACACTAAGGGCAAGCTTATGGTCATCAACTGCAACATATGAATTCTTTGTGAGAGTGAGAGCAAGGATAATCTTATACCCATGTTCGAAATATATACAAATACTTGTGAGTGATTATGGGTAATATATTGTGAGACACACATGGTTGATGAGTTTTGGGTAAGTTGTGTATGATTCTTTGTTCCTTAACTTTTGAATTCAAATTGACCATCATCACGAGTCTATGTTGGAGGTTGAATTGTTTCTACTAATGATCAGAAAACTACTCTCTGTTGATAATTGATGTGCCTATCTTGATGAATGTTTTGTGTTGTTGCTGTGAATCCCTAAGTAGATGTTTAGAGGGACATGATAGTTTGTTCGAGGACGAACAAAGCTTTAAGTGTGGGGTGTTGATGATAGGCAAATTTACACGCCTAAAGTACCATATTTTACCCATATTTTAGCTACGTTTTGAGGACAAAATATATAATTCATGCACTTTTAGTCCTTTTTCCTGTAAGTGAGATAACAAACGTGATTAGCATATTTATAGGTATAAATGATGTAGATTTCAGCATTTTATGGATAACTTGACGCCAAAGAAAGCTTCACGAAAGAAGGAAGGGAAAGCTTGGACGCCAAGGACCAAAAGTGATGCATGGAAAACCTGTCCCAGGCAAAAACAACATTTCTGAAGACTTTGGGGATTAGCAGTAACTTATTAGGATTAGGATAATGATGCAGTAACCTAGTAGGATTGGGTTAAGTAATGCAGTAGCTTAGTAGGAGTAGGATATGGGTGTTATAAATACCCTATTTGGCTAGAGATTTTTAAGACATTCTTCATTCTTACAATTAATTCTACTTTTAGTTCCACAATACACTCCTCCATTAATTCTACTTTTTATTCTTCTTCTATTCATGTATTTAATTCTTAAATTCCACAACAAGAGAAACACTACTTTGAAAGGGAGTTCACGCCTAAAGGCATACCATACTATACTACACGTGAGATCTTTATTGTGGTATAATAATAATGTCTATTGTGATTTCCTTCACACTCATGAGTAGCTAAACTTCTCTGTTGGGGTTATGGAAGCCTTATGAGATACTATCTATTGCTATGAGTTTGTGAATTCGTGACACGTATTCTGCTTATATCATTATTCTCTTCATCTTAATGCAAATTCTTGTGGTTGCAAATGTATAGAATACGCCAGTATAGCATTAACTTGTTTGAAAGAAAAGTTATATGTCTGGAAAATAGATAATGTCAATGTAATAGGGCACCAACCCCTGTTAAAAAGTTAGTACCGTAACTGGATTAACCTTTTGGAGAATTTGTACCGTTAGATACGCTTTAAGCTCGAAAGAGTTAAAGTGAAATAATCCTTGATAGGACGAAAGACGCCTAGATTTACCATAGAATACAATTCTCTATAAGAACATGCATGTCTGAATTCCGCATAACTCATAGCCAACAGAGATGTACAACTCATAAGGTGGACATAACCCCAACTCTCGATTCTCATTGGTTAAACTCTTACTAAATATTCTTTCTTTTTACTTTGCTATTTTCCATTTTTACTCTATTACTTTGGTTACATTAATTGCACGTTAAAATTCCCCCTTTTTACGAGACTTGAACCAAAAGTCTAATAATCTCTGCTTACTTATTGACCAACTATTCCTTGTGGGATTGATACCCAACCCAGTTGGGTTCTATATTTGACAACGACCGCTTACACTCTTACGAGAGCTGTAGTTTGAGCGTTATCATGCGTGATGTAAAGTGAGTACGAAGAAGGGTAAAAAAAGAATGAGAAGAGAAAAATTGTGAAAAAGAAAAAATAAAAGACTAAAAGACTGCATCCAGCCTGAATTTTCCTCAATAGAGAAAGGGATAAATAAGTTAAAGGTTGATATTTTAGACCCCCATAAAAAATAGTGTAGTTGCAAGGAGGCTTAGTCACTTTAAATATCCATACGTATCATACCATCCCCAAGCCTACGTTACAAGCTGAAGAAAAGTTCTATAGTGATCCTAGCTTAACTGTTTGAAAGCCTCGGTGATGAAAATAAGGGCAAGCTTATAGTATTTGGCATACATTTATTGGAAATTCTTTCTGAGAGTGAGTGCTCCTGACTGTCCCTTGTGCTCCTGACTGTCCCTTCATTTACGTGCTTGATTTCATATGTGAGAGAAGAGGGATTTCTTTGTTGTAAGGGCACATCGGTTGCATTGCTAGATGCTTACTTGTTTGGGTAGTGTAACTTGTACATATGCATGTTTATTGTTGCTAATTTGATGCCATATCTTAATTCCCTTGTGTCATATTATTGATTTTCATTGATATATACAATTGGGTTTGAAGGTGATTGAAATTGGAGAGGGTAATGTATTTTGAGGAAAAATTGATAATCAACTACCGTAGGTATCTTATGTTTCTCTTGTTTAACCATCGTAGTATGGTGTTATGTAGTTTCTTGAGGACAACCAATGGTTTTAAGTTGAGGGTATTGATGTGCTAGCCTTCTGTTAGAACATTTAAGACTTTTAACTTTAAATAATTGTAAGTTCTTAAGTAGATACTGTTGTTTTTGATCATATTTCATGTGATTTTGTAGGAAATTCAAGATGCATAAAAATATATGAAAGCTACATAAAGAAGGATACTTTTTGGTGAAAATAATTGAGTTTTGAAAACTTCTCCTGACGACATGGTCTGATAAGCTATCAGATCTTTGATAAGCTGTCAGACATATCGTTACATTAAGGAAGAGAACAAGAAAATGGAGACATGTATGATGACATGTCTGATAAGTTATCAGGTCTCTGATAAGTCGTCAAATATGTCATCACACTGAAGCAGAACACAAGAAAATTGAAGAGTTCTAACAAAATATTTTGCTAAGTCGTCAGTTTCCTGATAAGCCATCACATTTTGCATTACACTGAAGAAGGTCTGACGACATTCTCTGATAAGATATCAATTTTATGATAAGCTGTCAGACATATCGTCAGCTAAAGGAGAAAAAGCGGAATCTTTAATTTTGGATTTTTCTTAAAGTACGGATATAAATAATGTCTTTTAGAGTTTCATTCAGTATCTAGAACTTATTCCAAAGGCTAGTTTACTTCTTTCCTGGGTCTCTTAACTTTGAATTTAATTTTGAATTCTTTGATTGAGTTATGGGATATTCTTCTTGAACTTGAAAGAGCATCAACCTCAGACGTCATCTTTTGTAAGTTTAATTGCTCTGAATGATGAATACAATTATTGCTATTTCTTTCTTTCTCATGGGGAACTAAAACCCATAACTAGGGTTGTAGGATCTATGATTATTCCTTCATGGATTTAATAGTTGGTTAGGGTTTGAGAGATTCTGGGAACATCTTAATAATTCCTTTGTAATGTTGTTTTCTATTGGTTACAAGCAGTAGATCTAGCCTTATGTTTGTTTGCTCGAACTGAGAAATAAATTAAAGATAGTGAATTGTCAACAAGGATTTGGGAAGGTTAATTTTCCATCTAATGGTTAATGTTGTAACAAGATTAATCAACTCGAGATATAATTAGTATGAATAGAAGGTTTTTCTAAGTTTGAGAGAATTAGGAAGCACAACACTAGGTAGGTTGAGAAAACCTTAGATGGACTGTCGATACTGATAATTTGGTGTATTCCACAAGTCATGAGAATCCAGTAATACAACTATTATTCAATGAGGGGTTAATAATCATAGTCATCATAACCCTAGTTTCTCTCTATCATTGATTTGAACCATTAAAATTTTAGCTTTGTGTTCTGAAGCAAGTCAAAACGTTTATCAACCATTAAAAACCCTCTATTTTATATTTTTGTATTATTTGTTTGAAGTTAACTTGTAGTTATTTTTTTAAATTAGTTTAATCACCACTCATATTATTCCTCATGGATTTGACCTCGACTCCAAAATTGGGTAATTATATGGATAAAAATTTTCGTGAACTAAATTGACGTGTAAGTTGAGTGTTATCACCTAGAATTCCTCAAATTATAGAAGGCCAAGTTAATCCAGCGCCTATGGCTGATGAACAACCAGCCATAGAACCATTCGAGAAGTGGCAATCCTACTTTCAACAAATCTGAGTTCACTTTTTCACAAACCAGATGCTATAGGGAGTTTCGAGCTCAAAAATTATATGATACAGCTATTGATAAGTAGTGGACAGTTCACCAGGCTATCACATGAAGATGCATAGGTCCACTTATAGAATTTCAACGAGCTCACTAACACATTCAGCCCAACAGATGTGAATGTTGATTATGTAAGGATGATACTCTTCCCTTATTCTGTTATTAGGGAAGGTAAAAAGTGGTTGAATTCAGAACCAACAAATTTAATCACAACATGGGACAGTTTGGCTAAAAGGTTCTTCATCAAATTCTTTTCATCTGGTAAGACTGTGAAACTTCGCAGTGAGATTGTGAGCTTTAAACAAAGGCCAGCTGAAAATCTTTATCATGCTTGGGAATATTTAAGGATCTTCTTCGGTACTGTCCATACCACCAACAGTTAAATGAGGTACTTGGTCACACTTTTGTAGAAGATCGTGATCATAATACAAAGACTTTGCTAGATTTAGCCGCAGGTGGTCCAGTACTTAAGTTGACTTATGATGAGCTATACACATTGCAAAACTGCATAGCACAAGAAAATATTGAGTGGCATAGATATTCTAGGAGTTCCACCAATAAAGTTGAAGGCTTGATAAAGGTGGATAAATACACTACGTTATCAACCCAGGTTTCTATATTACAAAATTTGGTAATGTAATACCCGTGCCTTTTTCCTACCAAGAAATCATCTCAAGGATGCTATCACTTACTTTGAAATGCAAACATATATTTGTACTCGTGTTATTTTTGATATTTTCACTTTCTATCACGTGGGAAATTGAGTTAGATTTCCAATGGTACCAATTTTCTCCAAATCTGACATCAGATGAGGAAGTTATGGACGTTTTAGTTGGAACTATTGGAAATGGCCAGGTATGACGGCCAAGTTGATGGACCACCACATAAGTGATTGACCTCCACTTTGACCATCAAATCCAAGGTAGTTAAGCAATACACAGGATAAGGACTGAAGAACGAGTTGACGGACTGTCAAAGTTATGATGAACCATCATCCAGGCCGTCAACTCTTATACAGTGAAACCTATTTCTGGTCCACGTCTGACGGGATAAGTGATGGACTGTTAGTTAGACCATCACATGCCACATTTAGTTTATTTCTAGGTCATTTAAACAGGGGTATTTTGGTCACTTACCACTCGCCTATATACCTAGATGAGTCCAAATTCAGCTATTTTGCTCATTTTTATTCCACAAAATAAAACTAGGGTTTCTCTCTGAATTTAATCCCCAAGAACAAGAACCAATACTCTTCAAGAATCAAAGGATTTCAAACCCTTTAAGTTCAAAAACTTCAAGAACCCTGAGTCAGGTATGCGTAGTGTTCATCCATGGATTCCTTTCATCTGTGGAGTTCAAGAATCAATCTTTAAATAAGAAATCATAAATATTTTGTGGTGATATGATTTTATTCATGTTGGTGGTTTTTGTTTGTGCTATAGAGTAGTAATTTGATGAATTTTCATGAAGGTTATGATCATATAGTTAGAACCCATGAATTTGGGTAGTTTAATATGGTGAAATTCATGAACACACCTATGCCTTAATGAATGTATGCAAGGTGTTTGATAAAATGCTTAGAATGCTAGAAATTTCATGTTTACATGGTCCCATATTATCTACATGACAAGTCCATGTTAATTATAGCATTCAATATGAATTCCATGCTATTGTTTTGTTACTATTGTTGTGGTATGAAGCATTTATGATAATGAAGTGATAGATTATGTACATGATATATATCCCATGCACTCCCTACCATGTATAAGATGTTGAAAACTACTTGTGGTAGACTATCCCCTACTTATGATATTATGAATTGTGAACTCCAATCCTATGATCAAGTCATGTCATGTGTGTCAGTTTCTTTCTATCGAGTCCTGGGGGTATCCGTACCCCAAAAAAATAGCTGAGTGCCTAGATCTAAGTCAGGTTATCCTAATAATCTCAATCAAGCCATGATCTATAGAACTCAGTCAGTCATGTGACTCAGGAAACCTTCAAAATCTCATGACCTCAGTAAAATCTCAGATAGTAGTGCTATTCCGTCAGTCAACATAAGTAAGTTACTCAGTCCATGTACATTCAGTTAAATCTTGTTTAGTCTCTTCAGATGGGAGTAGAAGTTAGCACCCAGTAGAAACATGCCCCTCATATGGTTGCAGACAACAGGGCTAAGATGAGAAAGTTCATGTCATGAGTAAATAATACCGTGGTAAATAAGTGTAGATCTGCAATGCTGAACAGTGATATTACTTTATCCAGGATCATGACCCATGCTCAACAAATAAAGAAGAAAAATAATAGGGCTAGGGAGAGGCATAATAAGAGAGGAAATCATTCCTAGTTTCATCCTAAGTCATCAGCTCCAGTTCAGTCTTTATCTAGTGATCAATCTCCTAAGTTTAGAGATAGATCACTCGTATCTAAATCTTAGGGCAGTATCAGCAATAACTGAACTAATCCCTATGTCAAACTTATGGTAAGAACCACCAGGGTATTTGTAGAGCCGGTAGTGATGTTTTTTCAGTTGTGGCAAGCCAGGCCATAGAGTCAGAGATTTTCCTCAGTCTAATTATCAGGGTAAGAAAAATCGTTCCATAGCTTAGTTCGATCACCCGAACCAGCAGGGTGCCATTTCCAGTGCTACTAGTGGGCAATGCCCAAACAAACTCTATGCTCTCCAGACTCGACAAGATCAGGAAAATTCTCTTGATGCCGTTACTGGTACATTATAGTTTTCCATGTTCATGTTTATGCTTTTCAATACCCAGGTGCATCCTTGTATTTTGTTACCCCTGACACAGCAGGCAATTTTGGAATCAGTCTTGAAATTTTGGTAGAGTCCTTTTAAGTCTCTACCCTAGTGGGTAAAACTATCATAACTTGGTGGGTATACAAGAACTGCCTGGTTATGATATTTTAGAAATCCACATCAGAAGATTTAGTCGAGTTAGAGATAACTGATTCTGATGTCATTCTCGGCATGGATTGACTTTATTCTTGCTATGCCACAGTTGACTGCATAAATAGGATAGTTTAATTTTAGTTCTTGAATGTGCCCATCCTAAAATAAAAGGGTAGTACTTCATCTTTTAGGGTTCAGTTTATTTCATACGTTCGGGCAAGGAAAATGATTTCTAAGGGGTGCATGTATCACTTCGTGCATATTAAATATTCTAGTTCCAAATCTCCTAGTTTTGAATCAGTCCCAGTGGTTAATGAATATTCAGACGTGTTTCTCAAAGATCTTGTAGGCATTCCTCCTGAAAAGGAAATAGACTTCGGCATAGACCTTCTCCTAGATACTCAGCCTATTTCTATTATGCCATATAGAATGGCACCAGCCAAATTCAAGGAACTGAAAGATCAGCTGAAGGATCTCTTAGATAAGGGATTCATCAGGACCAGTGTATACCCATGGGGTGCACCAGTCTTATTCGTGCGCAAGAAATATAGTTATCTCAGGATGTGTATCGATTACCGTTAGCTCAACAAAGTTATGGTGAAGAACAAGTATTCTCTTCCCAGGATAGATGACTTGTTTAACTAACTTTAGGGTGCAGGTTATTTATCTAAGATAGACCTAAGATCAGGCTATCATTAGCTCAAAGTTAGAGAATATGACACCTCGAAGAAAGCTTTCCGTACTCGGTATGGTTACTTTAAATTTCTAGTTATGTCCTTTAGTCTTACCAATGCCCCCGCAACTTTCATGGACTTGATGAAATGGGTGTCCAAGCAGTACTTAGACATATTCGTCATAGTCTTCATAAATGATATTCTGGTCTATTCTCATACAGAGCATAATCATTCAGACCATCTCAGAATTGTTCTTCAGACTCTCAAAGATCATTAGTTGTTCACTAAGTTCAATAAGTGTGAATTTTAGCTAAGATCAGTAGCATTCCTTGGCCATATTATTTTGGATGATGGAATTAGACTAGATCCTCAGAAGACAGAAGTAGTAAGAAACAGGCCTCGCCCTGTCTTTCTATTAGATATCAGGAGTTTCTTGGGTTTACCTGGCTATTACAGATGCTTTATCAAGGGATTTTCTTCTATTGCATCTCCTATTTCTAGATTGACTTAGAAGAAGGTTAAGTTTTAGTGGTCAGATTCTTGCAAGAAGAGTTTTCAATAGTTGAAGACTCGACTCACCTCAACCCCAGTTCTAACTCTTCCAGATAGTTCAGATAGTTTTGTAGTGTATTGTGGTACATTGATAGTGGGTTTAGGTTGTGTCCTCATATAGTAAGGTCATAGCCAACATCTCTAGATAGCTAAAGCCCCATGAGAAGAATTATCCTACTCATGATCTTGAGTTAGCAACCGTAGTATTTGTCTTAAAGATTTGGAGGCATTATCTATACAGAGTTCATGTAGATGTCTTCACAAATAATAAGAGTCTCTAGTATGTATTTTCTCAGAAAGATCTTAATATTCATTAGAAAATATGGTTAGACCTGTTGAAAGATTATGACATGAGTGTTCTTTATCATCCAAGCAAGGCCAACGTTGTGGCCGACGCTCTCAATAGACTCTCCATGGATAGTGTTTCTCATGTAGAGGATGGTAAAAAGAATATAGCCTAGGAATTTCATCAGCTTGCTAGAATAGGCGTTCACATAGTCAACTCTTCAGAGGGTGGTGTATGTGTTCAGAGTAGTTTAGAGTCATATCTAGTTTTCAAGGTAAAAGAAAAGCAAGACAGGGATCCCAGCCTTGTTAATATGAAAGAGTCAGTTCAAAATCAGAAAGTAGAGGATTTTTCCCAAGGGGGAGATGGTGTTCTTCGTTTCAGGGTCTTCTGTGTGTTCCAGGTGTAGATAACTTTGGTCAGCAAATTCTTGAAAAGGCACATGGTGCGCGGTACTCTATTCATCCAGGGGCCACTAAGATGTACCATGACTTATGGGATATATATTGATGGAGTGGGATGAAAAGTGGTATTGCAGAGTTTGTGGCTAAGTGATCTACATGTCAGCAGGTTAAAATAAAGCATCAAAAACCTAGTGGGTCAATGTAGGAGTTCACCATTCCTACTTGGAAGTGGGAAGAAGTGAACATGGATTTCGTGATAAGTTTGCCTCGAACTCGTCATCAGCAAATTTGGTTTGGGTCATTGTAGATAGAATGACCAAGTCAACTCATGTCCTTCCAGTTTACACCTCTTATTCAGCCGAGGATTACGCCAAACTCTATATCAAGGAGTTGTTTAGATTACACGATGTTCCATTAACGATCATCTCAGAGGTACACAGTTCACCTCTAACTTTTGGAAAGCATTCCAAAAGGGTCTTGGTACCCAAGTTCATATCAGTACCGCCTTTCATCCTCAGATAGATGGTCAAGAAGAGAGGACCATTCAGACTCTTGAAGATATGCTAAGGGCATGTGCAGTTGATTTCAAGGGAAGATGGGATAGCCACTTGTCTTTGATTGAGTTTGCATACAACAATAGCTATCATTATAGTATTCATATGGCTCCATTAGAAGCTTTCTATGGTAGAAGGTGTAGATCTACAGTCGGTTAGTTGGAAGTTAGTGAGGCCTCAGTCATTGGTCTTGACTTGGTATTCGACGCCTTAGAGAAAGTTTAGTTGATCGTAGAGAGACGTCAAACTGCTCAGAGATGATAGAATTCTTATGCAGATGTTCATAAAAAGGATCTCGAGTTTGAGGTCAATGACTATGTCTATCTCAAGATCTCTCCCATGAAGGGAGTGAAGAGTTTCAGCAAGAAAAGGAAACTAAGTCCATGTTATGTCGGTCCCTTCAGGATTCCTAGTTGCTTTGGCAATGTAGTCTATGAGCTCGAATTGCCTTCAGATCTAGCCTCAATTCATATGGTCTTCCATTTATCCTTGCTCAAGAAGTACATAGATGACCCAGTAGTTGTAGTCCCTATTCAAAACATTGATGTTCAGGACAACCTCTCTTATGAAGAGATTCCAGTCGAAGTTTTAGACTATTAGATTCGTAGGCTGGGGAACAAATAAGTCCCTCTAGTCAAAGTTCTTTGGTGAAATCAATCAATTAAGGGAGCTACTTGGGAAGCAAAAGCAGACATGCGTACCAAGTACCCTCACATTGTCTCCGCCAACCCAGATCAAACTCAAGCTAACAGTCCTTTTTAAGCTTATTCAGTTTCAGGTTTAGCATTCAATACAACTTGATATTTCGTTTCATGTTCATGTTCCATCACAAATTTGGTATCAAGTACCATTGCATATTCAGTCATGCATACATGTATCAGTCCAGCAAATAATAATACATCAGATATGCATTATCATTGCGAGAACCTCAGGAATGTATTCATGAATCAGTTACACGTGCATTAGATATGCATGTTCAGTATAATGCATTCAGTTTGTTAGTCATAAGATCATTTTTCAGCTACTCATGTTCAGATTATTGTTTCCTCTCTCAGTCAGTTCTATTTGAGGATGAATGTTCTCAAGGGGGAGATATTGTAATACCCATGCCTTTTTTCGAGATAGAAATAATCTCAAGGATGCTAGAACTTACTTTGTATTGTAAACCTATCTTTTAACACGTGGTATTTTTGAGATTTTCACTTTTTATCACATGGGAAATTGAGTTAGCTTTCCAACGGTACCATTTTTGACCAAATCCGACATCAGACAAGGAAGTAATGGACGTTTTACTTGGAACTGTCAGAAACGCCAAGGTATGATGGCCAAGTTGACGGTCCACCACATAAATGATGGACCGCCACTTTGAATATCACATCTAAGGAAATTGAGCCACGTATTGGATAAGGATTGACAGACGAGTTGATGGACGGTCAAAGTTATGACGGACCGTCATCCAGGCCGTCAACTCTTATCCAGTGAACCCCATTTCTGGTCCACGTCTGATAGGATAAGTGATGGATGATTAAATACCTAATGGATCTTCAGTCTGACCGTCATATGCCACGTTCAGTTTATTTCTAGGTCATTTTAACAGGGGTATTTTGGTCACGAACCACTCGCTTATATACCCAGATGAGTCCGAATTTAGCCATTTTGCTTATTGTTATTCCACAAACAAAAACTAGGGTTTCTCTCTAAATTTAATCTCCTAGAACAAGACCCAATCCTCTTCAAGAATCAAAGGATTTCAAACCTTTCAAGTTCAAAAAGGTCAATAACTCTGACTCAGGTATACATAGTTTGAATCCAAGGATTTCTTTCATCCGTAGAGTTCAAGGATCAATCTTTAAATACAAAATCATAAATGTTTTGTGGTGATATGATTGTATTCATGTTGGTGGTCGTTGTTTGTGCTATAGAGTAGTAATTTGATAAATTTTCATGAAGGTTATGATCATGTAGTTAGAACCCATGAATTTAGGTAGTTTAATATGGTGAAATTCATGAAAACACTTATGCCTTAAAGAATGCATGCAAGGTGTTTGATAAAATGCTTAGAATGCTAGAAATTTCATGTTTACATGGTACCATATTATCTACATGACAAGTCCATGTTAATTATAGAATTCAATATGAATTCCATGCCATTGTTTTGTTGCTATTGTTGTGGTATGAAGCATTTATGATAATGAAGTGATACAATATGTACAAGATATAAATCCTATGAACTCCCTACTATGCATAACATATTGAAAACTACATGTGGTAGTGTCATGTCATGTGTGTCAGTTTCCTCCAATCGAGTCCTGGGGGTATTTGAACCCCAAAAAAATTGTTGTGTGCCTAGATCCAAGTCATGTTATCCCAATAATCTCATTCAAGCCATGATCTATAGAACTCAGTCAGTCATGTGACTCTGGAAATCTCCGAAATCTCATGACCTTAGTAAAATCTTAGATAGTAATGCTATTCCGTTAGTCAACGAAAGTCAGTTACTCAGTCCATGTACAGTTAGTTAAATCATGTTTAGTCTCTTCAGATGGGAGTAGAAGTTAGCACCGAGTGAACCTAGGGATGGAAATTCACCTGCCAGTTTAGGGTGTGATTCTTAGCTGTCATCCTTGTGTTCCAGAACTACGTAGCCAATGTAGGTTGAGACATCTTAACCTGTCAAACTAGGGTTGATGAGGTCACTTAACCTGTCAGTTTAGGGTTCCCACCATTCTCATTTGAGTACCTACCAGATGAGGGTTACTCATAACTATCCTTACTTGTGGTGCGGTATTGACACCCCTCTAGTCGGGGTAGAGATTAGACCCCAACTTAGCTATATGCATTATTGGGGCATGTCGGTTAAAGAACTACCTCCCATAGTTTCAGGCTCAGTCTCAATAAAATAACTTAGATAATTCTTTAGATATCAGTATACCAGGATTGGCAGATACAGTCAAATTCAGTTATAGTACAGAACTCAGATAGTTCCATCAGAGCCAAGACTGTGAGACACAGTTACCCATATTGACAGAAAGCTAGTTTCAGTCATGTTAGAAATCCGTAAATCATGTATTAGCGTACAAATCCACTATACATATTTATGTTTCCAGTTATTATATATGTATGTTTACACTCTGACGTTCATATTAGTCGATCAGTTAGTATTGCTCATGCATGTTAACCCTTTTCATTTAGCTTGCCTTACTCATATACTTAATACTCAAGTAGTACAGACGTATTTGACCTATGGTGCTTTCTTTTTATGTTACACCATAGGTTTAGAGACACGAGTTCCAGACCAGCAGTAGCATTCACATTCTAGTATACACAGCTGCAGTGAGTCCTCTTCATTCGAGGATGATATGATTCAATTCATTTATTATTTCAGTTAGTTTTTAGTTTAGGAGTTAGTTGGAGACATATTCCTTCAACTCCTTATTTAGTCAATACTTTGAGGCTTTTAGATACAGTTTAGATTTAGTTCAGCTTTGATTCGGACTTTAGTTATCTTTGGTATTTTTCACCCATATGGATGTTATAATTATTTTAGTTGAACGTTGGGATTTATTGTTTATGTTTTCCGTATATTACATATATGTTATATAGTATACAGGTACGAATATTAGTCATGGGTTAGCTTGTGGTCCCTCGGGGTCATGAGCACCATGTAGCATTCTGGTTTAGAAAATTAGGGTGTTATAGATAAATACTCACTTTAGCAGCATGAAATCGGGATCTCCACAGCTTACCATATCAGTGAATGTAGTTCAACAAACTACTAGTTGGTCTAAGATCTATAAAAATAATGGTCATGTGGTAGCCATGTGTTCTTCAAATTTGGAATCTGTGATATATGTAGGCAATGCACAAAGGCCAAATTATAGTAATCCTACAACATAAAGTGGCAGACTCAGTAATCAAATCAAACATGGAATGCCCCACGGTCACAGGCCTAACTAAATCTGTCAACTAGCAATGTGGAATAGATATTAAAGCAAATCTAAGAAAATCAGCCGCAGTTGACTGCAGACATGCAGAAACAACAAGTGGTTATGAAAAGTTTAGAGCTGCAAGTGGGATACTTATCAAAAGCAATGAATACTAGACCACAAGGTGGTTTGCCCGCAGAGACACAAAATCCAAAGTAGGCTATGGTAATTACTTTACGCAGTGGTAAAGAACTTCAAGCAAAACCTCCCAAGGTAACAAAGGAGATAGATGCTGATATGGTGACCCAAAAGATAGATGAAAAAGTTACTGCAAATTCAAGAAAGTCTGAGTACTTGAAATAAAAAGTGGTTGTTGAAGAAGTGAAGAAGACGTCGCCATTCCCCTTCTCTCAAAGACATATAAAAGCAAAGGATGATTCCTTATTTTAAAAGTTTTGTGACACATTCAGAGAGCTGCATATTAATTTATCGTTGCTAGATTTTTTTAGAGTATGCCTAAGTATGAAAAGTACTTAAGGTATATGTTAGACAAAAGGTGAAATTTTAGGATGTGGGAGCTATAACATTCACTGAAGAATATAGCATGGTGAAGACATAAAAAATCCCCAAGAAATTGAGAGATCAATGTGACTGAAAGGAATAAGTGTGGGATGATTAATCCACTAAAGACCTCTTTAGGATACCTGATTGGGCTGCCTAAGATAAACCCACTAATTCCCAACATGTTAAAAGGTAAAAGTGTTCAGAAAAGAATGTGAAAATGGCTCTAAAAAGATAGTGAAAAGGTGAAGGAATATGGTTGAGTTGATATGAGTCATGCCACGAGACTAAATCAGGCGCTGCTTGGGAGGCAACCAAAGTTAATTAGGCATGTTTTCTTTTTAGTTTTAGTTTTATTTCACATAGTTCTTTTTGATAAAGTCACAGGTTAATGGGAAGTTTGAGTATCATAATTTTAAGCTAAGGAGCATGAAAAAGACTAAGTCTGGGATCTATGGACCTTCGTGATGCAAAATGATGCTATTTTATAGGCATAGAGGCCTCAGGGAGTATTTCTATCTCTTTCTTTAAAAATTTACTTTGGGAACAAATTAGATTTTAAGTATGGGGTGGGGAAATTCCCAAAGTTTGGCTCAATTTTAATAAAAAATATGTGAGATATTCTTATTGGTGCTATTTTTGATTGCATGATGCAAGTGGGTTTAGTTGTAAAAGCTTGTGACTTTGGAGAATTACTACTTTGTAGACACTTAGGCTCATGTTTCTGAATCTTGTACTTGTTGGATTAAATTTTAATTTGTGCCATTGTTTTGTTGGGACTCAATAATAATCCTATTTAATTGAGCATGTTCTATATGTGGTGTGAGATTTTTTTATTCCTTGTTGCATATGATGTCTATAACTTTTCCGATGTATGTATGAAGCGAAATAAAGAATCTGAATTTTGGAGATGATATAGACATTTCTTTGATAGCCTAGTTTTATACTTTTTATTTATCCTACCCTTATACTTTATCCTAGTTAACCCCCATTGAGCCTTTAGCTTTTTCTTTGGTAAGCTCATAAGTATCGTAATCCCCTTTTTTCTAGACCATAATTTGATCCAAAAAGCTCTCAAGTGCTTTAATGAAAAATTAATTGAGTAAGGAGTTTGAGAAATTTAAGAAGAAAAAGGTGAAATTGATTCCCCAAGGTAATAGTTATTGGTGTTTATAATTAATGTGTGGTGGATTGATGTCATATAAATGATGGTAGAAATATTCCTAAGAATGTAGACAATGAGAAAAATTAAATATTGAAGGAATAAACTATGCGTCGACCAAGTGTTTGTGAAGATGGTTAAAAGAGATGAGGCAAAAACAAAAGGTATGGGTGAATAAAAAAGTGTAATTTAGTTATTGGAGATTTGTTTTAAATGTTTAATTTAGTGTATTAAAGCACTTAGAGAGGTTAGTCACTATTTCCAAATAGCTTCTACCCATCCCTTAGCCTATATTATAACCCGAAAAAGTCCTAATTGATCCTATACATTACATTCTAATATTAGTAGAGATTACACTAAGGGAAAGCCTATGGTTCATTATGTGTAACTTGTGAATTCTTTGTGAGAGTGAGCGTAACTTGATTTGTATACCTATTGTGATAATTTGCATTATTATGAGTGATTACCAATTTACCAGTGCAGACAAACTTATTCAATTTAACTATAAGAAATGGAAATACATATCTTAATAGTTATAAGGAATAAGTTCTTTGACTTTCTTTTTTGCGGTTGATCATTCTTAATAGAACAATTATATCACTAAATCTCCTATAGTTATAAGGACTAACTTTTCTTTATATGTTCCCAAATAACAGAAAATCATTTTTTCTTAGTTTTGAAGAATCTTAGAACCTATTTCTATTATTGTTAAAGGTTGTGTTTCAATCAATTTTGAAAAAAAAATATCAGTTAAAAGTTTTGAGTTAAGTTTCAATTAATTTTGAAACAAATGCGTCAGTTAAAAAATTTTGAGTTACAAAGAACGTGAATGTGAATTTGATAATTCATTTCTTCTTTTAAGTTTTATGTTTTAGGTTCTTGAAAGAAAGTTATCTTTTGTTTTAAAATATTCATGAGCCTATTAACTGTTAATTAATAATTTTCTCTTGTAAGAAACGTTTATCTTATAAATAGTGTTTCTTTTGTTTGAATATACAAGCACTAAAAAAATACTTTTACCTTGAAAAATAAAAACATTTGAGAGATATTAATCAAATGGTGAGATCACCAGTTCAAGAATTGAAGAGAAACATTCTTGAGTGCTACTTGTCTTATGGCTTAGTTGAATTTTGAAGATAGAGTTATTACTAATTCTTTCGTTTACTCATAATAGAGACTCCAACAATCTTCAAGAAGTGTATTATCATGCCTCAAAGCCATGAAACTTTTATTTTGAATTTCTTGTATAATTATCATTATTGTTCTTATAATTTGAAGATAGTTGTCTCTATGGCTTCTACATCAATATAAAATAGTATTGCATCTTTTCCAAATTCTAATTTTGAAATATTTAATGGCAATGACTTTCCTAGATTTTGTGGAGATATGGAATTCTTATTAAGACAATTAAAGTTGGCATATGTTCTTGGAGAACCTTTTCCTAATACTCATGGTTCTGAGGTATCATCTGACGAGGCTACTTCGATTAAAGAAGAACTTACCAAGTGAAAATATGATTATTATTTGTGCCAAAATTATATTCTTGGAGGAATGTTTAAAAAATATTATGATCAATATTGTGTTAATTGCAAATTTGATAAAGAGATATAAGACACTGTTAAGGCTATTTATTTAGCAGAAGAGGAGAGTTCAAAGAAATTTTTCATTTCAAATTATATGGAGTTGTGTCTTGAGCCAGGGGTCTATCGGAAACAGCCTTTCTACTTCTTCAGAGGTAGAGGTATGGATTCTCCACTAGGTGGGAATACACCGGGTTTGTTGTTGTTGTTGTAAATTATATGGAGTTCAAAGGCAAAGAAGACTACAAATTTCAAGCGTAATGGTGTCGATTTTAAATCTGGTGAACGTTATCATTGTCAAAAAATTGGTCACTATGCGCGTGACTGTAGAATTCTCAAAGCTGAAAAGAAAAAAGAAAAATCAAATAAAAATTAAAAAGATGATTTTGTGGCAGTGGTCACAGAGCATTTGTATCGAAAGATCTAGTGGAATGGTGGATGGATAATGGCGCAACTTATCATGTATTAGGTAACCAAAATTATTTCAAGATTTATGAATTAGTGGAGGACGATAAAATTTTATATATGGAAAACTCCTCCTCTACTAAAGTTATGGGAAAATGAACTGTTGAACTGAAATTTACTTTCGAAAAGATAGTTATATTGATGGGTTTATTGCATGTTCATGATATTTAAAAGAACTTGGTCTCAGGTAAGGTTCTTTCGAAGCATGGTTTTAGAATAACTTTTGAGGCAGACAAGTTTATTTTATCTAAAAATGGAATCTTTGTTGGAAAAAGCTATGTTGCAAATGGAATGTTTAAACTCAATATAGAATATGAAAATATTTCTACTTATCTTGTGGAGTATCTAGACTTATGGCATGAACATCTTGAATATGTAAATTTTAGATCCATTTAACTTATGGTGGATAATGGATTAATCAAAGATTGTACAAAGAATCATACGAGTAAGTGTCTTACTTGTAGTAAATTCAAGATTACAAAGAAACCCTTTAAGACAATTGAAAGGACTTCTACACTTTTGAAATTAATCCACACTGATATTTGTGAGATGAATTATTTGTCACATCATGGAAAGAGGTATTTTATCACTTTTATTGATGTCTACTCAAGATATACTTATGTCTTTTCACTTAAACCAAAAGTTTAAACATTTGAGACTTTCAAAATATATAAAGCAGAGGTTGAAATAAATTGAGTTTAAAAATTAAATCAATTAGGTCTAATAGAGGTGGAGCGTGCTTAAAGTTAGATTTTATTAATTTTTATCAAAAAGAAGGCATTGAAAAATAATTGACCATGTCCTATACACCACAATAAAATGATGTAGCAGAAAGAAAAAATAGAATTTTTATAGAAATGTTAATTCAATACTTTATGGATCTGGTATGTCTGAAAACCTGTGGATTGAAGCCTTACTTTCAACATGTCATATTATGGATAGAATTACTTCTAGAAATTATGAAGCATCTCTATATAAACTTTGAAATAATCGAAAGTCAAATCTAAATTATTTCAAAGTATGAGGTTGTTTGGCTCATGTTCGATTACCAGATCAATATTTAACCAATATTAGCTATATAGGAGTAGATTGTACGTTTATTGGTTATTCATAAACCAGTAAGACTTACAGATTTTAAAGTTTGAGACCCTAAGTCCTCATACAATTATTGAATCTTTACATGCTAACTTTTTTTAGCTTATATTTCCCAAGAAAAAAGATTCTTTTGAACAAGATGCAAGTTCTTTTATTTCTCGTCTTAAAAGAAAAAGAGTGTATACCATGGAAGAAGTCAACCAAGACGTAGTTCAAGATAAGCCAAAACAAAAAAATTTGGACCTGAATTTCAAGCTTATTTGGTTGAAAAAGATCCTAAAAGTTATGCTGAAGCTATGTCTTCACATGATGCTCTTTTTTGGCGTGAAGCCATTGATGATGAAATACATTCTATCTGGTGTAATAATACATGGATATTATAAGTTCTTCCTCTTGTACGTAAACCAATTGGTTACCAATGAATTTTTAGAAAGAAAATAAAATCCAATGGTACTTTAGATAAGTATAAAGCCCGCTTGATAGCTAATGGTTTTACTCATTTGAAAGATATTGATTATTTTGATACTTTTCACCTGTAGGTCAGATGACCTCTATTCATCTCTTAATTGATTTAGCAGCAATTCATGGTCTTGTAATTCATCATATGGATCTGAATACTTAATTTTTGAATGAAGATCTAGATGAAGAAGTCGACATGAAACAACAAGAAGTATTTGTCATTCCTTATCAATTTGAAGTCACTACTACACATTTCAATACACTACACTTAACCATTTTCAACTTTCTAATTCACTTCTCAAGTGACTAAACTTAACAATTTTCAAGCCATGAATTCACATTTCAAGTGACTACACTTGATCAATTTGAAGTCACTAGTACACATTTTGAAATACTACACTTAACAATTTTCAGCTCTTTAATTCGCATTTCAAGTGACTACACACTTGATCAATTTGAAGTCACAAGTACACATTTCAAAACACTACACTTAACCATTTTCAACTCTCTAATTCACTTCTCAAGTGACTAAGATTAACCATTTTCAAGTCACTAATTCACTTCTCAAGTGACTACACTTGATCAATTTGTAGTCACTAGTACACATTTCAAAATACTACACTTCACCATTTTCAACTCTCTAATTCACTTCTTAAGTCACTAAACCATTTTTAAGTCATGTATTCACATTTCAAGTGACAACACTAAATCAAATTCAAGTCATGAATTGAATTTTCAAATGATTACATTTTACTAATTTCAAAATACAAGTTTACCTTTCAAGTAACTACACTAAACCATTTTTGAGTCACTATTCACTTCTCAAATGACTATACTTGGTCAATTTGAAGTCCCTAGTACATATTTTAAAATACTACACTTAATATTTTCAACTCACTAATTCAAATTTCAAGTGACTAAACTTAACTATTTTCAAGTCATGAATTCACATTTCATGTGACAACACCAAACCAATTTCAAGTCATGAATTCACACTTTCAAGTGATTACACTTTACTAATTTCAAACCACACGTTTACCTTTAAAAGAACTACACTAAACAATTTTCAAGTCACTAATTCACTTCTCAAGTGACTACACACTTGATCAATTGGTAGTCACTAGTATACATTTCAAAACACTGCATTTAACCATTTTGAACTCTCTAATTCACTTCTCAAATGACTTAACCATTTTCAAGTCATGAATTCACATTTCAAGTGACAACACTAAACCAATTTTAAGTCATGAATTCACACTTTCTGGTGATTACACTTTACTAATTTCAAAACACAAGTTTACCTTTCAAGTAACTACACTAAACCATTTTTGAGTCACTAATTCACTTCTCAAGTGACTACACTTGATCAATTTGAAGTCACTAGTACACATTTTAAAACACTACACTTAACCATTTTCAACTTTCTAATTCACATTTCAGGTGACTAAATTTAACCATTTTCAAGTTATGAATTCACATTGCATGTGACAACACCAAACCAATTTCAGTCATGAATTCACACTTTTAAGTGATTACACTTTACTAATTTCAAAACACAAGTTTACCCTTCAAGTAACTATACTAAATCATTTTCAAGGCACTAATTCACTTCTCAAGTGACTACACACTTGATCAATTTGAAGTCACTAGTACACATTCCAAAATACTACACTTAACCATTTTCAACTCTCTAATTCACCTCTGAAGTGACTAAACTTAACCATCTTCAAGTCATGAATTCTCATTTAAAATAACAACACTAAACCAATTTCAAGTCATGAATTCACACTTTCAAGTGATTACACTTTACTAATTTCAAAAGACAAGTTTACCTTTCAAGTAACTACACTAAATCATTTTCGAGTCATTTCGCAAGTAACTACCCTTGATCAATTATAATCTAAAAAAGTCTATTGTTCTTCCTAATTCCAATATTCTTCCACACAGAAAGTCAGATAATATCTATTAATTGAAACATCTTTATCAATCGAAAGTACTGATATCCAATTCTACAAATTACAATTCTATCACTTTTAATTTCTTTTAAGTATCACTTTATTCTATTTTGCAACAGTATTTATGGAATGATTATTAGGCCTTTCAGGTCTTGAGAGGGTGACATTCTTGCATGTGTAGTTGAAAAATGAGAAAGCACAAGCAAAATGCGATGATATAACGTCGTGGATTTGTTTTATCCAGCTATTCAATGCAAAGTTAAACATGGTGTATTAAAAATTGGAAAGTTTCTCTCAGTTATTTGGATTGCAAATTTAGAAAATAACAGTACCCAACTACTTACAGAAATAAGAAAAAGACTCAAGTTGGAGAAATGGGGTTTATCAAGAAAAATAAAAGTGACTTTGAGTTTTTCAACACAATAAAACCAAGATCGTTATAAAACAACATCATAAAACTCCTTACATTGTATAAATTAAACTTGACAAACTAATCAAATCACGATCTAAGAAATGATGAAATTTGTACGCTACACTTCTTAAAGAGAGAAAGAAGAAAACATGGAGGAGGGCGATGGTGAAATTTTTGGCAGCTATCGGCAGCGATGGCGGTGGTGCAGACGGTGGTGTCTAGATTTCGGCGGCAGCGCAATTTGGAGTCGATTTGGTTGTCAGCAGCGGTGGTGTGGTATTTGGGTGTGGCTAAAATTTTGTGATTGTGTGTAGGATTTTGGTATTTGGGTGTCGTTTTATATGGAGAAAAAAAGATTTAATCTCAGCCGTCAATCTCATGAGATCGACGTCTGTGAATAAAATTGAAAAGAGAATTGAAAATTTGTTTAAAAATAAATCAAATTGAATTTAAAAATAGGTTAAAATTGACATTAATTAGATATAAGGTTGGCTATAAGTTAAATACAATTGAAAAGATAATTGAATCGACTTAGACTGCTATTTAAATATAATAATAAATTCATAATAATAATAAATAAATAAATAAATAAATAAATATTACTATTCTTATAAATACATTACGTATTTCAGATAAAAAATATTACATAAAAACTATCGATAATAAATTTTAAACAAGTTGGGCAAAATGTAATAATAATAATAATTAATCAAGGTGACATCTTTTGATTGTCTTGCCTATGAGATTTCGAGAAAATAAATACAACAACTAATTGGATTTAGTCCCACAAATTGGGTCTGTAGAGGGTACGGTGTATGCAGACCTTACCGATAAGGTAGATATGTTGTTTTTAATAGACCCTCAATCAAGAAAAATAGTCTGAAGTAGTCTAATTTCAAGAAAAATTATTTTAAAATTGATCGTTGATCAAATATGATGAACTATTGAGATTAAAATTGAGGACATGGGTCAATTGGGATTAGTAATTGGGTTAAAAAAGATTGAATTGGGATTTCGATTAAGTTCAATTAAACTCAATTGACAGAAATTGAGTATAAAATGGCTAGAATTTAAATAAATTAGGAAAATTGAATTGAATTAGGTTGATATTCAATAAGTATAGTAACAATATAAAATTAATATTAAAAATAAATAAAATTATTATTTTTAAATTAATTATAAAAAAATTATGTAAATAACATTAATAATGTCAATCGCATAAAAATGTCAATACATTTCGTATTCTACAAATAAATTTTGGTTAATTAATTTTTGAATACGGATATATATATATATCGTAATATAATGTATTAATTTGATGTGGTATCGGTTAATTAGTTTCATTACTATAACTTCAATAGTATATTATTACCTCGATCATATGATGTTAACATATTGTTCAAAATATTTGGATAGATAGATTCAGTTAGCAGCTTTAGACTACTATGTAAATCACTATACGAGAGATACGTATATATAAATATACATATATATACACGTATATTACCTCGTAATACAACGTATTTCATATATAGTTTGATGAATCATTGTTAAATTTAACTTATGTTATTATATTATAACTACAACATTATATTATTACTTGATCAATCGATCGAATGATATCAATGTATTCAATATATAATTTAATACATTTAATTTTTTAAAATATAAAAATTATTTATTTAGTTGCAAATTAAAAATATCAAATATCGACGGACAATGTCGTTGTCGACAATGTCGTTTTCACAAGGTTAATTTTTATTTATTTTTAACAAAAGCGACATTGTCCATCGTTTTTTGTAAAAAATATGAATAAATAAAAAATAATTAAAAATTATGCCGCATAGCGTGGCTTTTCTATAATTAATATTTTAAAAATAAAAAAATTAGCGACGTTGTTCGGCAATTTTAATAAAAATAAATAAAACTTAAAATTAAATTTAAAAACCGACGGACAACATCAATTTTTATCATAAAGTTTTTTCTTTTTTTTTAACAAAAGCGACAGTGTCCGTCACTTTTTGTATAAATATAGAAAAATAAAAATAGTTAAAAATAGCAACGGATAGCGTTGCTTTTCTTTAATTAATATTTCAAAAATTAAAATCTTATAGCGATGTTATCCATCAATTTTAATAAAAATAAAAATAATAAAAATTAAATTTAAAATTGATGGACAACGTCACTTTTTATCATAGAGTTAATTGTTATTTATTTTTAACAAAAGTGATATTGTCCCTCGCTTTTTGTAAATATACAGAAAAAAATAAAAATAATTAAATGTTGCGACGGGTAGCGCCGCTTTTCTCGAATTAATATTTTAAAAACAAAAAATTATAGTGATGTTGTTCGTCGATTTTAATAAAAATAAAAATTAAATTTAAAAATCAACGGACAATGTCTCTTTTTAAAAATTTATTATTATTATTTTTGAATAAATAATGGCGCTATCTATCACATTTATTAAAAAAACTTCTTAATTATTTGTTAATTAGCTGGCACAATAATCCGCAAAAAAAGTGACGGATATTAAGATGTTGGTCGTCTATTTTAATAAAAAATAAATAAAAATTAAAATTAAACTAATAAAGCGACGGACAATGTTGCTTTTTAAACCGACACAGTTCGTCATTTTTTTGTCTTTTTTGGCCTATTTTTTAGTAGTGAGTTGTTACTTATTCTTCCGTTTCTCATGGAAGAGACTTCAACTATCTTCAGAAAGTGTATTATCGTACCTCTAAACTAAGCAAGTTTTAATTTGAATATCTTGTACAATTATCATTATTGTTCTAACAGTTTCACAATTATAATTTGGTGGCACTGTTCAAAAGTTGATCTTGTTATCTTTATTTTCCAGGAGTGATATTCTTTCCATTTATATGCCCCAAACTCTCTCTTCATTACCATATGTTAAGACGTACACTTGTTACTATTTCTCCCTACCTTGACCTTTTCAACCTGATAGTTGTTGAATTTAGAAACCCAAAAATTCTTGAGTCTCTTTCTTTTAGAAGGAGAATAGGCTGAACAATATCAAATTGATCCTGCCAAATCTGCTCTTTTTGGTGAGAGGCGGTGTTTTATTGTCTTGATTTCTGTTCAAGTTACTTTGAGACTAGTCATGCATGTATTTTTAGGGTAGTGTAGAGATGATTGTATTGGACTGAGACACGTAAAGTTTTATTGTGGTCTTTTATCTTCATATATTGTTCTATTCAATTCTTTCATTAACACTATACTTCTGTCAAGCTCAGTATGCAACTCATCTTTGATATCTCTTAACAAGTCCATCTGTTCCTTCGAAGTCTCCTCAGCCTAATTCTTGACTTTGATGAGTACAACTATTAATTCTCTCTTTTCAAATTTTACTGGATGTGCATTATTATTCAATAAGAGAACCTAGTTTTTGAAATCCTCAGTTCTTTCTTCCGAGCTTGTTAGATCCAATTTAAGGGGATTACTTGTACACACCATTTTTTTAGAGTATAGAGATTTTCAAAACATTCTTAATTTTAGAGATATATATCTCAGAATTATCATGTTAAGATTTTGAATCTAGAATGATGATCAATACCAATCGAGCAATTAATAACAATTAAAAAGTTAATAACAATTACTAAACTAATAACATTTAACCAGTAATAAACAAATAAATTCATAAATCGCTAAATAACACATTAAAATTTAAAATTCGTTAACTAGTTGACACATTAATAATAACAATTTATAAAACTACCAAAGGAGAAATAATTAGCAAATAATAAACAATTAAAAAATAATAATTCAACAAATAAAAAATAAAGAAATTGCCAAAAACAGCAGTGAGAAAATAAAAAATTGAAAACAAAATTGTAACCAAAACTAACCTACAAATGTAAGGAAAAAGAGTCAAATTTACCCTTCTACTTTACAAAATTGGTTAAATACACCGTTCGTCATACTTTGGGGTCAAATTTACCCTCGTTGTTAAGAATTTTTTTGCGTGTATGCTTCCTTTAATAGAAATCTCAAATCAATATTAAATGTTATATTTTTAAAAATAAAATACACTTTAATGTAAATCCTCAAATCCAACTCGAACCACAAAAAAGACACAAATAAATTATAATACCCCGTATTTCCTTAGCCTAGATTAACCTTCAGTACATGGGTTATTCTAAATAATTTTTTGGAATACTCAGTAATTTTTAGATTAGAGCCTCTCATTGTGTAGTAAATTCAATTAGCTTTTCAACGATATAAAATTCGCCTAAATCTGACAACCGGATAAGAAGTTATGGTGATTTTAAGTTTCAGTCAATAAACATCGTCATTAGGCCAATAGCGTGTCACGGAGTGTGTCAAAATAGCAATTGTCAATTTCTAGTGTTGCTCCGTGATATTAGTGCATCGCGCCATAGACCCAGTTCACAATTGTCAATTTCTAGTGTATCAACGAGATTACACCGCATCACGGTGCACTTCTAGTTTACAAATAAAGTGGCAACGCGATACCGCGTCATGCCACCATGTAATTTTCCAGTTGTCATTTTGCAGTGGCTTGGCACGATAATAGCGCGTCGCGCCAGAGGTTCAGATCGGGAAAATTTCACGAAAAATTAAAGTTGCACCCAGGGTTAAAACAGTCTTTTTCCATGATTTTATTCCACCCAGACGTGGGATTTAAGCCCTAAAAATATGTAAAGCCCTTCATTATGCACTTTTCCCCAAAATCAAAAGGTAATTCTCTCTAAAAAAAAACAAACTCTAGCTCTCAAGAATCAAGGTCAATCCCAATAATCTCTCCAAGAACTCCAAGAATCTCACAAATTAAGGTATGTTAGATGTTCATCTATGAGTCCCTTCCATCCATAGAGTCAAAAAATCCATTTTTAAAGCTGCAAGAATTATGATTCATGATTTACATGTATGAAATTGGATTGTGTTCATGTTTTGACATTTATTGAGTTTCAATACATGATTAATTGTAGATTCCATGAAGTTGTATAGAAAGTATGTTGAATTGAGTAATCCCCATGTTATAATCCATGAATTTGCAAGTTGATTGTTGTATCCATGTTAACCCTAAGTGTTTATGATTTAATGAACCAAGTATGCTTCCCACGTGTTTGATATATTGTCTATGTGAATGAAATAATGCCCTTATAGCATGCTAACATGTATTCCCTATTAATGTACAAGTTAATGCATTACAAGTGTTTGATGAAATGTCTCTATGAATGAATTGTGGCCAAGTGAACATTGTTATGTTATTCAAGATGATGCCTTTCTTTACTTTTCATGCTATCGAGTCCTGGGGGCATTTAATACCCAAAAATTTAGTTGTTACTTAGAGCCAATGTCAGTTACAGAATAGTATTAGTCATGTCACGATCAGTAGTACTCTCAGTTCCTTTCAGAATTCAGTCAGTTATAGAACTTAGGACAATTCAGCTATCTCAGTATCAGTCCAGTCTAGTTAAGTTAATCAGTTTTGTCTTTTAGTAGGGAGCAGGATTCAGTACCAAGTGAATCCACGGATGGGGGCTCACCTGCCAACAGAGGGTATGATCCTTAGAAGCAATCCTTGCATTCCAGTACTACGTAGCTAGCATAGGTTGAGACATCAAACCTTCCAATTGAGGGTTTATGAGGTGCTCTACCTGCCAGTAGAGGGTACCACCATTCTCATTTAGGGAACCTTCCAGTAAAGGGTTACTCTTTAGCTTGTCTTTATCCGTGGCACGATAATGGCACCCTTTTAATTAAGGTTATAGATTGGACCCCTATTAGTTTAGATTGGGGCATGTCGGTTACATGATTACCTCCCATAGTTTTAGTTTTGGTTTCAATCTTTAGTTTTGAACTCATTTTGGTTCTACAAAATCAGGACTGTCAGATACAGTCACTCAGTTATCATTAATTTAGATTATTAGTGATCTCAGATTATCAGTATATTCAGTTAGTAGTTATTAGATTCAATTTCAGTATACTCAATTACAGTATGCATAGTATGTTCAGTAGTTACTGATCCTCCATGTATGCTAATCCAGATCTTGCATATCATTCAGTTAGTTGTTCTTCATACATATGAACCCTTGTATTCAGCCTTACCTCATCTAGAATAACGGTACATTCCCACGTACTAACGCATACTTTTCTGTGCTATGATGTTTCATATCATAGGTTCGGACACTCAAGTTCCTGACCGCGCTTAGCCAGATTCAGCCAGCAGTAGAAGATTTAGCAGTGAGTCCTTATCTATCAAGAATATTCTTTTATTTTAGTACTTTAGGTTAGCAATGTTTTAGTAGATGGAGTTAATTGAGGATTGTCCAATCAACTCCACTTTCTGACAGTTTCAGATAGAGACTTTTCATATTAGATTTTCTATATGCCCAAATTACAACTTTCGTATGAAAGTATAAGCAGTCGTTGTCAAATATAGAACCCAACTGGGTTGGGTGTCGAATCACACAAGGAATATTGTGTTCACTAAGTAATGCAATTGTTATCATACTATGGATCGAAGGTTTCAAAATAAAGGGGGTTTTGATATGGTAACAATATTCTTTCATATTTGTATCACATAGAGGTCCAACTAATAAAAGTTCATGTAAATTTAATTTCAATGAGAATGAATTAACTAGAGTTATGCTCACCAAGATGTTCAAACAGTTAGGGTTGTGAATTTGTGATCCAATTCTAACTTATGTATTCAATTGCAAGAATTATAGAATTCTAAGAATTACCCACGTGTTTCTCAACCTAATGGGTGTTTCACCCTTTACTTCTCTCGAACTTAAAGGATTCATGCATTCTTCAATAATACACTCATGAGGGTAAATCCTGTTAAGGTATCAACCCATTAACCCAAAGGATAAACCTATGGATCTCATGTGAAACACTTTTTTTCCCAACATCCACTTTCTTGTTAGACAAGTGGTGTTCATGGGCTCACTTCTCAAGTTTTTGCAACCAAGAGATGTCATTATAATGAAGAAGAATTCATGCAATTTTCATAAACGTTAGAACTCCAACTGATTCATAACCCCAAACAGTTCTTGACATGAAGGCTCACAAAACCATATTTATGGGAGTTTAGCTACTCATTTCTATATAAGAAAACAAAAATATAATGTTGTTCATAAATAACTTCAGAAGAGTACTTACAAAAGTCACAATATTGTTCTTCTCAATCTTCAATGGAAAATGTAAAAACTAACAATCAAATCTCAATCTCTAGATTCAAATCCTAATGGAAAGTGTTGCAAAACTCTCAATAGAGGGGAAAGTGTGAAAAATAATGACAAAAGATATGGAATAAGCCCTAATACTTGGTATTTATATGATTCCTGAACTAGGGTTTTCAAATTCAGACTTGGATTTTCTGCTTTATGGTCGACGGGTCAAGATACAGACCATTGCATGGCCGATGGTCGATCACCTGAATCGTTGCAGACCTTCAGTGCTTCTTTTTCCTATTTTTTGGCAACTGTTTAGGGTGGCGGTTCATCAAAACACCAATGATCCATTGCCTGGACCATTGCATGACTTCCAGTTATAATGCATTCACTTTTTGGCGATTGTTTAGACCGATGTATCATCGTAGAGTTGATGGTCTATCGCATGTACCGTCATAAGTTGTCCAGAGTCTATGACTTTTATTTTTGGTGACAATTCATTGCAAATTCAACGGTCCGTCGCCTGAGCTGCTGATGCTTATTTTTTGTTTGTTTAGCTCAGATTGTCCAAGTTATCCTTCAATCTCAGTTCTTATCCTGAAAACACTAAAATACCTTATTAAATACAACAATGGCTAATTGAAAACACATAATTATCCTAAGAAAAAGGCCTAAAATATTCTGTCAAAAGCCGAAACATCAACACCCTCAACCTAAGGCAATTTTTCATCCTCAAGCAAATCAACACCAAGATGCATATACAAACGCCATCATGATGGGCACTCAATATTCATATCAACATAGCTATATAATCATTCAACTGACCATTCGTCTATGTGCCCCAACACATAAGGATCTGCAATTGGCATCAACTACTACTCAACATATTTATAGCTACAGATACAATAGCCCAAAGGAATTAGCAGTCAAAGGATAACTATCATTCCCTTAAAGCTAATGAAGTCCACCTCTCATTATATATAATCAATCTGTGGACAAAACTACTACTCTCACTCTCAGAACAAAAGTTACAAACATAGTGCAAACCCATAGGCTTTCCCCTATCATCTAATGTTTTCTTATAACTGACTCGCTAAGATCAATCAAGACTTTTTAAGATCAGTAATGAGGTTTTGGGATCGGTGAGGATATATATATAGAGAAGTGACTTGAAAACAAGAGGATCTCACTCTCTTCGCCCTTCTAGGTAGCTACTCGCCAAGACTATGACTTCATCCAGTCATTTTAGCTCTTACTGTTCATCCATCCTACCAACAATAACTTTTTTTTAAATTAGCATCAGCCACTCTTGACTTATGCTGATGTTACCAGTGGAGGTGCACAATATCTACTTAGAAATCTAACTAGAACAAGGCCAGATGATCACTCACAATTTAACTTGAATCAATCTCCTATGTTTCCAACAACTCAGAAGTAGCCACCCACAACTTAGGTAATTTGCCTAAGTTAAAGTGAACAATATCCAATATTGGACCAGGGCCAATGCTTAATGCTAACATTTACTAGAGATTGAATCACTATTTATTTGGGTAGATCAAATAATATCAAATCTCAACAGGGTTGCAATAGAAAAGAAAAACAAAAATTTTGGTGGGTCATTGTTTTGGCTAAATAGACTAACAAACAATGAGGCCTACTATATTGTCCTATTGAGTCAGAAACCAAACAATAGAAAATGAACCAGGCAAGTTCTAGGTGTAGAATCTATGTAAGAACTACACAAAAACTCCCTCGCACAAGCACTAAGTTAAATCCTATTCTACTAACTCTTGGGATTCGTAACATATGGCTATAGTTACTTACATTCATATGCCATTTTAAGAATCATAGATGGTCACACAACACTTTCACCAATAGGAAAAGGAGAATTAATAATATAACACATGTACACAAATACTTTTCCACAGTCACTCATCATTCATATATACAAACTAATGCTAGCATAAGCATCACATTTATTTCATGGAATAGCACTACCAACAGAACATGACTTAAGAAAGAGAAATTTTAAACCTATAGTTAATCCTAGACAATAAATGAAAATAAAACAACTTAATAACAACCAACATAACCCCTCATGGTACAAGTACATCCCACCCCCACAGAAAATAATACTTTGTCTTCAATGTATATAATTTAAGTACAAAGGAGAGGAAATACTTCCAGTGCCTCTTATTCATCTGAAGCATCTGTGAAGTGTGGTGAGGCTCCTGTGTCCTCACCTGGTGTAGTGTTAGCCCCTATGGTATTAGGGGAACTTAAATTCTCTCCCTCCAAAATTGGAGGTACCACATCTCTAGCCAGATGTACATGTTGCCTCCTAGCTGGGGCTGAACTGGTAGTCACTCTAAGTGTTTTGTCCTCTGCTCTTTTCTTTCTTCTCTTCTCATATCTGCTTGGTCTCTTTCTTGCTTTCTTCATATTATATTTCTCTTGTTCCTCTGGTGTTATGGCTTTGAACCTCTTTCTTTTAGCGGCTTTCCTTGTAGCTTTCTTAATTTTTTTAATCTATTTTAGATTTTTTCTTACCCTTATCCTTGATTGGTATCCTCATTAATTCCAAAAGACCTTCGTCTTTATCACTTTCATTTTGGACTGGATTAAATCTAGGCTCCCGATTCATCTTGTCTACATCAGCCTAGATTTATCTGACCTCCTCAATCAATTTTGCAAAATCTAGAATAGACATAACATCCAGCTTCTTATTGATTCAGTCATCCACGTTGTCTATTCTTAGTTGAATATTACAGAAAGACCTCACTACTTGCTCTATAATTCTTTCAACGAAGGTTTTGAAATATGCCCCCCATATAGCCAACTACTTTTCAAACCTCTTCTATGGTTGAACTATCTTTGCAAAGTTCTCTTGGTTCAGCCTATACTCAGAATAATGAGGTGGTATTGATGCAAAATATATGGTCCCACCCATAGGCATCGAATCTAAACCTGCAAATATGGTTAGAGGCATGTATGTAGCAAAAGGTAGTGGTATACCTGAAAGGAATTCTGATGACTCAAGAATTTGCACAGACTAAGTTTGTTGAGCTTGGGGTCTGTTGACTCGTATGTTGAACTTCGATTCATCCCTACTCTTTTCAATATTCTGCTTGTGTATTGCCTGGATTGCATTATCTATTCCACTGATCAAAGGTACCTTCGCCTGTTTGCACAATTCTGTGATAAGGCATGGAAATAGTAGTGTAGTCTGAGTCTTATGAGCGCGGTAAAATAACTCATCAGAAATAATGAGGCCAAAATCCTCTGTCAACCCCTCAATCCAAGAAGCAACAATCACAGCTCTAGTTAGTTCTAGGTGGTCATCACCGCCTATTGGCATCAACCTCAGCCTAATAATTGCCAACTAGAACTTGGCCCTGAAACTTAGGGATGACTTAGATATCTTTCTGCGGGGGTTATGTAGCCGTCTAGGATCTGCTCCATCTGTTAATATTCTGGCTAACCACGACTTTTGTTGAGTCTGTGTGAGCAACAAATGCTCCAAGTCTGGTATTATACCTGGTATGTGATATTTGGTCCTGACAAAAATCTGTTCAACATATGATTTGAGATGTCTATGTTAACTCCACGAACAGGAATTATGTCCATCTTGTTCATTTCAACAGCTGAATTTCCTGGGGGATAATTGTTTTCCAATAGTGCCAAGTAATTGGTGAAAAACTTGCGTACCAAGTTTGGTTGATAGGATCCAAGTGTTCTGCTCATCCATGACAACTCATATTCGTTGAATCGGCATTCAAGTTATGGGTACTTGGGAAAGTTTGTTGTCATAATATTATGTTCTTCAAAAATAGACCTCTTTGTGGCTATCCTGTCTGTTGGTGCCAACCCTTTGTAGAAATGCTCTCAATCACCCTCAACATGCCATCTTATAGCTTCCCGCACTTGTGGATCCTCGCATTAAACCAAATTTGGGTCCTCTTATTCTGGACTCTCCTCTTGGATGGGTTAGTTACTTCAACCCCTTCCTCAACCGGAGTTGAACTTAAGTTGCTGCTACTTTTACACTCTTCTTCAGAAGGATGAAGAAATGACCTGAAGATTATGATGAGTGTTTAGTGTCGGGGAATCTGCATCTTATGCTATCCCTTATCTCGCCCATTGGCCTCTACCTCTATCTCTGGTGGTTGGTAATTTATTTACCATGATACCTGCAATCAATAGGTTATCAGTTCAAAGACTTAAACCAGAAAATGGAAGAAATTATTATCCAGCAACAACTAGGGTGACAGTCCATCGGTCCTGTGATGGTCCGTTGACCCAAATCATCGGGGTCATTCCAATAACACTGACTCTTAGAAAGTGGAAACGGTTTGAGGCAATAGGTCGTCAGGTATGAAATAATTCATTTCCCTGATTGTTGCCTGTAATTTTCACTTTCAGGCTTCGTTTTGGCATTTTATTAAATAGCTTGCACACTTTCATTTTAAGCACTATTATTCATGGCTTTTTCACCAATAATACACTACTCATTTTGCTTTTTCTTGATCTATGGGCTACTCAAACTTTACCTAAGATAGAGTTTGTCTTATTTTCTCTTAGTTCAGACCCATACAGAAGAACTCCAAATTAGAGAGAAATATTTTAATATAGCAAACTTTACGTGCTTTCTTTATTCTTGGTGTTGAATAACATAGAAAGTAATGGAGAGAACATACCTTAGTGTTGTAGTACTTGATTATTCTCCTGACTTGTACTATAAACAGTGTGAGTTATAAATTTATGTTTATTGACTTGAAATTAAACATGAAGGTGTGAATGTGATATTAGTAGTATGTGAGGGAAACAAGGGCAGCCGATGTGCTTAGTAAGGCAAGCATGTTCTAATTAGAGTGTAACCATGTGATGAGGATTGCAGTTCAATTTAGAGGTTTATTTAGTGTTCACAGACTTATGATGATGGCTTAAGGCCAAGGGGGAGATGGTAGATCAAGTACCCAAGTCAGGCTATCAGATTTCAGTAGTAGTGCTAGTATGTACAGACAAGCAGTTAGGGAAGACAATTCCCGACCCATCCTTATCTCAGTGTAAAGCTTCGTACTTCAGTCAGCATAATGCCTATACATGCTTCATGTCTCAGATTCCATAGATATAGCTTATGCTCACATGTATTCCGTAGAATTGTGTGTGCTTTCAGTTCCCAGTATAGGAAGTTCAGTTCTAGATCACTCAGTATTACAAATCATGTTCCATGAACTCAAAAATTTCAGACTCAGGTCATGCAACTCATGACTCATGTACACGTATCATGCTCCCCAGTGTACTCAGTTTCCATGACTCATTCTACGCCTTCACTGATCAGATAAATTCAGACTATATCATGTATATACTCAGCTCAAAACTTTTTGGAAAATCCATATTGTTGATATTCTATTCCTTAAGTTTCAGTCATATGTCAAGTTTAGTCAGTATCCATTCATGTTTTAGGTTTTACTGATTTAACCCTTCATTAGCTCTCTTTATGAGAATAGTTTAGTGTTGAGAAATTACTTAGATGGGAGAGAGTTAATATTTCATGTTAAGACCATATTATTGCATGCATGTTTTAAATGAGAGAGTAGATGCGAAGATAGGCTTAAATATCTTGTTAGTATGCAAGCAAAGGGCTAGCAAGAGGTCATATTTAGAAATTTGGAAAGTTCAGAGTGTGAATATATATTCAGAACCTTGACTTATGTCAACCTTCATTATGCAACTATCACAACTCAGTTTCTATCTTAGTTACAGTTTAGTACCCAATAATTAGTATTCAGTCTTAGGATTAAGTACTTCAGCATTAGTTTAAATATCGGTTTCAGTAATTAGTTATCAGGACCCAGCATTTAGATTCAGTATGGATCCCCATTACAGTCTTAAGTTATAGTGTCAGCTTTAGGTCAGTATTCAGCTCAAAAATTTTGTTTAGTTTTAGACTTACTTGACCATAGCATATAGTTACAGCTACTCAGTTATAGGTATTTCAATACCTCAGTCTATGGAATATTTCCAAATCATGTAATACGTTTGGTCCTGCATTTTCAGACAATATAGCTTTCATGAAATCCATGATCAGTTACCTCATGTTACCCAGTCGGTCCCTTATCATATATATAATACTTTATGGCCTCATCCCAGCCACTCAGATTAAGTGCAATTCAGTCTTGCATACCCAGCGTTCAGTTACTAGTTACTAGTTACTCAGTTAATCAGATAAGTTAGTATGTCTATGTATTTATGCATCACGCTTCAGTTTTAGATCTCAGATAATCAATCATAATTTTATACCTAGGTGCCTTGTGTATCGCCTCAAATTCTTTAATATCTCAGTAAGGTCAGTCCAATATTCTTCAAGAGACATAGTGTCCCAAGGAGAAGATACATTATAGCCCCCAAACTTTCATGATTTAAACATATCATTTTCTTTGATGAATCTATCTTGGAGTAAGTGTTACTTATGAGCCAACCCTCTAGCCTAAAAACTTAGTCGTAGGCCATGTACTCAATGTCTCAGCTTATTTCATGAATCAAGTTCCAAATTCAGTTATGTTCTTATGTTTCCACTCATGCATATTGAGTAACCAACCTCAGACTCATCAATATTTTTAGTTCATGGTAGCAGTCTTCTTTGAGCTTACTCATTCTCATGTTCAAATTTCAGTATAAATATGGTATTTAGTTCCATGCTCAGTTTTAAGTTCAAACTTGGTGTCTTTACTATTGCATGTTCATTCACATATTCATAAGCCAGTTCAGTCTTGTATTCACGCATCAAATATGCGTGGTCAGCTTATAATTCCTTTCAGTCATGCATTCACGTATCATGTCAGTCATATAATTAAGCATCAAATATGAATGAATTTAACTTATCAGTTAAGCATCAGATATGCATTCTCAGTTTTCGAAACTCAGTTTATCGGAACACTCAGTCCTACATTCATAAATCAGCTACCCGTGCATCAGACATGCATACGCAATATGATATGATCAGTTTTCAGTCATGTCAGCCTTGAAATCATTATCAGTCATTCGCGCTAAATATGCATCATTTTATCTTTTCTCCCCTCTCAAGCAGTCATCATTCGAGGATGAATATTTCCAAGGGGAAGATATTGTAATACCCCAAAAAATCCAAACTAATATTAGAGCTATGTACCAAGCTCATACATAGTACATCATGATTTTTTTATATTTTTATGAGTAAGTTAGATATATATTAAGGCTTCAAATAACTCCCAGCTACCAGATGAACCAAAATATTCCTTACTAATTGAATTCTTGAGAAGGATATTGGTATAGTCAATTACAAATGAGCATATCTCTCCTTATACTTGGAACTTTTGATCTCATGACCTATCAACAGATAGATAATTGAATTAGATTTTCAATGATACCAATTTTATATAAATTTTATGTCAGAGCAAAGAGTTATTCCTATTTTAATCCAGCATATCAGGCTAGAAATAGTGTGACGACATTCGTGGTAGCTTACCACATTTTTGACGCCATGTCAAAAAGGTCGTCAGGCTTAGGTATAATTCAACTTCTGTGTGATGACATTTTTGATGGCTTACCATATTTTTGATGCCATGTCACAAATGACGTCAGCCATAGGCAGAATCCAGCTTCTGTGTGATGACATTTTTTACGGCTTACCATATTTTTTACGCCATGTCACAAATGTCGTTAGCCTTAGGCAGAATCCAGCTACTGTGTGATGAAATTTTTTATGGCTTACCATATTTTTGACGCCATGTCACAAATGTTGTCAGTTATTATTTTTAGCAACTGGAATTTTTTTTATAAGGGTATTAGGTCTTTTCCCTTCACTTCCCACGTCTTATAACCCTAAAGTGGCATAATTTTTCCCATTTTTCTTCAGTTAAGTACCTCAAAAACCCTCTTTTATACTCTCAACAATAAGATTAGGGTTTCCATTAAACTCATCTCTCAAAAACAAGATTCAAGCCTTTTTCCAAGATAATAAAAGATTAAGTTTCCCAATCCAAGAACTCTCCAGCAAATCATCAAGGTTTCCTTTATAAGGTATGTGTAGTGTTCATCTATGGATCCAATCCATTCATAGAGCTCAAGAACCATGTTTTAAATATTATTTTATAAACCTTTTGTGGTGATATGAGTATGTACATATTTATGGATGTTATTTAAGTTTCAAGATGATATCTAAAGGTGTTTTCATGGAATATATGTGGTGGTTAGTTAAAAAACATGATCGTTAGGTGGTTTGATATGATGATAGTATGAAATCCACCTATGCCTAAAAGAATGCATGTAAGGTGTTTGATAAAATGCCTAGGATGCCAGAAGTTCATATTCACATGATTCCATGATATCTAGATGACAAGTCCATGTTAGTTATACATTCCAATATAAATTCCATGCTATTTATGTGTTGTTATTGTTGTGGTATGAAGCATGTATGATAATGGAGATATGAATTAAGTACACGAAATTTATCCATGCTTTCTCTACCATGTTTCAGATGTTGAATAAATACATTAAGTATAATATCCCCTACTTATGATATTATGAATTGGGGACTCCAGTCTTGTGATCAAGTCATGTCATGTGTGAGTCAGTTTCCTTTTATCGAGTCCTGGGGGTATTCGTACCTAAAAAATATAGCCGTGTGCCTAGAGCCATGTCATGTTATCATGATACTCAGTCAAGACAAGATTTATAGAATTCAGTCAGTCATGTGACTCAAGAAAACTCAAAAATCTCAGCAGTCTCAGTAGATTAGTAATCTTAGTAGTTTAGAAATCTCAGTACTCGGTTAATCTCATAAATCTCAGTATAAAGTAACTTAGTAATCTTAATAAATCAGTACTCTCAGTAATCTCATGAACTCAGTACTCAGTAATATCAGTAATCTCATGAACTCAGTTAGCTATCGGATATTAATATTATTCCGTCAGCTACGGAACTCAGTAAACTCAAAATTAGTTCATTTAAGTTAATCAGTACAGTCAGTTATTCATGTTCAGTCTCTTCAGATGGGAATAGAAATTAGCACCGAGTTAACCCAAGCATGGGACTATACCTACCAATTTAGGGTATGATTCTTTGTAGTCATCCTTGTGTTCCAGCACTACGTAGCCAACGTAGGTTGAGATATCTTATCCTATCATATTAGGTTGATGAGGTGGATTAACCTGTCAATTTAGGGTCTCACCATTCTCACTTTGAGTACTTTCTAGATAAGGGTCACTTACAGCTTGTCCTTACCAGTGGCGTGGTATTGACACCCTTCCAGTCGGGGTAGAGATTGGACCCCAACTTAGCTATATTTTCTTAATTGGGGCATGTTGGTTAGATGAATACATCCCATAGTTTTAGTTACAAATTCAAAACTGTTAGAGACAGTCAATTCAGTTCAGTAGTACAGATTCAGTACTGTTAGATACAGTCAATGCTTATCAATTGTAAATAGACTTTAAGATCAACCATTATCTAGGACTGATCTCAACTCTGATTAATCAGTATAAAAATCATTAGATTTAAAGATCACCCACTAGATAGGACTACTCTCAGACTAAGTCTAATTATCCTTATTATCAGTATAGTCATGATCACCTGCTAGATACGACTGATCTCAGATTTAGTTACTCCAAGTAGAATTGAACTCAGATAGTTCCATCAGAACTTAGACTGTCAGGTACAGTCGCTCAGTATCATTTACATCGGTTAGTCCGATCATCACAGTTATATCAATTTTCTAAACTCATGTATCAGTCATATCTGTAATCAAAATTCATGATATCAATATTCAGCTTCAGGACTGCCAGACATAAGCAACCAAACCAGTTTTTCATAATTCGAACTATCAAAAATAACTGTTCATCTATTTAGTATCTCAGTATCAGTACACTCATATTATAAGTATTCAGACTCAGTAGTCAGTATCTCGACGAGTTCAGTTACAGTTATGTATTCATATATGTATTCTCATGTTCATATTAGTCAGCATTGTTCATGCATATAACCCTTTCGCATTTATCCTACCTCACTCGTATACTAAGTACATTCAGACGTACTAACACATTTGTGCTATGGTGCTTTCTCTCATGTTACACCATAGTTTTAGAGGCACGAGCTCCCAATCACTAGTAGCATTCCAGTGTTTAGAGTTTGCAGTGAGTCCTTCTCATTCGAGGATGATATGATTATTACTACATTTACTATTCAGTTGCTAGATGGAGTTTGTTGGAGACATGTTCCTTCAACTCTTTATTCAGTTCAGTTAAAGGCTTTCAGACTAGATGTCATATTAGATATTCAGATCTCATTATTTTCAATATTTATGACTTATTTTGGTATTGTTATACCTTTTTCAGACATTTTGCTATCAGATGTTTATTTAGTTCGAACCTTATGGCCTTTCATGTTCATGTTTCCATATTTTATGATATATTATGTAGTATACAGGTACAAATATCAGTTATGGGTTAGCTTGTGGTCCTTTGGGGTCATGAGCACCGTGTAGCATTCCGATTCAGAAAATTAGGGTGCTATAATTAAGGACAACGCTTGATTTTAAGTTGAGGGTGTAGGGGGATTTATTGTAAAATATTGTAGTTAACTAGGAGAAATACATGTACCTTAGGTGGTTAACATGGTTTTGTTAATTTTTGAACACCTCTCCAATGGTCTATTTTATAACTGTGTGATATGTAGTTATGTGTGACCATTGTGCATCTTGTTATGGCATTATTACTAGTGACATGATAACCATTGCTAAATAAATACATAAACTGGAGGGTAGTAGCTTGAAATTTACCTGTGCGTCATAGGTGTGTGAGATATTACTTAGTTCCATTTGTATGTTAAGTTTAGAACTTTCCCAGTTAGTCTTTCCTTGGTTGTAGGATAGGGTTTAGGAAAGGATCATAGGCTATTTTGAGATTAGTCCACTTCTAGCCTAAATTAACTTCCTTGTATGAATGATATCCCTTTATCCCATTTTTGAGCCTAAATGTCTATTCTTTTATGATACCTATCACCTTCCCATTTGTATCACAATGAACCTATTTTGTCCCTGGTCCTCCTTGGACATTATGCACTTTGACTTAGGCAAATAGCCTAAGTTAAGGGTGGCTACCATAAGGGCGCGTGATGTAAAATAGTATGAAGAAAGGTAGAATAAAATAAAAGAATAAAAAGCTGGGTGCGGTGAAAAAAAAGAATAAGAAGAGAAAAGTTTTAAAAAAAGTGATTGTAAAAAAAAAACCCACCCATCTGGAGTATGTGTGATCAAGAAAAGAGAGAATTAGGTAAAGGTAAATAAGTGAGACCCCAAAAGTTAGCGTAGTGCCAACGAGGCTTAGTCACCTTAAATATCATCAAGTATCATACCATCCTTTAGCCTATGTTACAAGCTGAAGAAAAAGACCTATTGTGATCCTAGCTTACCTGTCTGAAAACCTTGGTAATTAAAATAAGGGCAAGATTATGGTATTTGGCATACATTAACTGGAACTTCTTTTTGAAAGAGAGTTTCTATTGATTGTCCCCATAATTATATATGTTATTTCTTATATAAGCGAGGAGGGACTTCCTTAAGCAACTCTTGTCATTTTTTATTATTTTCTCTTTGATAATGCCGGAAAGTCAAGATGCAAGAAAACCAAAGGCAATAAGAAAAAAAAAGGTGAATTTGGAACAAGTGGCCATGAAAGTGTAGTTGACGACTCATCTGATAACTCGTCAAATTTATGAAAATTTATCACAGTCATCGATAGTTGTAGATAGTGTGAGAAAGTTGGAGAAGAACTGGACGACATCCCCTGATAAGCGATCAGTTGTCTAATAAACCGTCAAGAATATCGTCAGCCTAAGGAAGTACATGAGATTTGAAGTGAAGAAGTGATGACAATGTCTGATATGTAGTCAAAGTCCTGATAAACCATCGGGAATTGCTATCAGCCTAAGGAAGAAATCATCAAACTTGGAGGAAGAGGTGACGACAATGTCTAATAAGTCGCCAGACTCCTGATAAGGCGTCACCCTTTGTCATCAGCTGTGTGAGAAAAAGTTGTATTCTGTGATTTGATTCATAATTTAGCTATTTGTATTTAAGGAAAAGTTGAGAGTTATCTAGGGCATCTTGAACTAGAGAACATTCATCTTGAACTGCACGAACTTGCACTATTTTATCTCTAGTTTTCTCTATAACCTTACAATTAACTTTTGAGAGATTTTTATCGTAATTTTCTTGGGATTTCTACTGTGATCTAATCTGAGAAACACTTATTGATATTTATTATTCTATAAGTTATCATTTATCGAATTATAAACGCAAATTTTCATGTTGCTTTTTACATTATGAGTATCTAATTCTGTAACCCGAGTTGTGGGATCTATGGGTTTGGTTCTGTAAAGTAACTAGGTGTTTAATATTCTAAAGGTAGTAGGAACTCCTTGGTAATTCCTTTGTTTTACATATTATCTATTAGCTGCAAACGATAGGTCATGCCTACTAGTGATTTACTTGAAATAAGAAATCAACCCTAGTAGGAAGTGAATTATCAACAGGGACTTGGAAGCATCAAATTCTTATTTAATAATTAACGTTGTAACAAGGTTAATTAACTTGACACAACATCCTATTATGAAGTATAAATTCCCTAAGTTCAAAAGAATAAGGTAATTAAAGGTCTAAATAGGTTGAGAAACATTTAGATATTACTTCGACAAGGATAATCTGTTGTTCCTACCTACCACAAGAATCTTTAACCACTACTAGTGTCTGTCAAATACCAACACTCACAGTGAACACAACTCTGATTTTCCATATAATATTGATTAAGAACACTGATACTGAATAGAGAAATAATTACTTGTTACCCTTTCAAAAAACTGTATTCACAGGAAATTACTAACTATCAGTTGATTGACTCACAGAAAACTCAAATTAACACCATATTCCCTATGGGATTCGACCCCAGCCTAGTTGGGTTATATATTTGACAACGACCGCTTAATCTCTCATAAGAGAGTTATAGTTTGAGCGTTATCAGTATGCAGAACAATCCAAAAACAAAATACACTTATAAAACAAAGATGAGAGCATTTCATAAATCAAATGTTATCTTAAAACAGTTGAAAACACATGGGCATAACCTGAATCTTTCAAACACATTCTGCAGTTCATGAGTCTACTCTTTATCTTACTTCCGAGCTAGATGGTACACCCTACAAAGCTACAATTCCATGGGATATATCTAATCTTCCCTTAACTCGGAGTACAATCTCCTACCCCAAGTTTGCCACAAGGTTTGGAGTATCTGATTATCTGCTACACCTCAGGGCCGTCGCTAGTGTAAAATCTCTCTTTCAGCTAACATGAATGCGTGTCGACAAATTTTGATTTTGGGAAATGAGTCTTCTGAATCATGCCTTATTCAGGTAACCACCTAACTCTCTTAATCCCAGTTTTAGATTCTTTAAAATATATCTCTTTTGAAAATTTATTTCTCTCTTAATATCTTCAGGCACATCAAAATAGGGTATCGTTATACCCAGACTTGCAAGTCATGTCACAATATCTCTACTGCCCTTATCTCATTTCAAAAGATGTTTATTGACCACCCAAAAGATCTACCATTTAAACAAAAGTTCATATTTCAAAAACAGTTGAAAATCAAACTATTCCCTACTCAATACACATTTTGCGGTGGCCATCCTTTTTAATCACTATAAAGCCATTCTAAATCGGAATCATGATCATTATAAAATGAGTAAACCACTATTTAATTATCTCATGGAAACTAGTACAATTTGTTCATAATAGTCCATCAACAGACTCAAGATTTCAACAGTCCATAGAATTCAATTCACATCATGTAAACTCAATGGAATTTGTGGTAAAAGAGGAAATCACATGTTTCATGCTCTCATTAACTTCTGAATATTAATATCACAAGATCACTAGATCACACAAATGTATTTTGAATTTAAAACACTGCACCACAATTTCCATAATTTTCTCATTAAAATTGAAACTATCAATGCATATTTATCAACAATCTTGAAACAAAATTTGTGTGAATACATATATATAATTTAAAACTAATTTAAAAATAGTAAAATACATTCCCATGAGGTTTAGGATAGTCCCACGTACCTTAGATTACTTAGTTCAAAGCATAAAACTCGAATCTTGATTTTTTTCTTGGAAATCATGACTTAAGAGCTTGATTCTTGATCTTTGGAGATGATCTAGTGAAAAAACCCTAATTTTGTTGTTGAGAGTATATGAGAGGATTTTGAGATGTTTAATTGATGAAATAGGAGAAAAATAATGCCCTTTGAGCATTATAGGTCATGGGCTAGGAGTTATAAAGAAAGAAAAGACTAAAAAGCCCTTAAAAATGTGGAACCAACAACTGTAAAATAGAGGCGGGCGTTAGAGCGTGAGACACATGCTAATCACGCGACCTCACTGCCTCTCTCATGAAAATGACTGTAACTTTTTTCCTCGAGTATCGAATTAAGTTGAAATTGGTATCATCGGAAATATGACTCAATTATCTACAATTTGTTGGGTCTTAAGCCACAAAATGCTAATTGTATCGAAAGTCATACATGATCAAAGTATACCCTTATAAAATCAAATACAAAAATTTAACTGAATCAAAGGTTCATAGCTCAACTTCGCTCCAAGTGATTTCTATAAAGATTTTTCACCTCAAAAGCATTTCAAACATGAGGATAAAGATCATGACACATATTCTCACTTTTACTAATTTCTATTAGAGCTTACATACGTAGGAACAACAATTCAATTTCTAGTTCGAAAATGTGGGGTGTTACATTATCTCCCCCTTCGGATCATTCATCCCCAAATGATGGGCAGGGACTTTTTAAAGTTCTAAAAGTGTAGAATAAAAACATAATCTCGCATTAAAAATTTTTTCTTAAAGAAATATGCAAAGGCATCAAACGAGCTTCATGATAACCCCTAGTGAAATATGTAAGCACGAAGTGCGAGGTAATGAGACTTTACATTGGGATGATCTTGTACACGAGTTTTATGAATCATAATCATCACATCATAAAGCATGAGTTATTTTGGTGATAATAGGTATAATTTACGTCGATACTAACCATGAGATAAAGTTTTAACGGGACATGGGATTAGAAGCATTCTCTACCTTACAAGGTACAATGAATGGACTTTAACTTAGAGACATTACTCAACTATGCCCCAAATAACAAATAACATGTTGGATCATTTCCAACTTACAATTTTCCCATAGCACTTCTAACCATAGGAGTTTTCGTCCCACTACATAATTCTTCTGTGTTGCAGCCTAACTTAGAGAAAAGAGGTGCTAGCTTAAGCTATGGGACCCTGTACTCTACATCCCATTGAGAAGATTACTTCACCTTATCACTACTATCAAACACTCTTGGGTTTTAATTTAGGGAATATAACCACATAGCACATGGGTTTCTTTCAACAATCACAACATTCAATCCTATCATTACTACACCTACTTCATGGACCTCCCTTACTAAGACCATCAAATTCAATCATTATCCCAAAGATTTCCGCCATATATCTCCTTTCTAACAATTTCACATAGCGAAATTTCATCTCTTTCTTCCCTCTTCTCCTAAAACTTTAGCTAAAGAAATCACATCCAAAATTCTCACCTTTAAGAACATTACTTCCTTACCTAAAACATCACCACCGTTATACTAGCATATGGAGGGTCATTGAGGTACCCGAACATAAACATCATGAACTAAAGTAACACTATTAGACCATAACCTATAATTATTACATAACTCAATTAGGGATATGAGGTGAAGATACGATAGAATAGACATGAAGTGCTTGATATATCAAGTGTTTGGACCATAAGTAAAGAGTAATTCGTAAAAAAACACAACACAATATGATTTATTAGGACAGGCTATAGTGAGAAACATGGGGTGCATGTAGCATGATTTATATAGAATAAATCTGAAATTTATGTAGTTAACAACTAAGAAAGGATTGCCACCTGAAGAGATTGATCCTCATTTAAAGCACAAAACTTTCACCACGAGTTAGCATAAACTTTTTCACTTTGGATGAACCCATAATAGAATGAATCAGTATCATATTGAATAGTTTCTTTGAACCTAGCATTTTGTGAGACATGAATTTTTTTATGGATCATGAGAAACATAACATAGATCTTGGATACTTGGAATATTAGATCACTGAGGGACATTATTGCTTGTTTTTTGGAGGTCAGAATATGACATGAGTTACATAGAGAGCTCAACATTACACATAGAAAGACTTGAATACATAAGACATTAGTAGATGTCCATTCAAATCGAAGTAGGCAGAGCTTGCTTGAATAGGAATTAATGTATAATAATTCTTAATAGAAACTTGACACCACAAGAAAATTAGGGAACTACTTTAATCCATCATCTCCCCCTTAGAACAAAGTCACACTCCAAAACTTTCGGACATAGCTTCTCATTAAATCTACAAGCACAACACTCAACACAATGGAGGGGTTATCAATATACACATGCACACAAACTCCTTTATATAATTTAAATATAAAGATATTAAATTCTTTCTAGAACATCCCTCTTTAGGAACACCATTCGTAACTTTCTCCAACCCCCAAAGTCGTCGACTTATAACTGATATTATCACGGGTATGGACATCCATTATTCTAAACACTTAACACTTTATCTTCAACTCATTATAGTACTAGCATTACACCTCTAATCACATAACTTATAACTCAACAACATTTATAAAACGATTACAATGGTGCATATTATGTACCTATATTTCTTTAATTCAACTCTCTAAATAACGGTATGTAACAACTCCCAGACTTCTCCATAGAATAAAATATAGGTACATGTGACACTCGTACACATCACACCTTATCTAACAACATGCTACCTCGGGGCTCCACTTATTCTTGTATACTCACGCTTTTATCCACTTATTGATTTAACCATAATTCTTTGTTTTACTCTTGTCATTATGTGTACATATACATCACAATTATCCACTTATTATTCCACATCAAGTTCAAGCCTATAGTCTAGCATCAATTTTACACCACTAGTAATGCATGCCACATACTATACTAGTCCATTAAATTGGGAAATAAACCCAAATACTTCATTTCACTTAACTACTACCTATAATCACAACCCCTCGATGACATTACTACTACACCTCAAAATCTACTAGTCACCTCCTCACATGTAGTACTAGTTTACAACTACTAATGAAATGAAAGTTAAGGGAGGTAAAGTCACATAATAGACATAGTCGACCTTGGTCTTATATTATAACCCATTATGATCTTACCTACATATTCCAGTTTCTCACATTATAGTTACTTACCCCTCCATACACCACAACTACCTTTGAAATTCCATATACGGTAATGAGTCTATACTTATAACTTATTGGCTAATCTAACTGTTTCCATTCACATCCTTTAAGCGATTTATATTACCATCATTACTATCCACTCTAGGATCCTTACCTATTTTCAATAGATAAATATCATAGCCACAAACTTCCTCCCCAGACTACCATACAATCTATAAATATTGCTTCCACATTAGTCTATCACTAAAAAATGTCAACCCATCCCTCAATCAATGGTTATACCACTAAACAACCTTTTTACACAAGAATCACCCTCATTTTGAGTTCTAAGCTTATGACTTCATATCAGTAATTTCAGGATCATCTTACTCCTAATGGGGTATGACACCTTAACATATACTACCACTTAGGTAGAAATATTGTTCTAATATTTTGACATATGTCACTACCCTTGAGCATGACATCTGCAATAATAATTTTGGAAATAGACTAAATACAGTTTATACCCCAGGCATAAATGCACGATTAATATGGATAGGCGTATACGCTTAAATCAATACACTCTAAAGTACTTATGAACTCCCCTTAAGTCCTTGTACCATTTCATTATCATTATGACTTAATTAGAAGGGACCACCTCATTTAGACTCTAAGATTCTGCACTTAAACCGACTCGACAATTAGACATCGGTAATAAAGTCAGAGTAAAGAAGAAATCTAGATAACTTCCAAACGGACAACATAATGGGACGATCTAGAACATCAAAAAAAATAAAACTATTCAAAACATCTAGTAGCTTAATACTTATAAGTATGGTGCACTACACACCCATAAACAGGAATCTACATAACGTGATTTCATAGACAACTTAGAACTATAAACCGTGCTCTAACACCAAGTTTATCATGACCCAATCTTAGACCCTGGACGCTATGGGCATCCCGAACCATGAAAGCTCGGACACCTCTTTCTATCTGGAAATCATGCACAATGTTCATATAATATAAAGAAATGCAAAAGATAATCATACAGAAACATAGTCAATATCATAATTCAACGAAACAATTCAAAAGGAAATCCTTAAAGTTAAAAATGCATGACACCTATCTGCAAAATCTCTAACATTATAAGATTCAACATATGCCTAAAAACAAAATTGGGAAAAGGCTCCCAGTTGGACCATGAATCAAATAAATAACAATGTTCTATAAAGCCGCCCTTCTAAAATAGTGGAGGCTTACCAACATCAAATCTCAGACACAACAATCGACTGCTTGGCGAGCATCCAGGACAAGGCCTCAAATCTTAGAATATAGGGGGTCAATAGAATTATACTGGTACGCTCAATAATCAAAAAATAAAATACATTTATATACAACATAGGTGATAGTATTTCGTAAAACACATGTTATCTTAAAATAGTTGAAAACACATGGGCATAACTTGAATCCTTAAAACACATTCTACAGTTCATAACTCTACTCTTTATCTTACTTCTGAGCTAGATGGTACACCCAACAAATTTGCAATTCTATGGGATACATGGAATCTGCCCTTAACTCATCGGCCAAGCCCCCAACCCATGTTTGCCACAGGGGTTGGAGTATCTTCTTATCTACTATGCCACAGGGCCACCGCCAGCATAAAATATCCCTTTGGGGTAACATAAACCCATGTCGATAAATCATAGTTTTAGGTAATGAGTCATCTGACACATGCCTTCTTCGAGTAACCATCTAACTCTCTTAAGCCCAGTTTTAGATTATTTTAAAACATATTTTTTTGAAAAGTTGTTTGTTTCTTAATATCTTCAGGCACATAAAACTAGGTATCGTCATATCCAAACTTGCAAGCCATGTCACAATATCTCTACTGCTCTTATCTCATTCCGAAAGATATTTATTTACCACCTAAAATATCTACCATTTGAATACAAGTTCATATTTTGAAACAGTTGAAAACCAAACCGTTCCCTACTCAATACTCATTCTGTAGTGGTCGCCCTATTCAATTACTTTAAAGCCATTCTAAATATGAATCATGATCGTTATAAAATGAGTAAAACACTCTTTCATTATCTCATGGAAAATAGTACAATTTGTTTATAAAAGTCCATCAATAAAATCAAGCTTTCAATAGTCCATAAATTTATCTCACATCATGTAAACTCAATGGAATTTGTGATAATAGAGGAAATCACATGCTTCATGCTCTCATTAATTTCTCAATATTAACATCACAAGATCACATGAAAGTATTTCAAATTAAAAATACTACATTATAATTTTCATAATTTTCTCATAAAAATATAAAACCCTCAATGCATATTTATCAACAATCTTGAAACCAAATTTGTGTGAATATATATATATATATATATACTTTAAAACTTATTTAAAAATAGAAAAATCCATGCCCATGAGGCTTAGTATAGTCCCACGAACCTTAGATTATTTAGTTAGAAGGATAAAACTTGAATCTTGATTTATTTCTTGGACTTAAGAGCTTGATTCTTGATCTTTGGGGAAGATCTTGTGAAGAAACCCTAATCTTGTTATTTAGAGTGTATGAGAGGATTTTTGAGATATTTAATTGAAGAAATAGGAGAAAAGTAATGCCCCTTGAGGGTTATAAGTCGTGTGCTTGAGTTATAAGGAAAGAAAATACTAAAAAGTACATAAAATGCAGATCGAATAGCTATAAAATAGGGGCAGGAATTGGAGCATGCTACACGGGCTAATTGTGTGACTTCACTACCTCTCTCATGAAAACAACTATAACTTTTTGCTCGGGTCCCGGATTAAGGCAAAATTGGTATCGTTGAAAAGATGACTAAATTATCTATAGTTTGGTATTTTTTAGATGTAAAATTCTGCTTGTATTGAAATTTATACAGATTCAAAGTAGACCCTTGTAAAATTTAATACAAAGATTTAGCCGAATCAAAGGTTCTTAGCTCAACTTTGCTCCAAGTAAATCTTATGAATATTTTCCACCTCAAAAGCATTTCATACACGAGAATAAAGATCATGACACTTATTCTCACTTTTAATAATTTCTATTAGAGATAACACATGTAGGAACAATAGTTCGAGTTCTAGTTATGTGCATATGGATGGTTTTACTTGGTTTTATAAATGGCATAATTTTATCATTAGCTTTAGATCATACTAGGTGGTCACTATCTAACCATGTCTACTGATGGTTGTGTATCCACGCTTTGCAGGAACCGAGTGATTGAATCAGGGATAGCATTTGGACTGGAGTGGTGAGCTTTCATCCTTTTAGAAGGTTCTATTTCATGATATGGATATTTCTAGAAACTATGTTGGATATTGGTTTTTTCTATGGTTGGGGGCATATCCTAATCAAATTTTATTACTCTTCTTGTTAGTGACATCGTGTTACTTCTATGGTTTGGAATTAGCTTTGGCATTGGAATAAGATGGGAGCCTGGCATCATTGGACATTATTTCTCATTGTTCTATCATATTTCATTTTGAGATTAATTATATTATGTTTTGGAACATCCTTGGTTATGACCTAGTTTATGGCCTTTGTTTTGCTATGGTTGGATTAGTGGTATGGGATGGTTAAACTCGCTTGGGTTGGTCAAGGTTGTGATCTTATCCTAGAGTCTTTATGTGAGCTGTTACACTATTTGGTTACATGCTCGAAATTTAAGTGACTGAAGATTGGGTTAGGTAATGGGGGAGGGAGGGTCTCCAGTCCTGGTTGGACTTAGGAAGCCCATTACGACAAGGCCCCAGAGTGGGTCGTGTCATGTTAGTATTAAAGCCTATGTTCATGGTCAATTAGGAGTCCACAAAGCTGTGCCAAGTAGAATCTCTTTTAAGCGTGTGTAGCGCGCCACACTCATAAAGGAGAGGCTACAAGACATTTAGGAAGCTCCACTTTCTTGGTATTCTATTACCGAATTTGGATTCTCAGTCTTAAAATCTTCTCTAATCCTTGTTCTTTTTTCCTTCAGACCATTCTTCATAGATCTGGAACACAAGAAAATTCATGTATCCAATTTGGGAGTAATACTGAAGGGGTGTATCCTACTTTTGAGGTTCATCTTCAATCTTATGATCCTATCCCTGATAGTTTTGGAGTTCTACTAGTTGGTACTAGTCCTCCTCAAGGTGAGGTGACTAATGCAGAATTTTGTCAATATATTTATTTTATTACTAAATTGGTTGCTACTCAGGCTGAGCGAGGTATGTCTGGTGATTTTTCTACTAAGGCCACATGGATTGGCAAATTTATGAAGATGGGTTATCCCACATTTTCTGGAGTGAAGGTGGAGGATAATTCATAGGGCTTCTTGGATGGATGGAAAATATATTTTGGGTGATGCAGGCTACCAATATGGAGAGGATAAATTTTACAGCTTATTATCTCAAAAAGGTTACATATAAGTGGTATAAAAAGTAAGATAGGGATAGAAGAGACGTGGGGGAGTAATTTTTATGGGATGCCTTCTCTGGTGCTTTTCTGGGTTATTTCTTTCCCGAAGAGTTGAGGAAAGCAAAGATGGAAGAGTTTGTAAACCTTAAGCAGGGAAAAATGTCTGTCAAGGAATATGCCTTGAAGTGTCATCAATTGTCAAGGTATGCTCCTGATTTGATGGCTGATATGCGGGCTAGAATAAGGAAGTTCGCTTCTAGTTAATTTGGGATTTGATTTTGGAGAGTAAGACTTCCTTGCTGATTAAAGATAAAGATATCTCTAAGTTGATTGTTCATATGTAGTAAGTGAAGGATAAAAAGAAAAAATAGGTGGTGTTTGGTGATAGGTAGCTTAAGAGGAGCAGGTTTTCTGACCAGGGAGGTTCTCAGTCTCTAGGTGGTCGAGATGGTGGAAAATGGCAAAAATGAAGTGGGGGATTTGTAGTTCCTACTCTTCTTCTAGTACTCCCTACCAGTCGGGGGACAAACGTCATAATGGTGGTGACAATTTGCGTGCGCAGGATGCCTAATCCCAGGAAAGCAGAGGTAAGTCAGTTTAGTTTCTTCATGACCTCTTTGTCGGTCCTGTGGTCATCCTCATTAGGGTTATTGCGATGAACTAAAGGACAAATGATTCAAGTGTGGACAGTTAGACAATTATCTCAAGGATTTTCCAGTTAATAAGGTTGCTATGGGGGAGAATATGATTCTTGTGGCTTCATCTTATGCTCCTAAACCTGGAGGTATTGGATCAGCTTCAGTTACTGCTTCTGGTTCTACTATTGGTCGAAACAAGTTGTATGCTTTGGCATCTTGATAGGATTTTGAGCCATCACTTGATTTCGTTACTGGTACATTACAAATTTTCTCTTGTGATGTTTATTATTTTCTTGATCCAGAGTTCACTCTCTCCTATGTGACTTCTTATGTGGATGTTGTTTTTGGTTTTGATCCAGAAGTTATGTTAGATACTTTTTCTATTTATACCCCAGTTGGTGACTCAGTTATTGCTAAGAGAGCATATAAGGTGCGTGTGGTATCTGTTGATGCAAAGCAGGCCTTGGTAGATCTGCTTGAGTTAGATATGGTGGATTTTGATGTCATTCTGGGTATGGACTGCTTTCACTCTTATTCCACGTCCTTGGATTGTCCGACCCGTAGGGTTATTATTGCATTCAAATGCACACACAAGTGTACGCAATCATACAAGTAATATAGTGACTTAGATAGTGGATATCATTCCAACGAGGACTATGCAACTAACAATTCAGCCAACTTTAGTTTTAGACAAAGAAATTTTAAATGTTATAAAGTATCAAGATGATTTTTAAGTTTCAAATAAAAATGTAAATAAATAAGAAATAACATTTTGTGACAATAGCAAATCAAGCAACAGTTGTGAACAGTAATGATGAGAATTCCAAGGTTCGGCACATCTAACAATCATACAATTCTCTATTCTTATCGCATTCTAGTTTTTTATCGAGTGGTTGATTCGCAAGGTTTATGGTACGATCTTGGTCTCCCAACCTCAAATATTCTATCTATCTGAATATTGCAACTACATCGAATAAAAGAGATGCAATAATTCATCTAGATTCATACAACTATCTCCATGCAATTGAACCAAACAAGGCTTCTAGGTATAGCCCTATCATAGATACTAATTCAAATCCTCTATTTAATGAAGGGATGAAAACCTTTCTCCTTAATTTCTTTATTCTATTCCATGATTCTCCTCTCGAATTTACATTGAAATATAGATTTATTCTAATGGTGGCCACTCATCAAAATAGTAAGCTCAAGAAATTAAGAATAACCCATACGTTAATCCAACAAGAAACTACGATAAAGAACATCAAAGAATAATCATGTTCTTAGACTCAACCCCTGAACAAGGGTGTTTAGTCACTCAAGTTTGATTTCAACATCAAAAATAAGTAATTAATCATACCAAGAATCAATCTTGAACTAAAGAAGTTCAAAAGAATTTCTAAGAACAATAAAATATAGATTTTTTTTGTTTTTCCATTGGTGCTATGCTTTCCAAAGTGTCCCAAATTTTTTGTAGAATTTTTATTTTATAGATGGGCTGAATAAACCTATTTTTACCTCTTATAGTGTCGCGATAGCCTTCCCATCCCCATTCTCACCGTGATGCGGTGTAATAACGGTGATACTTTGCTTAGTGATAATTATGGATTGGACCTCGCTATGATGCAATGGAATTGTGGTGAGGTACTAGATAGTGACAATTCCTTATTTCGCCTCCACTGCAACATGGTGGGATTGAACACACGAGCACTAGTGATTGTCCCTTCACCGCGCACGATGACTTCTTGAAAGAGACTTTTGGATCTCTTTCTGCTCTTATTTTCTTCCCAAAGCATGTTCCAATGCCTTCATTTATCCTTTCATCATCATACCTCTTTAATCCATCCAATCACGTTCAATTCCGTCAAAACATAATCCTGCACACACTAATCACATCTATTATATAAGGAACACACTTATATCTCAATTCTAATTGGAATAACACTTTTTCAATCTCAGAACAAGTCCAAATATGGGTAAATATCGGTGATTGGACATATAAATACACCCAAGATCACCAACCTACACTTATAAATTTGTTCATCCCTGAAAAATCACAAACATGATACCTAATTAAGCTTCACATTACAACCTAATAGTTATACTTGCATTGGGCACTTACAATTTATAACAATGACTCTTCATCTCCAAACATGTCAAGAATACTTTTATGAACATGAACAATTTGTTTCAAACCTCATCATCTCAATAGTGACATATGATTTGTTGACAAACTTAATCAAATCACTCAATCAAACAGCACAATAAGTAATCCAGAATTTCATCCGCATGTACTATCACAACAAGAAAGTTTCCCCATACCACTCACAATTTTTCAATATTTCTCATGATGGGAATATCAAATTCAATTGCTCACTCTCAACAAAGAACTCATACATGATAGATAATGAACCATAAGCTTGTCCTTAGTGTACTACTCCACTAATAGTTGGATATTGAAATGTAGGATCAATCAGGTTTTCCATGGTTGCAATGTAGGCTAAGGGATGGGTAGGAACTATTTAGAAAATAGTGACTCATCTCCCAAAGAGCTTTAATACATGTCAATCATCAATCAAAATCATATTCTATCAAACCAATTTTCACTTTATTCCCCTATTCAATACATTTTCTCCAAATACACCTATACCAAAACAATTTAGGAGCCTATTATGTCATTAGCACAATCAATCCTCTTTATGTAATCAATTTCAGTATCACTAGCAGCTATCCACAATTATGTCACTTATTTTGTTACATCATCAAGTTAATGCGAGGTGGACATAATTACAGAGGGCTCCCAAATATGAATATTTAATAATAATATTCTAATTAAACATAGGAGTCGACAAGCAAGGTGTCCAAGTTTTAACAGGAATAACCCAATCACAAACATTCAACCTAATTCCACCCGTTATTACAACTTTGTATTCCTTCTATAAACAGGAATTTAAAAATTAATATCACACAAGAACTAGCACAGTTGGGTTCACCCCACACTTAATCTCTTTGGTGTGATGTGCATTATTAACAAGTAAAGTACTCAGACTTCCCTTCTTGGTGATACCAGCACCTCCCCAGTAAAACTAATTTAAGCAACTAATATGATCAACAAAAGTTAAAATCAGGCCAAAAAGACTACTAAGTGAAAGCACATATCTGTTAGGCACACAGTCACAACATACCCAGTTAATTGAACAATACTACCCCCATCAGTAAAAGCACCCATCACCAAATAAATATCATACCCCACTTTATTTCAAAATGCATCCACGCACCATGACTCACTTATTTAACAATTGAATGCATAATTATGAATGAAGTGACTACAATTCACAACAAGTTTAAGATAAATTTGGAATATGGTACTATACCCAAATGAATAATTCATAACACAACCTATTCATGCCACTAATTCAAAAATTCTCATAAAGATAAAGAGAAAATTAAAAAATTAAGAACTTACCTTAGATGTTGAGGGAAAGAATTAAGTTTCAAAGATAATTACAATGCACTATTGTGTTAGGGAGTGAGGGGCGGCTCTTAGAGTAAGAGAATAAGAAGTTTTAGGCTTTAGGGGGTATTTATAGAGGGGTAAGTCAATCCAGGCCATATAAGGTTGAACCCAATCTAAAAAAAATTCATATTTGACCCTCACCGCTATGCGGTGGAATTGCGATGAAATTCTGGAAAGTGACAATTAGTGTTTTGGACTTCACCGCGATGCGGTGACCTTTATATCGGTAATTTTTGTATATTTTAACCCATCACCGCGATGACATAATAGATTTTGACAACTGTGGATTTTTTCACCTCACTGCGATATGGTGACCTATAAATAGATACTTCCAGTGTATTTTTCAACCCCCTTTTATACCTGGTGTTGTACCAAACTTAAATATATCATTTTACAAACCTGATTGCCTCCTTGGACGTGGTATTATCCTTAATTTAAATTCTCTCATCCTTGCATACTAAACAAAAATAATACAAAAATCGTAAGAACTAGTGGGTTGCTTCCCACTCAACACCTTATTTTTAGTCATGGCACGACTCATATTTTTGTATTTTCACTTTCTTTTTCTGTTCTAAAAATCTAAAACGAGATAGAAACTACTGTATTACATTATATTCATGGGTTTCCTACCACATAGAGCCTTAGTTTATGTCATGGAAGGACTCAACTCGGGGTCACTCATCAGCAAAGCTGATGGATAGATTATGCTTATCTCCATGATCAGCCTAATAATGTTTCACATGTTGTCCATTCACCTAGAAATTATTAGTATTTTATTTATTGCATAATTCAAATACACCATGAGGCATCATTCGCACCACCTCAAAAGTCCTAGACCACTTCGACCGCAACTTACCCAAAAATAATTTCAACCTCGAATTGAATAAAAAAAATAAGTTATCCCGATTAAAAAACTCTATGAAGGATATGTTTATCATGCCATTTCTTTGTCTTCTATTTGTACAGTTTGTCATTCTCATAAGTGTGGAGACAAAACTCATCAAGTTCAATTATCTATAATAATCTCCTCTTCCACGACCTTCACATCAAAATTCAGCTTTTTCACGGCCCAATAAGCTTGAATTTCCATCTCTTCAGGTAAATGACAGACTTTACTGTAAACCAAGCGATATGGAGAGGTCCCTATGGGCATCATATAGGTTGTTCTATAAGACCGATGTGTATCATATAGCTTTTCATCCCAATCCTTCCACTGACCATTGATAGTCTTTTGCAGTATTTACTTTTATTGTCTGGTTGGATACCTCAACTTGACCACTTGTTTGTGGATGGCACGCAATGGTCACCTTGTTCCTAACACAATATTTATCTAAAAGATTTTTAAAACAAGTGTTAATACAATGTGTACCTACATCACTGATTATCGCTCTGGGAGTGCCTAATCGAGAGAAGATGTGCTTCTTCACAAATTTGAATACCACTCTAGCATCATTAGTGGGAAAGATGCAGCTTCGACCCACTTGGATACGTAATCAACCGCCACTAAGATATATAAGTTGGCATTGGATAGTGGAAAAGGTCCCATAAAGTCTATCCCCTAAACATCGAATACCTCTACTTAAAAAATATTTTTCAGGGGAATCTCATGATGCCTTGAAATTGTACCTAACCTCTGGCACTGTTCACAACTCTTCATAAAGGCCACTGCATCTCTGAACAATGTTGTCCAAAAGAAATTGAATTGCAAAAATTTTTTGGCTGATCTTTCACCCCCATGATGGCCCACCATAAGGAGATGAATGGCACCTTTGTAGCACTTATGTAAATTCAACTTTTGGAACACATCTACGTACAATTTCATTAGGACCCTACTTGAATAGATATATCTCGTCCCATATATAAGCATGAGAATCATAAAGCAGTTTTTTTTGGTGAGTGTTAGCTTTAGGCGGATAAACCCCACACACTAATAAGTTTACGATGTCCGCACACCAAGTAACTTCACTCACCTCTATATATAATAATTTTTCATCATGAGACTCTTCCTAAATATGGAAAAATTCATTAGCATTTTGGTCATGAGTCTCTAGCCTTGACAAATGGTCTACAACTTTATTCTCTACTCCCTTTTTATCGCAAACCTCTAGGTCAAATTCTTGCAGCAATAAAATCTACCTAATCAATCAAGGCTTGGCATCCTTTTTGTTGAAGAGGTACTTGATGACAGCATGCTCAGTGTGAACAATTACCTTGGTGCCCACCAAATAGGCTCTAAATTTATCGAATGTATAAAATAGAACTAACATCTCCTTTTCAGGGACTGTTTAGTTTAATTAAGCGTCATTCAAGACTTCACTATCATAATAAATAGAATGAAATACCTTATGTTTTTCCCCAAAACTGCTCCCATAGATCTATCACTAGCATCATACATCAATTTAAATGGTAACTCCCAGTCTAGAGAAATCAAGATGGATGCTTCAGCCAGTTTATTCTTCAACTTCTCAAAAGCTCTTTGACAATCAGCCCAAAACTCAAATTTAGCTTTTTTTTTTTCTAAAAATTTATACATAGGGCTAGCAATCTTGGAAAAATCTTGAATAAACTGCCTGTAGAAGCCTGTATGACCCAAGAAACTTTGCACTCCCTTCACTATTACCAGATGTGGTGGCTTTTCAATCACTTTAAATTTGTCTCTATCTATTTCTAGTCCTCTACATGACACCTTATGGCCAAGGACTATTCCTTCCTTGACCAAAAAATAGTATTTTCCCAATTCAACACCAGATTTGTCTCTTAAAAATGATCTAGGACTCGATCTAGATTCTACAATCATACATCAAAAGAATTATCATAAAAATAATTCATTCATAAATAACTTGACAAATTCTTCAACCATATCATAGAAAATTACCATCATGCATCTCTAAAACATTGCAGGTGCGTTACAGAGGACAAAAGGCATGCGTCTAAATGAAATGTACCATATGGGCAAGTAAAAGTATTCTTTTCTTGGTCTTAGGATGCAATGGTGATATGATTATAACCCGGGTAACCATCAAGAAAATAGTAGAACTCCTGCCCTACCAACCTTTCCAACATCGGATCAATGAATGAGATAAGATAGTGGTCCTTTCTTGTGGCTTCCTTCAGCATTTGGTAGTCAATATAAATTCTCCATCTATTCACCATGCCATTTGGAATCAACTCATTATCTTCATTGGTAACCACAGTCATCCCATCTTTCTTTGAGACACAATGTATTGGGCTTACCCACTTGCTGTTTGTAATTGGATAAATAATCCCATTATCGAGCCACTTGATGACCTCTTTTTGTACCATATCCTTCATCACCGGATTTAATCTATGTTGTTTCTACACCCTGGGTTTGAAACCTTTTCCATGTATACCTTGTGCATGGAAAAAGTTGGATTTATCCCTGTAATGTCAGACATCTGCCAACCAATTGCCCTTTTTCTTCTTTTCAAGACTAACATTACTTTCCTTACCTGTACATCAGATAAACCTGCAGACAAACTAACTGGAAAGGTATCATTGTCACAAAGGTAAACAGAGTTCAAGTAAGGAGGAAGAACCTTCAACTCTAATTTTAGAGCTTCATCAATTGAATCTTTGGGAGACGGGCCAATTGGCCTATTCAATGGCTCAAAAGAAAGCTTTCTTGTTTCAATCACTGCCAAATTCAATACTTGGACCAATTCCAATGCCTCTACAACTCCATAAATATCATGACCCATCAAATCTCTCTCTAGTAGATCATCATAAAATAACATACGTAGCTCAGATGTAAGGTCAATAACTGATATAAAAGAAAATTCTTCATATATAGCTAGTAATTTCTATGCCTTGTATACATCAAAAATCTCTACTATATCATGCACTCTCATTTTCATCTTCCCTGTTGCTACATTAATTAGTGACTTCCTTGTTGCTAGGAAGGGGCATCCCAAAATAACTGGAACAATCGGATCAGCTTTAAAGTAAAGAATTACCAAGTCTATTGGAAAGATCAGTGACCCCACTTGCACTAAAACATCTTCAATAATTCCATCTGGACTAGCAAGGGACCTGTCAGCCAACTAAAAAATAATAGTCATGGGTTTGGGACTCCCAAGACCTATCTCTTGATACCAATATGTGGTTATAAGATTTATGCTATCCCCTAAGTCAGACAATCCACAAGCAATAATAGTCTACCCAATAGTGATCTATAAAGTAAAACTACCTGGATCCTTCAGCTTCATGGGCAGTTTGTTTTGTAGCTTAGATGTGCACTCTCATTAAGTGTAATTATATCATACTTTCCCCACCGGTTCTTATTTTCCAATATATCCTTCAAGTATTTTGTATATTTTGGAATACTCTGTGGAATCTCAACTAGAGGAAGATTTACCTGAACTTGCTTTAGAAGATCCACAAACTTCGTGTAACTGGCCTCCTCTTGGTGCATACTTTTCCTTTGAGGAAAGGGTAAAGGTATAGCCTTCTTCTTCAGTTGAATCTTATTACCTGCAACTTTTTCTTTGACCCCTTTCTCCTCATTGGCTTTAGGATCATCGTCAGTGGCTATAGTACTAACTTGCTTAGGTACCGCCTCTTTTAACTGCAACCCACTCCTTGTGGTAACTGCATCCACCTACTTTAGAATTACCTCTGTAGCTAGGTAAGCCACCTTGAGGTCTTGTGTTTTGTGCTCCAATAGTGTGATCAAGGTACAACACTAAATTTCTTGTAATCAACTGTTGACCCTTTAGATCTGCTACAAACTACTCTTGATTAGCTAAACGTTTTTTCATCATCTCCTCTATATTACTTGTTTGAGTATTATCTTGATTATTCTGAACCTACTATTGATTGTTTTGCACTGGCCCCTTATACTAAATATTATTATGTGCCTGATTTCCACCCCATAAAAAATTAGGATGATTCTTTCAGTTGGGATTATATGTGTTACCAAAGTTCTATTGTCCTGGATGGTTTACATTTCCTACAAAATTTATAGAATCTGGATTAACCGTACAAGCATCGGCCGCGTGTGTTCACTATTTCCAAAAACCTCACACCAAGAATTCACCTATTGGACTACATTAGCTATAGATGCTACTTGCAGAACCCCCAACTTCATGTTGTTCAATTGAGTAAGCATATCATTTTGCATTACTGCAAGCTGAGCTGACACACCTGCAACCTTGTTTGGAGCACTCCTCGAGTCAGCACACCATTCTGGGTTCCCTTGTGAAATTTGAATTAACAGTGTGTACAATTCATTATAAGTCTTCTCAAGAGCTTGCCCACCTACTACTGAATCTAAGAGAATCTTTGTATTTTGCTTTATCGTCTCAATGAAAGTATGAACAAGAACATCATTAGACTGATGATGGTGAGGGCAATTTCTAAGAATACTCTTAAATCTCTCCTAAGCTTGGTAGAGATTCTCTTCTTTTTTTTGTTTGAAACTCAGAATCTCACTTCTCAAACATACAGTCTTCCCAGATGGAAAGAATTAAATAAGGAACTTTTTAGCTAGATCTTCCCAATAAGTGATGAAGAGTAGTGGTTCAACATGTAACCACCTCTTCGCTTCCCATCTGTATGTGCCATTGTGGATCTTCATTTGAAAGGCCAAAAAATTGCCCAGCCGAATTTAGCAATTGGACCATGTTTAGCTTTAACTCAAAATAACCACCTTGCTCGACCTTGTGAATACTGTTAGTCGCATAGTTCATAAGTGGAATTGTCACCTCACAAACAGGTCTATCAACTGGTTGAACATGAGCAGCTGGGATGATTGGATCTGGGACATGTCCAACATTTGGATCAACTGAATCATTTAGATCAACAATATTTAGATCTCTTCTTTCAGCTATTTGAACCTGTTAAATAGGATACTGATCTCCTTGCCTCTTTGAAATACCAATTCTGGTTCTGAAAAAGGCTCTATCAACTCTCTATCTCTCGCCCTCCTTGTAGTTACCTAAACCTGCAAAAATTTAGTTGCTAAGATCAAGTTGTTAACACTCATGCTTACTATCAAAAACCAAAAGTTTAGCAAATTCCTAATTATACTAGTCCTCGGCGACGGTACCAAAACTTGTTGCATTCAAATGAACACACAAGTGTATGTAATCATACAAGTAATATAGTGGCTTAGAAAGTCAGATACCATTCTCATGAGGACTATGCAACTAGCAATTTAACGATCTTTAGTTTTAGACAAGGAAGTCTTAAGGGTTATAAAGTATTAAAATGATTTTTAAGTTTTGAATAAAAATGTAAATAAATAAGAAATAACAATTTGTGACAATAGCAAAGCAATCAATGACTTTGAATAGTAATGATGAGAATTCCAAGGTTGAGGCACATCTAAAAATCATACAATTCTTTATTCTTATTGCATTCTAGTTTGTTATTGGGTTATTGATTCACAAGGTTTATCGTACAATCTTGGTCTCCCAGCCTCAAATCTGTTATCTATCCAAATATTAAAACTACCTCGACTAAAAAAGATGCAATAATTTATCTAGATTCATACAGGTATCTTCATGCAATTGAACCAAACAACGTTTCTAGGTATATCCCTATCCTAGATGCAAATTCAAATCCTCTATTTAATGAAAGGCTGAGAACCTTGCTCCTTAATTTCTTCATTATATTCAAATATTCTCCATTTTGATTCACATAGAAATATAGATTTATTCTAATGGTATCAACTTATCAAAATAGAAAGCTCAAAAAATTAAGAATAACTCATACGATAATCTAATAAGAAACTGTGATAAAAAATATCAAAGAGTAGTCATATTCTTGGCATCAACCCCAGAACAAGGGTGTTTAGCCACTCATGTTTGAATTCAACATAAATAATAAGTAAATAATCATACCAAGAATCAATCTTGAAGTAAAGAATTTCCAAATAATTTCTAAGAACCCTAAAAGAGAGATTTTTGTGTTTTCTACCACTTGTATGCATTCCAAAGTGTCCACAATTATTAGTGAATTTTTATTTTATAGATGGGCTGACTAAGCCCACTTTTACCTCTCACTGTGTCACGACATCCTTGCCATTGCCATTTTAATCACGATGTGGTTTAATACCTCGAGAAATTTTGTGCGTAAATGTGTTGGGTTCTATCTTATAGAACAAATTATAAATTTTCTGCGTGGAATGTCTTAGATTATGACGCACCATTGTGTAGAGTATCAAATAAGATTTTAAATGATATGTGGATCATCCAAAACGGACATCCAAGCGACAAATTATGAACATTCCGATCGAATCGTGAATAGTAATGAACAGTAAAATGTGCAAGAAAAAGTACTGAGGCCTGGCGTATTTTTTCTCTAACTTTAAATGATCATAAATCCTTGTACATAGTGACCTGGGTGATAAACTATATATCAAAGGAAATATCCACGAGTCCTCTCTCCAATGAAATTGGTTTCATCCAATTTGTCTATCGGAGAAAAAGGTTATGGTTGATCTACTTCAGCCTACCAAAACTGAATTTTTGGGTCAAAATCGAATGATCATAACTCCTTGTACACAATGATCTAGGTGAGATACTATATATCAATGGAAATATAACAGAGTTCTCTTTCTAATCAAATTGGTTTCATCCAATTGGATATCAAAGTAAAACGTTATGGTTGATCTACTTCAGATTATCAAAACAGTCCACCAAAGGACAGATTCGAGAATTATTTTATTTTTAGGGGCATTTTGGTCATTCCCCCTCACCCAAAATTTGTCCAAACCCTATATTAAAGCCTATTAGAAGAATTGTATGTTATATTTCATCAAATTCCCTCAAAAAGAAAACCCTAAGCTCCTACATCCAACTTCAAGAACCTCCAAAGTTCACCGTTAATTCTGTAAATTTATTCAAGATTCCAAGTTCCTAGTTCAAGAACTCCAACAACCATCATTCAAAGGCACGATTAATATCTCAAAACTAAGTATCGATCTAAAGTTAATCATTCAAGGTATGTGGGGTTTTTCAATAAGAAATCTCTTTCGTTCTTGTACCCAAAAGTAATTTTATTTACAAAGGCATGAATTTTATTTGATTTTTTTTACGAATTTGAAGCATGAACCCCTATCTTAAGATCATTATTATGAAATATTGATGTTTATAATTTTGAAATAAGAATTTACATGTGTGGAGATATAAAGCATGAATCTTGAAAGATATTTATCATAATTTTGATATTTGGGTCGTGAATCCCTATTGAAAATTGTGTTTTTTTGAGAAAGTGTGTGATATAAGCACGTTGATGTTGAATATTTGAGATATTTTGAATGATTTGACCTTTTGGTCTTAATGTAGTTGTTTTGAACTCGAGTGTGAAAAAAATCCACAACGTGGTTGATTTTGATAGATGAGAAGCATGATGGCTCCCGATGTATATTTATATATTATTGAAATTGTTATGTTGTGGATTGTATTTGAAATGATTTGAGGTAAGTCCGGGAGAAATTTTTAGCACTGAGTGGGAGGTATAAAGCAACCTTACTACCCTAGAACTACGTGCCCCCATAGGAGTAAGCCTGAGGCTGGTTTATAAAGTGATCACTAGTTTGTGTGGATTTCATATCGATAGTCCTACTCCAATGGTAAGGATAGGACGGCTCTCCCCAATGAGGGTTGCACATTGGACTCCACGTATCTCACACGGTTTATGTCAGTTATAGGATCTCCCAGTGTATGTGTTTCCTTGTGTCTGTGGTGAATGGTGAAGTGATTTGAAAGTGGAATTGTGAAAGTTATTCTTTTGAAAGATTTAAGTGATATTTACATTATGATAATTGATATTCTTGATGAACTAAAAGTGGTTGACAAATTATATGATGAATCACATGTGTTATTGTACTTATTTCATCCTCTCATAATTATGATGATTTTTGGGGCTATGTGAGTCTTTCATACATCCTGCATAGTTCTTATAAATATTTATGATGATGATGATGTTTATACAACTCCATACACCCCCATATACTAGGTTCCTTTCCATTGTACTGACCCATATCTTCGGATGTGGGCTACATTTTCTTGGAATGTAGGTTCAGGTCCTCAGTTTCAGGTTCGACAGTGATTCTTTAGGCATGTTGTTCTATATCCTTTGTTATGGTGAGTCCTTATGTTCCGATGATGTTATGTTTGATGTTGGTTTCACGGCGTTGTTTACATATGATAGCTAAGTATGAGTCAGTTGGGGCATGTCTCAATGGCTCGCTAGTTTTATTGTTTTTCTAAGAGGCTCTTCAGACTAGTATAGATGTTGGGAGTTGACTAATAAGTCATATTTTGTTATCTTTCTGAAATTCTTTTATTTTTGAATAATGATTACTCTGTTGATATTTGAGGGTTATTTATGAAAACCCCGTTGATTTGTGTCGAACTGAATGAAAATGGCTCAAAGGATTAGCTTGGGGCTACTCGTAGCCTCTAGCACCATGTGATGCTCCGGGACCTATTTTCCAGGGCATTTCAAAATTAGTATCAGAGCCTATGGTTTTAAGGTGTCCTAGGGAGTCTAACAAATCGGGTTAACTAGAGTCTTGATCATCGGTGTGTAGCGTGCCACATCTATGAGCAAGAGGCTACCAGACGTTTTAGGAAAATGTGTGATTCTATTTTTCACAAGTCTATGGTGCTTAAAGTATCTCTCTCTGCTATTGATTCGTGCTCTCCTCTTTCCGAAATATTTCTCCACATCGTGCGAGAAGAAATAATGATAGTTAGAAACCTCAACCCACTGACCCATTGAATTAAAATGTGTCTCATATTGAATTTCGAGTAGCCTTTCAGGTGCTGGCCCAAGCTATTACTACAAATGTTCAAGCGAACCCAGCCCCGTCTCCACAATAGTAGGGAGGTGATTCAGCTGCTGCCAGGATCTGTGACTTCATACAGATGAATCCACCAAAATTCTATGGGTCCATTTCTGATGAGGATCCACAGTTGTCTTTAGAGGAGGTGCGGAAAATTACTCAGGTGATGCAAGTATCTGAGGAACATAGTGTGGAGTTGGTTGCGTATAGGTTGAAAACCTTGCTTATGACTGGGTTGTTGCTTGGAGGAAAGGTAGAGGTGAGGGAGCTGTCCTTATGAACCTACAACAAGGATGTATGAATTTTAAGGAGTACAGTCTAAAGGTTAATAAGTTGGCCTAGTATGCTCATGACATAGTGGCTGATAATCGGGATAATATGAGTAAGTTTGTGACTGAAGTGTCTAGTTATGTGGTTAAGGAGTGTAGGTTTGCTATTTGAATAGTGAAATAAATCTTTCTAGGCTAATGACTCATGCCCAACAGATTAAGGTAGACAAAATTAAGGAAAGAGATAGAATGAGAGGGAATAAGAGTGCTAGGTCCGAGCAACATGGATAGGGTTAGACTAGATCGTAGGGAGGGAGTCTGTCTTAGTATCATGATCATTTGTCTATGCCAGCACCATCATCTGGTATTGCTCCCGTGCATAGAGGTAGGAAGAAGCAAGGTAGCAGGTCATATGCATCCAGGTCCCAGCACAGTGCTGGCAGTAAGCCAAATCATCCCCTGTGTCCTAAGTGTCGTAGGGCTCATTCGGGTGAGTGTTGGGGTAAGAAGAGGGGTTGTTTTCCATGTGATAACATGGTTCACAGAGTTAGATATTGTACACAGGATAGATAAAGGCATAAGGACTTTCGCCCTCTGACCCAAACTCAGATTGTTAGTGCTCAAGTTCCAGCGACTCGCTCAGCCCCAGCTCAGGGCACCTTTATAGAATTTTTTTTCCTGATTTGATTGATTTAGAAATGGTAGATTTTGATGTGATTCTGGGTATGGAATAGCTATATTCTTTTTATGCCTCTATTGATTGTCGAACCTGAGTAGTCAAGTTTCAGTTTCCGGGTACATCAATGTTTTAGTGGTCTGGAAATTCTGTGTCACCCAAGAGTTATTTTATCTCTTACCTCAAAGCTAGAAAGCTTATTTCCAAAGGATTTATTTACCATTTGGTTTGAGTTAAAGACACTAAGGTTGAGACTCTAACTCTCCAATCTGTTAACGTCGTTAATGATTTTTTTGATGTCTTTCCGGATGATCTCCCAAGGATACGTCCTAATAGAGAGATAGAGTTTGGGATTGATCTTCTTTCTCAAACTCAGCCTATTTCTATTCCTTCTTACCCTATGTCCCTTGTAGAACTTAAGGAGTTGAAACAGAAACTCAAGGATCTACTAGATAAGGGTTTCATAAGGCCTAGTATTTCTCCTTGGGGCGCTCCTGTGTTGTTTGTGAGAAAGAAATATGGCTCTTTGCGTATGTGCATTAATTACTGACAACTGAATAAAGTCACCATAAAAAATAAGTACCCCCTTCTGAGAATTGATGATTTGTTTGACTAATTGCAAGGTGCAAGTTATTTCTCAAAGATAGACCTTCATTCCGGCTATCATTAACTAAAAGTTAGGGTGTGTGATATCCCATAAACCGCATTCCAAACTCGTTATAGCCATTTTGAGTTTCTTATTATGTCTTTCAGGTTACCTAATGCCCCAACAGCTTTCACAGACATCATGAATCGAGTGTTCAGACCATATCTAGATATCTTTGTCATAATGTTCATCGATGATATACTGGTGTACTCCTGTAGTGAGGATGTACTTTCTGATCATCTTCGAACTGTCTTGCAAACCCTTAGAGATCACAAATTATTTGCCAAGTTCAGTAAGTGTATGTTTTGGCTAAGGTAAGTTGCTATTTTGTGTCATATCATTTCTATCGAGGGTATTAGAGTTGATCCAAAAAAGACCAAAGTTGTTAGAAATTGGCCTAGACCTATCTCTCCAAATGATATCAAAAGTTTCTTGGGTTTAGCTGGCTATTACTGCCATTTTGTTGAGGGTTTCTCCTCTATAGAGTCTTCTATAACTCGGTTGACCCAAAAGAAAGTGAAGTTCTTGTTGTCCGAATCTTGTGAGAAGAGTTTTCAGGAGTTGAAGACTCAACTCACTTCATCCCCTGTTTTGACTTTTCCTGATGGCGTTGATGGTTTTGTGGTGTACAGTGATGCTTCAAGAGTTAGGTTGGGTTGTGTATTGATGCAAAAGGGTAATGTGATAGCTTATGCTTGTAGACAGTTCAAACCCCATGAGAAAAATTACCCCACCCATGACCTTGAGTTGGCTGCTGTTGTCTTTGCTTTAAAAATCTGGAGACGCTATTTATATGGTGTCCATGTTGATGTTTTCACTGATCATAAGAGTATGCAGTATGTGTTTACCCAGAGAGAATTAAATCTTATGCAGAGACGGTTGTTAGAATTGTTAAAGAACTATGATATAAGTGTGTTGCACCATCCGGGCAAGGCCTATGTTGTGGCGGATGCCCTAAGTAGAGTGTCCATAGGTAGTGTTTCACATGTGGTAGAAGGTAAGAAAGAGTTGGCTCATGATGTACATCCTTTGGCTAGATTGAGGCTTAGGTTGTTTGACTCTACTGAAGGTAGTATAGGGGTTCATAGTAGTTCCGAATCCTCCTTGGTTATGGAAGTAAAGGAAAAGCAATACTTAGATGCTAGTTTGGTTAGACTGAAGGAGTCAGTTAAGGACCAAAAAGTAGAGGTTTTTCACTCAAGGGGGAGATGGTGTGTTGAGATTGCAAGGTAGATTGTGTGTCCTAAATGTTGATGATCTGAGACAGAGGATTATGGCTGAAGCGCACGGGGCGGGATATTCTATTCATCTTGGTGCCACCAAGATATACCGAGACTTGCGGTAAATCTATTGGTGGAGTGGCATGAAGAAAGATATAGGAGTGTTTGTTGCTCAGTGTGAAACATGCCAATAGGTTAAGGTTGAACACCAAAGACCTGGTGGTATGATGCAAGAGTTTAGTATTCCCACCTGGAAGTGGGAAGTGATAAATATGGACTTCGTGATTGGTTTACCTTCTTGCCGACGCCATCATGATTCCATTTGGGTTGTGGTTGATAGGTTGACTAAGTCTTCTCATTTCTTATCTGTTCATACTTCATATACTGTTGAGGATTATGGTAGATTGTATACGTAAGAGCCAGTCAAACTGCATGGAGTTCCCTTGTCTATCATTTTGGATAGGGGTACTCAGTTTACTTCACAATTTTGGAAAGCTTTTCAGAAAGGTCTTGGTACCCAAGTGATTTTGAGTTCTGCTTTTCATTCGCAGACCAATGGTCAGGCTGAGCAGACCATCTAGACCTTAGAGGATATGTTGAGAGCTCGTGCACTTGACTTTAAAGGAAGTAGGGATGATCACTTACCATTGAAAGAGTTTGCTTACAATAACAGTTTCCACTCTAGTATTGGTATGGCTTCGTTTGAAGCCTTATATGGAAGGAAGTTTAGATCACCCATAGGTTGGTTCGAGGTGGGTGAAGCAGCTGTGAGTGGTCCTGATTTGGAATTTAAGGCTATGGAAAAAGTTAAGTTGATTAGGGAAAGGTTGAAAACTGAGCATAGTCATCAGAATTAATATGCGGATGTTAGAAGGAGAGACCTTAAGTTTGAAGTTAGTGACCTAATGTATCTGAAAATTTCATCCATGAAGGGGGTGAAGAGATTCGAAAAGAAGGGGAACCTTAGTCCCCATTATGTTGGTCCTTACAAAATTCTTAGCCGCGTTGGTAAGGTAGCTTATGAGGTTGAGTTACCTTTCGAGTTGTCCTCTGTTCATCCAATTTTCCATGTCTCCATGATTAGAAAGAATATTAACGATTTTATGGTTATGGATTCCTCTGTGAGTCCTGACATTCAAGAAAATCCTTCTTTTGATGAGATTCCTGTTGAGATTCTTGATTTCAATGTCCGAAGACTAAGGAACAAAGAAGTTCCCATGGTCAAGGTATTGTGGCGAAGCCAATCTGTTGAGGGTGCAACTTGGGAAGCTGAGGCGGATATGCAATCCAAGTACCCGCACCTATTTTTTATGAACTCCGATCAAGCCAAAGGTACCGTTCTTTCCTAAATCATGCACTTTTGATAAAAGTTGCAGTAGTTCAGCTGTAGTTTCTTGAATTTATGCATTCTATGTTGTATTCGGAGTGAGAAATGATGTGGTGATGAGTCTAATGAATGGTTTCATCTGTGTGCTCTATTCCATATCTAATCTTGTCATATCTAGCATCATTCGAGGATGAATGTTTCCAATCGGGGGATGATGTAATACCCTGAGAAATTTTTCGTTGAAATTTTGTGCGTAAACGTGTTAGGTTCTATCTTCTACAATGAATTATAAATTTTCCAAGAAGAATGTCTTAGATTATGACACACCATTGCGTAGAGTATGAAATAAGGTTTCCAACAATATATGGATCATCCAAAACAGACACCCGAGCAACTAGTTATGAACATTCAAATCAAACCGTGAATTGTAGTAAATAGAAAAACGTGCAGGAAAAAGTATTGAGGCCTGGCGTATTTTTTATCCAACATTAAATGATCATAAATCCATGTACATAATGATATGAGTGATCTACTATATATCAATTGGAAGCTTTGTGAGTTCTCTTTCCAATGAAATTAGTTTCATCCAATTTGTCTGTTGGAGCAAAAAGTTGTGGTTGATCTACTTCAACCTATCAAAAGTAAATTTTTGGGTCAACTTCAAGTGATCATAACTCATCGTACACAATGATCTACGTTAGATACTATATATCAATGGAAATATATGAGAGTCCTCTTTCTAATGAAATTGGTTTAATCCAATTTGGATAGCGGAGTAAAACATTATGGTTGATCTACTTCAGACTATCAAAACAGTCCACCAAAATACAAATTTGAGAATTTTTTAATTTTTAGGGGCGGTTTGGTCATTTCCTCTCTCCCAAAATCCATCCATTCCCTATATTAAATCCTATTAGAAGAATTATATGTTATATTTGATAAAATTCCCTCAAAAATAAAATCCTAAGCTCCTACATCCAACTTCAAGAACCTCCAAAGTTCACCATTAATTCTGCAAATTTATTCAAGATTCCAAGTACCTAGTTCAAGAACTTCAAGAACCTCCAAAGTTCACCCTTAATTCTGAAAATTTATTCAAGATTTCCAAGTTCATAGTTCAAGAACTCCAAGAACCATCATTCAAAGGCACGATTAACATCTCAACAATGAGTATCGATCTAAAATCTTCATTCAAGGTATGTGGGATTTTTCAACAAGAACTCTCTTTCGTTCTTGTGCCCAAAAGTAATTTTCTTTACAAAGACATGAATTTTATTTGATTTTTATGAATTTGAAGCATAAACCCATATCTTATGATGATTATTTTGAAATCTTGATGTTTATGATTTTGAAAGATGAATTTATATGTGTGGAGATATAAAGCATGAATCTTTAACGATATTCATCAAGATTTTGATATTTGGGTTGTGAATCCCCATTGGAAATTGTGTTTTTTTTGAGAAAGTGTGTGCTATAAGCACGTTGAGGTTGAATATTTGAGATATTTTGAATGATATGACCTTTTGGTCTTAATGGAGTTGTTTTGAACTCGAGTGTGAAAAAAATCCACAACGTGGTTGATTTTGATAGATGGGAAGCATGATGGCTCCCTATGTATATTTGTATATTACTGATATTGTTATGATACGGATTGTCTTTGAAATGATTTAAGCTAAGTTCAGGAGAAATCTTTAGCACCGAGTGGGAGGTATAAAGCGACCTTACTTTGCTATAACTACGTGCCCCCGTAGGAGTGAGCCTGAGGCTGATTTACATTGTGATCACTAGTTTATGTGATTTTGATATCGATAATCCTACTCCGATGATAAGGATAGGACGACTCTCCCCAACGTGGGCTATTCGTTGGACTCCATGTAGCTCACATGGTTTATATCAGTTATAGGATCTCTCGGTGTGAGTGTGTATTTCCTTATGTCTATGGTGAATGGTGAAGTGATTTGAAAGTGAAATTGTGAAAGTTATTCTTTCGAAAGATTTAAATGATATTTGCATTATGAGAGTTGATATTCTTGATGAACTGAAAGTGATTGACAAATTATATGATGATTCACATATGTTGTTGTACTTATTTCATCCTCTCATGATTATGATGATTTTCTTCGGGCTATGTGAGTCTTTCATACATCCTGCATATTTCTTATAAATATTTATGATGATGATGTTTATACAACTTCATACACCCCCATATACTCGGTTCCTTTCCATGGTACTGACCCACATCTTCGAATGTGGACAGTATTTTCTCGGAATGTAGGTTCAGGTGCTCAGTTCCAGGTTTGATAGTGATTCTTCGGGCATGCTGTTCTACATCATCTGTTGTGGTGAGTCCTCATGTTCCGAGGATGTGATGTGTGAAGTTGGTTTTATGGAATGGTTTACATTTGATAACTGAGTATGTGTCAGTTGGGGCATGTCTCAATGGCTCGCTGGTTTTATTGATCTTTTTAGAGTCTTGTCGGACTTGTGTAGATGTTGGGAGTTGACTAATAAGTTGTATTTTGTTATATTTTTGAAACTCTTTTATTATTGGATGATGATTACTCTGTTGATATTTGAGGGTTATTTATGGAAACACCGTTGATTTGTGTTGAACTGAATGAAAATGGCTCAAAGGGTTAGCTTGGGGATACTCGTAGACTCAAGCACCGTGTGATGCTCTGGGACCTATTTTCCGGGGTGTTACAATATGTCGGATCTAAAAAACATACCATGGCTAAAAGGAAAAGAAGTACGACAATGAAATATAGGGTGGCATTGCATGCCCAACTACAACTAAAAACAGCACACTATCCTTAATATAAAAAACAAAACAAAATTTAAACTAAGGAAGTGAAAACATAAATGAGATGCACTAAGTTCCCAAGTCAGGAGTCTCCCCAAATAGGGCATGAATAATGGCAGAGGCAGTGGTAGTGGCGGTGCACTATTGTATGATACACCTTCTATTCTAGGATCACACCTCTACCTATCTATGAAAGCAATCTCCAAAGAATAATTTCTAGCCTTTTTAAGGCTCTCTTTCTCAATCATTATAGGATCCTACAAATTGTATAAGTGGCCTCTCTTTGTCCCAACTCTTGGGATCTGCTCATCTTTGTCTTTGAAGAAGTCAAACTATATCGGGTCATACAAAAGTGATATATAGAATACAAGGGGTATCCTACATGGAGTAGATATTACGTAGCTCTTTACAAGAGAGAGTACCTCTGCTCATAGGATATCAAATCCTCTTTTATATGAATAAAATCAGATGCAACTTTCTCTATATAGAGGGATATAACCCATTTCTCTATCTCATTAATCAGTGTCTAAAAATTGACATGCAGATTTGATAGTGTGTCTCTCTGTGTATCATTCCATCTATCCTCATCTTGTTCAAATCTAATCTTGACTCCTGATCTCATCTTCTAAAAGAGGGTAGTCATCTCGGTCTTACCAACTTTCAACAGAGCAGCTATAGACCACTAGCTATCCATTAGGCTTTGTAAAAACTCACTGAATATAGTAATCATATTTACCATTGAAGATATAGTTAATGGTCAAGATGGATCAGCAGATGCACCAATGAGATCTGAAGTCAAAGCTAAGAACGAAGAAAAAGTATCCTATGTCCCCTTGCATCTATATGTTCTTCTACATCCACGTCTATACTAATACTTGTATTAACTATATATGCTTTGTAAAGCACTATGCAAAACTTTGGGCCCTCAGTCTGGGCATGTGGTACTGCTGCCCACTGTCTAGATCTCCTAGAAGTGCCTGAAGATACTAGACCTTTTAGGTTCCTTATCTGTACAATCCTAGTAGAAGACACCCTCATATTAATACCTAGTAACTCTGGCATACCTGACTCATTGCATAGCCTCTGTATCATATAAGGTAATGGTAGGTTTGTTATCTCACTAACATCTCTATCATCTAGCTCCTACTCGGGAATGGCAAAAAAATCAATATCATAACAACCCATCAAGTAGGAAACCAATACTGCTATATCCTAGCTAAATTCATTATCTAAAGTAGTGGAAATAAAGTGATATTGAATTAGCAACCAACAAAATCTTACCTCTACTATAAAATCCCCTTCTTGATTATAGATGTGGTCTCAATCCATGGGGATTCATCACCCTGTGGTAAAATGTAATCGGCTATCCATCAATCTATATCAAGCCTCTAATTCATGGTCTCAGCATCTCACATAATATATAGATCTCATTCTATCCTCAATCAGTGGTTGCATTCAGTAGTAGATGCGGGAGTAATGTAATCTATGATAAATACGGCTCTATGGTTAGTTTCCTCTCTAACATCAACTCTAACCCCTATGACTTCTGTGTGATCAATCTATGGCGGTCATGAAAATCTGATAAAGCATGGATTATGGCCTATGGTAAGGACTATGGGTGCTCTTTAAGGTGCATAAAACTCATTCACCATAGTCGAGCTATATAAACCGAGTGGCCTATTCATCCATCCATGATAATACCTTTCAAAAGTTTCCCTCAGCTCTGGTAATATCTGTAGCCCTAATAAGTCCATCCAACACCCCTTATAGATATATCTTAAAGGTCGAGTAACTCCCAGAAAGTTCCATCGAAATTATATATGTGTCAAATTTCTCTTACACACCACTTCAGATGTCCCTCCTTGAGAGGTGCATCCAGGGCATGCGTAGGTATAGGTGCCTATTATGAATAATAGGATTCATGTGTTATTCCCTCATCAAAATGGGGTAACTCTATATGTTATGTATGAGTGTCAATACCCACCTCTTACTTGATTATTACTGATGGCTACCTTTGCTCAACCCCATCAGAAGAATCCCGGGACCCCTTCTCAGACTGGGGGCTTTGTGTTTTATCCTGTGGAGTCGAATCAGCCTCTGTCTCCTCCTCATCATCTTTAGAAGTAGTACATGGTGGTTCTATTATCTTAGACTTCATCCTTTGCTAGGTTACGACTATCTAAACAGCATGGTGAGTTTTTCCACGTGTAACTCTGTGTGTCACTATATCTACAAAATCATTATGACATTGTCTCGTATACCCCTCAACCAAACTGCTATGCTTTGGAGACTCTACCCATCTCCTCGAATTACTAGATACTTTATTCTTGGATACTTTAGTGCCATGTATACCTGAAAACCAATCGTTAGCTTCCAACAAAATTGATGGATAATGTAAGTTGAAGAAAATCTCAAAATTTGAAAAGTTTGAATTTATCCTCACTTTTCACACCCCTATAACCTATTCTAAATCCCAGCAAGTCCAATGTATAAACACTACTAAAGAATAAATAAATTCAAAGTACACAAACATGTTCAACCCGTGGCATTAGGTTCATTAATTAAAGTTCAACTTCCGGCTAGTGCCTAAACATAGAATTGTAACTCAAAAAGAGGCCCTACATTATTATTTTAGTTTATTTCAAGGCTCCCTCATATAAGCATGATAGTTTGAATATACTAACAATGCACTACATTTATCAACTTCCTTCAACATTAGATAAAACATTAACTCAAAATTAGAAGCTAAGAAAGTTACCTTTTATATGAAAATTCAGAAGAGAGTAATGAGGAACTCAAGAAAAACCAAGGTTGAAACTTGTTTCTAGCGTGTGTGGACAAGTTTGTATCTCAAAAAAGTATCAAATTTTCCTTTTCTTAAATGTGAGGTTGATTTATGATTAAGGTGGAAAGATTCAATTAAAAAAATATTAAAGTTTTGAGGATTACAATGAGTTAAAATTAGGGTTAGATATTTTATATAGGTGGAGGGCTTTAATAGGTCATATTTAAATATTTGTGGACCTAAAAATTTTATTAAAAAGTGGGCCAAATTTGACGTAACCTCGGCACCTACCCATGCTTTATACCCGCGGTCGGGTCCTAGGCGCAGGTAACATCTAGGGCCTGTATGTGCTAGGCATAACTTCCATGACAAAATTTTAGGCTTAAATTGCTACAACTCGAACTTGATGTATTAAAATTTTGGTAGATACTTAAGGTCCTAAAACCTATATTCTTGCTTCAAAAAGTGAAATGAAGTGCCAAAGTCCATAACTTAACCTTTTTCATCCTAAAATTTTCAAATTTTCAATTTTATACTCAACTTACCTTGTGGGACTTGTGACCATAATGGGGTTATCACAAAGTTATCTTACCTGGAAATTGATAAATGTAGCAATATTTACTTTAATATGTGTAAAATCCAAAATCTAAGAACCTACAAAAAAACAAAAAATGTAAACACTAAAATATAGTGGGTTCTCTCCCACTCAAAACTTGATTTAACATAGTGGCACGATGTGACAATGTTGGTTACTCAGACTTCACCAAAAAGAACATGGGCTGCCTCCCATACAATGGTTGATTTAATATCCCAGCACAACATGAGTATCTTGACTACTCAGAATTCACCGAGATACCCATAGGATATCCTCTAGGGTTAACATTATAATCACTCACCAACATTACTTGGAAAATGATGAATTTTGCAAATTTATTCAAGATTCCAAGTTCCTAGTTCAAGAACTCCAAGAACCATCATTGTAAGGCAAGATTAACATCTCAAAATTGAGTATCGATCTTAAGTTCATCATTCAAGGTATGTGGGGCTTTTCAACAAGAACTCTCTTTCGTTCTTGTGCTCAAAAGTAATTTTCTTTACAAAGGCATGATTTTTATGAAATCTTAATGTTTATAATTTTTGAAAGATGAATATACATGTGTGGAGATATAAAGCATGAATCTTGAACGATATTTATCATGATTTTGATGTTTGGGTCTTGAATCCCCATTGGAAATTGTGTTTTTTTAGTAAGTGTGTGTTATAAGCACATTGATGTTGACTATTTGAGATATTTTGAATGATTTGACCTTATGGAATTAATGGAGTTATTTTGAACTCGAGTGTGAAAGAAATCCACAACGTGGTTAATTTTGATAGATAAAAAGCATGATGGCTCCCGATGTATATTTATATATTACTGAGATTGTTTTATTATAGATTATTTTTGAAATGATCTGAGCTAAGTTTGGGAGAAATATTTAGCACCGAGTGGGAGGTATAAATTGACCTTACTTCCTTAGAACTACTTGCCCCCGTATGAGTGAGGCTGAGGTTGATTTATATAGTGATCACTAGTTTGTATGAATTTTATATCGATATTCCTACTCCGATGGAAAGGATATAATTGCTCTCCCCAACGTGGGTTGTACGTTGGACTCCATGTATCTCACATGATTTATGTCGACTATAGGATCTCCCAGTGTATGTGTATTTCCTTGTGTCTAGTGATTTGAAAGTGGAATTATGAAAGTTATTCTTTCAAAAGATTTAAATGATATTTATATTATGAGAATTGATATTCTTGATGAACTGAAAGTGATTGACAAATTATATGATGACTCACATGTGTTATTGTACTTATTTCATCTTCTCATGATTATGATGATTTTCTTCTGTCTATGTGAGTCTTTCATACATCCTGCATATTTCTTAAAAATATTTATGATGATGATGATGTTTATACAACTATATACACCCCCATATATGAGGTTTCTTTCTATGGTACTGACCCACATCTTCGGATGTGGGCTGCACTTTCTCAGAATATAGGTTTAGGTCCTCCGTTCCAGGTTCGACAGTGATTCTTTGAGCACACTATCTACATCCTCTATTATGATGAGTCCTCATGTTTCGAGGATGTGATGTCTAATGTTAGTTTCACGGAATTATTTACATTTGATAACTGAGTATGAGTCACTTGAGGCATATCTCAATGGCTTGCTGATTTTATTGATTTTCTTAGAGGCTTGTTAGACTAGTATAGATGTTGGAAGTTGGCTAATAATTACTCTATTGTTATTTGAGGGTTATTTATGGAAACACCGTTGAGTTGTGTTGAACTAAATGAAAATAGCTGAAAGGGTTAGCTTGGGGCTACTCGTCGCCTCAAGCACCATGTGACACTCCGGGACCCGTTTTCCAGGGCGTTTCAAACTTATTATTAGAGCCTAAGGTTTTAAGTTGTCCTATGGAGTCTGACAAGATACGTTAAGTAGAGTCTTGATCATCGATGTGTAGCGCGCCACGTCTATGATCAAGAGGCTACAGGACATTTTAGGAAAAAGTATGATTCTATCTTTCAGAAGTCTATGGTGCTTAAAGTGTCTCTCTCTGCTATTGATTCGTGCTCTCCTCTTTTAGAAATATGCCTTCACATTGAGTGAAAAGAAATAATAATTGTTAGCAACCTTAACCTGCTGACCCAATGAATAAAAATGTGTCTTATGCTAAATTTCGGGAAGCCTTACAGGTGCTGGCCTAAGTTGTTAATGCAAATATTTAGGCCAGTCCGGCCCCAACTCCATAACAACAGGGAGGTGATTTAGCTGCTGCCAGGATCCGTGACTTCATGTAGATAAATCCGCCAGTTCTATGGGTCCAAGTCTGATGAGGATCCACGATTGGTTTTAGAGGAGATGCAGAAGATTACTCTGGTGATGCATGTATCTGAGGAACATAGTGTGGAGTTGGCTGCATATAGGTTGAAAGACATTGCTTATGACTGGGTTATTTCTTGGAGGAAAGGTAGAGGTGAGGGAGCTGTCCCTGCAACTTGGCAAGAGTTCCAGGATGCATTCCTGGATAAGTTTTTCCCTTTGGAGATAAGGGAGGCGAAGGTCGAAGATTTTATAAACCATGTATAGGGCTCTATAACTATTAGGGAGTACTGTGTAAAGTTCAATCAGTTGGCCAAGTATGCTCCTGACTTAGTGACTGATAATTAGGCTAGTATGGGTAAGTTTGTGACTCCAGTGTCTAGTTATGTGGTTAAGAAGTATAGGTATGATATGCTGAATAGTGAGATGAATCTTTCTAGTATGATGACTCATGCCTAACAGATTGAGGTAGACAAGATTAAGGATTGAGATAGAATAAGAGGGAATAAGAGAGTTAGATCCGAGCAGCACAGACAACATCAGACTAGATCGTAGGGAGGGAGTCTCCTTCAGTATTAGGATCGTTCATCTATGACAACATCGTTATCTACTAGTGCTCTCGTGCCTAGAGGTATCCAGGAGCAAGAGAGCAAGTTATATGCATCCAGGTCCTAATACAGTGCTGGTAGTAAGCCAAATCGTCCCCTGTGTCCTAAGTGTGGTAGGGCTCATTCAGTTGAGCGTTTGGGTGAGAAGAGGGGTTGTTTATGATGTGGTGAACATAGGTCACAGAGTTAGATATTGTCCACAGGATAGACAAGGGCATCATGACTATCGCCCTCAGACCCAGACTCAGAATGTTAGTGCTCCAGTTCCAGCGACTCGCCCAGCCCCAGCTCAGGGCGCCTCTTTTAGCAATGCTGGCGGGCAGCGCCAGAATAGATTCTATGCTTTACCATTCTGCCAGGAACAAGAGGACTCTCCCGATGTTGTTACTGGTATGCTTTGTATATTTCAGTTTGATGTGTATGATTTGTTGGATCCTGGATCCAGTTTCTCATATGTTACACATTTGATTGTTATGAATTTTGAAATGAGTCCTAATATTATTCCTGAGCCTATCCTAGTTTCTACACTACTGGGTGGTTTGGTTGTTGCCCAAAAAGTGTATAAAAAGTGTCCTGTTACCATTCTTCATAGAGCCTTGTTGGCTGATCTGATTGAGTTAGACATGGTAGGTTTTGATGAGATTCTGGGTATGGACTTGCTATATTTTTCTTATTCCTATATTGACTGCCGGACCTGAGTGGTCAAGTTTCAGTTTTTGGGTGCATCCGTGTTTGAGTGGTCTGGGAATTACATGTCACCCAGGAGTCATTTTATCTCTTACTTCAAAGCTAGAAAGCTTATTTCCAAGGGATGTATTTACCATTTGGTTAGAGTCAAAGACACTAAGTTTGAGACTCTAACTCTCTAATTTGTTAACGTCGTTAATGATTTTTCTGATGTCTTTCTGGATGATCTCCTAGGGATACTTCCTGATAGAGAGATAGAGTTTGAGATTGATCTTCTTTTGGATACTCAGCCTATTTCTATTCCTCTTTACCGTATGGCCCATGCAAAGCTTAAGGATTTGAAAGAGCAACTCAAGGATCTACTAGATAAGGGTTTCATAAGACCTAGTGTTTTTTCTTAGGGTGCTCCTGTGTTGTTTGTGAGAAAGGAAGATGGCTCTTTGCATATGTCACTGATTACTACCAACTGAATAAAGTCACCATAAAAAATAAGTACCCCCTTCTGATAATAGATGACTTCCAGCTATTATCAACTCAAAGTTAGGGAGAGTGACATCCTAAAAACTGCTTTCCAAACTTGTTATAGCCATTTTGAGTTTCTTATTATGTCTTTTGACTTAACTAATGCCCTAGAAGCTTTCATGGACTTCATGAAGCGAGTATTCAGACTATATCTGGATATGTTTGTCATAGTGTTCATCGATGATATACTGGTGTACTCCCGTAGTGAGGATGTATATTCTGATCATCTCCGAACTGTCTTGCAAACCCTTAGAGATCACAAGTTATTTGCAAAGTTCAGTAAGTGTGAGTTTTGGCTAAGGTCAGTTGCTTTTCTGGGTCATATCATTTCTTCCGAGGGTATTAGAGTTGATCCCCAAAAGAACGAAGCTGTTAGAAATTAGCCTAGACCTATTTTGCCGATTGATATTCAAAGTTTCTTGGGTTTAGCTGGCTATTACTGCCATTTGGTTGAGGGTTTCTCCTCTATAGAGTCTCCTATGACTTGGTTGACCCAAAAAAAGTGAAGTTCTTGTGGTCCGAATCTTATGACAAGTGTTTTCAGGAATTGAAGAATCGACTCACTTCAACCCTATTTTGACTTTACTTGATGGTGTTGATGCTTTATGGTGTACTGTGATGCTTCGAGAGTTGAGTTAGGTTGCGTATTGATGCAGAAGGGTAAGGTGATAGCTTATGCTTCTAAATAGTTGAAACCCCATGAGAAAAATTACCCCACCCATGACCTTGAGTTGGCTGTTGTTGTGTTTGCTTTAAAAATCTAGAGACACTATTTGTATGGTGTCTATTTTGATGTTTTCACTGATCATAAGAGTCTGCAGTACGTGTTTTCCCAGAGTGAATTGAATCTTAGGCAGACACGACAGTTAGAATTATTAAAGGACTATGATATAAGTGTACTGTACCATCCAGACACGACCAATATTATGGAGGATACCCTAAGTAGAGTGTCCATGGGTAGTGTTTCGCATGTGGTAGAAGGTAAGAAAGAGTTGGCTTATGATGTACATCGTTTGGCTAGATTGGGGGTCAGCTTGTTTGACTCTGCTGAAGGTAGTATAGGGGTTCAGAGTAGTTTCGAATCCTCCTTGGTTTCGGAAGTGAAGGAAAAGAAATACTTAGATACTAGTTTGGTCAGACTGAAGGAGTCAGTTAAGGACCAGAAAGTAGAGGTTTTCTCCTAAGGGGGAGATGGTGTGTTGAGATTGCAAGGTAGATTGTGTGTCCCGAATGTTGATGATCTGAGGCAGAGGATTATGGCTGAAGTGCATAGGGTGCAATATTCTATTCATCCTTTTGCGGCCAACATGTACTGAGACTTGCGAGAAATCTATTGGTGGAGTGGCAAGAAGAAAGATATAGCAGTGTTTGTAGCTAAGTGTGCAACATGCCAACAGGTTAAGGTTGAACACCAAAGACCTGGCGGTATGATGCAAGAGTTTAGTATTCCCACCTGGAAGTGGGAAGAGATAAATATGGACTTTGTGATTGGTTTACCTCCTTCCCGATGCCATCATGATTCTATTTGGAGTTCCTTTGTCTATCATTTCGGATAGGATTACTCAGTTCACTTCGCAATTTTGGAAAGTTTTTTATAAGAGTCTTGGTACCCAAGTGCTTTTGAGTTCTGCTTTTTATCCGTAGACCGATGGTTAGGCTTGGCGGACCATCCAGACCTTAGAGGATATGTTGAGAGCTTGTGCACTTCACTTTAAGGTTGATAGAGTTTGCTTACAATAACAGTTTCCACTCTAGTTTTAGCATGGCTCCGTTTGAAGCCTTAATGGGAGGAAGTATAGATCACCCATAGGTTGGTTCGAGGTGGGTGAAACGGCTATGAGTGGTCCTGATTCAGCATTTAAGGCTTTGGAAAAAGTTAAGTTGATTAGGGAAAGGTTGAAAACTGCACAGAGTCATGAGAATTCATAAGCGGATGTTAGAAGGAGAGACCTTGAGTTTGAAGTTAGTGACCTAATATATCTAAAAGTTTCACCCATAAGGGGGGTGAAGAGATTCAGAAAGAAGGGAAAGCTTAGTCCCCGTTATGTTGGTCCTTACAAAATTCTTAGTCATGCTGGTAAGATATCTTATGAGGTCTAGTTGCCATCTGAGTTGTCCTCTATTCATCCAATATTCCATATCTCCATGCTTAGAAAGCATATTTGCGATGTTGTGGTTGTGGATTCCTCTGTGAGTACTCACATTCAAGAAAATCTTTCTTTTGATGAGATTCCTATTGAGATTCTTGATTTCAGTGTCTGAAGACTAAGGAACAAAGAAGTTCCCTTGGTCAAGGTGTTGTGGCGAAACCAATCTGTTGAGGGTGCAACTTAGGAAGCTGAGGCGGATATGTGATCCAAGTACCTGCACCTATTTTCAGGAACTCCGATCAAGCCGAAGGTACAGTTCTTTCCTAAATCATGCACTTTTGATAAAAGTTGCAGCAGTTCAGTTGTCATTTATTATGTGTTCAGCTGTAGTTTCTTGAATTTATGCATTCTATGTTGCATTCGGAGTGACAAATGATGTGGTGATGAATCTAACGAATGGTTTCAGCTGTATTCTCTATTACCTATCTAATCTTGGCATATCTAGTGTAATTCGAGGACGAATGTTTCCAAAGGGTGGATGATGTAATACACTGGGAAATTTCTCGTTGAAATTTTATACGTAAATGTGGTGGGTGCTATCTTCTACAATGAATTATAAATTTTTCATGTGGAATGTCTCACATTATAACATATCATTGAGTAGAGTATCAAATAAGTTTTCCAACAATATGAGGATCATCAAAAACGGACACTCAAGCGATGAGTTATGAACATTCCGATCAAACCGTGAATAGTAGTGAATAGTAAAACGTGGAGGAAAAAGTACTGAGGCCTGGCAAATTTTTGCTCCAATTTTAAACGATCCTAACCCCTTGCACATACCTATGGAGTACTATATACTAGTATTTCCTTTGCTTTCCCAAATTCTCATATACAAAGTTATCCAGAAAATAGAAAAGCAAAACGAAAGAGATGTGTAGCAGAGGGCAGGTGAGGCATTGTGTCGTCGAACAGAAAGAAATTTGCTCTTCCATTTCTTAGTACGCTATGAAACCATCCATAGGTTTAGGGGACCCACGAATCAAATGGTTCAAAAGCCGAATGAGGCGATCAAGAAAGTCGTGGGCCTCGTAGTACCCGCATACGACAGCTCTGTGGAGCTTTTCGGGTCGAAAACCTGTTCGACGGGGATGGTGGATGGGGGCAAAGAGAAGAAGGGCTAAGGCCTAAAAATTCCAATGATTGATTCTTTGACTGAGTGATCTACTATATATCAATGGAAATCTCATTGAGTCCTCTTTCCAATGAAATTAGTTTCATCCAATTTGTCTGTCAGAGCAAAATGTTATGGTCGATCTACTTCAGCCTATCAAAAGCGAATTATTGGATCAACTTCAAATGATCATAACTCCTCGTACACAATGATCTAGGTGAGATACTATATATCAACGGAAATATATGAGAGTCCTCTTTCTAATGAAATTGGTTTCATCCAATTTGGATAACAGAGTAAAATGTTATGGTTGATCTACTTCAGACTATCAAAATAGTCCACCAAAGGACATATTCGAGAATTTTTTAATTTTAGGGACGTTTTAGTCATTTACCCTCACCCAAAATCCATCCAAATCCTATATTAAAGACTATGAGAAGCATTATATGTTATATTTCATCAAATTCCCTCAAAAAGAAAACCCTAAGATCCTACATCCAACATTAAGAACCTCTAAAGTTCACCATTAATTCTACAAATTTATTCAAGATTCCAAGTTCCTAGTTCAAGGACTTCATGATCCTCTAAAGTTCACCATTAATTCTGCAAATTTATTCAAGATTCCAAGTTCCTAGTTCAAGAACTCCAAGAACCATCTTTCAAAGGCACGATTAACATCTCAAAAAAGAGTATCGATCCAAAGTTTATCATTCAAGGTATGTGGGGTTTTTCAACAAGAACTCTCTTTCGTTCTTGTGCCAAAAAGTAATTTTCTTTACAAAGGCATGATTTTTATTTGATTTTTACGAATTCAAAGCATGAACCCATATATTTTGATGATTATTATCAAATCTTGATGTTTATGATTTTGAAATATGAATTTACATGTGTGGAGATATAAAGCATGAATCTTGAATGATATTTATCATGATTTTGATATTTGGGTCGTAAATCCCCATTGCAAATTGTGTTTTTTTGACAAAGTGTGTGTTATAAGCGCGTTGATGTTGAATATTTGAGATATTTTGAATGATATGACCTTTTGGTCTTAATTGAGTTGTTTTGAACTCGAGTGTGTAAGAAATCCATAAGATGGTTGATTTTGATAAATGGGAAGCATGATGGCTCCCGATGTATATTTATATATTACTGAAATTGTTTTATTATGGATTGTATTTGAAATGATATGAGCTAAGTTTGGGAGAAATCTTTAGAACCGAGTAGGAGCTATAAAGTGACCTTACTTCCCTAGAACTACGTGCCCCCATAGGAGTGAGCCGGAGGCTGATTTATGTAGTGATCACTAGTTTGTATGGATTTGATATCAATAGTCCTACTCGGATGGCAAGGATAGGCCGACTCTACCCAACGTGGGCTATACGTTAGACTCCATGTAGCTCATATGGTTTATGTCAGTTATAAGATCTCCTAGTGTGTGTGTGTTTTCTTATGTCTATGGTGAATGGTGAATTGATTTGAAATTGGATTTGTGAAAGTTATTCTTTAGAAAGATTTAAATGATATTTACATTATGAGAATTAATATTCTTGATGAGCTGAAAGTGACTGACAAATTATATGATAACTCACATGTGTTATTATACTTATTTCATCCTCTCATGATTATAATGATTTTCTTCGGACTATGTGAGTCTTTCATACGTCCTGCATATTTTTTATAAATATTTATGATGATGATGTTTATAGAACTACATACACCCCCATATACTCGGTTCCTTTTCATGGTACTGACCCACATCTTCGGATATGGGCTGCATTTTCTCAGAATGTAGGTTCAGGTGCTCAGTTCTAGGTTCGACAATGATTCTATAGGCACATTGTTCTACATCCTCTGTTATTGTAAGTCCTCATATTTTGAGGACGTGATGTCTGATGCTGGTTTCATGGAATAATTTATATTTGATAACTGAGTATGAGTCAGTTGAGGCATGTCTCAATGGCTCACTGGTTTTATTGATTTTCTTAGAGGCTTTTCAACCTAGTATAAATGTTTGGAGTTGACTATAAGTCGTATTTTATTATATTTTTGAAACTCTTCTATTCTTGGATGATGATTACTCTGTTGATATTTGAGGGTTATTTATGGAGGCCCCGTTGATTTGTGTTGAACTGAATGAAAATGGCTCAAAGGGTTAGCTTGGGGCTACTCGTAGCTTCAAGCACCGTGTGACGCTATGGGACCTATTTTTTGGGGCATTACAATATGTTGGATCTACAAAACATACCATGACTAAAACCAAAAAAAGTACGACAAAGAAATACAAGGTGGCATAGCATTCCCAACTACAACTAAAAACAACACAGTGTCCTTAATGTGAAAAACAAAATAAAATAAAAATTAAAGAAGTGAAAAACTTGCTATTTGTGTAGTTATTGTAGTGCTTGATAGAGTGTTTTAATTGTAGAAGTAGTGTTGCAGTTTTCCTTATTTAGTTCTTATGTGAAGAATTGTTCAATGATGATCAAGGATTCAAGTATAGGGTGATAATCTTATGTGGATTTATATACCTAAGTATCATAATCAACGTTTTCTTAGACTTATTTTGAGTGTTTATTGTTTGATTAATGAGATTATATTCATATAATTAAGCATATATATTTAAAATACTTGATTATAATGTTTAAGGTGTGTCTCAAACAAGTTTTAGAGTACGTTTGGTCAGTTAGAGTTTAGACGAGAAAACTAGTGTTACTAGTTTGAGCTATGTGTTGTTCTAGTTTATCTCAATAGATTCTATGGTATGTAATGAGTTATTAAGCGTATAATTGTGTAAAAATGTGTTGAATAAAATTTTTATAGTGTTTAAAGTTTAATATAAGAAATCTAAGAGCTAAATATATCAAAGAGTTTAGACGATGAACCAGTTGCTCTAGCTTGAGCTATGCTTTGTTTTAGTCTACTTGTTTGAACTATGATGTGTTTAATAAACTAATTATTATTTTTTGATGTTATATAATACCATGTATGATGTTAATATCATTGTTAGGAAGCTAAAAAGGCTGAAAGTTAAGTGGAAAGACACCCAAGAAGTGAGGAATGTAAAGGCCAAAGGAATAAGCAATCGATGATGAAATTGGACATTTTTTAGAGCATGGGTGTGTAGCGCCCTTCGAACTCCGAGAAATGGGAGTTCAGTTCCCTTATACACAAATTGAATGTGTCCTAAATAGTGTTCATGTGCTTTGATGGGATTTCACTCCGTAAATACAGAGCAACATAGTGTAGCATGCCTGAGGCACCAAAATAGATAACTTTTGTTGTTATATAAACAGGACACTTGGGACTTGTTTTAAACACCTTTGAATAACTTTTTGGGCTTTAAATACACCTGATGAGGAATCAATGAGGGCTATTAATATTTCCTTTAGTTTACTTTTTTTTTATACATGAATTTCTTAATTCCAATTTGTTGTACGACCATGAGCGGCTAAACACCCTCATATAGGGTTTAGGCCAAGAACATGATTAATTGTATAGATATTTGAGTTATTTGATGTTATTTATAGTTATTTTTTGTTCATATATCATTTTATTTACCATTCTACAAATTTTCAACTATTTGAATAAACATATATTTCTATTGTGAGCTTGAAAGGAGGAACTATGGATTAGAATGTGGGATGTGTGGAGTAGGATCATAATCATTCAAGGGCTTGAAGTTAAGATATGTGTTAAGGATAGAAATATAACTAATTAGACCTATTTGTTTCATATACAGTATGAAATATAAATGTGTTTAACTTAGTACTCACATCCTAGCTCAATGATGTAGTTGTTGGGAAAAGTTAGATAAATTATTAAAGGTTCGGAAGAACATGGTCAGGTTATCAACCTCTTTAACCAACAACCAAGATAATTAACTAATCTATAGAGATTATTTATCTAAGTATGATTGTTTGTAGTACTTTATCCCTAGGTTTCTCCCTATTGTAGTTCAAGTACTTTAAATTACCGAATTGTTTGCAGTTACTTTTAGTTTTCAATTCCCAAACATTTTTAGTTACTTTTCATATTTGTTTAATTTTTCTAGTAAGATCATAATTAGATCTTTATTGAGAAAAAGTTCCTATTAGATCGATACTTAGCTTTCATAATCCACATTACTACCTGGGAGACAACATACACTAGTGTGTGTGCTATCACTCATGTTATACCCTTATTAGTGATTCTTTTGGGACTTTGGTGAGAATGAATATTTAGCTAGTATGATAGTTTGGTATTGGGAGTTGATGCTAATTTTTGTTAAAATCTAGTGGTTTATTATTATAGTTTACTAATATGGTATAGTGGTATTGCATATGGTTATGGTCTATTCTTATACGTTTTGATTCAAGTCTGGCAATTGATGAAGATATTGATGATATGATTCCCAGTTCAAGTCCGGCAATTGATTATGAAGATGATTCATATATGAGTTCCAATTCATGTTCGGCATTTGATGATGATGTTGATAATATGAGTTTTGTTTCATGTTTTACAAATGATGGTAATGACGATGATACTATTGAGTTACAATTCAAGTATAGTATTTTAGGGTTATTTATGATATGATACGGTTTAGATGGATTCTTGATTATGGAATGGTAATAGGTAATTTATGCTTATTATGTTATGTACTTTCCTTGATGGTACCCTCCAGGCTTATGCGGCCCTATTTTGGGTTATTTACTTGTCCATATTTATTGACTTATGGAGAAACATTTAGCAGTTATATTTGCATGATCTTTACATTACCATTCCGAATTTATTTATTTACTCATGTACAATAGTTTGGAGCTTATTTCTAAGTTTTCCCTATTACCTTGACTTAGTTAACTTTATCTTGTATCTTATCATAGTTATATCATGATTTAGCTCAGTCGTTCAATGATACCTACTGAGTACCCGTGGTTTTTGTACTCATACTACACATTTGTACATTTTGGTGCATATATTACTAGCTACCATCATTGTTGTGAGGCTTGGGTGGGTTTGATTTAGAAATTGAGTGAGCTATTGTAGTAAGAGTTACCCTTTTTCCTTCTACTTATCTATGTCAAGTTTTACATTTTCAAGACAGATTGTATCAACAATTCAGTACTTATGGTTCATTCTTAGTAGCTTTATATCGACATTACTGAGTCTTTGGATAGTTGTTGACCCTTTATCTATCAAGTGGACTATTATGATGGCATTATTGTTGTTTTAATCCTTAAATTGTTGATTTCCAGCCTTTAGGCCATTTAACACCGATTTTTCCCATTATTCCTAGCTTCGGGTGATGTCTTGCCTACCTATTGGCGGGATAAAGTAGGTGTCATCATACAATATAGTCGGCTCATGACCTTTCACCTGGTAGCCAATTGGAACCTGCGAAGACTTTAAAATAAGAAATTAGCTCTAAAAGCCAAATGAACTATTCGGTATCCAAATAGTTAGTTCCAGCAAGTCATAAATGTCATAGGACATATATTAGAAACATCTAAACATTTAAAATGTGTGGAAATACCGAAAATTACCTGGAGGGTCATTACACATAGCATCTCCTTGAAGTTGAAGGGTAACGAAAGCAACTCCACATCTCTCTACAACTCCCATCTTGTGGATTATCTTATAGAATTCGATTGTAAACTCATATATATCCTCATTCAGACCAGGTAATATTGAACTCTTTATCTTTACAAAATTATAGAACAGATCGGGCTTATATCTGGTCATCACTTGTAATACCCCATATCGGATATAAAATTCACCTAAATCGGATAATTGGGTAAGAAGTTATGGCCATTTTAACTTCCAGTCGTTAAACACTATCATTCAGGCCAGTAGTGCATCGCGGAGTATGTCAAAATGGTAATTGTTAGTTACCAGTGAGGTACCACAATACCAGCGCGTCACGCTATAACTTATTTTCATATTTGTCAATTTCTAGTGTACCAACGCGATCCCACTGCATCGCGGTGAACTTCCAGGTTGCATCTAAGGTGGCAACGCGATACCTCTACGCCGGGCCATTAGCCACATTCTCAATTGGCAATTTCCAGTGGCCCGATGTAATCATGGCACGTCCCACCAAGGGCCCAACAACAACAACAAAAACAACAACAAACCTAGTGTATTTCCAGTGGGGTCTAGGGGGGTAAGATGTACGCAGACCATACCAAAATTGGAAAATTTTGATTAAAAATGAATGTTTCATCTAGGGTTAAATTAGTCTTTTCTGATGATTGTATTCTACCAAGGTGTGAGATTAAAGACCTAAAAACATTTTAAACCATTTATTTTAAAAATTTTCCCCAAAGCAACAAGCTCTCTTTCTTAATTAACAAAACCCTAGATTCAAGAATCAAGGTCAAAACCCAAGAATTTGTTCAAGCACCTTCAAGAATTAACTTTCCAAGGTATGTTAGATGTTCATCTTTGGGTTCCTTTCACCCATAGAGTCCACGAATACATTTTCAAACTATAAGCTTGCTAAATAATGAAATTCTATGCTTGAATTGAATTGAATTAATGTTCATGTTATTGTTGGATTTTAGTATATGATTAAATTAAAAGCTTTTATGAAATTAATCTTTTTATGTGTTCAAGCACCTTCAAGAATTAACTTTCCAAGGTATGTTAGATGTTCATCTTTGGGTTCCTTTCACCCATAGAGTCCACGAATACATTTTCAAACTATAAGCTTGCTAAATAATGAAATTCTATGCTTGAATTGAATTGAATTAATGTTCATGTTATTGTTGGATTTTAGTATATGATTAAATTAAAAGCTTTTATGAAATTAATCTTTTTATGTGTTGAATTACATGATATTCATGATAAACCCTTCAATTTACAAGTTCATTTATATAGCCATTACAACTATATGTGTTGATTATTGTATGATCTAAGCCAGCTCCCCATGTGTTTAATAAAATGCCTATATGAATGAAATAGTGCCATTATAACATGATAGCATGTATTCTTCGTTCATGTATGAGTAAATGCATTACAAGTGTTTGCTTAAATCTCAATGAGTGGATTGTGATCAAGTAGCCATTATTATGTTTTCAAGATTATGCTACGCTTTACTTTTCATGATATCGAGTCTTGAGGGTATTTAATACCCAATAATTTAGATGTTTACCTATAGCCAGTGTCAGTTACCGAATAGTATCAGTCATGTCACAATCAGTAGTACTCACAGTCAAGAACAGAGCTCAGTAGAACTCAATAAGTTACAGAACTCATGAAAACTTAGCTTACTCTATCTCAGTCCTATCCAGTTCTGAATACTCAGTTCAGTTTCTTTCAATTTGGAGTAGGATTCAGCACTTAGTGAACCTAAGGATGGGGGATCACCTACTAGTAGAGGGTGTGACCCTTAGAAACAATCATGGCATTCCAGAACTATGTACCCAGCGTAGGTTGAGACTTTAACCTACCAATTGAGGGTTGATGAGGTGTTTTAACTTGCTAGATGAGGGTTCCACTATTCTCATTAGAGTACCTATCAGATGAGGGTAACTTTCAGCTTGTCTTTACCCGTGGCACAGTACTTATACCCTTTTATTTGGGGTTACAGATTGGATCCCAACTCAGTTATCTTATCTTATTTGAGGCATGTTTGTTAAATTATTACCTCCCACAGTTTCAGTTTCAGTTCCAATCATCAGAATAGAACTCAGTTCAGTTCTATAGAATCAGGACTATCATTTAAAGTCAATCAGTAACTCAGTTATCAAAAATTTTAGATTATCAGTTACTTTGAATAAAAACTCAATCCTTAGCTTTAGAAAATATTAGTTACAATATATATATATATATATATGCACAGTATTGCATGCTCAGTATTTGCAGTAGTTCAGATTATCCACGTACTCTCATTCTCAGTTTCTCTATATCATTCAGTCAGTTATTGTTCATGCATATGAAACCTTGCATTTAGCCTTACCCCATCTAGAATACCAGTACATTCAGTATATTAACGTATACTCTTTCTTTGTGCTATGATGTCTTATATCATTGATTTGAATGCTCAGGTTCCTTACTGCGTATTGATAGATCCAAATTCAGCCAGCAGTAGATTTAGTAGCAAGTCCTCATCTATCGAGGATATTCTTTGATTTTAAAATTACAGTAGACTCAGTATTTAAGTAGATAGAGTTAGTTGGGGGATTTTTCCATCTACTTCACTATCAGACAATTTCAAATTAGTGGTTTTTCAGACTAGTTTTAAGACAGTGTTTAGTTTTACAGATTATTATTTTAGTTAATACACTTTATTAGTATTTATAAATTTTGAACCTTATCGCATTTCAATCTATCTTTCCATATTTATTACAGTATCATGTTTCAGTGACCACAATAGATATCAGTCACGGGTTAGCATGTGGTCCTTCGAGGTCGTAAGCACCGTGTAGCATCTGAGGTATAGACTCAGGGCATTAAAAACTTAGTATTACAGCTTAAGGTTCAATAGTATCCTAGGAAACCTAAAAACCACATTTAGTAGAGTCTTGTACATGGGTGTGTAGCTCACCGCACTTATGGACAGAAGGCTATAAGATGTTTTGAGAAAGGTTTCCCTTCTTTCAGCATTTATGTCATACGAGTGAGCATGAGTTCAAGTTAAACTCTCAGTTTAATTCTTTTTTTCTTTCCATTTACAAAACATGCCTCCCAAAAAGACTAATAAAAGAAGAATCGGGAATCAATCAGCACCTTAACCCATTCAGGCAGATCTCTTAGATATGCATGTCTCTTATGCAGAATTCAAAGTTGCATGTACAACTGTAGCCAACTCCATAATAGCCAAGAATGAATTGCTAGCTATTTTTCAGGCCAATAATGCTGCATCCAGGATTCGAGACTTCACCCGAATGAATCCTCCCTTATTCTCAAGATCTAAGTCAAAAGAGGATCCACAAGATTTCCTTGATTAGGTTCAGAAAGTCACAGACATCATGGGAGTGACTTCTAGTGAGAGTGCTGAGCTAGCATCCTATCATCTATAAGATGTAGCTCATACGTGGTTTAAGCAGTGGAAGGTAGACAAGGGCATAGATATAGAGCCCTTAGATTGGGAAGAGTTTTCTACGGCCTTCCTAGATGTATTATTTTCCTTAGAGCTGAGAGAAGCCAAGGTGTTAGAGTTCATCAACCTCAGGCAAGGCCGTATGAGCGTGGACGATTATTCCCTTAAGTTTACTCAGTTAGCCAGGTATGCTACACATGTAGTGGCAGACAGTAGGTCCAGAATAAGTAAGTTCATATCTAGGATGTCAAGTAGTGTTGTTAAGGAGTGCAGAACAACAATGTTGATTAAGGAGATGGACATATCAATGCTCATGTCCATGCTCAGCAGATAGAAGAGGCTATGATCAGAGAGAGAGAGAGAGAGAGAGAGAGAGATAGAGGTAGAAAAAGAAAGCCAGAATAGGTAGCTTAAATTTTAATCAACTAAAGTCAGAGGTCGGTAACCATTTCTGGATTTGCCCAAAAAGTCTACAGTTCTATCTCTGTCCTCAGCTAGTGCTCCAGTTCCTAAGTTTAGAAACAGTAATAAAGATAGAGCACCAGGCTCAAAATCTCAGGGTTATATCAGTAGTGCTCAAATAAATCCTCTGTGTCAATAATATAGCAAAAACCAATAGGGTGTCTACAAAGATGACAGTGACATTTGTTTTGGGTGTGGCAAACCATGCTACAGAGTCAGGGATTATCTTCAGTCAGGTTTTCAGGGTAATTATAATCGTCCTTCGGCTCCATCTGGTCACCCAAATCAGAAGGGTACTGCTTTTGGTGGCACCAGTGGGCAGCGCCCAAGCAGACTCTATGCACTTCAATCTAGACAAAATTAGGGAAGTTCTTCTGATGTAGTCATGAGTATGTTATAGTTATTTCATTTACATATTTATGCCTTATTAGATCCAGAAGATTCTCTGTCATTCATAACTCATTACACAGCAGTCGACTTTAAAGTCAAATTAAAAGTCTTAATAGAACCATTCTCAGCCTCTACACCAGTGGGTCAGTGTATCATAGCCTAGAAGGTTTACAGGAATTATTCGGTTATGATATCTCGGAAAGTCACTTCATCAGACTTAGTAGAGTTAGAGATAAAAGATTTCAATTTCATTCTTGGGATGGATTGTCTCCATTCATCCTATGCCTTAGTTTATTATAGAAGAGAATTATTCATTGTCTGTTTCCAAATGAGCCAATCCTTGAATGAAGGGGTAGTACTACAACGCTTAAGGGTTAGTTAATTTCATACTTTACATCGAGAAAAATGATATCCAAGGGTTGTGTCTATCTTCTTGTGTGAGTTAAGGACTCTAATGCAAAAACTCCTCGTCTTGAGTTAGTTCCAGTAGTATATGAATTCTTAGATGTATTTCTCAAAGATCTTTCTGAAGTTCCTACAAAAAGGGAAATACACTTTGAAATAGACCTTCTTTTAGATACTCAACCCATATCTCTAACACCATATAAAATAGCTCTAGAAGAACTCAGAGAGTTAAAGAAATAGTTAAAGGATCTCCTAGATAAAGGATTCATCAGGCCTAGTGTTTCCCAATCTGGTGCACCATTTCTATTCATGTATAAGATAGACGGTTGTCTTAGATTATGTATAAACTACCATCAGTTGAACAAAGTCACAATCAAGAACAAATACCAACTTCCCATAATTGATAACTTGTTTGACCAACTTCAGGGTGATAATTACTTTTCTAAGATAGACCTTAGATCTGGCTATCATCAGCTCAGGTTCAGAGAAAGTGACATTCCAAAAATAGCTTTTCGAACACGATATGGTCACTTTGAGGTTCTAGTCATATCCTTAGGTCTTACTAATGCCCCATTAGCTTTCATGGACTTAATGAACCATGTGTTCAACCAGTATGTATATTTGTTCATGATAGTCTTTATCGATGATATTCTTGTCTATTATCATAGCGAGAATAATCACGCAGCCACCTCAGAATAGTGCTTTCGACTCTCAAAACTCATCAGTTGTTTGCCAAATTCAGTAAGTGCCAATTTTGCTTAAGGTCAGTAGCGTTCTTTGGTCATATTAGTTCTGGTGATAGCATTAGAGTTTATCCTCAAAACTCTAAAATGGTAAGAAACTAGCCTACACCTATCTCTCCTTCAGATATTAGCAGTTTCTTGGGTTTAGATGGCTATTACCATCGGTTTGTTGAAGGGTTTTCATTTACTGCATCCCCCATGTCTAGATTAACTCAGAAAGAGGTCCAGTTTCAATGGTTAGATTCCTAGGAAAGAGTTTTTAGGAGCTGAAAATTCGACTCAACTCAACCCCAGTTTTGACTCTACCAAGTAGTTCATATAGGTTTGTTGTGTACTGTAATGCATCCATAGTAGGTTTGGGTTGTGCTCTCATGCATAGAGGTAACTTCATAGACTATGCCTCTAGATAGCTTAAGCCCTATAAGAAGAATTATCCGACTCATTATCTTGAGTTAGGAGTTGTAGTTTTTTCCTTAAAGATTTAGAGGCACTATTTATATGGGATGCATGTATATGTGTTCACAGATCACAAAATTTTGTAGTATGTCTTTTCTCAAAAAGATTTAAATTTATGCCAGAGAAGGTGGTTAGAGTTATTGAAAGATTATGACATGAGTGTTCTTTAACATCTAAGCAAGGCCACTATAGTGGCTGATACTCTCAGTAGGCTGTCTATGGGTAGTGTTACTCATGTTGAGGATGATAAGAAGAAGTTAGTTCAGCAAGTTTATCAGCTTGACTAACTAGGTTTCAACTTAGTCAATTTAGCAGAAAGTAGTGTATGAGTGCTGAATAGTTCAGAATCCTCTCTAGTTTCTAAGGTAAAGGAAAAAAAAAGATAGAGATCCCAGTCTTGTTAAGCTAAAAGAGTTAGTCAGAGATCAAAAAGTATATGTTTACTTTGAAGGGGATTATGGTGTTTTGTGTTGCCAGGGTAGGCTATGTATGTCAGGTGTAGACTACTTGAGGCAACGAATTGAGGCAGAAGCGCATGGTGTGCATTACTTTATTCATCCAGGGGCCACTAATATGTACTGTGATTTGCAGGAGATCTATTGGTGGAGTGGGATGAAGAAAGATATTGCAAAATTTTTGCCTAAATGATCTACATGTTAGCAAGTTAAGATTGAGCACCAGAAGCCTAGTGGGTCCATGTAGGAGTTCAGTATTCCCACATAAAAATAGGAAGAATTGAACGTGGACTTTGTGAGGGTTTTCCTCATACTTGTCATCAACATGATTCTATATGAATTATAGTAGATAGGATGACCAAATTACATATTTCTTGCCAGTCCATACCTCTTATTCGGCCGAGGACTAGGCCAAACTCTATATCAAAGAGTTGGTCATGTTACATAGAGTCCCAGTAACTATTATCTCAGATAGAGGTACACAGTTTACCTCTAATTTTTGGAAAGCATTCTAAAAGGGTCTTGGTACCCAAATTCATCTACGTACAGCCTACCACTCTCAGAAAGATAGTCAATAAGAAAGGACCATTCCGACTAAAAAAGATATTCTAAGAGTATGCCTTGTTGATTTTAAGGGTAGTTAGGATGACCACTTACCTTTGATCAAGTTCGCATATAATAACAACTATCATTCAAGTATTCAAATGGATCCATTTGAGGCTCTCTATGGTAGGAGATATATATCTCTAATTAGTTGGTTCAAAGTAGGTGAGGCCGCAGTTGTAGGTCCTGACCTACTATTTGATGCCTTAGAGAAGGTTCTGTTAATGAAAGAAACATTTAGGGATGCCTGGAGATGACAGAAATCATATGCAGATGTGAGGAGAAAGGATCTTGAGTTTAAGATTGGTGATTATGTGTACTTGAAAATCTCTCCCATGAAAGGAGTAAAGAGGTTTGATAAGAAGGAAAAAATCAGTCCCCGATATGTTGGTCCTTTCAAAATTCGCAATCATGTTTGAAAGGTAACTTATAAGCTTGAGGTGCCTTCAGATCTAACTTCTGTACATCAAGTATTCCATGTTTCCTTGCTAAAGAAATAGATTGGCGACTGAGAAGTTATAGTCCCCTTAGAGGATGTAAATATTAAGAATGATCTTTCTTTCGAAGAGGTTCTAGTCCAGATCCTTGATCAATAGATTCGCAGACTGAGGAACAAAGAAGTTCCCTTAGTCAAAGTTCTTTGGTGAAATCATTCCATAGATGGAGCTACCTGGGATACCATCTAAAACTATAACTAGGTATCCATTACCGTTGCATATTCAGTCATGTATTCATAAATCAGTTCAGTCATGTACTCACACACCAGATATGCATGTTCAGTATGAAAACCCAGCTTATCAGTAGCTTCAGTCATGTATCCATACATCAGATATGTATTTTAGTGTAAGATCTCAGTTTGTCAGTATTTCTGTCATGTAGTCATGCATCAGTTATGCATCTCTAGTGTGTAAACTCAATCTATCAATGTCTCAGATTAATCAGTCTCATTCGAGGATGAATATTCTTAAGGGGGAAATAATGTAATACCCCATATTTCCTTAGCTTAAGATTAACTCTCAATCCATGAGTTATGCAATGTAAAATTTTTGAAATACTTACTATTTTTAAGTTTAGATTCTTCCATTGCATAGGTAATTGAATTAGCTTTTTGATGATATAAAATTTGGCTAAATCCAATAATCGGGTAAGAAGTTATGGCTATTTCAAGTTTCAGTTGTTAAACATCATAATTCAGGCTAGTAGCACATTGTGGAGTATGTCAAAATGGCATTTGTTAGTTTCCAGTGAGGTACCACGATACCGGCGCGTTACACCATAACTTATTTTAACATTTGTCAATTTCCAGTGTACCAACGCGATCCCACCACGTCGCGTTAAACTTCCGCCACCAGCCACATTCCTAGTTGGCAATATCTAGTGGCCCAACAAAATCATGGTGCATCATGCCAAGGGCCCAAATCGAAAAATTTTGATGAAAAATAAATGTTTTATCTAGGGTTAAATTAGTCCTTTCCTATGATTTTATTCTTCCCAGGTGTGAGATTAAAGCCCTAAAAACTTTTTAAATCATTTGTTTATTAACTTTTCCCCAAAACAACAATCTCTCCTTCTCAATCAACAAAACCCTAGCTTCAAGAATCAAAGTCAAAACTCAATAATTTCTTCAAACACCTTCAAGAATTAACTTTCCAAGGTATGTTAGGTGTTCATCTATGGGTTCATTTTACCCATAGAGTCCACGGATCCATTTTCAAACTGTATATGTTGATTATTGTATGATTTAAGCATTCTCCCTATGTGTTTGATAAAATACCTATGTGAATGAAATAGTGCCTTTATAACATGATAGCGTGCATTCTCCATTCATGTATGAGTAAATGCATTACAAGTGTTTACTAAAATGTCTCATTGAATAGATTGTGATCAAGTAGCCATTATTTTGTTTTCAAGATTATGATATGCTTTAGTTTTCATGCTATCGAGTCTTGGAAGCATTTAATACCCGACAAATTAGATATTTACCTTGATCCAATGTCAGTTATAGAATAGTATCAGTCATGTCACGGTTAGTAGTACTCTCAGTCGGTTATAGAACTCAGTAGAACTCAGTCAGTTACAGAACTCAGGAAAACTTAGTAAACTCAGTCTCAGTCCAGTCCAGTTCAGAATATTTAGTTTAGTGTCTTTTAGTTGGGAGTAAGATTAGCGCTGAGTGAACCCAAGGATGGAGGATCACCTTCTAGTATAGGGTGTGACCCTTAGAAGCAATCCTGGCATTCCAGAACAATATAGACAGCGTAGGTTAAGACATCAACTTGCCAGTTGAGGGTTGATGAGGTGTTTTAACTTGCCATATGAGGGTTCCACCATTCTCGTTAGAGTACCTGTCAGATGAGGGTAACTTTTAATTTTTTTTACCCATGACATAGTGTTGACACCCTTCTAATTAGGGTTACAGATTGGACCCTAACTCAGTTGTTTTATCTTATTTGGGGCATATTGGTTAAGATAATTACCTCCCACAGTTTCATTTTTATACTTCAGAATAGAATTCAATTTAGTTCTACAAAATTCGGACTGTCAAATACAGTCAATCAGTATCAGTAACTCAGTTATTAAAAATAATAGATTATTAGTTACTCTGTATCAGAACTCAGTACTTAGCTTCATAAAAGCTTAGTTACAAAATATATATATGCATAGTATTGCTTGCTCAATATATACAGTAGTTCAAATTATCCACATACTCTCATGTTCAGTTTCTCTAAATCATTTAGTCAGTTATTGTTCATGCATATGAAACATTGCATTTAGACTTACCTTATCAAGCATACCAGTACATTCCACGTATTGACGCATACTCTTTCTTTGTGCTATGATGTCTTATATCATAGGTTCGGACGCTCAAGTTCTTAACCGTGCATAGATAGATCTTGAATCTGCCAATAGTAGATTTAGTAGTGCGTCCTCATCTATAGGGAATATTTTTTCATTTCATTATTATAGTAGACTTAGTCTTTTAGTAGATGGAGTTGTTGGGGCATTGTTCGATCAACTCCACTTTCAAAAAGTTTCAGATTAAAGGCTTTTCAGACTCGTTTTCAGACAATGTTCAGTTTTATAGATTGTTATTTCAGTTGATATACTTTATTAGTATATATAGATATTAAACCTTATGGCATTTCAACTCATTTTTCTGCATTTATTATAATATCATGTTTTATTGCCCACAATAGATATCAGTCATGAGTTAGCTTATGGTCCTTTGGGGTTGTAAGCACCGTCTAGCATTTCGAGTACATACTTGGTCATTACATCACTAGACCTACAACATGTCTTGGAACGATACTCGACTCTAAGACATTCTCATATGTTTAACCGCAAGAATTATAGGTGTATCCCCAGTCATAGTGAACCCACTTAATAGGCTCAATACATTTTAAACCATATCTATGGACATCTGAATTGGTGTTGTACCTCCCTAAACTATTGGTCCCTCTTCTCCCTAAATTTTTATCGCCTTTCTCTTTCCTAACTTAAGAATATCCTCTAGTGAGGAGGGGATTCTTTCATCTCAAGAACTGGTCCTGCGGCCCAAATCCCCCTATTGGTGCTACTTTTCTTATTCTAACTTTTTTCTTCTCACCTATCCTCTACCATGAATTATATCCCGACCAGTGAATTCGAGTGCCTTTTTTCTATTACTTCCCCTATGCGTGTTCTCACCATCTATAAAAATATGGATAAAAGAATCCAAATACAAATTTGGATTTTTATATACCAATTGGAATAAATTAATAGCATGAAATACAGGAGAGAATGAATCTTTCCTAACTTCCTATAGCCTCTCAAACAAAAGTAAAAATATCTTCGTACAATTCTGAAAGATCTACTAGATATGTTATTATATGATGAGATCAACAAACCTAGGGCTCTGATACAAACTTTAGCATGACTCAAATGGTCGCGATTGGCCCCCACACTAATCCTCAAATGGGAGAACCATACATCCCAAGCCTTAACCCAAACAACTAGCCATTTTAACGTGAGATTATTATAATAACCAAATTTAATAATAATAAATCCAAAAACTAATAAAATAGTAAGTGCAAAAACTTTACAACTATCTATTACAATCCCCAAGTCCAAAAGGTCATCATACAAGAACTCTATGCCAAAACTATGTCTAAGATAATATGAAAACTAACAAAATAACAAAAATAGATTCATTGTTTGAAAGAAGGACAAGAACCAAATTAAATATCCTTGGAGGTCTGAAGATGGAGTGTTCACCCATAGATCAAATCAGCTAACACTGTCAAAGATGAGCTTTCATTTGAGCCTCTGGAACATAATATGTACTCAACAAAAAAATAGAATAAGTAGTATATGTACAAACCACTATGTACTGGTAGGTATCTTTGGTTGACTAAACTTAAAAATATATCTACACATATATCAAAAGGTTATAATGGGACAATTAGATTATCATCCACAAACTTCAAAAGGTTCACCCTCCATTCTTCACTTCTACTTTACAATAGAATTAGCCAAAAGCTCCAATCGGACCAATCCTATTTACTTGAAAAAATTAGTAGTTGCATCACAATGAGTAGGTTGATTTTCAAAAACATAGTTAGATGAATAGGACTATGGTATAAAAAAATCCCTATACCGAAACAAAGTTTAATTTATTATTTATTGAATTATCGAATCAAATTTAAAAGTATGGCATTAGGTATCTACTTTCAATTACTGATTACCAAATCACCAAGCCCAAATTTTTAAAATACCAAACTGTATACCAAAGTTCCACCCCTACATTCAGCAAATAAAAATTAATCTCTACCAATTAACACGCATATTCACAACAAATCAAATAATGTCCATAATTAAATCACACAATCATCAGGATATCAACTATATCATAATAACCACGAATTCAACAATACAACAAAATAGGAATCTATATCAACCTCAACCTCACAAAAATTATATCACTAGTCTCAGTATTGTCACAATACAAAAAAAACTCATGTATCAAACTCCAATATGTATACACAAGCTAAGAGACTTATTTATGTTCATCTAGTCATAAGTTGCTGGGGAATAACTTTATAATTACCTTAGCAGTGTCGAACCCAACCCTCGATAGTATTAAGAATAAATGTTTCAAGTTTATTATCACACAGATATAACACAATAAACCAATTCATAAGTATACTTACAATCATAATGTATTTTAATAATTAATAAATAGCTTACTTTTATAAGAATTAAAAATCAAAATCCTCAATCGCAAGCGTGTATAAAGACCAATCAACAAGTATTTAATTTAAGACAAGACATGAAATCTAAATCACGTCTAACCTCCAATTTAACCATAACTTACCTCAATCAAATAACAATAATGTAAGGTAGTCTGCAAGAGCCTAGAACTTTATTTATGCTTTACATCGATCATGGTCTAAGAATAGGAAATTCAAGAGTAACTAATCACTTACTCTATAATTCTAAGTCTTAGGAATTTAGGCCCATATATTTTACCCTTTTCATAACCTAAAACCTTTGGATAAGGGTTTCTAATAATTAATTTTCCCCAAACCCCCATAATTCATGTCTAATGAGATAAATTCCACAGTAAAAAATATTAATTAACCACATAAAATCATTCTTAGGTAGATTTATGACTGTTCATAAGCTTTTTTCAGTAATATATAAACTTAAGACCAAAAGTTAAGAAATTCACTATAAACCTCCATTTTAATGATTCTAAAAATTGAATGTATTAATCATTAATGGAAAGAATTAAAAACTTAACTCAACAATTGAAATTGCCCCAAGATACTAGGAAATTTCCTTTCTCAAGACTAACCAAGATTCTTTGAGTTTTGGGAAAATAAACTCTCATTTTTGGACTTAAGAGCATTTAATTACCTAATGACCATTCCAATGACCACTTGACCACTATGACAATCCTTCTATAGTGTCCAAGTGGAACGACATAGTGGTTTGCATCTTCCGTATGCCTAATGTTATAGTGGTCATCTGTCTGCCAAAACAATCTCAATGTAGTAGTAATTTTTCCATTGCAATAGTCCTTGGGTAGTAGCTAGGGAGAGCTTCAGGATTTCCCCTATTTCACAACACAAACCTTGATTCTACCCAACACAAATTTCACCTAATATGACTTCTTGTATAACTAGATGTCTATAAACACATTTATATTTCCAAAACTTCTTATGCAATTATCTACCACTCAACTATCCATTAATAAATACAACACTATGGTGTGCTATGGTTTTATAGCACTTGCGATGCTTAAAATAATGAAAATATACAAATTACATATGTTTTTTTGTTAGATGTGATGTGTAATGTTTTGTAGCGAATTAAGTTTTTGAAATATTCTAAAGAAAAGGAGTGAAATTAATGTTTTGGACCACTGAAGTGGAAACCTATGGCCCATATGTACTACCTATGAAGCATATGTGCAAGAGTATGTGTTAGTAAAGCTGAGAAATAGAGAATCAGAAGTAGAAAAAGTTGACCCTTATACCTACGAAGAGCACCTACGATCGTAGGTCCCAACTATAGTTCGTAGGTGCAAGAATATAATATAGAATAGCAAAGTTCAAAGAGTATTCAAAAGATTTTTGAGGCCCTGGAAGCTACGTCCAGTGGTGCCACCTATGGCCCATAGGTGGCCTAGTAAGTGGCCACCGACCTCAGTTTTCCTTCTTTGTTCAGGAGTTATTTCCTAGAGTTTCCTAGTACTCTCTATATACCCTTTTGATGTTTTTTAGTTAGTTTATGCACTCTAGATATTTACAAATATATATTTGATTAGAAGATTCAATTTTGATCTTAGGATTATTTGTATTGAATTTGGTTGTTTATTCAATTGAAGCTTTGGGTTTTATTCATTGATTATTGTGATATTGTTAGAATGCTTAAAATTATGACTTATTTTGATCATTTCACAACAAGGAGCATCTAATTCCCTTAGATAAGGTTGTGGGAACCCTGGCAGAGTAACGAATTAGAGAAAGTATTCAATAATTCTAAATTGTTCTTGCTGCATACATTATGATTTTCTTCGAGTTTATTTATTTATTAATGGTTGGAAATATTAGGATCTATTCTATATTTACTATGAACCAAAAGAGAGGTATAAATTGGGAAAAGGTAATAACAACTGTAATTTAGAGTTAATTATAGAATAAACTTATCTATATTATCTTCTTAGGATGATTAACATATATCTAATCAACTTGCAATTAAGAGGAGATAATTGAAACTGATATCCAAGGTAAGAGTTAGTAAGGCGACACTCTAATACCTAGAGGATATGAGTGAAATTCACCAAAGTATGTTGAGAGGAGGTTAGCGATACCTAACTTACCAGATTCTACGTGCACAATAGTTTTATAGTTGGATTGAGCATGAGAGGCCTACAGAGTTAGAAACTAAGGGTAACACAAGCCTAGTTTTAATTTTTGACTATTTACAACCAAATCACTTGAGTTCAGTTACTATTTACCACAACAAACCCCTCATTTACTTTTTGGTACTGCTTGTTCACTTCAGTAAACTAGAGAGAGAAAATTCATGTATTACCATAGGATTAGACCCCAACTTAAGTTAGGTCACTATATTTTTCATCGACTACTTATCCATATTTGGAGGTGTATATTTGGGTGACATTAAAACTTTGGTGATATTATCAGCTATTATGGTGTGATTTTTGATTGAAGGTTGTTGAAGTTTTTAGGTTTTTGTTTTCTATTTTGGGTTAGATGTACGATGATGTATGCCTAACACCAAGATTCAAGGAAATCCCTTACTCCTACTACATCCTAACACAGAGAGAATTCTATTACCAAATCATATGATAACAAAATATGTATGTGACAGAAAGCTTGAAATGGCTTGGGATGATCCTAATAGGGTGGCTCCTCCTCTTGGGAATGTTCAAAACATTGTTGATCAGAGAAATAAGAAGTTATTAGTGTAAGATGCTAACTAAAAGAGAGAAGAAAATTCTTAGGAGGTAGATTTAGCTAGTCAATGATAAGAAATAAATCGTTGAGCAGCACTCAATGGAAATTGAGATAGAGCTAGAGGTGGTAGGTCTCAAGTATTCCTATCCTACCAATACTTACCACCATATGATGCTATAAAGGAGGATATGGGTTAAGTTGATCTTGGTAAGACTGGAGTCATCATTTCTCCAATGGTTTTGTAATGCGTTAAGTTCAACATTACTAGTATTACGATCTAGCTCTTGAACCAGAAAGGTGTATTTGTGGATTTGGCTACGGATAACACAAAATGCATCTTAAAAGCTTTATTGGGATCTTTACTTCATACACTATAATTGGGGTATATTAGGAAGCACTCAAACTGAGGTTGTTCCTATTTTTGTTGGATAGTAAATCCTTAGTATGGTTAGAGAAACTTCCTTGAGGATTGACTACTACTTAGAATGAGTTATGCGGGTAATTCTTAGATTTTTTTCTTTCCTTCGGCCAGATTGTTGAAGTTGAAAGATGAGATATATAACTTCAAGCAACTAAATTCTGAGTAGATGTATGAGGTATGGTTCTAGTTTAAGAAGAAGTTGGGTATGGTGCCCAATCATCACATTTTAGGGACTAATATGCTTAAGATATATTATAGAGCCTTGACTATAAATTATCAAGCAATGGAATATACGATCACTGGTGGAGCATTCATGTGTCTACATTAGAAAGTAGTATCAAATATTTTAGACCAGATCTCTATCACCAACCAAGGATGCCATCTCGAATGACAGAGACAGATGTTGGCACTTATGCCATTAGGGCTTCCAGTGAGATATAATACCCCAGGTTTTGGACTCTAAAATACTTTTAGTGATTGTGCTCATTGTTAGGAGTATGGCCCATGTTACGAGTTATAAAACCTATTCAGGAGTCATAATGGGCAAATGGTAGTCATAACAGTAAGGTTGCTTGATGTTTCTATCTTGATCATAACTAAGACCCCACGAGTCATAAGGTAAGGTCATGAGTTATGGTGAGGGGATTATAACCCTAACTGTAGTGTGCCCAAAGTGTTCTATCCAGGCTATGTGTAACGCTCCGCAATTCAGGCTTCAATATAAATCATGATTTTGATGCGTTGCTAATTGCTAAGCCATAAAATCCTATGCTAATATGGCATGTTAATTATTGTGTAGCATGTGAATCCGCTCAAGCTTGAATTTATAGAATAGAGGTCCTTCAACTCAAGGACAAGTTGGAACTATTTTGATCGACTACTTTTTAGTAAAAGTTGTAAAGTATTTCAGCTTCCATCGACCATAACTCTCTATATATGTTGAATTAGGAAGCCTACTATGTGTCAAATGATAGGTATTCAAGTTATGTTTCAAACGATACCAATTCGGCTAAAATTTGGCACCTCAGCAAGAAGTTATGGCCCTTAAAGGTGATAAGCATCGCCTAACCAATTGCCCATGGCCACTGGAAAGCAAAGACAATAGCCTAGGCGACGCCTATGTAAACATAGGTGATAGCCTAGGCGGAGCCTATGCAAACATAGGCGATTGCCTAGGCGGTGCCTATGTGAACATAGGCAACGGGATGGGCGGCACCTATGTAAGGAATTCAATTAATTTAAACACTCCGTGTTGAGGATAAAGTGGTCCTTTCCCACCCTTACTTATCCCTAAAACACGATATTTAGTTCCACGTAGCCCAAAATACATATTCTTTCATAAAAAGTGCTCAAGATTCTCCTTAGGGTTTCAAAATAAAAACCCAACTAATTCAAGATTTGACTGTAGGGTTTCAAAGATAATTGCATATTTTGAATCACCAATCCGCAAGCTTCAAAAAAAATCTATTATCCTTGGAAATAGAGGTACGTGGGGTTATCCAAAAAAACAAAATCTCATAGGCAATTTAAATCATGTTTAGGGTTTTTGAAAATATGAATATAGTTATGTTTTGAATGAATTAATGATGTTGTTTTCGTCTTTTAGGCCTTTCCTCGAAATGATTTGATATATTGTAAATGTAATTGGATATGATTTGAGATGATGTTAAATTGAGAGCATGAATTATTTGGAATCCCTGTCTTGATATGATGTTTTAAATTTTTATATGATATGAATGGTTTTGAAATCATATTTAAAAGAATGTCATGAAATGTTTTGAAAAGTGCTATGAAATGATATGATTCTCGACTTTCAAAGAGAGGGTTATTTTTTTCATACTGAAGAATATTGCATATGATGATTGAATAAAGAGATTGATATGATGTTGATGAATTACAAGTCGGATATGACGATACCCTATAAATTATTATATGTGAGGGATTATGAAGTGAGTTTAAATTCATTGATTTTAAATAAGGTAGGTGGTTGCCCGAAGAAAGCATGGGTCAATTGATTCTACGCTGGAAACTATGTTTGCCAACTCGGGAACTTAGTACCATGCTTTGTGGTCTTGCATACCTGATATTATATTATCCCAAATTGGGATTATGGTTAGGAGCCATACTTTGTGGTCTTGTGCACTACTATATTTGATTTGGGTTGGGACACCATGCTTCGTGGTCTTGTGTGTCTCTCCTACACTTATACTCTAATCTCGGCATCAACTGAGGTTTGACAGTTGGTGTAAATTATGTACAGCATTCCACTTAACTCAGTTGCATTTTATTATTGTTGAGAAAAACTATTGCATAACACCCATGTGCTTTCAAATGATTTGATATAAAATTTCTTTATAATGGATCTTAACTATATTTTGTAAAAATATTATGTTGTGCTTGATATCTCTGTGTGCCAATACTTTTCTACTGACCCCCTCCCCTCTCCAACCTCTCAGGTTCAGAGGCCCAGTCTAGGGGTCAAGGGAATTAGTAGAACTTTCAGACAGAGCTGTAGAGACAAGTGGTGAGCCTTCTATGTTTTGGAAGGTCTTATATCCTGCAGTCCCTTTTATCTTATGTTCAATTTTTGGGTCTACTGGGGACCTTGTCCCAGTTTTTAGATAGACATTGTTTCAGTCATTTCTTAGAGATTTTCACAGACAATTGTTCAGAAGATAATTGATGTTGAGGGAACATTATTTCCCCATTATTGTCTCTTTTCATATTTATGACCATGTTTCCGAATTATGGTGTTTTTCTATATTTCTTTGATCACATGAATTTGGTGCATGATTATCAGACAGATAGGGGTGTTTCAGTCCCCAATGGTTCAAAATGCTCATCATGGCCAGGCCCTGGTTCAGGTCATAACAAACTTAGTTTCAAATGCTCCACATCGTATCGTCGATCAGAATGCTCAAGCAGATGAGGCCAATCCCACCCATGGGATGCAGACCTATAATACGGCTCACACTCTACAATTTGTCCCTATTTCGAGAGTCCCTCCAGTTCTTACCAGTGAACCTTGGGCTCCATGGACTAATGCCAACCGTCTCCCAACTGCTCAGGGAGATATTTCAAATGCAGAATTCACACGGTCTATTCATATGCTGACACAGTTAGTAGCTAACCAAGATTAATGATTGGAAGATATTGGGTCTACACCTGTTCCATTTGAGGCTACTAGAGTTGGACATTTCATGAAGATAAACCCACCTAAGTTCACTGGCACCAAGATGGAGGAAGAACCATAAGAGTTCGTGGATGAAATGAAAAAGACTCTTAAGTTAGTGCATGTGGATGAGGTTGAATGGGAAGATGAAAAAGGTGAAAGCAACCTATTAGCTCAAGTACGTTGTGAGTCAGTGGTATACCGAATGGGAAGATGAAAAAGGTGAAAGTGTTGAGCCCACGGTTTGGGGCGAATTTGTGGAAGACTTCTTTGATCGATTCTTTTCTCTGGAGTTGAGGGAGGCCAAAGCAGAAGATTTTATGAATCTGAAGTAGGGAAGTATGAGTGTTAGGGGTACACTTTGATGTTTAGTAAACTAGCCCGCTATACACCAGAGTTGACTAGCAATATGAGGCCTGGATGAGAAAGTTTGCATCTGGCCTTGCCGATGACCTGGTACTTGAGTGCCAGGGGGATATGTTGAATAAAGAGTTAGACTTTGCCCAACTAACCGTTCATATGCATCAAGTGGAAGAGAAGAAGAAAAAGATTGCTGAATCTAGAGAGAAAGACAGATAGGCTAAGAGAGCTAGATCTACGGACCAGCACTAGAGTCAGTCGTAGAGTGGTAACTGGGGTAATAAGTGGTTGAAGAAGAAGAAGTTTTGGAGTAATACATAGTCAGCAGCCAACGCCCCAGCACCCAAACCACCGACAGATAGACAAACTCAGAATTTTCAGACTCCACATGGGTCCAAAGCTCTAGGTACACAGTCTCAGGGCAGTGTATCCCAACAGCGTCGTACTCATCCATGGTTTGAGGTTTACAGAAGAAATCAACAGAGAAGTGTTGGTTAGAGGAAAGAAACTGCTATACTTGTGGCAAAGTGGGTCACATTCAAAGAGATTGTCCATCTGCTGGAGTAAATGCAATAGGGGGAAGGGGGAGGCTACGTCCTAAGCTGCCTCCATAGCTCATTTTCCTAAGGGTGCCCCTTCACCTGCCGGAAGCAATAGCAACTGATTATATTCGTTGACTAACCGCTAGGAGGCAGAAGCTTCACAAGATATTATCACCAGTATGTGAAGAATCTTTTCTCATGATGTTTATGTATTGCTTGATCTCAAGTCTACTTTATATTATGTGACCCCTTATATGGCTGTTAGTTTCTGGTTTGAGCCCAAAGTTATTGTAGAACCCTTCTCGGTTTCTACACCTGTAGGCGATTCTGTTGTTTCTAGAAGGGTATATAGAAATTATGTTGTGTCTATTCATGGTAGGGAAACTATCACAGACCTTTTAGAATTGGATATGATAGACTTTGATGCCATCCTTGGGATGGACTGGCTACATTCGTGTTATGCCACCCTTGATTCGAGAAACCGAAAGGCCACTTTTTCTTTCCCAAATGAGATACCAATTGTACGGGCAGGGAGTTCTGTGGAAACTAGAGGTTACTTTATCTCTTATCTTTGAGCCCAAAAGCTTATCACCAAAGGCTGTATGTATCATCTAATCTGAGTAAAAGATTCAAAAGTTGGAAACCTTCCTCTGCAGTCAGTCCCTGTACTAAATGAATTCCCAAAAGTCCTTCTTGAAGAGCTCCCAGGGATACCCCTTGATAGAGAGATAAATTTTGGATTTGATATATTGCCAGATACTCGTCCTATTTGTATTCTGCCAAATAGAATTGCTCCCGTGGAACTAAAGGAGTTAAAGAAATAGCTTGCAGACCTCCTAGATAAATGTTTTATTCATCCTAGTGTTTCCCCATAGGTTGCACCCTTGCTCTTTGTCCAAAAGAAGAATTGTTCCCTTCGGATGTGCATAGACTACCATCAGCTAAATAAGGTCACGATAAAAAATAAATATCCTCTTCCTAGGATTAATGACCTTTTTGACCAGCTTCAGGGTGCCAAGTTCTTTTCAAAAATAGACCTTTGTTTGGGTAATCATAAGTTTAAAGTTAGGGAGTTAGACATACCCAAGACAGGCTTCCAAACCCGATATGGTCACTACGAATTTCTAGTCATGCCCTCCGGGTTGACTAACGCCCCTGTAGTCTTCATGGATCTTATGAATAGAGTGTTCTATCAGTTTCCTGACTTGTTTGTCATTGTATTTATTGATGATATTCTAATCTATTCTAAGAGTAAAGAGGATCACGCCAATCACCTCCAAAATTATTCTTCAGACACTTAAGGATCATCAGCTGTATGCCAAATTTTCTATGTGTGAATTCTGGTTAGACACTATTTCCTTCTTGGGGCATATTGTGTCTAGTGACGGGATAAGAGTGGATCCCCAAAATGTTGAAGCAGTGAGAAAATGGACCAAACCCAAGACTCCAACTAATATTCAAAGCTTCTTGGGTTTAGTGAGGTATTACAGAAGGTTCATAGAGAGTTTTTCTTCCATAGTTTCTCTGCTTACTAAACTGACTCAGAAAAAGATGAAGTTTGTATGGTCGGACTTGTGTGAAAATAGTTTTGAGAAATTGAAGGACAAGCAGACTACTGCTCCTATTTTGACCCTTCTCGAGGGTGTAGATGATTTTTTGGTTTATTGTGATGCATCCCGTATGGGACTTGGTTGTGTATTGATGCAGTATGGTATGGTGATAGCTTATGCATCTAAGTAGTTAAAGGTGCATGAGCGCAATTACCACACTCATGACTTGGAGTTAGTAGCTGTGGTGTTTGCACTTAGAATCTAGAGGTACTATCTTTGTGGAGTGCATATTGATATTTATACTGACCATAAGAGTTTACAGTATGTTTTCACACAGAAAGAACTGAACCTCAGGTAGAGGCATTGGATAGAGCTTTTGAAAGACTATGATAAAAGTCTGCATTACCATCCGGGCAAGGAAAATGATTTAGCCGACGCCCTTAGCAGGTTGTCTATGGGCATCCTTTCTCATATAGAAGAAGGAAAGAAAGAGGTGGTAAAGGATATTCACCAACTTACAAATCTGGCAGTGTGACTCTTAGATTCTGATGATAGAGGAGTGAATGTTCATGAGTTAGCTAAGTCATCTATTTGTTCTAAAGTTAAGGAGAAGCAGGTTAAAGATCCCATGTTGATGTAAATCAAGAAAGATATGGGTCAACAAAAAGTTATGTCATTCAAAATTGGTGGCGATGGTATTATGAGATTTCAGGGTAGGTTGTGTGTTTTGAATGTCGATTGGCTACGGTAAAGAATCCTTAATGAGTTGTACACTTTGAGGTATGTCATTCACCCAGGATCTACTAAGATGTACCATGATCTGAAAAAACTTGTATTTGTGAAATAACATGTAATGTGATGTAGCTGATTTTGTGTCCAAGTGTTTGAACTGTCAGCAAGTAAAGGTAGAACACATGAGGCCGGGTGGTACTTCCCAAGAAATATCCCTGCCTTTATGGAAGTGGGAGATGATAAATATGGACTTTATTACAGGACATTTGAGATCCCGAAACCAGTATGATTATATATAGATGATTGTAGATCGGTTGACCAACTTAGCCCACTTTTTGCCTGCGGGGACTAAATATTTGAGAGAGTTTTATGCTAAGATTTACATTGAGGATATAGTTCAATTGTATGGGGAACCAGTTTCCACTATATCTGACAGAGGTACGCAGTTTTTATATTAGTTTTGGAGATCATTTCAAAAGGGTTTAGGTACACAAGTGAATTTGAGCACAACTTTCCACCCTCAGTCGGATGGGAAAGATGAGCGTAGCATTCAGACCCTCGAAGATATGTTGAGGGAATGCGTCATTGATTTTAAAGGTATTTGGGTAGATCACCTGCCACTGGTTGAATTTGCCTAGAATAATAGCTTCCATGCCAGCATCAAGATGGCTCCTTTTAAGGCCTTGTATAGGAAGAGATATAGGTCTCCTATAGGATGGTATGAAGTAGGTGAGACTTAGTTGTATGAGCCTGATCTTGTTCATCAGGCGATGGAGAAAGTAAAAATCATTAGAGAATGAGTCAAGACTGCTCAAAGTTGTCATAAGTCCTATACCGATGTTTGAAGAAGAGAACTAGAGTTTGGAATTGGTGATTGGGTGTTTCTTAAGGTTTCTCCTATGAAAGAGGGTAAACTGAGCCCTTATTACGTAGGGCCATATCTAATTTTGAAAGAGATTGGTACAGTTACATATGAGTTAGAATTGCCTGCAAGTTTGGGTTTTGTTCATCCGGTATTCCATATATCCACATTGAACAAATACATTGAAGATCATTCTATGGTATTGACAGTAGAGGGTATCAAAGTGATAGACTCCTTGTCATATGAAGAAAAGCCCATTGAAATTCTAGATTGCCTAGTTCAGAAGCTGAGGAGCAAGGAGATAGCCTCAGTAAAGTTACTGTGGAGGAATCAAAAAGTCCAAGAAGTAACTTAGGAGTCAGAAGATGATATGAGAATTAGATATCCCAATTTGTTTGCTTTGATAGAGGAGGAGACAGAAGGTACTATTCCTATTTTATCTTTCCTAGTCCTTTATTATGCTTGAAATCGTGTCTGTCTGTGTTCCGCATCATCATTAGAGGATAAATCATCCAAAGGGGGGATAACGTAACGCCCCATAATTTGGGCTTCAATATAGACCATGATTTTGATGTGTTGCTAATCCTAAAGCCATAAAATCCTATGCGAATATGGCATGTTACTTATTGTGTAGCATGTGAATCCGCTCAAACTTAAATTTACACCATAGAGGTCCTTCAACTCAAGGACGAGTTGGAACTATTTCGATCGACTAAGTTATAGTAGACATTGTAAAGGGTGTCATAGTCCATCAACCAAAACTCTTTGTATATGTCGAATTAGGAAGCCTATTATGTGTCAAATGATAGGTATTCGGATTAGCTATCCAACGATACCAATTTGGCTAAAATATAATATCCAAGAAAAAAGTTATGGCCCTTCAAGGTGATAATCATCGCCAAACCAATCGCCCATGGTCATTGAAAAGAATAGGTAATAGCCTAGGCGGCGCCTATGTAAACATAGGCGATAGCCTAGGGGGCGCCTATACAAACAAAGTCAATAGCTTAGGCGACGATTATGTGAACATTGGCAACGGGATGGGTGGCGCCTATGTAAGGAATTCAGGTGATTTAAACACTCCGTGTTGAGGACAAAGTGGTTCTTTTCCACCCTTATCCCTAAAACACGAGATTTAGTTCCAAGGACCCCAAAATACATATTCTTTCATTAAAAGTGCTCAAAATTCTCCTTAGGGTTTCAAAATAAAAACCCAACTAGTTCAAGATTTTAGCGTAGGGTTTCAAAGATAATTACATATTTATAATCACCAATTCACAAGCTTCAAGAAACATCTATTATCCTTAGAAATAGAGGTACGTGGGGTTATCCTAAAAAAAAATCTCATGGGCAATTTAAATTATGTTTTTCAATGGGGGTTTTGAAATTATGAATATAGTTATGTTTCAAATGCTTTAATGATGTTGTTTTGGTCTTTTATGCCTTTCCTCAAAATGATTTGATGTATTGTATATGTAATTGCATATGATTTTAGATGATGTTAAATTGAGAGCATGAATTATTTGAAATAACTCTCTTAATATGATGTTTTAAATTTTCATGTGATATGAATGGTTTTGAAATCATATTTAAAAGCATGTCATGAAATATTTCGAAAAGTGCTATGAAATGATATGATTCTCGACTTTCAAAGAGAGGGTTGTTTTGTTCATATTGAAAAATATTGCATATGATGATTGAATGAAGAGATTGATATGATATTGATAACTTGCAAGTCGGATATGATGATAACCTATAAAGTATGATATGTGAAGGATTATGAAGTGAGTTTAAATACATTGATTATAAATGAGATAGATGGTTGCCCGAAGAGAGCACGAGTCAATTGATTCTACGCTGGAAATGTGTTTGCCGACTCGAAAACTTGGTACTATGCTTTGTGGTCTTGCATACCTAATATTATATTATCCCAAATTGGGATTATGGTTAGGAACCATGCTTTGTGGTCTTGTGCACTACCATATTTGATTTGGGTCGGGACACCATACTTCGTGGTCTTGTGTTTCTCTCCCTCACTTATACTCTAATCTCGGTTGCAACCAAGGTTTGACAGTTGGTGTAAATTATGTAGGGTATTCCCCTTATCTTAGTTGCATTTCATTATTGTTGAGAAAAACTATTGCATCAGCCCATGTGCTTTCAAATGATTTGATACGAAATTGCTTAATAATGACTCTTAACTATATTTTGTAAAAATATTATGTTTTTCTTTGATATCTCTGCGTGCTAGTACTTTTGTCCTGACCCCCTCCCTTCTCCAACCTCTCAGGTTCAGAGGCCCATTCTAGGGGTCAAGAGAATTAGTAGAACTTTCAGACAAAGCTGTAGAGATAAGTGGTGAGCCTTCTATGTTTTGGAAGGTCTTATGTCCTGCAGTCCCTTTTATCTTATGTTTAGTTTTTGGGTCTACTGGGTGCCTGGTCCTAGTTTTCAGATAGACATTGTTTCAGTCATTTGTTAGAGATTTTTGCAGACAGTTGTTCAGAGGATAATTGATGTTCAGGGAATATTATCTCCCCGTTATTGTATCTTTTCATATTTATGACCATATTTTTGAATTATTGTGTTTTTCCACATTTCTTTAATCATATGAATTAGGTGAATGATTACCAGACAGATAGGGGAGTTTCGGGCCCCAATGGTTTGAAATGCTTATCACGGACAGGCCCTGGTTCAGGTCGTGACACTATGAGTTAAGGTGACGGCTCATGATCAGTCACATGAGTCGTTACCTAACCTGTAGTGATTGGGCAATATATTTCCTACCTATTTTCATTAAGGGCCTTCTGGTATTTTCCTCTTATCCCACTATTTCCCATGACTTAAAATGCCTTTTTTGACCATTTTAACATAAAATTATCAAGTCATAAAATACTCTCTCCTCTCAAGCTTCGAAGTTAAGAACAAGATAGGGTTTCAAGGGATTGATTACCTAAGCTTTAATGGGTGATTTGTCTTTTGAAAATTCCTAGTGTTTTAGTCATGTATCTCTTCCTTAGATCGTTTAATACAGAGCATGTTTTTAAATTGTTATCCATATGGTTGTAATTATTGGATTTTAAATATGGGTTGAAGGGTTTGGAATGGTTATCATATGAATTGATTTCCCAATGGTTTGAATTGGTTTTTTTATGTTTTATCTTGTGGTTTTGAACTATATAAAGGCATAAGTGGGGGGATTAGGAGGGGAAACATGGGTTTTTATGGTTTAATGGCTTGGAATTGGATTTACCCTCAACCTAACTTGTGAAATTGGTTTTGATCGTGGAAATACACATGGTTTAACTCACTCTTGGAACCTCCCATTGCATAAAAGGTTAATGGAACCTAAAATGTTTTTTGAAAGGTCTTGGTGGCCATGGATTGGTTTTTAATTGGAATTTTTGGAGTCAAATTTATATAATTGGTCTTGGAATGGCATAATGGACTTTTCTTGCAACCGTAACTTTATTTGTTATGCCGATACCAACGGTAAATGACATAAAAAAATACTCCCTGGTTATTAGATGAGAATGTGTAAATTGTTTTAATTTGGTCTTAAAATGGCCTGTGTGGCTCATCGGGGAAGGTGGAGCTCTTGGAGGGATCGATAATAGAAGCCACATTTTCCTGTGGGGATATTTAAGACCATGTGAATATTTCACACTTTATATATATGGATAGGAATTGTTGGGGTCGTGGATTCCCTAGATCTTCAACGGATTTTCTTGGTTCTTGTATCTAACACACACTGGGACCTTTTCAGCAGGGGGCGTTGAACCCATATGGCTTGTTTTCCCTTATGATAGTTAGATCTACATAGTCAGGTTAATGATTTTAAGGTTCATGCTTAAACCTTGTTCCCTATCCTAGTATATTATATATATATATACATACATATATATATATATATATATGAATGTGTGCATATGGTTTTTGACTGGTTTTGGATTGATTTTATTATGGCATTATGTTATCCCTTCCCTAAGTGACATGCTAGTACTCATCCCACTAACAACCCTCGGATGCTACATCATTTCATAATGTAGCGTCTTGGGGTTCTTTAGTTTTTTTTTTTGCAGAGTCAGGTGGTTCGGGTTCATCCATTGGTCAGCTTGAAATAGTAAGCCTCCTTCTTCTGGAAGTCCTGTTACTTTATGGTTTAATTATGATGTCTTAGACTATCACTTTTGGATTTTTTTTCTCTAAATAGAGAGAATGTCCAGACCTAGGTTGATGTATAGTTTTGTTAGATGCTCTTGTTGACAAAGTCTGGGTGGTTAATATTTATTGACTCTTAGGTCCTATTATTATCTATCTATCTTTCATATGTTGGGTTTCTTTAGCTATTTTATTTATTATGCTCAGTGACTAGGCAAAGGGTGTGGTATTTGTCCTAAGGTGGTATTAAGATACCTGTCGCGAGTAGGCTTGGGGTTGGGTCATGATATAAGCATAGAGTGGCTGATGAATCTGTGGCACAAGAGATTGTGCATCTTAGAACGGATATTAGGCTCTTGATGAAGTTATTTGTAATAATGAATTCTGAGAAAGTAGATGCAGAAGGTTCACAGGGTAAGGCCTCTAAATCTTATGATTTTAATTTAGAAGAAGAGAAAAAGTACCTAGATCGCTATTTGGTGGGTTTTTTAGCTAAGGGGTAAGGAAAAAAAGGTCCAAACTATTACGGATATAGATACATAGATCAGAGTAGAGAGAGTTATGGTTACTGAGAAGAAAGTATAGCTACAAAGAGAAGAGAGACGGGTATATTCTACTAGGCAGTCCTGATAATGAGTCGAGGATGGAAGCCAAGATTTCCAAGATTGTTAACGGTGAGGAAAGTTAGGAAACGTTCCTTAAGGATATTACGGAATAATCCCAAGATTGGCCCAAAATGTGGAATCATATGCTACTGCAATAAAGCAATTAGAGCAGCAGTTTGAGGAAATGTCTACAACTTTAAATCTTAGGTAGTCGGGTACAATTTCGAGCAACATAATTAGAAATCCTTAGAATGGAGTTTATTATGTATCTATCACCACTTGGACTGCTAAGTCTACAATTTATCCCCCTTTGCCTACTATTGATGAGCCAAGAAATGATAGAGTTGTGGTTGATGAGAGGCTTAAAGTGGAGTCAGAGAAGGAGACAACGGTAGATGCTAATGCTGAGAAAGAAAAAGGTAAGGGAAAGGTCAATGATTCTGTAGTAAAGACAATTCTATAACCCCCCCCCCCCACGTTTTCCACAAAGGATGAAGTAGACTAAGGAAGAAGGAAAGTTCAAAAAGTTTATTGCTATGCTGAAAGAGTTGAGCTTGAACATCCCTCTTCTTGAGGCTTTGGAACAGATGCCTGGTTATGCCAAGTTTGCAAAAAAGTTGGTGACGAAGAAGAGAGTAGGTATTTTTGAGGATATTAGTGTGTTGCACCATTATACTGCGATCACTTCTAAGTATCTAGCGTAAAAGAAGGGTGATCTCGAAGCATTCACAATCTCATGCACCATTGGGACATCCAAGTTTGCCAAAGTAGTTTGTGACTTGGGAGCTAGCATTAATTTGATGTCGCGGACTGTTTTCAAACAGTTGGGCTTAAGACTTCAAGAACTGATGACTATACAGTTGTTGAGGGTATACCACACAGTAAAGAAACCCGTGGGCATATTGTTCAATGTTTTGGTAAAAGTGGAAAACTTCATTTTCCAACTAACTTTGTCATATTGGATTGTGAAGTTGACTTTGAGATACCAATTATATTTGGAAGACTATTCATTGCCACTGGTAGAGTGATAATAAATATCGATAAGGAAGAGCTCAAGTTAATATATAATAACGAGGAAGTCACATTTAACGTCGGCTTAAATATGAAACAGCCAACTGACATAAGGTTGGTATTAGTTATTCATTGAGATAATGACCCAAGAGGGTATTCTTTTGGGTACCTTGATGAATTATGAGTAATCAAAATACCAACGGGGTGTTGTGATGGTAAATCAAGTGATGCATTGGAAGCAACCCATGGAGTTGTTGGTGAAGTCTAAGTAACCAACTTAGCCACATCATGCCGCAATGTCAAATGAAGCACTGGGTGGGAGGCAACCCACTATTTTAGTGTTCATGTTTTTTTCTTTTGTGTCGGTAAAATAGCATAAGAGACAACCTAGAACAGGGTAATACTTTTTCCAATTCAGAATATTCAGGGTAAGGGCACTATGTAACCAATTCATGAAGGTCATAAGTCCTATTCAAGCATGGTAAGCGTGCATTGAATGATTAAAAAGTTATTTTAAGGATTTTTTTTATTTTTGGACTTGAACTTTTGAGTATACTTATGATGTCGTAAATACTGTCTGAATGAAAAGTCTAGAGAACAAAATAGGGCCTAAAAGCCACCTACGGTCGTAGGTGGTGCCGTAAGTGCCAAAATTTTGGGCCAAGTTTTTAAAAAACTAGGCTGAATCCAACCCTAACTAGCCTAAAACTAACACCCTTAAGGTTGTTTAAGCCCTAAAACCAACCATAAAAGTCAAAAATGCTCTTTCTCTCTATAATTCAAACCTGCCAACTTCCCCCACACTTCATATAAGGAAAGAACATTAATTGCACGTATTTCACGACAAAGAGAGGGTTTCTTCATCTTTTCAAGTTTCACTTTTGGTTCTTGAAGAAAAAAGGTACATATTCTTGGATCCTAATAGTAGTGTATTGTGCTAAACTTCAAATAGGTGAGTAGATTTGTTCAATTGCATGCAAAATATGTAGAGACAACAAACTTGTATTTAGGAGCCTAGAACAAGCCTAAAAGCTTAAATTAGTACATTGCTCTTAAATAAATCTATGATAAGGCATAAAATGGAAGTAAAAGTTAAAAAGGTCTAGGAATTCCAATTGATTTGTATGCCATATTTATGTTTAAAATTTGATCATAACTAAATGTGCAAAAATTAGACTTGTTCGGACTGAGTACATGTAGGATGTAAAGTTTAGGAAAAAATTGAAGTTTTACAATTTTGAGTTTTTCTTCAAATTTTGCAGTCCCTTATTTACTTTAGGGTAGTAACCCTTAGTTTTTCATGTAAACATGGAAGCAAAGGATTCCACAAAGAAGGAAGGACCAGCGAGGTAATAAGACGAGTCCTCTGAGAGAAATAGCTTGGTGGTGAAATACGTAATTTCCTCGACCAATGAAGAACGACCATAGACTAAGGCTCAGAAATAAGCTGCAACTAAGATAATTATTAGAGATACTCTGGACATACAAACCCTAGAAGTGTCATAGTAGGGAAGACGACCTACTTCTACTCATCCTAGGTCTCAACCAGAGGACAGGATACCAGAACCCAAGCTGAGGATAAAGTCAACTAATATTACACTGGCACACTTAACCAGTCTATAAAGAGAGAAGATGAAGAGGAAGAGGAGGTGGAGTTTGATCCACTTCCAGAGTCTGCTACACAGGACCCCCAGTCTTAGGAGAGGTCCTAGGATGAGTCCATAGCACCAGTACTCAAGCCATCATCTGCAGTACCCTAGTCTGAGAAGGGTACAACACAAACATCCCATCAAGATCTACCATCCCAGAAAACCTAATTTTTTGACCTATACACATATCGGCCAAGCCTATTAATAAGGTTAATTTAAGGTAGCATGTGCAGGCCTATGAAATATTTATTAGAGGGATAGCTTTGTGGTTAGGACCAGCCAGACGAAGAGGAATATTTGGGAGAAGGCACAGATTAAGTTATCCAGGTTGGCTGGAGCACCTCTTTTATGGGATATATTTGATAGGTATCAATTAGGGTGAATGACTAGACTGTATAGTTCATATAGTCAGGCATTGGTGCATGAGTTTTATATTTCCTATAAAGCGATAGTATAATTAACAACTTCTAGAGGTGGTAGGGATATAGAGAAGCCCAAAGTAGACCAGACGCTTGTGAGAGAAGTCATGGTTGATATTTTAGTGGCGGTCATTCGCTGAGTTCTATTCAGACTAGATTATATAGCTCATGTTTCTACAATAGAGTTTGATTGCATATTGAGATTTGCACATGACTAATGTGCTGTGCGAGATGTAGAGTGTAGGAATGAGAGGATAGGTTTGGCAAGATAGATCTTTAGTTATATTTCACCCCTTGGTATGGATGCCCCATAGGTTGAGGGGCAAGGTGTGATTAAAAAGGCGATATTGAATTTCAGAAGAATTTTTATATGGATAGTAGTGCATTATCATCTATGCCCAACTGTTGCGGGCAACTTACACATGCAGGATGGTGTAGCACTAATTGCAAGCATCATGACTGGTTATGATATTTATTTTGCAACCATTATTAGATATGATCTTTATAAGTTGGAATTTGGTGACATGACAACACTGCCCTTTCCTTACCTCGTACAATTATTATGTGATGAGGCCCGTGTTCCTGAGATTCCAAGAGTTGACATACTTGATCCTTGCCCAGATATCCTATGTATTTTCGATAGTGATTTCGGCCTATTCTGAGGGACTATTAGTTCTTATGGAGCAGAGTGACAGACAGGGTGGAGATGTGGATAAAAGGATGGATTTTAAGATGGGGGAGAAGAGAGAGGCCCTTGATATGAGCACTCAAGGTGATGGGTCCCTAGCCACATCTACTTCAATCTTAACTTCCACTTTGAAGCCATTTGGTACATCTTCAGTGCCTCTTCACCCCTCTACTATCATTTCTATCACAGGTATAGTGTTAGTATTCCAAGATTTTTTAGAAAGCTTAGTATAAATTCAATGTGATACTACCACCCATCTAAAGTATGTTGAGGCCGAGGTCGCAACATTATATAGGCAGATTCTATCTTAGGTTAAGATGACACTAGAGGCTACAGAGACTAAATTACAGGATGCACACACAGGTAAAATATAATAGTCCCGAGATGAGGTGCATGCCTATATAGATGTTTTTAAGGTTTGAGTGTTAGCCTAGTTAGTAATATTGAGACACCTGATATGGCTGAGATTAGGGAAGAGGTGTCCACAATGTGGAAAGATATATGCTCTCTCACTAAGAGCAATATTCCAGCCATTCCACTGCTTATACCTCCAATTATTCATCCAACATCTCCACATGGACCTACACTTTTTGATTTGTTTAAGGAGGATGAGGAGATTCTACTCGTAGTTGGGACTAAGAAAAACAAAGAAAAGGTTTTGTAGGATCCTAATTTTCCATTTGATTTGGACATGAAATAAGGCATAATTAATTTGAGAGAGACTACCTTTGTCGATAGGTAGAGGGGTGTTGATCTAGCTATGGGTGAATCCTATAATAGTGCACTACCACCACCTCAAATTTTGCTAGTCGAGATACCCCTACATGGGGATAAGCATAAAATGGATGCCTAGAGCATCTGAGGTATGTCCTCATTCCCTTATTTTACAATTGTTTTACACACTAAGGATAGTGCATAATCTTTTAGTTAGGGGTAGGGTATATCATAGCTGCCTTGGGTTTTTGTTGTCATGCTTCTTTCTTATTGATAATGGTATAATTTTAGAACCAGTAAGTCTATGTTAAATATTGTGTCGTATTGCATTTTTGTTCATATTAAGTTGTATTTTTATGTTGTTAGGAGATTTCTTGAGTATCTATGGCAGTTGGCATATTTTTTATTGATTTTTGAGAAAAATGATACGCCTTTAAAAACAAATATTTAACTTTGTGATATGTATATATATGTGACCATTGTAAATCTAGTTTTGGAATTAGGATTAGGGGCATAATAATCATAGATAACTTGTGAATGAACCGGATGGGTGTTAGCTTATGATGTGATCCTATGCCATATGTGTGTAAGATACTAATTAGTTTCCTTTTGTGTGTTAAATCCAGAATTTACCTAGTTAGTATTTCTTAGGTTGTAGGATAGTTAGTTAGGAAATAATCACATGTCGTTCTCTATATTAATCAACTTTTAGCCTAAATGACTATATATGTGTGAATAAGTATCCCTTGATCCCTATTTTTTTTTTAGCCTGTATAGCCTTTTTTCTTGTTACACCTATCATATTCCCATTTGTGTTACATAGAACTTGTTTTGGCCCTGGTCCTCCTTAAATATAGTGCACCTCAACTCAAGTAAATCGCCTAAGTTGAGGGTGGCTAACATAGTGGAGCGTAATGTGAAGTGGATATGAAAAAGGGTAAAAATAAGAGAAAAGATAGTAGGGTTGGGTGTGGTAGAAAAAAAAGGAAAAGAAAAGTAAAATTGTGAAAAATAGAAAAAGAAAGAATAAAAGAAACCACATCCAACCTAAATGTGCAATAAGAGAATAAAAAGAAAGAAATAAGGATGGAATAAAAAGAAAATTGGTTGATAAGTGGACTCCAAAGTAAATGTAGTGCCAAGAAGTCTTAGTCACTAAAAATGTCCATATGTACCATACCAGACCCCAATCCTACAGTACAAGATGAATAAAGACCTATAGTGATTGTAACCTGAATGTCTGAAAGCTAAGGTAAAGAAAATAAGCGCAAGCCTATGGTATTTGGTGCACATTAGTGGAACTTCTCTTGTGAGTGTAAGTGTCTCTTGATCGTCACTACATATACATGCATGATTTTATATGGTGAGTAGGAGTTCTTTGTTGTGAGAGCACATGGGGTTTATTTCTAGCTGCTTACTTGTTTAGATAGTGTAAGTTGTATATATGTGTGGTTGTTTGTTGCTAATATAATTCCATATCTTGATTCCCCTGTGTCACATTTTTGTGCTTCATGGATACACATGGTTTTGAAGTATTAGAATAAGATGGTGTAATGTTTAGAGCTTAATGTTGATGATTGACTACAGTAGATAACATAGGTTTTTCCTAGCTAAGAGTCGTAGTTGTGTTTAGTTGTATTATGGTGCTTGAGGATATCAAAATTTTTTAAGTTGAGGGTGCTGATGTGTTATGGTTTCATAGCACTTTCGATGCTTAAAATGATGAAAATACGCAAGTTACTTAGGTTTTCTTTTTAGATGTGATGTGTTATGTTTTGTAATGAATTGGGTTTTTGAACTATTCTATGGAAAAGAAGTGTAAATTGAAGTTTTGGACCACTGAAGAGGGCACCTACGGCCTGTATCTACTACCTATGGAGCGTAGGTGCCAGAGTATGTCTCAAACAAGCTAAGAAACAGAGAATCAGAAGCAGAAAACTTTAACCTGCCACCTACGGAGGGCACCTACAGTCATAGATACCACCTATGCTCCATAGGTGCCAGAGTACAGAGAGTATTCAAAATATTTTTGAGGCCCTCCTACGTGGGAACACCTACTGCTAGTAGGTGGCCCAATAAGTTGCCACCAAATTTAGTTTTCCTTCTTTGTTTAGGATTCATTTCATATGGTTCCCTTGTACTCTATATATAACCTTTTGACTTTTTTTTAGTTAGTTTACGTATTCTCAACACTTACAAACATATATTTTATTCTAGGATTTTATTTTGATCTTGATATTATTTTGTATTCGATTTTGTAGCATTTCACAATAATGAGAAGTTAATTCCCTTAGTTAGGGTTGTGGGAACCTTGATCGAGTAACGAAGTAAGGGAAGTGTTCAATCCTTCTAGATTGTTGTTGCTGCATGCATTATGATTTTCTTTGAGTTTATTGATTTCTTAATGGTTGGAAACATTAGGATCCAACTTTTATTCACTACGAACCCGATAGGGAGGTAGAGATTGGGAAATGGAGATCACAAAGTAAATTGGAGTTAATTCCAAAATAAGCTTATCTACATTATCTTATTAAGATGATTAACTTTAATCTAATCAACTTGAGATCGAAAGGAGATTGTTAAAACTAGGGTCCAAGGTAAGGGTTAGTAAGGCGACACTCTGAGATCGAGAGGAGATGAGTGAAATTCACCAAAGTATGCTAAGAGGCAGTTAGTGATACCTAACATATCAAATTCTACATGCACAACAATCTTATAATCAAGGGGAACACATGCCTCGTGTTCATTTCTAACTATTTGCAACCAAAGCATTTGAGTTTGATTACTCTTTACCACGACACCCCCCCCCAATCTACTTTTTACTACTTCCTATTGACTTCAACAAACTAGAGAGAGATAATTCACCTATTCCCTTGGGATTCAACCCCAACCTGAGTTGGTTTACTATATTTTGCATCAACTGTTTTAGCCTTGTTTGGAGGCATAGCTTTGGGTGACATCACACTATCAAACAAAAAACCAAAACTTATGAATCCTTACCTAATCACACAACATTAAGTTGTTGTCATAAACCATCCTATTAAGATTTTATCAACTCTCATTCTAGGAAAACCCAAATCATGTAATTACATCCAAAAAATGTTATAAAATAGAATGGGTCATTATAGATGGTTACTAAAAATGCTTATATAAGTAAATTATCAGTATATAAGGAGTCAGGGACATTATCTCATATCACTCATTTCTAAGAAGTTGTGACCTAAGAGAGAGCTTAAATTTCATTGAGAAAACTATGATGGTGAAAGATATTTTGATTCCTTACATGTGCAACTAACAGTTCTAAGTTCCCTACCTTTAAAATAAGTTAGAAGATGTTGTTCACCACCTAAAATAATCCCACGACTGAATTTCTTAAGTCATGATGGCACCTACGTTATCCCACTAGTAGGCAAGCCAAGCCATAGCCTGGAATGATAGGTAATGGGCTAACGGGCAAAAACCAGATAAATAACTATAAAGAATAATATGAGTAGAAAGGTTAAGTGACGAACAGAGAGGAATCATACATAATATATCAAAACAAGAGAGAAAAAGGACAAAATATGCAAACGAATCCCTCTAAAGACACGGTAACGTCGGTACTAAAGTCACTACTAAATGATACCCAGAGTACTAGACATAATCCAAAATATACACAATATATATACAAGTAATCTCGAGTACAAAAGACTAAAGTAGAATAGATAGAGAAGGATTAGCTTTAGACAACAACAATCTCACCCTACTCTGAATCAGTACTAAAAGATAGGAACTACATCAATGCGGACAACTAGTGATCGAATTTGTATCATGAAAAAGATACAGAATTGTAGTATGAGTACCAACACAATGGATACTCGGTAGGCATTATCGTTCGACTTTGCTTAATATAGGAAAAGCATAACTAAAATTCAAGGTTGTAATCTAAGTCAATGGTAAATAGGATAGAAAGGTAAAAAAACTATAAAGCTATGCCAATAGGAGGTAAAAAACTAGCAACCTTTGCCAATGGGATAAAGGAATAAATATAAGTGATACAGAAAATAAACAACGCAGTAATAACATACAAATCAAACATAACCTAACTGGGCCTCCACAAGCCCGCTAGGCACACGGATGAAAACGACTAACCCAACCGGGCCCCTATAAGTCGGTAGGACACACAAAAAATGATTAATGAAAATAAACATAAATCATCCATAACTAAACCCATCCCATGAAATCATAGTATCCATCCACATGTGCACCGGGCTTGAACCGGCACCAATGGGTAGTAGTGGACAAATGCTAGGCTTGAACTATTAGTAATGGATAATAACAAGGGGGCATATTCCAATTTTCAAATAAAAATAGTGGTTAATTATGAAAGGCCACAGATACGACATACAATAGAACTCATAATTAGATGCCAGACACAAACCAAAATTCAAAGGAACCACAATTCTCAAAACAACCATAATCAGTACCGGAACTCCCAAACTATCATAGACAGATGTTGGGGTCAAACCGAAAATCATATTAACCTTACCCAACTGTAAAATTAATACCCAAACTATACCATAACCAATACCAAAGTAGTACCAAAATTCACAATCTATGACAGAAATAAAGTATATGTTGGATCTAAATCGAAACTAAAATATATTTAAATATCTGTTTGCATTTCTTAATTAAAAAGGGACGAATTTAAGATTCCGTAATTTAATTCCACATCCTAAAGTGATACATGGTATATCATACTAAAGTATAAGATACAAAAATTTACTAGAATAGTTTCATAACACGATAAATAAGGCATGCTATATTTGCAAAATTATATGCAAACTACAAGTACTTGTCAAAAAACTAGGATAATAGTACACAATTACATTAAATAAGCTTGGTAGGTTAAGCCTAGCCTACCTGGATGCCAAAGCTAAAATATTCGTGAGAGGCCTCCAAACAGTTTCTACTAAAACCCGAGCTTGAATAACTTGATACTGTATGTTAAAATTTACTTCATGATGTAGTTGAGCATGAGTGAAAATTCATTTAGAAAACTTCTTAAGAAAGATTACACAAAAAGAATGTTAAAATCCTATGTTAGAACGGATTTTATATAAGAAATGTATATTTCTTAAAACTTATATTGGCAATGGTCAGTCACTAAAGTGCTAACATGACAACACCTAACTTGGGTGTCTTTCTTCATATATTCCAAGTGGAGGGATATGACAACACCCTTTGCTCTCTGTTATATTTGCACTCGGGTATCACATAGATTCGTGGTAAAATAAATATAATATTTTGAATATACCTTAGTTAAAAGAAAATTATTTCTAGTAAAATCTCTATTATATAATAATAATAATAATAATAATAATTTAAAAAAATTATATTTACTATCTCAGCTTAAAATATTAATAAACTATAAATGCTATTATAAAGTAATATAGATATATCATAAATGAAAAGTTTTAACACATATCAGTTACATTTTAGAGGGATAATTAATTATATTTCTACCTAATAACAATTTAGATTAAATATTCCACAAAATTTTTGGTATTGCAATAATTTTCAAACGAACCACCCGGAAAAAAACTATCAATCCCCAGCCAGGCATAAATAACTTGGGGAAGATTTAGAAAGCTCTAGACACCAAAAGTGTGTGAAAATAAGGAAAATGATCATGAGGGTCATTACAAAATCCACTACTAAAAGTAAAGGACAAGGAAATACTTGAAGGCCCAAACAGGTAGGGATACTGGGTGCATATATCATGCTTGGTATCCCATTATCCTCTTCCACCGGACGGTGATTCCACTGAACCTTAACAACTGAGATGTCCCTGGAGTTCAACCGTCTAACATCTCTGCTAAAAATGGACACTAATTTTTCTTCAAATGCCAACCCCTCGTCCAACTGAACCGAGTCCCCCTAATGTACGTGCAACTTATATGGAATATACAGTTGTAACATAGATACATAAAACACTGGGTGAATGGATGAGAAGAAAAGAGGCAATGCCAACACATAAGATACCTCCTTAACTGTCTGCAGAATCTCAGTGGATCCAATATACCTGGGGCTAAGCTTACCCTTCCTCCCAAACCTCATCATATGCTTCTTGGAGATACGCATTATAAAACCTTATCACCAACTCTGAATCTTAATGGACGACGTATACGATCATCATAACTCCTTTGTCCACTACGAGCTACTCAAAGCCTCTCCTGAATCACTTAAACTAAGCCTAATGACTCGTGATGAAAATTTATACCATGAAGCCTAGACTCAATAGTCTCAACCAACCAATAAAAGATCGACATCGTCTACCATATAATGCCTCAAATAAAGCAATCTAAATACTCGAATGAAAGCTATTATATGCAAACATTGTCAAAGGTAGAAACTGGTCCCACTAACCCCTAAAATCCAACACTTAAGCATGGAGCATGTCCTCTAAAACTTGGACAATCCATTTTAACTGCCCATCAATCTGGGGGTGAAATGCGGTGCTGAGATCATCCTAGGTGCCCAAGTCCACCTGAAACATCCTCTAGAAGCTAAAAGTGAACTTAGAGCCTTGGTCTAAAATAATGGTCATAGGTAACCCATATAAGCAAACCATCTCTTGAATGTAAGCACTAGCTAACCTCTCAACGCTGTAGGATACTCAAACGGGGATAAGATATGCAAACTTGTTCAATCAATCGGCGATGACCCAAATGCTATCAAACCATGATATGTGCAAGGAATTCCGCCTATAAAATCCATAGTATCTTACTCCCACTTCCACTCGATAATGGGTAGCTACTAAAGCAATCCACTAGGACTCTAATTCTATGCCTTTACCTGCTAACAATAAAGACATTAAGCTATAAACCCTACTATATCTCTCCATATACCACTCTACCAGTAATGCTGCCTCAAACCCTATACATCTTAGATGTCCTAGGGTGAATATAGTATCCAGAGACATAAGACTGTCAAAGAATCAACTAAATCTAATATTTAACCTTTGGAATACAAATACGACCGTTAAACCTCAGGACACCCTCAGAATCTAAGGTAGCCCATCGAGACTCACCTCTCAACACCTGCTCTCGAATGCTATAAAGTTTGGCATCCTCAAACTGAAGACCCCAAATCTACTCCAAGAAGGTAGATCTAGCCTCAACACTAGCAATGATCCTCTGAGGGTCATAAATATCCAAACGAACCATCAAGTCAACTAAGGACTGGATTTAGAAATCTAACGATAGTTGAGAAGCTAAAATGAAGGATAAGCTACCCATACTTACTAAGTTCTGGCTCAAGTTATCTGGTATAACATTTGCTTTACCCACATGGTAGAGTATAGAGATATCATATTCCTTCAGTAACTTAATCTATATACGCTGCCTCAAATGAAGTTCTTTCTAGGTCATAATGTACTAAAGACCATGGTGATTAGTAAAGATCTAACAATGAACCCCATATAATAATGCCTCCATATCCTAAATTCAAATAATATCACTGCCAACTCCAAGTCATGGGTGGGGTAGTTGCGCTCATGCACCTTTATTTTACTTGATACATATGCAATAATACGGTCCCACTACATCTTAACACACCCCAAACCAATAACGAACACATCATAATAATAGAACCCTCTCCCTCAACCAAAAAATTTAGAATAGGAGCTGAAGAAAGCAAACCCTTGAGCTTTCAAAAGCTCGCAAACCATTAAATGGAACTTCTTTATTATTTAATCTAGTCAAAGAGGTTGTAATAAAAGAAAAACCCTCAACAAACTGCCAATAGTAACCTTCCAACCCATTAAAACTACAAACCTCAATAGGTGAAGTAGGTCTAGCCTAACTACAAATAGCCTCAATCTTTACTGGGTCCATGATAATACCATCCTTTGACAGTACATGCCCCAACAAAGCTACAGACTAAACTGATAACTCATTTTGAAAACTTGGCATAAACTCAATTATCTCTATGATTATCTCTATGTCTAGAGCATAGTCCTCAAATACAGTTGTGTTCCTCCTTACTCCTCGAATATACCATAATATTATCCATAAATACTATCACAAAAAATTCCAAGTACACCCTAAACACTCAATTCATTAGATCCATAAAAGTTCTTGGAGCATTGGCAACTTAATAGACATCACTAGGAACTTATAATGACCATAACGAGTCCTAAAGGTTTTCTTTGGGAAGTCTATTGACCTAATTCTCAATTGATGGTAAACGAACCTTAAATCTATCTTAGAAAACACTGTGACACCCTGAAGTTGGTCAAAGAAATCATTGATACGAGGCATAGGATATTTATTCTTAATAGTCACCTTATTCAACTGGCTGTAGTTAATAAACATAGTATAGGCCCATTTTTTTTCTTCACAAATGAAATAGAGTTCCACATGCTTATACACACTTGGTCTAAAAAAGCCCTTACCTAAAAGATCGTAAAGTTGACTATTCAGATCCTTTATCTCAATAAGAGCCATACTATATGGATCCACAGAAATAGGTTAATTGCATTGCTCAAGATTAATAATAAACTCTATATAATACTCAGGAGGAAGGTCTAGTAGGTCATTGGATATACATTAAGAAACTCATGAACAATAAGAATAGAGTGAAGAGATGGACTATCAGCACTGAAACTCCTAACATAAGCAAGAAATGACTCGCAACCCCTCAATATCATTCTTCTAGCCTAAATATAAGAAATAAACCCCATTGATGCATGGCTAACAGAACCCTGCCACACAACTAGGGGTATGCCAGGCTAGGCTAAAGTAATAGTCTTAGCAAAATAATCCAAGTCCATATGGTAAGAGGATAACCAATCCGCCTAGAATCATATCAAAATCTACTATATCTAGGATACTAAGATCAATCTGAGTATCAAATTCCCAAATGATCACTAAAAAAGACCTATATACCTGATCCACTACTAAAGAATCACCCACGGGGGTAGCTACACATAATGGCATAGATAAGGACTCCGAACATAAACCCATCCATGATGTAAAATAAGCAAAAAATATGAAAATATGGAATTGGGGTCAAACAAAACTAAAGTTTGCCGATGACATACGAAAATCATACTTTTGATCACAGTATCGAAAGCCTTAGCCTCTTATATACCTAGTACAAAATGTAACTGACCTTGTCCACTACTAGACTAGGTGTATGCCTGACCACCTATCCTACCTCCCTACAGAATACGACTAGAACCCTAGGGACCACCTTATGACCCTGTGCACCACCCCCACCTAACGTCGCTATTGATCTGATTGGTTATGTAGTAAGAACTAAAGGCTCAATCATCCTACACTGAGGACACTCATGGGAGAAGTGACAAATGACCTCAGAGTCATAACATGGCTCGAACACCCTACTATATCTAGAATGTCAAGTAAATTTAGAATGACTACCTTGACTTAATGATCCTAACTGAATGCTCCTTAAAAGCAGACTACTACTCTAACCACTTGAACTACTAAAACTAGGTTGAACTCTATCTGATATCTAAAGAAATTCCTGAACTAGCTGACTAGGTTAACCCTGGTGCTGAGAAGGTTGTTGTTGGGCGTGCCTATTATGAAATCCTTGGCTTGTGAACTATAAACTGTTTTGGCTCCTATTGTAATTGCCCTGGTAACGAGGTCTCTTATAATTTCCCCCTTGGGTATCATGATCCATTTCTTCTATAGAATAAAAATGCTCAGCTATCTTGGAAAAAGACTTCCTTGAAGTCACAAAACTCTGCGACCCTACAAAAAATAATCTCAACCCCTTGACAAAGCATTGAATCCACTTATACTCATAGGTAGAATCATAATAAAATGCATGGCTAACTCATGGAATCTCACCTCATATTCAGCCATAGATAATGAACCCTGTCTTAAAGTAGCAAACTTATTCCAGAGACACTCGCATATGCTATGAAGCATATACTTCCCCAAGAAAGCCTCGGAAAACTGAGTATAGGTCACAAGTGGAGATCTAGCTAGCCTAGAATCAAGATAACCTCTCGACCATATCCTTACTACTATATCAAGATGATAAGCAACAAATTCCACTCATTATTACTCAATCAACACTAAATTTCATAACTTCTCCTTTCAATATGATAGGAACACGTAAGCATTCTCTCCTAGGGTCCCGATAAAACTAGATAGAGTCAATCTCAAATATCATACCTGCATCTTCTACTCTGCAAAAGACATATTGGATGCAGGGCCATTAGTACTGGCAGACCTCTACCCTAGGTAACGCTACTGCTGGTTGTGCCTATAAATCAACACCATCTTATGTTGCTATCTAATAACTATACCAATACATCGTGAAGAATCAAAGAAGATACAAAACAAGGTGGAGCCTGGGATTCCCCCTGGCCCACCTGCTACTATGATAAAATAGCTAAAGCTCTCTTAGTCTCATAAGTTATGACAGGATCAAGCGATAGATCTCTGGCCTAATCTCAAACTGGGGATGCTGCTCTATCCTTCCCTGAACCTTTAGGTCAACCTCAATCTCAAGCTAGAACCCTAGTAGCAGGCTTGGAGTACTAATCCTTGGATCCCAAACCTTGCATCCTAGCCATCTACATAAAGAGTGAACCAATAAGGATTAAAACCAACTTAGACTCAACAAATAAAAATGGATCAAGAATATGAGAATTTCCCCAAAAATTCTTTGTAGCCTCTCAAGGATAAGATACCAACAACTCTTTACCGATCCACTAGCCTTCCAAGGATAGTATATAGACGTCTCTTTACCGATCCATGAGACTTTATTAGACATTAAATCTCATACCAACAGTAACAATGAAACCAAGGATCTGATACCAAGCTATCACCACCTAATTTCTTAAGTCATGATGGCCTATACCTTATCTCACTAGTATGCAAGCCAATCTATATCTTGGAATGATAGATAACGGGATAATAGGCGGAAACCAGATAAAAGACTATAAATAATGATAATAGTAGTAATGTTAAGTGATAAACAGAAAGGAATCATACATAATATATCAAAATAAGAGAGAAAAAAAACCATGTATACAAATGGATCTCTCCCAAGACTTGGTGAGGTCGGTAATAGAGCCACCACTAAAAGATACCTAGAGTACTAGACATAATCCAAAATATACATAATATATATAAGCAGTCCCGAGTACAAAAGACTAAACAAAAATAGATAGAATAGGATTAGCCTGAGACGACAGCAAGCTAACCCTGCTTTGAATCAGTACTAAAGGATTTGAACTACATCAAAGCTGACTACTAGTTTTTGAATCTGCATCAGGGAAAAGATATATAAGGCTAGTATGAGTAACAACGTAAAAGGCACTCAGTAGGCATCATCGTCCGACTGAGCTCAATACAAGCAAAGTATAACTAAAATACGAGGATGTAATCTAAGTCAATGGTAAACAAGCATAGAAAGGTAAACAACTACCAAGCAACACAAATGCGATAAAGAAATAAACAAAGGTGATACAAAAAATAAATAACTCTGTAATTACAGATAAATCAAATATAACCTAACTAGGGGACCATAAGCTCGCTAGGCAAATGGAAGAAGACAATTAACCTACCATGCCCTCATAAGATGGTGGGACACACAAGAGATAATTAGTGAAAATAAACATAAATAATCTGTAACTGAACTTATCCCATAAAATCATAGTAGCCATCCAGATGTGTACCGGGCTTGAACCAACACCAAAGGGAGGTCAGACACCGGGCTTGAACCGGTAGTAGTGGATAATAACAAGAGGACATATGCCAAATTCAAACTAGAAATAGTGGGTAATAATGAGAGGCCACATATATAGTATACAACAGAACTCATAAAATATATACAATTACCATAAATAAGCTCAATCTAAAAGTAGGGTAAGCCTAGATTATCTGGAACCAAAGCTAAAATGTCTCTAAAAAGCCTCTAAATAGTATTCTATCAGAACCCGAGCGTAAATAACATGATGCAGTATGGTAAAATTTACTTCATGATGAAGTTAAGAACGGATGAAAATTCTTTTAGTAAACTTTTTATGAAAGATTACGCAAGCAGAATGTTAAAATTCTATGTTAGAATGAATTTTATGTAAGATATATATATATTTCTTAATACTTATATTGGCAATGATTATTCACTAAAGTTCTAACATAATGACAACACCTAACTTGGGTGTCTTTCGACATATATTAAACGTGGAGGGGTGCAGCAACACCCCCTGCTCTTCGTTATATTCATATTCGGGTATTGTACAGATTCATGATAAAATAAATATAATATTTTAAATTTATCATAATTAATAGAAAATTATTTCTAATAAAACTTCTATTAAATAATAATAATAATAATTTAATATTTTTCGATTAACTTTCTTCTCTTCAAATATTAATAGACTATAAACACGATTATAAAGCAATATAGATAAACCATAAGTAAACAATTTAACACATCTCAATTACATTTTAGATGGGTAATAAATTATATTTCTACCTAATGCCAATTTAGGCTAAATATTCCATAATATTTTTGATATTACAAAAATTTTCAATTGAACTACTCGAAAACCGAACTATCAATCCCAGCAAATTATAAATAACTTAAGGCAGTTTTAGAAAATATCTAGACACGAAAAGTGTATAAAAATAAGAAAAATAAATGTGAGGGGCATTAAAAATAATTAATTCTCTCAACATAAATACTATAATAGGATAGTATCATGCGGGAAACTCCTACTAAAAAACTACTTACTTATAAATGTCATTTCCTAAAAACTTCTAACAGTTACTATTTTGAAAGACAAAAAAAAAAAAATTCAAAAGCATACATCATAAAAAATAGTATGGAGAATTAGGATCTATACATGAATCATCAAGATAATTAAATGCAAGCAAAATCATCATAAAGTGGATTGGTAGTAACATCCTTGAAATACCACCACAAACCTTTTTAGACACATTCACTGGGTAAAGTTATTAGGGTTTGATCCAATAACTCATCTTCTACAACCTAGCAATGATACTTTCAAAAAAGGTCAGATTTTTAATGCCCATCTGTCTTTATGACATACATGTTTTCCTTTTACTGAAAAATTTCTTTGAATAATATTAAAGGATGGAAGCATCAACAAACTGAGATGACTATATCACAACTGAAACCTCAGTATTGTGATCCATAAAATAATTCAGTAATTTGAAGTGACAACATTATAAACTTTTTCAACAACCTCAAGAAGAACTTAAATTTCCAAACTTTCAATCAAAGTATAGATAGAGTTAAAAGCTAGAAATAGCAGGAGTTGTAACGTGGAGTGAATATACTAAGAAGCCCTTAAAGTTGAGAAATATTTATTGCATCATATTTTTAGCTATAAATGTCATAAAAGTACAAACATGGTATATATATATTGTGTGTGTTTCTGTATCTGTGTATGTGTATGTGTATATATATGTATAGATTCCTCCTATTTAAAAAAGAATTGCCTATTTTTACTTGACACAATATTTAAAAAAATAACGAAAAATTTTGAATTTTATGATCTTAAATTAATATTATGACAAATGTATCAAAATGTCCTTTAATCTAGTGATTTTAAATGTGTCATGTGGAAATTTGGAAGTAAAATATTGCGAAAAATGAAAGAGTCATTCTTTTTTAATTGAAATAAAAAGAAAAGTAGGTTACTCTTTTGAAATGAAGGGTGTATTAAATTTTGAATTCATGGTGAAATTCCTAACTTTGCCTTTGTAGTCAATCTCTCTCAATTTACACTCCATTCTCTCTTTTCCACCTTTTCACTTCTTTTGAGACACGGCCACATGCCAATCAATCCAAAACATCATCTTCTTGAAATAACTCTAACTCCTAGGATCATCATATAATTAAAGGAGATTTTACTGAGGTCTAGTCAAAGTAAAATTACAATAATTCTCAAAAAACTAAAATACAATATTATAAGAAACTAAATTTAAATAACTAATAGAAACTAGTAACTAAGTCATGAATGTGTTTACGGTGGATTTCATACAACTGAATTTGTAGGTGAGTTAAGAGATCCTTACTCAGGGTTTGATTTGTTAGCAATTAGTGTAGTTATTGGTCAAAAGAACTAACAATATTACATAAGAAATGTTAAAAAAGTAAAGCAAAAACGGTTTAGAGATCTTATGATGTCAATGAGAGCTACGAGATCCAAGATCATCCACGGTGAGAATTAAATAAGAACTAAAAATCAATAACACACCTAAAATAAAACTCAAGTAGAAATGAATTGTATTGATTCATAGAATGGCTATGGATGATCTAAAAGAACTTAAGGAGTTGTTAAAGAGTCTTTTTAACAAGGGTTTCATCCGTCCTAATGTCTCTCCATGGGTTGTTCCCATCCTTTATGTGCGTAAGAGCGATGGGTATCTTCGAATGTTCATAGAATATCGACAGTTGAATAAGGTAATGGTGAAGAGTAAGTATCCTCTTCCAAGGATTAATGATCTCTTTGACTAGCTTTAAGGTGCAAGATACTTCTCTAAGATTGATTTAGATGTGTGACCAGACGCTAACACATTTGAGGCTTTTAACTGAGAATAATTGTAAAGTCTTAAGCAACTTATGTTATTTTTGATTGTTTTATCTTTGACTTTGCAGCGGAAGCTAAGATGCATGAGAACCAACAAGTATGGAAGCAAAAGAGTTAAAATTGGAAGCAAATAGAAGAGAAGTATGGCTGATGACATTCCTGATAAGTCGTCAGCCCTGTGATAAGTTATCAGCTTTATCATCAGCCTTAGATAGAGAATGAACCTCAGCTAAAATTTGTAACGACATTTTGTTATAAGCCGTTAAAAAGTTGATAGGTCGTCAAAATTTTGGTCAGTCTAAGACAGAACATGGGAGCTGAGGTAGCTAAGTGACGACATTTATGATAAGTCATCAAAGATCTGATAGACCGTCACAGTTCATTGCTAGCCTAACACAAAGAATGCCAAAATCAAAGAGAAGCTAACGACATTTATGAAAATTCATCAGCTTCCTGATAAGGCGTCACGAATGATGTCACCTATCCGAGAAATTGCTGCACTCTATGATTTTGTTTTCATAATTAGGGTGAACTATTTAAAGTATTGTTTAGGGCTTTCTAAGGAGTTCTGAACATCTTTTAGAGGCACGTATTTTGTTACTTTTCTCTCTAGTTTCTGGGCTTGAAAAATAATTAACTTTGAAGAGATTTACATCAAAATTTTAGGATTTTCATTGTGATCGAATTGGAGAATCACTAGCTATTATTCATCTTGTGGTAAGTTTATCTTTCAAATCCTGAATACAACTAGTTGTTTCAATTTTTGCATTATGTGTGGCTAAATCCCTTTAACCCGAATTATGGGATCTAGGGGTAAGTCTTGATAAGATGTTAAGTGTTCAAGATTGAAAAGGTAATAGGACTCCTTGATAATTCTAAGATTTTAATTATCGTCTATTGGTTGTAAATAATAGATAACACCTTATTTGATTTACTTGAGATAAGAAATCAATTAAAGTAGGAAGTGAACTATCAACATGGACTTGGAAGCATTAAAAACTTCTATTTAATAATTAACGTTGTAACAAGGTTGATTAACTTGAGGTAAAGTTTGGTCAGTGAATATAAATTCCCTAAGTCTGAGTGGATAGGGTAATTAAATGCTTAAGTAGGTCGAGATATATTTAGGGATAACTTCGATAAAGATAATCTGTTGTCCTACCTACTGTGAGAATATTGAATCACTATTCGCATCTGTCAAGTACCAAAACCCCTTGTGAACATAATTCTGGTTTTTCCATAAACTCTTGATTACAAACACCAAAGCTAAAGTGACCAATAATTATTTTTTTATGTCCGAAACCCCCATTTTATATTTTTATATCATCTATTTGAATTCAACTTGTAGCTATAGGTTCAAATTAGTTTAATCGCCACTCACATTGTTCCCTGTTGATTCAACACCGACTCCAAAATTTGGGTAAATATATTAACGATGGCCGCCTTGCACTAGATTGATGTGTAAGTTAAGCGTTATCAAAAATGGCACTGTTGCCAGGGAACAATTTGGTATATAGAGTTGGTTTAGAATTTTTGTTTACTTGCTTGAATTCAAACTTGTAAATATTTTTTTAGTTTTTTTTATTTTCTTTTATTTTTATCACACCTTTCTTGAGAAATCAGCCTGGATAGATGTTTTTTTTTAGTGATGACGATTTTTGTTATTATTATGGGGGACCATATTTTGAGGCTTGCTGTCCAAATTTACCTGGAAGTGCATGTACTAGACCTTCACAATATAATATGGATATTTTCCAACTTACTGTAACTGGGTGTTTGGCTTGAGGTCAAAGTGATCATACTGAAGATATGTGTGATGTCACGATTGAAGCGACCAAATTGATGAAACAAATTTTAGAGAATCAAGAACAGCTGTGGAACGAGCTAAAGGAGATACCACTCCACTATATTTACAGTGGCTAAACAAAGAACAATATGAGCAGGTCATTAGCCAATTTGAGGAGAAAACTCAAGAATCGCAACCACTCAATTGTTATCTGGATCTTGAGACTGACATTGAGAAGGTGAATAAAAGTGAGTGTGTAGTAGATAGTGTCAATTTGAAGTAGAATTAGTTAGGCCTCACTCGAAGCATTTTTTCACATTATATTTAGATTATATCTTATATGTGGAATCATCTGAAATAGTGGAAGAGTGTGAAAATAAGGAACAAGAATCCTATATTCTTTATTTTACACTTGATAAGCAACATAAAAACACACCTCACTTTAAGGCCGAGTGGTTTACCATGCTCAATCCATTACTCGACTTCTTAATTTTTGTATCACCCCCATATGATCGAGGCAAGGAGATGGACTTCAAGTTGGGGGTGAAATTCATATCCTCAAGGTGTAGGAAAAAACATAGTTGGTTCTTGCCGCGATACTAAATTAGGCACTTTTTAGGAGGCAACCCAAGATATTTTATTATTTGTATTCATATTATGTGATTGAAATCAGATCCTCACACTCATGGTGCCACAGGTATGTTTCTATCTCTCTTATTTTGGTTTGATGCATTGGGGATATTACATGATTTTAATTTGAGGGTGGGGCTACTTGTGGGTGTTGATGTCCTCTTGGGGATTTGGTTGCCATGCCTCTTTTTCCTAGAGTCTTGTTCCTAGTAGAGCTGGCATGTTTAGGCTTATTGTGATTTTTTGTAATATTTTGTACTTGACTAAGAGAATTACAAGTACTTGAGGTAGTTAACAGGTTTTGTTATTTTGTGAACACCTCTCAAGTGGTCTAATTCTTTAACTATGTGATTTGCATCTAATTGTGACCACTGTTCATCTTTGAATGGTATTAGTTATAGTAACATGATAACCATTACTAAATAATTGCATGAACCAAATGGGTAGTAGCTTGTGATGTACCTTTGTGCCATGTGTGTTTAAGATACTACCTAGTTTCCGTTGTGTATTAAATCCAAAACTTGCCATGTTGGTCTTGCCTTGGTTAAAGGATAGCAGTTAGGAAAAGATCATAGGACGTTGTTGATATTAGTCCAATTTTAGCGTAAATGACCTTCCATGTGTAAATAATATCCTTTCATCCTGATTTTCAGCCTGAATGCCGATTGTTTTCACTATACCTATCATCTTCCTATTTGTATCACAATGAACCTGTTTTGGTCCCGATCCTCCTTGGACACTATGCACCTTGACTTAGAATAATGGCCTAAGTTGAGGGTGGCTATCATAGGGGTGCATGATGTAAAATGAGTATGAAAAAAGTTATAGTAAAAGAAAAGAATAAAAAGCTAGGTGCAATGGAAAAGAACAAGAAAAGAAAAGTTTTGAAAAAAAGATGTGATTGTAGAAAAGAACCACACCCATCCTGAAAAAGTGTGATAAAAAAAAGAAGAATAGAAAAAGGTTAAAAAGTGAGACCCCAGAAGCTAGTGTCGTGTCAAGGAGGCTTAGTCACTTTAAATATCATCGAGTATCATACCATTCCCTATCCTACATTACAAGCCTAAGAGATGACCTATAGTGATCCTAGCTGACTTGTCTAAAAATCTTAGTAATAAGAATAAGGGCAAGACTATGGTACTTACCATACATTAATTGGAACTTCATTCTGAGAGTGAGTGTTCTTTGATTATCTCTGTGGTTACATCTATGATTGCTGATATGAGAAAAAGGTGATTTCTTTATTGTGAGGGCACACCAAATATGTTGCTAGTTGCTAACTTGTTTGGATAGTGTAATACTGGTTTATGTATAGTTGTTATAGCTGAATTAATGTCATATCTTGATTCATGTGTGTTGCATTGTTATTCTTCAACAATATACACAATTGTTCTTAAATTGACTGACCTTGGAGATGGTGAAGATGTTTTGATATGATATAGATGATTGACTTCCAAATGTACTCTGTATTCACTTAGTTATGTTTGAGTTGCTTGAGAACAAACAATTGTTTTAAGTTGAGGGTGTTGATGTGTGAGCAGACACTAACACATTTGAGGCTTTTAACTAAGAATAATTACAAATTCTTAAGAAAATTTTGTCGCTTTTGATTGTTTTATCTTTGATTTTTCAATAGAAGCCAAGATGCATGAGAATCAACAAGGATAGAAGCAAAAGAGTTGAAATCAGAAGCAAATAGAAAAGAACTATGGCTGACGACATTCCTGATAAGTCGTCATCCCTATGATAAGTTATCATCTTTATCGTTAGCCTTAGATTGAGAATGAACCTCAGCTAAAAGTTGTGATGATATTTTGTGATTAGCCGTCAAGGAGTTGATAGGTCATCAAAATTATCGTCAGTCTAAGGTAGAACATGGGAGCTGAGGTAGCTAAGTGATGACATTCGTGATAAGTCATCAAAGATCTAATAGGCCATCACAATTCATCGTTAGCCTAAGACAACGAATATCAAAATCAAAGAAAAGATAACGATATTTGTTATAAGACGTCAGCCTCCTGATAAGACGTCAATGGCATCACCTGTCAGAGAAATTGCTGCACTCTATGATTTTGTTTCCATAATTAGGGTCAAATATTTAAAGCATTATTTAGGGTTTTCTAAGGAGTTCCGAACATCTTTTAGAGACACGTGTTTTGTTACTTTTCTCTCTAGTTTCTTAGCTTGAAAAAAATTAACTTTGAAGAGATTTTCATCAATATATTGGGATTTTCATTGTGATCGAATTAGAGAATCACTAGTTATTCTTCATCTTATGGTAAGTTTATTTTTCAAATCATGAATAAAATTAGTTGTTTCGATTTTTTACATTATGAGTGGCTAAATCCCTTTAACTCGAATTATGGGATCTAGAGGTAAGTCTTGATAAGATGGTAAGAGTTCAAGATTTGAAAGGTAATTGGACTCCTTGATTATTTCGAGATTTTAATTTTAGTCTATTGGTTGCAAACAATACTTAACACCTGTTTTGATTTGCTTAAGATAAGAGATATATTATAGTAGGAATTGAACTACCAATAGGGACTTGGAAGCACTAAAAACTTCCATTTAATAACTGACGCTATAACAAGGTTGATTAACTTGAGGTAAAGTTTGGTCAGTGAATATAAATTCCCTAAGTCTGAGTGTATAGGTGATGGTAGGCGAATTTACACACCTATATCAATATGTTTTGCCCATATTTTAGCCTAGTCTTGAGAACAAATTATCTATTTCATGCACTTTTAGTCCTTTTTCCTGTAAATGAGCTAACGAACATGATTAGGAAAGTTTCAGGTATAAATGATGCAAAATACATCATTTTATGGCTTACTTGATGCAAAAGAAAGCTCATGAACGAAGGAGAAGGAAGTTGGACGCCTAAAGGACCAAACCTGCTGCATGGAAAATCTGACCCGGGCTAAAACAACAATTCTAAAGACTTTGGGGACTTACAGACACAAAGCTGGATTTTGACAAAGATACATTAACCTAGTACAATTAGGTTATGTATTTCATTATTTTGTTTGGATTATGATAATGTTACCTTAACCTAGTACATTTAGGGTTAAGGATTTCATTAGTCTAGTAGGATTTGGTTATTTATTTCATTAGCTTAGTAGAAGTAGGATATGGGTATTATAAATACCCTATCATGCTAGAGATTTTCATTCATCTTCTAACATTCTTCAACTATTAATTCCTCTCTTAACAATCAATTCATCTTCTAATCTTTCCATTAATCTTATTTTCTTCTATTCATCTATTCGTAATTTCCGCAACAAGAGAAACGTTACCTTGCTAAGGAATCACCTAAACCACACGCCATTACTCAATAATAACAATGTCAATCGTGATCTCCTTCGCATTCATGGGTAACTAAACTTCTCTGTTGGGGTTATGGAAGCCGAATGAGTTACTATCTATTACTGTGAGTTTGTGAGTTCGTGACACGTATATTGCTTATATCATTATTCTCTTCATCTTAATCTACATTCTTTGCGGTTGCAAACGCAAGAATACGCCAGTCTAACATTTAACTTGTTCGAGAGAAAGGTTATTTGTCTGGAAAAGAGATAATGTCAAGGTAGTAGGACACCTTTTTCTATTAAAAAGCTAGTGCCGTAACTGGACTAACCTCTTGGAGAATTTGTACCATTAGACACGCTTTAAGCTCGAGAGAGTTAAAGTGAAATAGTCCTTGTTTAGGTCGAGAGACGCTTGGATTTACCATAGAATACAATTCTCTATAAGCACATGCATGTCACAATTCTACACACTCATAGCCAATAGAGACGTATACCTCAGAAGGTGGACATAACCCCAACGCTTCAATTCTCATTGTTTACAACTTACGTAACATTCTTCCTCTTTTTACTTTGCTATTTTCAGCTTTTACTTTATTGTTTTGGTTACACATTACAATCCCCCCTTTTACGAGACTTGCACCAAAAGTTTAGTAATTTTGCTTACTTGTTGGCTAAGCTATTCCCTGTGGGATCGACACCCAACCCAGGTTGGATTCTATATTTGATAACGACCTCTTTACACTCCTACGAGAGCTGTAGATTGAGCGTTATCAAAAATTGGCGCAGTTGCCGGGGAATACGAGTGTCAATCAAGTTCGTGATAATTACTAGACCCTTTGGTCAAAGATTCTCGTACTTTTACTTTTAGTTTTTGTTTTTGTTTCTTGCAGGTTTCTACTTTAGTGCATGCCCCATACTAGAAGTTCTGGTCAACCGTTATTACCAATCAATCCTGAACCACAATGAATTAGAAGAATGGAAGCACAAGCTGAAATCGACAGGATGGCTGCTTAACACGAGCAAGCAAGATTAGCTGCTCTTGCCGCTGCTCAAGTCCAACAACAAAACATTGATAATCCTGGGCGAGCCACAAACCCTGACGATGAGGATTTAGGTGACGACGAGTTGATAAATCCAAGGCATGTCGCTGAAACTGCAACACCTGCCAACAGAAGTGGTCGACAAGCTCGGTATAAGTGTGATCGCCAACCGTTGAAGCCAGCTTTCGACGATGATGATGATGATCTTGATGGTGCCGGAGCCACTGGAGCTATAATTCCACCACCATTAGCGCCCGAAGCCAATTTCAACATCACAAGCACCATGATTCAGTTATTGCAACTCAAGGGATTATTTGGTGGACTAGCAGGCGATGATCCGAATATGCATCTCATCAACTTGATTTCTACATGTAAGTCCTTTGACAATCCTGGTGTTGGTCAGAATACTATTCGATTACATCTATTCCCATTGTCTCTGTCTGGGGAGGCAACACTATGGTTGAATGGGCTGACTCCTGACTCTATTACAAATTGGAGGCAATTGAGAGACGCTTTCCTAGAAAGATTCTTTCCACCATCCAAAAGAGCTCAATTGAGAGATGAAATCAGCAACTTTCATCAGCTTCCCTCTGAAGCTCTTCATGAAACATGGGAGAGGTTCAAGACAAAGCTAGCAAGATGCCCAAACCATCACATGACTAATGTTCACCTCATGGAGATATTGTGTAGAGCCTTGAATTCAATAACTAAACCAGTGGTGGACAACGCAGCTGGAGGTTCTTTTATGGACCTCACCTTTGGTCAAGCAAGCAATATGCTAGAACGCATGACAAAGCAAAGTAGAGCTTGGCATACCAGGGATTCGTAGATAGCAAGCCCCACTTTATCTATTGGCATGTCTGCAGACCAAAGAAGAAGAGAAGAAGAACATGAGCAAGACATGGCGCACATGAAAACACAATTGGATCTTCTGACAAAGCACTTATTATCAGGGAAGATCGAAAAAGTAAAAGCTGTAGCGCTGAAAGGAAGAGACGAATCTAATTCTGAAGAGGAGGCCAACTATTTGAACAATCAGGGGGGTTTCCGTGGGAATGCCCAAGGAAACCAAGGTCGGAACTATTATGATAAATCTGGAAGCAAAGACCAAGGTAGTTGGAAGAAAAATAATGAAAAGAGTGGTTTGTACGTTCCCCCTGGTAGACGTGATACCACCACATCTAATTCTATGGAAGACATGATGGCTAAGTTATTGAAAGGAGTGGAAGCAACGAGCGCAGAAGTTAAGGAGGTGATTGATGATTTGTCCTCCATGAAGCAATTAGTTGATTCTCATTCCACTTCTATCAAGCAAATAGAGCAGCAATTGAGCCAACTTTCAGCAGCATTCAATCAAAGAAAGGCTGGCACCTTACCGAGCGATACTGTGCAAAACCCAAGGAATGATGGGTCATGCATGGCCATCACTACCAGAAGTGGTAAGGTGCTGGAAACTTCATCAAAAGGCAAGCAAGTGGTTGACGAAGTTGCGGACATGGACGTTACACCTAGTGACGTTACAAAAGGAGAAGACGCCGTAACCACTACTTCCAACGTCAAGAACGCTACACCTAGTGACGTGCAGCCTGAAAAAATGGAAAAACGGAAGCAAGAGGAGAATAAATCCATGGAAAGAACACTTCCATACCCACCACCACCTTTTCCCCAAAGATTGAAGAAGGTGGTCAATGACACTAAGTTCAGCAAATTTATGACTATGTTGAAGCAACTGACCATTAATGTTCCATTGGTAGAGGCACTTGAACAAATGCCTGGGTAAGCGAAGTTTATGAAAGATCTTTTGACTAAAAAGAGGGTAGCAAGTTATGAGCTAAAGGATGATGTGCATCATTGTAGTGCAATTGCTACCCGATCGATAGTTCAGATGAAGGCCGACCCCAAAGCTTTCACTATTCCTTGCACCGTCGGATCTTTGAACTTTGCCAAAGCATTGTGTGACTTAGGAGCCAGCATCAACTTGATGCCATTATCGATCTACAAGAAGTTGGGATTAGGAGATCCTACACCAACTAATATGAGGCTTGTTATGGCGGATAGGTCGGTAAAATGACCGGTTGGTATTCTATGCGATGCCTTGGTAAAGGTTTCTTCATTTATCTTTCCAGCAGACTTTGTCATCTTGGATTGTGAAGCAGATTCAGAGGTTCCCATAATCTTGGGACGCCCTTTCCTTGCTAAGGGAAGTGTGCTCATAGATTTGAGAGCTAATGAGCTTTCATTCCGAATAAATAACGAAGTGGTTCGCTTTGATGTTTGCAAATCAATGAAGCAACCCAAAGATCTGAGTGTATTTTCTGTGGCTGATGTTGTCTTTGATGATGAGAAAGAGTTACTTGCAGAAGAGCAAATTCTTGAAGATCCTTTGGAGGTTTTGCTCATAAAAGGAGAGAATGATGATGCTGAAATTTCTGATGATGATATTTGTGCTCTATCGAGATTAGGGACATATCGCTATACTCCCAAGAAGCTGGATCTTGATCTCAAGAATCGACCCACACCACCAGCTAAGCCATCTATTGAAGAACCACCCACGTTAGAATTGGAGGAGCTGCCAAGCCATTTGAAGTACGCATTCTTAGGAAGCGGAAACACTCTTCCAGTCATAGTGGCAGCTGATTTGGGTGAACAACAAGTTGCAGCTCTTATTGCAATCTTACGCAAGTATATTAGAGCTATTGGATGGACCATTGCGGATATTATTGGTATTCCACCTGGGATTTGCACACATAAAATTCAGCTTCAAGAAAAGTGCACACCCACCATTGAACATCAAAGGCGTTTAAACCCACCAATGCAAGAAGTGGTGAAGAAGGAGATTATCAAGTGGTTAGACGCAGGAGTTGTATATCGTATCTCTGATAGTACATGGGTAAGTCCTGTACAATGTGTTCCCAAGAAAAGAGGTATGACGGTGGTCGTAAATGCAAAGAATGAGCTTATTCCACTCAGGCCCGTTACTGGATGGAGAGTATGCATGGACTACCGCAAGCTGAATTCTTGGACGCTCAAGGATCACTTCCCCATGCCATTTATGGACCAAATATTAGATCGATTAGCGGGGAAAGGATGGTTTTGCTTCTTGGATGGTTATTCAGGTTATAATCAGATTTGTATTGCTCCCGAAGACTAAGAGAAGACAACGTTTACATGCCCATATGGTACGTTTGCCTTCAAACGCATGCCATTTGGCCTATGTAACGCCCCAGCCACCTTTCAACGTTGTATGACGTCTATTTTCTCTTATATGGTTGAAGACACTTTGGAGGTATTTATGGATGACTTTTCAGTTGTTGGTGAGTCTTTTGAGGCGTGCTTGGCAAACTTGAGCATGGCATTACAAAGATGTGTAGAGTTTAACCTTGTGCTGAATTGGGAGAAGTGCCACTTCATGGTAAAAGAAGGAATTGTTCTTGGGCACAAGATCTCCGAAAGAGGAATAGAGGTTGATCGCGCAAAAATAGAGTTAATTGAGAAGCTACCGCCTCCAATTTCGGTGAAGGGAGTTTGTAGTTTTCTTGGCCATGCTGGGTTCTATCGAAGATTCATCAAAGACTTCTCCAAAATTTCTAGTCCATTATGCAAACTATTGGAGAAAGATGAGAAGTTTGAATTTAATGACGATTGCTTAAAAGCATTCGAATGCCTTAAAGGAAAACTCATTGAAGCCCCTATCATGGTAGCACCAGATTGGACGCTCCCGTTCGAAGTCATGTGTGATGCTAGTGGTGTAGCCGTTGGTGCTATTCTTGGACAGAGAAAGGAAAAACTATTTCATCCTATCTACTATGGGAGTAAGGTCCTAAATGAAGCCCAAAGGAACTACACTGTTACTGAACAAGAGCTCCTAGCGGTTATGTATGCGTTTGAGAAGTTTCGCGCCTATCTATTGGGTACTAAGGTGATCGTCCATAAAGACCATGCAGCTCTTAGGTATCTAATGACGAAGAAGGACGCAAAACCAAGGTTGATTCGATGGGTGTTGCTGCTGCAAGAGTTTGATTTCGAAGTCAAAGATAGAAGAGGTTGCGAGAATAAAGTGGCTGATCACCTATCTAGACTTGAGAGTGAGCAAGTGGCACAACCTGAAATTCAGATTGACGATGAATTCCCTGATGAGGAGATATTAGCAACAACAATGGAGAAATTACCATGGTATGCCGACTTTGCAAATTTCGTGGTGAGTAATGTGCTACCCGCCAATTTATCTTACCACCAAAGGAGGAAGTTTATGCATGACGTTCAACACTACTATTGAGATGAGCCTTATTTGTTTCAAAGATGCACTGATGGTATCATTCGACGATGTATATCCCATGAAGAAGTGCCTACTATATTAGAAGCATGCCACACTTCGCAAGTTGGAGGACATCATGCAGGCAATCGAACGGCAAGAAAAGTATTGCAAAGTGGATATTATTGGCCTTCGATATTCAGAGATGCTTGGATTTACCATAGAATACAATTCTCTATAAGCACATGCATGTCACAATTCTACACACTCATAGCCAATAGAGACGTATACCTCAGAAGGTGGACATAACCCCAACGCTTCAATTCTCATTGTTTACAACTTACATAACATTCTTTCTCTTTTTACTTTGCTATTTTCAGCTTTTACTTTATTGTTTTGGTTACACATTACAATCCCCACTTTGACGAGACTTGTACCAAAAGTTTGGTAATTTTGCTTACTTGTTGGCCAAGCTATTCCCTGTGGGATCGACACCCAACCCAGGTTGGGTTCTATATTTGCTAATGACCGCTTTACACTCCTACGAGAGCTGTAGATTGAGCGTTATCAATAGGGTAATTAAATGTTTAGGTAGGTCGAGATATATTTAGGGATAACTTTGATAAATATAACTTGTTGTCCTACTTAGTATGAGAATCTTGAATCACTATTCGTATTTGTAAAGTACCAAAATCCTTAGTGAACATAATTTTGGTTTTTTCATAAACTCTTGTTTACAAACACCGAAGCTAAAGTGACCCACAATTATTTGTTAATCTCCAAAACCCCCATTTTATATTTTCATATTATCTATTTGAATTTAACTTGTAGCTATAGTTTCAAATTAGTTTTTTCGCCACTCACATTGTTCCCTATGGATTTGACCCTGACTCCAAAAGTTGGGTATCTATATTGACGACGATCGACTTGCACTAGATTGACGTGCATTAGATTTACAGTTGGGTTATTATCAACTGAAAATTAGGGAGGCCGATATGCCTAATACTACTTTTCGAGCCCGATATGGTTATTATGAATTTTTGGTTATGTCATACGAGCTGACTAATGCTCTGGTTGTGTTTATGGATCATATGAACCGGTATTCAAGAAATTTTTTAATCTGTTTATGGTCTTGTTTATTGATAAAATCTTGGTATATTCCAGGAGTGAGGAGGACCATGCCAACTTCCTCTAAATAGTGTTTCAAACTTTTAAAGATTAATGATTGTATGCATATTTTTGAAAACTGAGTTTTGGCTGAATGTTGTGATATTTCTTGGTCATGTTTCTAATGTGGGAATCATGATGGATCTACTGAAAGTTGAGGCGGTGCATAAGTGTCGTAGACCCATGACTCCAATCGACATTCATAGTTTCTTAGGTTTATCCAGGTATTATAGGAGGTTTGTGAAGAGCTTCTCTTCTATTGTTGCTCTTTCTTGTAAGTTGACTCAGAAAAAAGTAAAGTTCCTACGGTCCGATGCTTGTCAGAGTAATTTTGAGAAGTTGAATAACTACCTAAATTCTACTCCAGTTTTTACCCTTCTTGAGGGTACTGATGGTTTTTTTGTTTACACTGATGCATCTCGTATGAGACTAGGTTATGTCTTGATGCAACATAGTAAGGTTGTGGACTATGCCTTTAGGCAACTGAAGGTCTATTAAATAAATTATCCAACTCATGAACTTGAGTTGGCGGCTGTGGTATTTGCACTAATGATTTGACACCATTATTTGTATGGGTGCATGTTAACGTTTATTCACTTTATAAAAGCTTGTCGTATATGTTCACTTAGAAGGAATTGAATCTTAGGCAGAGGCGGTGGCTTAAATTACTCAAGGACTATGATATGAGTCTTCATTATCTCCCAGGTTAAGCAAATATGATTATTGATACTCTTAGAAGGTAGTCTATGGGGAGCTTATCTCATGTGGGTGAAGCTAAAAGAGGGTTGTTAAAGGATATTAATCAGTTGTCTAACTTGGGAGTTCATCTTTTAGACTCCAAATATGAAGGGGTAATTTTTCAAGTGAATAAATCATCTCTTTGTGTTGAGGTGAAGAAGAAGAAGGTTTTAGATCCTATCTTTATGTAGATTAAGGTTGATATAGGTCAGCAAAAGTTTACAACTTTTGAGATTGGTGGTGATGGTATCTTGAGGTACCAAGGTAGGTTGTGTGTTCCAAATACTAATGGGATGTGAGAAAAGGTTTTGACTGATGCTCATGAGTCGAGGTACACGGTTCATCCTAGGTTGATGTAGATGTACTATAACTAGAAGGAGATTTATTAGTGTAACAACATGAAGAAAGATGTGGCTAACTTCGTGTGTAAGTGTATGCTGTGTTAGCAAGTGAAGGTTGAGTACTTGAGGCCGGGTGTTATGTCTAAATAGATTGAGTTGCCTATGTATAAATTGGATATGATCAACATAGATTTTATTACTGTTTTTCTGCAGTCTTGAAATCGGCATATTTGATTTGGGTCATCATGGATAGGATGACTAAGTCTACTCACTTTTTTCCTATTAAGACTACTGACTCTGGAGAGGATTACGCTAAGTTGTTTATTTAGGAGATTGTCAAATTGCATGGTGTTCTAGTTTCTATTATTTTAGATTAAGGAACGAAGTTCACTTCTTACTTTTGGTGATCGTTTCAGAAAGACTTGGGCATATGAGTGGACCTTAGCACCGCACTCCACCCTCAAACAAATGGATAAGCATAGAGGACTATTTAGACTTTAAAATATATGATAAGGGCCTATATGATTAATTTTAGTGGTAGTTGGGTTAATAACTTACCGCTGATTAAGTTTGCATATAATAATAGTTATCACTTTTGTATTGGAATGGCTCTTTTTGAGGCTTTTTATGGTAGGAGGTGTAAATCTCCTATTGGGTGGGTTGAGGTTGGTGAGACTAGATTATTCGGTCCGAATGTAGTTCACTAAGCCGTGGAGAAAGTGAAGGGTAAGGTCAGTTCCCGTTATATTGGTCCATATATAATTTTGAGGAGCGTGGACAATGTTACTTATGAATTAGATTTGCCTTCAAGTTTGGGTTTTATTCACTCAGTTTTCCATATATCGATGCTGAAGAAGTGCGTGGGTGATGCCTCTTTGGTTGTGCCTACTGAGAGCATTGGTATTTAGGATTCCTTATCTTATGAGGAAATTTTTGTTGAGATTTTGGATAGGCAAGTTTGTCGTTTAAGGACTAAAGATGTAGCTTTGGTTAAGGCCCTTTGGAGGAACCATAAGGTCGAAGAAGCTACTTGGGAAGCGTAAGAGGACATGAAGTCTAAAAATCCATTCTTGTTCCCCGAGTTGGATAATCATGCTAAAGGTATGTGTTTTCCTTTTTTTTTTTTTGTTTTTTTGACTTTGTTAATGGTTTTATGAGTGTATTCAAATCTTACATCCATGCTAATGTATGCCTTGACTCCTCATTTGGGGACAAATAATCCTGGGGGAGGGGGTAATGTAACACCCTAGATTTATGCCTCTGAAATTTCCAAGCTTTGATCTCACTAACTAGTCTATGATTGGCACATCACGAGTCTTAAGGTATGATCACGAGTCGTAGGGAGGGGCTGGAGACCAAACCAATAGAGTAGCCAAAGTCTATGTCCTGAGTACGACTAGGACCTTGTGAACCGTAAGGTCTGATCACGAGTCGTAGGGTGTGAATTGTGACCAAACCAGTGAAGGTTGCCCTAAGTTACTACCCAGATAATGATTCTTGGCATCTACTCATACCCAGTCGTGATATGACCCGTAACTATTGGCGACTAATTTCATGCACTTTAATTAAGGGTACTTTGTTCATTTTCTTGTTTTCCAATCATAACCCACGACCATAAAACATCTAAAGGGGGTTATTTTCATCACCTAGACAAACATAAACTACCCTTACACTCTCTCTAATTCTCCAAGAAAGAACAACTAGGGTTTTTAAGGGATTGGGTATCTAGGGGTCAATTTGTATGGTTTCTTCTCTAAATTCTTGATATTCTCAGGCATGTATCTCTTTTCTGCAAACTTGTGTTTTATTCATGGCATGCAACGTTGATATTCACGTGGTTTTTAAATGTTGTTTTGGAACTACGGTTGAGGTTTTGGATGATTGTTGTTTGAATGGCGTTCCCATGAATTTATATGCATTATTTATGCTTTATTGATGGTTTTTGAACTAATTGGCTGCATAGGTATTGTAATTTGGGATGGGGTTCGAGGCACTCTCCAAAATTGATGATTTTGATTTGGAATTGGCTTTGGAAATTGTGTTGCCCTCAATCCAATTGCATAATTGGCTCTGAAATATGAATGATCACATAATTTTGCTCAATCCAATTGCATAATTGGCTTTGAAATATTAATGATCACATAATTTTGCTTACTCCCCTAAACTATTGCATTGCATAAATCGTTGAAGATAAAACTAGTTTTAGAAGACCTTGTTGGTCATGTATTGAATTAATTATATACTACGGGGGTCAAGCCATTATCCCATATTTGACTTAATAAATCACGGGTGTCGGGGAATTCCCCCAAGGTGATGACTAATTGGAATGGCATAATGATATTAGCTTGCAAGCATAATTGGTGGAATATAACATAATGGATAATTATTAGTTAATGAATGAAAATGTGTAAACGGATTTAATTGGGCTCAATGGGGGATTATGTAGCTCACCATTAAGGTGTAAATCCCAGGGAAGATAAACAAGAATGTGGGCCAAAAGGATTGATCAAGAAAGATTACTGAAAATCACGTTTGCCGGCGTGGGGGCCTTGACGACCATGTGCATAGTTCACAAATACACACACACACACACACACACACACACACATATATATATATATATATATATTGAAAAGACTTAGGGTTGGGGCATTCCCTTATCTTTCTTGGATATCTCTGGTTCGTGCGGCTAACATACACCGGGGCCCTTTAAGAAGGGGGAGTTGAACACATATAGCCCACGAGGGCCTAGATGACTGGACAGCAACACAGTCTAGGCTAATATTTTAAACTTCATGTTAAACCTTCTTCCCTATCCCAACATGTTATAAATATCTACCTACCTACCTATCTATCTATCTATCTATCTATATATATATATATATATATATGTGCTCACCCCGCTAACCATCTCCGAATGTTGTATCCCCCACGCGATGTAGTATCCGAAGACACTTATATTTCTTTTTGCATTGGTAGGTATTTTCTGGATTGTCTGAGAGATAACTTGGAAGTGGTGAGCTTCTATACTTCAGAAGGCCCTTATTTTATAGTCTTCTCTTTACTTATATCTTAGACTATTTTGGTGGACTTTTGGCTATGGTCGGCGGCATGTCCCGACTTATGTTGATGTTGTGTTTCTTACAGGCTTTGTGGACAAAGTGTGGGTGGATTGTGTTGTGGACTCTTATATCCCTCTTAGTATTGATTTATCTATGTTATTATATGTTTGGAACTCATCTTTATCTTGTTATATGTTCGGAAAGCATCTCGATCTTGTTATTTGTTTGGAACTCATCAGATACTAGCTTTATCATGTTCTAGTTGGCTAGGCTAATGGGGATGATTTCTGGTCCTTGGAAGACTTGAGATACCCATCATGACTAGGCTCAAGTTTGGGTCATGAAAACAACATTGAGTCTATCCAATACCTATGGAGAAAATCCTTCAGTATGCATTGAATTTATTGGAGAAAAGACTAATCTGATGCTTGAGAAACATCTAATCTTGGTTTTCCCAAAGAGTAATAGCTTTCCTCCATATATCATGTAACATTCTATAAAATTCAAACTTAATTAAATTGACACATTTCATGTGGTCCAATCTAAACTAAGTTAAATCATATGTGAATATGTGTTAAAGTTGATATATAAGCATGTATTAAATTTAAAAAAAATATTGAGTTGAAAATAATTAAAATATAAAATTTAGGAAAACAATATCACCATGCAATGGAAATACGAACTGCATGAGTGATATAGGAACCGCATAGAAGGTCCGTAAAGCTAAAAAAATACAACCTGCAAGCGTTCAGTTGTGGTATGGACAGCATGTTGAACATATGGTTGCATGTCAAACTGTATGCTGAGGTCTTAAATAGGTGAAAATCTAACTTTCTAAAGTTGACATGCGGAAGTCATTTGCAGGCCTGGCATTAGATATGTTGACCGACTCCATATTAAAGGTCTATGAAGAGCCAGAAAGTTAATATTTTAATGGTTCTGAAGTTTAACTTACGAGGGTCATATATTCCCATATATTGGACAAAGAGGCCTCAGGTTAAGGACATTAATACCTGAGCCCTCTAATAGCCTTGTTTTCATGCTCCGTGTTTAATCGTACGTAAGAGTGTTTAAAACTAGAAACGTTTTAAGTTCAGTTATTGACATACAAAGCAATGTCAAATTTTTTAAGCTTTTGACATTGACATGCAAATTAATATATGGACCACATATTAGACATACTGTTTGCAATATCACTTCATATGTTGAGTTAGTGACTGTCCAAATTTAACTTGATTCAGGAGTTCACACATAAACCAACATGTGAGGATCATGAACATACATGCCACATATGATGGAAGTATATAGAATCCAGCAGTTAGCTTATAAATATGTGTTTACGTTGGGCCGCCATATGGTGACAAATTATAAATTGAGATTATTACACTTCCCCTTTTTTCTTTTCAGTCAAAATGAACTTATTTTTTTGGAAAAAAAATATGAACAAATTCATCTTCATAGCAAGATTTTACAAACTAAATTTGTAATTTACTAAATAGAGGTATTTAATTGATAAAAGTTAATGTAGAGGGTTGATAATGTATAATTATTCAAGTTGAAGAGAATATTTATTGATAAATGATCTAATGAACTCTTGTACTTATATGAGTTTGTATTCTGGACTCTTTTACTTAACTATTTGCCAACTGAACACTTAAATTTAATCAAATTCAAAATTTCAAACTCTTTTCTTGTATGATTAATGTACGTGTAGCACAAATGAGGACACATGAAATTTGACGTCATTCTTTAATGATACGTGTAAAATTAAATTTTTACAAAAAAAAATCAAATAGGCTCCCCACCTCACCCCCTTCTCCTGTTTCACTTTACCCCCATTCCCTTCCACATCCTTTTTTCTATTTCTTCTTCTAAAAACCTCTCCCCTTTCTTTTCTCTCCCCTCCATTTCTTTTTTGTTATCTCTCACTACTACTCGAAACACTATCAAAAGTCAGCTAACACTCAAGACCAAATCAAAAGTGAATGATTCAAACAAGAACTGGATAAAGAACCAAAAAATGAGCAAAACGACATTGTTTTGCTATCAAAAATTTGTTTTTCTGCTACTTCTTCAACGTCAGTGAAAAAATTGATTTAGTTACTTCTACGACATTGTTTCATGATGAGTAAATTGTTTCAATGAATAACTCCAATAACGACAACTCAACAAGTACAGAGCCCTGATCACAATGTCCACAACTCTGTTTTTGTCCAACTCTGTAAAAATCTATCACAATATTTATATTAATTTATTGATTTTAATGATTCACCTGACAAAAGTGAAAGTAGAAGGGTTCATAATAAAAACTCATTCGACTACAAGGGCTAGTAAAACATTTTGCCTTATTTGTTTAAATAATTAAGTACTCCCTCCACTTTATTTACTTAACCCTTGATATATTTCTTAAGAAAACTTTAATTAAAGGTATATTTTTAATTAAATTAACTTACTTCGTCCGTTTAAAAAAAATATGACATACTTTTCTTTTTAGTTCATTTTAAAAAGAATCACCTTTTTTTCTTTTTTGATAACACTTTAAAGCCAACATTTCGTACGACATATTTAGAACCATAAGATTAAAAATATTTTGGTATAATTTTAATTTAAGATCATAAGATTAAAAAAAATATATTTTCTTAAACTCCGTGCAAGTGAAAATAGACATTGTTTTTAAAATGGAGGGAGTATTAATTATGCTTTGAAAGTTGAAACTCTAAATTTGACTATTATTATTTTATATTGTTCTTTAATAATAAAGGTAGCAAAGAAAAATGATAACAAAATTCTCTTGATGTCATAGATTTGACAAATAAAAATTCAAGAACTATTTTTTATATGAGGTCAAGTAAAATGAAACGGAAAAAATTACCTAATCTCTAATATATTAAAAATGTAAAGGCCCTTAGAAAAGTAATTTGAATTTGTTTTTACTTTAATTAAAAGATTATGCAATAGATAAAATCATTTTTTTATTTTTTCTTCTTAATAAATTTGATTTTTCAGTTGATAAATTATATTTTAATCAGGAATTGTAGTTTTGACTTGGGAAAGGAATATTAGTTGTCGTAGGAACCTAAATTTTCATTGTGAAAGATCTAATATTTACATTATAAAATAAAATATTTCCAGGGAAAAACCTACACACCCAAATCTAAAAGAACGTTAGCACCAAGAAAAAATATACGCCTCAAATCCTATAAAATAGGGGTAACTTTTGTTAGTTTCATTCAATATTGAGCAGAATTTTTCTGTAAAGGTAATTAGGTTTTAATCGATTGCTCTACTATGTCAATTATTATAGTATTTTATTATAGTTTATGTTTTGTTCAAATTTATATTGTCAATAAATGTTTCATCGTATTTTGAAAAAAATTTTGTGTAAAGGTTAAGTCTAATCACGTTGTTCTAATATCTCGATAATTGTAGTTTTATATTATTTTGTTGTAGTTTTGTGTTCCGTTCAAGTCTATATTATAGATGAATGTTCGATCCAACTTTGAGGATTTTTTTGTATAAAGATTAGGCCTAATCCTATTATTCTAATGTCTTTATTATTATAGTTTTTATTCTAATCATATTATTCTAATGTTTCTATTATTGTAGTTTTTCTATTACTATTGGTTATTTTTCTTCTTATTCTACTTAATACCGGATGTAGATCAACATTCAATCGGACTTTGATGAATTTTTGTATAAAGATTAGGTTTAATCAAATAGTTATGATGTGTCGATAATAATATTATTTTACAAATGGTAGATGAATTTTCTGTCGAGTTATCACAACTTGAGACCACCCCCTAGTTGTATACGTTGCATAGAACCACAAGTGATCCCAATCTAACCCATGGCCTGGCATGCACTAGTATTCTAAAGAAATAACAAAATACTGGGTGAAAGTTGAACTGAAAATAAAATGTTAAAATGATAGTGAAACCAATATCAACATTGTCTGAAATACTCAACAAGTTGAAACTCTAAACATCTGCTTTTCTGAAACCCTCTAATCATCATAAGTTTTTGGGACATTCCCCCAACTAACTTCAACTGACTAAAATAAGAAAAAGTATTTTAAAATAAATAACTATAATTGGTCCTTGAATAATGAGGACTAACTAATACTGTAGTTGATGGTAAAAAAACATACTAAGTTTGAAATGGGTACTGAGCGTCCAAATCTATATTATAAGACAAAATAGCATAGAAAAGTATACAATTAGTACTTGAATGTACTGAGCATGAGATATAGGAAAACTAACTAATATAAGCTGGTCATGAATGCATGTCACATGGTGACTGTATGCAAGACCAAGTATACACATGTACTGGATATAATTGAATAACTGATTACGAGTTCATGCATAATCTGAACTGAAACATATATTGAAACATGAATTGAGGACTTTGGGAGGTAACAATAACCAACATACCTCAATCTGACTAAATCAGGTTCCAACCCATAATTTCAGTTGGAAGGGTGTTAATACCTTGCCAAGGATACCAGCACTAGTTGGCGTGAATCGATTAAACTAAGGTCTTGAAGGACTAGGGTGTCATTCCTCAACTGATGGAGGACCCCTCATAACTTATGTCGACACCGTAGTTTGGGAACTTAGGGACTTCTACTAATAATCTCAAACCTAACTAATGGGTAAGCCATCATCCCTGCGTGCTCTCGGTGCTAATACTACTCCCAACTGAATAACAATAAAACATAAACTTAATTGTTCAGCATGATCTAGGTATCAACAATAGAAATCTAAGGATCTTAAATACATGGAAACTGATATATGCAGGATTCCCTATAACCCACCAGCTTTAACTAATGCAACTAAACATGGTAATATAAAAAGTTGATCATAATAGGGAATTTCACAATTCACGCCAAACTTAATGATTTAGTGAAAAAAAAGGAATTTATGATTTTGAGTATGAGAGAATGCTGCTCTTATGGAAAAATATGTACTCATGGTTTAATTACAAGGATAAATTGAAGGAACTAGGTAACCTCATATTTGACCTGGAACTCAAATCTTGGAGGGGAAATTAAACTAAATGATTGAGAAGTTATTTGGACTCAATGGATAGAAGGAACTTATTGATAAAATCCCACATACTTGGAGATGAAATCCTTGGAGAATTATTAGAAATTTGTGCTTGAAGTTGAGGAACCTTACATTACTCTTGGAGAAGAGAATATCACCCTTTTTTGCTAAGTGTTGTTTGATTTTGAGTTCATGAGGTGTTAGGGTAACATTAACCACCAATAACTGGTCTGAGAAAACCCAAACAACGTGGGTTTAAGGTTAAAAGAATAGGAAAAAACAAAAAGCCCTTTTTAAAATATGTAGAAAAATACTAATAATAGTCGTAACGACTGAAGCAATGACTCGTTAGGTTTGGTGATGAATGTGGTTTTGAGTCATTGCCAAAGGACCTGAGCCTTGGGTCCTTACTATTTTGACAATGACTTCTTCTGATAAGTCATATTTTTTTTAAGACCCCGCAAAGTTCTCTCGTAGTCTAAGCCTTACAGCGTGTTCAGTAAAGTGCTAATCCAACCCTAAGATTTTCGTCAATACCAAATGCGCCAAAATCTGATACTCGAGCAAAGAGTTAGAGCCATTTTAGTAAGACTGTCTGCCACCTGGCACTTTAGCGCATCGCGGATCCAGCCAAAATGGCAATCATCAAAATCCAGTGAGACTCCGCGATTATGGAGCTTCATGCCAAGGCTTAATTTTAGAATTGTCAATTTTCAGTGCACCAACGCGATTCCACCACATCGCGGTGCCTTTCCAGTTTGCAACCAAGGTGCAAATGCAATTTCCACCGCATTGCGCCATTTAGCAATTTCCCAATTGTCCAATTTCCATTGAGCTGGCAAGATTATGACGCGTCGCGCCAGCATGTAAAATCAGGATTTTTTAGTTTAATTCCATAGGCAAAAAGGGTCATTTTGCTACCCCTCTATGTACTCCTTAACATGGGATTTGGCCTCATTTTAACCTAAAAATACTAGTTTTCTCTCAAAGTTGTTCAAGAACAAGACCTAGAGTTTCTAATCTAAGATCAAAATCATCAAGATTCCTTCGTTAAATTTTCAAGAATCAAGAAACTAAGGTATGCAGATGTTGATTTCTTAATTCTTGGGTCTCTTTCACCCAAGAAGCTTAAGAATCCATTTTAAAAATTAAAGATTCTTATGTTTATGAGTTTTCATGATTCATGTGAACTGAAATTGAAGTTCATGCGATTATTGAGCTTTAATTTATGTTTGTTTACATGGTTTTCAAGATTTGACCCTAGCATGTGATATTCATGTGATGTTTAGCTAAAGCCTCTTCAAGTTGCTTGTTAAGAGATGTGTTCATGTCAATTAGGTGTAAAAATTGTTGAATAAGCAAAGCATGATCCCCATATGTTTGATAAAATGCATATATGATGGAATTAGAGCCATTCTAGCATGTTGATTAGAAATCCTCAATAGTATGCAAGCCCATGCATGCCAAGTGTTTGTTGAAAATCCTTAGTAAATGAATTGTGACATGATAGAATGAAATTCCAAAATTATGTGCTCTTTGATACATTCTAATACTTTAATACACGCTAAGTGTTTGATGCAAGCATGTCTCCCTATACTATCACATGTTTATGATTTCTAAATGCTAGAAGAGATGCTTTAGTAATTGTGAAGGTGAATGAATGTCCATGGACTTAATAATTCAAGAATGGTTGTGATTTACTTTTATGTTATTGAGTCTTGGGGGTATTTACACCTGACAATTTAGCTGCAGTCTAGACCCTGTATCAGTTTTCACGATAATCTCAGTCAAGCCACGATTCTCAGGAGTCAGTGAGTTATAGAACTCTGTACTGTCAGATATATACAAAATATAAGTAATCTCCATAGTCTTAGCACCGCTAGTAATATAGCCTCAGTTCTATACTCAACAAAGATCTAGTAGTATTCAAGTGTTCAATTCTGACCTCTGTAGTAACCGAGTAGTCTATTCAAAGATCAGTGTCATTCAGTCAGATAATGAGATTCAGTAGTATTCCATCAGATACGAAACCAAGTAAATTTAGTTTAACTCAATAAGATCATTCGAGAAACATGATCGATATTAGATTTAGCTTAGTTTGTGTTCAGTTAAGATTCTGTTCAGGTTCTTTTAGTTTAGAGTAGGAACTAGCATCGAGCGAGGGAAGGAATAACGGCTCCCCATCAAAGAGGCAGTCGTTAGGAGCAATCCTTAAACTCTAAAACTGTGTAGCCAGTGCAGGATGCAGGATTCACCCATTAGGAAAGACTAGTCACCCGTCAGATAGGCTTGACTATTATATTGCCTTAGGTTTGACTTCCTGCGAGGATCACTCATTAGATAGTCTTAACTTGAGTGGACTTTACTCGTGGCACGGTATTGACACACTTCCAGCTGGGGTTACAAGTTTGACCCACCAGTTGAGATTTGGGGTATGTCGGTTGATGATAGGCGAATTTACGTGCCTATATCAATATATTTTGCCCATATTTTAGCCTAGTTTTGAGAACTAATTATCTATTTCATGCACTTTTAGTCCTTTTTCCTATAAATGAGCTAACAAACATGATTAGTAAAGTTTCAGGTATAAATGATGCAAAATACAACATTTTATGGCTTACTTGACGCAAAAGAAAGCTCACAAACGAAGTGGAAAGGAGATGGATGCCTAAAGGACCAAATCTGCTGCATGGAAAATCTGTCCCGGGCTAAAACAACAATTCTGAAGACTTTGGGGACTTACAGACACAAAGCAGGATTTTTACCATGATACATTAACCTAGTGCAATTAGGTTATGTGTTTCACTAATCTATTTGGATTATGATATTGTAACCTTACCCTAGTACATTTGGGTCACGGATTTCATTAGTATATTAGGATTTGGTTATTTGTTTCATTAGCTTAGTAGGAGTAGGATAGGAGTATTATAAATACCCTATCATGTTAGAGATTTTTATACATTCTACACTTAATACAATTCTTAAGTCTTAATTCTTAATTCTTAATTCTTCAATTCTTCACTTAATTCAACAATTAATTTTCTTCCATCCCTCTCATCTTCCACTACAAACACTTCTAATCTACTCTTCTATTCTTAAATTGCACAACAAGAGAATCGTTACTTGCTACGGAATCACCAAAACCACACGCCTAAACACCTACTTTTCACGCCATCCACCATGCAAAACGTGATATCCTTTGCATTCATGGGTAACTAAACCTCTTAGTTGGGGTTATGGAAGCCGAATGAGTTACTATCTATAGCTATGAGTTTGTGAGTTCAAGACAAGTATATTGCTTATATCATTACGCTCTTCATCTTAATCTACATTCTTTGCGGTTGCAAACGCAAGAATACGCCAGTCTAACATTTAACTTGTTCGAGAGAAAGGTTATTTGTCTGGAAAAGAGATAATGTCAAGGTAGTAGGACACCCTTTCCTATTAAAAAGCTAGTGCCGTAACTGGACTAACCTCTTGGAGAATTAGTACCGTTAGACACGCTTTAAGCTCGAGAGAGTTAAAGTGAAATAGTCCTTGTTCAGGTCGAGAGACGCTTGGATTTACCATCGACTACAATTCTCTATAAGCAATTGCATGTCAAGACTCTACACACTCATAGCCGATAGAGACGTACACCTCAGAAGGTGGACATAACCCCAACGCTTTAATTCTCATTGTTTCACAACCTACGAAATACTCTCTTTTTACTTTGCTATTTTCAGCTTTTATTTCATTACTTTGGTTACTTATTACAATCCCCCCTTCTTACGAGACTTGCACCAAAAGTCTATTAATTTTGCTTACTTGTTGGCCAAGCTATTCCCTGTGGGATCGACACCCAACCCAGGTTGGGTTCTATATTTGCTAACGACCGCTTTACACTCCCACGAGAGCTGTAGATTGAGCGTTATCAAAAATTGGCGCCGTTGCCGGGGAATACGAGTGTCAGTCAAGTTTTTGATAATTACTAGACCCTTTGGTCAAAGATTCTCGTACTTTTACTTTTAGTTTTTGTTTTTGTTTATTGCAGGTTTTTCTTTTAGTGCATGCCCCATACTAGAAGTTCTGGTCAACCGTTATTACCAATCAATCCTGAACCACAACGAATTAGAAGAATGGAAGCACAAGCTGAAATCGACAGGATGGCTGCTCAATACGAGCAAGCAAGATTAGCTGCTCTTGCCGCTGCTCTAGTCCAACAACAAAACATTGATAATCCTGGACGAGCAACAAATCCTGACGATGAAGATTTAGGTGATGACGAGTTACTGAACCCTAGGCGTGATGCTGAAATTATAACACCTGCCAATCGAAGAGGTCGACAAGCTCGGTATAGGTATGATCGCCAACCTTTGCAACCAGCTTTCGACGATGATGATGATGATCTTGATGGTGCCAGAGCCACTGGAGCTATAATTCCACCACTATTAGCGCCCGGAGCCAAGTTCAACATCACAAGCACCATGATTCAGTTATTGCAACTCAAGGGATTATTTGGTGGACTAGTAGGCGATGATCCGAATATGCATCTCATCAACTTTATTTCTACATGCAAGTCTTTTGACAATCCTGGTGTTGGTCAGAATGCTATTCGATTACATCTATTCCCATTGTCTCTGTCTGGGGAGGCAACACTATGGTTGAATGGGCTGACTCCTGATTCAATTACAAATTGGAGGCAATTGAGAGACGCTTTCCTAGAAAGATTCTTTCCGCCATCCAAAAGGGCTCAATTGAGAGATGAAATCAGCAACTTTCGTCAGCTTCCCTCTGAAGCTCTTCACGAAACATGGGAGAGGTTCAAGACAAAGCTAGCGAGATGCCCAAACCATCACATGACTAATGTTCACCTCATGGAGATCTTGTATAGAGCCTTGAATTTAGTAACTAAACCAGTGGTGGACAACGCAGCTGGAGGTTCTTTTATGGACCTTACCTTTGGTCAAGCAAGCAATATGCTAGATCGAATGACTAAGCAAAGTAGAGCTTGGCATACCAGGGACTCTGAGGTAGCAAGCCCCACTTTATCTATTGGCATGTCTGCAGACCAAAGAAGAAGAGAAGAAGAACGTGAGCAAGACATGGCGCACATGAAAACACAATTGGATCTTCTGACAAAGCACTTATTATCAGGGAAGACCGAAAAAGTGAAAGCTGTGGCGCTAAAAGGCGGAAACGAATCTGATTCGGAAGAAGAGGCCAACTACTTGACCAATCAGGGGGGTTTCCGAGGGAATACCCAAGGAAACCAAGGTCGGAACTATTATGATAAATCTGGAAACAAAGACCAAGGTAGTTGGAAGAAAAACAATGAAAAGAGTGGTTTGTACGTTCCCCCTGGTAAACGTGATACCACCACATCTAATTCTATGGAAGACATGATGGCTAAGTTATTAAAATAAGTGGAAGCAACGAGCGCGGGAGTTAAGGAGGTGATTGATGATTTGTCCTCCATGAATCAATTAGTTGATTCTCATTCCACTTCTATCAAGCAAATAGAGCAGCAATTGAGCCAACTTTCTGCAGCATTCAATCAAAGAAAGGCTGGCACCTTACCCAGCGATACTGTGCAAAACCCAAGGAATGATGGGTCATGCATGGCCATCACTACCAGAAGTGGTAAGGTGCTGGAAACTTCAGAAAAAGGCAAGCAAGTGGTTGACGGAACAACAGATATGTACGCCACACCTAGTGACGTCACAAGAGAAGAAGCCGCAACATCTAATTCCAACGTCAAGGACGTTTCACCTAGTGACGTGCAGCCTGAAAAAAAATAATAAACGGAAGAAAGAGGAAAAGAAAGCCATGGAGAGAACACTTCCATACCCACCACCACCTTTTCCACAAAGATTGAAGAAGGTGGCCGATGACACTAAGTTCAGCAAATTTATGACCATGTTGAAGCAGCTGACTATTAATGTTCCGTTGGTAGAGGCACTTGAACAAATGCCTGGGTGTGCAAAGTTTATGAAAGATCTTTTGACTAAGAAGAGGGCAGCAAGTTATGAGCTAAAAGATGATGTGCACCATTGTAGTGCAATAGCTACTCGATCGATAGTTCAGAAGAAGGCCGACCCCGGAGCTTTCACGATTCCTTACACCGTCGGATCTTTGGACTTTGCTAAAGCATTGTGTGACTTAGGCGCCAGCATCAACTTGATGCCATTATCGATCTATAAGAAGTTGGGGTTAGGAGATCCTACACCAACGAATATGAGGCTTGTGATGGCGGATAGGTCGGTAAAACGACCGGTTGGTATTCTATGCGATGTCTTGGTGAAGGTATCTTCATTCATATTTCCAGCAGACTTTGTCATCTTGGATTCTGAAGCAGATTCAGAGGTTCCCATAATCTTGGGATGCCCTTTCTTTGCTACGGGAAGTGTGCTCATAGATTTGAGAGCTAATGAGCTTTCATTCCGAATAAATGACGAAGTGGTTCGCTTTGATGTTTGCAAATCAATGAAGCAACCCAAAGATCTGAGTGTATTTTCTGTGGCTGATGTTGTATTTGATGATGAGAACGAGTTACTTGTTGAAGAGCAAATTCTTGATGATCCTTTGGAGGTTTCGCTCATGAAAGGAGAGAATGATGATGCTGAAATTTCTGAAGACGATATTTGTGCTCTATGGGGATTAGGGACATATCACTATACCCCTAAAAAGCTGGATCTTGATCTCAAGAATCGACCCACACCTCCAGCTAAGCCATCTATTGAAGAACCACCCACGTTAGAATTGAAGGAGCTGCCAAGCCATTTGAAATACGCCTTCTTAGGAAGCGGAAACACTCTTCCAGTCATTGTAGCAGCCGATTTGGGTGAGCAGCAAGTTGCAGCTCTTATTGCAATCTTACGCAAGTATATTAGAGCTATTGGATGGACCATTGCGGATATTATTGGTATTCTACCTGGGATTTGCACACATAAAATTCAGCTTTAAGAAAAGTGCACACCCACCATTGAACATCAAAGAGGTCTAAACCCACCAATGCAAGAGGTGGTGAAGAAGGAGATTATCAAGTGGTTAGACGCAGGAGTCGTGTATCCTATTTCTGATAGTACATGGGTAAGCCCAGTACAATGTGTTCCCAAAAAAGGAGGTATGACGGTGGTTGCGAATGCAAAGAATGAGCTTATTCCACTCAGGCCCGTTACTGGATGGAGAGTATGTATGGACTACCGCAAGCTAAATTCTTGGACGCTCAAGGATCACTTCCCCATGCCATTTATGGACCAAATGCTAGATCGATTAGCGGGGAAAGGATGGTTTTGCTTCTTGGATGGTTATTCAGGTTACAATCAGATTTGTATTGCCCCCTAAGACCAAGAGAAGACAACGTTTACATGCCCATATGGTACTTTTGCCTTCAAACGCATGCCATTCGGGTTGTGTAACGCACCAGCCACCTTTTAATGTTGTATGATGTCTATTTTCTCTGATATGGTAGAAGACACTTTGGAGGTATTTATTGACGACTTTTCAGTTGTTGGTGAGTCTTTTGAAGCATGTTTGGCAAAATTGAGCATGGCATTGCAAAGATGTGTAGAGTTCAACCTTGTGCTGAATTGGGAGAAGTGCCACTTCATGGTAAAAGAAGGAATCGTTCTTGGGCACAAGATTTCCAAAAGAGGAATAGAGGTTGATCGCGCCAAAATAGAGGTAATTGAGAAGCTACCACCTCCAATTTCGGTGAAGGGAGTTCGTAGTTTTCTTGGCCATGCTGGGTTTTATCGTAGATTCATCAAAGACTTCTCCAAAATTTCTAGTCCATTGTGCAAACTATTGGAGAAAGATGCAAAGTTTGACTTTAATGATGATTGATTAAAGGCATTCAAATGCCTTAAAGAAAAACTCATTGAAGCCCCTATCATGGTAGCACCAGATTGGACGCTCCCGTTCAAAGTCATGTGTGATGCTAGTGGTGTAGCCGTTTGTGCTGTTCTTTGACAGAGAAAGGAGAAATTATTTCATCCTATCTACTATGCGAGTAAGGTCCTAAATGAATCCCAAAGGAACTACACTATTACTGAACAAGAGCTCTTAGCGGTTGTGTATGCGTTTGAGAAGTTCCGTGCCTATCTATTGGTTACTAAGGTGATCGTTCATACAGACCATGCAACTCTTAGGTATCTAATGACAAAGAAGGATGCAAAACCAAGGCTGATTCGATGGGTATTGCTGCTGCAAGAGTTTGATTTCGAAGTCAAAGATAGAAGAGGTTGTGAGAACCAAGTGGCTGATCACCTATCCAGACTTGAGAATGAGTATGTGGTGCAACCAGAAAATCAGATTGATGATGCATTCCCTGACGAGGAGATACTAGCAACAACAATGGAGAAATTACCATGGTATGCCGACTTTGCAAATTTCGTGGTGAGTAATGTGTTACCTTCCAATTTAGCTTACCACCAGAGGAGGAAGTTTATCATGACGTTCAACACTACTATTGGGATGAGCCTTATTTGTTTCGAAGATGCGCGGATGGTATCATTCGACGATGTATATCCCATGAAGAAGTACCTACTATATTGGAAGCATGCCACACTTCGCAAGTTGGAGGACATCATGCAGGGAATCGAACGACAAGGAAAGTCTTGCAAAGCGGTTATTATTGGCCTACAATATTCAGAGATGCATACGACTATGTGCGAAGGTGTGACCAATGCCAACGTCAAGGTGCTATTTCAAAACACCATGAAATGCCCATGTCCAAAATTCTGGAGGTAGAACTCTTTGATGTGTGGGGTATTGATTTCATGGGACCATTCGTGAATTTATTTGGAATGAAGTACATCCTGGTTGCTGTGGATTATGTGTCAAAATGGGTGGAAGCTGTAGCATTGGCCGACAACGAAGGAAAGCGTGTGGTAGCGTTTTTAAAGAAGAATATCTTCTCTCGCTTTGGAGTACCTCGTACTATCATAAGTGATGGAGGATCTCACTTTTGCAACAAGCTATTCAAATCTGTATTGGCCAAGTATGGAGTCAAGCAACACAAGGTAGCTACGCCTTATCATCCCCAAACCAGTGGACAAGTTGAGGTTTCCAACCGCGAGATCAAGCAAATCCTTGCCAAGACGGTTAATGCGAATAGGAAGGACTGGTCTCGAAAGCTAGATGATGCACTATGGGCGTATAGGACTGCATTCAAGACACCCATTGGCATGTCACCTTATTAGCTAGTTTATGGGAAAGCTTGTCACCTACCCATCGAGCTTGAATACAAGGCATTGTGGGCATTGAAGCACTTGAATCTGAATTGGGATGATGTGAAGAACCTGAGGTTGGAGCAGCTGAACGAACTAGATGAATTTCTTCTCCATGCATATGAAAGATCAGATTTATACAAGGAGCGGATGAAGAAGTATCATGATCAGCGGATTGTTAGACGAAACTTCCAAAAAGGTGACATGGTACTACTCTTTAATTCTAGACTCAAGCTCTTCCCAGGTAAGTTAAAATCAAAATGGTCTGGTCCATTTAAAGTCATCCAAGTCTACTCGTCTGGAGTAGTCGAATTGGAAAACAATGAGGGTGTTATCTTCAAAGTGAATGGCCAACGTGTCAAGCCATATATCGGTCCTCTTGACTCGATGAATGACATGGCCATCACTTATCTCGACGAAGTCTAAGTACTCGAGATTACTACGTCGATCCACAACAATAAATAAGGCGCTAGATGGGAGGCAACCCATCGTTTTATTGTTTTATCTTGTCGTTTTAGTATTTTTTTTTTCTCTTTTTGATAAATGAAAATCCAAAAATAAGAGTCGTGCCATGACCAAAACTAAGGCGCTTGGTGGGAGGCAACCCATCGTACTAATCGTTTTCATTTGTTTTGAGCTAATATAGGTGCAAGAAGTATGCAACGAGGAGATTGATTTCAATTGACGATTTGGTCGCATTTTATGGTAAAGTCGATAAGGTAGGAATGGTGATGCATAAGGCTATGAATTGAGCCTTTCTCACATCATAATAGACTTCGAGGAAGGCTAGGCCTTGGTAAAAATAAGCCACGAACGATGCACAACCTATTCTATAGCCTAAGGACTCGGAATCTAGTGTGCTATACACTATGCGCCGCCTATTCCTAGGTATGCTTTTGACTATGCGCCGCCTATGCTATGGCATTTGAGATACTGAGACCAAATTCCATAGACTATGCGGCGCATATGTCTAGAAATGCCATAGACTATGCGGCGCATATGTCCCATTATGCCATGGACAATGCGCCGCATATGTCATTGATATGCCGAGAGATATGCGCCGCATATATGGTGATCTTGTCCCCAAATCCGATTGTAAATGGGTCATAACCCGACCCATACTCTTCCTATATAAAGGGGACTTGGTTTTATAACACAACCACATTAGAAACAACCCTAAAGGCGCCGCATAACACTCCAAATCCTCTCAAAATTTTCTTCCTTTGTTCTTCCAATTCACAACAACTTCTCCACAATCTTCAAGCAAGTAAGTACTCTCTTATTCTTCATCTATTTATCGTAAGTACTACGTTGATATGCTTATTATATTTTGCTAAATCATGTGAGATTGGTGGTGATGTTCATGTGTTTGGATAATTGTTACAAGATCGTGTGATTGAATATATACGTAGGGAATTCTTGACTTGTTTCCGACTTGAATTTTGTTTCGATAGCATTGTTATGATAGTTGCTGAATTAATATGACTATGAATATTGCTTAAGATTGTTGGTTGGATGATTACATGATAGACTATCCCGGCCATCCGGATAAGGTTATAGTGCCTATCGACTTAGGAGGTTGTGCTTGTTGTAAGAATAATAAGTCCATGTGGTATCCCCTAGGTTGTAGTGTTGCTATATCCACCATGAAAGTAGTCCAATGTCTGTAAATAAGTGATGTAATGCTAATTTTCTTGTCGGAATACAATCCTAAAACGGATGTCGACGAAATCTGAGTACTCGACCACTTTCACTTCACTGATTTGTGTTAACAAGATTAAGTGTGGGGTGGTACCCCTAGTGCCTGCATATAGATTGTATAAAGTTAGATTGTGCTGCAACTAACATTATTTCTAGTCTTAGGTACAATGGCACCTAAAGCAAAGCAAGGCAAAGAGAAGGCTACCATGTCCCGAAAGGACAAGAAGAGAAGTCGAAAAGACCAAGGAGAATCATCTTCAGCACACTTACCACGAAGAATGTTCAGAATAAAGTGGGTTCTTGAGGAAGAAGCCAAAGCATGGTACAGCAGCAACAAAGAAAAGAAATATGTGCACGTCGACTTGATCCACAAGGAGACCTTAGCAAAGAAGGAGCTGTAAATGTTGGCTAAAATAATGGCTTTGAAGCTAGATTTCATCTTCCGCGACATGGGAGAGTGCAATCTTGACTTGACAAGAGAATTCTATGCCAACTGGTCGCCAAACACAACAGGCAACGAAGTCAAAATTCGTGGCCAAGTGTTACAGCTTACAGCGGATTGGATCAACTCTTTTCTTGGCCTACCTTTGGTCGACACAGCACCATACAAAGAGCTGTACAGTAGGCCTCCTTACAGAGCAATCCGACACACGCTTTATGGAAGCAGATCGATGGCAAGATGGGGCAGACATAAGGAAACAGGCCGTCACAACACCTTCCCCTATGCTCCACTAAATAGGGAAGCAAGAATCTGGATGTGCATTGTCAACTCATGCCTTATTCCTGGGACGCAATACACCAAGATATCGAGAGATAGAGTGTGTTTGGTTTATGCGTTGATGACGAATGTCCCTATCAACTTTGGGGCAATCATTCGATCTACCATGAGGAAGGCCAGACTCCACCGAAGGTCCCATTTCACATTAGGCAATTTGTTGACAGCAATGTTGTGGAAGGAGGATATAGAAGAGGAACCAGCTGACCACAAACTCCAACATAACCCAAAGAAGGTTGACCTCACCAAGGTCAAAGATGCTGAAACAACGCATGGAGTCAACCTTACTACTGCGGAGAGACATGCTTGTGACGAGAGTTTCTTCCGTCATCTCTATGGCATGACACGATTCACTATGATGAGTGGTGGACGTATTCCAACTGCTGAAGAGCTCCAACAGCTGGACCACGACTACCCAATGAACAGGCATGCCCGGGAGATGTGTGGAGTGGGCGTATATTTTGAGGAACCTCTTGACGATGACGTGCCAACTGACGATGATAGACGCTTGCCTGATTCTGATGATGAGGAGAACTCTGACGATGACTCTTATGATGATTCAGACGAAGGGGGTATGACCCCCGACATTGATGAAGAGTCCAACTAAACCAGGTTCTTCGCATTTATTTTCCACTGAGGGCAGTATCCCGTCTAAGTGTGGGGTGGCAGAATCTGCATGCTATACTTCTTTGTTTGCACCTATGTTTATATGTTTGCTTGTTTACTTTGTTTTTTTTTTAGTCCATTTTTTTTTGTTTTTTTTCGTTTGACGTTTTTTTTAATTTTTTAGGAGTAAAATTTTTCTAGCTACGCATGAAATTATTTTGATAGGCAGCATGAGATTAGAACACGAGTATGTGCTACAATTGTGAATATTGAGACATTTAGGCTCTAGTTGTGACTTATTATGTGATATTGTGTGACTCAGTTCCTTCATTTGTTGGGTCGAGAGTCTATATTACTTCCAATCAAGTCGACCATGTGCCTTGTGTGTGCGAGATAATAGTATATTCTATGTTTGTGGCTGATGCTAGAACTTTCCTGGTATGTATGCAAAGCAAAAATAAGGAGTGTAAGTTTAGGATATGATTTAGGCAATTCTTTGGCAACCTATACATGTTTACCTTCAGTTTTACCTACCCATGTACATCATCCTAGTTAACCCTTTTGAGCCTTTAGCCTATTTCTTTGACAACCTTGTATGTAAGCCTAATCCATTTTTTTTCAAGACCGTAATTTGATCCAAATTCCTAAGTGCTCTAAAGTGAAAAAGTCATGTGACTACATAAGAGGAAATTGGGTGATTATGATGCTTTAAATTGCAATGGTGCTTGAATGTGTTATGAAAAAGAAAGTGCTGTCATAAGAGGTATGTTGTGAAAAGAAAAAAAGGAAAAGAAAGCTGAAAAGTGAGTTGTGCTTAAAATTGAAAAACAAAAGAGGAGAACAAGGGTGGTGGAACAAAAGAAAGAAGAAAGGTTGAAAGAAGAAAGTGTCAATGATACAATGTGATGTGTTAAAGTGCTTAGGAACTTAGTCACTATTCCGGGCCAAAATAGTTGATCCTACCCGTCCCTTAGCCTACATTACAACCATCAAAAGACCTACTTGATCCTAATCTTAACATTCCGATATTTAGTAGAGTACTACATTAAAGGCAAGCTTATGGTCATTAGTTGCTACATATGAATTCTTTGTGAGAGTGAGAGCAAGGACATCTTGATACCCATGTTTGAAAAATATGCTATATTTGTGAGTGATTATGGGTACTATATTGTGAGACACACATGGTTGATGAGTTTTGGATAGTTGTATATGATTCTATGTACCTTAACGTTTGCATGCGAGCTGATCACCATCACGAGTCTATGCTTGAGGTTAAATTGTTTCTACTTATAATCGGAAAGCTACTCTTTGTTGATAATTGTTGTGCTTGTCTTGATAAATGTTTTGTGTTGTTGCTGTAAAAACCTTAAGTCGATGCTTAGAAGGACATGATATGTTGTTCGAGGACGAACAAAGATCTAAGTGTGGGGTGTTGATGATAGGCGAATTTACGTGCCTATATCAATATATTTTGCCTATATTTTAGCCTAGTTTTGAGAACTAATTATCTATTTCATGCACTTTTAGTCCTTTTTCCTATAAATGAGCTAACAAACATGATTAGTAAAGTTTCAGGTATAAATGATGCAAAATACAGCATTTTATGGCTTACTTGATGCAAAATAAAGCTCACAAACGAAGTGGAAAGGAGATGGACGCCTAAAAGACCAAATCTGCTGCATGGAAAATCTATCCCGGGCTAAAACAACAATTCTGAAGACTTTGGGGACTTACAGACACAAAGCTGGATTTTGACCAAGATACATTAACCTAGTGCAATTAGGTTATGTGTTTCACTAATCTATTTGGATTATGATATTGTAACCTTACCCTAGTACATTTGGGTCAAGGATTTCATTAGTATATTAGGATTTGGTTATTTATTTCATTAGCTTAGTAGGAGTAGGATAGGAGTATTATAAATACCCTATCATGTTAGAGATTTTTATACATTCTATACTTAATACAATTCTTAAGTCTTAATTCTTAATTCTTCAATTCTTCACTTAATTCAACAATTAATTTTCTTCCATCCCTCTCATCTTCCACTACAAACACTTCTAATCTACTCTTCTATTCTTAAATTCCACAACAAGAGAATCGTTACTTGCTACGGAATCACCAAAACCACACGCCTAAACACCTACTTTTCACGCCATCCACCATGCAAAACGTGATATCCTTCGCATTCATGGGTAACTAAACCTCTTAGTTGGGGTTATGGAATCCGAATGAGTTACTATCTATATCTATGAGTTTGTGAGTTCAACAAAAGTATATTGCTTATATCATTACGCTCTTCATCTTAATCTACATTCTTTGCAGTTGCAAACGCAAGAATACGCCAGTCTAACATTTAACTTGTTCGAGAGAAAGGTTATTTGTCTGGAAAAGAGATAATGTCAAGGTAGTAGGACACCCTTTCCTATTAAAAAGCTAGTGCCGTAACTGGACTAACCTCTTGGAGAATTCGTACCGTTAGACACGCTTTAAGCTCGAGAGAGTTAAAGTGAAATAGTCCTTGTTCAGGTCGAGAGACGCTTGGATTTACCATCGACTACAATTCTCTATAAGCAATTGCATGTCAAGACTCTACACACTCATAGCCGATAGAGACGTACACCTCAGAAGGTGGACATAACCCCAACGCTTCAATTCTCATTGTTTCACAACCTACGAAATACTCTCTTTTTACTTTGCTATTTTCAGCTTTTATTTCATTACTTTGGTTACTTATTACAATCCCCCCTTCTTACGAGACTTGCACCAAAAGTCTATTAATTTTGCTTACTTGTTGGCCAAGCTATTCCCTGTGGGATCGACACCCAACCCAGGTTGGGTTCTATATTTGCTAACGACCGCTTTACACTCCCACGAGAGCTGTAGATTGAGCGTTATCATCGGTTAAGTGAGTATTTCCCACAGTTGCAGTTTCAGTATCAATCTTCAGAAATTAGGATTGTCTAATATAGTCATCTATCTTAGTGAGGAACTCAGATAATTATATGCTCATGGACCACCCATTAGATAGGTATAGTCCTATATAAAGTTATTGAGTAATCTTATTATTAGATCTATAGATCACCCACCAGATAAGCTTGATCTCAGTCTCAGATTCAGTTGAGTAATCTCATTATCAAATCCAGATATCACCCATCAGATAGGCTTGATCTCAGTCTCAGATTTAGCTGAGTAATCTCATTATCATATCCAGAGATCACCCATCAGATAGTCTTGATCTCAGTCTCCGATTCAGTTGAGTGATCTCATTATCAGATCCAAAGATTACCCATTAGATAGTCTTAATTTCAGTCTCAAATTTAGTTGAGTATTCTTGTTATCAGATCTAGAGATCACCTGTCAGATAGGCTTGATCTTATTCTCAGATTCAGTTGAGTATTCTTGTTGTCAGTTTCAAACATAATCATTTCTTATCATTGATAGTAGATTTTGAAATCATCCATTAGAGAGGTTTGATCTTTGATGCAGTCAGTCGAGAGTAAAAACCTCATAATTCAGTCATTGATATGAGTAGATTCAGTTAATCAGTCTCAGTATCATCAGTTTTTGAGATCACTCGCTAGATAAAACTATATAGTACTCAGTTATCAGGATCAGATAATTCAGTGTTCAGTATCTCAGCCATTAGTAGTGTGTTCAGATAGAAGTAAAGTAGTATCTGAGTTTCAGTATTTTGAGTCGCGATAATTTCAGTTATGGTTCATGCATTCATGCATGTGTTCTCATTCAGTACTCTCATGATTTTTCAGTTAAGTAATTATTCATGCATGAGCCCTTGCATTTAGTCTTACCTCATCTTCATACTCAGTACATTTCCATACTGACTCATTTGCGCTATGATGTTTTATTTGACATGATAGGTTTAGAGGCATGAGATCCAGAGTACCCTTAACAGCTCTGTCCCAGTCAATAGCAGTAGACGTAGCAGTGAGTCCCCTTTAGTTGAGGATGATCCTTATTTTATTATCACATTAGATTTAGTTATTTTTAGTAGACGAAGTTAGTTGGGGACATGTCCCATCAACTCCACAGTTCAGAAAGTTTAAAGGCTTTTCGGACAGGTGTATCAATAATCAGGTTTCAATTTTGAGTATTTTTAGATGTTTTAAACCTTATGGACAATTTCCGCATTTATTATCAATATTATGCAGTGTTCAAGTATAGATATCAGTAGAGGGTTGGCTTGTGGTCCTTTAGGATCATGAGCACCGTGTGACGTTCTGATTCTATAAAATCAGGTTGTTATATTTTTTATCATGAGTCATTTCCAAGAGTCATAGTCAAGAGGATGATTTCCTTGGTTTCATACTATTGTGACGATGAGTCCACCCAATGATACATTTAGTCTGACAATGTATTGTGTGTTGGACTCATTTCCACTGACTAAAATCTTTTGGCCATTTACTATAATGACAATGATTCTTCCCTATGATTTGTTGTTTTTAATAATGGGTCATTTCCAAAGTCGTTGGCACATGCATTCTACCAGTGCCATAGAGGATTAAGGCGAGACTGGTGATGTTGGAAATCTGATGTTGGAAATCTAACTCAACAATAGAAGATTACGGTGAGACTAGTGATGTTGGAAAGCTAATTTAATAGACTATCTTTTGGTAGGTCTAGAGCTTAAAAACTTGGGGTATTACAATATCTCCCCCTTGGGATTATTCGTCCTTGAATAAACCTGACTAAGCTAAAGTACTACGGGAAAACCTAAAATTTTCCACTAAATATTTACGAGTTGAATCATGAATTGACATATAAATCTATGACTTATGCATGGAATGAACTGAACTCAAGAATGCATGCTATGACGTGAAAATAGTTGGATGACCTCAGATATAAATGAAAGAATTAATTAATTAAGGGAACTATTACCTTATGTTGGAACTGGGTTCGAAGAGAAAATATGGGGCTTATTTGGCCAGCATATAGATCTCTGCTTCCCAAGTATCTCCCCTAACTGTTTGATTTCTCCATAGAACCTTTACCAAAGCGACCTATTTATTTCTTAACCTATGAGTCTAAATATCTCAGATGGGACCTCTTTATAAGAGAGACTATTTTCCACTCCAAAAAGGACTACAAATGCTAGCTTACCAATGCAATTCTTTAACAAGGAGACATGGAAGACTGGATGCATTGATACTAACTCTAAAGTCTATTCCAACTCATAGTCTACCTTACCATATCGACTCAAAATAATTTAAGGGCCAACGTAGTAGGGACGAAGCTTCCCCTTCTTAGAATATCTCCTCACCCCCTTCATGGGAGAAAACTTCAAGTAGACAAAATCACTAATATCAAACTCCAGCTCCTTCCTTCTCATATTTGGATAATATTTCTTATGACCCTGACCAGTTTTCATCCTTTCATCTAAACTTTATTCCTTGCCTCATGTACTACATCCGTCCCTAACAAAATATCTTTACTTACCTCAAACAAACCAATAGGAGATCTACACCTCCTATCATAAAGAGCCTCAAATGGGCCATCTGAATAGTGGAGTGATATATGCTATTAAAAATAAGCTCAATCAAAGGCAAGTAGTCATCCCAACTACCCTTGAAATCGATAACACATGCCATCAACATGTCCTCTAAGGTCTGGATGGTCCTCTCATCCTGACTGTCTATGGGTGAAAGTTATACTAATACGAACTTGGGTACTAAGACCCTTCTGGAGAGACTTCCATAATTGAGAGGTAAATTGAATACCTTTATCTGAAATAATAGTCAAAGGGACTCTGTGAAATTTTACTAAAGGTAATCCATAAAATTTCACTAACTTCCTAAGATAGAGTTTATCATAATCTTTGGCTGAATTTGAGGTGTTAACGGGCAAGAAATAAGATAACTTAGTCATTCCATCCATGATGGCCCAAATAGAATTATGTGTCTATGCGTACGAGGAAACCCCATAATAAAGTTTGTATTCACCATTTTCCACTTACAAGTAGGAATCTACTAAGGGTGTCACCAATAAGATTGGCCTTAACCTGGTTGTACAAGATGCTCATATCATAATCAATCAACAACTCTAACCATTTTTTCTGACAAAGATTTAGATCTTTCTGACTGAGCACATACTAAAGGCTCTTGTAATCAGTAAACAAATTAACATAAACCCCATAAAGATAATGTCTCCAGAATATTAAGGTAAAAACAACTAGTGCCTATTCAAGATCATGAGTTGGGTAGTTCTTCTTATGAGGCTTTAGTAGCCTTGAGAAATATGCTATTATTTTGCCTCGCTGCATCAACACACAACCTATACCAACTATGGAAGCATTAAAATATACCATAAAGACATCTGAAACCTTTGGTTGATTCAAAACTAGAGCGGAGGTGAGTCGAGTGTTCAACTCCTAAAAACTCTTGTCAAAAGAATTATACAACTTAAAATTGACCTTTTTCTATGTCAATCTAGACGTGGGAGAAGAAATATAGGAAAATCCTTCAACAAACCATTGGTAATAACGTTCAAAACCTAAGAAAATCTTAATACCAAATGAAGAGATAGGTCTAGGCTAGTTTTTCACTTCTTTAATATTTTAACGATCAACTTGACTACCTTCATCAGAAATAATATAACCAAGAAAGCCTATTGAATTTAAAAAGAATTCATACTTCATAAACTTAGAAAAAAAATGGTAATCCTTAAGATTCCATAAGATAATTCTCAAATGATCTGCATGTTCAGCCTCACTCCAAGAATAAATGAGGATGTCATCTATGAAGACCATAATGAACATGTCCAAGTAGTGCTTGAACACTATTTTCAACAAGTCCATAGAAGCTACAGGAGTATTCATTAGTGAGAAAGACATAACAATAAATTCAAATTATCCATATCGAGTTCTAAAGGCTGTCTTTGGAATGTCATAATCTCTGACCTTAAGCTGATGATAGTTGGATCTAGGTCTATCTTAGAGAAACAATTAGGACCCTGAAGTTGGTCAAACAAGTCATCAATCATAGGGATATGATACTTATTCTTGACTGTGACTTTGTTAACTAATGGTAGTCGATGCACATTTTGAGAGAGTCATCTTTCTTGCGTAGAAAGAAAACTGAAGCACCCCATAGAGAGACACTAGGCCTGATAAAACCCTTTTCTAGGAGATATTTCAATTGTTCTTTCAATTCCTTAAGGTCGTCTAAATCAAATTTATTAGGTGGGATTAATATAGGATGGGTGATTGGAAGAAGATGTATTCTAAATTCAATCTCCCTTTCAAGAGAACCTTTGGGTAAAACTTCAAGAACCACTTCTGGAAATTCATTGACCACTAGAACTGACTCAAGATTCAGGGTTTTAGACCTTGAATTTTTAAATCGAATAAGATGATAGATGCACACTTTGGAAATTATTTTCCTCACATTAAGGTATTAGATAAACCGACCTATACATATTGAGGTTCTACCCTTCCACTCTAATATTGGTTCATTTGGAAACAGAAACTGGACTACTCTATTTCTACAATCAACTAAGGCATGACAAAAGTAGATCTAATCCATGCCAAGAACAATATCAAAATTGATCATTTCTAACTCTACAAGATCAACTAAAATGACCTTCATGGATATTATGACTAACCAATCTCTATATACCTATCTGGCTATGATTGAACTACTGACTGGAGTAGAAACTAAGAAGGGTTCTGCAAGGATTTTGAGACTGACACCAAAATCTATTTCTAAATAGGACGTCACAAAGAAGAGTGTGGCCCTGGGATCAAATAATGCATAAACATAAATATAAAATATTCCAACATACCAGTGACTACATTAGGAGAACCCTTCTGATTCTATTGAGTCTAAAGGGCATAGAACCTACCCTAATGATACCCACTGTTTCAATAGAGGTGAAACCCTGCTGAGTCAGGTGACCTGCTGGAACTATTGAAGAGTTATTCTAACTCAATGGAAATCATTCCTACCTCTTTGTACAACCACTAGGTAATCCTTTATTTGTGGCCTAACTTGCCACACCCAAAACAAGAATCACTATCGACCATGTACTCGCCCTTATGGTTCTTACCACATCTCCTACAAACTAGGTTGGTAAAACCGCTATTCACACTACCTTGGAACTTAGAGCCTGGCGCTCTATAATGGGTATCCTTCATGACCTTGGGCACTGGGGTACTAGCAAAAAAAATAACAGAGCTGAAGATTTCTAACAGGACTAAGAATGATTCGCACTATTTGATATGTGCTGAGAGAAACTAAAACAACCAGTCTTGGCCCTATTATTCTCTTTTTTATTCTCCTTAAGCTTCTCTTTCTCAATATATTAAGCATGGACCATCAGTCTGGAGATGTTCATCTCCTTAACCAGTATGTCCATCCTACACACCATGACCATATCCTTAAAAACACCATATATAAACTTACTCATTTAGGCCCTAAAATTAACCATTATAGTCGGAGCATAATTATCCAACTGAGTAAACTTGAGTGAATACTCCTTAACACTTATATTACCCTTTTTTATGTTGATGAACTTCAGCACTTTGGCTTCTCTCAAGTCAGGTGGAAAAAACCTATCTAGAAATACGACAACGAACTTATCCCACTCTACTACCCTGTATCTACACCTCGATCTTTATTACACTACTTAAACTACGTGTGAACCACTCCTTGCAATTGATAGGTAGCCAAATAATTACTTTCACTTAAAATAATGCCCATGATCTCAGTCACTTTTTGAACAATGTTTAAGAACTCTTATGGATCGTCTATAAACTTAGACCCAAAAAATATCATCGGATTTATCCAAGTGAAGTCCTAAATTATAGTTTTCACTGCATTCACTATTGGGTTGGATGGGGGAACAACCTACTGGTTATTTTGAGTAGTCATAGATTAGACTAATGCCGAGAAATCAGCCCTGAACTCCATATAAGAAACCTTCTCATTCAGAGAGTCTTTGGGAACTAGGCGTTTTTTGTAAATAGGGAGAGGATCAGTTAGAATAAGAAAATAGAGTGCACACTCTACCACATGACATGGATCATGAAAAAAGTGAGACTTTCCTAAAATATTTTGTAGCCTCTAGCTCAAAAGTGTAGCACTTTTCACACTATTGAATAAAACTCTACTCAATATAGTTTTCAAATACCCCAGTAAACTTTAAACTTATGGTTCTAATGTCAAATTTGTCATTACATGAGACTACCCCTAGTCATAATACGGTTCTTAGAGTGTCAAGTGATCTAAAGTTAATCTATGGTTTGGCATTCACTAGGATACTGAAGAAATAACAAAATAGTAGGTGAAAGATGAATTAAAAATAAACTGTTAATAAATGATAATGAAAACACTAACACTTTCTAAAACACTCAACAAGCTGAAACTCTAAACATTTGTCTGTGTATCTGAAAGCCTCTAGTCATTATGAGTTATTGGTAAATACCCCAACTAACTATAACTAACTGAAATAAAAATAATGCAAAAATATATAACTGACAAATGGTCCTTGAATGATGATGACTCACCAATACTGTAGTTAATGGTACGAAAATGTACTAAGTGTGATCTGGGTACTGAGTATTCCAACCTATATTGTAAGACAATATAGCAAAAGTATTCCATCAATACTTTGAATATACTAAGTATGCGAGATGGGAAAACTAACTGCTATAAGTTAATCATGAATACATAGGACGTGGTAAACTGTATGTAAGACGAAGTATAAATATGTACTGGATATAATTGAAAGATTGATTACAAGGTTATGCATAATTTGAACTGAAACATGAACTGAGGACTGTAGGAGCTAACAATAATTGACATATCCCAATCTTAGCAAATCAGGGTCAAACTTGTAACCCAGTTGGTAGGGTGCTAATATTTTGCCAAGGGTACTAGCATTGGCTGGTGTAGATCTACTAAACTGGGGTCCTGAAGGACTAGGATTCCATAACTCAACTGGCGAGTGACCCCTCATAACCTATGGTAACACCGTAGTTTCGGAACTTAGGGACATCAACTAATAACTCAAACCTAACTAATGGGTGAGCCATTATACCTGCATTCACTTGATGCTAAATACTGCTCCTAATTGAATGACACTAAAGCAAAAACATAATTACTCACCATGATCTCATTCTGAAGGTATCAACAATGGATTATCTGTAGTTGATAACGCTCAAACTACAACTCTTGTAAGAGTGTAAGCAGTCTTCGTCAAATATAGAACCCAACTGGGTTGGGTGTCGAATCCCACAGGGAATACTCGGTCACTAAGTATGCAACGTTTATTAGATTTTTGGTCGAAAAATTCTATGAAAAGAGGGTATTGGATTGTGATGTTAAGTAATAAAATTAAAATAGCAAAATAAAAACAGAATGCTTGGTAGGTTTTAATCAATAAGAATGGGAAGTTACGGTTATGTCCACCTTATGAGTTCTACGTATCTATTGGCTATGAGTTATGCGGAATTCATACATGAACTTGCTTATAGAGAATCGTATGCTATTGTAAATCCAGGCGTCTTTCGACCATCAAGGATTATTTTACTTTAACTCTTTTGAGCTTAAAGCGTATCTAATGGTACAAATTCTCCAAGAGGTTAATCCAGTGACGGCACTAACTTTTAAACAGGGGTTGGTGCCCTATTTCCTTGACACACCCTCTTTTTCAGACATATAACTTTTCTTTCAAACAAGTTAATGCTATACTGGCGTATTCTATATGTTTGCAACCACAAGAATGTAAATTAAGAAAAAGAGAATAATGATATAACCACTATACGTATCAAGAATTCAAAAACTCATAGCAATAGATAGTATCTCATAAGGCTTCCATAACCCTAACAGAGAAGTTTAGATACTCATGAGTGCAACGGAAAACACAATAGACATTATCATCATACCAAAATAAGAATATCACGTGAAGTATGTTTTGGTAGCACTTGTAGCGTGAATTCCTTGAAAAATAACGTTTCTCTTGGAATAAAAATTAAAAGTTAAATAGATAAAAAATAATGTCAACAATGAATTAATGAAGAAAAGGGGAAAGGATCAAATAGGGAGGAATAAGGATGAGGGTGGTGGAAATTTGGTTGAATGGAAGCCGATTGATTGATTGCTGAAAAGTTCAGCAAAATAGGGTTTTTATAACACCCATATCCTATTCCTACTAAGATATTACGTACTTATCCTAGTCCTACTAGGTTACTGCATCCTTATCCTAATCCTACTAAGTTACTGCTGATTCCCAAGTCTTCGGAAATGCTATTTTTGCCCAGTACAAGTTTTCCATGCGTCACTTTCAGTCTATAGACTTCGAAAAGCTGCCTTCCTTCTTTCGTGAAGCTTCCTTTGGCGTCAAGTTATACATAAAATGCTGAAATCTTCATCATTTATACCTGAAAACTTGCTAATCATGTTGGTTAGCTCAGTTACAGGAAAAAGGACAAAAAGTATAGGAATTATATATTTTGTCCTTAAAACTTAGCTAAAATATGGGTTTATTCTGGTACTTTAGGCGTGTATATACGCCTATCATCAACACCCCACACTTAAAGCTTTGTTTGTCCTCGAACAAAATATCATGTCCATCTATTCATCTACTTAGGGTTTCACAGTAACAACACAAAATATTCATCAAGACAGGCACGACAATTATCAACAAAGAGTAGTTTTCTGATCACTACTAGAAACAATTCAACCTCCACCCTAGACTCGTGATGATGGTTAATTCGTATCCATAAGTTAAGGCACAAAGAATCATAAAGAACTACCCAAAACTCCTCAACCATGTGTGTCTCACAATATATCACCCATAATCACTCACAAGTATAGTATATATTTCAAACATGGGTATAAGATTATCCTTGCTCTCACTCTCACAAAGAATTCATATGTTGCAACTGATGACCATAGGTTTTCCCTTAGTGTAACGCTCCACTAAATATCAGAATGCTAAGCTTAGGATCAAATAGGTCATTTACAGGTTGTAATGTAGGCTAAGGGACGGGTAGGACTATTTTGGCCAATAATAGTGACAATGTTCCTAAGCGCTTTAATACATCACATTATGCCATTTACACTTTCTTTCAAACAACCTTTCTACTCTCTTTTAATCTACCACCCCTTCTCACCTCTTTTGTTATTCAATTTTAAACAGAACTAACTTTTTCAGTTTTCTATTCATTTTTCTTTTTCATTCAATTTGTTTTTTTTATAACACACCTATGTAATAGCCATTCTTTTTCATAACAAATTCAAGTACCAATCCACTTTAAGGCATCACTCTTACCCAATTTCCTTTTTTTTGTCACATGACTTTACAATTTAAATCGCTTAGGAATTTGGATCAAATTATGGTCTTGAAAAATTGGATTAGGCTACATATGAGGTTGTCAAAGCAAATAGGCTAAAGGCTCAAAGGGGGTTATCTAGGATGATGTCCACGGGTAGGTAAAAAGAAGGTAAACAATTATAGGCTGCCAAAGAAATGCCTAAATCATCTCCTAGACTCACAGTCTTTATTTTGCTTTACATCCATACCAGGCAAGTTCTAGCATCAGTCACAAACACAAAATATACTATCATCTCACACACAAGGCACATGGTGGATTTTATTGGGAGTAGTATAGACTCTTGACCTCACAGATGAATTAATTAAACCACACAATTATCATATAATGAGTCATAATTAGAGCCTAAAAGTCTCAATAGGAATGATTTTAGCACAAACTCTTGTTATAATACCATGCTTCCTATCAGAACAATTTTATGAAAAATAAGATCTAAAAAAAATTTAACTAAAAAATCAAACAAATAAACATAAATAAATATAGGTAGGCAAAGAAACACAACATGCAAATACCAGCACCCCACGCTTAAACGAGACACACTGTCCTCAATGGAAAATAAATACGAAGAACCTGGATTAGTCGAACTCCTCCTCTATGTCTAGGGTCATACCACCTTCATCGGAATCATCATCGGAGTCATCGTCATCAGAATTCTCCTCCACGTCAGAGTCTAGTAGTTGGCGATCATCGTCGGTTGTCACATCATCATCAAGAGGTTCCTCAAAATATACAATGACTCCACACATGGCCCTCGCATGCTCATTCATTGGGTAGTCATAATCCAATTGCTGGAGCTCTGCAGTAGTTGGAACACGACCTCCGCTCATCATGGTTAATCTCGCATGCCATATAAGTGGCGGAAGAAGCTTTCATCGCGAGCATGACTTTCCGCAGTGGTCAGGTTTACGCCATGCATAAATTCAGCATCTTTAACCTTTGTGAGGTCAACCTTCTTTGGGATGTATGGAAGCTTATGATCAGCCGGTTCCTCTTCGATGTCCTCCTTCCTCAGTATTGCATTGAACAGATTACCAAAACTGAAGTGGGACCTCTTGTGTAGCCTGGCCTTATGCATTGAAGATCGAATGATCTCCCCAATGTTGATGGGAATGTTTGTCATCAATGCGTACATCAAGCAAACTCTATCTCGTGTAATCTTTGTGTACTGTGTCCCTGGAATCAGGAAAGAGTTGACTATTCATAGCCATATCCGAGCTTCTCTGTTCAAGGAAGCATAGGGGAAGGTGTTGTGCCGACCAGTGTCCTTGTGTCTACTCCATCGTGCCATAGATCTTGTTCAGCATAGTGTGTGTCTAATGGCCCTGTACAGAGGTCTGTTATACATCTCCTTGAGTGGTGATGGATCAACTGATGGAAAACCTAGAAAGGAGTTGAAGAACTCCACATTTAGTTGCAGCACTTGGCCTAGAATCTTTACTTCTATCCCTATAGTTTTCGGTGACCAGTTGGCAAAGAATTCTCGTGTTAGATCGAGATTGCATTCTCCCATATCTCAGAAGATGAAATCAAGATGTAACGCCATTATCTTGGCCAACATGTGAGGTTATTTCTTTGCTTGGCTTTCCTTGTGTATCAACTCCACATGAACATATTTTTTCTCTTTATTGTTCCTATACCACTCCTTTCCTTCCTCCTCTAAGACCCATTTGATTCCGAACATGCGGCGCAGTACTTGCAGCAAGGAGGATTCACCTTGCTCTTTTCGTCTCCTTTTCTGGCCATTTTGTGAGGTGGTCGCTTTATCCGTTCCTTGTCGTGTATTTGGTGCCATTGTACCTGAGATTAAAATGTTAGTCATGTTAGCTTTATATTTGTACATACAATCGACAAACAAACAGTAGTGGCACCACCCCACACTTAATTTGTTGGCACAACTAATTGAGTGAACGTTATCAATTACTCAGACTTCGTTGATATACGTTTAGGCGTTATGTTCCAATCAATAGAATCAGTGCAGTCATACTTTTCTTGTCATCTTAACTATCCTTTTTCGATCCTATTTCATGTAATGTTGTCAATGTTTTCATGTTTTGGACTACTACATAGATATTGTATCAATTTATCACAACATCTCATGTTTGTAGTTAACCATGATCTTCATCTCAATGAACAAGTCATTCAAGCAAGCTTGCAATTTACGAGATTATGCAATTAGTTATAAGTTGGAAACAAGTCAAGAACACCCTTACTTATTCTTTCACACACTTAGTTGTATCACAACAAATCAACCATATTCAAATCACCAACACTACTTCAAGATTTAACAACTTATTATAGGCGTAGTATTGGAATACTTATGGAATATAAAAGAGGAGCAAAGAAGTACTTACTTGGTTGATGGCCTTGGAAGATGTTCTTGCAAATTAAGTGAGCAAAAAGAAAATTTTTGAGAGAATTTGTAGAGATAGGTGGCGCATAGGTTGAAGTTGCAATGCAATTTTGTTTTAACACTAAGGTTCTATTTATAGGACAAGCTTAGGTAGGGTTTTGACCCATTTGGAATCGGATTAGGAGACTAAAAAGTGAGCATAGGCGGCGCCTAATGCTTTGCCTATGATTGGCATAGGCGGCTCCTTTTGCTAAGCCTCGTTGAGCATAGGCGGCTCCTATGCTATGGCATTGTTGGGCATAGGCAGCTCCTATGACATGGCATTCTAGATTCAGAGACAAAAGGCTTTTGCATAGGTGCCGCCTATGCTATGGCATTGTTAGGCATAGGCGGCGCCTATGCCATGGCGTTGTAGAATCCGAGAGCTTAGTCCATAGCATAGGCCTTGCCTTGTTCGTGGCCTAGATTTACATAGGTCTTGCCTTGTTTGTTGCCTATATTTTAATAGGCAATGCCAAACCCATAGCCTTTTGCTTCTTCATTCCTAACTTACCACCTTAAATATATAATACTTCAAAATCAAAGTTTGAAACCAATCTCCTCCTTTACATCTCTTGCATCTACACTTACTCAAAAACAACAAAAATGATTAGAACGATGGGTTGCCTCCCATCAAGCACCTTAGTTTTGGTCGTGGCTCGACTCTTCCTTTTGGATTTTTATTTAACAAAAACAAACTCTTACGACAAAAAAAGAAAAATGATGGGTTGCCTCCCATCTAGCGCTTGTTTTATTGTCGCGGCACGACATAGTTACCTTGCGTACTTAGACTTCGTCGAGATAAATGGTGGCCATGCATTTTATTGCGTCAAGAGGACCGATGTATGGTTTTACTTGTTAGCCATTCACCTTAAAGACAACACCATTATTGTCTTCCAACTCAACTACTCCAGACGATTAGACTTGGCTAATTTTGTACGGGCCAGACCATTTTGACCTTAACTTACCTGGGAATAGCTTCAATCTTGAATTGAAAAGAAGTATCATATCACCCTTTTGAAAGTTTCGTTGAACAATACACTGATCATGATAATTTTTCATCCGTTCCTTGTAAAGGTCTGATCTTTCATATGCATGTAGACGCAATTCATCTATCTCATTCAGCTGCTCCAATCTTAGATTCATAGCATCATCCTAATTCAAATTCAGCCTCTTCAACGACCACAATGCTTTATGCTCGAGCTCAATGGGCAAGTGACAGGCCTTCCCATAAACTAGTTGGTATGGGGATATGCCAATTGGCATTTTGAATGCCGTCCTATTAGCTCATAGTGCATCGTCCAGCTTCCGAGACCAATCTTTCCTATTAGCATTTACAGTCTTCGCAAGGATTAGCTTGATCTCTTAATTAGAAACCTCTACCTGTCCACTAGTTTGTGGGTGATAAGGTGTGGCTACCTTATGTTGCTTGACCTCATATTTTACCAACACGAATTTGAACAACTTGTTGCAAAAGTATGATCCTCCATCGCTTATGATGGTACATGGTACCCCAAAATAAGAGAAGATATTTCTCTTCAAGAATGCTACAACACGCTTTCCTTCATTATCGGCCAGCGCTACTGCTTTAACCCATTTTGATACATAGTCGATAGCAACTAGGATATATTTCATCCCAAATGAATTTATGAATGGGCCCATAAAATCAATACCCCACACATCAAACAACTCTATTTCAAGAATTTTTGACATAGGCATCTCATGGTGTTTCGAAATCGTGCCTTGTCTTTGACATTGGTCACATCTTCTCACGAATTCACAGGCATCTCTAAATATTGAAGGCCAATAATAACCGCTTTGCAATACCTTCCTTGTTGTCCGACCACCTGCATGGTGTCCCCCAACTTGGGAAACATGACTTGCTTCCAAGATACTTGGCACCTCTACATGAGATATGCATCATTTGATCACACCATCCGCGCATTGTCTAAACAAATATGGATCATCCCAAAAGTAGTGTCTCACATCATGCATGAACTGCCTCTTTTGATGAAAAGATAGATTCTCAGGCATCACATTACTTACCACAAAGTTCGCAAAGTCTGCATACCATGCTAATTCTTCAACCATCGTGGCTAAGATCTCTTCATTGGCAATGCATCATCAATCTCAAGATCAGGCTGCGCTATGTGCTTGTTCTCGAGTCTAGAAAGATGATCAACCACTTACTTCTCACAACCTCTTCTATCTTTGACCTCAAAATCAAATTCTTGTAGCAACAATACCCATCGAATTAGCCTTGGTTTTGCATCCTTCTTTGTCATTAAATATCTTAGAGCTGCATAGTCTGTATGAACTACCACTTTGGTTCCCAACAAATAAGCATGGAACTTTTCAAAAGCATATACAAATGCTAGAAGCTCTTGCTCTGTGACAGTATAGTTCTTCTGAGCTCCGTTCAAGACCTTACTCGCATAGTAGATTGGATGGAATAACTTTTCTCTTCTTTGGTCAAGTACAGCACCCAAAGCTACCCCGCTAGCATCACACATGACTTCGAACGGTAGAGACCAATCAGGCGCTATAATGAATGGAGCTTCGATTAGCTTCCCTTTGAGGCATTCAAATGCCTTCAAGCAATCTTCACCGAAGTCGAACTTAGCATCCTTCTCCAAAAGCTTGCATAAAGGACTAGTAATCTTGGAAAAGTCTTTAATGAACCTTAGATAAAAACTTGCATGCCCGATGAAACTACGATGTCCTTTAACAAAAATTAGAGGCGGTAGTTTCTCGATGACTTCAATTTTAGCTCGATCAACCTCAATTCCACTTTCGGATATTTTATGCCCAAGAACAATACCTTCTTTCACCATAAAGTGGCACTTCTCCCAATTTAGCACCAAGTTGAATTCAACACATCTCTATAATGCCATACTTAAATTCGCTAAGCATGATTCAAACGACTCACCCACTACTGAAAAATCATCCATGAACACCTCCAAAGTGTCTTCAACCATATAGAAAAAATGGACATCATACAATGCTGAAACGTGGCGGGTGCGTTACATATCCCAAATGGCATACGTTTGCAGGAAAACGTACCATATGGGCATGTAAACGTTGTCTTCTCTTGATGCTTGGGAGCAATACAAATCTGATTATATCCGGAATAACCATCTAAGATACAAAACCATCCTTTCCCAGCTAATCTATCAAGCAATTAGTCCATGAATGGCATAGGGAAGTGGTCCTTAAGCGTCCATGAATTCAGCTTCTGGTAGTCCATGCATACTCTCCATCATGTTACAGGTCTGAGTGGAATTAAATCACTCTTTTCATTCGCAACTACAGTCATGCCACCTTTCTTGGGTACACATTGTACCAGGCTTACCCATTTACTGTCGGAGATTGGATACACAACCCCTGCATCTAACCAATTAATAATTTCTTTCTTCACCACCTATTGCATAGGTGGATTTAGATCCTTTGATGCTCAATAGTGGGTATGCAATTTTCTTCAAGCTGAATCTTGTGTGTACAAATCCCAGGCGGAAAACCAATAATATCAGCGATGGTCCAACCGATGGCTCTCATGTTCTTTCGTAGAACAGCGATGAGAGCTGCAACTTGCTGCTTACCCAAATCTGTTGCCACAATAACCGGCAGTGTGTTTCCGCTTACCAAGAATGCATACTTTAAATGACTAGGCAGCTTCTTCAATTCTAACATGGGTGGCTCTTCGATAGATGGTTTACCTGGTGGTGTAGGTCGGTTTTTGAGATCAAGGTCCAGTTTCTTGGGAGCATGAGGATATGACCCTAATCCTGTTAGAGCACCAATAGTTTCTTCATAATTTTTAGCATCCTTATGCTCAACATTCATAAGCACAACCGCCAATGAGTCATCAATAAGCTGCTCCTCTACAGGTACTTCTTTCTCATCATCAAAATAATCATCAGCTACTAAGAACACATTCAGATCTTTGGGTTGCTTCATTGATTTTCATAAATCAAAGATAACTACTTCGTCATTTATCCGAAATAAAAGTTCATTAGCTCTTAAATCAATAAGCACACTTTCTGTTGCAAGGAAAGGGCGCCCCAAGATTATGAGAACTTCTGAGTCCGCCTCACAATCCAAAATAACGAAGTCTTCCAGAAATATGAATGAAGAAGCCTTCACCAATACATCACATAAAATACTAATTGGTCATTTTACCTACCTATCTTCCATTACGAGCCTCATATTGGTTGGAGTAGGATCACCTAACCCCAACTTTCTGTAAATGGATAATGGCATCAAATTGATGCTGGCTCCTAAATCGCATAGTGCTTTGGCAAAATTAAAATATCCGATAGTGCAAGGAATAGTGAAGGCACCGGGATCGACCTTCTTATGAACTAGTGATCTGGTAGCGATTGCACTGCATGATGAACAGTATCTGTCAACTCATAACTTGCTGCCCGCTTGTTTGTCAAAATATCCTTCATAAATTTCGCATACCCAAGCATTTGTTCTAGTGCCTCTACCAACGGAACATTAATGGTCAGCTATTTTAACATTGCCATGAATTTATTGACCTTGGTATCGTTAACTTTCTTCTTTAATCTTTGAGGAAAAGGTGGTGGTGGAAGGGGAATTGTTTTCTTCACGGCTTTCTTCTCCTCCTGCTTCCGAGTTTCGATCTTTTCAGGCTGCAGACTACTAGGGGTGACATCATAATCACCCTTGCCAGCTTCTACGGTGTCTTCACCATCAGCATTAATATCTTTATCCGCTACATCATCGACCACTTGCTTGCCTTTGGATGAAGTTTCCAGCACCTTACCACTCCTGGTAGTAATAGCCATGCATGATCCGTCGTTCCTTGCGTTTTGCACCGTATTACTGCGTAGCATTCCAGCCTTTCTTTGGATGAATGCTGCTGAAAGTTGGCTCAATTACTGCAGTTGCTATTTTATTAAAGTGGAATGCGAGTCAACCGATTGCTTCATTGAGGCTAAATCATTTATTACCTCAGTTACTCCTGTGCTGGTTGCCTCTACTCCTTTCAATAGCTTAGCCATCATATCTTCCATTGGCATATTTCCAGACCCAGATGCAGCGACGTCACATCTTCCAGGAGGAACATACAAACCACTCCTGTCAGTCTTATCCTTCCAACTACCTTGATCACGGTCCTTGTTTCCAGATTTATAATAATAGTTCCAACCTTGGTTTCCTTGGGCATTGCCTCGGAAACCCCCCTGATTATTCAAGTAGCTGGCTTCTTCTTCAGAGTCAGATTCCTCTCTTCCTTTTGACGCAACAACTTTGACTTTTTTGGTCTTCCCTGATAATAGATGCTTTGTAAGAAGATCCATTTGTGTTTTCATGTGCGCCATGTCTTGATCATGTTCTTCTTCTCTTCTCCTTTGTTCTGCAGTTATGCCAATAGATAAAGTGGGGCTTGCTACCTCAGAATCCCTGGTATGCCAAGCTCTACTTTGCTTCATCATCCGCTCTATTATATCGCTTTCCTGAACAAAGGTGAGGTCCATAAGTGATCCTCCAGCCGCATTATCCACCACTGGTTTAGTTATTGAATTTAAGGATCTGTATAGTATCTCCATTAAGTGGACATTGGTCATATGATGGTTTCGGCACCTCATTAGCTTCTTCTTGAATATCTCCTATGTTTCATGAAGGGCTTCAGTTGGAAGCTGACGAAAGTTGCTGATTTCATCTCTCAATTGTGCTCTTTTGGATGACGGAGAGAATCTTTTATATGAAAGCGTCTTTCAATTGCCTCCAACTTGTAATAGAATCAGGAGTTAGCCCATTCAACCATAGAGTTGCCTCACCAGATAGAGACAATGGAAATAAGCATAGCCAAATTGCATTTTGTCCAACACAAGGATTGTCGAATGACTTGCATGTAGAAATAAAGTTGATCATATGCATATTCGAATCATCGCCTGCAAGTCCACCAAATAATCCCTTGAGTTGCAATAACTAAATCATGGTGCTAGTGATGTTGAACTTTGCTCCGGATACCAATGGCAGAGGAATAATGTTTCCTGTGGCACCAGCTCCATCAAGATCATCATCATCATCATCGAACGGTATTTGCATAGCTCGGTATTCAGGCCTAAATCTTACTTGACGATCTCTTCTGTTTGCCGGTGTCACCACCTCAGCATCACGCCTAGGGTTTAGTAACTCATCATCACCCAAATCCTCATCGTCAGGATCTACTGCTCGCCCAGGGTTATCAATATTATGCTGATGTACTTGGGCAGTACCCAACGCAGCTAGTCTAGCCTACTCCTGTTGAGCAGCCCTTTTTTCGATGTCACGTTGTGCCTCCATCCTTCCAATAAGTTGCGGTTCCAAGTTTACGGGTAATGATGGTTGACCAGAACTTCAAGTATTTGGCATGCACTGAACAAAACCTGCAGAAAACAAAAACAACATCTAAAAGTAAAGTACGAGAATCTTTGACCAAAGGGTCTAGTAACTATCACAAACTTAGTTGACAACCGTATTCCCCAACAACGGTGCCAAAATTTGATAATGCTCAAACTACAGCTCACGTAAGAGTGTAAGCGGTCGTCGTCAAATATAGAACCCAACTGGGTTGGGTGTCGAATCCCACAGGGAATACTCGGTCACTAAGTATGCAACGTTTATTATATTTTTTGTCGAAAAATTCTATGAAAATGGGGGATTGGATTGTGACGTTAAGTAATAAAATTAAAATAGCAAAATAAAAACAGAATGCTTGGTAGGTTTTAATCAATGAGAATGGGAAGTTAGGGTTATGTCCACCTTATGAGTTCTACGTATCTATTGGCTATGAGTTATGCGGAATTCAAACATGCACTTGCTTATAGAGAATCGTATTATATGGTAAATCTAGGCGTCTTTCGACCATCAAGGATTATTTCACTTTAACTCTTTCGAGCTTAAAGCGTGTCTAATGGTACAAATTATCCAAGAGGTTAATCCAGTTATGGCACTAACTTTTAAACAGGGGTTGGTGCCCTATTTCCTTGACACACCCTCTTTTCTAGACATATAACTTTTCTTTCGAACAAGTTAATGCTATACTGGCGCATTCTATATGTTTGCAACCACAAGAATGTAAATTAAGATGAAGAGAGTTATGATATAAGCAGCATACGTATCAAGAATTCACAAACTCATAGCAATAGATAGTATCTCATAAGGTTTCCATAACCCTAACAGAGAAGTTTAGCTACTCATGAGTGCAACGGAAAACACAATAGACATTATCATCATACCAAAATAAGAATATCACGTGAAGTATGTTTTGGTAGCACTTGTGGCGTGAATTCCTTACAAAATAGCATTTCTCTTGGAATAAAAATTAAAAGTTGAATAGATAAAAAATAATGTCAACAACGAATTAATGAATAAAAGGGGAAAGGATCGAATAGGGAGGAATAAGGATGACGGTGGCTGAAATTTGGTTGAATGGATGGGGATTGATTGATTGCTGAAAAGTTCAGCAAAATAGGGTTTTTATAACACCCATATCCTATTCCTACTAAGCTACTGCGTACTTATCCTAGTCCTACTAGGTTACTGCATCCTTATCCTAATCCTACTAAGTTACGACTGATCCCCAAGTCTTCGGAAATGCTATTTTTGCCCGGGACAAGTTTTCCATGAGTCACTTTCAGTCCATAGACTTCCAAAAGCTGCCTTCCTTCTTTTGTGAAGATTCCTTTAGGGTCAAGTTATCCATAAAATGCTGAAATCTTCATCATTTATGCCTGAAAACTTGCTAATCATGTTTGTTAGCTCACTTACAGGAAAAAGGACTAAAAGTGCAATAATTATATATTTTGTCCTCAAAACATAGCTAAAATATGGGTTCATTCTGGTACTTTAGGCGTGTAAATATGCCTATCATCAGAAGTGCTTAATTATATGTAAACTGATATATGTATGGATTCCTAAGTATCAAGAGTTCATAACCAGCCAGCTCCGACTAATGCAACTGAACATGATAATATTAAAAGTTAATCATAATAAGAAATTTCATAATTCACACCAAACTTAATGATTTATTTAATAAAAGAGGAAATTATGATTTTGAGTATAATAAAATGCTACTCTTATCGGAAAATATGTACTTATTATTTAATTACAAAGATAAACTAAAGGAATTAGGTAAACTCATATTTAACCTGGAATACAAATCATAGAGGGGAAATTAAACTTAAGGATTGAGAAGTTATTGGGACTCAATGGATGGAAGGAACCCATTGAATTAATTTCACATACCTGGAGATAAAATCCTTGGAGAATTCTTTGAAATTTATGGTTGAAGTTGAGGAACCCTACTTTGTTGTTGGAGAAGAGAAAATCACCTATTTTTTCTAAGTGTTGATTGATTTTGAATTTATGAGGTGTTAGGGTAATATTAAACCCTATTAACTAGTTTGGGAGCACCTAAATGACGTGGATTTATTGTTATAAGAATGGGAAAAGTCCAAAAATCCCTTTTTAAAATGTGCAAAATGATAATAATAGTCGTAATGGCTGAGGCAATAACTTGTTGGGTATGGTAATGAGTCATGGCCTGGATTTATTGCCAGAGTACCTAAGCCTTGGATCCTTTTTGTTTTGATAATAACTTTATATAACGACTCTTGTAGTCTGATCACAAGTCATTAGGAAGAATCGTAGTTAAAAGGTTGATTTCCTTAGTTTATTACTATTGTGGCGACAGGTCCACCAACGACTTATTTAGTATGATAATGAGTCATATGGTGGACTCATTTCCACTTACTAAAATCTTTTAGCCACTTACTATCATGACAATAATTCTTCACTATGACTCATTATGTCTGGCAATGGGCCATTGCCAGTGCCGCTGTCACTGGTAGTCTAACAGTTCCTTAGAAGATTAAGATGAGACTAGTGGCGTTGGAAGCTAATTCAATGGCATATCTTTTAGTGGGTATAGAGCTTAAAAACTTGGGTTATTACATGAGCTTTGAGGAATTTTTTGTAAATGAATTTTATTAGGTCACACTTTGAGAAATTTGTTGTGTAAAGGTTAAGTCTAATCATATTATCTAATATTTTTATTATTGTAGTTTTTGTTATGTTACTATCTATTATTTTATTTTTTGCTTATTCTTCTTAATATAGGTAGTAGATGAACATTTAATTAGCTTTGCATTCCTATTTCTCTTAAGCTTGTCTAGAGGTTTAATTACAACGGTCTATAAGCAAAAACTTATGATATTTTGTTTGATGAATTTGTAGTTTCCAAAGATTTATGAAATGAAGAATTGATTTAGCTGAACAAAAAAAATCCAAAAGAAAGAGAGAATTTTATTTTCTCTCCAAATTTTCCCATTTTAAAATTTCCTTTGGGAAGGTCATCAAGTGGAAGCTCCGACAAACAACATTTGAGAATGGTAGAATATACACAATTTATTTCTACCTTAGAAATAGAAAATCTTGTACCTTAAAGGTAGAGAGTTTGTGTTTGCTAAATTATTGTTATGTCTTCGCTTACTTAAATATATTTTTATGTTATAAATGATATTGAATTTCTAATGCAATAAATGTAGATTTAAGTAAACGTGTGCTTCATGTACATATATGTATATATATAATGAGTTCACATAAAATAAAAGAATACAAGGATTAATTTTTTTATTTTTTGCTTTTAGGGTCTTTAGAGTTTTTTTATGTCGCAAAATTTTATTGATAATATTTGACTTTCTTTGCACTAATTTTTTAGGTCTTTTGAACACGGATAATATTGATAATATAGAAACAAGCTTAAAAGAAAATTAATTTAAGCAGTCTTCTTTTCTTAATTTTGATGCATTGAAGTTAAACAATTCGGGATGTCATTACGGATGGAGGGGTTCCAACTATTCTATTACCTCTCATATTGATTTTTGACTTACAAATTTGCCAATATTATCAAGAGATTCAATGTCAATCTACCAAGTGCATTTGAGCGGAAGTTCCTAATTTTAGTATTATTCTTATTGCTTATTTTAGTGATCCTATATTTTGATATGGAATCATATTTGATTTTCTTGTGTTATAGCCGTTTGATCCTATATAAAAATATGTACTCATCGTGGTCGTCCCTCGGCCTCCCGCACTCATATTCCTAAATATTCCTGGGAGGAGAATAAGGATAGCTAGTCACGGATAACTTTCTCATCTACAAATCCAAGACTTCCTAGATAAAGGCCAGACGATATCAAACCATTGGATAGGGATAAAAGAGAGATCGAAAAGATAAAAAAAGAAAGATATGCCAATCGACCCAAATAGATATCTTATGAGAGAATCGAAGCACCCAACCTCAAGATAAGAAGAAAAGGTCCTTGTTTTTATAAAATACACTTAAAAGTTTAGTTTTTATTTTCGTTCAATATTTTATAAGAACACTATTGATAGATGAGGCAAAATCCATCTGACAATTATATCTGTGACCAAGTTTGTTATTATTTTGTACCATTGAGGAAATAATGAACTTCTTGAAAAGATTGTATTTCAAAAATGAAAGAGTATAATATCAAACATGATGAATTTGATGAAGCTTAAGTAGGGAATGTATTTCTTTTCTGTTTGTCTATTAATTTTAAAATTTAAAATACTGAATTTTTTTATTAGACAGTAAAATTTGAGTCAAAAAATAATTAATCAAGATAAGAAAAATATTACAACAATTATTTTAATGATTTGAATATGTGAGTGTTACAATCTCTATGAATCCTCTGATTTGCCTTCTCAAATATAAATTCAAAGGCTTCAAGCTTGATCTTGAAATTGTACTTGATTTGTGAATTTGATGGATTTGATCTTTACTTATAGTTGAATTCAGAGTTTTGGATTTGTTCTTGAATCTTGTGGTCTTGATCTTGAATCTTGATGAACTAAAATGCTTGATTTGTAGCTTGTAGAAAAATTTGGATTGTTTGATCCACGAGTTCTCTCTTGCTTCTTGTTAGAATTCTTCAGTCTTTTTTTCAATCATGAGAACCTTATTTATAGTTGTAGGAATAAAAAAGTCATGGTGAAGGTGAATTTCTTTTAACCAATCAAATTTAAGAGATATGACACCTTTTATGGGTTTTTGATTTCACTAGGCTTGTTGTATCATTTTGACATGTGGTATGGTCCTATTGACTCCTTCACTTGACTTGGCATGTCATATCATGCAAAACATGGCATCCAATTGGGCCCCCAGAATAAGATGACATTTTCAGAAAATTAGATGTCATAGACCCAAATATGGGTGGCTTTAAATATTTGACTCTAAATAAGAATGTCTTTGAAGAATAGTCTTCCTCTAAATAAGAATGTCATTGAAGAATAGTCTTCCTTACTTTTTAAAATACTAAAATTACCATTTTGCTCCTCTACACCTCAAATATATTTTTGAACTTTTCACACTCATTTATCTCTCAAATTTTATTTTTTATTATTTTCACTTTTTTATTTTTCCTATACTTTTATTACTCTACTTTTTTTTCACTTTTTTATTTTTTTCATTAAATTTATTATTCTGTTTTTTATTATTTTCAGCTTTTATTTTTTTCTTTGACTTTATTTACATGTTTTAATTTATTTGTCTCAACCTTTATTTTTTTCTCTTTTACTTTTTTTCTCAACCATTATCTATTTCTTTATTTTTTTTTCCTTTTTTAATTTATTTGTCTTTAACCTTTATTTAGAGTTTTTCTTGTTTCTCTTTTTTTCCCTAGATTTTTCTCAAATATTCATTCTCGTTGTTTTTCTTTTTCCTCATTTCTTTAACACTCTTTCTCTTGCTCCTCTTTCTCTTCATCTGATTTCAATTATATAGACTCATCATATTGATCATCAACCATTGGATCACGACTTGATTCACCTTGGAGATTATCCTCATTTCTCCTCTTTCTCTTGATCCTCTTTTACATCACGGTATAAGAGTTATTGACTACTAATATGGTCTAAATTAAGATAATCGAGGAAAAAAATTAAGAAAGTTAGTAGGAGTAACATGGTGGTGGCGATAGATAATGAATTCCCTAATAAATTGAGTCATATCATCAATTGTATCTGAATGCATCAGATATGTCTAGAGTTATGTTGATTTTTATTCAATTAGCGAGATCTAAAAACTATTGTTTGGATTGAATCAATGAGAATTTCCATACTTGGAAAAAACAAGTTGGGATTCATCAATTGCCCATATAGGAAAGAAATCTTCAACCCATAAATCTCTCATTTCTCAAAGATGTGCTGCCTAAATGATTAATTTTTGGCTATTATGTTGTGGATTCAAAGGAGTGTCTTTACTCAGCTGTAATTTGTGGTGAACCTTTTAATGGTATGGTATTATCACTTGTGATCCTAATCTATATTTGTAACGTGCTTTTGACTTGTCCTTTGTTTCGTTTCTCTCTTTATTCTAGTAGGTCAAACATGCTGACTGTATTTCTTGTTTGGCTATTTAAAATAGTTATATTTATTTTGTTTCTTGGGATACAAGCTTAAAAAAAATATTTTTATGTGTATGTTGTAGATGATGAACGTCTTGGTAATTATTCAGCTTCGGCTAATGTTGATCAGTAGTTTTGTTTGGGTTTATTAGGAAGTACTAAAGTTTGCTAGTTTAGGTTTTTATTGTTTGTTTGGTTGTTTTTGATGGAAGTTTGATGTCTTATCCTTTATTCTTGCCATTTACTTAGGGGCTAGATTTAAGTAGAGGTGGTGCATTAGCAAAACTTCATATGTCATATTATAGGTCAAAAACTATTTTTATGTGTATATTGTAGATGATGAACACCCTTGATGAAAATACAAGTTCTACTACTATTGGTCAGTAGTTTGGATTGGCTAATATCTACCTGCTACCTTTGTAACTTTGGTGTAAAGTTATAACTTTTCTATCACAAGTAGAACTAGGTATATAGTTAGAGGGGCAAAAGGGGGTCATTCGGACCAAACAACAACATACCAAGTGGAATTCCCCAAGCCATAAGTGGGGTTTGGGAAGGGTTGAGTATATGTACCCCTACCTTGTGCAGGTAGAAGGGGTCAGCTGGACCCCCTTTGTCAAAAATTTATATTGTATACGTATATACAAGGTCAAAAATTCTCTTTGTTGTGTATACACTGAAGATGTGAAAATTCAGTCTCCACCCATTTGAACGATGTTGTTTTAGTAGTTGATTGGCTAAATATCTAGATACTACTTTATAACTTTGTTGTAAAGCTGTAAACTTTTCTATATGTTCAATTCTTGGAGTTCTATTTCCTCTTGCATATTCTATGCTCTAGTCAGACTTTTTCTTTTAAATCATTCATCTTAGTAAATATATGTATAGAATTCGCTACCCCAAAATATCAAAGAAATTTTGGAAAAGGTCGAATGTTGACTTAGGCAAGGTGTCTATAAATCATGAGTATGTAAAAAAGAGTGAATTTTTTCTTTGCAACTGAATAAACTGTCTAGAAATGCTTTGATGTGGTTTATTGCAAAGTAAGCAGTGGAATTAAACTTACAGTAAAGGAATGATGCATCGATTATGTACCCAATAAAAGGTATTTGAATTGTTGAAAGAGTAATAGAAAAAGTTACATGGTTCTTGTCATACCTGGAATGCACAATTACAAAAGTTAAGCTACTTTACTTATCATGAGTCTACAATTGAATCAATAACCACCCATATTAGAATAGGACTTATATTGGAAAAAGTTAGAAGAGAATCAGTGTTGTGGCACAGTTTGAGTTATACATATGTCTTCTTTGATCGGCCTTTTAAAGTATTCTTCCTTTCTTTTATACCTAAAATAAGTCCGGTGGTAAAAAACCAACATCTTTTGCTTTGCACACTCTTGATCAGCAACTCCTTAGTAATGAAGGTTTGTGTACCAATACTTATTTGGAAATAGTTATACTTTTATTACCCCTGCCGACTTATTTATTACTTTTCTTATTTTTTCATTGTAGTCTCTTTCTATATTCTTGGACAAGATTGTACCATCATGGGCATCAATCTGGTATCTATTACACTGATTCTCATGTTCAGAGAGGTGGTCTATTCTATTTATCAACTTAACGTTTCAACTTGATAGCTATGGAACTTGCTCGGCTATTGTCCTCTAACTAAGTTCGTCGCTTTTACATTTGCAGATAATTCCTAAATCAATCTAAACTCGCTATGGATTGACAGTTGGAGCCACTGTAGCACCTTTTGTTCAGATTCTTCTCAAGTTATTCTTCCCCATTGCTTATCCAATTTGTAAGGTATAAAGCACAGTAATTATATTTTATAAGTTACTCATGTAAAGTTGTTAAGTTTCATGTCTTGATATAAGAGAGAGAGAGAGAGAGAGAGAGAGAGATGTTCCACCAGCTGTGTGTTTGGTTGCCACCTTGTACTCACAATCTGAGTTAGATGATAGGGTTTAACAAATAAAACTACATGAACCCATCAACAACTCATAAGATAGATCTATACTCATATATGTGAAAGTGGTTAATTTGTATGATTTGTTCCTTTTGTGTAGCTTGGAAACAATTGGATAGAATGCAATATAAAGTTGAATGAAGGATTTCCTTGCGATGTTCTCCCTCCGTTTGGATTTACTTTTCATATTTTGACGTGGCACACCTATTAGGAAAACAATGATTGGTATAGTGACTTTACAATATTACCGTTATCAATTGATGTTTAGTAATAGGTATTGAAAATAATTTCGATAATAAGTAATTAATGCTAAGGGTAAATTATGGCATTTTTTTGTTTTTTCTTGGTTTGTCAACAATGATGAGTGAAAATGAAAATCAAATTAGGAAAATAGTGAAGTAAATCCAAAAGGAAGGAGAAAATTAGTAATAATATCACAGTTACTCCATTTTCCTATCTCTATTTGTTTTGTTTTATTACTATAAATGAGAAACTTCTCATGCTAATAATTTGAAATGTAAAATATCCATCAGTTTCTTTATTCAGATACACGTATATTCATCTTTAGAATTGGGAAAATAAGCCAAAAGCTCATGTAACAATTTGAGAAATTTTCCCAATTCTACTTTCTATTGTTAAGGATGTTATAGTTGGCTTGATAAAGAAAAGGGATCTTAACTTCATCCTTGATTTTTCTTCTAGGTCTTGTATTGGATGTTAGGTAAGCGGCACACCGCCCTTCTGCGGAGAGATGAGCTAAAAATGTTTGTGGATTTCCATGCAAATGAGGTAATCTGTTCAGTATTTCTCAATTTTTAATGCTAATCTAAGAAAGTGTAAATATATCTCTAGACATGCAATATTTTTGTAAATATGCATGAATACAATCCGCTTACACGACCAAGTTTATCTTACTATGATTAGGTGCTATAGCTAGTTGAACCTCATTTTTAATTAATTATGTTCCTTTTACTATATGCCTCAGCTTGTTTGCTTCTTATTGCTATGACAGGCTGTAAAAGGAGGGAATTTGACATATGATAAAACAACAATATTTGCTGGAGCACTTGAGGTGACGGAACAAACTACAAAAGATGCAATGACTCCAATACCAAAGGCTTTTTCTCTTGATCTAGACAGAATACTTAACTTGTGGGTTTATAAGCTGCTGTTCAATTTTATTCAAGCTTTCACAAAAATTTTATTTGCAGTTTATATTCCATGAGAAAAATCTGAACTTGGATAGAAGATTTTGGGAGTTTTTGACTTTACTGATTGGTGCATATATGTATACGACTTCAACCATACCAGGCGCAGTGATAAATTTGTTCAAAAAATAATGTTACCTTACCAAAAATTGATACCATATTTTCTAAAAAAGGTTAATTTCTATCTTGAGAAGGGCATTTACAAATCTAAAAAAGACACTTTGCCGATAAAAGTGGATTGATGAGCTACCACAACAAACTCAATGGTATCTTATTGCATTCATTTTTTAAATGTTCATTTCACTTTTTTTTGTTGTTTTCCATATATTCACGTAATATATTTCTTTTGTATCACAGTGATTATGGAGAATTTATTTATGCTTTTGTTGAATATGTCATTCATGATAGAGATATTCCTAGATAGATTGACATTGGTTATGTTTATATGAGGTATGGATCTTTGTTGTGGGATTATGGAATGAGAAAACTAGAAGTTGGTATAAAAGACAACACTACAGAAAAAGTTGGCAGATTATTTGGAAAGGAAAAGAGGAAGAGGACGCGTCAGGATTAGTAGTTTAGTTTTGTAGTTACAGAAAATCACTGTACATGAAGGAGTTTTAGCTATTTTATGCAATTTTTTAAAGTTTAAACAGTCTTTTCAAATTGAATCAGCTATTTTTAATGCGATAACGTAAAGTATACAATGTAGAATCGCTACTGATTCTTTTGTTGGTATCTTTATATATTTATATTTTATTATCGAAGAATATTTTTTGTCTTTCCCCGAAGGAAAGAGTTATTGAGTGTCTTCTAAATTAGTAAACAATATGGTAGGGCCAATTCATGCCCATGAGGTTTAACTTGTTCCTATGGGAGCTATTTTATCATTGATTATGTGTGACTGCTATATGAGTATTTTGATCATTGTGAACTTTTCAATCACATTTGTCCTTGATTAAATTGCATAAATAAGAAACAGTTTAGACCTTGTAATCTATGAGACATCTACTTCTCCTCAGTAGTTGGTTCTCCACTTTTATTTATTTGTTTAGATGCTTGGTTTTGTTGATTGGTATAATCTTTTTTTCAACTCGCAATTGAATACTCCCTCGTGCTTTGCTTTTTGTAATTTTTAACATTTATTTCTTTTGTTCTTGGCTTATAGTATTTTAGTTTTTTGTCTAGAAGATTGATTCTCATATAGTTGTAAGATTGTAATTTTCCTATAAACATATTTTTTATGGTAGAGGAAGAATGTTCTTTGAAATATTACAAGTTGAACCACCTTCGATGTGTAAGTTTTGCCTCCAGGGTAAGAGCTATAGATCATCTGCCAAATCATTATAGACTATGCTAGTGTCAACTCTTGCCCATGAGGCATAAAATGTTCTTTTGGAGTCTAAAAATATTGTCTCTTGGGCAAGTCTTAAAAATTATTTACCAAATTATTACACACAAATCTAGTATCAACAGTTGGCCATGGGGCATAACTTGTCCATTTGTTTTATTAATGTTTGCCTCTACGGCATGAGTTGTAGATAATCTGCCAAGTTATTACACACTAAGCTAGTGTCAATTCTTTCCCATAGGTCATAACGTGTTTCTTTGAGGCTTAAGACTTCCCTCTAGGGCAAGTGTTGCAGACCATCTGCCAAATCATTACAGAATAAGTTAGTGTCAACTCTTGCCCATGGAGCATAACTTATTCCTTTGGGATCTAAAAATCTAACCTCTTGGGCAAGAATTATAAATTATCTACCAAATCATTACACACTAATTTAGTATCAATGCTTGGTCATGGGACATAACTTATCCATTTATTGTGTTAATGTTTTGCCACTAAGAAATGAGTTGTAGATCATCTTTCAAGTTGTTACATACTAAGTTAGTGTCAACTCTTACCCATAAGGCATAACTTGTTTCTTTGGGGCTTATGTTTTGCCTCTAGGAAAGTGTTGTAGATTATCTACCGAATCATTGCAGAATAAGCTAGTGTCAACTCTTGCCCACGGGGCACAACTTGTTCTGTATCTAGCCTTCAAGGAAAATTTTAAAGTGTATACCGTGGAATTATTTACATCACATCTCTTTGGGGTGTGTTCCTTCCCCGAATCCTATTAATATGATATATTTTTACGCATCAATATATAAAAAAATTTAATATGCTAAGTAATTTTTATAAAAAATCAATATGAATATATTGAGTTAACTACTTCACCACAAGTTTAAACATCAAATAAATCAAAATACAGTTGTGATTAAAAGTCAAAAGTACTTGTTACTAACAAAAATAGGGGATTAAAGAACCCTATTATAACTGCTATTTTGATCCAACTTCTCGGATAAAAAGTAAAACTAATCATCTTTTTTTATTTTTCTTTCTGTATCTTCTTGCATATGGATGAAGGATGGGAGTGTAGTTACAATTTGATCTGTTATGCTCAGTTCTTTTGTATCTCCAACATCTGTAATTGTTTTTTGAAGATTTTGTTCTGCAAGGATATATAGATATTTGTCGTCTCTCAATCAGAACCTTCTTATCTGGGATAATCCATGATGTTGTGCTTCCAACTGGTAGTATTTCTCCCTGGTATATTTGTAGCCAAGACTATTTGAAGAACTAATGAGAACCATAGCTAGACTTATTCATATATGTACTGTTTATCGATGTAATTGCATGGGTGCATGGTATCTTATCTATTTGAAATACCAAGCATTGACAAGTCCTACTCTTTAGGTTTACATTATATTCAACTCCTACTTTTCTTAGAACAAATCTTGTTGCATCAATAGGGTCTACCTGTAAATAAAATGATAAATAAATAACAACTTATAGTAAAACATCTAGTATATTAGCAAAATTAGGCATACAGAGTAATCAATCATACATAAGGGACGAATCTTAAGGCAACCAAAAAACAGCTACAATCAAGCATGCAATATCAAATCATAATCTAATATTGAACTAACCAAAAATCTAATAATAAGTGACCAATAATAAGGAGTCACAATTAAGGTTCTATTTAAAAATGGAAGAGAAGGACTAATATAGGGGATAGTTATTGTTTTGATGCTTAGCTTGGTCAAGGATAACACGGAAGAAGGATCTGTTCTCCAAGGAATGAGCTTTCAAAGTCAAATTCCCTATACTATATGGAAAAGATATAACCCTACTCAGGAACAATAGCTGATTCAATAGTGATGCTTCCAACATATGAGCAGGAGAACCAACTATAAATAAATTGAGATAAAACAGATATTGTATCTAACTTGGGAGTTGAATCAACTATGAAAGTGAAACATCTAGTATATGAGCAAAATAAGCCATACAGAGTAATCAAATATGCATAGAGATGAATCTTGAGGAAACCAAAAAATAGCTACAATCAATCATACAACATAAAATCACAAACGATCACACAGCTATGAGCAGAAACAGCGTAACAGAAGCAACAAAACACATATTTCACATGCAAATCTTAAGGAAATTAAAAAACTAGTAATAAATCACAAATAATAGTAAACCAGTTATATATAATTTTCAATCAAAAAATAGTAATAGTATATTTTCCTATCATCAAAATACAATTTCAATTTCAAGGTGACTTGAATCTTGTCAGTCACCTTCACTTTCTTCCAATATGTGATGTTATGAAAGTTGTCTTGTTCTTGAATTTTTCTTTCATAAAACCAACTTTGTAACTTGTTCTGAATGTAATTGATCAGTCCTAGTATTGGCAGTTGCCTTGCTTTTATCAGTACCGCATTCATAGACACCACGTTGTTTGTTGTAAGCATATTGTACCTTCTGTTAGTATGAATCGAATGAGCCCATCTTTCTGGTTCTTTTTCATTCAAGTACTCCTTAGAAACTTTGTTGACTTTTTCTATCTCATCCATGAAATTATAAAATTTGGTTTATTTTTATGTTGTTGTTGTATTGTAGAAGAGTGATAGAACCACATCTGAGAAGTATCTTTTTCTTCAATTCTTTTCCATATGGTAGATGCATATCCCGTGTTGACACTATGGATAGATATTTGTAATTGTATTTGCAATATCTAGGTAATAATCTAATAGAATAGATAATTGTTCACGTACCCTAATTCTATTTCTTAATTAATTGAAGAACTAGTTATAAGACTCATTAGTTTTCGAGTTTGCAATTCCAAAAGCCAAAGAAAATATATTGTTATTTCCATCCTTTGACATTGCTATCATGAGGACACCACGATATTTTGACTTCAATAATATTGCATCTACCATTATTAATGGTCTATAGTTGGTCCATCCAATGATTGAAGTGCCATAAGCAAAAAATGCATATTTAAATCTGTGTTGAGCAAAAGAATATTAGTAACAATTTTCATTTGATTTTTATAATCAGGGTACAATAATTTTCTAAACTAATTCATTCCCATGAGGCAAGAGTTGCATATATGCTAATAATCTAATTAGTGTAATTGAAGAATAAACTTTTGCCTCTTGGGCAAAAATTTTCAACTTCAACAGTACAGCATTTGTACAATAACTTTCTAAACTAAGTCTTACCTATGAGGCAAGATTTCCATCTATGTTAATAATATAATCAGTGCAAATAAAGGATAGTATTTTACCTTTTGGGCAAAGGTTTTCAATTTCAACAATTTTTTAAACTAAGTCTTGCCCATGAGGCAAGAGTTGCATATATGTTAATAATCTAATCAGTGAAATTAAAGAATAAACATTTGACTCTTAGGAAAAAGTTTTTAATTTCAACAGTATAGCATTTCTACAAAAAATTTCTAAATTAAGTCTTGCGCTTGAGATAAGAGTTGCATATATATTAATAATCTAATCAGTCAAATTATAGAATAAACTTTTGCCTCTTAGGCAAAAGATTTCAATTTCGACAGTATAGCATTTGTGTAAACTAAGTCTTGCCCATAAGGTAAGAGTTGCAAATATGTTAATAATCTAATTAGTGCAATTAAAGGATAAACTTTTGACTTTTGGGCAAAAGTTTTCAATTTCAACAATTTTCTAAACTAAATCAAGCCCGTGAGGCAAGAGTTGCACATATGTTAATAATCTAATTAGTCCAATTATAGAATAAAGTTTTGCCTATTGGGAAAAAGTTTTTAATTTCAACAGTATAGCATTTGTACAATAATTTTCTAAACTAAGTCTTTCCTATGAGGCAAGAGTTTCATATCTGTTAATAAACTAATCAGTGCAATCAAAGAATAAACTTTTGCCTCTTGGACAAAAGTTTTCAATTTAAATAATTTTCTAAACTAAGTCTTGTCCATGAGGCAAGAGATTCACATATATTAATAATTTAATCAGTGAAATCAAAGATAAAACTTTTGCCTCTTGGGCAAAAGTTTTAAATTTCAAAAGTATACATTTGTACAATAATTTTCTAAACTAATTCTTGCCCTTGAGATAAGAGTTGCATATATGTTAATAATCTAATAGTGAAATTAAAGAATTAACTTTTGCCTCTTGGGCAAAAGTTTTTAATTTCAAAAGTATACATTTGTACAATAATTTTCTAAACTAATTCTTGCCCTTGAGATAAGAGTTGCATATAAGTTAAAAATCTAATAGTGAAATTAAAGAATTAACTTTTGCCTCTTGGGCAAAAGTTTTCAATTTCAACAGTATAGCATTTGTTTAAACTAAGTCTTGCACATGAGGCAAGAGTTGCATATATGTTAATAATCTAAGCAGTACAATTAAAGGATAGCCTTTTGCATCTTGGGCAAAGTTTTCAATTTCAATAGTATAGAATTTGTATAAACTATGTCTTGCCCATAATATAAGAGTTGCATATATGTTAATAATCTAATCAGTGCAATAATTGAAAAAGTTTTCAATTTTAACAATTTTCTAAACTAAGACTTGCCCGTGAGGCAAGAGTTGCATATATATTAATAATCTAACCAGTGTAATTATGGAATAAAGTTTTGCCTCTTGGGCAAAAGTTTTAAATTTCAACAGTCTACCATTTATACAACAATTTACTAAACTAAGTGTTGCCCATGAGGAAAGTGTTTCATATCTGTTAATAATCAAATCAGTGCAATTAAAGAATTAACATTTACCTCTTGGGCAAAAGTTTTAAATTTCAACAATTTTCTATACTGTCGTTCCTATGAGGCAAGAGTCGGATATATATGTTAATAGTCTAATAGTGCTATTAAAGAATAAACTTTTACCTCTTAAGCAAAAGCTTTCAATTTCAACAATTTTCTAAACTAAGTCTTGCCCGTGAGGCAAGAGTTAGTGACACTATAGAATAAAGTTTTGCCCGTTGGGAAAAAGTTTTCAATTTCAACAGTATAGCATTTGTACAATAATTTTCTAAAATAAGTCTTTTCCTTGAGGCAAGAGTTTCATATCTGTTAATAATCTAATCAGTGCAATTAAAGAAAAAACTTTTGCCTCTTCGGCAAAAGTTTTCAATTTCAACAATTTTCTAAACTAAGTCTTGCCCATGAGACAAGAGATAGATATATGTTAATAATTTAATCAGTGAAATCAAAGATTAAACTTTTGCCTCTTGGGCAAAAGTTTTTAATTTCAAAAGTATATATTTGTACAATAATTTTCTAAACTAATTTATGCCCTTTGAGATAAGAGTTGCATATTTGTTAATAATCTAATCAGTGAAATTAAAGAAAAAACTTTTGCCTCTTGGGTAAAATTAATCAATTTCAACAGTATAGCATTTGTGTAAACTAAGTCTTGGACATGACGCAAGTGTTGCATAAATGTTAATAATCCAAGCAGTACAATTAAAGGATAACCTTTTTCCTCTTGGGCAAAATTTTCAATTTCAATAGTATAGAATTTGTATAAACTAAGTCTTTCCCATGATGTAAGAGTTGCATATATGTTAATAATATAATCGGTGAAATTAAAGGATAAACTTTTGCCTTTTGAGCAAAAGGTTTCAATTTAAACAATTTTCTAAACTAAGACTTGCCCGTGAGGCAAGATTTGCATATACGTTAATAATCTAATCAGTGTAATTATGGAATAAAGTTTTGCCTCTTGGGAAAAAGTTTTCAATTTCAACAGTATAACATTTATACAATAATTTTCTAAACTAAATGTTGCCCATGAGAAAAGAGTTTCATATCTTTTAATAATCTAATCAGTACAATTAAAGAATTAACATTTACCTCTAGGGCAAAAGTTTTAAATTTCAACAATTTTCTATACTATCGTTCCTATTAGGCAAGAATTGGATATATGTTAATAATCTAATAGTGCAATTAAGGAATAAACTTTTACCTCTTAAACAAAAGTTTTCAATTTCAACAATTTTCTAAAATAAGTCTTGCCCGTGAGGCAAGAGTTGCATATATGTTAATAATCTAATTAGTGAAATTATTGAATAAAGTTTTGCCTCTTGGGAAAAAGTTTTCAATTTAAATAGTATAGAATTTGTATAAACTATGTCTTGCCCATAATGTAAGAGTTGCATATATGTTAATAATCTAATCAGTGCAATTAAAGGATAAACTTTTGACTTTTGGGCAAAACTTTTCAATTTCAACAATTTTCTAAACTAAGAGTTGCATATGTGTTAATAATCTAATCAGTATAATTATGGAATTAAGTTTTGCCTCTTGGGCAAAAGTTTTCAATTTCAACAGTATACCATTTATACAACAATTTTCTAAACTAAGTGTTGCCCATGAGGAAAGAGTTTCATATCTGTTAATAATCTAATCAGTGCAATTAAAGAATTAACATTTACCTCTTGGGCAAAAGTTTTAAATTACAACAATTTTCTATACTATCGTTCCTATTAGGCAAGACTTGGATATATGTTAATAATCTAATAGTGCAATTAAAGAATAAACTTTTACCTCTTAAGCAAAAATTTTCAATTTCAACAATTTTCTAAACTAAGTCTTGCCCGTGAGGCAAGAGTTGCATATATATTAATAATCTAATTAGTGCAATTATAGAATAAAGTTTTTCCTCTTGGGAAAAAGTTTTCAATTTCAACAGTATAGCATTTGTACAATAAGTTTCTAAACTAAGTCTTTTCCTTGAGGCAAGAGTTTCATAGATGTTAATAATCTAATCAGTGCAATTAAAGGATAAACTTTTGCCTCTTGGGCAAAACTTTTCAATTTCAACAATTTTCTAAACTAAGTGTTTCCCATGAGACAAGAGACGCATATATATTACTAATTTAATCAGTGAAATCAAATATTAAACTTTTGCCTCTTGGGCAAAAGTTTTTAAATTCAAAAGTATACATTTGTACAATAATTTTCTAAACAAATTCTTGCCCTTGAAATAAGAGTTGCATATATGTTAATAATCTAATCAATGAAATTAAAGAATAAACTTTTGCCTCTTGGGCAAAAGTTTTCAATTTTAACAGTATAGCATTTGTGTAAACTAAGTCTTGCACATAAGCCAAGATTTGCATATATGTTAATAGTCTAAGCAGTACAACTAAAGGATAACCTTTCGCCTCTTGGGCAAAGTTTTCAATTTCCAGAGTATAGAATTTGTATAAACTATGTCTTGCCCATAATGTAAGAGTTGCATATATGTTAATAATCTAATCAGTGCTATTAAAGGATAAACTTTTGACTTTAGGGCAAAATGTTTCAATTTCAACAATTTTGTAAACTAAGACTTGCCCGTGAGGCAAGAGTTGCATATATGTTAATAATCTAATCAGTGTAATTATGGAATAAAGTTTTGCCTCTTGGGAAAAAGTTTTCAGTTTCAACAGTATACAATTTATACAACAATTTTCTAAACTAAGTGTTGCCCATGAGGAAAGAGTTTCATATCTGTTAATAATCTAATCAGTGCAATTAAAGAATTAACATTTACCTCTTGGGCAAAAGTTTTAAATTTCAACAATTTTCTATACTGTCGTTCCTATTAGGCAAGAGTTTGATATATGTTAATAATCTAATAGTGCAATTAAAGAATAAACTTTTACCTCTTAAGCAAAAGTTTTCAATTTCAACAATTTTCTAAACTAAGTCTTGCCCGTGAGGCAAGAGTTGCATATATGTTAATAATCTAATTTGTGCAATTATAGAATAAAGTTTTTCCTCTTGGAAAAAAGTTTTCAATTTCAACAGTATAGCATTTTTACAATAATTTTCTAAACTAAGTATTTTCCTTGAGACAAGAGTTTTATATCTGTTAATAATCTAATCAGTGCAATTAAAGGATGAACTTTTGCCTCTTGGGCAAAAGTTTTCAATTTCAACAATTTTTTAAACTAAGTCTTGCCCATGATACAAGAGATGCATATATAATAATATTTAATCAGTGAAATCAAAGATTTAACTTTTGCCTCTTGGGCAAAAGTTTTTAATTTCAACAGTATACATTTGTACAATAATTTTCTAAACTAATTTTTGCCCTTGAGATAAGAGTTGTATATATGTTAATAATCTAATCAGTGAAATTAAAGAATAAACTTTTGCCTATGGGGAAAAATTTTTCAATTTCAACAGTATTGCATTTGTGTAAACTAAGTCTTGCACATGAGGCAAGAGTTGCATATATGTTAATAATCTAAGCAGAACAATTAAAGGATAACCTTTTTCCTCTTGGGGATGTTTTCAATTTCAATAGTATAGATTTTGAATAAACTAAGTCTTTCCCATAATGTAAGTTTTGCATATATATTAATAATCTAATCGGTGCAATTAAAGGATAAACTTTTGCCTTTTGAGCAAAAGTTTTCAATTTCAACAATTTTCTAAACTAAGACTCGCCCATGAAGCAAGATTTGCATATATGTTAATAATCTAATCAGTGCAATTGTGGAATAAAGTTTTGCCTCTTGGGCAAAAGTTTTCAATTTCAACAGTATAACATTTATACAATAATTTTCTAAACTAAGTGTTGCCCATGAGGAAAGAGTTTTGATATCTGTTATTAATCTAATCAGTACAATTAAAGAATTAACTTTTACCTCTTGGGCAAAAGTTTTCAATTTCAATAATTTACTATATTGTCGTACCTATGAAGCAAGAGTTGGATATATGTTAATAATATAATAGTGCAATTAAAGAATAAACTTTTACCTCTTGGGCAAAAGTTTTCAATTTTAACAATTTTCTAAACTAAGTCTTGCCCATGAGGCAAGAGTTGCATATATGTTAATAATCTATTAGTGCAACTAAAGAATAAACATTTGCCCTTTGGACAAAAGTTTTTAATTTCAACAGTACAACATTTGTACAATAATTTTCTAAACTAAGTCTTGCCCATGAGGAAAGGCTTGCATATATGTTAATAATTTAATCAATGCAATTAAGAACAAACTTTTGTCTCTTGGGCAAAAGTTTTCAATTTCAATAGTATAGCATTTGTGCTTGTTCTCATCATCCCTCTTTATGTTTGTGTACGTGCCTAGATTGCTTTCTTTCATCTTGTGAAGATTAAATGACAACCTATTGTAGTTCACTTTTGTGGCTCCTCTTATCACCATATACACATGTTATATAGCTCACCATGCTTTGTTGTTAGATATGATTGTTCCATATTTCCTTCTTATTTTATCTACCACAAAGTTTGGAGTGATTACATTACTAGAGTATGCATAAGCTCTAGTATGTTGTCATATATGACCTTTGATGTTTCATTTCTATGGTCGGACGTTATAAAATCAATGATGATAGGCGAATTTACACGCCTATATCTATATATTTTGCCCATATTTTAGCCTTATTTTGAGAACAAATTTTCTATTTCATGCACTTTTAGTCCTTTTTCCTATAAATGAGCTAACGAACATGATTAGGAAAGTTTCAGGTATAAATGATGCAAAATACACTATTTTATGGCTTACTTGACGCAACAGAAAGCTCATGAACGAAGGAGAAGGAAGTTGGACGCCTAAAGGACCAAATCTGCTGCATGGAAAATCTGTCCCGGGCTAAAACAACAATTCTGAAGACTTTGGGGACTTACAGACACAAAGCTGGATTTTGACAAAGATACATTAACCTAGTACAATTAGGTTATGTATTTCATTATTTTATTTGGATTATGATAATGTTACCTTAACCTAGTACATTTAGGGTTAAGGATTTCATTTGTCTAGTAGGATTTGGTTATTTATTTCATTAGCTTAGTAGAAGTAGGATATGGGTATTATAAATACCCTATCATGCTAGAAATTTTTATTCATCTTCTGACATTCTTCTATCTTTCTATTCTCCACTTCCCTCTCATCTTCCGCTACAAACACTTCTAATCTACTCTTCTATTCTTAAATTCCACAACAAGAGAATCGTTACTTGCTAAGGAATCACACCACACGCCTAGCACCTAATCCACAAGCCATTACTCAACATTGTGATATAATAACAATGCCAATCGTGATCTCCTTCATATTCATGGGTAACTAAACTTCTTTGTTGGGGTTATGGAAGCCGAATGAGATACTATCTATTGCTGTGAGTTTGTGAGTTCGAGACACGTATATTGCTTATATCATTATTATCTTCATCTTAATCTACATTCTTTGCGGTTGCAAACGCAAGAATACGCCAGTCTAACATTTAACTTGTTCGAGAGAAAGGTTATTTGTCTGGAAAAGAGATAATGTCAAGGTAGTAGGACACCCTTTCCTATTAAAAAGCTAGTGTCGTAACTGGACTAACCTCTTGGAGAATTCCTACCGTTAGACACGCTTTAATCTCGAGAGAGTTAAAGTGAAATAGTCCTTGTTTAGGTCGAGAGACGCTTGGATTTACCATCAACTACAATTCTCTATAAGCAATTGCATGTCAAGACTCTACACACTCATAGCCAATAGAGACGTATACCTCAGAAGGTGGACATAACCCCAACGCTTCAATTCTCATTGTTTACAACTCATGTAACAATCTCTCTCTCCCTTTACTTTATTATTTTCAGCTTTTGTTTACATTACTTGCACGACAAGAATCCCCCCTTCTTACGAGACTTGCACCAAAATTTTAGTAATTTTACTTACTTGTTGGCCAAGCTATTCCCTGTGGAATCGACACCCAACCCAGGTTGGGTTCTATATTTGCTAAAGACCGCTTTACACTCACAAGAGCTGTAGATTGAGTGTTATAAAAAATTGGCGCCGTTGCCGGGGAATACGAGTGTCAATCAAGTTCGTAATAATTACTAGACCCTTTGGTCAAAGATTCTCGTACTTTTACGTTTAGTTTTTTTGTTTTTGTTTCTTGCAGGTGTTTACTTTAGTGCATGCCCCATACTAGAAGTTCTGGTCAACCGTTACTACCAATCAATCCGGAACCGCAACGAATTAGAAGAATGGAAGCACAAGCTGAAATCGATAGGATGGATGCTCAACACGAGCAGGCGAGATTAGCTGCTCTTGCCGCTGCTCAAGTCCAACAACAAAACATTGATAATCCTTGGCGAGTAACAAATCCTGACGATGACGATTTAGGTGACGACGAGTTGATAAACCTAAGGCATGTTGCTGAAACTATAACACCAGCCAACAGAAGAGGTCGAGAAGCTCGGTATAGGTATGATCGCCAACCTTTGCAGCCAGCTTTCGACGATGATGATGATGATCTTGATGGTGCCGGAGCCACTGGAGCTATAATTCCACCACCATTAGCGCCCGGAGCCAAGTTCAACATCACAAGCACAATGATTCAGTTATTGCAACTCAAGGGATTATTTGGTGGACTAGCAGGCGACGATCCGAATATGCATCTCATCAACATTATTTCTACATGCAAGTCGTTTGACAATCCTGGTGTTGGTCAGAATGCAATTCGATTACGTCTATTTCCATTGTCTCTGTCTGGGGAGGCAACACTGTGGTTGAATGGGCTGACTCCTGATTCAATTACAAATTGGAGGCAATTGAGAGACGCTTTCCTAGAAAGATTCTTTCCGCCATCCAAAAGGGCTCAATTGAGAGATGAAATTAGCAACTTTCGTCAGCTTCCCTCTGAAGCTCTTCATGAAACATGGGAGAGATTCAAGACAAAGCTAGCGAGATACCCAAACCATCACATGACTAATGTTCACCTCATGGAGATCTTGTATAGAGCCTTGAATTCAATAACTAAACCAGTGGTGGATAACGCAGCTGGAGGTTCTTTCATGGACCTCACCTTTGGTCAAGCAAGCAATATGCTAGATTGCATGAAATAGCAAAGTAGATCTTGGCATACCAGGGATTCTGAGGTAGCAAGCCCCACTTTATCTATTGGCATGTGTGCAGACCAAAGAAGAAGAGAAGAAGAACGTTATCAAGACATGGCACACATAAAAACACAAATGGATCTTTTAACAAAGAATTTATTATCAGGGAAGAACGAAAAAGTAAAAGCTGTGGCGCTGAAAGGAAGAGACGAATCTGATTCTGAAGAGGAGGCCAACTACTTGAACAATCAGGGGGTTTTCCGTGGGAATGCCCAAGGAAACCAAGGTCGGAACTATTATGATAAATCTGGAAGCAAAGACCAAGGTAGTTGGAAGAAAAATAATGAAAAGAGTGGTTTGTACGTTCCCCCTGGTAGACGTGATACCACCACATCTAATTTTATGGAAGATATGATGGCTAAGTTATTGAAAGGAGTGGAAACAACGAGCGCAGGAGTTAAGGAGGTGATTGATGATTTGTCCTCCATGAAGCAATTAGTTGATTCCCATTCCACTTCTATCAAGCAAATAGAGCAGCAATTGAGCCAACTTTCAGCAGCATTCAATCAAAGAAAGGCTGGCACCTTACCAAGCGATACTGTGCAAAACCCAAGGAATGATGGGTCATGCATGGCCATCATTACCAGAAGTGGTAAGGTGCTGGAAACTTTAGCAAAAGGCAAGCAAGTGGTTGACGAAGTTGCGAACATGGACATTACACCTAGTGACGTTACAAAAAGAGAAAAAGCCGCAACAACTACTCCCAACGTCAGGGACGTTTCACCTAGTGATGTGCAGCCTAAAAAAGTGGAAAAACGGAAGCAAGAGGAGGATAAAGCCATGGAGAGAACACTTCCATACCCACCACCACCTTTTCCCCAAAGATTGACGAAGGTGGCCGATGACACTAAGTTCAGCAAATTTATGACTATGTTAAAGCAACTGACCATTAATGTTCCATTGGTAGAGGCACTTGAACAAATGCCTGGGTATGCGAAGTTTATGAAAGATCTTTTGACTAAAAAGAGGGCAGGAAGTTATGAGCTGAAGGATGATGTGCATCATTGTAGTGCAATTGCTACCCGATCGATAGTTCAGAAGAAGGCCGACCCTGGAGCTTTCACTATTCCTTGCACCGTCGGATCCTTGAACTTTGCCAAAGCATTGTGTGACTTAGGAGCCAGCATCAACCTGATGCCATTATCGATCTACAGGAAGTTGGGGTTAGGAGATCCTACACCAACTAATATGAGGCTTGTTATGGCAGATAGGTCGGTAAAATGACCGGTTGGTATTCTATGTGATGCCTTGGTAAACGTTTCTTCATTTATCTTTCCAGCAGACTTTGTCATCTTGGATTGCGAAGCAGATTCAGAGGTTCTTATAATCTTGGGACTCCCTTTCCTTGCTACGGGAAGTGTGATCATAGATTTGAGAGCTAATGAGCTTTCATTCCGAATAAATGACGAAGTGGTTCATTTTGATGTTTGCAAATCAATGAAGCAACCCAAAGATCTGAGTGTATTTTCCATGGCTGATGTTGTCTTTGATGATGAGAAAGATTTACTTGCAGAAGAGCAAATTCTTGATGATCCTTTGGAGGTTTTGCTCATGAAAGGAGAGAATGAGGATGCTGAAATTTCTGAAGAAGATATTTGTGCTCTATCGGGATTAGGGACATATCGCTATACTCCCAAGAAGCTGGATCTTGATCTAAAGAATCGACCCACACCACCATCTAAGCCATCTATTGAAGAACCACCCACGTTAGAATTGAAGGAGCTGCCAAGCCATTTGAAGTACACATTCTTAGGAAGCGGAAACACTGTTCCAGTCATAGTGGCAGCCGATTTGGGTGAACAACAAGTTGCAGCTCTTATTGCAATCTTACGCAAGTATATTAGAGCTATTGGATGGACCATTGCGGATATTATTGGTATTCCACCTGGGATTTGCACACATAAAATTCAGCTTCAAGAAAAGTGCACACCCACCATTGAACATCAAAGGCGTTTAAACCCACCAATGCAAGAAGTGGTGAAGAAGGAGATTATCAAGTGGTTAGACGCAGGAGTTGTATATCCTATCTCTGATAGTACATGGGTAAGTCCTGTACAATGTGTTCCCAAGAAAGGAGGTATGACGGTGGTCGCGAATGCAAAGAAGGAGCTTATTCCACTCAGGCCCATTACTGGATGGAGAGTATGAATGGACTACCGCAAGCTGAATTCTTGGACGCTCAAGGATCACTTCCCCATGCCATTTATGGACCAAATTCTAGATCGATTAGCGGGGAAAGGATGGTTTTGCTTCTTGGATGGTTATTCAGGTTATAATCAAATTTGTATTGCACCCGAAGACCAAGAGAAGACAACGTTTACATGCCCATATGGTACGTTTGCCTTCAAACGTATGCCATTTGGGTTATGTAACGCACCATCCACCTTTCAACGTTGTATGATGTCTATTTTCTTTGATATGGTTGAGGACACTTTGGAGGTATTCATGTATGACTTTTCAGTTGTTGATGAGTCTTTTGAAGCATGTTTGGCAAACTTGAGCATGGCATTGCAAAAATGTGTAGAGTTCAACCTTGTGCTGAACTGGGAGAAGTGCCACTTCATGGTAAAAGAAGGAATCGTTCTTGGGCAAAAGAACTCCGAAAGAGTAATAGAGGTTGATCGATCAAAAATTGAGGTTATTGAGAAGCTACCGCCTCCAATTTCGGTCAAGGGAGTTCGTAGTTTTCTTGGTCATGCTGGGTTCTATCGTAGATTCATCAAAGACTTCTCCAAAATTGCTAGTCCAATGTGCAAATTATTGGAGAAAGATGCAAAGTTTGAATTCGATGACGATTGCTTGATGGCATTCGAGTGCCTTAAAGGAAAACTCATTGAAGCCCCTATCGTGGTAGCACCAGATTGGTCTCTCCCGTTCGAAGTCATGTGTGATGCTAGTGGTGTAGCCGTTGGTGCTGTTCTTGGTCAGAGAAAGGAGAAATAATTTCATCCTATCTATTATGCGAGTAAGGTCCTGAATGAAGCCCAAAGGAACTACACTGTTACTGAACAAGAGCTCCTAGTGGTTGTGTTTATGTTTGAAAAGTTTCGTGCCTACCTATTGGGTACTAAGGTGATCGTTCATACAGACCATGCAGCTCTTAGGTATCTAATGAAGAAAAAGGATGCAAAACCAAGGTTGATTAGATGGGTATTGCTGCTGCAAGAGTTTGATTTCGAAGTCAAAGATAGAAGAGGTTGCGAGAACCAAGTGGCTGATCACCTATCTAGACTCGAGAATGAGCATGTGGCGCAACCTGAAATTCAGATTGATGATGCATTCCCCGACGAGGAGATATTAGCGACAACAATGGGAAAATTACCATAGTATGCCGACTTTGCAAATTTCTTGGTGAGTAATGTGCTACCTGCCAATTTATCTTACCATCAAAGGAGGAAGTTTAGGCATGACGTTCAGCACTACTATTGGGATGAGCCTTATTTGTTTTGAAGATGCGCTGATGGTATCATTCGACGATGTATATCCCATAAAGAAGTGCCTACTATATTGGAAGCATGCCATACTTCGCAAGTTGGAGGACATCATGCAGGAAATCGAACGGCAAGAAAAGTATTGCAAAGTGGATATTATTGGCCTTCGATATTCAGAGATGCATGCGACTATGTGAGGAGGTGTGACCAATGCCAACGGCAAGGTGCTATTTCAAAACACCATGAAATGCCCATGTCCAAAATTCTTGAGGTAGAACTCTTTGATGTGTGGGGTACTGATTTCATGGGACCATTCGTGAATTTGTTTGGAATGAAGTACATCTTGGTTGCTGTGGATTATATTTCGAAATGGGTTGAAGCTGTAGCATTGGCTGACAACGAAGGAAAGCGTGTTGTAGCGTTCTTAAAGAAGAATATCTTCTCTCGCTTTGGAGTACCTCGTACTATCATAAGTGATGGAGGATCTCACTTTTGCAACAAGTTATTCAAATCTGTATTGGCCAAGTATGGTGTCCAACAACACAAGGTAGCTATGCCTTATCATCCCCAAACTAGTGGACAAGTTGAGGTTTCCAATCGTGAGATCAAGCAAATCCTTGCCAAGACGGTTAATGTAAATAGGAAGGATTGGTCTCGAAAGCTAGATGATGCACTATGGGCGTATAGTACTGCATTCAAGACACCCATTGGTATGTCACCTTATCAGCTAGTTTACGGGAAGGCTTGTCATCTACCCATTGAACTCGAGCACAAGGCATTGTGGGCATTGAAGCAATTGAACTTGAATTGGGATGATGTGAAGAATCTGAGGTTGGAGCAACTGAATGAACTAGATGAATTCCGTCTCCATGCATATGAAAGATCAGATTTATACAAGGAGCGGATGAAGAAGTATCATGATCAGCGGATTGTTCGATGAAACTTCCAAAAGGGTGACATGGTACTACTCTTTAACTCCAGATTCAAGCTCTTCCCAGGTAAGTTAAGATCGAAGTGGTCTGGTCCATTTAAGTTTATCCAAGTCTACTCGTCTGGAGTAGTCGAATTGTAAGGCAATAAGGGTGTTGTCTTCAAAGTTAATGTCCAGCGTGTTAAGCCATATATCAGTCCTATTGACTCAATGAATGACATGGCCATCACTTATCTCAACAAAATCTAAGTACTCGAGATTACTACATCGAGCCACGACAATAAATAAGGTGCTAGATGGGAGGCAACCCATCATTTTATCGTTTTATCGTTTTAACATTTTATCCTTTTTTAGTACTTGTTTTGTTTTTTATTAATGAAAATCCAAAAATAAGAGTCGTGCCATGACCAAAACTAAGGCTCTTGGTGGGAGGCAACCCATCGTACTAATCATTTTCATTTGTTTTGAGCAAATATAGGTGCAAGAAGTATTCAATGAGTAGATCGATTTCAATTGACGATTTGGACGCATTGTATGGTAAAGTTGGTAAGTTAGGAACGGTGATGCATAAGGCTATGGATTGAGCCTTTCCCACATCAAAATAGGCTTCGAGGAAGGCTAGGACTTGGTAAAACTAGGCCACGAACGATGCACGACCTATCCTATAGCCTAAGGTCTCGGAATCTAGTGTGCTATACACTATGCGCTGCCTATTCCTAGGTATGCTTTTGACTATGCGCCGCCTATGCTATGGCATTTGGTCTCAGTATCTCATATGCCATAGACTATGCGGCGCATATGTCTATAAATGCCATAGACTATGCGGCGCATATGTCCCATTATGCCATAGACAATGCGCCGCATATGTCATTGATATGCTGAGTCTTATGCGCCGCATATGTCATTGATATGCCGAGTCTTATGCGCGGCATCTATGGTGTTATCCGATTGTAAATGGGTCATAACCCGACCCATACTCTTCCTATATAAAGGGGGCTTAGTTTTATAACACAACCACATTAGAAAATACCCTAAGGGCGCCGCATAAACTCCCAAATCCTCTCAAAATTTTCTTCTTTTGCTCCTCCAATTCACAAAACCATCTCCACAAGTTTCAAGCAAGTAAGTACTCTCTTATACTTCATTTATTTATCGTAAGTACTACGTTGCCATGTTTATTATGAATTGCTAAATCATATAAGATTGTTGGTGATGTTTATGTGTTTGGATTGTTGTTGCAAAATCATGTGAGTGAACATGTACGTAGGGAATTCTTGACTTGTTTCCGACTTGAATTTGGTTTCAAAAGCATTGTTATGATATTTGCGGAATTGATATGGATATGAATATTGCTTAAAATTGTTGTTTGGATGCTTACATGTTAGACTATCCTGGCCATCGGGATAAGAGTATAGTACCTATCGACTTAGGAGGTTGTGCTTGTTGTAATAATAACGATTCCATGTGGTAACCCCTACGTAGTAGTGTTGCTATATCTACCATGAAAGTAGTCCAATGGCTGCAAATAAGCGATGCAATGCTGATTTTCTTGTCAGAATACAATCCTAACACGTAAGTCGACGAAATCTGAGTAAATCGACTACTTTCATCTCACTGATTTGTGTAACAAAATTAAGTGTGGGGTGGTACCCCTAGTGCTTGCATACAGATTGTATCAAGTGAGATTGCGCTGAAACTAACATTATTTCTAGTCTTAGGTACAATGGCACCTAAAGCGAGGCAAAGCAAGGAGAAGGCGACCACTTCCCAAAACGGCAAGAAGAGAAGTCGAAAAGACCAAGGAGAATCATCCTCAGCACACCTACCACGCAGAATGTTTGGAATAAAATGGGTTCTTGAGGAAGAAGCCAAAGCATGGTACAACAGCAACAAAGAAAGAAAGTATGTGCACGTCGACTTGATCAACAAGGAGACCTTAGCGAAGAAGGAGCCGCGAATGTTGGCAAAATTAATGGCTTTGAAGCTGGATTTCATCTTCCGCGATATGGGAGAGTGTAATATTGACTTGACAAGAGAGTTTTATGCCAATTGGTCGCCGAACACAACAGGCAATGAAGTCAAAATTCGGGGCGAAGTGTTACAGCTCACCGCGGATTGGATCAACTCTTTTCTTGGCTTACCTTCGGTCGACACATCACTATTCAAAGAGCTGTACAGCAGGCCTCCCTATAGAGCGATACGACACAAGCTTTGTGGAAGTAGATAAATGGCAAGGTGGGGCAGACATAAAGAAACAGGCCGACACAACACCTTCCCCTATGCTCCACTAAATAGGGAAACAAGAATCTGGATGCGCATTGTCAACTCATGTCTTATTCCTGGGACTCAATACACCAAGATATCGAGAGATAGAGTGTGTTTGGTCTATGCTTTGATGACGAATGTCCCTATCAACTTTGGGGCAATCATTCGATCTACCATGAGGAAGGCCAGACTCCACAAAAGGTCCCATTTCACATTTGACAATTTGTTGACAGCAATCTTGCGGAAGGAGGATATCGAAGAGGAACCCGCTGACCACAAACTCCCACATAACCCAAAGAAGGTTGACCTCACCAAGGTCAAAGATGCGGAAACAACTCATGGAGTCAACCTTACTACTGCAGAGAGACATGCTCATGATGAGAGTTTCTTTCGTCATCTCTATGGCATGACACGATTCACTATGATGAGTGGTGGACGTATTCCAACTTCTGAAGAGCTCCAACAGCTGGACCACGACTACCCAATGAACATGCATGCACGGGAGATGTGTGGAGTGGGCATATACTTTGAGGAACCTCTAGACGATGATGTGCCGACTGATGATAATAGACGCTTGCCTGATTCCGACGAGGAGGATAACTCTGACGACGACTCTTATGATGATTCCGATGAAGGGGGTATGACCCCCGACATTGAGGAAGAGTCCTACTGACCAGGTTCTTCGAATTTATTTTCCACTGAGGGCAGTGTCCCGTTTAAGTGTGGGGTGGCGGTATTACATGCTATACTTTTCTGTTTGCACCTATGTTTGTATGTTTGTTTGTTTACTTTTTTTGTTTTTTTTTGTTTGATGTTTTTTTAAGTTTTTTTAGGAGTCAAATCTTTCTAGCTTCGCATGAAATTATTTTGATAGGCAGCATGAGATTATAACAAGAGTATGTGCTACAATTGTGACTATTGAGACGTTTAGGCTCTAGTTGTGACTCATTATGTGATATTGTGTGATTCAATTCCTTCACTTATTGGGTCGAGAGTCTATATATTACATCCAATCAAGTCGACCATGTGCCTTGTGTCTGAGATTAATAGTATCTTCTATGTATGTGGCTGATGCTAGAACTTGCCCGGTATGTATGCAAAGCGAAAATAAGGAGTGTAAGTTTAGGATATGATTTAGGCATTTCTTTGGCAACCTATACATGTTTACCTTCAGTTTTACCTACCCATGGACATCATCCTAGTTAAACCCTTTTGAGTCTTTAGCCTATTTCTTTGATAACCTCTTATGTAAGCCTAATCCATTTCTTTCAAGACCGTAATTTGATCCAAATGCCTAAGTGCTTTAAAGTGAAAAGTCATGTGACAATATAAGAGGAAATTGGGTGAGTGTGATGCTATAAATTGTAATGGTACTTGAATGTGTGATGAAAAAGAAAAAATGCTACCATAAGAGGTACGTTGTGAAAAGAAAAAGGAAAAGAAAGCTGAAAAGTGAGTTGTGCTTAAAATTGAAAAGAAGAGAACAAGGGTGGTAGAACAAAAGAAAGAAGAAAGGTTGAAAGAAAAAAAGTGTCAATGATACAATGTGATGTATTAAAGCGCTAAGGAACCTAGTCACTATTCTTGGCCAAAATAGTCCTACCCGTCCCTTAGCCTACATTACAACCATCAAAAGACCTATTTGATCCTAATCTTAGCATTCCGACATTTAGTAGAGAACTACATTAAGGGCAAGCCTATGGTCATTAGTTGCTACATATGAATTCTTTGTGAGAGCGAGAGCAAGGATATTGTTGATACCCATGTTTGAAAAATATGCTATATTTGTGAATGATTATGGGTACTATATTGTGAGACACACATGGTTGATGAGTTTTGGATAGTTGTATATGATTCTATGCACTTCAACGTTTGCATGCGAGTTGATCACCATCACGAGTTTATACTTGAGGTTAAATTGTTTCTACTTATAATCGGAAAGCTACTCTTTGTTGATAATTGTTGTGCTTGTCTTGAAGAATGTTTTGTGTTGTTGCAGTAAAAACCTTAAGTGATGTTAGAAGGACATGATATGTTGTTCGAGGACGAACAAAGCTCTAAGTGTGGGGTGTTGATGATAGGCAAATTTACACGCCTATATCAATATATTTTGCCCATATTTTAGCCTAGTTTTGAGAACAAATTATCTATTTCATGCACTTTTAGTCCTTTTTCCTGTAAATGAGCTAACGAACATGATTAGGAAAGTTTCAGGTATAAATGATGCAAAATACAGCATTTTATGGCTTACTTGACGCAAAAGAAAGCTCATGAACGAAGGAGAAGGAAGTTGGATGCCTAAAGGACCAAATCTGCTGCATGGAAAATCTGTCCCGGGCTAAAACAACAATTCTGAAGACTTTGGGGACAAACTCTATGGAATTATAACTACAACAACAACATATCCCAAATTCAGCTTGCGTTCACCTCCCAAAAAAATAAATCAATATACTAATTATATAATGAGCTAAAATTACCATAATGCATCAATAAGATAAAATTACCAAAATGAATTTTTATGATAAAATTCATACCTGAAGAAACCTTACGGCTATAGTCAATTCAGTGAATGTGTAAAAGTCGATTCTCGAATTTGAAAGAAAGTGATTTTACAACAATATTTTGGAGGTCGATTCTGGAATTTGAAAGAAAGAGATTTAAACCAAGAATATTTTGCAGATGGGTATTTTCGTCCAAAAGAATATGACATAACAAATAAAGGCTGTTTTAACAAAGCATTTTTATTTGGGGCTAAAATTTGAAAGTCACCCTAATTTGGGTCTATATTTGAGAATTATCCCATCTTGAGCTTAGCAAGTGGGATCATCAATCGTGGCCCAAATTAATAGGCTAACTAGATAAAATTTGGGAAAAAAATATTGTGTAGCCTTTTTTAAAAAAATAGCCCAATTTTGGGCATATGGACATATAATGTGCAGTCAGGTAAAAAAATGCCACTTTATGACCATTTCGTATTCTTTTCTAATTTTGGTTATTTTGGCCTACGTAGTCCATATACAATACTGATAAAGTCTATATAAATACTGATATAGTATATTCAACTTGGGCAATTCGACCCTTTTAAAAATATTTCAATTTTGTTTCCTATAAATTTTTCGACTGATCAAATATTCTTCTTTTTTTACGGTTTAAAAATAATAATTAAATTATATAAAACTGATATAATTGTTAAATAGAATATGTATCAATATAAGATAAGTGTATAGAAATTTTATAGTTTTATCAAATATGTATATGTATAAAATATATATAAAAAAAATATATCGAAAGTGTATGAATATTATATAATTATTGTATAAAACATGTAAAAAATATGTACAGTTATTTTATAAATTATGTATCACAACTGTATAATGTTTGTATATAATGTTTATATGTATAAGATTTTATAGAAACTGTATAGAAGGTATGTAGAAACGTTATAGAACAAGCCAGTAAATTGAAATGGCTAGACAGTGAAATTTAAATTCCATGGTCATTTTCATGAAAATAGTTTAATTTGAAGTATCATTTCTATCCTTTCCCCTTAAATTTGGACTTTATTAAATCCATATTTGTTAGATTTAGATAATTAATTCAATTATATTAATCCACAGTATTTATTTGGACTAATATATTTTAAACTTAATATAACCCAAATTTATCACGGATAAAATTTCATTGCACACAAAATTCCCCCTAATTGAACACACGTCGAGATATAACTTGAATGACAATAGTTGAAGTATGACACTTTTAATTTTAATGATATACGTATGCAGAACGTCATGGATTCTACAATATCAAATGAAAACATATTGAATTAAATATTCTTTCATATCTGTTTTTCTTTCATTATTTTTATTAATATTTAAATCATGTGACACTACTAAGAAAAATGAGGGAGTTTGTCCTTTTCTTAGCATTAAATGATGTCCCTTTTCTTTATTTATCCATATTGGCACTTGTCACAACCCAATTTCTTAGGTCATAATAGCACCTACTAGAACCCACCAATAGGCAAGCCAAATCGCAGTCCGAAACTGTTAGTAATGGACTACCAAAAGAATGAAGGAAAGAATGCAGAATAACTGTAGTAAAAGACTAACATGCATAAGATAATCCCAAAACCATGTGGAATCAGTACAAAATCTTCTAACATAATAAGAATACAAAACAATATACCCAAGGAAATTACACTGATATAACTCATCTCTGAATACAACATAGAGACTAGTCTCTTACATAAAGGGAGAAAAGTAATACTCCAAATGCCAGGAGCTCGCACTACGTCTCTGAACCATAGCTACTCCGCACGATGCGCACAACAACGACGATAACTCATACTATGATCTGTACACCAAAGAAGTGTAGTATGAGTACCAAACACATGGTACTCAGTAGGCAACTTTCGACTGAGCTTCAAATATAATGCAATTATATATAACATATAAATAGAGCTAGAAACTACACCCAAATATATAGTAACCACATAGTGTATTTAGTGAGCTAACAAGAAAAAACTATCCTACTCATATCCAAGAGACTAACCTAATAGGCTAATAATGTATTAATAATAAACTATCCTATTCCAGCCATACTCAGTAATATTAACACTATACCGTATATCACTGGCCAAAATATGAATAAAGGGTGAAAGTGGGTATATATATATATAATAGTAAACAAGGTCAAAGAATGAATATAAAACCTAAATAAATAAATGAGGAAAGGGATATACAGTAATACCATAGCTACATGTAAATAAATATACCTATACATTTAAACAAGGTCAACTTATGGTATATCCTAAATCAACAAACTAGTAACTTAAGACCTCATAACCACAGTAGAAAATTGTCCTAGTACACTCATGATAGGCGATATTACGCGCCTATATCAATATATTTTGCCCATATTTTAGCCTAGTTTTGAGAACAAATTATATATTTCATGCACTTTTAGTTCGTTTTCCTGTAAGTGAGCTAACGAACATGATTAGTAAAGTTTCAGGTATAAATGATGCAAAATTCAGCATTTTATGGCTTACTTGATGACAAAGAAATCTCACGAAGGAAGGAAAGGGAGCTAGGATGCCTAAAGGACCAAAAGTGGTGCATGGAAAATCTGTCCCGAGCTAAAACAGCATTTCTGAAGACTTTGGGAACTAATAGTAACTTAGTTGTATTTGAATAATGATACATTAACCTAGTACAATTGGGTTAAGTATTTCATTAGTTTATTTGGATTTTGATAATGTTACATTAACCTAGTACAATTGGGTTAAGTATTTCATTAGCTTAGTAGGATTTAGTTAGATATTTCATTAGCTTAGTAGGATTAGGATATGGGTATTATAAATACCCTATCATGCTAGAGATTTTTAATAATCTTCTCATCTCCTATTCTTCAACTATTAATTTTTTCTACTCTTCCAATAATTCTAATCTTTCCATTATTTTTATTCTTCTTCTACTCATCTATTCTTAAATACCGCAATAAGAGAGTCGTTACTTTGCCTAGGAATTCACACCTAAACGCCTACCATACTTGAGCTACACGAAATCAATCAATATAGTGGTATAATAACAATGTCAATCGTGATCTTCTTCGCACTCATGGGCAACTAAACTTCTCTGTTGGTGTTATGGATGTCGAATGAGATACTATCTATTGCTGTGAGTTTGTGAGTTCATGACATGTATGCTGCTTATATCATTATTCTCTTCATCTTAATCTACATTCTTTGTGGTTGAAAACGCAAGAATGCGCCAGTCTAACATTTAACTTGTTCGAAAGAAAGGTTATTTGGCTGGAAAAGAGATAGTGTCAAGGTAGTAGGGTCCCATCCCCTATTAAAAAGTTAGTGCCGTAACTGGATTAACCTCTTGGAGAATTCGTACCGTTAGACACGCTTTAAGCTCGAAAGAGTTAAAGTGAAATAATCCTCGAATAGGTCGAAAGACGCCTGGATTTACCATCGAATACAATTCTCTATAAGCACATGCATGTCAGAATTCTACACACTCATAGCCAATAGAGACGTATAACTGAGAAGGTGGACATAACCCCAACGCTTCAATTCTCATTGTTTACAACTTACGTAACATTCTTTCTTTTATTTTCAGCTTTTACTTTGATACTTTGTTTACACTACTTGCACGACAAAAATCCCCCCTTCTTACGAGAATTGCACTAAAAGTCTAGTAATTTTGTTTACTTGTTGGCCAAGCTATTCTCTGAGGGATTGATACCCAACCCTGTTGGGTTCTATATTTGCTAACGACCGTTTTACACTCCTACGAGAGCTGTAGATTGAGCGTTGTAAAAAATTGGCGCCGTTGCCGGGGAATACAAGTGTCAATCAAGTTTGTGATAATTACTAGACCCTTTGGTCAAAGATTCTCGTACTTTTACTTTTAGTTGTTTTTGTTTTCTGCAGGTTCTTATTTTAGTGAATGCCCCATACACGAAGTTCTGGTCAACCGTTATTACCAATCAATCCTGAACCTCAATGCATTGGTAGAATGAAAGCAAAAGCAAAAATCGAAAGGATGGCTGCTCAACACGAGCAGGCGAGATTAGATGCCCTTGCTGCCGCCCATGTGCACCAACAAAACATTGATAATCCTGGGCGAGCAACAAATCCTGACGATGAGGATTTAGGTGATGACGAGTTACTAAACCGAAGGCATGATGCTGAAATCACAACACCTGCCAACAGAAGAGGTCAACAAGCTTGGTATAGGTATGATATCCAACCCATACAGCCAGCTTTCGAAGATGATGATGATGATCTTGATGGTGCCAGAGCCACTGGAGCCATATTTCCACCAACATTAGCACCCGGAGCCAAGTTCAACATCACAAGCACCATGATTCAATTATTGCAACTCAAGGGATTATTTGGTAGACTAGCAGGCGATGATCCAAATATGTATCTCATCAACTTTATCTCAACATGCAAGTCGTTTGACAATCCTGGTGTTGGTCATAATGCAATTCGATTACGTCTATTTCCATTTTCTCTGTCTAGGGAGGCAACTTTATGGTTGAATGGGCTGACTCTTGATTCAATTACAAGTTGGAGGCAATTGAGAGATGCTTTCCTAGAAAGATTTTTTCCGCCATCTAAAAGAGCACAATTGAGAGATGAAATCAGCAACTTTCGTCAGCTTCCCACTGAAGCTCTTCACAAAACATGGGAGAGGTTCAAGACAAAGCTAGCGAGATGCCCAAACCATCACCAGACTAATGTTCACCTCATGGAGATATTATATAGAGCCTTGAATTCAATAACTAAACCAGTGGTGGATAATGCAGCTGGAGGATCTTTTATGGATATCACCTTTGGTCAAGCAAGTAATATGCTAGATCGTATGACGAAGCAAAGTAGAGCTTGGCATACCAGGGATTCTGAGGTAGCAAGCCCCACTTTATCTATTGGCATGACTGTAGACCAAAGAAGAAGAGAAGAAGAACGTGATAAAGATATGGCGCACATGAAAATGCAAGTGGATCGTCTTACAAAGCATTTATAATCAGGGAAGACCGAAAAAGTTAAAGCTATGGCGCTAAAAGGAAGAGACAAATCTAATTCGGAAGAGGAGGCCAACTACTTGAACAATCAGGGGGGTTTCTGAGGGAATACCCAAGGAAACCAAGGTTGGAACTATTATGATAAATCTGGAAACAAGGACCAAAGTACTTGGAATAAAAACAATGAAAATAGTGGTTTGTACGTTCCCCCTGGTAGACGTGATACCACCGCATCTAATTCTGGAAGTATGGAAGACATGATGGCTAAATTATTAAAAGGAGTGGAAGCAACGAGCGCGGGAGTTACAGAGGTAATTAATGATCTGTCCTCCATGAAGCAATTAGTTTATTCTCATTCCACTTCGATTAAGCAAATAGAGCAGCAATTGAGCCAACTTTCAGCAGCACTCAATCAACGAAAGACTGGCACCTTACCTAGCGATACTGTGCAAAACCCAAGGAATGATGGGTCATGCATGGCCATCACTACTAGGAGTGGTAAGGTGCTGGAAACCTCAGCAAAAGGCAAGCAAGTGGTTGATGAAGTTGCGGACATGGATGATAACGCAAAAGGAGAAGATGCTGCAGCAACTACTCCTGACGTCAAGGACATCACACCCAGTGACGTGCAGCCTGAAAAAAATGAAAAAACAGAAGCAAGAAGAGAAGAAAGACGTGGAGAGAACACTTCCATACCCACCACCACCTTTTCCCCAAAGATTGAAGAAGGTGGCGGATGACACTAAGTTCAGCAAATTTATGACTATGCTAAAGCAGCTGACCATTAATGTTCCATTGGTGGAGGCACTTGAACAAATGCCTGGGTATGCGAAATTCATGAAGGATCTTTTGACAAAGAAGCGGGCAGCAAGTTATGAGTTGAAAGAAGATGTGTATCATTGTAGTGCAATCGCTACCCGATCGATAGTTCAGAAGAAGGCCGACCCTGGAGCTTTCACTATTCCTTGCACCGTTGGGTCTTTGAACTTTGCCAAAGCATTATGTGACTTAGGAGCTAGTATCAATTTGATGCCATTATCGATCTACAAGAAGTTGGGGTTGGGTGATCTTACTCAAACAAATATGAGGCTCGTTATGGTGGATAGGTCGGTAAAATGACCTGTTGGTATTCTATGTGATGTATTGGTAAAGGTTTCTTCATTCATCTTTCCGGCAGACTTTGTTATCTTGGATTGTGAGGCAGATTCAGAGGTTCCCATAAACTTGGGGCGCCCTTTCCTTGTTACAGGAAGTGTGCTCATTGATTTGAGAGCTAATGAAGTTTCATTCCGAATAAATGACAAAGTGGTTCGCTTTGATCTTTGCAAATCAATGAAGCAACCCAAAGATCTGAGTGTATTTTCGGTGGCTGTTGTTGTCTTTGACGATGAGAAAGAACTACTTGAAGAAGAGCGAATTATTAATGATCCTTTGGAGGTTGTGCTCATGAATGGAGAAAATGAGGATGCTGAAAATTCTGAAGAAGCTATTTGTGCTCTATCGGGATTAGGGACATATCGCTATACTCCCAAAAAGCTGGACCTTGATCTCAAGAATCGACCCACGCCACCAGCTAAGCCATCTATTGAAGAGCCACCCACGCTAGAATTGAAGGAGCTGCCAAGTCATTTGAAGTACTCATTCTTAGGAAGTGGAAACACACTTCCAGTCATTGTGGTAGCCAATTTGGGTAAGCAACAAGTTGCAGCTCTTATTGCGACTCTACGCAAGTATATTAGACCCATTGGATGGACCATTGCGGATATTATTGGTATTCCACCTGGGATTTGCACACATAAAATTCAGCTTCAAGAAAATTGTACACCCACCATTGAGCACCAGAGACGTCTAAACCCACCTATGCAAGAAGTGGTGAAGAAAGAAATTATCAAGTGGTTAAACGTGGGGGTTGTGTATCCTATCTCGGATAGTACATGGGTAAGCCCGGTACAATGTGTTCGCAAGAAAGGAGGCATTACGGTGGTTGCGAATGCGAAGAATGAGCTTATTCCACTCAGACCCGTCACTGGATGGAGAGTATGCATGGACTACCGCAAGCTGAATTCTTGGACGCTCAAGGATCACTTCCCAATGCCATTTATGGACCAAATGCTAGATCGATTAGCGGGGAAAGAATGGTTTTGCTTCTTGGATGGTTATTCAGGCTACAATCAAATCTGTATTTCTCCTGAAGACCAAGAGAAGACAACGTTTACATGCCCATATAGTACGTTTGCCTTCAAACGTATGCCATTTGGCCTATGTAATGCACCAGCCACCTTTCAACATTGTATGATGTCTATTTTTTCTGATATGGTTGAAGACACTTTGGAGGTATTTATGGACAACTTTTCAGTTGTTGGTGAATCTTTTGAAGCGTGCTTGGCAAACTTGAGCATGGCATTGCAAAGATGTGTAGAGTTCAACCTTGTGCTGAATTGGGAGAAGTGCCACTTCATGGTAAAAGAAGGAATCGTTCTTGGGCACAAAATCTCTAAAAGAGGAATAGAGGTTGATCAAGCAAAAATAGAGGTTATTGAGAAGCTACCGCCTCCAATTTCGATGAAGGGAGTTTGTAGTTTTCTCGGCCCTGCTGGTTTCTATCGTCGGTTCATCAATGACATCTCCAAAATTGCTAGTCCATTATGCAAACTATTGGAGAAAGATGTGAAGTTTGACTTTAATGGAGATTACTTAAAGGCATTCGAATGCCTTAAAGGAAGACTCATTGAAGCCCCTATCATGGTAGCACCAGATTGGTCGCTCCCGTTCGAAGTCATGTGTGATGCTAATGGTGTAGCCGTTGGTGTTGTTCTTGGTCAGAGAAATGAGAAATTATTTCATCCTATCTACTATGCGAGTAAGGTCCTAAATGAAGCCCAAAGGAACTACACTGTTACTGAACAAGAGCTCCTAGCGGTTGTGTATGCGTTTGAGAGGTTTTGTTCCTATCTATTGGGTACTAAGGTGATCATTCATACAGACCATGCATCTCTTAGGTATCTAATGACAAAGAAGGATGCAAAACCAACGTTGATTCGATGGGTGTTGCTGCTGCAAGAGTTCGATTTCGAGGTCAAAGATAGAAGAGGTTTCGAGAACCAAGTGGCTGATCACCTATCTCGACTTGAGAATGAGCATATGGCGCAACCTAAAATTCAGATTGATGATGCATTCCCGGATGAAGAGATATTAGCGGCAACAATGGAGAAATTACCATGGCATGCTGACTTTGCAAATTTTGTGGTGTGTAATGTGATACCTACCAATTTATCTTACCATGAAAGGAGAAAGTTTATGCATGACGTACAACACTACTATTGGGATGAGCCATATTTTTTTCGATGATGTGCGGATGGCATTATTCGAAGATGTATATCCCATGAAGAAGTGCGTACTATTTTGGAAGCATGCCACACTTCCCAAGTTGGAGGACATCACGCAGGCAATCGGACGGCCAAAAAAGTATTACAAAGCTGTTATTATTGGCCTTCGATATTTAGAGATGCCTATGACTATGTTAGAAGGTGCGACCAATGCCAGCGTCAAGGTGCTATTTCAAAACACCATGAAATGCCCATGTCCAAAATTCTTGAGGTAGAACTCTTTGATGTGTGGGGTATTGATTTCATGGGTCCATTCGTGAATTCGTTTGGGATGAAGTACATCTTAGTTGCTGTATACTATGTCTCAAAATGGGTTCAAGCTGTAGCGTTGGCCGACAACAAAGGAAAGCGTGTTGTAGCGTTCTTGAAGAGGAACATCTTCTCTCGATTTGGATTACCACGTACTATTATAAGTGATGGAGGATCCCACTTCTGCAACAAGCTATTCAAATCTGTGTTGGCCAAATACGGTGTCAAGCAACATAAGGTAGCTACGCCTTATCACCCCCAAACTAGTGGACAAGTAGAGGTTTCCAACCACGAGATCAAGCAAATCCTTGCAAAGACGGTTAATGCGAATAGGAAGGATTGGTCTAGGAAGCTTGATGATGCACTATGGGCATACAGGACTGCGTTCCAAACACCCATTGGCATGTCCCCTTATCAACTAGTTTATGGAAAAGCTTGTCATATACCCATTGAGCTCGAGCACAAGGCATTGTGGGCATTGAAGCAATTGAATTTGAATTGGGATGAAGTGAAGAATCTGAGGTTGGAGCAGCTGAACGAATTAGATGAATTCCGTCTCCATGCATATGAAAGGTCAGACCTATACAAGGAGGGGATGAAAAAGTATCATGACCAGCGGATTGTTCGGCAAAACTTCCAAAAGGATGATATGGTACTTCTCTTCAACTCCAGATTGAAGCTCTTCCCAGGTAAGTTAAAATCTAAGTGGTCTGGTCCATACAAAGTTATCCAAGTCTACTCATCTGGAGTAGTCGAATTGGAAGCCAATAATGGTGTTGTCTTCAAAGTGAATGGCCAACGTGTTAAACCTTATATCGGTCCTCTTTACTCGATGAATTATATGGCCATCACTTAACTCGACGAAGTCTAGGTACTCGAGGTAACTATGTCGAGCCACGATAATAAATAAGGCGCTAGATGGGAGGCAACCCATCATTTTATCGTTTATCGTTTATCGTTTTTCTTTTGTTCTAGTACTTGTTTTGCTTTTGATTAATGAAAATCCAAAAATAAGAGTCATGCCACGACAAAAACTAAGGCGCTTGGTGGGAGGCAACCCATCATACTAATCGTTTTCATTTGGTTTTGAGCAAATATAGGTGCAAGAGGTATGCAACGAGGAAATTGATTTCAATTGACGATTTGGACGTATTGTATTGTAAAGGTGGTAAGTTAAGGAATAGTGATGCATAAGGCTATGGATTGAGAATTGCTCATGCCAAAATAGGCATCGATAAAGGCTAGGCCTAGGTAAAACTAGGCCACGAACAATGCAAAACCTATCCTATAGCCTAAGGTCTCGGAAACTAGTGTGCTATACACTATGCGCCGCACATGTCCCTTTATGAGTTACACTATGCACCGCCTATGATATAGCATTTGGTCTCAGTATCTCAAATTCTATACACTATGCGGCGCATATGTCCCTAAATGCTATACACTATGCGCCGCATATGTCCCTAAATGCACTACACTATGCGCCGTCTATACAATGCTTATGCAAAGGACTATGCGCCGCATATAGGCCTTTTTTGTCCCCCAACCCGTTTGTAAATGGGTCAAAACCCGACCCATTCTTTTCCTATATAAAGGGGACTTAGTCTTGAAACATAACCACATTGAAACTTGACCTAAAGGCGCCGCACATCAACCCAAATCATCTCAAAATTTTTCTTTTTGCTCTTCCAATCTACAAGAACATCTCCAAAGGCTTCAATCACGTAAGTACTCTTTTATTCTTCATCTATTTATCGTAAGTACTACATTGCTATGTCTATTATGAATTGCTACATCTTGCAAGAATATTGGTGATGTTAATGTGTTTGGATTGTTGATGCAAAACCATGTGAGTGAACATATACGTTAGAATCATCTTGACTTGTTTTCGACTTGAATTTGGTTTTAATGGCTTTGTTATGCTATTTGCGGAATTGCTATGGTTATGAACATTGCTTAAGATTGTTATTTGGATACTTACATGTTAGACTATATCGTTCATCGGTATAAGACTTATAGTTCCTACCGACATAGGAGGTTGAGATTGTTGAAAATAACTATACCATGATATAACCCATATGTAGTAGTGTTGTTATACCTAACATGAAAGTAATGCAATAGCTGCAAGTAATGATACATCACTGATTTTCTTGTCGGAATACAGCTCCTAAAACGTATGTCGACGAAATCTGAGTAATCGACCACTTTCACTTCACTGATTTGTGTCAACAAAACTAAGTGTGGGGTGGTACCCCTACTGCTTCTTTATAGAATGTATCGATTGGGATTGTGCTACCATTAACACTATTTCTAGTCTCAGGTACAATGGCACCTAAAGAGAGACAAGGCAAGGAGAAGGCTACCACTTCCCAAAAGGGCAAGAAGAGAGGTCCCAAGGACCAAGGAGAATCATCCTCATTGCAATTACCCCACCAAATGTTTGGAATAAAATGGGTTCTTGAGGAGGAATCCAAAGAATGGTACAGCAACAACAAGGAAAGAAAATATGTTCACGTCGACTTGATCAACAAGGACACCCTAGCGAAGAAGGAGCCGCGTATGTTGGCGAAAATAATGACGCTGAATTTGGATTTCATCTTTCGTGACATGGGAGAATGTAATCTTGATTTGACAAGGGAATTTTATGCCAACTGGTCGCCGAAAACAACAGGCAGCGAAGACAAGATTCGGGGCCAAGTTTTACAGCTTAACGCGGATTTGATCAACTCCTTTCTTGGCTTACCTTCAGTCGACCCAGCACCATTCAAAGAGCTGTACAGCAGACCTCCTTATAAAGAAATACGATACACACTTTGTGGAAGTAGATCCATGTCAAGGTGGGGCAGACACCGAGACACTGGACGACACAACACCTTCCCCTATGCTCCATTGAATAGGGAAGCATGAATCTGGTTGCGTATTGTCAACTCATGCCTTATTCCTGGGACTCTATACACCAAAATATCAAGAGATAGAGTGTTTTTGGTCTATTCTTTAATGACGAATGTCCCTATCAACTTTGGAGCAATCATTCGCTCTACAATGCGGAAGGGCAGACTCCACAAAAGGTCCCACTTCACTTTTGGTAATCTGTTGACAGCAATCTTGCGGAAGGAGGATATCGAAGAGGAACCAGCTAATCACAAACTCCCACATAACCCGAAGAAGGTTGACCTCACCAAGGTCAAAAATGCTGAGACAACTCATGTTGTCAACCTTACTGTCACGCCTCAAATCCTATTGGGGCGGACAGACACCCGTAGTCGTAAAGGCCCGAGAGAACCAATTCATAACCTTATACTTCCCATGCATGTAACTGTAACAACCAAATGTTCTGACGACATAATATTATGCATCAATGAAATTTAGTACACATACACTCCCAAACCAGATATGTACAACACTTGGCCGGTGGGGCCACCATGTCTAAAATCAGAACACTACCATAACTTTACATTAGTCTACAAAGCCTCTAAAAGATACATAGACTCAGTCAGGGTCGGGACAAACCCCCGCCCTACTCTAGACTTATTGTACAATACCATAATATGTAGAGAAGACTCGGAAAGCCCTGAATCAACCTGGAGCTCACCAATAGTCCCTGAATAACCTGCGCTCCTACTAGTGAGTTGTATTAGCTGAAGTGCCTCTGCCTGCAGCATGAAATGCAGGTCCCCCGTGAGGGACATCAGTATGAAAATATGTACTGAATATGTAAGGCGGAAAGTAGCAACACACTTGATACAAAAGCTCAATAGAAATCTGATACAAGTGTATAAGGAGTACTAGTAGACCACCTTTATAAATACTTGTGGGACAATGCACATTATATTCTTTCTTCATTTTACCTTCTTACTTCATAATATTTGTAATCCATATAACGCAAATGACCAGCTGATCAGTGGTAAAAAAAATATAAATTAGGATCGGCCCATGCTAGGCTTATGCCCCTGAGCTGCCACCTATAAAAAGATTGGGATCGTCCCATGCTAGGCTTATGCCCCTGAGCTTCCACCCACAAATAAAGGTATCGAGATTGGCCCATGCTAGGCAAGTGCCCCTGAGATGCCACTCGTCATTTTACAGATTGCAATACTTAGTTTATTAGCCTTCGAGATTGTTACCTTGGTGGTCATCACATTATGATACCTTGAACCAGTAATACACTAATAAGAGACATGTAAATAGACACTTAACGCAACAACAATGATCTAGGGAGCTGTTGTCACACAAATAAATTGTTTAGGAGCTGAAATAACACATGGGTCTTATTTGAACAAACGGAGAACTCCTGAAATTTTCTAGTGAAGATAGACGCGCAGATTTAATAATAAGCATGTATTGAGATGTTCTAATGCGTTAGAGAGTGGGAACAAGGTCATGGGATACATGGACGGTAATGTGCTGCCATTATGCATCACTTTGTTATAGGATAACCTCAGAAAATTGCTTGATGGAACAATTGTACGATTTCATACCAAAGAGTGTGAAATAGAGTATGCCTTACATACCTGGTTATTTGATTCCGAAACTAACCCAACTTGACTTCTCGCCTTTTAGATTACTTATCTACAATAGAATATATGGTAAACTAGTATTAGTAACCAATCAACACATTTAAGGTACTTAATTTCACCCAAAATAGTAACCGGGCAGCAACTATTACTCTATCCAACAAGGGTGTTATTTTAACCCTTTTTTCCCTCCAATTACACCCACATACCAGATAAGTCCTTATAAGGTTCACCAAAACCACCTCAACTTCATTATACATTCCAAACAATACGCAAAATTGATTGGACAGCAAGCATTAGTTCGGTGGTGTATCACCACATCTTTCTTCTATAATTCATTACAAACTCATCACCCCTTTATCCAACTTCAACCTGGCAGCCCATAACATATACATACAAAACAGTCCCAAACCCCTTTTATTGTAGCAATCAATTATTGATCTCATCATCTCTTGAGTTCTCAATAACAAGACATCCATAATCCCCTCTCAAATTCATATATAAGAAAAATAAAATGGGGCAGTCACCGTACCTCAATTCAGAAACTTATCCTTTTAATTGAACTCTTCAAGAGCTTGAACGTTCCTTCACACTTAAACCAAAGAAGTAGAAAAAAGTTCCTCAATAACAAGGAAACATGAACAACCAGCTTGTTCTATAATCAGCCATATACTTATAGTCAAACACTTATAACTTGTTTCCCTAATCTCCCATGAGATAATTAAATAAAATCTTAAGTGTTTTTCACTTACCTTGGGCTGCAAAGGGGAGGGTTTCTTCAAGAACCCTAGAAGGAAAAATAGGGCTGCTGCTCTTGTTGTTTTTAAGAGAGTAGAGAGATTTGCTGAAATATACTCCTTTTTTGTGACTTCAAAGTGAAGTAAAATGACCAGCAACTTGGCCTTTTAAAGGCCCTATCTTGTCCACCTCCTTAGCTGCATTTTGGACCATAAAATTGGTCAAATTGGTCCAAGTAGGTGATGCACCTACTTGCATAATTTCTTGTTGGGCTCAATTATATTTGGGCCTTGGCAGATTGATGTGTTGGGTCACTTATCCATTTTCTTTCTTTTTGTTTGTTCAATTTGGCCCAAATGAGTACTTTAGCATAGACCCAAATCTGATCCATAGCCATGGGTCCATTAATTTGGTTCAAACAACTTATGTAGGTGACTCACCTAATAGCTTAAATAAGTCAAGCAAGCACCTCAATATTTTGCTCCATTTTCAGCTTCTAACCCCTTTAATCTAACCTTCAACTTATTCACACTTGGTCACTTTAAACTTTAGATTCAAATACTAGCTTGCGATTCCAAGTTTAAATAGTTAACTTAACATTAACTTAGTCGCATCACACTAAACTATACGGGCAGCTTCTATAATTCCATCTACACCATTAATAATTGCATAACAAATCTCATCCGTTACCTATACCATATGGCCATACCAGGTTCCATATAATTAGAATAAGTACAAGCAAGATACGGGATGTTACATCCTTCCCCCCTTATAAACATTCGTCCGCGAATGTTAGCTTAACTGTCTATCCAAAACTAGTTCAAGCCTAAGTTAATATCCCTATTACTACATATTACCTATATATGTTTCACTTACTTGTTATTGTTCCAATTCAGCATTGGACTTTTTCTTCGTATTTGAACAAATGGGGGTACTTGGATTTCATCGCTTCTTCAGCTTCCCACGTGATCTCTTCTACTTGTTGGTTCCTCCAAAGCACTTTTATAGAAGCTATTTCTTTATTCCTCAACTTCTTAACCTATCGATCTAGAATAGCAATAGGTATTTCCTCGTAGGTGAGATCTTCTGTAATTTGTACATCTTCAGTAGGGTTAGTATGAGATGAATCTCCAACATACTTTCTAAGCATTGAGACGTGAAATACCGGATGAACTGTTGAGAGCTCTGGGGGTAGATTTAATTCATAAGCAACTTGTCCAAACTTTCGAGTAATCTGGTATGGGCCTATATAACGTGGAATTAATTTTCCTTTCTTACCAAATGTCATAACACCCTTCAAGAATACCCAATCACCTATAGCAAACTCTAGCCCCTTTCTCCTAACATCTGCATACGACTTATGTCTGCTTTGGGCTGTTTGTAGTCGTTGTTGGATCACCTTAACCTTTTCCATAGCTTGATGAACAAGATCTGGACCGAATAAGGCAGTTTCACCCGCTTCAAACCATCCAATGGGTAATCTACACTTTCTTCCATACAAAGCTTCATATGGTGCCATTTTGATAGTTGAATGATAGCTATTATTGTAGGCGAACTCGATGAGAGGTAGATGATCATCCCAACTACCTTTAAAGTCCAATACACAAGCTCGTAGCATATCTTCAAGTGTTTGAATGGTACGTTCTGCTTGTCCATCCGTTTGAGGGTGAAAAGCTGTACTTAGATTCACTTGTGTCCCCAAATATCTTTGAAAATACATCCAAAAATTTGCAGTAAATTGAGCTCCTCGATCCGATATAATAGAGATTGGAACTCCATGTAGTCGAACTATCTCCTTAATATATAACTTGGCATATTCTTCAACTGTGTAAGTGGTCCTAACCGGTAGAAAGTGTGCTGATTTGGTAAGCCTATCAACTATCACGCATATGGAATCAAACCTTCAAAATGTACGAGGCAAACCAGTGACGAAATCCATGTTGATCATGTCCCACTTCCAGATTGGAAGATCCATACATTGCATATAACCCCCGGGCCTTTGGTGCTCTACTTTAACTCTTTGACAATTTGGACATTCGGCTACAAAGTTTGCAATGTTCTTCTTCATGTAACCCCACCAATACATCCCTCTCAAATCATGGTACATTTTTGTTGACCCTGGATGGATAGAATACCTTGAATGATGTGCTTCTGTCATAATCCTCTTTCTTAGCCCGTCTATATCAGGTACACACAATCTGTTTTGGCACCGAAGTACCCCTTCTTGCGTAAGCTCAAATGCCTTTGTCAACCCACATTGCACATTTTCCTTAAGCCGTAATAAAATAGGATCTGCATATTGCTTCTCTTTTACTCCAATTATTAATGAAGATTTTGCTGTATTATTCACAATAAACCCTTCATCTGGAGTTTCAAGAAGACGAACCCCTAAATTGGCTAATTGGTGTAGATCCTTAGTCATCCCTTGTCTTTCAATAGATGGCTCCATAGCTTTGCGACTTAACGCATCTGCCACCATATTTGCTTTTCTCGGATGATATAAGATATCAACATCATAGTCTTTTAATAATTCAAGCCATCTTCGCTGCCTCAAATTCAAGTCCTTCTGGTTAAAGATATACTGCAAACTCTTATGGTCAGTGTATATGTTAACATAAATCCCGTACAGGTAGTGACGCCATATCTTTAAGGCAAATATAACCGCTGCTAGCTCCAGGTCATGTGTTGGATAAATTTTCTCATGTGGCCGCAATTGTCTCGAGGCATATGCTATGACTTTACCATGCTGCATCAATACACACCCTAACCCAATTCTTGAAGCATCACAATACACTGTATACCCCTCTGTGCCTTCTGGATGCACCAATACGGGTGTAGAAGTCAACTTATTCTTCAGATCTAGGAGACTTCTTTCGCATGCATTATTCCATTGAAACTTGGATGCTTTGTGTGTTAGCTTTGTTAAAGGTGCAGAAATTAAAGAAAACCCTTCCAGAAACCTTCTATAATAACCTGCCAACCCAAGGAAACTACGAACCTCTGTAGGCGTTATAGGTCTTGGCCTGTTCTTCACGGCTTCTATCTTTTGTGTATCAACCTTTATTCCTTCATCAGATACAATATGACCTAGGAATGCCACAGATTTTAACCAAAACTCACACTTAGAGAACTTTGCAAATAGCTTACGATCACGAAGAATCTGCAACACCTATCGTAAGTGATTGGCATAGTCCTCATTTGATCTCGAATAAACCAGAATATCATCTATAAAAACTATCACAAACACATCCAAGAATGGCTTGAACACCCTATTCATCAAATCCATAAAAGATGCAGGTGCATTAGTTAGCCCAAAGGACATGACTAGGAATTCCTAATGACCGTACCGTGTTCGAAAAGCTATCTTGGGTATGTCACTCTCTTTGACCCTGATTTGGTGGTAACCAGATCTTAAATAAATCTTTGAAAACCACTTGGTGCCTTGCAACTGATCAAATAAGTCGTCAATTCTCGGAAGGGGATATTTGTTCTTAATAGTCACCTTGTTCAGTTGTCTATAGTCAATACACATTCTTAACGAGCCATCCTTCTTGCGCACAAATAACACTGGTGCGCCCCAAGGGGAGACACTAGGCCTTATGAATCCTTTTTCTAGCAAGTCTTTCAATTTCTCTTTCAACTCCCGTAATTCTGCAGGGGCCATTCTATATGGAGGAATTGAGATTGGTTGAGTATCTGGGACCACATCAATACCAAACTCCACTTCTCGTTCTGGAGGCAAACCCGAAAGATCTTCAAAAAATACATCGGGAAATTCACTTACCACCGGAATAGTTGGAAGAGTTGGTGTCTCCGCATTTGTATCCTTCACTCTAAACAGATGACATATGTAACCCTTGGAAATCATCTTTTTCGCCTTAAAATAAGAAATAAATTTACCTCTTGGTGCTCCAATATTACCTCTCCATTCTAGGACTGCCTCCCTTGGGAAATGGAAACACACCCTCTTAGTTCGGCAATCTAATATGGCATAACAAGAAGCTAACCAATCCATACCCATTATAGCATCAAAATCTACCATTTCTAACTCAACCAGGTCAGCCATTGTATCACGACCGCAAATAGTTATTATACAATTTCGATACATTCTCTTAGCTAGAACAGATTCACCAATTGGAGTAGATACTTGAAATGGCTTAACTAGTAGTTCTGGTGTTTTTTTGAACTTTTCAGCAACCAATGGAGTGACATATGATATTATAGAACCCGGATCAACTAATGCATAGACATCATGCGAAAAGATGGACAATGTACCTGTAACCATATCTGGAGAAGCCTCTGAATTTTGTCAATCTGCTAAAGCGTATGTACGATTCTGAACTCCACTAGAGCTAGTTGTTCCTTTAGCAGCTCTACCACGACCCATAGGTTGTACAGCCCTACTTGAATAAGGCACCAATGATGATGATGCAACGACTGATCCAGTAGGTCGTGCCATACCACCTATGCCCCTTTGAGGGCATTCTCTCATCATATGTCCTGACATACCACACCAAAAGCAAGCATTTGTTCCAAACTGACATACACCTAAATGAATCTTTCCACATTGTCTACATGTCTGTCGAGGAGGCCTTAACTGGCTCATAATCCCTTTCTCTTGATACCCTGCTGTTCGCGAACTCTGACTCTCATTTCTTTGACCAAATTGGTTACCTTTAGACCCTTGAAATTGTAATGGAGCACTAGCTGCAGAATAAGAAGATAATGTCCTAGGTTGTCTATTAGAAAACCGAGGGCTAAACTCTCCTTGGGATGCCATAAACTGCCCCGTAGATCTAGACCTCTTGGAATACCCCATTTCTAACTCTTGTGTTCTTCTTCTTTGCCTCTGATCCTCCATTTTTTGTGCAAATGATTGTATCCTTGCTATATCCATGTCCTTGTTCAAAGCAGCAATGGTACAATCTCTAACCAGATATAGATCCAATCTATCCACATACCGATGAACTCTATCATCCATTGTAGCCACAACATTAGGAGCATACCTAGCCAAAGAGTTAAACCGAAGGTTGTACTCCCTCACACTCATATTTCCTTGGCAAAGATTCAGGAATTGATCTGCACGGGCTTCTCGAATCTCATATGGAAGGTAATGATCAAGAAATGCCTCTTTGAACTCTTTCCAAGTGGCTGGAGGTGCATCGATACCCCTAGATCATTTCCAGTCTTCATACCACAATATAGCCTCCCCCTTGAATCTATATGCTGCTAGCTGAACTGTCTCTTTACCCGACACATGCATAACATCTAGAACCCTTTGGATTTGATCAATAATGTCCTGTGGGTCTTCATTAAGATCTGATCCGGTGAAGGTAGGAGGATACAATTTAAGATCATAGGCTAGCTGCCCTATCTGTACCACTAGAATCTGTAGTTGGAATGGCTTGTCCTTGAGCTTGTCCAGAAACTATACGAGCCAACAATTGTACTGCACTCCTTAAATCTTAATCTGCAGTATTGGTAGGTAGTTCTGAGGATGCGGTTCTTCTCCTTCTTAGCTCTTCTGGAGATGGAAGGGTAGGAGAAGTTTGGGACACAAACTCAGCTTGAGCCTCACTTTGATTAGCTTGTCTAGGTGGTGACTTGCTGGTCCCCTCCCCAGCAGCGTCGTCTATCCGCCTGCCTGTATTCTTACTCCTTTTTGTAACCGGCATCTTTACTATAAGAAGAGGGAAAAAATAAATAGGTTCAATGGTTAAATATGACAACCTACAACATAGGCTCTATTGCACGATCTAAGATATGAAGAAAAGAGAAAACCCCTAAATGTCACATAGCCTCCTATTTATAGATGTGGTGCACAACACGCCCATAAACAGGACTCTATATAGACACGGCTTTATAAACACCCTAGGACGACTGCTCTGATACCACTTTTGTCACGCCTCAAATCCTATTGGGGCGGACAGGCACCCGTAGCCATAAAGGCCCAAGAGAACCAATTCATAACCTTATACTTCCCATGCATGTAACTGTAACAACCAAATGTTCTGACGAAATAATATTATGCATCAATGAAATTGAGTACACATACACTCCCAAAACTAATATGTACAACACTTGGCCGGTGGAGCCACCATGTCTAAAATCAGAACACTACCATAACTTTACATTAGTCTACAAATCCTCTAAAAGATACATAGACTTAGTCAGGGTCGGGACAAACCCCCGCCCTACTCTAGACTTATTGTACAATACCAAAATATGTAGAGCAGACTCGGAAAGCCCTGAATCAACCTGGAGCTCACCAATAGTCCCTGAATAACCTGCGCTCCTACTAGTGAGTTGTATGAGCTGAAGTGCCTCTGCCTGCAGCATGAAATGCAGGTCCCCCGTGAGGGACATCAGTACGAAAATATGTACTGAATATGTAAGGCGGAAAGTAGCAACACACTTGATACAAAAGCTCAATAGAAATCCGATACAAGTGTATAAGGAGTACTAGTAGACCACCTTTATAAATACATGTGGGCAAATGTACATTACATTCTTTCTTCATTTTACCTTCTTACTTCATAATCTTTGTAATCCATATAACGCAAATGACCAGCTGATCAGTGGTAAAAAAAATATAAATTAGGATCGACTCATGCTAGGCTTATGCCCCTGAGCTGCCACCCACAAATAAAGGTATCGAGATTGGACCATGCTAGGCAAGTGCCCCTGAGCTGCCACTCGTCATTTTACAGATTGCAATACTTAGTTTATTAGCCTTTGAGATTGTTACCTTGGTGGTCATCACATTATGATACCTTGAACCAGTAATACACTAATAAGAGACATGTAAATAGACACTTAACGCAACAACAATGAGCTAGGGAGCTGTTGTCACACAAATAAAGTGGTTAGGAGCTGAAATAACACATGGGTCTTATTTGAACAAACGGAGAACTCCTGAAATTTTCTAGTGAAGATAGACGCGCAGATTTAATAATAAGCACGTATTGAGATGCCCTAATGCGTTAGAGAGTGGGAATAAGGTCATTGGATACATGGACGGTAATGTGCTGCCATTATGCATCACTTTATTATAGGATAACCTCAGAAAATTGCTTGATGGAACAATTGTACGATTTCATGCCAAAGAGTGTGAAATAGAGTATGCCTTACATACCTGGTTATTTGATTCCAAAACTAACCCAACTTGACTTCTCACCTTTTAGATTACTTATCTACAATAGAATATATGGTAAACTAGTATTAGTAACCAATCAACACATTTAAGGTACTTAATTTCACCCAAAACAGTAACCGGGCAGCAACTATTACTCTATCCAACAAGGGTGTTATTTTAACCCTTTTTTTCCTCCAATTACACCCACATACCAGATAAGTCCTTATAAGGTTCACCAAAACCACGTCGACTTCATTATACATTCCAAACAATACGCAAAATAGATTGGACAGCAAGCATTAGTTCAGTGGTGTATCACCACATCTTTCTTCTATAATTCATTACAAACTCATCACCCCTTTATCCAACTTCAACCTGGCAGCCCATAACATATACATACAAAACAGTCCACAAAACAGTCCCAAACCCCTTTTATTGTTGCAATCAATTATTGATATCATCATCTCTTGAGTTCTCAATAACAAGGCATCGATAATCCCCTCTCAAATTCATATATAAGAAAAATAAAATGGGGCAGTCACCGTACCTCAATTCAGCAACTTATCCTTTTAATTGAACTTGAACTTTCCTTCACACTTAAACCAAAGAAGAAGAAAAAAGTTCCTCAATAACAAGGAAACATGAACAACCAGCTTGTTCTATAATCAACCATAAACTTATAGTCAAACACTTATAACTTGTTTCCCTAATCTCCCATGAGATAATTAAACTAAATCTTAAGTGTTTTTCACTTACCTTGGGCTGCAAAGGGGAGGGTTTCTTCAAGAACCCTAGAAGGAAAAATAGGGCTGCTGCTCTTGTTGTTTTTAAGAGAGTAGAGAGATTTGCTGAAATATACTCCTTTTTTTGTGACTTCAAAGTAAAGTAAAATGACCAGCAACTTGGCCTTTTAAAGGCCCTATCTTGTCTACCTCCTTAGCTGCATTTTGGACCATAAAATTGGTCAAATTGGTCCAAGTAGGTGATGCACCTACTTAAGGTTCTAAGCTTCTAAAACTTCAAAGTAGGTGATGCACCTACTTGCATAATTTCTTGTTGGGCTCAATTATATTTGGGCCTTGGCAGATTGGTGTGTTGGGTCACTTATCCATTTTCTTTCTTTTTGTTTGTTCAATTTGGCCCAAATGAGTATATTAGCATAGACCCAAATCTGATCCATAGCCATGGGTCCATTAATTTGGTTCAAACAACTTAAGTAGGTGACTCACCTACTAGCTTAAATAAGTCAAGCAAGCACCTCAATATTTTGCTCCATTTTCAGCTTCTAACCCCTTTAGTCTAACCTTCAAATTATGCACACTTGGTCACTTTAAACTTTAGATTCAAATACTAGCTTGCGATTCCAAGTTTAAATAGTTAACTTAACATTAACTTAGTCGCATCACACTAAACTATACGGGCAGCTTCTATAATTCCATCTACACCATTAATAATTGCATAACAAATCTCATCCGTTACCTATACCATATGGCCATACCAGGTTCCATATAATTAGAATAAGTACAAGCAAGAAACGGGATGTTACACTTACTAGTGCGGAGAGACATGCTCGTGATGAGAGTTTCTTCTGTCATCTTTATGGCATGACACAATTTACTATGTTGAGTGGTGGACGTATTCCAACTGCTGCAGAGCTACAACAGCTGGACCAAGACTATCCAATGAACATGCTTATACGGGAGATATGTGGAGTAGGCATATACTTTGAGGAACCTCTAGACGATGATGTGCCGATCGATGACGATCGACGCTTCCCAGACTCCGACGCATAGGAGAACTCTGACGACGACTCTTATGATGATTTTGATGAAGGGGGTATGACCCCCGACATTGAGGAAGAGTACGACTGACCAGGTTCTTTGTATTTATTTTCCATTGAGGGCAGTGTCCCGTTTAAGTGTGGGGTGGTGGTATTGCATGTTATACTTCCACATTTACATCTATGCTTGTTTACTTTGTTTTACTTATGTTTTTTTAGTTAAGATTTTTTAGTAGTAATTTTTTTTACGTAGCTTCGCATGAAATTATTCTAATAGGCAGCATGAGATTATAACAAGAGTATGTGCTACAATTGTGACTATTGAGATGTTTAGGCTCTAGTTGTGACTCATTATGTGATATTGTGTGGATCAATTCCTTCAATTGTTGGGTCGAGAGTCTATATTACTTCCAATAAAGTTGACTATGTGCCTTTTGTGTGTGAGATTAATAGTATGTTCTATGTTTGTGGCTGATGCTAGAACTTGCCTGCTATGTATACAAAGCGAAAATATGGTGTGTAAGTTTAGGAGATGATTTAGGCATTTCTTTGGCAACCTATACATGTTTACCTTTGTTTTACCTACCCATGGACATCATCCTAGTTAAACCCTTTTGATCCATTAGCCTATTTCTTGACAAACCTCGTATGTAAGCCTAATCCATTTTTTTCAAGACCGTAATTTGATCCAAATTCCTAAGTGCTTTAAAGTGAAAAATTCATGTGAAAATATAATAGGAAATTGGGTAAGTATGATGCTTTAAATTGTAATGGTTCTTGAATGTGTTTTAAAAAAAGAAAGTGCTATCATAAGAGGTATGTTGTGAAAAGAAAAAGGAAAAGAAAACTGAAAAGTGAGTTGTGCTTAAAAATGAAAAACAAAAGAGGAGAACAAGGGTGGTAGAATAAAAGAAAGAAGAAAGGTTGAAAGAAAGAATAAGTGTCAATGATACAATGTGATGTATTAAAGTGCTTAGGAACTTAGTCACCATTTCTGGCCAAAATAGCTAATCGTACCCGTCCCTTAGCCTATATTACAACCATCAAAAGACCTATCTGATCCTAATCTTAACATTCTGACATTTAGTGGAGTATTACACTAAGGGAAAGCCTATGGTCATCAGTTGCTACATATGAATTCTTTGTGAGAGCGAGAGCAAGGATATTGTTGATACCCATGTTTGAAAAATATGTTATACTTGTGAGTGATTATGGGTAATATATTGTGAGACACACATGGTTGATGAGTTTTGGGTAGTTTTATATGATTCCTTGTGCCTTAACTTTTGAATAGGAGTTGAACACCATCACGAGTCTATGCTAGAGGTTAAACTATTTCTACTAATAATCGGAAAGCTACTCTTTGTTGATAATTGTTGTGCTTGTCTTGATCAATGTTTTGTGTTGTTGCTGTGAAACCTTAAGTTGATGTTTAGAAGAACATGATATTTTGTTTGAAGACGAACAAAGCTTCAAGTGTGGGGTGTTGATGATAGGCGATATTACGCACCTATATCAATATATTTTGCCCATATTTTAGCCTAGTTTTGAGAACAAATTATATATTTCATGCACTTTTAGTCCTTTTTCCTGTAAGTGAGCTAACGAACATGATTAGTAAAGTTTCAGGTATAAATGATGCAGAATTCAGCATTTTATGGCTTACTTGACGCCAAAGAAAGCTCATGAAGGAAGGAAAGGGAGCTTGGACGCCTAAAGGACCAAAAGTGATGCATGGAAAATCTGTCCCGGGCTAAAATAGCATTTCTGAAGACTTTGGGGACTAACAGTAACTTAGTTGGATTTGGATAATAATACATTAACCTAGTACAATTGGGTTAAATATTTCATTAGTTTATTTGGATTTGGATAATGTTACATTAACCTAGTACAATTGGGTTAAGTATTTCATTAGCTTAGTAGGATTTGGTTAGATATTTCATTAGCTTAGTAGGATTAGGATATGGGTATTATAAATACCCTATCATGCTAGAGATTTTTAATAATCTTCTCATCTCCTATTCTTCAACTATTAATCTTTTCTACTCTTCCAACAATTCTAATCTTTCCATTATTTATATTCTTCTTATACTCATCTATTCTTAAATACCGCAATAAGAGAATCGTTACTTTGCCTAGGAATTCACGCCTAAACGCCTACCATACTTGAGCTACACGAAATCAATCAATATAGTGGTATAATAACAATGTCAATCGTGATCGCCTTCGCACTCATGGGTAACTAAACTTCTTTGTTGGGGTTATGGAAGCCGAATGAGATACTATCTATTGCTGTGAGTTTGTGAGTTCATGACACGTATGCTGCTTATATCATTATTCTCTTCATCTTAATCAACATTCTTTGTGGTTGCAAACGCAAGAATACGCCAGTCTAACATTTAACTTGTTTGAAAGAAAGGTTATTTGTCTGTAAAAGAGATAGTGTAAAGGTAGTAGGGTCCCATCCCCTATTAAAAATTTAGTGCCGTAACTGGATTAACCTCTTGGAGAATTCGTACCATTAGACACGCTTTAAGCTCCAAAGAGTTAAAGTGAAATAATCCTCGAATAGGTTGGAAGACGCCTGGATTTACGATTGAATACAATTCTCTATAAGCACATGCATGTCAGAATTCTACACACTCATAGCCAATAGAGACGTATAACTCAGAAGGTTGACATAACCCCAACGCTTCAATTCTCATTGTTTACAACTTACGTAACATTATTTCTTTTATTTTCAGCTTTTACTTTGATACTTTGTTTACACTACTTGCACGACAAAAATCCCCCCTTCTTACGAGACTTGCACTAAAAGTCTAGTAATTTTGCTTACTTGTTGGCCAAGCTATTCTCTGAGGGATCGATACCCAACCCTATTGGGTTTTATATTTGCTAACGACCGCTTTACACTCCTACGAGAGCTGTAGATTGAGTGTTATCAACTCAGGGTTTCTAATTCATACATCTAATCATGAGATAATTACCGTAATAGAGCAACCATAAATAATGAAATTAAGGTATCAAGGTCTAAAACCATAATGCATAATCAACGAATAATCATGCATAATGATATAATCATAAGATAAAGAACCAGAATCATACCTCAACTCTCGACACCTAACCACTAACCTAGTTGTCACAAACTATACATAATAATGATCAATATAACAATAATAGCGATAGCAACGATAATACGAATAACCAGCTAGTCCAAACAAACAATACCCAACTAGACCTTTTGTGAATCCCTACAACCATAGGCTCAGAAAGGTTTAATCAACATACAATACACCACAAGCCATACTTATCACCAATACCTATGCAACCCCCCATAAGGTTGATAGATATAGGCGCATACTGGTGATAAGAAATGGCATGCAAGGATGAATGCAAACTGAATCCACAATACCATAGCCGATCTTAGTATCATAGTATAAGCCAGTGTATTATCTCACAACAACATCAACTGCTGGAATCAAACTGATATATATATCTATATCTATATCTATATATATCATAACCACCCTCTTATTCATAATCATCATTATCATAATCATAATCATAATCATCATCATCCTACTCCATATAATAGCAGGAGATTTATATATATATGTATATATATATATATATTAGTTGCACGACTAATACCATGGCTAAAAGAGTATAAATATGTAATTCCAATGCCCGAGGTAAACTCCGTGACTAAATCATCATAGAATTATAGAAAAGGTCACAATCTCTCTCAACCATATAGAATAGTAATAGTAAAGCTATGGAACTGAGTCATTAAAACATCATTATTATTTTCAATGCACATAAATTATTCGTTAAGATGGTACGATTCCCGTTATGTAGAAAATCCATTTAAAAAGTAGTAAAGTGAGAATAAATTCCTTTTTTAGGAAAAAAGGCAGAAAATCATGTACTAGTTAAAATCATACCATTTACTATGTCGGTAATCATGAATGTACCAAACCTATGCATGCCATCACCAGTATTCAAACAATGCAAACATAAGCATCACACATCTACAAGGATAAACAACTTCCCAAAATCTAACAACTATCATAACACGGCCTTAGGCCTCTTAATAGGTGCATACCCGACTTAATCAGAAGTTATATTATTAGCCACATCCAAAATCTATACCAATATTCACATTTGTAAGCTATGCCATTAATCATGTTCAAAATCTATATCAAGAATCACATCTATAAGTTATAAAATTACGCATATCAAGAATCTATATCAATAATTATACCTATAAGCCATCGCATATCTATAAGCTTTATCATATATATAAGGCATATCACATCTAGAGGCCATATATCTTATTTATAAGGCACATCATATCTATGGGCCATATATAACATCTATGAGGCATATTATCTCTCTAGGCCATATATCACATCTATTAGGTATATCATATCTATAGTCCATATATCAAAATACAAGAAGAACCATTACAATTCACCGATTCACAAAGTAATCTCTTACCATAGGCTCGTTACTTTCAACTATGTCTAACATACATAAATAAGTCCACATGGGCTAACATACGTCTTGGCCTAAGGTGGACTGGGGGAACCTACTTCTAATCCTTGAAATCCATATTTAGGAAATTTATACCCTGGAATAGGGTAAGGTATCTAAATTGACTTCTAGATGGTACAAAAGTCATAATTAGAACTAAGATAGGAATTCCACCTAGAACATGATCAATTAAGTCAACTACTCCTAAATTACAGTTTTAAGATGTCTAAATAGTTCAAATAAGGCTAATCATAATAATCATGCTTCCAATGCCTAAAACATATCCCAAATCCATCATAGTATCATAATCATTCTATGAATTAGCTCAATTTATGATGAAAGCAATTGGATCCTAGATGTATATAAGTACTTCACCTTACTAGTCAAATCACTCATCCAATCCCCAAACTTCAGTAATCAAGACTAAGTTATGGTGTTCTACCCATAATTAATCTTAACATTCATATTTACATGCCATATATAAAACAATCATCTTGTGAAGAAGAGTAAATAGAAGCCTACCTCGATATCGAATCACAAATCCTTGAATCATCCATAAAATTTTTGTCTTTACGACATGATTTTAAAATGTTACCATGCTATCAAATTGTAATCTACACATCATTAGGAGTAAAATAAGACCCATATTTCCATTTAATAGGATGGATTAAATTTTGGGTCAAGAACAGGCATGCGGGGCCCATAAATAGAATCTAAATTGAACCTTTCACGAGGTCCTTCGAAGGATAAGAAAGTTGTGGTCAAAACTTGAGAACAAACAGAGAACAAATCGGAACTCAAATCAACCCTTAAAGATTAGGAATTTAAATCCCCAATGTCAAAGAATTTACCATGAATTTGGACGAAAATTAAAGAGAAAACTAATGGGAAATTACTAAAAAGGATTAGTCTACCTTACCATAGCTTATTTGGAAGATTTACCACCCTTTTACCTTCTTTGAGCTCTCAAAATGGTGTATAAATAGTGGGAAAATATTGGAAAATTGGGCTGAAGAAGAGGGTTAAATATGGCGTCAGGAGTCGCTGTCGTGATCAGATATCCTGATCGCGACCTGCAAAGGGTAAAACCCCTTTTGCAAATGCTATTTATGTCCATTACGATCGCAATTCTGCCAATGAGTAAAACTCATTTGGTGAATACAATTTATGTGTAAATCACATTCAATGAGTAAAACTCATTTGGTGAATACAATTTATATGTAAATCACATATCGTGAATGTGATTTATAGCACAGGGTATAAATCTCATATGGAAATTGCGATTTATGGCTATCGCGATCGCAATTGCACCAGAAACCTCAGCTGATTTTACTAAGTTAGGAATCGAGTTCGACCGGGTGTTAGGAATTCATTTAGAACCCCATGCATGCAAACTAAATATTCTATCATACCAAATTCGATGTTCCAGAATCAATGGAACCATCAAAACTTTCACCTAAGATCATTTCGATTAAATGTGGGGCCCACACCTAAGTTCTATTTTTCACATAATTCGCCCAATAGCCCAAAATGAGTCAGGAAGCCTTGGGACCTGAACCAAGGGTCCCCTTAGCATAAATTCTATGTTTCTGATCTGATGGCTTTGTTAGAATTTTCATCTGAGGTCATCTCCTAAGAGTTTTGGTCCAAGACTAAATCCTAAATAGTAAAATCTCCAAAATATTGAAATGAGCCTGAAATCTAAATAAACTATTCGATCACTGAATCGGCAGTTTTGGTAAGTCATAAATGACTTGTAGCCATTGTAGGAAGGCTCAAAAAGTTGAAAATACATGCAAATCGAGGAAATAACCTGGAGGGTCATCATAACATCCACTACTAAAAGGACTTTTGTCCTCAAAAGTCAATGGATGAAAAGATCATCAAAACTCAAAGAGATGAAGTATTGATCCTATATTCTCCAAACACGACTTCCCAGATACTCTCCTAGAAGAGAGAACACTTTTAAGGGATTTTGCCACTGGAATCCCCCTTTTCAACCAACTGTGTGACTTCACTTTTCAAATAACCAAGGTTCGACCTCAACCACCAACTGGCCTCCAACGAAACCAAGGAAGGCTGAAGCATATAAATTTGAACCATGCCACACTGATACCACACCAATACCAGCACAATCTGATAAAGGCTTATCTAAGTCAAAGGCACAAGAAGGCATGAGTCATGTAACAAAATTTAAACCCAAATATCACCTTCTTTTGCCATTCCACACCTGCTATCCACTCCAAACTAGGAAGAAAATCACTTGAATCTCATCTGCATAATCTAATCATATAAAACTCAAAGAAATAAAGTCGATCTAGTGAAAGTCCATATAACAAACATGGGATTAAGTCTATATGGAGTTATTTGAGCAAACAACATAGATAATTGAGGTGAAAGCTGAAGGAACCAAAACCGTGTCCATGGACTAATCGAACACCTAATAACTATAATCCATATAAAGTTAGAAAGATTGGATAGGTAACCATGGAGTAAGCTCAGCTATCCTATAGATGAAATTCTAACTCAGACAAGTCTAAAAACGAAGGATACTCCAAACCCTTATAACTTCAAGTTAAATCTTGACACCAAGGCTAAACCGCTCGATCTCAAATACCTAAACAAAACCTGAAGATGGGTAATCATTCAGAATTTTAAATTCATTATAAATTCTAAATTACCATTCCAAGGCGTCATATCCCAAATTGAGCCAACAAGCCTATACTAAGTCCAAATACTCAAACTGACCTTACCATCTATATTAGACATATCGTTACAGAATCATACCAAAATAAAAACTAAAATATAGCTGAAGAAAAAAAATCACCGCGGTGGATAAATCACTCACTAAAAACATAAAAAATCAACTCTATATCTGCTGGAGGGTATGTACCACCAAAATATACTCAAAAACTCACCAAGGCTGCAAATCATACTAGTAATAGAAAAAACTTTAGCAACTCAAAGAAATGCAACCTTGACAAAAAACTAATCAATCCAATATCCCATTTCAACAAAGAAACTCATAGGCATATAACATCAAGGAGAAGCACTCCACCAAGTCTTATAAGGCCGAAAAAATTCTGAATTGAGGGTTTTCTAGATCCGCCCAAGTAGATCAATCATAGCTCAATCAACCCATGAATCACATCACCGAGGAAGGAAGTACCACGCTCGCCACCAATGTCAAGGTAAAAAACACTAGATAAAATGAACCAAGCAACTAAAGTTAAAGAATTTTCAATTTACCAACTTAAAAAGCAATCACAGGAAATATCACTTATCTATAACTCGCTTAAATTCACTAGAACAAGAACCATATCATGGTAAGAATAGAGTATCCAACTTCACACCAATAGAAAGAGCAAACTTATAACCGGGAGATGAATGTAATAAACCAGAAGAACGAAGCCAATACTTCTCACTATTAATATCAAAACCACTATCGAACACTGAACTATCCAAATTAGAATAACAGCTGGTCAACCTCAATAACGAGCTACATAGAGAAGGATATCCAATGCAAAAACTTTCACAACATAGGAGGCGAGACTAAGAAAACCAAACTCAAGAATAGGCAATAGAACTAAACTTTCAATTATTGAACCATAATAGAACCATAGAATGTCAATTTACATTTAATACCATAATCCACTCCACAGTCAATCTAGAACATCCAACAAAATAGGAAAATGACCAATCCTTACCTTGTTATAGAAGACAAATAACCAATCATCTATAGCTACCTAAGTTAATGAATTAGAACCATAAGAAATAGAATTATAACTTGATGAAACTTGTATAATAATCAAACAAGGATAATCTATAACATTAAGAAATGGCAATAAAAATAATCAGTACTATGAACATTAATATAAGGAATAGGTAGTACCAAAATGATAATCAATAACAAGTACCACTCTAGGGCCATAATAAGGCCAATATGCCAAGGTAAATGAAAGTCAAGCCCAAATGATATGCCCATATAGAGACAATATCAATACAAATCTACTTCATCAACTACTAAAAGAAATAAACCATGGGGGTATTCATATAATCATGAATTCAATAACAAGGCACACAACAATCAATATGAACGTATCAAGGCATAACATCATCGATGGGTATAAAAATCCCAATACACATAAATGAAAAAGTAAATTAGGAAAATAAAAACACACCTATCATGGTGAAATCCACAATCGCATGTCTGACAGGTCTAAGAGAGAAAAAATCTGAAAGGGTCCAAACTCAGACTAACCGACGGAATTACCAATATAGGTGCCAAGCATACTATCTTTAACTAACGGTGCCATAACATCAAGAGGTTGATCTGGACGAGCTGAATAACTAGTAATCCCATGCTGGGGAAACTCTCTAGACCCGTGATTAAGATCTCTATAATCATAGAAAACTTCTAAAGTCGTAACCTGACAAAAACATGAATTGAGCCCAAATGGCTGGCTAACTGATGTTGAGAGCACCCTCTACTAACATGATCATCCTTCGCGCAGTCATAGCCTACCTTGAGAACTCTAGGCTAGCTGTGAACATATACTAACTCTATTTAAACAACTAACTCACATCTTGGGCACTCTATGGACTAATGTCCATTCTTTCCATAACCAAAATAAGCCCTTGGAATACTCCAAGATGTTGCCTCTGTTGATCTAGAGTGATCGTCATGGACTGAAGACCCATACCAAAAACTCCACATGATTTGATGAGAACTTTACCCGTTATAATCCCCATGACTAATTTGAGAGTCGACCATATTCTAAAATACTACCTGTGCAGAATTGATAGGATAGAAGTTAAACCAGCCTCCCACCAGAAGTATCCTTACTCCCAAATTAAATACCAATGGCACTATACTAATGGAATGTCCACTTACTAATACCTTCATAAGTCTCAATACATGCTCTATCTCTCTATAGATCTTTTATGATCAACAATTGTAAAGAAAAAAAACAAACCACTGTTAAGTGATCCAATGCCAAATAGAGTGGCAATGTAAATCCTCTAATAAATTTTTCCACCATACCCTGCTCTAAAGGATATAGCATAGGAATATGTAAAGCCTTCTTACGAATCCCAATCTCGTACTCCAAAACCAAAAAGGAACCCTAATGAACACTAACAAATCCAACATTAGCATGAGAACTAATGGATGAATTGGATATCATCCCAAGCTATGGGGTATCTACAAATATACTAAGGACCCCCAATATAGAATTTTGAAATGCAAAAGTGATCATAAACCCCACTGAAGCCTGGGATGGCCCAAAATCCTCTGGATGATATTAAAGATCTTTGACATACATCCTTGACTTCTTGGTATAACACTGCACTGAAGCTCTAAAATATGCTAAAGTCTTACTGGTATCTACCGATAATCTTGCATTATCCTTCTAAGGCAGACAAGAGTCAAGGGATATTATTGAGCCTCATAGTAATATAAACACATGATAAGGAGTTGAGAAATAAATTTCTTAAAAATTCTTGGTAGCCTTTGGATTATAGGGTGTGGATGTCTTTACGCCAATCTGTATGACTCTACTAAATAATTAGCTCTTATACCAATAAATCGGTAAACCTGGCTATGATACCAATTTGTTGTGACCAAATTTCTCAGGTCATGATGGCACCTACTATAACCCACTAGTAGGTAAGCCAACCCATATTTCAGAACTACTAGTAAAAAACTACCATAAGAAGGAAGGAAAAATTGCAAAATAAATGTAGTAAGAGACTAACATACATAAGATAACCCAAAACCTGGTGGAATCAGTACAAGATCTTCTAACATAATAAGAACATAAAATAAAATACTAAGGGAATTACAATGATGCAACTCATCTTTGAATACAACATAAAGACTAGTCTAGTACATAAGAGAGAGAAAAGTAATACCCCAACGCCAGGAGCTCACCCCACATCTTCGAACCATAGCTGCTTCACACGATGCACACAACAATGGTGACAATACATTATATGATCAGCAGGCTACAGAAGTATAGTATGAGCCCCAAGCATGTGGTACTCAGTAGGCCACTGTCGACTTGCTTAAAAAATAATGTAATTATATATAACAATTAAGTAGAACTAGATATTACACCTAAATATACAGTAAACACCATAGTCTACAGCTAATAAGATAACAAGGATAAATAATCCTACTAATATCCAAGAGACTAACCTAATAAGATGTAACACCCTATGGTCTTCCCGACTCGATATCACTTTATGGTATTGTTAGAGGGGTGCTCGTCTAAAAAGTTTTCTAAGTGTAGAAAGGGACTTAGTCTCATTTTAAGCCCCAAATCTTTGAAGAATTATTTCATGACCTTCCCGACCTTCAATAGTTAATGTTTTAGCTAATTCATGATCTGGAAGGTCAATAGGTGTTCCCAAACAAGTTTTGGATATTTCGAGCCGCGTTTAGACCTTGCTTGGTGTCCCAAAATAGTGGACCAATGCGATCTTGGCAGGCCATGTTGCCCATCACATTAGATAATTTTTGTGCAGGGACTGCTAGGAAAAATTACTGAGGCTTGGCGGGATTAGGGCACTACCCGTCGAGCATCACATCGATGGCATTGATACGCTACATCGCCAATCGCGTTAATGACCATTTGTTTCAATTTTTAAAATCTGCATACAATGGGGGCAATTTAGTCATTTTCCCACCCTTTTTAGCTTTAACATGGGATTTAATCCCCAAATCATCAAAATATAAGATAATTTCTCATAAATTACTCAAGAATACTTTCTAGGGATTCAGCCCAAAATCTAAGAGAACTCAAATTTAACCGTCACTTTTTAAAAAAAATTCAGCAATCAGAATCCCCAGATTGAGAGCTTCAAGAATCACCCATCAATAGTTTGAATAGTATTACTAAAGCAAGAGCTCATCAAAAAGTCATAATTTAAGGTACGTGCAGTTTTCCTAAAACTACATGGGCTGGTTTAAACACTTTGAATATGATTTAACATTTAGAATTCATGAGTTTACAAAGGGATTTTGAAATTTACATTTTGATTGTGCATTATGGACTCTTAAATGGAATTATTGTTTTGGTCTTGAGACCTTTCCGTTCATTTGATATTTAATCTTTTATATGTATGTATGAAATTAAGTTGAATATTTAATTGAGAGCAGGACTATTTATGCCCCCTCTCATGTTGCAACACTTCTTGATTTTAGAATATTATAAGTTGAAGAATGTTATTTAGTAGCATGGTATCAATGTTCTTAATAGTGTTGAGTGATTTAAGGTTGATTTTCAAATTGACGAGAGAGAGGTTTTGCATGTCGATAAATGTTGAGTGTATATAATTAAAGAATTGTATGATATGACCACCACATGTTTGTTGAAATAATTAAAAAGTATGATTTTTGCATAGTTTGATAAATGTATTGAAGAATGGATCTTCTTGAATTACTTGAAGCATGGTGGTCTGAACTTTATGATTTGAAAGATAAAAACTGCGCTACGATTTTATGGCTCAGAATCATGACTTGTAAGTCTTGGTATGACGATACCAATATAGCTAATGCCATAGTAATTCAGAACAGAATAGAATGCAAAGTTTTATTCATATTTTCAAATTTTGAACGTAGAATGATTCATGTTCAGAAAAGTCTAAAATTAGGCATAAAGAGACGTTAGGTGATTCGCTTAAGAAGGCACAAGTTCAGATAAATCATTTCCTAAAATTATGTTTTGTCGATATGGGTTATTACGTCCCCTAGAGGGAATTTACACTGGCTTAGTGCCCTGTGGCATATTAGACTTAGACACTTCAACCCTTGCGGAAAACTTGGGTTGGGGGCTTCCCCTCTGAGTCAATGGAAGATTCCATATAGCCCATGGAATATTAGACTTGTAGGGGAGTACCACCTAACTCAAAAGTAGTAAAAAGAATATAATTCCACTGACAAGAATGTTTTATGATTATAATAGAGTGTCGATGTGTTTTGAATTATATCATGCATGATGTTCCGTGACTTGCTTTCACCTGTGTTATATATACAAATGCATTATTTTGGTTTTATACTTGTACCAGTACATATGTATTGACTCCCTATTTTTTAGGTTCTGAGGCTCAATCTAGGAGTCCTGATAAGTTGTAGATTCCTTCAGAAAGGAGTGAAGAGTGCAGTTGGTGAGCCTTCTCTCTTCTAGAAGGCCTATTTTATTTCACTCATTTAATACCTAATATAGTTTTGGTGTAGTTGGGGCATTGTCCCAGATTCAGGCGAGTTTTTATGTCTTATGTAATAAAGATTTTACAGACTGAGAAAGATGTTGTTTACATGTTGAAAAACTCATTTTGGTATTATCGAACAGATTCTAGATTTGTGACTATGATTCCATTTCGTTATGTATTTCTATTTTTGTTTTTTGTTTTTGAATGATATATGTATTACAAGTTGGAAGGGCTCTTGGTCTTTCAAGGTTCGGGATGCACATCATAGCTAGGGCCCTAGTTAGGGTATAGAAAACTTGGTATTAGAGCATGGTTCAAGGTCCCAGGGTGTCTGTTTATTAACATTGGGTAGAGTCTTATTTATAGGTGTGTAGTATGCCATACTTATAAACAAGAAGCTACTAAGTATATAGGAATGTCTCTCTTATTTTTATTTAGTTTATGTTGTAAGTGTCTGAAATGTCCTCTCATCAATTTATTTTGTTTTTCTAGACAAGCTATCATGCCTCCACGTCGCCCCAATAACCAAAACGCCTAGGCTGATGATGTTCGTCCCACTTATGGGATGAGGACACATAATTGGGCTCAAAATCCTGATTTTGTTGCTGCTTTGGGAGTCCCTTCGATTAAGACCAGCTAACCTAGATCACCTAGAGATCCTCATTCTAGGAATAACCATACCCAACCTCTAAGGAGAGAGATATCAAGTGCTTAGTTTAGATAGTCGATGCACATGCTTGCACAGTTGGTGGCTTTATAAGATCGATGGTTAGAGAATATTGGGTTTGCTCCTAATATATATAAGGCTACACGAGTGGGTTAGTTTATAAGGATAAACCTGCCATAGTTTACTGGCACAATGGTGGAGGAGGATCCATAGGAGTTTGTAGATGAAATGGAGAAAATCTTCTGAGTAATATATGTAGATGAGTTAGAAGGGGTTGAACTACCGGTTTATCAGTTGAAGAAGGTAGCAAACCAATTGTACTGTGAGTGGGAAGATTTGAGGGGTAATAATGTTAGGCCTTTTGTGTGGGGCAAATTTGTGAAAGCCTGCTAGGACCGATTTTCCCCCAAGATTTAAGGGAGTCCAAAATTGAGGAGTTCATAAACTAAAATATCGGAAAGATGAGCTGCAAGAAGTATGCTCTGAACTTCATCCATTTATCCCACTATAATTCATAATTGACGGGTAACATGAGGTCCTATATGAGGAAATTTGCATTCATCCTTTCGAATGACTTGGTGTTAGAGTGCAAAGGGGCAATGCTAAACCAAGATATGGACTTCTCCAGATTGTCAGTACATATGCAGTAGGTTGAGGAGTAGAAGAAGAGGGTTGCTGAAGCAAAGGAGAAGGATAGGTAGGCCAAGAGGGCCAAAATAGCAAACCAGAACCACAGTCAGTCACAGAGTGGTAATTAGGGTAACTAATGGCAGAAAAAAATGTTTTAGGGTAATGCAAAGCCTTAAGCCAGGGCCCCAGTGCCCAGAACCCCAGTTGACCAACGATCTCAGAGTTTGTAGACTAATCATAGATCCAGAAAATAGGATACCCAATCCCAGGGCAGTGTTTCTTAGTAGCATCATATGTTCCCATGGTGTGAGACTTGCGATAAGCATCATCTAGGGAGGTATCAAGTAGTCTGGTATGCTATTCATGTGGTGAGTCAGGTCATTTACAAAGAGATTGTCCTTCTACTAGAAAGAATGTTGGTGGTGCCAAATCCCAGGAAAACTCTTTTGCACCGCCACCGTCTCTCAAGGGTACCACCTTAGCTACCAAAATTGGTCGTAACCGGTTATATGCCTTGTCCAATCACCAGGAGGCAAAGGCCTCACCAAATGCAGTCAAGAGTACGTTGGAAATCTATTCTAATAATGTTTATGTGTTACTTGATCCCGAGTCTACTTTGTCTTATGTGACCCTATATGTGGCAGTTGGTTTTGGGTTTGAGCCTGAAGTTATTAAAGAACCTTTTCCTATTTCCACTCCTGTAGGTGATTTTGTTGTGGCTAGGAGAGTATATAAAAATTATGTTGTGACTATTTATGACTATTATACCATGGTAGACCTCACAAACCTTAATATGGTTGATTTTGATGTTATCCTAGGAATGGACTGGCTCTATTCGTGTTATACCATGCTAGGCTGTAGAACCCAAAAGGTTAATTTTTTTTTTAATAAGACGGTAATGGAATGGGATGGACATTCTTTAGCGCCTAGAGGGAAATTCCTCTCATACCTCAGAGCCCGTAAACTCATATCTTAGGGTTGTTTGTATTAGCTTATATGTGTAAAAGATTCTAATACTGACAGTCCTTCTCTTCACTCCATCTCTGTGGTTAATTAGTTCCCAGAAGTCTTTTCCGATGATCCCCCGGGGATACGATCTGATATGGAGATAGATTTTGGTATTGATTTATTGTCGGACACCCCATTCTATATCTATTCTGCCTTATAGAATTGATCCTACTGAGTTGAAAGAGTTGAAAGAATAACTAGCAGTCCTTCTTGGTACATAATAAAGATGGTTCCCTCCGTAGGTGTATAGACTACTGTCAGTTAAATAAGGTTACTATCAAAAACAAGTACCCTCTTCCAAGAATTGACTATCTTTTTGACCAGCTTTAAGGTGCTAGGTGTTTCTAAAAAATAGACATTTGTTCAGGGTATCATCAGTTGAAGGTAAGGGAGGCTAACATTCCTAAAACAACTTTTCGAACCTAATAAGGTCACTATAAATTTTGGTCGTGTCATTCGGGTTGACTAATGACCCTATAGCTTTCATGGACCTAATGAATAGGGTGTTCCATCAGTTTTTAGATCTTTTTGTGATAGTTTTTATTGATGACATTTTGATTTATTCTAAGTGTGAGGAGGACTATGACAATCACCTCCGAATTATCCTTTAGACTCTCAAAAATCATAAGTTGTATGGGGAACTTGTATCCATTATATTCGATCGAGGTACACAATTCTCTTTGCAGTTTTGGAAATCTTTTCAGAAGGGTTTAGGTACCCAAGTGAACCTTAGTACTGCATTTCACCTTCAGACGGATGGGCAAGCCGAGCACAGCATTCAGACCTTTGAGAATATGTTGATGGACTGTATCATTGACTTCAAAAGTAGTTGGGTTGACCACTTGCCATTGATAGAATTCGCATCTAATAATAGCTATCATGCCAGTATTAAGATGGCACCTTTTGAGGCACTTTATAGGAGAAGATGTAGATCACTAATTAGGAGGTATGAAGTGGGTGAGACTCAATTATTTCGGCCTGATCTTGTTCATCATGCAATGGAAAAGGTGAAAGTCATTAGAGAACGACTCAAGACAACTCAAAGTCATCAAAAGTCCTACGCTGATGTTAGAAGAAGGGAGTTGGAATTTGAAGTTAATGATTGGGTGTTTCTAAAAGTCTACCCTATGAAGGGAGTCACGCGATTCGGGAAGAAAGGGAAACTGTGTCCTTGCTATATAGGACCATTTCAAATTGTGAGAAGGGTAGGTGGAGTTGCTTATGAGTAAGATCTGCCTGCAAGTCTGGGATTTGTTCACCCAGTATTCCTTGTGTCCATGTTGAAGAAGTGCATTGGAGACCATTCCCTATTGTTTCCTATAGGGGAGATCAAGATGATAGACTCCTTGTCGTACGAAGAAGAGCCTATTGCAATCTTTTATGGCCAAGTTAGAAAGTTGAGAAACAAGAAAATAGTTTCGATTAAGATACTGTGAAAGAATCACAAAATTAAGGAAGCTACTTGGGAATCAGAAGATGACATGCTAGCTAGATACCCAAACTTTTTTTAGTCAATGGGTGATGACGTAGAAGGTACTATTCTACTACTCTCCATATAACTCCTTTATTTCCTTAGCATGTTTGAAATCGTGCTTGCATATGTTCTAAGTCACATTCGGGGATGAATGATCCTAAGGAGGGATAGTGTAACACCCCATGGTTTTTCTGACTCAGTATTACTTCATGGTATACTTAGAGGAGTGCTCATCTAAAATGTTTTCTAAGTGTAGAAAGGGACTTAGTCACACTTTGAGCCCCAAATCTTTGAAAAATTATTTCATGACCTTCCCAACCTTCAATAGTTAATATTTTAGCTAATTCAAAATTCAGGAGGTCAATAGGTGTTCCCGGATAGGTTTTCGATTTTTTGGGCTGCGTTTAGACCTTGTTTGGTGTCCCAAAATAGTGGACCAATACAATCTTAGTGTGCGCATCGCCAATTGTGTTGGTTAATTTTTGTGCAAAAACTACCAGGCAAAAGTACTAAGGCTTGGCGCGATTAGGGCACGATGTATCGGGTATCATGTCGATGGCATCGATGCGCCACGTCCCCAATCGTGTCGATGCTCAATAATTTAGTTTTTAAAATTCGCATCCAAGGGGGACAATTTAGTCATTCTCACCCACCCTTTTTTAGCTTTAACACGGAATTTAATCCCTAAATCACTAAAATACATGGTAATTTCTCACAAATCACTCAAGAACACTTTCTAGGGTTTCAACCCAGAATCCAAGAGAACTCAAAATTTAACCCTCACTTTTTAAAATTTCTTCAGAACTCAGAATCCCCAGGCCGAGAGCTTCAAGAATCACCCATCAATAGTCGAATAGCATCCCAAAAGCAAGAGTTTATCATAAAATCATAATTTAAGGTACGTAAGGTTTTCCTAAAACTACATGGGCTAGTTTAAACACTTTGAATATGATTTAAATTTTAGAATTAATGAATTTACAAAAGGGTTTTGAAATTTACATTTCGATTGTGTATTATGGACTCTTAAATGGAATTATTATTTTGGTTTTGAGTCCTTTCCCCTAAATTAATTTTTAGTTTTATATATGTATGTATGAAATTGAGTTGAATATTTAATTGAGAGCATGACTGTTTACGCTCCCTCTCATGTTGCAATACTTCTTGATTTTAGAATGTTATGACTTGAAGAATGTTATTTAGAAGCATGATATCAATGTTCCTAACTAGTGTTGAGTGATTTAAGGTTGATTTTCAAATTGATGAGAGGGAGGTTTTGTATGTTGATAAATGTTGAGTGTATATAATGAAAGACTTTCATGGTTTTCCAAAAGTATTTGACCACCACATATTTGTGGAAATGATTGAAAAGAATGATTTTTGCATTGTTTGATAAATGTATTGAAGAATGAATGTTCTTAAATTATTTGAAGTATGGTGATCTGAACTTTATAATTTGAAAGAGAAAAACTATGATACTATTTTATGGCTCAGAATCATGACTTGCAAGTCTTGGTATGACGATACCAATATAGAAAATTCCATAGTAATTCAGAACAGAATAGAATGTAGATTTTTATTTAGATTTTCAGATTTTGAAGGTAGAATGATTCATGTTCAGAAAAGGCTAAAATTACACATAACTAGACGTTAGGTAGTTCCCTAAAGAAGGCACGAGTTTAGATAACTCATTTCCTGATGTCGTGTTTTGCCAATACGGGTTATTACGTACCCTAGAGAGAGTTTACACTGTCTTAGCACCCTGTGGCATATCAAAATCCGACACTTCCACCATTTCGGCAAACTCAGGTTGGGAGCTTCCCCTCCGAGTGAATGGAAAATTCAATATAGCCCATGTAATATCAGACTTGTAGGGATGTACCACCTAACTCAGAAGTAATAAAAATAATATAATTGCATAGATAAGAATGTTTTATGATTATTAAAGAAGTGCCTATATGTTTTGAATTATATCATGCATGATGTTTCTTGACTTGATTTCACTTATGTTATATATATATATATATATATATATATATATGTGCATTATTTTGGTTTTATCCTCATACCAGTACATCTGTATTGGCCCCCAATATTTCAGGGTTCGGGGCGCAGTCTAGGGGTCCTGATAAGCTATAAATTCCTTTTGAAAGGTGTGAAGAGTGCAGTTGGTGAGACTTCTATCTTCCAGAAGGACTATTTCATTTCATTCATTTAGTACCTACTATTGTTTTGGCCTATAGGGGAGCTTGTCCTAGATTCAGACGAGTTTTGATATCTTATGTAGTAGAGATTTCACAGACTGAGAAAGATATTGTTTACATGTTGAAAAAGTCATTTTGGTATTGTCGAACAAATTTCGGATTTAAGACCATTAATCTATTTTGTTATGTATTTCTGCTTTTTCTTTTTGTGTATGAATAGTGTATGTGATTATAAGTTAGAAGAGCTCTCAGGCCTTGAAGATTCGGGACGACCATCATGGCTAGGGCCCCAGTTCGAGCATGACATAAGTTTAACGAAATATTAATGATGAACGATCATATTCCAGTCATACTCAGGAATCTCAACACTATACCATATATCTATAATGCCCTGAGTCCGTACCTTGGACACTACACGGTGCTCATAATCCCTAAGGACTACAACCTAACCCATGACAGGTACCTGCTGAAATAACTATACAATAAATACTCTAATGATTGAGGAAAAAGGTGGAAATATATTCCATACGATTCAAATCTGCAAATAAATATGAATGTGGTATCAAAATACCATAACTAAATATAAGTACTGAAAAACTAAATAACTGCCTGAAAATAATCTAGATTGAAAAGCCTCTAACTGTCTAAACTTTGGAGTTGATGGGACAAGCCCCAAAATAACTCCATCTTCTAAAATAAACTGAAGTACAATAAATAATAAGCATGTCCTCAAACTATGAGGACTCACTACTACTCTGAAAGTTGGGAATCTGAACTGCTAAGGGTTCTTTGAAGCCTGTGCGTCTGAACCTATGATATAAGACATCATAGCGCAAAGAAAAGCATGTGTTAGTACTTTGAATGTACTGGTATTCTCAGTGAGGTAGGCTGAAATATATGGGTTCATATGCATTCACGATAATAACTGAATAACATGAGTATAACTGAGTAAGAGTACATCCATGAATACATAAACTGTAAATGAGATTGTTCTAATACTGAGTACTGAGTTTAAATACAAATAATCGGTATCTAATTTAAAGAATGTTGTATTACAGATCATTTGAATGACTGTATTTGATAATTTTGAATACTGTGGAACCATACTGAGTTCCATACTGAGCTGAGTGACTATGTCTGATAGTCATGAATCTGTAGATCTGAACTGAGTTCTATTATAAGACTCAGAATAGAAATAGCACTGTGGGAGGTAATCATGTAACCAACATGCGCCTCTCTAAACTGATTGGGGTCCAACCTGTAACCCCAGTTGGAAGTGTCAATACCGTGCCACAGGTAAGGATAAGGTGTGAGTTAACCTTGTCTTACATAAAGCTCTTCCGTCAACCTTTGCTGGTAGGATAACTCAAATGAGATATATCAATCCTCAATATATCTTGTAAGAAAATATCTTAACCTACGATGTTTATGTAGTTCTGTATACAGGATTGTTGCTGGTAGGAATGCCCCTATTTTTGGGTTAACTCGGTGTTGAATCCTACTCCCAACTGAATATAAACTGAACTGATTTCTAGTCTGTACTAGGCTGGACTGAGTTGTTACTGATATTTCTATTTAACTAAACAAAACTGGGTACACTGAGTTTTGTGGATAGAGGAAAACTATTGAATTCTGTTAACTAGTTGAGTATACTATGGTTTGAACTAAGAACTGAACTAGACTGGAAGAATATTGAGTCTACTAAGGTTTTCCTGAGTTCTATAACTAACTAAGACTACTACTGATAGTGACATAACTGTTATTGTACTATGACTAACCATGGCTTTAAATAATCAGATAAATGGTCGGGTACAAGTACCCTCAGGACATGATAGCACAAAATAAAAGACATGGCAAAAATTTGAAAAATGTAAAGTAAGTATATGATCATTCTTCATTCATTGGAGAATTTTAATAAACACTTGCATGTCATGAACTTAAACGCATGCTAACATGATATAACTTCACTATTCAACTCATATGCTTAATTCATCAAAAATTTGAAAGGCATAAATTAAGCACATAGTACTAATCAATCTGTGAGCACAAAACTTGAATATTAAATTCACCATTTGAAGGCTTTAGCATGATTTCACATGGTAACACATATAAATCAATTAACCCCATATGAAGTTGATCATGAAACATGGATTTGAAACTCAATTAATCATTTTAAACATGGATATTCTTAAACCCAACATGGAATTCATATACTGGATGTCTAAAAATAGTTTCTTGGACTCCAAGGGTGGAAGGGACCCTTGGATGAACACTTCACATACCTTAGTTAAGGAATTTTTTAAAGTTGATGGTGGAATATTAAGTTCTTGATTTGAAATTGAAGCGTCAATGGTTTTGTTCTTGAGTAAATTTGAGAAAGAATGAGTTTATTTGCTTCCTAAAGTGATTAATTTCGTGTTTTGGGGGATGAAGATTGAGGGAAAAAGACCTAAATACCCCCACAGATGCAGTATTTTAATGACTGAAAAACTATACCATCGATGTCCAGACCGATGTGCCGCATTTGGCATCGAAGCATCATTGGCATAGACACGATACCAATGTATCACGTCAACTCTGTGTCGACTCACTCAAAATCGATGCTGGGAGCTAGGGAAAATATTTATCAACACGATAGTTGATGCAGTGCGCAAAGATCACGTTGATCCAAAGTTTTACGATTCCAAATGAGCTTCAAACGAAGCCTGAAAAATCCAAAACTTGTCCGGAAATACCTACGAACATTCCTAATCATGAATCAACCTAAATATCCACCTATATAGACATAAAGTCCATGATATAAGATCTTCAAATTTCAAAGGCTATATTGACACTATGTCTGAATACTTAGCTAGAATATTTTAAGTCTGAGACCTCTTAACAAGCTTAGAGGACTGAATTAAGTTAAGGATTTTGTGGTATCTTACATTATCTCCTCCTTGGGAACATGCATCCTCGAATGAGACTACAGAGGCTATGAATACTGAGAGACTAACCTTAGACACTGGGCATGCACAACTGAAACATGGTTTCATGACTAAGATCACTGATACACTGAATTATCGTGTTGAATATTCATATCTGATGCATGAGCACATAGATGAACATGATTCTTGAATGCATAACTAGAATTATTAATAAGCTGAGTTTCTCATACTGGACATGCATATCTGATGCATAAATATATAATTGAACATGCAATGGTAACTGATAACCAGTTTGTAACTGAAATCTGAACATAAAACTGAATAATCTTAAGGAAAACTATTACCATGGACTGGGTATGAGTCTACGAATAATGGTTAAGGATACTTGGTCTGCATTTCTTCCTTTGCTTCCCAAGTAACTCCCTCAATGGACTAATTCTACCAAAGTACTTTGACAATAGGGAATTCTTTGTTTCTTAGTCCACAAATTTGGTAGTCAAGTATTTCGACTAGAATCTATCCATAAGAGTGGTTGTTTTAAATATCTATTCCCTCTATCGGGACTATGACTTCTGGGTCACCTATCTATTTTTTTGAAAGGTGACGTGGAACACTGATGTACTAAAGATAGATTTGAAGGCAACTCAAGCTTGTAAGCCGCCTTTCCAAAATGGCTGAGAATTTGGTAAGGACCGACATATCGGGGATTGAGTTTCTCCTTCTTGCCAAATCTTTTCACCCCTTTCATAGGAGTGATTTTCAAGTACACATAGTCACCAATATCGAACTCGATATATTTTTTGCGCACATCTGCATATAATTTCTACTAGCTCTGAACTGTCTTATGTCTTTCCCTAATCAACTGGACTTTTATCTAAGGTATCAAATACCAAGTTAGTCCCTACCACTGTAGCCTCACCTACTTCAAACCAACCAATAAGAGATCCACACCTCCTCTCATAAAGTGCCTCAAATGAAGCCATCTGAATACTATAATGATAGCTATTGTTATATGTGAACTCAATCAAAGTCAAATGGTGGTCCCAACTAGCTTTAAACTCTATCGCGTATGCTCGCAGCATATCCTCTAAAGTATGAATGGTCCTTTCTGCTTGACCATTTATCTGAGGATGAAAATTTGTACTGAGGTAAACTCAGGTGCCAAGATCCTTTTGGAATACTTTCTAGAAATGTGAGGTGAACTGGGTTCCTGCATCTGAGATTATAGACAATGGAACACCGTGCAATCTGATCAACTCACTGATATAGAGTTTTGCATAATCCTCGTCTGAATAAGATGCATGGACTGGAAGAAAATAAGTGGATTTCGTCATCCTGTCTACAATGACCCAAACTAAATCATGTTGACAATGAGTACGGGGCAAACCCATCACAAACTCTATGTTCACTTCTTCCTATTTCTATGTGGGAATCCGTAACTCCTACAAGGAGCCACTAGGCTTCTGATGCTCAATCTTAACCTGCTGATATGTTGAGCACTTAGCCAGAAACTCTGCAATGTCTCTATTCATCCCACTCCACTAACAGATCTTCGACAAATCATGGTATATCTTAGTGGCCCTTAGATGAATCGAGTAGCGTACACCTGAGCTTCTACAAGAATTCTCTACCTCAAGTCATCTACACCTGGAACACATAGCTGAGCTTGGTAATGCAGAACACCATCTCCCACTTAGGAGAAAACCTCTACTTTCTGATCTTTGACTGATAAATTCAACTTGACTAGACTGGATCCCCATCCTACTTTTACTTTACTTCATAAACTAGGGATGATTCTGAACTACTCTACACCCATACGCTACCTTCTGCTGAATTGAATAAGTGGACATCTAACCGAGATAACAGATGGACTTCCTGAGCTAACTTCTTTTTACTGTCCTCCACATGAGCAGCACTACCCATAGACATTCTACTGAGGGCATAGGCCACTACGTTGGCCTTGCCCGAATGATACAGAACACTCATGTCATAATCTTTCAACAACTCCAACCACCTTCTCTGATTGAGATTTAGGTCTTTCTGAGAGAATACATATTGCAGGCTCTTATGATCAGTGAACACATCAACGTGCACACCATAGAAGTAGTTCCTCTAAATCTTTAAGACAAACACTACTGCTGCTAACTTAAAATTGTGAGTGGAATAGTTCTTCTCATGGGGTTTAAGTTGTCTAGAGGTGTAGGCTATATCCTTACCTCTCGGTATTAAAACACAACCCAATCCGACTCTACAAGCATCACAATATACAACAAAGTCATCCAAACCATCTGGTAGGTTCAAAACTAGAGCTGTAGTGAGTCAGGTCTTCAACTCCTAAAAACTCTCCTCACAAGAATTTAACTACTGGAACTTGACTATCTTTTGAGTCAATCTGGACATAGGGGATGCAATAGATAAAAATCCCTCAATAAATCATCGGTAATAGCCAGCCAAACCCAAGAAACTCTTGATATCTAATAGAGAGATGGGTCGGGGCCAGTTTCTCACTGCCTCGGTCTTTCGGGGATTAACTCTAATGCCATCACCAAAAATGATCTGGCCAAGGAATACAACTGACCTTAGCCAAAATTTGCACTTACAAAATTTGGCGGATAGTTGATGGTTTCTGAGAGTCTGCAATTCTATTCTAAGATGTTCTGCATAATTGTATTCACTACGGGAGTAAACAAAAATGTCATCTATGAAGACTATAAAGAACATGTCTAAGTACTGCTTGAACACACAGTTCATCAAGTCCATGAAGACTAGTGGGGAATTTGTAAGACCAAAGGAGATGACTAAAAATTCATAGAGGACATACCGAGTTCTTATTGGTATTTTCAGGATGTTACACTCCCTGACTCTAAGCTGATGATAGTCTGATCTGAGGTCTATCTTAGAGAAATGCTAGCACCCTAAATTTGTTCAAACAAGACATCAATTCTAGGAAGTGGATACTTGTTCTTGACCATAACTTTGTTTAACTAATGGTAATCAATACACATTCTGAGAGAACAATCTTTCTTATGCACGAATAACATAGGCGCGCCCCACAGGGACACACTGGGTCTGATGAATCCCTTATCTAAGAGATCCTTTGACTGTTCCTTTAATTCTCTGAGTTCTTTAGGTGCCATCTATATAGTGAAATAAATATTGCCTAAGTATCTGGAAGGAGACCGATTCTAAAATCAATTTCCCTTTCGGGAGGAACTCCTGGAAGATCTTCTAGAAACACATCTAGGAATTCCCATGCTATTGATACTGATTCAAGAGTAGGTACTTTTGAACTAGAGTCCTGTACATAAACGAGATGGTAGACACACCCCTTAGATATTATTTTTCTATCCCAAGGGTAAGAAATAACCTGACCCCTAAGTGCTAAAGTACTGCCCCTCCACTCTAGGATGGGTTCATTCGAAAATTGAAATTGGACCATTCTATTTCTGCAGTCAACGAAGGCATAGTAGGAATGAAATAAATCCATGCTGAGAATGACATCAAAATCAGTCATCTCTAATATAACTAAGTCTTCTAACATGATATTCTAAGATACCATAACCGGACAGTTCCTGTATACCCGTTGGCCTATAATAGATTCACCCACTTCGGTGGAGATTGGTAAAGGATCTTCTAGAATTTCAATACTGACTCCAAAATCAACTTCTATATAAGGAGTAACAAAGGAAAAGGAAGCTGCTAGATCTAGCAAAGCGTAAACATGCAAATGATAAACTTTTAACGTACCAGTGACCACATTAGGAGAAATTTCCTGATCCTATCGGGACTTAAGAGAATAAAGTCTATTTGGGCGCTTCCCACTGTTGGCACGGGAAGAGGCACCCTACAGATTTGGGTGATCGAACTAAGCTGGGGGATGGTTATGCTAAATATGAGAACCCACCTGAGGACACCGCCTGACTCTATGACCTATCTTGCCATATCCAAAACACATATTGCTGTCAGTTCTATAGATACCCTGGTGGTTTCTACCGCACTTCTGGAAAAGGGGATTGGTTCGGGAACTGCTAATACTGCCCTGGGGCTTAGGGCCTAATTTCGTGTCTTTATTACCATCCCTAAATTTTGGCACTGGAGCACTAGCTGAGGACGAAGATGGAACTGAGGATTTCAAGAGGAACTAAAAATGATTCCCACCCTCTGACTTAGGCAGAGTAAAACTAAAACTACCTATCCTCACTCTCTTGGCCACCTTGTCCTTTTCCTTATTCTTAGCCTCCTGTATCTTCTGAGCATGGACCATAAGTCGGATATGCTTATATCCTTTATCAGCATTGCAGTCCTGCACTCTTAGACCATATTGCTAGACCCCCCTAATACTAACTTTCTCATCTTAGATCTGCTATCTTCTATAACATATGGGGCATATCTATCCAACTGAGTAAACTTGAGAGTACACTCCTGCACTATCATATTGCCCTACTTCAGGTTTATAAATTCTAAAACTTTTGCATCCCTTAATTCTAGTGGGAAAAACTATTCGGAAATGCAACTACGAACTTCTTTCACTCTATGGGCCCTGCAACTATGGCCTTATCTAACTTCAACTGTTTAAACTATGAGTGAGCCACATCCTATAACTAATATGCGGCCAACTCAGTGTTCTCAACAGCAGTTACCCCCATGATATTGGTATCATTTTGCACGTGATCAAGAAATTCCTGAGGTTCCTTAGATGACTTAGACCTAAAAAATAATGGAGGGTTCATTCGGGTGTAGTCCAAACTTGGAAGCAACAGTATTGGCCACTGGGTTGGCCATAACCATAGCTGGACGTTCGTTCAAAGATGCTAAAGAATGAGCTAGGGTGGTGAAGGCTGCTCTGAACTCCGTGTGGAAGACATGCTCTCCCGAAGGATCTGGATGGATGGGCTGAGGGACTGACTGGTCTCCCATTCCTCTTCCTTATGTCCTCTTTGGAGGCAAATTCTGTAAACAAAAAAGAATCTAGGATTAGAAAGAGAGTATAACTGTAGCTCACGCTCACTCGCACGACATAAATACTAAAAGAATGGAAACTTTTCCTAAAACATCTTGTAGCCTCTTGTCCATAAGTGTGGTGCGCAACACATCCATGCACAAGACTCTACTATATGTATATTTCAGACTTTTTAGGACTCTATTGAACCTTAATCTTTGATACAAAGTTTGTAACGCCCCGAGTCTATACCCCGGACGCTACACGAAGCTCAGAATCCCGAAGGTTCACAAGCTAACCCATGACTGGTACCTACTGAAATAATTGTGTAATAAATATTGTAATGATTGTGGAAATAGGAAAAAATATATGTCATAAGTTTCATATCTACAAACAAATCTGAATGCTATATCGGAACATCAAAACTAAATATATGTACTGAAAAACAAAACAATTGTCTGAAAATACTTTAGTCTGATAAGCCTATAACTGTTTGAACTATGGAGTTGATGGGATAAGACCTAAACTAACTCCATCTACTAAAAGAAAATATAATTACTATAAATAATAAGAATAGCCTCAAACTATGATGACTCACCACTACTCTGAAAGCTGAAAATCTGAACTGCTAAGGGTGATCTAAAGCCCGTGCATCTAAACCTATGATATAAGACATCATAGCGCAAAAAAAAGTATTCGTCAGTACTTTGAATATACTGGTATGCTCGGTAAGGTAGGCAAAAATACATGGGTTCATATGCATGCACAATAATAACTGAATAACATGAGTATGACTAAGTAAGAGTACATGTATGATTACATAGACTGGAACTGAGATCGTTCTAATACTGAATACTAAATTTGAATACTGATAACTGATATTTAAGCTTATAATATTATATTACTAATTTTTTGAATGACTGTATCTGATAATTCTAAATATTGTGAAATATACAGAGTTTCGTACTTAGCTGAGTGACTATGTATGATAGTCCTAAATCTGTAGAACTAAACTAAGTTCTATTCTTCGACTTGGACTAGAACAAAGACTGTGGGAGGTAATCATCTAATCGACATGCCCCTCTCTAAACTGATTGGCTGAGTATACTGAGGTCTGGACTGAGTACTGAACTAGATAGGAAGAATACTGAGTCTACTGAATTTTTACTGAGTTCTGTAGCTGACTGAGAGTACTACTGATAGTGACATAACTGTTGCTGTACAATGACTGACCATGGCTCTAAATAATCATCTAAATTATCGAGTACAAGTACCCCAGGACTTGATAGGACAAAATCAGAGACATGGCATAAACTTGAAACATGTAAACTAAGCAATTGATCACTCTTCATTCATTAGGGCATTTTAAAAAACACTTGCATGTCATGAACTTAAATACATGCTAACATAATATAACTTCACTATTCAACTCATATGCTTAATTTATCAATCTCCTAAAGGTATAAATTATGCACATAGTACTAATCAACATATAAGCACACAATTTCAATATTAAATTCACCATTTGAAGGCTTTAGCATGATTTCACATGGTAACACATATAAATCAATTAAACCCACATCAACTTAATCATGAAACATGCATTTGAAACCTAATTAATTATTTTAAACATGGATATTATCAAATACAACATGGAATGCATATACTTGAAGTCTAAAAATAGTTTCTTAGACTTCAAGGGTGGAAGGGACCCTTGAATGAACACTTCAAATACCTTAGTTAAGGAATTTTTTAAAGTTGATGGTGGAATCTTGAGTTCTTGATTTGAAATTGAAGCTTCTAGGGTTTTGTTCTTAAGCAAATTTGAGAAAGAATGAGTTTATTTGCTCCCTAAAGTGATTAATTTCTTGTTTTGGGGGATGAAGGTTAGGAAAAAAATACCTAAATACCCCAAAGTATGTGGTTTTTTAATTACTGAAAAACTGTATCATCAATGTGCAGATGGACACGCGGCGTTGTTGACATCAATACGATAGCCAACGCATCACGTTGAGTCTGCATCGACTTACTGGAAATTGACGCTAGCTGGGAAAAATATTTATCAATGAGATAGTTGATGTGTCACGCCAAGATCGTTTTGATCCACTATATTAGGATTCTAAAGGAGATTCAAATAAAGTCTGAAAAATCTGAGACTTATTCAAAAACACCTATGGACATTCTTGATCAAGAATCAACCTAAATATCTACCTATAATTGATGTAAAGGACATGAAATAAGATAGCCAACTTTCAAAGGCTATAATGACACTTAGTCTGAATACTCAGCTAGACTATTCTATGTCCAGTAATCCTTAACAAGCTTAGAAGACTGAATTAAGCTAAGGATTTTGTAAGATCTTACAATATCATTGGCTAAAATATGAATTAAGGGTGAAAGGAGGATATATATATAATAGTATACAAGGCCAAAGTATTACTTACAACCCAAATAAATGAAGGAAGGTAATATCGTAGCTACATATAGATAGATATACCTATATATAAAAAAAAGGTCCACTCTTGGTATAACCTAATTCATTAGACTAGCGTCTTAACACCTTATAACCATAGCATAAAATAGTGCTAGTATACTCAGGGTTTCTAATTCGTACGTCTAATAATGAGATAATTACCCTAATGGAGTTACCATAAATAAAGAAATTAAGGTATCAAGTTCTAAACCCATAATACCTAACCAATGGATAATCATGCATAATAATATCATTGTAAAATTAAAGAACCAGAATCATACCTCGGCTCTCGACACTAAATCATTAACCCAACTGTCATAAACTAGACATAATAATGATAAATATAACAATAATAACAATATCAATGACAATGCGAGTAACTAGCTAGTCCAAGCAAACAATTCCCAATCGTTCCTTTTGTAAATCCCCACCACCATAGGCTCAAGAAGGTTTAATCAATATACAACACACCACAAGACATACTCATCACCATTACCTATGCAACCCATCATAATTCTAAAAAGATATGCTCATATTGGTGATAGACAATACACATACAAGGATGAATGCAAACCGAATCACAATACCATAGTCGATCAAAGTATCATAATGTAACCCAGTGTATCATCTAACAATATCATCTTTGTCATCAACCAATGAACTCAAACAAATATATGTGTATATATATATGTATATATATATATATAAAAATTTATCATCATCATAACCACACTCATATTTATAATAATCATTATTACCATCATCAATATAATCATCATAATCATAATCATAATCTTACTCCATATAATACCAAAGGGATGTATATGTGTGTATATATATATATATGTATGTATATATATTAGTTGCACGGCTAGTATCATGGATAAAAGTGGATAAATCTATAATTCCATTGCCCGAGGCAAACTCCAGGACTAAATCTTCATTGGAGTGTAGAAAAGGTTGGAATCTCTCTGATCGTAGTGAATAATAGTAGTACAGCTGTGGACCTAATTCTATCTCGACCAACTCTTTGAAACATCATTTTCAATTTCAGTTCACATAAATCATTCATTAAGATGTTACAATTTCTTTATGTAAAAATCGATTTTACAAGTGAAAAAATATGAATAAATCCCTTTTGAAGGAAAAAGTAAAAATCCCTTACTAGTTGAAATCATACCATTTACCGCATTAGTGATTTTGAATATACCAAATCAATGCATTCCATCACCAGTATTAAAACATAAAATCATAAGCATCACACATCTACAAATCACGACCATGTCCTTTACAAGGACAAACCACTTCCTGAAATTCAAAATATCATAACACAGCCTTGGGCCCAATGATAAGTGCATACCCAACACAACCACAATTTATATTATTAGCCAAATTTGAAATCTATATCGATATTAACTTATATAATCTATGCCATTAAGCATGTCTAGAATATATATCAAGAATTATATTTATAAGCTATAACATTACGCATATTTGAATCTATATCAATAATCATGCCTATAAGCCATCTCATATCTATAGGCTATATCATATCTACAAGGCATATCACATCTATAGGCCATATATCACATTTATTAGGCATATCATATCTATGGGTCATATATCATATCTATGAGGTATATCATCCCTCCATACCATATATCACATCTATGAGGCATATCATATTTATAGTCCATATATCATAATATAGGAAGAACCATCATAATTTATCAAGTCATGATGTAATATCATGCTAAAGAAATATTAGTCTAAACTATGTCTAACTTGCATAAATAAGTACATAAGGGCTAACACAAGTGTTGGCCTAAGGTATGCTAGAGGAACCCAATTCTAATCCTTGAAATCCATATTTAGGTTAATTTCTATCCTAGATTATGTTAAGGTATCTAAATTGACTTCTAGAATGTACATAAGCTGTAATTAGCCCTAAGATAGGAATTTCACCAACAACATGGGCAATTAAGTCAAATCTACCTAAATTATAATTTCAAGATAGTTTAATATTCAGATAATGCTAATCATACTAATCACGCTTCAAAAACCCAAACCACATCCCAAGTCTAGCATAATAATATAATCATTCAAAAAATAAGTTCAGCCTATGAAGAAAGCAATGATCCTAGAAGTACAATAAGTATTTTACCTTACGGGTCAAATCACTCATCTAATCCCCAAACTTTAATAATCAAGACTAAGTCATGGTGTTCTTCCCATAATTAATCATAACATTCATATATACATGTCATATATAAAACACATCATCTTGTGAAGAAGAGTAGACAGAAGCCTACCTCGTTGCCAAACCACAAATCCTTGAATTGTCAATAAAATATTTGTCATCACTCCATGATCCAAAATGTTGCTATGCTATTAAAATCATAATATGTACATCATTTGGAGTCAAACAAGATCCATACTGCCATATAATAGGTTGGGTAAAGTTTTAGGTTAAGAATAAGCCTGTGAGGATAATAAATGAGATCTAAAATTGAACCTGTCATGAGGTTCCTCGAAAGATAAGGAAGTTGTGCTCAAAAGTTGAGCATAAATCGGGTCTCAAATAAACCCTTAGTGTTCCGGAATTTAAATACTTAATTTCTAAAACTTTACTATGAATTTGGATGAAAATTAAAGGAAAGACCAATAGGAAATGACCAAAAAGTATTAATCTAGCTTACCTCTGCTTATTTGTATAATTTCCACTCTATTAATTTCTTTGAGCTCTTAAAATAGTATAAAAACGAGGGAAAATTGTTGGATAATCGGGATAAAGAAAAGGCGTAAATATAGGTTCAAGAGTTGCTATCGTGACTCAGATATTGCGATCATGACTTACAAAGGGTAAAACTCATATCGCGAATGTGATTTATGGCCATCGCAATCCCAATTCTGCCAGTGAGTAAAACTCATTTCGTGAATGCAATATTATGTAAATCGCACATCATGAATGTTATTTATAGAACATGTCATAAATCTCATATGGCAATCTTGATTTATGGCTATCGCAATCGCAATCGCACCAGAAACCTACTCCAAATTTTACTATGTTAGGAGTGGACTTCGATCGGGTGTTTGAGATTCGTTCAAAACCCCATACGTGCAAAAAAAATATATTATCATAGAAAATTTTCATCCAAGATTGTTTTGACTAAATGAGTGACCCATAATTATAGTTTTATTTTTCACACAATTTTCCTAATATCCCACAATGATTTTGGAATACTTGAGACCTAAACCAAGTGTCGCCTAGCCTAAAATCAATGTTCTGGAGTTAACAGTTATGTCAAAATTTCCATATAAGGTCATAACTAGGAGTTTTGGTCCGAGACTAAATCCTAAACAACAAAAACTCAAAAATAGGGAAATGAGCATAAAATTGAAATGAACTATCCGATCACCAACCGACAGTTTTAGCAAGTCATAAATGACTTGTAAATGCTCTGGGAAGGATTGAAAAGCTGAAAATGCATGCAGAATAAGTAAATGACCTGTAGGGTCATTATAGTACTATTTCCACTTCACGATGCCACCACTATCATATGTCCATCTATTTAGCACTGGACAAAATAGTTGGCTTTGTATATCAATCCTACTCTATATAGAAGTCATATTGTCCAGCCACTTTAACGTTTTCCTCTTTTGAGGGGTTTGGGAAAATCTATCACTTTCTCTGTCTCTATAAATACACACAATAAGTAAGTAATATTCCACCATCTATAGTACTGTAAGTTGCGCCAGTTGTTGAATGTTTCATACTTCATTAGATTGATTGTTGTGTTGTGATTGGTGAGTTATCTTGCTTGTTAATTTTTATTACTCTAATTCTTTTTAAAAAGTATGTTGTTTTTATTTTACTATTGTCGTGTGCAACTGTACACTTTCTTAGAATTTTATCTTTTTTTTCTAGTAATAACAATTCTATTTTCTCTCCCCTTTTTTGGAAAGCAAGATAATTTGAGGGAACAATTTGGCTTATTTTCTTAAATACCGAGTCATTTTAGTACTTCGGAAAATATCTTCTTTTATCTATTTTTTTCCTCTTCCCTTAAAGTATGGTCTCTTCAGATTCTAAATCAATGTCAACAAAAAATTATGAGCATCTTTCCTTCCTCAGGGTGTCAAATACTCCAAGTATATTTACTCTAGGTAAATGTCATGGAAATTGAAGGTAAATTTCATCATACTCAAGGATACTAGGAACGAGTTGAAAACATATTGGCTGGAAGTCAACAAATTTTGAAGGTGGTAAAAGTATATGATACCGCTTATACTTCTTTGGTTACCTTTGACCAAAGTTCAAACATATTGCAAGCTTTTCTTAAAGCTTGATATAGAAAGACAAAAATGTTGTTGACAATGGTTGGAGAGTTATCCATGTACCTTTTGATTTACATAAAATTAGGGGCCTACCAATTAGGTGTATTCCCTATGAAGAATTAGTGCCTAAAGTCAAAGAGCTTATTGGTGTTAATGAAAAGAATGAGAGATTCATCCCCCGCACTCTCAAATTATTATATGTAGCCTTCCAGCATCTTCAATAAGGAGAGTCCCAAAATACAAGAGTTACTCTAAGCAAGTGGATAAAGTTATGGTGTAAAAGAGTCTTTAGATATGAGCCAGATCCATTGAGGAGGAAAAAAAGTCTATTCACTGGAAGTCAATACATAAACTAGCTGGGACTATTCCAAAAGCAGCAAAGTGGTCAACCACAGATGATGCAATATTTTCTAAACTTGAAGTAGGTTATGAATATAGGATATCATGTTGGTTGTGCACCTTTGCGTTTCCTTCAAATTATGGGTGTTTCATTCGTCTAGGAACTTTTAGAATTGCAGTAATCATGGCCACTAAGAAAACTTTTAGTCTTGTTATTTCTGTCTTGTCAAGCATTTATAATGGTTTGAACAAGATTAAAAACATTCGTATCTTAAGCATATCAATGTATCCTTCCCAATCCATTATGTGTATGATTCTCTTTCTTACTATGTTAAGATGCATTTTTCCACTTCCTAATGGGCCATCCATGATAAATCTAACTTCTAAGTCAATTTAAGTGCAAGGCAATATTCATCAATATATTTACCCAACTAGGAGTCGGGATTGAATACACGAGGAACAATGTGTGTGGCAATTGAGTAAGTTCAAAATAAGAGTTATGATGATAGGTGAATTTACACGCCTAAGGTGTTATATTTTAGCTAAGTTTTGAGGACAAAATATATAATTCATGCACTTTTAGTCCTTTTTCCTGTAACTGAGCTAACAAACGTGATTAGCAAGTTTTCAGGTATAAATGATGCAGATTTCAGCATTTTATGGATAACTTGACGCCAAAGGAAGCTTCACGAAAGAAGGAAAGCAAAATTGGACGCCTAAAGGACCAAAACTGATGCATGGAAAACCTATCTCGGGAATAAACAGCATTTCTCAAGACTTTGGGGATCAGCAGTAACTTATTAGGATTAGAATAATGATGCAGTAACCCAGTAGAAATTTGTTAAGTAATGCAGTAGCCTAGTAGGAATAGAAATGGGTGTTATAAATACCCTATCTTGCTAGAGATGTTTAGATATTCTTCTACATTCCTCATTCATCTTCTACTCCGCATTATTCACTCTAGTTCTAAACAATTGTTCTCCCATTAATTCTACTTTTTATTCTTCTTCTATTCATTTATTCAATTCTTAATTTCCACAACAAGAGAAACGTTACTTTGCAAGGGAATTCATGCCTAACGCCTCCGACACTATTATTACACGAAATCTTTATTGTAGGATAATAACAATGTCGATTGCGATTTCCTTCGCACTCATGGGTAACTAAACTTCTCTGTTGGGGTTATGGAAGCCGAATGAGATACGATCTATTGCTGTGAGTTTGTGAGTTCGCGACACGTATGCTGCTTATATCATTATTCTCTTCATCTTAATCTAAATTCTTTGTGGTTGCAAACGCATAGAATACGCCAGTATAGCATTAACTTGTTCGAAAGAAAAGTTATATGTCTGGAAAAGATATAATGTCAAGGTAATAGGGTCCCATCCCCTATTAAAAAGTTAGTTTCGTAACTAGATTAACCTCTTGGAGAATTTGTACCGTTAGATACGCTTTAAGCTCGAAAGAGTTAAAGTGAAATAATCCTCGAATAGGTCGGAAGACGCCTAGATTTACCATCGAATACAATTCTCTATAAGCACATGCATTTCTGAATTCTGCATAACTCATAGCCAATAGAGACGTACAACTCATAAGGTGGACATAACCCCAACTCCTCAATTCTCATTGTTTTACAACCTACTAAACATTCTTTCTTTTTACTTTGCTATTTTCAGTTTTTACTTTAATATTTTGGTTACACATTACAATCCCCCCTTGTACGAGACTTGCACTGAAAGTCTAGTAATTTTTTCTTACTTATTGACCAAGCTATTCCCTGTGGGATCGATACCCAACCCAGTTGGGTTCTATATTGGACAACGACCGCTTTACACTCCTACGAGAGCTGTAGATTGAGCGTTATCACAAATTTGGACGCCTAAAAGACCAAAAGTGATGCATGGAAAACCTGTCTCGAGCAAAAACAGCATTTCTCAAGACTTTGGGGATCAGCAGTAACTTATTAGGATTAGGATAATGATGCAGTAACCCAGTAGGAATGGGTTAAGTAATGCAGTAGCTTAGTAGGAATAGGATATGGGTGTTATAAATACCCTATCTTGCTAGTGATTTTTAGACATTCTTCTGCATTCCTCATTCATCTTCTACTCCGCATTATTCACTCTAGTTCTAAACAATTGTTCTCCCATTAATTCAACTTTTTATTCTTCTTATATTCATTTATTCAATTCTTATGTTCCACAACAAGAGAAACGTTACTTTGCAAGGGAATTCACGCCTAACGCCTCCCACACAATTATTACACGAAATCTTTATTGTGGGATAATAACTATGTCGATTGCGATTTCGTTCGCACTCATGGGTAACTAAACTTCTCTATTGGGGTTATGAAAGCCGAATGAGATACTATCTATTGCTGGGAGTTTGTGAATTCGTGACACGTATGCTGCTTATATCATTATTCTCTTCATCTTAATCTAAATTCTTTGTGGTTGCAAACGCATCGAATACGCCAGTATAGCATTAACTTGTTTGAAAGAAAAGTTATATGTCTGGAAAAGAGAATAATGTCAAGGTAATAGGGTCCCATCCCCTATTAAAAAGTTAGAGCCATAACTGGATTAACCTCTTGGAGAATTTGTACCGTTAGATACACTTTAAGATCGAAAGAGTTAAAGTGAAATAATCCTTGAATAGGTCGAAAGACACCTGGATTTACCATCGAATACAATTCTCTATAAGCACATGCATGTCTAAATTCCTCACAACTCATAGCCAATAGAGACGTACAACTCATAAGGTGGACATAACCCCAACTCCTCAATTCTCATTGTTTTACAACCTACTAAACATTCTTTCTTTTTACTTTGCTATTTTCAATTTTTACTTCAATAATTTGGTTACACATTACAACCCCCCTTTTACGAGACTTGCACTAAAATTCTAGTAATCTTTGTTTACTTGTTGACCAATCTATTCCCTGTGGGATCGATACCCAACCCAGTTGGGTTCTATATTTAACAACGACCTCTTTACACTCTTACGAGAGCTGTAGATTGAGCGTTATCAAAAATTGGCGTCGTTGCCGGGGAATACAAGTATCAATTAAGTTTGTGATAGATATTAGACCCTTTGTTCAACAGATTCTCGTACTTTTACTTTTCGTTTTTGGTTTTGTTTTCTACAGGTTTTTATTCAGTGCATGCCCCATATTCGAAGTTCTGGTCAACCGTTATTACCTATCAATCTTGAACCACAACGTATTGGCAGAATGGAGGCACAAACGGAAATTGAAAGAATGGCTGCTCAACAGGAACAAGCTAGACTAGCTGCTCTAGCCGCCGCTCAAGTGCATCAGCAAAACATTGATAATCCTGGGAGAGCAACCAATCCTGACGATGAGGATTTAGGTGATGACAAGTTACTAAACCCGAGGCATGATGCTGAGATCGAAACACCTGCCAACAAAAGAGTTCATCAAGATAGGTTTCGGTATGATCACCAACCCCTGAAACTAGCTTTCGACGATGATGATGATGATCTTGATGGAGCCACATGAGCCATTATTCCTCTACCATTAGCGCCCGGAGCCAAGTTCAACATCACGAGCAACTCAAGGGATTATTTGGTGGACTAGCAGGCGATGATCCGAATATGGATCTCATCAACTTTATTTCTACATACAAGTCATTTGACAATCCTAGAATTGGTCAGAATGCAATTTGATTACGCTTGTTTCCATTGTCTCTGTCTAGGAGTCAACTCTATGGTTGAATGGGCTGACTCCTGATTCTATTACAAATTGGAGGCAATTGAGAGATGCTTTCCTAGAAAGATTTTTTCCGCTATCCAAAAGAGCATAATTGAGAGATGAAATCAGCAACTTTCATCAGCTTCCAACTGAAGCTCTTCATGAAACATGGGAGAGGTTTAAGACGAAGCTAAAACGGTGCCCAAACCATCATATGACTAATGTTCACCTAATGAAGATACTATACAGAGCCTTGAATTCAATAACTAAACCAGTGGTGGACAATGCGGCTGGAGGATCTTTTATGGACCTCACTTTTGGTCAAACAAGTAATATGCTAGATCAGATGACAAAGCAAAGTAGAGCTTGGCATACCAGGGATTCTGAGGTAGCAAGCCCCACTTTATCTATTGGCATGACCGCAGACCAAAGAAGAAGAGAAGAAGAACTTGATCAAGATATGGCGCACATGAAAACACAAGTGGATCTTCTTACAAAGCATCTATTATCAAGGAAGACCAAAAAAGTCAAAGTTGTTGCATCGAAAGGAAGAGACAAATTTGATTCGGAAGAAGAAGCCAACTACTTGAACAATCAGGGGGGTTTCCGAGGTAATACCCAAGGAAACCAAGGTCGGAACTATTATGATAAATCTGGAAACAAGGACCAAGGTAGTTGGAAGAACAAGAATGAAAAGAGTGGTTTATACATTCCCCCTGGAAGACGTGACATCACCACATCTAATTCTGGAAGTATGGAATACATGATGGCTAAACTACTGAAAGGAGTGGAAGCAACGAGCGCGGGAGTAACGAAGGTAATAAATGATTTGTCCTCGATGAATCAATTAGTTGATTCTCATTCCACTTCAATCAAGAAAATAAAGCAGCAATTAAGCCAACTTTCAGCAGCACTCAATCAAAAAAAGGCTGGAACTTTACCTAGCGATACTGTGCAAAATCCAAGGAATGATGGATCATGCATGGATATCACTACCCAAAGTGGAAAAGTGCTGGAAACTTCAGCAAAATTCAAGCAAGTGGTTGACGAAGTAGTGGACATTGATGATAAGGCGAAAGGGGAAGACGCCGCAGTATCTGATCCTGACATCCATAACGTCACCCCTCACGATGTACAACCTAAAAAGGCTGAAAAATGGAAGAAAGAGGAGAAGAAAACCGTGGAGAAAACAATTCTTATCCACCACCACGTTTTCCTCAAAGATTGAAGAAGGTGGCGGATGATACAAAGTTCAGCAAATTCATAACTATGTTAAAGCAGCTGACCATTAATGTTCCATTGGTAGAGGCACTTGAACAAATAATAGGGTATGCGAAATTTATGAAGGATCTTTTGACAAAGAAGCGGGCAAAAAGCTATGAGTTGAAAGATGATGTTCATCACTGCAGCGCAATCGCTACCCGATCAATAGTATAGACAAAGGCTGACCCCGGTGCTTTCACTATTCCTTGCACCGTTAGATCTTTGAATTTTGCCAAGGCATTATGCGATTTAGGAGCCAGCATCAATTTGATGCCATTATCTATCTATAAAAAGTTGGGTTGGGTGATCCTACTTCAACCAATATGAGGCTCGTAATGGCAGATAGGTCGGTAAAATGACCTGTTGGTATTCTATGTGATGTATTGGTAAAGGTTTCTTCATTCATCTTTCTGGCAGACTTTGTTATTTTGGATTATGAGGCAGACTCAGAGGTTCCCATAATCTTGGGATGCCCTTTCCTTGCTACGGGAAGTGTGCTTATTGATTTGAGAGCTAATGAGCTTTCATTCCAAATAAATGACGAAGTAGTCCGCTTTGATGTGTGCAAATCAATGAAGCAACCCAAAGAGCTGAACGTATTTTCAGTGGATAATGTTTACTTTGATGATGAGGAAGAATTACTTGAAGAAGTGCAGTATATTGATGACCCATTGGCGGTTGTGCTTATAAATGGAGAGAGTAAGGATGCTGAAAATTGCGAAGAAGCTAGCTGTGCTCTATCAGGCTTAGGGACATATCGCCATGCTACCAAGAAGCTGGACCTTGACCTCAAAAATCGACCCACACCACCAGCCAAGGCATCTATTGAAGAGCCACCCACGTTAGAATTGAAGGAGCTGCCTAGCCATTTAAAGTATGCATTCTTAGGAAGTGAAAACACACTTCCAGTCATTGTGGCAGCAGATTTGGGTGAACAACAAGTTGCAGCTCTCATTGCTATTCTACAAAAGTATATAAGAGCCATTGGATGGACCATTGCTGATATTATTGGTATTCCACCTGGAATTTGTACACACAAGATTCAGCTTGAAGACAATTGCAAACCAAAAATTGAGCATCAAAGGCGTCTCAACCCACCTATGCAAGAAGTGCTGAAGAAAGAAATTATCAAGTGGTTAGACGCAGGTGTTGTGTATTCAATCTCTGACAGTACATGGGTAAGCCCGGTACAATGTGTTCCCAAGAAAGGAGGCATGATGGTAGCTGCGAATAAGAAGAATGAGCTTATTCCACTCAGATCCATCATAGGATGGAGGGTATGCATGGACTACCGAAAGCTGAATTCTTGGACACTCAAAGATCACTTTCCAATGCCATTTATGGACCAAATACTAGATCGATTAGTAGGGAAAGGATGGTTTTATTTCTTAGATGGTTATTCAGGATATAATCATATTTGTATTGCCCCCAATGACCAGGAGAAGACAACGTTCACATGCCCATATGGTACGTTTGCCTTCAAACGTATGCCATTCGGGATATGTAACGCACCAGCCACATTTCAGCGTTGTATGATGTCCATTTTTTCTGATATGGTTGAAGACACTTTGGAGGTATTTATGGACGATTTTTCAGTTGTTGGTGAGTATTTTGAAGCGTTCTTGGCAAACCTAAGTAAGGCATTGCAAAGATGTGTAGAATTCAACCTAAGGCTGATTTGGGAAAAGTGCCACTTCATGGTTAAGGAAGGTATCATTCTTGGGCATAAAATCTCTGAAAGAGGAATTGAGGTTGTTCGAGCCAAAATTGAGGTTATTAAGAATCTACCACCTCTAATTTCCGTCCAAGGAATTCGTAGTTTCCTCAGTCATGCAGGTTTCTATCGGCGGTTTATCAAAGACTTCTCCAAAATTGCTAGCCCATTGTGCAAACTCTTGGAGAAAGATGCAAAGTTCGACTTCAATAAAGATTGTTTGAAAGCATTCGAATTCCTTACAGGAAAACTAATTGAAGATCCTATCATGATAGCACCAGACTGGTCTCTACCGTTCGAAGTCATGTGTGATGCTAGTGGGGTAGCTGTTGGTGTTGTACTTGGTCAGAGGAAATAAAAATTATTTCATCCTTTCTATTATGCTAGCAAGGTTCTGAACGATGCCTAAAAGAACTATAATGTCACAGAACAAGAGCTCCTAGCGGTTGTGTACGCGTTTGAGAAGTTTCGAGCTTATTTGTTGGGAACCAAAGTGATCGTTCATACAGACCATGCAGCTCTAAGGTATCTAATGACAAAGAAGGATGCAAAACCAAAGATTATTCGATGGGTGTTGCTGCTGCAAGAATTTGATTTCGAAGTTAAAGATAGAAGAGGTTGTGAGAACCAAGTAGCTGATCATCTATCTAAACTTGAAAACGAGCATGTAGCACAGCCTGAAATTGAGATCGATGATGCATTCCCTAACGAGGAGATCTTCGCCATGATAATGGAAGAGTTAACATGGTATGCCAACTTTGAAAACTTTGTGGTGAGTAATGTGATACCTGCAAATTTATCTTTCCATCAAAAGAGGAAGTCCATGTATGATGTGAAGCACTACTTCTGGGATGAGCTATATTTATTCCGACGATGCGCTGATGGTGTTATTAGACGATGCATATCCCATGTTGAGGTGCCTAATATATTGGAAGCATGTCACACTTCCCAAGTTGGGGGTCATCACGCAGGTAATCGGACAGAAAGAAAGGTATTACAAAGTGGATATTATTGGCCTTCGATATTTAGAGATGCCTACGACTTTGTTAGAAGATGCGACCAATGCCAGCGACAAGGTGCTATTTAGAAATACCATGAGATGCCCATGTCAAAAATCCTTGAGGTACAGCTATTTGATGTATGGGGTATCAATTTCATGGGTCCATTCATAAATTCGTTTGGAATAAAGTACATCCTAGTTGCTGTAGATTATGTTTCGAAATGGGTTAAAGCAGTAGCATTGGCCAAAAATGATGGAAAGCGTGTTGTAACGTTCTTAAAGAGGAATATCTTTTCTCGCTTTGGAGTACCACATACTATTATAAGCGATGGAGGGTCTCACTTTTGCAACAAGCTATTTAAATCAGTATTGGCCAAATATGGTGTCAAGCAACACAAGGTAGCCACGCCTTATCACCCACAAACTAGTGGACAGGTAGAGGTTTCCAACCGAGAGATCAAGCAAATCCTTGCGAAGACGGTAAATGCTAATAGGAAGGATTGGTCTCGAAAGCTGGATGATGCACTTTGGGCATATATGACTGTATTTAAAACGCCAATTAGAATGTCAACTTACCAACTAGTTTATGGGAAGGCTTGTCACTTGCCTATTGAGCTCGAGCATAAAGCATTGTGGGCTTTGAAGCGACTTAATCTGAATTGGGGCGATGCAATGAAGCTGAGGTTGGAGCAACTGAACGAGATGGATGAATTCCGTCTCCATGCTTATGAGAGATCGGACCAATACAAGGAGCAGATGAAAAAGTATCATGATTAGCGAATTGTTCGATGAAACTTTCAAAAAGATGATATGGTACTTCTCTTTAACTCCAGATTGAAGCTATTCCCAGGTAAGTTAAAATCCAACTGTTCTGGTCCATACAAAGTTAACCAAGTCTACTCGTCTGGAGTAGTTGAGTTGGAAGACAATAATGGTGTTGTCTTCAAAGTGAATGGCCAACGAGTTAAACCTTATATCAGTCCTCTTGATGCGATAAACTATATGGCCATCACTTATCTCGACGAAATCTAAGTACTCAAGGTAACTATGTCGTGCCGCGACAATAAATCAAGCTCTAGATGGGAGGCAACCCATCATTTTTTATTTCTTTCTTTTGTTAGTATTTTGCTTTTGATAAATAAAAATCCAAAAAAAAAGAGTCGTGTCATGACCAAAACTAAGGCGCTTGATGGGAGGCAACCCATCGTTCTAATCGTTTTGTTGTTTGTGAGTAAATATAGGTGCAAAGAGGTATAAACGAGAAGATTGGTCTCGAATGTTGATTTGGACGTATTGCATGTTAAAGGTGGTAAGTTGGTAATGAAGAAGAAAAAGGCTATGGATTGGGAATTGCTTATGAAAATATAGGCAACGAACAAGGCTAGGCTTATGCAAAACTAGGACACGAACAAGGCAAGGCCTATACTACGGCATAAGGTCTCGGAATCTAGTGTGCCATAGCATAGGCGCCGCCCATGCCCAAGTATGCCATAACATAGGCGCCGCCTATGCTAATACCTTTTGTCTCTGAATCTCATATGCAATGCTAAAGGCGCCGCCTATGCCTAGGAATGCCATGGCATAGGCGCCGCCTATGCTAAACAATGCTTTGCAAAAGGCGCAGCCTATGCCAAGCATAGGCAAAGCAAATGACGCCGCTTATGGTCACTTCTTGTCTTCAAAACCGATTTTAAATGGGTCAAAACCTGACCCAACCTTGTTGTATAAATAGGAAACTTAGTCTTGAACCAAAAACACATTGAAAACCTAGCTTAAGAGCAGCCTATAGTCTCCAAATCCTCTCCAAAATTTTTGTTTTGCTCTTCCACTTCACAAGAACATCTCCAAAGGCATCAATCACATAAGTACTCTTTTGTTCTTCATTTATATGTCGTAAGTACTACACTACTACTCCTATTTTGAATTGCTAAATCTTGAAGTAGTATTGGTGATTGGAATGTGATGGATTTGTTGTGGTATAACCAAGTGTGTGAATGTATACGTAAGGACGATCTTAACGTGTTGCCAACTTGAATTTGATTTTGATGCACTATCTTACTCTTGCAGAATCGATATGGTCACGAGAATTACCTAATCTTGTCAATTGCATACTTACATATTACAATAACTTGTTCATTGGAATAAGAACTATAGTTGCCTACAGACATAAGAGGTTGTGATTATTACTCAAAACTAAACCTTAATTCAATCCCTATGTATTAGTCGTGATATTCCAAACATGAAAGTATTGTTCAGATTGAAAGAAGTATGACTGCTCTAATTGTATTGTTGGAATATAGCACCGAAAACATATATCGATGAAGTCTGAGTAATCGACAAACATTCACCTCACTAATTCGTGCCAACACACTAAGTGTGGGGTGGTTCCACTACTGATTACTTGCTGATTGTATCCATCAGGATTGACGCTAACACGAGTATTTTTTAGGTACAATGGCACCCAAAGCATGACAAGGCAAAGATAAGGCAACCACTTCACACAAAGGCAAGAAAATAGGCCGAAAAGAGCAAGAAGAATCATCCTCGATGCAATTACCACGCCGAATGTTCGGAATAAAATGGGTTCTTGAGGAGGAAGCAAAAGAATGGTATAGGAACAACAAAGAAAGAAAATATGTTCATGTGGACTTGATAAACAAGGAAAGCCTAGCAAAGAAGGAACCATGTATGTTGGCCAAAATCATGGCGTTGAATATCGATTTCATCTTCGGAGACATGGGAGAATGTAATCTTGATTTAACACGCGAATTCTATGCCAACTGGTCACCGAAAACCACAGGAAGCGAGGTCAAGATTCGGGGCCAAGTTTTACTACTCAATGTGGATTTCTTCAACTCCTTTCTTGGCTTGCCTTCACTCGATCCATCAACATTCAAGGAGATGTACAACAGACATCCATATCGATCCATCCAACACACACTTTGTGGCACAAGATCCATGGCACGATGGAGCAGACATAAAGACACATGTCGACACAACACCTTCCCATATGCTCCTCTGAATAGGGAAGCAAGGATATGGTTGCGCATAGTCAACTCCTGCCTCATACCAGGGACGCAATACATAAAAATAACAAGAGATAGAGTATGCTTGGTATATGCATTGATGACGAATGTCCCTATCAACATTGGGACAATCATTCGCTCTACAATGTGGAAAGCTAGGATACACAAGAGATCCAACTTCAGTTTTGGCAATCTGTTGACTGCAATCCTAAGGAAGGAAGACATCGAAGAGGAACCAGCAGATCATAAACTACCACACAACCCAAATAAGATTGACCTCACAAAGGTCAAAGATGTTGAATCAACACATGGCATCAACCTTACTAATGCAGAGAGACATGCTTGGGATGAGAGTTTCTTTCGTCATCTTTATGGCATGACATGGTTTACAATGATGAGCGGAGGTCGTATTCCAACTGCTGCAGAGCTCCAACAACTGGATCATGACTATCCAATGAAAGTGCATGCAAGGGAGATGTGTGGAGTTGGTGTTTACTTTGAAGAACCTCTTGATGACGATGTGCCAACCGATGATGATCGACGAATGCCAGACTCCGACGTGGAGGAGAATTCTGATGATGACAAATCCTACGATGATTCCGATGAAAGGGGTATGACCCCAGACATAGAGGAGGAGTCTGACTGACCCGGTTCTTCATATTTATTTTCCACTGAGGACAGTGTCCCGACTAAGTGTGGGGTGGTGGTATTGCATGCTATACTTCGCTATCTGTATTTGCTATGTTTGTTTGCTTTATTTTATTTTTATTTAAGTTTTTTTTTTAGTATAAAATTTTTTACTTAAGCTTCGCATGAAATTATTTTGATAGGCAGCATGAGATTATGACAAGAGTTTGTGCTAAAATCATGACTATTGAGACATTAAGGCTCTAATTGTGAATCACTATGTGATATTGTGTGGTTTAAATCCTTCATCTGTTGGGTCAAGAGTCTATATTGCTCCCAAGAAAGTCGACCATGTGCCTTGTGTGTGTGAGATAATAGTATATTCTGTGCTTGTGGCTGATGCTAGAACTTGCCTGGTATGTATGCAAAGCGAAAATAAAGAGTGTAAGTCTAGGAGATGATTTAGGCATTTCTTTGGCAACCTATGATTGTTTACCTTCATTTTTACCTACCCATGGACATCATCCTAGTCAACCCTTTTGAGCCTTTAGACTATTTTCTTTGACAGCCTCATATGTAAGCCTAATCCATTTTTTCAAGACCATAATTTGATCCAAATTCCTAAGTGCTTTAAAGTATAAAGTCATGTGACAAAATAAGAGGAAATTGGGTGAGTATCATGCTTTAGAATAAATTGGTGCTTGAAATTGTTATGAACAAGAATTGCTATCATAAGAGGTATGCTATGAAAAGAAAAAGGAAAAGAAAACTGAAAAGTTTAGTATGTTTAAAATTGAAAAACAAAAGAGGAGGAAAAGGGGGGTAGAATAAAAGAAAGAAGAAAGGTTGTTTGAAAGGAGAATGTTAATTACATAATGTGATGTATTAAAGTGCTTAGGAACATAGTCACTATTTCTGGCCAAAATAGTCCTACCCGTCCCTTAGCCTACATTACAACCAGCAAAAGACCTATTTGATCCTGAGCTTAGCATTCTGACATTTAGTGGAGCATTACACTAAGGGCAAGCCTATGGTCATCAATTGAAGCATATGAATTCTTTGCGAGAGTGAGAGCAAGGATATTTTTATACCCATGTTTTGAAAAATATACTATACTCGTGAGTGATTATGGGTAATATATTGTGAGACACACATGGTTGATGAGTTTTGGGTAGTTGTGTATGATTATTTGTACCACAACTTGTGGACACGAATTAACCACCATCACGAGTCTACGTTGGAGGTTGAATTGTTTCTACTAATGATCCAAAAACTACTCTATGTCGATAATTGTCGTGCCTGTCTTGATGAATATTTTGTGTTGTTGCTGTGAATCCCTAAGTATATGTTTAGATGGACATGATAGTTTGTTCGAGGACGAACAAAGCTTTAAGTGTGGGGTGTTGATTATAGGTGAATTTACACGCCTAAGGTGCTATATTTTACCCATATTTTAGCTAAGTTTTGAGGACAAAATATATAATTCATGCACTTTTAGTCCTTTTTCCTGTAAGTGAGCTAACAAACGTGATTAGCAAGTTTTCAGGTATAAATGATGCAGATTTTAGCATTTTATGTATAACTTGACACCAAAGGATGCTTCACGAAAGAAGGAAAGCAAAGTTGGACGCCTAAAGGACCAAAAGTGACGCATGGAAAACCTGTCTCGAGCAAAAATAGCATTTCTCAAGACTTTGGGGATCAGCAGTAACTTATCAGGATTAGGATAATGATGCAGTAACCCAGTAGGAATGGGTTAAGTAATGCAGTAGCTTAGTAGGAATAGGATATGGGTGTTATAAATACCCTATCTTGCTAGAGATTTTTAGACATTCTTCTACATTCCTCATTCATCTTCTACTCCGCATTATTCACTCTAGTTCTAAACAATTGTTCTCCCATTAATTCTACTTTTTATTCTTCTTCTATTCATTTATTCAATTCTTAATTTCCACAACAAGAGAAACGTTACTTTGCAAGGGAATTCACGCCTAAAACCTCCCACACTATTATTACACGAAATCTTTATTATGGGATAATAACAATGTCGATTGCGATTTCCTTCGCACTCATAGGTAACTAAACTTCTCTGTTGGGGTTATGGAAGCCGAATGAGATACTATCTATTGCTGTGAGTTTGTGAATTCGTGACACGTATGCTGCTTATATCATTATTCTCTTCATCTTAATCTAAATTCTTGGTGGTTTCAAACGCATTGAATACGCCAGTATAGCATTAAATTGTTCAAAAAAAAAGTTATATGTCTGGAAAAGAGAATAATGTCAAGGTAATAGGGTCCCATCCCCTATTAAAAAGTTAGTTCCATAACTGGATTAACCTCTTGGAGAATTTGTACCATTAGATACGCTTTAAGCTCGAAAGAGTTAAAGTGAAATAATCCTCGAATAGGTCGAAAGGCGCCTGAATTTACCATAGAATACAATTCTCTATAAGCACATGCATGTATAAATTCCTCACAACTCATAGCCAATCGAGACGTACAACTCATAAGGTGGACATAACCCCAGCTCCTCAATTCTCATTGTTTTACAACCTACTAAAATTCTTTCTTTTTACTTTGCTATTTTCAGTTTTTACTTTAATAATTTAGTTACACATTACAACCCCCCTTTTACGAGACTTGCACTAAAAGTCTAGTAATATTTGCTTACTTGTTGACCAAGCTATTCCCTGTGGGATCGATACCCAACCCAGTTGGGTTCTATATTTGACAACGAACGCTTTACACTCTTACGAGATCTGTAGATTGAGCGTTATCAAGTTACTAACTAAACTCAAACCTATGGTAGAAAGCAGTTTTTAGGGGATTTTCAATATTACCAAATGTTCTTGGGCTTCTATGGGACTAATTCGATGCTAAAAAAAAATAGAGCATGCATAATTAAGAACGGATCTTGGGGTTATGTTTTCCTAGGGGCAACCTATGCATGGGAACATGATGATTTGGTGCAAATTCTATTGTTGATGATGTGGTAGGTTAGATTTAAAGTCCTTGAATCTAGTTTTTCAACAAAACTTCAAAGATATCACTCATTGACCCTTTCGAGTACCTAAAAAGTGTATCAATTAAAGCCACCCAATACCTCAATTGGATATACTTATTTCTAGGATGATACCTATGGTATAGTCAATATTTTAATCACCCTTCTGTATAAAATAGTGAGAATTAGCTAACTATGACAGTAAATTGTCTACTATTGCCATGGTTCCCATATCCCTCTTTCAAGGATAATATAGGTTCCAAAGGTTTTTCCAAACCTCTCTTGCAAGGATGGTATGAGCTTTTTAGAGTTTGGGATTTTCACCCATCTAACCCATATTGGATGTTTGGGGCTTTCACCCAAAAATCCAAACTAATCAACCCATGCAATAGTAAAACACATCATCAACAAACTAAAATCTACACAAGTACATCACAACCCACACACTTACACCCTACTCAAACATAACCCCAAGAGGAAGAGCTAGCAACTCATAAAGAAAATAAGCATAAATAAACCATGATTTCCATCAAGTAGATTCATTAAAGAAAAATCTCCACAAATCCTTAATAGATTTGGCTAGTCCTTTACTTGAAGTTGCTTTAACTTCTCCTTAGTTCAAAATTCGTACAAATTAGGCACAAAACTCTAAGAAATTGCAAAAAACTAAATTAAGGATTGGTGGTGGGGTGGTAGAATGATATATAAAGATGATATAAAATGAAGGGGTTTTGAGCCTTTAATTGGATTTGGAATCGGATGGTCAAAATGATAGTTCTGCCCTTAGGTCGTTTTCTATCCTCACGTGATCATGGAAGATTGATCGCGATCTCACTCGATTGCGGTTAGTCCATCGTGATCACAGTTGGTTGACTAGATTGAGTTTGACTGATTGTGGGATAATGCCCGCGATCACGACAATTGAGGGCTAGATCCTGATCCTGCTTTAGCTTGTCTAGCTCTTGCACTTTAATTCCCTTTTTATCCTTTTATGCTCAAGTTTGCTTCTTTTCTTCTCAGCACTTATACACCTACAAAATATAGGAAGTAGTATATTTAACCCTAGAAGTAGTGTGCAGGAATATTTAGTGCAAATGAATGGTAAATTCACATCTCATCAATACACACCATAGTTGGTTAAGCCTGTTATTTTTAAATCTAAAGTAGTCATCATATTCAAAGTTAAGAAACCTTTATATATAGAAACTAAAAAAGAGGAGTCGCATGCCCCAACTCAATAGGCTTTTAAAAGATGACCATCTCAAGATAATAGTGATAGTAGTTGTGGAGATCAGTGGTCAAACAAAGTAAAACCATCTTTGGAAAAGCTAGGTGATACTAACTCCTATGTGGATATTCTTATGAGTGATGAAAGTTCATCAAGGACTCCGCCAGCCATTGAAAAGGTAATGAATTAACTCTCAACTAGTTCATCGAATATGAATTGCCTTTATATACCCATCATATGATGTTTTTCTTTATGTGTGTATCCAAATAATTTCCAAATTTTGGAAGATCCTCACCAAAGTATGCCATAAGATAGTAGTGAATTCATTGTGGGTCCCAACTTAAGAGAGTAGTTTATACATCCAAAGAGGTCACTTCTAATCCTCAGAGTAAAGTCAAGGTACATGCAGAATCAAATTTACCCCAACAATAGCAATGTCTATTTTTGATGGCAGGAACATTGTCTTAGAGCTTAAAAGGAATTTATCATGAAATCCTGGAGTATCTACACCAAACTCACAGGACTTACTGCGGATCATACTTCTTCTATAAAAGATGATGTTGAAGCCATACTCAATGATATGAGTGAATGGCTGCAAATATTTCTCCTTTTGCAGAATATTTTGGGGTCTTTCCTTGAGATTGCAACTTTCTATGACCAAGCACAATCCACCCTTGTTGATAAAGTCACAGTAATTAAAGGGCTAGAGCTATATTTAAAGTCCAAAGAGCATCTTGAGCTTTTATAAAGGGAAAGGGGGTGAGAAATCTAAAGAAGTATCTATTTCTTGCAAATCTCTTGAAAAGACAAGAAAGAAGGTAAAGAAGTTAAAAGATCACCGAGATGAGCTACAAGTTGAAGAGGTGGAATCAAAAAGTTAAAACTATTGAGGCTGAGTTTCACAAGTGTTCTGGCAATAGAAAATGCCTCAAATATCGTAGAGAAAAGAAGAAAATCTTAGAGGATACTTTGCAAGATTTAGTTAATTATAAGCAATACTTAGATTAGCCTTAGGATATGTTTCCTTTTCTTCAAACTTTCTTATATATTTCCTTTAGCATTTTATTGAGTAGTTGGGTTTATTAGTTGCAATAGAAACTTATTTTCTTTCAATTTTCCTTTTGGATTTCAAATTCAAGAATTTCTTGCTTATTTGATGTGTTGACATTATGGTATTAAGTCTTGCCTTTCTTTTTCTAATTGGTTGAAGAATGGCCTCATGTCTTTGTCTCACAATTGAGATGGACTAGAAACTTATATTTAGAAAGCCTTAAGAATTAAAGCTTTTAACTAATAAACTATTGTATCTTTGGAAGATTTATCCCCCAAACTGTAGGCTTTGGGTATTCCAAATCCTATTAAAGGGTCTCCCTTTCATTTTGTTGGGCTGTAATAAGGACCTGATTTACTGAATCGGAATGCTACACGGTGCTTATAATCCCAAAGAACAACAAGCTAACCCATGATTGATATTTGTACCTGTATACTGCATAAGATAACATAATAATGTGAAAACATGCACTGAAAGGCCATAAGGTTCGATCATGAACATAACTGAATAACGTAACATCTGTGTAGGTTAATAGAATACCCAAAAAAAAAATAAAGTCTAAAACATAATAGTCTATATCTAGTCTGCATCTAGTCTACAAGCCTCTACTGGCTAATGAATCTGAATAAGGATATGATAGGACACATCCCCAACTAACTCCAACTAATAAGCTAATCAATGAGATACTAAAAAATATTATGTCCTCAAAGGATGAGGACTCACTTCTACTCTGACTGCTGAATCTAGAATCTACTGTTGATTTGGAACTCGTGTCTCTGAAACTATGGTGTAACATAAAAGAAAGTACCATAGCGCAAATATGTTAGTACAATGAAATTTACTGAGTATACATGTGAGGTAGGCTATATGAAAGGGCTTTCATGCTTGATCAATACTAATTGACTATCTAAAATGAACATAAGAATACAAACATAAATACACAACTAAAACTGACAACGTGATAACATGATCCTGATATCGTGGTAGCATGACTACTGAGTCATGATATTGATAACATGACATAACTGATAACATGAATAATTGTATCTGAATATAACTGATAACATGGGTAACTGTGTCTGACAGTCCTGAATCTGAAGAACTATCTGAGTTTTATTACTGAGACCGATTGACTATATCTGACAGTCTTTATTCTATAACAAGAAACTGTGGGAAGTAGTATATAACCGACATACCCCAAATATGCCATAATAGCTGACTGGGGTCCAATCTATACCCCGATTGGAAGGGTGTCAATACTGCACCACTGGTAAGGACAATATGTAAGTAACCCTCACATAATAGGTAACTCTAGCGAGAATGGTGGGAACCCTCACATAACAGGTTAAGCCACCTCATCTACCCTCATATAGTAGGATATGATGTCTCAACCTATGCTGGCTACATAGTTCTGGAACTCAAGGATTACTTCTTAGAATCACATCCTCGTATAACAGGTGAGTCCCAGTCCTTGGGTTCACTCAGTGCTAATTCCTACTCCTATCTGAATGGACACTGAACATGATTTATAAAACTGAACTGAGAATGGACTGAGTTACTAAATTTTTGTGGCTGGCGGAATACAACTGATTTCTAAAAACTGACTGAGTCATGAGATCATGGAGATTTTTCCTGAGTTATAAGACTATCTAAAGTTGAAGAGTTCATAGCATGACTGAGAGTATCATCAAAATATGACATGGATCTAGGCACACAGCTAATATTTTGGGTAGAAATACACCCAGGACTCAATAAAAGGAAACTAACATAGCATGATTTACTTAAATACTTGACTATCATCATAATACATATTGCCATCATATGAGCATTTTATCAAACATATAATAGGCATGATTTTGTGCATACATGGGTATTTCATGATATCATGCTAGTTAGACAATATTCCTTCATCTTGGCATTTAATCAAACATATGACAGGCATGGTACATGTAAACATCATTATTCAATTCTAATTTCATCATTCAAGGGTTTAAATCTTAAGGTTACATGAATCTATGGCTAAAGTAATTAAACCCACATAGAAACTATCAACAATCATGGAGTAGAATCCAATTTTACATCTATCAAACATGAACATGAGCAGCCAAAACATGAAAACATACAGAAAATCCATATCTTGAGTTTTAGAAAAGGGATTCTTGGACTTCATGGATGAAAACACTCCATGAATGAACACTATGCATACCTTTGTTCGTGATTTCGTGAAGATTGATGGCGAAACTTTCTTGATATTGGACCATCTATGAAAACTCTAGCATGAGTTCTTGAGAGTATTTAAGAAAAAAAATCAATATTTTGGATGAATACGGGCTAAATCCCATGTTTGGAAACTTATATAGTGGGGAAAATTGACCCTTTTAACCTTAGACACGTAATTTAATTTTCAGTAAAATTTTCCAAAATAGACCCTTGGCGTTATGCGGTGTTATATCGCCATGTCACTGAAAATTGACAATTGGGAAACTGAACGGTGGCACAATGCAGAGTTATCGCGTTGCCACCTTGTCCACAATCTGGAAGTTTTGAATGACACACCAGTATTACTGAGTAACACTAGAATTTGACAATTGCTATTTGAGCTATCTCTGTAATGCGCTTAAGGCTCAGGTCAAACACTGTCTCACAATAAGGACCTAACTCTTCGCTCGGGTGCCGGATTTGGCAAATTATATATTGATAGAAATATTATTCAATTTCCGACATGATAGGAAGTGAAAATTATAGAAATACCACGTGTATAAGAATTAATTCTTATTTCAGAGTAAGTTCTAACATCCTTGAAAGAATTTTCAAGCTAAGAAAAAGCACGGGCATTATAATATCTCCCCCTTGAGAACATTCTTCCTCGAATGAGACTGACTGATAGGGGAAACAATGAGATGAAAATGAATAACTGGAACATGATCTCATGATGGACGTGTCTAACAAGATGAACATAACATACTGAACATGCATATCTGATGCATGCGTAACTGATTCATCAATGCATAACTGAAAGTTCTGAAGAACTAAGTTTTCTCACAATGAGAATGCATGTCTGATGCATAACTATATAACTAATATGATACATGAATGCATGACTGAATATGTGGTGGTACTTGATACCAAGATTATCATGGTATACTAAGTTAGTAATGCACATTAATCATGGAACTAAGTAAGCTTAAGGAAAACTATTACCTTGAGCTTGATCTTAGTTGATGGAGAAAAGGTGAGGGTACTTGGTACGCATATCTGCTTCTACTTCCCAATTAGTTCTCTCAACAAACTGATTTCACCAAAGAACTTTAAGTAGACAGAATTTTTCGCTCCTCAATCTACGAGTATGATAGCCTAGGATTTCGATTGGAATATTTTCACAAGAGAGGCTATTCTGAAAATCGATGATCTGAATAGGGACTACGACTAATGGGTCACCTATGCAGTTATTGATCAAAGAGACATGAAATAATGGATGAACTGAGGCTAGATCTGAAGGCAATTCGAGATCATAAGCTACCTTGCCTAAATGACTAAGAATCTTGAAGGGACTGACATATCGGATATTGAACTTTCCCTTCGTGCAAAATCTCTTCACTCCTTTCATAGGAGATATCTTGAGATACACATGATCATCAATCTTAAACTCAAGATCCATTCTACGAATATTTATATAAGAATTCTATCAACTTTGAGCATCCTAGAGTCTTTCTCTAATTAACTAAACTTTTTCTAAGGCATCGAATACCAAGTAAGGACCTATGTCTGAGGCCTCACTAAATTCGAACCAACCAATCAGATATCTACATATCCTACCATAGAGAGCTTTAAATAGAACCATCTAAATACTGGAATGATAGTTGTTGTTGTATGTAAACTCAATCAAAGTCAAGTGGTCATCCCAACTTTTCTTGAAACTAATTTCACACACCCTTATCATATCTTTTAACGTCTGAATGGTCCTTTCTGCTTGACCATCTTTCTAAGGATGAAAGACTGTATTAAGATGAATTTACGAACCAAGACCCTTTTAGAATTCTTTCAAAAAATGAGAGGTGAACTTGGTACCTCTGTCTGAGATAATAGATAACAAAACACCTTGCAATCAGACCAACTCCTCGTGTAGAGTTTGGTATAATCTTCGGCTCACTAAGAGTTATGAACTGGAAGGAAATGAGCTTATTTGGTCATCCTATATACAATGACCCAAACTAAATCATGATGATTATGAGTTTGAGGAAAACCCGTCACGAAGTCCGTGTTCACTTCTTCCCACTTCCAAGTAGGAATGGCGAACTCCTGCATAGGACCACTAGGCTTTTGATGCTCTATCTTAACCTGCTGATATGTAGAGCACTTAGCCATAAACTCTGCAATATCTCTCTTCATCCCACTCCACCAATAGATCTCCCATAAATTGCGGTACATCTTAGTGGCCTCTGGATAAATAGAGTAGTGTGCGCCATGCGCTTATGCAAGAATTCGCTGCCTTATGTTATATACGCCTGGAACACAAAGACGACCCTAGAAATGAAGGATACCATCTCCCCCTTGGGAGAAAATCTCTATTTTCTGATCCTAAACTAACTCTTTTAACTTGACAAGGTTGGGATCCCTATCTTACTTTTCTTCACCTCGAAAACTAAAGATAATTCTGAACTACTCCAAACTTTGAAGAATTGACTAAGCGAATACCTAGTCTAGTGAGATGGTGTACTTCTTGAGCTAACTTCTTCTTACTCTCCTCAACATAATAAACACTACCCATAGATAGTCTACTGAGAGCGTCGGCCATAACATTGGCCTTGCCCAGATAGTAAAGAACACTCATGTCATAATATTTCAAGAGCTCTAACCAATTTCTCTGATAAAGATTGAGATATTTTTAATAAAAGACAAACTAAAGTCTCTTATGATCTATGAAGACATCTACATAAGCTCCGTAGAGATAATGCCTCCAAATCTTTAAGGCAAAGACTACGGCTGCTAACTCAAGGTCATTAGTAGGATAATTTCTCACATGGGGTTTAATCTGTCTGGAAGCATAGGCTATGACCTTACCATGATACATGAGGACACAACCTAAACCTACTCTAGATGCATCACAATATACTATGAAACCATCTATACCATCTGGTAATGCTAGAACTAGAGCTGAGGTGACTTTATTTTGAGTCAATTTGGACATAGGGGATACAATAGAGAAAAATACCTCAACAAATTGTCTATAATAGCTAGCCAGAACCAAGAAACTCCTGATATCTAATGGAGAGACAGGGCAATAAAGTTCCTTTCCGCTTCGGTCCTTTGAGGATCTACTCTAATGCAATCACCGGAAATAATATGGCTAAGGAATGCTACTGATCTTATCCAAAATTTTCACTTACTAAATTTGGAGAATAACTAATGATCTATAAGAGTCTGAAGTGCTATTCTGAGATGGTCTACATGATCTCTCTCAATGCGGGAATAGACCAGAATATCATCTATGAAGACTATGACAAACATGTCCAAGTACTATTTGAACACGAGGTTTATCAAGTCCATGAAAGCTGCTGGGGCATTGGTAAGACCAAATTACATGACTAAGAATTCAAAGTGACCATACCGAGTATGGAAAGCTATTTTTGGAATGTTACTTTCTCTAACTCTAAGCTGATGATAGTTGGATCTAAGGTCTATCTTAGAGAAATATCTAGCACCCTGAAGTTGGTCAAACAAGTCATCAATTTGAGAAAGAGGATATTTATTCTTGACTGTGACTTTGTTGAGTTGATGGTAATTATACATATTTTGAGTGAACTGTCTTTCTTGCACACGAATAAGACTGGTGCGCCCATGGGGAAATACTCGGTCTGATAAATCCCTTATCTAGGACATCCTTCAACTATTCTTTTAGTTCCTTGAGTTCTGCAGGTGCCATTCTGTATGGCAGAATAGAGATAGGCTGAGTGTCTGTAAGAATATCAATACTGAAGTATATTTCACTGGAAAGGAGGAATTCCTGGAATATCTTCGAATAAGATATCCAAATATTCATTCACTACAGGGACTAATTCGAGACTGGGAGCCTCGGAACTGGTAACATGAACTAGATGATAAGCACATCCCTTAGATATCATTTTCTTTGCCTGAAGGTAGGAAATAAGTTGACCCCTGAACACTGAAGTACTACCCCTCCACTCAAGGATGGGTTCATTCGGTAACTAGAACCAAACTTTTCTATTTCAGCAGTCGACTGTGGCATTGTAGCAATGAAGCCAATCCATGTCGATAATGACATCAAAATTAGTCATCTCTAACTTGACTAAATATGCTGATGTTACTTTATGAAATATCCTAATCAGGCAATTCCTGTATACCCATCAAGATATGATAGTTTTACCTACTTGGTTAGATACTGAAAAAGGTTCCGCTAGAATTTTGGGACTGACTCCAAAATCAACTACTATATAAGGAGTAACAAAAGACAAGAAAGAGCCTAGATCTAGCAAAGCATAAACATGCACATGAAATATTTGTATCATAACAGTAACTACATCAGGAGAACTTTCCTGATCGTATCAAGTTTGAATAACATAGAGACGGTTTGGGCTTTGCCCGCTAGTAGCACTAGAAGTGGCACCCTACAGATGTGGTCAACCGAACTGAGCTGAGCAGCGATTCTATTGACCCTAAGGACCTAGCTGCAGATAGTCTCTAATTCTATAGCCTGTCTTGCCATAACCAAAACAAATGCCACTACCTACTCTACACATGCCCTGATGGTTCTTATTGTAAGTCTGGCAAAGAGGATAGGTGTGGGCACTACTAACACTTCCCTGGGTATTAGATCTTGGCGCTCTATCTTTGTTACCCTTTTTGAGCTTAGGAACTAGAGCAATAGCTGTTGAGGGGGATGGAACTGATGACTTAGGAAAAAACCAGGAATGGATTCCTCCTTGTGACTTAGGTTGAGCAAAGTTGAAACTACCTATCTTCGGTCTTTTATTCTATTTCTCCCTCTACTTAATCTTTTGCTCTTCTATCTGCTGAGCATGGGTCATAAGTCTAGCTAAGTTTATGTCACTATTCAGCATGGCAGATCTGCACTCATTAACCACGCTGTCGTTTACCCCTGAAATGAATTTACTCATCTTGGATCTACTGTCTGCAACCACATGAGGGGCATACCAGGATAATTTAGTAAACTTAAAAGAATACTCTTTCACTATCATATTTCCCTGCTTGAGGTTGATGAACTCTAGCACCTTGGCTTCTCTAAGCTCTTGGGGAAAGAATTTGTCTAAGGATGCAGTGATAAACTCTTCCCACTCTATAGTACCCGTATCATCTAATCTTTCTGACTTCTACTATTTGAACTAAGCATGAGCCACATCCTGCAACTAGTAGGCAGCTAGCTCAGCACTCTCAACAGTAGCCACCCCATGGTCTCTGTCACTTTCTGAACTTGATGTAAGAATTCCTAGGGGTCTTCATCTATCTTAGACCCGAGAAAGGTTGGAGAATTCATTCGGGTGAAGTCCCAAATCCTTACTGCAACCGAGTTGGCCACTGGGTTGTCCGGAATAAATGTTGGTTGTTCATTACGAGCAGTGACTGATTAAGAAAGAGTAGTAAATGCAGTCCTAAACTTAGTATGAGAAATATGGTCGTCCTAAGGTTCTTCGAGCTGAGGGGATGACTGATTTCTTCTCTTAGGAGGCATATTCTGAAATAAAGAGAAGATATGGATTAGACTGAGAGACTGACTTGTAATTATGCTCATTGGCACGACATGAATACTGAAAGACAGGAAGTTATTCTTAAAACATCTCATAACATCTTGCACATAAATATGGCGTGCAACACACCCATGTACAAGACTCTACTAGATGCGTCTTTTAGACTTCCTAGGACTCAATTGAACCTTATACTCTTATACCAAGTTTGTAATGACCCAATTTGCTGAACCAGAATGCTACACGGTGCTCATAACCCCTAAAGGACCACAAACTAACCCATGACTAATATTTGTATCTGTATACTGCATAAGATAACATAATAATGCAGAAACATGCACCAAAAGGCCATAAGGTTCAATCATGAACATAAATGAATAACGTAACATATGTGTGAGGTAATAGAATACCCAAAACAAAATTGAAGTCTAAAATATGATAGTCTGTATATAGTCTGCATCTAGTCTGAAAGCCTCTACTGTCTGAAGAATCTGAATAAGGAGTTGATGGGACATGTCCCAAACTAACTCCAACTAATAAGCTAATCAATGAGATACTAAAAATCATTATGTCCTCGAAGGATGAGGACTCACTTCTACTCTGACTGCTGAATTTGGAAACTACTGCTCATTTGGAACTCGTGTCTCTAAACCTATGGTGTAACATAAAAAGAAAGCACCATAGTGCAAATTCATCAGTACAATGGAATATACTGAGTATACATGTGAGGTAGGATATATGCAATGGTTTTCATGCATGATCAATACTAACTGACTGCAAATATGAACGTGAGAATGTATACATAAATATGCAATTATAACTGACAATGTGATAACATGACACTGATACCGTGGTAGCATGACTACTGAGTTTGGACACTGATAACATGACATAACTTATAACATGAATAACTATATATGAATATAACTAATAATATGGGTAACTGTATCTGATAGTCCAGAATCTGAAGAACTATCTAAGTTCTATTACTAAGACTGATTGACTGTATCTGATAGTCCTGATTCTATAACATGAAACTATGGGAAGTAGTACCTAAACAACATACCCTAAATGTGCTATAATAGTTAAGGTGGGGTGTAATCTATGCCTTGATTGGAAGGGTGTTAATACTGCCCCACTGGTAAGGAAAACATATGAGTAACCCTCATATAACACATAACTCTAGCAAGAACGGTGGGAACCCTTACATACAGGTTAAGCTACTTCATCCGCCCTCATATAGCAGGCTATGATGTCTCAACCTATGCTGGCTACATAGTTTTGGAATGCAAGGATTGCTTCTAAAAATCACACCCATCTTATTGGACACTAAACATGATTTACTGAACTGAACTGAGCATGGACTAAGTTAATGAATATTCGTGGCTGACGAAATACTACTGATATTTGACAATTGACTGAGTCATGAGATCATAGAGAATTTTCCTGAGTCATAAGACCATCTAAAGTTTAAGAGTTCATATCTTGGCTAAGAGTATCATGCAAACATAACATGAATCTAGGCACACAGCTAATACTTAGGGTACAAGTACCCTCAGGACTCGATAGAAGAAAACTAACATAACATGATTTACTTAAAGACTTGACTATCATCAAAATACATACTACCTTAATAGGAGCATTTCATCATACATGTAGTAGGAATGATCTTGTGCATATATGTGGATTTCATGATATCATGCTAGTTAGACAATATTCCTTCATCTAGAATTTAATAAAACATATGACTGGCATGGTACATGTAAACATTATTATTCAATTCTAATTTCATCATTCAAGGGTTTAAATATTAGGGTTGCATGAATCTATGGTTATAGTAATTAAACCCATATAGAAACTATCAACAATGAAGGAGTAGAATCCAATTTCACATCTATCAAACATGCACATGAACAGCCGAAACATGAAAACATATAGAAAACCCATATTTTGAGTTTAAGAAAAGGGATTCTTGGACTTCATGGATGAAAGGAGTCCATGATTGAACACTATGCATACCTTAGTTTGTGATTTTGTGAAGATTGATGGTGCAACTTCTTGAAATTGGACTTTCCATGAAAACCCTAGCTTGAATTCTTGAGAGTATTTGAGAAAAACATCAATATTTTGGATGAATAAGGGCTAAATCTCGTGTTTGGAAGCTTATATAGGGGGGTAAATTTACCTTTTTAACCCTAGACACATAATTTAATTTTCAGTAAAATTTCCCGAATTGGTCCATTGGCACGACATGGTGTTATCGCGCCATGTCACTGGAAATTGATAATTAGGAAACTGCACGGTGGTGAGATGGGAAGCTATCGCGTTTCCACTTTGTCTAAAACCTGGAAGTTTGGCGTGATGCGCCAGTATTGCAGAGCAACACTGGAATTTGACAATTGCCATTTGAGCTATCTCTGTGACGCACTGAAGGCTCAGGTCAAACACTGTCTCACAAAAATGACCTAAATCTTCGCCCGGGTGTCAGATTTAGGCGAATTATATATCGATGGAAAGCTTATTAAATTTTCCACGTGATAGGAATTGAAAATTATGGAAATACCATATGTATAATAATGAATTATTAGTTCAAAGCAATTTCTATCATCCTTCAGAGGATTTTCAAACTAATAATAAGCATGGGCATTACAGTTGCCCCATTAAGCTAGAAATATTTGGCATATGCCCAAAATTTAATCAAAATATTTACAGACTTAAATTTCATATCACGGATAAATTGAGAACTTGCATTTTTTGACAGTAATTCAACTGAACTTGGAATGAAATTTCAAGCACCTACGTACCTCAGTAAAGAGGGTCAAGTCACAACGTAGTTTTGGGTGAGTGTTTATTTTAAAATATTATTTTTTGGTGTCCTAACTTTTGCTAGGTTACCTCTTTTGAGGTTTTCAACCTGGAAGACTTTTTTTCTTTTGTTTTTTCTTGAGCAGTACACAATTTATACTCTTGTGGGCATGAGTGAATGTGCAATTTATACTCATGCCTTAAGGAGTGTTATCTTTCTTTTAGGATAGTACTTCTTAAAGAACATGGCATTGATAGGACTAATTTTCACACCATCTGGATCGGAAATCATGAAATCACCTTTTGAATATGCCTCTTATAAGACATATAATCTATCCCACTTTGGGGTAAATTTGCCCCCAGACTTATGTGAAGTAATAATGGGCCTCCTTACTTCAAGGACTTGATTTCCAAATTGAAAGCATCTTAAGCGAACTCTTTTATTGAAAGAACAATATGGACAATATTAGCAACATTCAAGATTATGGTAAGCCTATAGCCTCTTCTCATCAAAATCTTCTAACTCCGCAAGACGTAACTTAGCATTTTCTTCTTTGGGGATCCCTTCTTAAATAGCTAGTCATAATAAGGTATTTGGCGCTCAAGTGGTAGGACTGCTTCAACTCCAAAAGAAAGTGAGTATGTCGTTGCTTATATTAGTGTACTGTAAGCTGTCCTATATGCCCACAAAGCTTCTTCCGTTCATTCTTACCAGTATCACTTAAATTTTGAGATGACTTTCTTCAACAAATTTTATAAGGTTTTATTCAATGATTCGGCTAGATCATTGGCGGCAGCGTGATACATAATAGACATTTGTTACTTGAAACCAAAGAGATCACAAATCTTGTTCATCAACTTATTATCAAATGCTTGACATTATCAGTATTATATACTAAAGAATTACAAAATGGTAGATAATATTCACTCGGATAAAGTTTGAAATATTCTCCTTCTTTGCTTCTTTGAGAGCAACAGCTTCAGCCAATTTTGAGAAGTAATCTATCATTGCCAAGATGCAGAAGTGTCCATCAGAAGATTTTGATAGTGGTTCCACAATATCCAATCTCTAAGCACTGAATGCACAGAATGCTATAGTTGGTTGTAATACTTCAGGAGGTTGACGTATGAAATTCGCTTAGAATTGGCAAGCTTTGTATCTTCTATCATAGTCCAAGCAATATTTAACCATCAATTGATAATAATACCTTATCTTTTTAATGTGAAAATAAAACTTCAATCTAGAATAATGAAATCGCTATCACGACCAGAGGCTACCCCTAGTCACAACATGGTGCTTAAGGCCATAAGTGACCCTAAGCTAACCCATGAACTAGTACAAGTTGTGAGCACCAAATAAAGTAATATTAAAATAACATATGAGGAAGATAAACTAATGAAATATAGTCCAAAATGGAATACTTAACTGATTATCATTGACATGTCTGAAAACAACTGATAACATCTGAAAGATAACGGTCTGAAAGCTTCTAACATGAGAAGTTGACCAAACAAGTCCCCAACTAACTTTGATTGACTGAAGTAGAAGTAAATACTATAAATGACTGAAATAATATCATCCTCAGTGGATGATGAATCGCCACTATTGCTGCTAGGAAAATGCTGATTTGTTTAAGGATGCTCAGTGAACTATGCGCCCAAAGATATTTTATAAGACAACATAGTGCAAAAGAAAAGTGTGTGATCAATACTTTGAATATGCTGGTATGTGAGGTAAGAAATACTAAAATATATATGAAATCTAAACATAGATGTATGAACATGTAAAACAGAGAATGCAAGACAAAGTAAAGCATGTACTGAAATAATATGTATAACTCATTAAATAAATATTGAAAATATGACTACTTGGTCAAGCAAACCTGAACTGATATAGACTGAGTACTGATTGAAACTGTGGTAGCTATTATGTAACTGATATGTCCCAATCTGAGCTATCATGGTGCAACCTGTAACCCCAGATGAAAGGGTGTTATTACCTTGCCACGACTACTAACACTGGCTGTATGGATCAACAAAATTGGTGTGCTGAAGGACAAAGGAGTCACCCTCTAGTAGCAGGTTCCCCTAAGAGAATGTCAACCCTCAACTGGTAGGAGGACCGCTAAAACCCTACGTTGTCTATGTAGTTCTGGAACTCTGGGATTACTACTAAAGTCACACCCTCTACTGGCAGGTAATTCCCCATCTTTGTGTTCACTCAGTGCTAAATCCTACTCCCAACTAAATAGATACTGGAATCATGAACGGGTACATGCACTGGTAACTGATAAGCTCAGATCATGTAATTTGAAAACAATAATACATGCAGAGACTAAAGTAATCATAAACATGTAAGCAGATAATTCTCAACGTAATCATAAAAAACTTAGTATAATAATAACTTCATGAATTTACTGAGTCATTACTTAAAAAGTATAAAGTGTAAGTAAACACATAAGTATAGGGTGTTCAAAATCCACCAGAACTGAATGATTACAAAATTCGATAACAATACTTAACATTAATGGAACGTCATAATTAAGAGACCCAAAACATAATACACATCAATAAAAAAATAAGATACATGAAATTGAACATGGGGATGTTTTTAAACTTAAGAGGATAATAATTTCACCTGGTTTAGTTCAAAACTTGATGTTTAACTTGAAATCAATGGAATATGACATGGAAATTGAAATTCAAAAAAAAAATATCTTGATTCACATGGGAAAATATGTTGACATAGCTTGAATTCAAATTACTAAGAAATACTTGGATTAAATTCATAAGTTGTATGGATAATTCCATAACATAGGGTAAAACGTCATAGTTTAAACCAAAAAGAGGGTTTTGGGGCTCAATCGGTGGAAGGAACCCATTGATGAATACCCCATATACCTCAATGGTTGAATTCTTGGAGAAGGCTTGAACTTGAAACTTGAATTCTTGAACTCTTGGGGGGAAAAGGCTTGAATTTAATTCTTGGGGAGAAAGGAAAAAGGTTTTAGTTAAGTTATTTTAATGATAATGGGAAAATAATGCCTTCTTGGATGTTATAAGTCATTTTTGGATAATTGAGGTTGAGAAGAAAGGACCAAAATACCCCTTGCTCTTTTAATTTATGGAGTTAGAAAACACTGACTCTGTTGTGCGAAGGTGACAGTGCCCAAGCGCACACGCAAATGTACGTGGTCTTATCAAGTCATAAAATGGCCTTCACAAAGACAAGTATCAATCCCACAGGGATTTGATTCAATACAAAATTCTATTCTAGTTTACAATTGAGATTCAATTGATGCAAGCGTAACCAAAAAGAGAGTTTTGAATATTATAAATGCAAGTAAAGTAAAAAATTCGTAAAGTAAAAGTCTTGAGACAATAAATGGAGTAAAGCCCAGGGTTAAAGCACTTTGAACAATCATACTATATTATTGAACTTCATTTATTAACTTGCTTATCTTTGTTGTTGATTTGTAGGGTTAATCGCATGATCATGGTCTCCCGACCTCTAATTCTTTACCTAAGTTGAACCTTACAACTACATCATTGAGAAAGGATGTATTGTCCACTTAATTTCTTTAATCTATCATCCTACGTTTGAATAAAGTAAGTATCTAAGTACATTCTTGTCCTAGACACTAATTCATATTCCTTATTTCAAAAAGACTACGAACTATACTGTGTTCAATCCCATGTTCTATCTCCTCATTCCCTCTCCCGAGTTCATAAGGTTGACAATAGGTGCATTCTAAGGGTAATAAAGCCTCAAAATAGTTAAAATAAGATTTAACACACAACCAAAATTGATAATCAAAATTAAACAAATTTAATTCAAAACAATAGTACTCATGTTCCTCTCTTTAACCATGGAAACAGGTTTTTAGCCACTCATCGTCATAATCATGATCCAAAAGGTTGAATACATGATATAATCTATTATAATGCTAAAATAAAGAATGTAAAACATAATTTTTGAAGTTGTATCAGCCTCCTTTATTCTCCAATACATGCCAAGATGATCAATAACAAGTAAGAAGATGTATTTATAGTGGACAACAAGACCCAAGCCGCGTAGGATTGAATTTGCACTTTTCGCTGTGTGTGAATTGGACTTTGCAATGAACTTTATGAAAATAGGAGTGGAAGTTTCATTGAACAATCTGGAAATGGAAGTGGAAGTCGCAGTGTGCCCTCATCGCAACACCTCTATGGAAATTGCATCTTGAAATTTGGTTTAGTGTTGAACGTTCATCCTTCTACCCAAGTCTTTGTAGTGTCTTTCCAATAGTTTTCCAGCCTCCAAATAATCTATATATCATTATATTGAGCTCAAAAAACATCTTAAAATATCACACCAAACGAATTAGAGGTTTAAACAACACAACATCCATTACGACAAATCAAAAATAAGAGCTAAGACAAGGTTAATCTCCTTGATCTTCCACTTCATGTTTCGATTCTTTACTTGACTCACTTGAACTTTGTACACTACCAATAAGTTTTTTGTCATATAGTAACACCATTAAAACCATTTGGTACACATAAAAGACAATATAATCAAAAAAGATCAACTAGACAAGCACCTAGCTTAAGCTAGTAACGTTGTTTCCACGATTGAACTCTAAATGAATCTTTTAGGTAAAAACTTGTTTGGAATTCACTTAAAACATTATAAACACATGATTTAACACTTATATGCACATTCATATCATTATCAACCCATATATCACACGAATCATCCTCAAAACATGGTTAAATAAGCTAGAATAGTAACATTAGAATGCATAAATATACCCAACATCAGAAGGCCATCGCAGCGCCTAGCTTTTGCGACATGGACCTTATCGTTGTGTATATCCACCATGATGTGGCCCTATAATTGAGGCTTACTTCCTTCATGGACTAAACATTTCCCAAACCTTTTCAAAAAATTTTGAAACTCTTCTGGGATACTCCTTTAATATCCTTAAACATGTTTCAACTCAAACATCGATGTTTCGGGTTTAGGAATGCAAAAAATAAATTCCTCAAAGTCTTGGGGTCTTAAACATGACTAATTCCCTTACAATTAGTGCATAATCCATGCCTTGGATCCTCTTTAGCATACAACTATGAGCTGAAATGAATTAAAAATCTTGCGGGGTATTACATCCATAAACTCTTGAGTATGCTTCTTAAAACCTTGAACTTCTTCTTCCACTCCCAAACATCTCAAGAGTACTCCTTCAAATGATCTATTATATAACATGTTTTTATAATAAAGGAATTGAGGTGCACGATAACGAATATTTGTCCTTCTCCTTGGATAGTTTAGAAGTATCCAATAACACAAATAGTCAATGACAGGTTACTTCTACTCTTCCTTTATGGCTTCAGACACAGTGAAGAGGTGCTCAACCTTATATTCTATGTCCTCATCCTAATTCAGTGGTAGTACTACCCATTCTTAGTGGATAGTAACCTGTGTCTAATTCAAAAAAGTTAGGGTTGAGGACAAAGCAGCTAGGGCATCAGCTTTCTTATTATATTTTCTTGATGCATGCTAGAGGGTTACTTCTTCAAGCCATCATGTCAATTTTTGAGCATAATCATGATAAGGGCATAGCTCAGGCTTTCTGACTTTATAGCTTCTTAAGAGTTGCTTTATCATCAAGGACTTGTAATTGTAATTGTTTGATATCTACTGTCATCTCAAGTCTAAGTATTAACACTTGATATTCAGCAACATTGTTGGAGCAATGGTGTTTTAGGGTAAAATAGTATAGGATGACCTCTCCTTTTTGAGTGGAAAACATCATACCAGCACTAGATCCACCTCAATATACGACCCCATCAAAGTACATCTTCCATGGGGATAAGGCTTCAATAACTACAGCATATTCATTAGGAAGTTCATCGTCCAGTTTTCAATCATCAGGTATCGAGTGGCCTGCCAATAAGTCTGCCAGTGACTGCCTCATTACAGTCTTTTAAGGGATGTACATGATCTCAAATTATTGGAATTAAAGGTACCACCTTGCAAGTTAATCACTAAGGACTGGTTACGATATTACAAACTTAATAGAACTTTTCCTAGACACAAAACTAATGACATGATCTTGAAAGTAGTTCTTTATCTTTTGGGTTGATAACACCAATGCCAAACCCAACTTTTTGATTGGAGAATAGTTTAGCTCATTCGATTCTATCATTCTGCTCAGATAGTAAAGAGGGTTTTCTTTGCCTTCACTATTGTACTAAGCCAGTAGTTCCCAACTGATATTTCTTGTGTCACGATGTAGAATATCAATGATTTCTAGGTAACTTTCAAAGGCCTTACTACAAGCTTGGTCCCATTCAAAAGGAGAATCCTTCTTCATGACATGGCTAAATGATTGACATTTTCCAGCCATGTTTGAGATGAACCTCCTTAAATATGCTAGCTTTCCTTGAACATTTTTAAACTCATAAATGTTTTGTGGCTCAGGTATCTTCACAATTGCATCGATCTTAGTCTGTTGAATTTCAATTCCATGTTGTCGGCAATGAAGACAAGGAACTTTCCAAAAGTAACTGTAAAGGCACAGTTTAGTGGACTCATCCTAAGTTGATCTCTTCGAAGCAACTAAAATTCCATTCTTAGGCCTTTCAAGTGGTCATTCCTTATCCTTGACTTCACCATTAAGGCATCCAAATAAAAATCAATATTTTTATAGATTAGGCCATCAAATATGTGTTCATATCCCTTTGATAAGTGGAACAAGAGTTCTTTAATTTGAAAGGCATCACCTTAAGGAAATAAATACGTTTAAGCATATTAAATGCAGTGAGCTCTTCACCTTTTATTATCATGCAGATTTGGTTATAGCCGGATGAAGCATCCATGAAAGACATCACTTTATAACCAGTGATATTATTAATCATTAAATCTAGAATAGAAATTGGAAATCATCCTTAGGGCGATATTGAGATCTCTAAAGTCGATACTCACAGAAACAATACTTGAAATCCATATGTGGTATTTGACTTCATGAATAAAGATAACTTTGATAAGTTTTTTAACCTAATTTTTAATCAATGGAACTAATTCTAGCCTAAAGCGCCTTTAGTCTTACTTAATAGGATAAGCATCATTCTTACCAACTGATGTAATGCCATTTTTGGATCTAAGCTACGCACTCCTTATAACTCCAAGAGAAGACATCCTTATATTCTTTGAGTATGTCTATATAAGAAATTTCTTTATTTATTACTAGAAAAGTGCCCAAGTAAGTTGGTCTTGAGTCTTCATCAGTACCAAGATTAACTTCTTTCAAGGGATCTATTATGGCTTTTACTTCTTTTTTTCAAGTTGTGATGGAGCATCTTCAGCATCTTAATCCTCTTGTGGATGATTGTCATTGATAGATTTATGGCAACACTGGGAAATATTTTCCAGCTCTTTATCAATATTTATTGTAGATGAGACATCACTCTCATTTTGGTTTGTAATATGATATGAGGATCCAACACTTTCTTTATTTTCCTCATATTTATCGGTATAAACCACAGTATAAGCCTTTTCTTTTAACACACCTTGTATGAAACCCTTAGTTTTATTTGTTGCCTCATTCTAGAAGGAATCAAACTTTATAAATCTTCCTATATCTTATATGAATAGTGCCTTGTTGTGTTTAGACAACTTCTACGGCGCTTGCTACTTTTCTTTGTATTTAGTGGACCCAATATCTCAAACACAAAAGCTCTTGTAATTGATTCTCCCAGTCAATCAAAGATGTGAGGCCTAGTGTACTCTTCTTCTATAGTGAACAACCCTTCTTATAGAAATATGAACTCGAAGTACCGATGTGTATCCTAAGACTTTACGTGCCTACCTAGTTGTACTTTCTAATGGAAGCTTTCCTAACCTTGATGGATCATTAATATTGTATCCAACCTTTAAAAATAAAATGTAAGCATTTGGATCAAAGCCTTCTTTTGTATATTTTATAGGGAGCATTATATTACTTCGTAGATTTTGAGCCACAAATTTTCCATTTAGCCTTGAGGATGGTTTTATTGCATCAATCTTCTTGATAAGTATAATTAACTCCCCCCCAGACACACACACACCAATATATTATCTTAGGCATTGAATGATAATCTTTCTCTTTCTTTACCTTTAGTACGTAATGGATCACAAGAGTTAGATTTTTCTTTTAAAATATGACATTTCGCTTATTTGAATAGGGGGAGGCTTCTTGGTGGCAATTTTTTTTAAAACCACTGCTACCTTCTTAGCTGCAAGATCATCATACTTGGTTGTTGTGACATCATCAACCCTTCATAATTTTTCAAATAAGATTTTACATCAGCAAGGTGTAACACAACTTTGGTGCATAGCTTATTATCGGAAACTATTTTTCTTTGCACTCTGCCTTCGAGATACTTCAAGCATTGATAATAAGAGAATGAGACAATTTTGTTCTCAAGCACCCAAGGCCTACCAAGCAATATATTGTATGAAGTCGTGGCATTGATCATATGTATCAATGCATTTGATTGCAAATCATCCATATGAATCCCTAACTTGATATATCCTCTAGCCCTATAACCCTCTTAGTTGAACCCCTGGATCATTAAATGACTTTCAGTAAGTTCATCGATAATGATGCTAATTTCTTTTATTGTACAAATAGGTAGAATATTAACTCCAGATTCCTCATCTATCAAGATTCTATTTATATTTTTTCCAAGAACATGACCCTACCATAAACAACAGATGGTTGTGTAGGGGTTTCACCAAGCAAAAGAACATTATTTCTAAAGGTGATTTTTGTATCACATACATGCGTCTTTATAACATCTTGGATTTTTCAAGATAGAAATCAAACTGTCATTCCAATGTGTGTAAACTCTAATCCAAAGATTTATATTTGAATATATGTGTCATGATCATTATCCAAGTGGGAAGAGTGCTTATATTGTCAAAAATGGTTCATAGAAATCACTTAGAGCAAAGTTAATCTAAGAGCCTTGGATTCGGCTAAAATTTGGTGTTCAATCCTACAAGATTCAACTTTGCACATGCGTAACATTTTACATATATTAAATTTTGCACCTGAAGACCCACCAAATTATAGATAATTGAATTAGCTTTCCAACAATACCAATTTCTCTTTAATTCGATACCAGAGCAAACAGTTATGACCATGCTAAGGCCATGCATCATATGGAAATCACAAATAGCCACTAGATGAGGTGTGCCATTGGTATGTGCCTCACAACCTAAAGTGTGTGATCGACGTGCACCGTACAATAAAAGCAAAGTGTCAAAGGTTGCTCCATTTGACTTTTATTAAGGGTGTTGAGGTCTTTTCATACTCCTAAACCATCCCAAATCATTCTTAAACATATTAAGGGCTTTAAAATACATTGTTTCCTGCTTTTTTATGAGATTAACTTATGTAAACCCTTCTCCCTTCCCAAGAACAAGAAATTCAAGCCTCTCTTCCCAAGAACATATAATTCAAGCTTTTTTTCTCACGAATTCAAGGACTCAAGTTCCAATTTCAAGCTTTCTTCAAGAATTCATTCAATTAAGGTATGTGGGATATTCATTAATGGGTCCTTTTCACCTATTGATCCCAAAAACCCTCTCTTCGATTAAAATATGGATTTTTCCTTCATTATGGAATTTCATATGTTTAAGATGAGTTTAATTCGTTCTTTTTCTTAGTAATTTGAATTCAATCCACGTCCATATATGATCCCATGAAAAATTAGGTTATTTCATATTTTAGATTTCAATTTCCCATGTCATATTTAAGTGATTTCATGTTACAATATCAAATATTGTATTAAACCATGTAAATATGTTGTTCTCTCTTATTTAACACATTCTCATGTTTAAATTCATAATTCTCGCCTATTTATTGAAGTATCCTAAGTTTTGGGTCTTTAAACTATGTTTCCATACCACTATTTTAAGCCTTGTTATTGAATTCTATAATCATTGTTGGAGAGTTATAAACACTCGATACCTATTTGTTAATACATGTATTTATTTTCAAGTTACAAGTCTGTCAGCTTATGTTTCCATTATTATATTCAGATTTCCATTTTCATGTTGAGCACTTATTAGTATAATATCATGTCATGTTAGACCCATAATAATACCAGTTTTATTCAGTTGGGAGTAGGATTTAGCATCGAGCAAACCTAAGGATGAGGGATCACCTGCCAGTTAGGACTGGGTCCTTAGTAACATTACCTAAGTTCCAAAACTACGTAACCATCTTAGGATTATGAGATGTCACCCACCAGTTTAGGACTGACACTCTCTTAGGGGTCAAGCGTTAGTTTAGGTCTGACTCCCTAGGTCCTTTGGTACTTCAGATTAGTGGATCCACATAGCCAGTATTGGTACCCATGGCAAGGTATTGACACCCTTCCAACTGGAGCTACAGGTTGAACCTCGATTAGCTCAGTTTTGGGTATTTCGGTTACATGATAGCTCCCATAGTTTTAGTTTGTACTCAGTCTATACAAGTTCAACTTTTCTTGACCAAGTAATCAGATTTTAAGTTATTCAAATTATTTCAGTACATGTTTTACTTGGCCATGCAATCTGTGTTTTATATGTTCATGTATTCATGCTCTGTATCCATACATGATCCTCTATTCAGTGTTGTAGAATATTCAGTTTTACATAAGATTTATATATAGTATTCATGTTTTACCACTTCCTAGCTTCAATTCTACTTATTCTACAAAAGTAATGATTTAAGAAACAAAGTGAAGTAATTCACCAGCTTATCAGATTATGTTTGTTACTCATGTTTCAAGATACTTAAGCTTTTATTTGATTTCAGTATCTTTGTGAGTCTACCTGCACTTAGCATGCATGTTTTAAGATTATGTATCTAATCAATTTTACTTATTGCATTCACCTCGAAACACCCTAGGATTTGGACCCTTGCAAAATTTCCTTGGTTTTGAACTTTTGGACTTGGTACAACTCAAGGGTACCATTCGTACTCTTGGATATGAGTTAGGGATGGGTAGGTGCTTACTCGTCTACTAGGAAGTGTGTCTATCTTTGTTACTACCCAAGGTACGACTAAACTAGGTACGAGTCATATAGAAGGATACGAGGGGTGAAAGGTAAGTCGTACGTTTCTTGATTAGTTGGTCTTCGAGAATTTGTCCATGGTACGAGATGTGGGTATGGTTTGGTGTACCACTGATGCCTTTATGTACGGGTTAAGTAGGTGAAGGCGTATAGGAACCAGTATGTAAGGTCTTGGTAAGGTCTTAGGTACGAGTTGGGGCACCACTTATACCCTAAGGTACGAATGACATGGGTAAGTCATACCCTATATCATTGTAGACACGTGATTTTTTACCCTCCCAAATTTTTACCTATTTCTCGATATTAAATATTTATATTTTGGTCCAATATTTGTTTTAGCTTTTATTTCATTTTTAATAAGTTTTAGTTGAAAATAAAATTACATTTTTGAAATATTTATTTTTATTTTTATTTTTATTTGTTATGTTTATTTTTAACATAATATGAAAATTTCAAAAAATATATATTTCTCTTTTAATTTTAATAAGTAAAATAGTAGTTTTATTATTCTCTTAATAATATTTATTTTTATTTTAGATTATTACAAGCTTTTATTATTTTTTTCAAATATAAAAATGAATTATTTAATATTCTTTTATCATTATTATTATTTATTTTATATATATTTAAAATTAAATTAAATTGAAAAAAAATTATCCTAATCTACCCCCATACCGAAAAACCACCCCAACTTCTCTCCCACTATTCCCTAACTTCCCACTACACACATGCACTATATATCTACATACACGGATAGAGGACAGAAGGGGGAACACAGTTTTAGTAAAGAGAGAAGAGGGACATGGACGGATAGAAAACCAAAAAAAAAACACAAAAAAAGAGTAAGGCACAGATCAAACAAGAGATGGAGGGAAAGAAAAAGAGGACAATATTTAAGGCGGAAGACACACGCACATATGCACAAAGGGAAGGAGAAGTAACTTAGAGAAAAACAAGAAAAGAAGAGAGGAAAATGGGTATACAACAAGTTAGAGTTTGAGGTTTGGGTTCGTGATTTCAAGTTGTTTTTTTTTTCTATTGTTGTGAATTACTTTCACAAGAGATAACACTCTATTTTTCTTTGTATAATGTAATATTATGATTATGCGAAATTTGATTTCAACATTATGAGGTGGAGTTGCTCATATTTTATATTTGTTTTTGTAATATTGAAGTATATTCAAATCTTTGTTATGATTAAATTTAGAGTGATATTTGATATAATATATGATTAATGAAATATATTCAAATTTTTTGTTATGGTTAAATGTGGAGTGAGATTGATATTATGTATGATTATTGTGTGCATGCATGTCTAATGCCTACCCTTAACTTCCCTTTCACTGTCTCAAAATTATATATATTCTGAAATTACAGATATTGGTTAAATAATATGTTTAATTGTGTCTTGCTACTTATTTTTTATTTTTGTTTATTTTTTTATTTTTTTCTTTCGAAATGTGTATATTTAATTTTCTGCAATACGTATACGATTATGAGTGCTTCTTATCTTGGTTTAGTTAGATTTTTGTTCTCCTATAGTGATTAATCTTTTAGGTAATATCAATGTGTTAGTATGTATGTGTTAGATTTGGTTTGTCTTATACTATTATTATTATTGCTACGCATATATAGTATATTTGAAGCATGATTTAATTTTCATCTGATTTTTAGTATGAAATTTTTCATAAAAGCTCTAGTTTTAATGCCATTACTCATTCATCTAGGGTAAACCGAATTTGTCTTGTTTCTTATACTCGTATAAATGTCCTTAACATATGAAATGTTTATAATGACCAGATTTGAAAAAAATATTATTTGTTTAAAATAATTCTTTCGTTTTGATTGTTAAGTCTTAAGAACATGGTCCGGATTTGTCTATTGTTCGTTCAAAGAAATAAATGGGTTTGATATTTTCGAGTATTGTCACTAGCTTTAGGCCCGATCAAATTAATGAGAGTATGTGAATGAGATACGATTTTATTCAAGTCCTTTCATAATTGATAAAATAAAAAGAAATAAGATAATATTAGCAAGTGAGCGAGATGGGATACGAATTTATTCTAAACTCCATCATATAAATGAAAATAAAAGATAGGAAAAACTCATTTGTAAGGGAGCAAGGCGAGTTACGAAATAATTCAAGATTCATTGAAAAAATAAAGAGCGAAAAAGAAAAAAAATAGAGAATATGAGATTGTTTCGAAGTCATAAGAGACGAACGAATACCTTTGAACACTAGATAAGCTTTAGACATGTTTAATATATCTGTCTCGATAAAGAAGGCGGCGTACGCATCTTTCTGAGACATTAAGGAATAATTCAAGGATGCAATAATGCACCTTGGTAAAAATCATTCTAAAAAATTAATTCCCACTAGCTTAATCAAGAGGTATAAATAGACACTAGATATTAAAATGAGTGAATTTAGTCTTTAACATAATTTATCAAAATAGTTTAAGTTAACTATAAGTCAATAAGCGACCGTGCTAGAACCACGAGACTTGAGGGGTGCCTCAGACCATCTCTTCGATCAACAAAATTCCTTACCTATCTTCTATTTTTGTAAACCATAATAAAAAATCATTTATTTTAGACTAAAGATTCAAAAAGGTGGCTTGGAACACCATAACTCAATTTTAAGTGGTGACTGTATAGTTAAAATAATATTTATTCAATAACTTCACTTTAATTGAAAAAACCCTTCGACTTTGTCTCCTTCGAGCGAAAAAAAAGGGTGTGACATCTCTAGCGACTCTGCTGGGGACTAACCAGAATTCGTGCTTTTAATATTGACTTCTACTTGCTTTGATTATTTCAAATTGTGTTTTTTGGCCTAATGTTCTACTTGTTGCTCATTTATTACTTTGATATTGTTGAACAGTATTATAAATTGTCTGCTATCGTACACCCCTCTAAGTTTCTAAAAATAGGATAGAAGGAATGCAGTGCATGCATCCTACCTTTTTTTTAAATAGCCGGAGTGTCAAACCACCTTGTAAAGGATTATAGTCACACATGTGTAAGACCCCACAAAATTATTAGCTTAATTCAGTCCTTTAGGCTTGTTAAGGGGTCCAAGACTTAGAAAATTATAGCTAAGTATTCAGACTTATTGTTATTTTAGCCTTCAAAAGTTGACAATCTTATTTCACGACCTTTACATCCCTTAAATGTTAACATCTAGGTTGATTCATGATCAGGAATGTTCATAGGTATTTTCGAAAAAGTTTTAGATTTTTCAGACTTCGTTTGAAGCTCCTTTGGAATCCTAAAATAGTGGATTAACGCGATCTTGGCGTGCCACATTGACTATCGCATTGATGTATGGTTTTCCCAGCTCCCAGTGTCAATTTCCAGTGAGTCGATGCGGACTCAATGCGATGTGTTGGCTATTGCATTGATGCAAATGATGCGGTGCGTCGATGGTACAGTTTTCAGTCATTAAAAGACCAGGTTCTTGGGGGTATTTGGGTCTTTTTTTTCCAACCTTCAGGCCCTAAAAACATAAAATTTAGCCCTAATTCACCAAAGAATACTCACTTTCTCTCAAAATCTCTTAAGAACAAGCGTTAGAGTTTTCAATTCAGGATTCAAATCCCAAGAATTCTACCATCAATCTCTAAAAATTCCGGCACTAAAGTATGTAAAGTGTTTATCCAAGGGTTTTCTCCACCCTTGGTGTCCAAGAATCTCTTTTGAACTTCAAGTAATTGGTTTTATGATTTCCATGTTTGGAATTAAAGTGTACCCGTGATTGCTATTTGGATTAAGTTCCTATTTCATGATTATATATATATATACATACATACATATATATATATATATATATTATCTGAAATTGATCATTATGTGTGTAAATTCATGTGAATCCACGATAAACCCTTGAATTGTACAATTATAATTAAATTATGATGCTCACTTTGTCAATACTATGTGTATATATTGTGCTCACTAAGTTCTTAATAAATTATCCATGTGAACTATTAAGAGAATGAAATCATGTCGAGTTAGCTTATGTGCAATTTATATTGTGCAAGTGTTAGTCAAAATGCCCCAATGAATGAATGATGATCAAGTACTTAGCTAATATGCTTCAAGTTGTGCCATATCTCTTAATTTATGCTATCGAGTCCTGGGGGTACTAGTACCTGACAATTTAGCTAATTATTTAGAGCCATGGTCAGTCATAGTACAGTTATAGTTATGTCACTATCAGTAGTACTCTCAGTCAGTTACAAGACTCGGGAAAATTCAATAGTACTCAGTAATCCGTCTCAATTCAGTATTCATTTTAGAGCATAGTAGTATCCAATTCAGAACTCAGTAAACTTAGTTAGTTCACATAATTCAGTTAGTAATCAGTTCAGAACTCAAAGAACTAAGAATTAGTCCAGTTCAGTTTAGTAAAATCAGCTCAGTTCAGTTATACAACACAATCAGTAAACAGCTCAATACAACCTAGTACAGTCTAGAATTTAGTCCAGTGTCTACTCAGTAGGGAATAGTATTCATCATTGAGTGAACCCAAGTATGGGGACTCCCAGTGCCTCCAGTGGGCAGCGCTCAAATAGGCTTTATGTACTTCAGTTCAGGAAAGATCAGAAAAGTTCTCCTGATGCGGTCACTGGTATGTTAAATACCTCCAATTTATATGTTTATGTATCATCATATCCAGGATTTTCTATGTCAGGTGTAACTCTTTGTATAACAGTTAACTTTAAGGTCAGACCGGATATTAACAAAACCTTTCTCAGCCTCCACCCTAGTGGATCAATCTATGATAGCCCGATGGGTATATAGGAACTGTCTGGTTATGATATCTTAGGAAGTCAAGCTTCCAAATTTCAGTAGTAATATTAGTATGTGCATAAGAGTAATGGGTGGCAATGATACCCAACCCATCTTTACCTCAGTTCAAATCTTGTACTTTAGTCATGACGATACATATGCATACTTTACATTAGATCCATGAACACATCTTATATTCACATACTTTCCATATAGTTGTGTGCATTTCCAGTTCTTAGTGTAAGGAGCTCTAGTTCACCCAGCAATACGAATTATATTTCGTGAAATCATGAACCTCAAACTCAGGTCATGCAGCTCATGACTTCTGCACTCATTCCTTACAGTATGTTTAGTCCCAGTTACCATACCAATCATTGTCTAAGTTACAGTCTTAATTATATTTATCTCAGTCCCAGTATCATCGAGTAATCAAATCAGAAACTCCATTCAGTTTCAGGTTCGCTTGACCATAGCGTACAGTTATCAGTTATTTATTTATCAGTATTTTAGTACCTTAGTTTACAAACTATTTTAGAATCATATTATACATTTGGCCTTCCATTCTCAAATAATACAATTTTCATGAATTCATGCTCAATTATCTCATGTTACTCAGTTAGTCCTTACCTTATATGAATAATGCTCTACAATTTTAGTCCCTTTATTTAGATTAAGTATAGTTCAATTTTACATGCCTAGTATTCAACTATCAGTTATCCAATTAATCAGATAAGTTAGTTTATTTATGCATTCATGTGCAGCACCCATGAGAAAATTTTTCAGTAATCCTAGGTGAAGTGTCGTACTAAGGTGGAGAGTATAGTTGAGAATACGTTTTTAGTATAAGTTAGTCTGTAAAGCCAGTAATTCAGTATTAGCAGTCAAACAGACAAGTTTGTACGGTGTGGTTTCCACCTTTCTATCTAGTCACCCTATCCGAATATCTCTTGAATGTAACTATTCTAAGATGGACCAACCAGGTAGCTACGTGTTCAGCTCAATTCATATATCATGTCTTACTTTCATATCCAAGATATTTAGTCATGATTCAATTCGTAGGTTCTTTGTGTATCGCCCCAGTTTTCCTTCGTATCTCAGCCAAGTCATCATTCTTCAATGGACATAATGTCCCAAGGGGAAGATGCACTATAACCCCAAGCTTTCATGTCCTAAAATTTCCAGTTCTCTTCACAAAACAAATCCAATTTAGAGTAGTAGGTACTCATAAGTTGACCCTCAAGTTCCAATCTCAGTTGTAAGCCACGAATTCAGAGGGCCTCAGTTCAGTTCATGATATTCAGTTCATGTATCATGTTCTAGTCTCAGTCATGTTCTCATGTTCTAATTCATGCATACTCGAAAAATGATCTTGAGTTCATCAGTATTTTTTAATTTAAGTAACAATTTTCCTTGAACTCATTCAGTTTCATGTTCAGATTTTAGTTACAAACTTGGTATCAATTACAATTGCACAATCAGTCATATATTCATGGTTCACTTTAGTCATGTATTCATGCATCAGATATGCATGTCCAGTATAATAAAATTAACTTATCAGTATTCTTAATTATGCATTCATGAATCATGTTCAGATGTGTCCTCATGCATTAGAAATGCATGTTCAGTATGAAATTCAGTATGTCAGTAGTGATAATCAGATTAGCATATTTTAGATGTTCATGTTCAGTAAGTAAGTTCATTCTACCAGTATTTTTTGGTTAGTCAGTCTCATTCAAGGATGAATGTTCCCAAGGGGAAGATAACGTAAGATCCCACAAAATTCTTATCTTAATTCAGTCCTTTAAGCTTGTTAAGGGGTCCCAGACTTAGAAAATTCTAGCTAAGTATTCATACTTAGTGTTATTTTATCCTTCAAAAGTTGGCAATCTTATTTTGCGACTTTTATATCCCTTAAATATTGATATCTAGGTTGATTTATGATCAGTAATGTCCATAGGTGTTTTCGGACAAGTTTCGGATTTTTTTATCTTTGTTTGAAGCTCATTTGGAACCCCAAAACAGTAGATCAACGCGATCTTTGCACGCCACATAAACTATTGTGTTGATGGATGTTTCCCTCTAGCTCCCAGCATTAATTTCAAGTGAGTCAATACAGAATAGACGCGGCGTGTTGGCTATCATGTTTATGCCAATGATGCGGCACGTCGTACTGAGCGTCTATGATACATTTTTAAGACATTAAAAGACTGCGTCCTTAGGGGTATTTGGGTCTTTTTTTCCCAACCTTCAGCCCTCAAAAAGACTAAATTTATCCCTAATTCACTAAAGAATACTCACATTCTCTCAAAATCTCTCAAGAACAAGCCTTAGGGTTTTCAATTCAAGATTCATATCTCAAGAATTCTACCATCAATCTCTCAGAACTCAGGCAACAAGGTATGTAAAGTATTTATCCAAGGGTTTCTTCTTTCCTTGGAATCCAAGAATATTTTCTGAACTTCAAGTAATTGATTTTATGAATTCCATGTTTGGAATTAAAGAGTACCCATGATTGCTATTCAGATTAAGTTCCTAATTCATGATTATATATATATATATATATATATATATATATATATTTCATGTGAAATTGGTCATTATGTGTGCAGATTCATGTGAATCCATGATAAACCCTTGAATTGTGAAATTAGAGTTGAATTATGATGTTCACTTGTTGTTCAATACTATATGTATATATTATGCTTAGCAAGTTCTTAATAAATTATCCATGTGAACTATTAAGAGAATAAAATCATGTTGAGTTAGCCTATGTGCAATTTATATTGTACAAGTGTTTGTCAAAATGCCCCAATGAATGAATAATGATCAAGTACTTAGCTAATATGCTTCAAGTTGTGCCATGTCTCTTAATTTATGCTATCGAGTCCTGGGGGTACTTGTACCAAAAAATTTAGCTGATTATTTAGAGTCATGGTCAGTCATAGTATAGTAATAGTTACATCACTATCATTAGTATTGTCAGTCAGTTAAAGGACTTAGGAAAATTCAATAGTACTCATTAATCAGACTCAATTCAGTATTTAATTCAAAACATGGTAGTATCAAGTTCAGAACTTAGTAAACTCAATTAGTTCACATACTTCAGTCAGTAATTAGTTTAGTACTCAAAGAACTCAGAATCAGTCTAGTTCAGTTCAGTAAAATCAGCTTAGTTCAGCTATACAGCACGATCAGTAAACAGTTCAGTCCAGCCTAGTATAGTCTAGAATTCGGTTCAGTGTCTATTCAGTTGGGAGTAGGATTCATCACCGAGTGAACCCAAGGATGGGGACTTACCTGCCAGTAGAGAGTGAAATCCTTAGGACAAATCCTTGCGTTCTAGAACTACGTAGCCAGTGTAGGTTGAGATATCTCCCTATGAAACTAGGGTTGATATATCTTATTTGAGTTTTCCTACCAGTGAGGGTTAACGGAAGAGATTTCTGTCAGAGAGGGATAGCTCATAATTCATACCCCAAATAGTTAGAGAAGGGGCACGTCGGTTAGATAATTACCTCCTACAGTCTCAATTTTAGATTCAGTCTCAGTATATAACTCAGTTCAGTCCTACAGATTCAGGACTGTCAGATACAGTCACCCAGCTCAGTTTGAAACTCAGTGTTGTTCCAAAAAATTTAGGACTATTAGTTACAGTCATTTAGATAATTAGTAATACAGTATTAGTAAACTCAGATATCAGATATCAGTATATAGACTGAATACTCAGTATTATCACAATCTCAATTACAGTCTATGTATTCATGGATATACTCTTATTCAATCATACTTATGTTATTAAGTTAGTATTGTGCATGTATATGAACCCATGCATTTCATCCTACCTCATTGTGTATACCAGTACATTCAAAGTACCGACGCATGCTTTTCTTTGTGCTATGTTGTCTTATATCATAGGTTCATACGCACGGGCTCCAATGCACCCTTAACAGTTCAGGTTCTCAGCTTTCAGAGTAGTGGTGAGTCCTCATAGTTTGAGTACATACTTATTATTTATAGTACTTCAATTTTATTTTAATAGATGGATTTAGTTGGAGGCTTTTCCTATCAACTCCACAGTTAAGACTGTTAGAGGCTTTTTCAGACTAGAGTATTTTTAGACAGTTGTTCAGTTTTCAGTACTTATATTCAGTTTTAGTATTTTGATACCGCATTCAGATTTATTTAAAAATTAAACCTTATGTCATATATTTACGCCTATTTCCAAAATTATTATAGTATTTATTACACAGGTATTGTATTAGGTTCCAGTCATGGGTTAACTTGTGGTCCTTCGGGATTCCGAGCACCATGTAGCATCCGGGGTACAGACTCGGGGTGTTATAACATGTTAGGTGGGGTTTTGATCAATAATAAAGTCTAAATAGCACTGCTACCAAATAATTTGTCGCTCCCCGACTCGAGAGTCTGCTCGAGTAAGTCAATCTAGACACTTATCCCTATTAGGCTAAACTTAGTAGAACTGATACTTAGAATCAGGTTATCCCTATTATTTTCCACTTTATTTGCATCATATGCATTTGACTTAGGGGGAATCGACATATGGGCTGAGTCTATCTAGGATAGGTGACCCTCTTTATAATGACAAACATGTACATCCTACGTGTTGTTTGACATTTATTTGGAAGACCATCTGATTGTTGGCTGCCTTTAGGCAACTTGGTGAAATGCAAGAAAGTATTGTATCATAAAATTTAATGAATCCTTCTTTGAAAAAATTAAAAAAAAAATATCTAGTATTTAAGGTCTTCATGAACTACGAGGGTCTGATTCTCACTCTTTAGTGGGATACGTAGGAAATCCTTCTCAGGATACGCCCTTGTCTTTTAAAAATTATTCACAGATTTATTGAGGGATATTTTAAAAATGACTATTTTCATTAATATTATTATTTTATCTTACTTTTTTTCTTTCTTCTATCTTAATCTCAAATTTAATTTTTATACATATCTTAATAGCCCTGAACCTTTAGGGGGAGCTAAGTTTTAATAAATTAATAAAACTTGTAAATATATAGCTTAATAGTCCTGAATCTTTAGGGATCATGAGGCTAATATTTTACAAAATAAAAAATTTATATAAATCTTAACAGCCCTAAACCTTTAGGGGTCTTGAGGTTGAGTTTTGTATGACATATATTTCAAGAACTACGCACACCTGTTTCTTATCTTAGTGAGATACGTAAGCAACCCTTCATGGTTTCAGTGATCTTTAAAAAAAAGGTTGTCTTTCCTTATAAACAAAAAAGAAAAGAGTTTTTATCCTTACATAAAAAGAAATTAATCAATTTTCAGAAATTAAAAGAAAATGTGTGTTTTTTATCATTATTAATAAAAGATATATTTCAAGAAAAAAAAAGCAACCCTTATCGGGTTCGGTGATTTTTTTTAAGAAAAAAATTAAAACTTATGAACTCGACACATTTATTTTCTCCAAAATCAAAATAGTATTCAGGTGGTTAGTTTGTGGTTAAGTTGGCATCTCATCCATACAACACCAGGTCCAAAGATAAGACAAGACAACCCACAAAAAGAATGCAAAACCTAAGATAAGGTGGTATAAACTGTTAGAAATGTAGAATAAGATGAGAAGTTAGAGAAAATATTAGAAACATTCAAGGATTATGAGAGAAAAAGAGTGTATCTTACAAGGATTTGTACATGTTTCCCAATGTTCACTTGTGTCTAGGGTTAAAAACACCAAAGTTGGACAAATACAAGGGGAATAGGATCCTTTAGGTCATTTGAAAAGGTTTTATAATCAACTAAGATGATCAAGGAAACAAAAACTAACGATAGCTTACTTTGGAGAGAGTCTGGTGGGGATCAATAGTTTCAAAATGGTTTGGGATACTTTGGGGTTAAGAAGAAAAAATGATGAAGTAGCAATGACTGTGGAGTCTAAGGCTGACATGCAAATAAATGCCTAAGATGTCAAACTTGGCAAGTCAGAAGTCACGTTGCTCCCTACAAGAAGAGAGCTTTGGTAGTTTTTTTTGTTTTCCTTTCTGTTACCCAAATTATTTTAGAGTTATAGTTCGGGATCTATCTTGTCTTATTTTTTTATTTTTTTAATCATTCTATTCAAATCCTTTTGTCTTTTTTGTCAAAAAAATATTATGTCTCTTTTAATTTTTTATTTAATATATATAGTGTTTGTTCATCTTTTCTTTCTTCATATAGTTCTTTCTATGAAGATTCTAGTGATATGATATGAGTGATGAATTTTCACCAGATCTTAAAACCTAATCTAATCTTGAAACATTCGACCAAGAAGATAGAGTTAAAAGGAAAAAGCATATAAGAAAATAAGTAAAGTGATTAGCTATTTGGGGACCTAGTTACAGCCTCACTTGAATATATTAAGGCAATCACTTTGCAAATAAAAAATGACTTGGTCTTCAAAAAAAAGGTTCATCTTAAGCTTTTTGAATAAGATCAACCAGAGGATATACAGTTTTTATTTCCAGGAAAAGAAAAAAGATGTTAGCTCCCTAAAAAAAGATGAGTCATCTTTATTAGGAAAGTACACAACAAATGGACTGTATGTGTTATAAGCATGCAAGAACTGACACACGTCCATATGCTTAGTGAAAGTCAGTGTTGAAAAAGATATGCATGATCTCATGTTTCACTCTCAGATTGTATGTTATGGACTTGCATTTATAAGGATTGATATGACGAAGGCATTTTATTCTACTATCCAAATATTGTGTCATCCTTTGTTATCCTTTTGAGCTTTAGTTTTATTTTCATCCGTGCCCCTATTTTGAAATAAATATAGAGTATGAAAAATCCAAAGAAACAAAGTGCCAAGAAATAAAAATAGAGTCAAAAAATCTCAAAAAGAGAAAAGTTGAAAAAAAGAAAAGAAAAAAAAGAGTAAAAAAATCAAAAAAAAAAATAAGATGCCTGAACTACATTTGACTTGATTCTTGCTAAGACAAGATACGTAGGCAGCCCTTCTCTGGGGTTCGATCCAACCAAGTGAAAATTAAAGTTACCCAGTATGAAATAAAACTGGGGCAAAAATTATTTTTCTTAAAAGTTGATTCTAAAAGTTGTAGGGTTAACCCAATATCATGTATATTTTTTTGCATCATACCACCTTTTTTTTTATAACCCTTTCCAAAAGTTAAGTTACACTCAAAGAAAGACCTTTATATCGATCTTTGAGAATGTCAAGGCTAAATATGTTTGAGTGCATGTTGTTTCATACTTTAGGCATCGTTTTCCTTAAAAAAAGAATTAAATAGAGAGAGTCTTATTGTTGAAAACCCTTTTGGGAACCATAAAGCAATGGTGAGTTGAGAAGAAATGAAAGTGAGATAAGCGCATTGGCAAAAATGCATTGAGGTGCCACCAGCCGAAGGAGGATTGTAATCTAGAGGGAGCATGTTCGAGAATGGCTCTATTTCAAACTCAATAAGTAGGTAAAAGTTGGAATGTTAGTGTGAGTAGATCAGGTTGTTTAATTCAAAATGCTTGTCATAATTGTTGGAATCGGCTACCACACTCAGATAAATTTTTCCTTTTGACGTTTCAAAAAAAAAAGATGCCTATTGTCTTTTCCTTTTCTTTTATTATTTTTATTTTTATTTTTATTTTTATTTTATTTTTTAATTTTTATATCATTGTTTACAAATGAAAAATCATCATCATCTTTTGTATATTTTTTAGTCGAATTCAAATTCAAGTCAAATGAGGAAGGACTTCAAAACTTTCTACCAATTATTTCAATTGTACAAAGCAATAAAAAGGGCTGACACAAAGATAACATATTTTAAAATAAAGTAAGTTACTCAAGAATGCTTATGACCTGATTGGTTTGGACTCCTGGAAAGACTAAAGGTGTATTAGAAGTTGAACCCAGAGGCATTATGCAAGAAAACTATGATTTGAGTCGAGAGACTCAGTGGTCAGAATTTGGGGTCAGAAGTACAACAAGTCAATGAATACTTATGAAGGATTGGAAAAGGAGTTGAGCATAGAAAGTGCAAGAGCGGTCACCTCAAAAGCCAAATGCCACAAACCAACCACCATATGTTTTAAAACTCATAATTTTTCTTTATTTGAAATAGAGATGGGATGTTCTTTTCACATTAAAGTTTTCAAAAAAAGGATACAATTTCACACTTCTGTCAAAGAAAAAATCATGGTTACAGCACATAATGTTGGATCTCAGTTATGGTAAATTTTATTCTTTACGAGATGAACTTACCAAAGTTATTCCAGGCTTTGATTTATCCTTTCATTATATTTTTTAAAACATTAAGAATCGATGACACATACAAATTTTTTCAATACAAATTGGGGCAAAAATGTTTTATGTGTGTTGTATCTGAACTTTACTTTCTACTCAGGATCCTCCTGAAGAATGGAAATTTATTTATGCTCAGGACCCTCCTAAAGAATGAAAATTTATTTTATGCTCAGGACCCTCCTGAAGAATGGGAATTTATTTATGCTCGGGACCCTCTTGAAGATGGGGATTTATTTATGCTCAGGACCCTCCTGAAGAATGAAAATTTATTTTATGCTCAGGACCCTGAAGAATGGGAGTTTATTATATGCTCAGGACCCTCCTAAAGAATGAAAATTTATTTATGCTCAGGATCCTCCTGAAGAATGAAAATTTACTTTTATGCTCAGGACCCTCCTGAAGAATGGGAATTTATTTATGCTCATGACCCTCCTGAAGAATGGAAATTTATTTTTTGATCAGGACCCTCCTGAAAAATGAGAATTTATTTATGCTTACAACCCTCTTGAAGAATAGAAAATTATTTTATACTCATGACCTTCCTGAAGAATAGAAATTATTTATGCTCAGTACCCTCCTAAAGAATGGAAATTTATTTTATACTCAGGACCCTCCTGAAGAATGGGAATTCATTTTATTCTCAGGGCCCTCCTGAAGAATAGGAATTTATATTATGCTCATGAACCTCCTAAAGAATGAGAATTTATTTATGCTCAGGACCCTCCTAAAGAATGAGAATTTATTTTTGTGCTCAGGACTCTCCTGAACAATAGGGTGAAGATTCTTCTATAGTGATTAATCTTTTAGGTAATATTATTGTGTTAGTATGTTCGTGTTAGATTTGGTTTGTCTTATAGTATTATTATTATTGCTAAGCGTATATAGTATATTTGAAGTATGATTTACTTTTCATCTTATTTTTAGTATGAATTATTCATAAAAGATCTAGTTTTAATGTTATTACTCATGCATCTAGGGTAAACCGAATCTGTCTTATTTCTTATACTCGTATAAATGTCCTTAAAATATAAAATATTTATATTGACCAAATTTTAAAAACTATTGGAGAAACTTACATAAATCCGTAAATCTTTAAGTGATATTACAAAAAATCCCGACTATTTTGTAAATTATATTTTATTGTAATTTTTTTAAATAGTTAAACATATGTTAAGCAGTGATACGTATAAAAAAGTGATACATTTGAAAGAAATCAGTTCTTTATTTAAGGAAGTAATGGATTTTCTCTGATTTCAACAACACAAATCATGCCTAAACTGTTACAAACGTTAGAAATGTTGTGCCAGTTGACAAGAGCTCAAAATTGAAGAAACCCAAAAATTTTGATGCAAACCAGATTATAAACTAAATTTTTTGGAATTAGGGAAAAAAATTGATCTTCCTTCTTAATTTTCTGACTAACTTCAATGGAACTCGTGATTGTTTTGTTGTATTATCCTGGGGAATGAATTGCAGAAACTAGGTACGATAACTATCGGATTGACGGTATTGTAATTCATGAAAAAACATCATACCATGATTTAATGGACACTATATCAATTCAATTGAAAATTGGCGTATCTCTGAAAAGAATTCATGCAAAATATGTTATTCAAGGCAATTCATCAGCGTTGCAGATTCATAATGATATGGCTGTGAAACTTTTTCTCCAGATTCTAAAATAGGAAACTATATTTGAAAAGTATCCATTGTGTATTACGACGAGTCATATTGTAATTTATAGTGATGATTTCGACATGGATGATATGGCAATTGAGTGCTATGATATTATTGAGTCGTTTGAACTTGTTATAGCTGTAGCTGGTAATATTGAATCTCTGCTAGTTATTTATATGGATGGTAAGTGATTGTTATAATGGTGTAGTAACGGTCAATAAAACGTATGAAAACAAACTACTCTTGTATTGGTAATGCGTAACTATGCAATCAAGCACGGTATAATTTCAGAGCTGAGAGATATTACAAATAGAGGTTTGATTTTAGGTTTCCAACGTCAATTTCTAATTTAATTCGCAATTGATACATTTGGAATTTTTAGTGATACATTTGCATAATTTGCACAGAATTGTGTTGAAATGTAGATTTAGATATTGTTTGTTGTAATACATAATTCATATAAAAACTTGCTTACTATGAATTATGGTGTTTTTGGATAACGCATAACCAGTTTGTAAAGTGATTCATAAGAATGATATATTTATTATATTATATTTTTAAAATGGTGATTCATATGGTAGATGGTGTTATTGTGTCAGCAAAAATGGTGATACATTTAATCTAAGTTTACTAACGCATAACAACTATACTTTGATTCATTTGAATGATAAATGTATGATCATTGTAATTGATAAATAGTAATTCATATGGTAACGCATAACAATGTTTGTGGTTTATAGAGTAAAAGTGATTCATATGCATGATACATATGTCATTATTTTTTGTTAAATGGTGATTCATATAATAACATATTAACGAAACTTCATATTTATGATACATTTTATTGGCATTTATCAGTTATGTCTTTCTTTGCAAAACTCCTGAATGTAGTTGGTTATTCAAGGCGTCATATAAGCTTGGTACTGATACATTCATAGTACGTACTTTTAATGATGAACACACCTGTCCATTAATGGATAGAGTCTTTGAGTAGCAGCATGCAACAATTTCTTTTGTAGGTGGAATAATAACTCCAAAGTTGTAGAACCATAAAATAATAATCAGCCCAAGAGACATTATTGAAGATATAAAAAGGGAACTTGATTTGGACAAAGATTACATGAAGGTGTGGCATGCTAATTAATGTACTTTAAAGATATTGAGAGGATGACCAGCAGACGTATATAAGAAAATGCCTTCCTATGTATACATTTTGAATTTTGTTTATCCCAATTCATATTTAAGGATGCATAAGTCTTCGGATAATCAGTTCATGTATCTATTCGTAGCACTACATTTTTTTATTAGGGGATTTGAGTATTGTACGCCTGTTGTAGTAGTAGAAAGATGACACATGAGTGCACCATATAAGGGAACATTTATTTCAGCTAGCACACTTGATGGAGCAGGTATTGCATGTAGTGATTATTTTATATTTTTCCATAAAATGATGATAATTGTTATATAAATTAGACCTAATGATAGGTTGATATTATGTTCCAGGTCATTTATTGCCGCTTGTGTATAGGGTTGTAGATTCTAAGAATGATTCCTCCTGGACATGGTTTTTCCAGCAATTTAAGTGTGCTTTCGGGGAGAGTGATAATATGTGTGTTGTCTCTGATAGACATGAAAGCATAATCAAGGCGATTAGTGTGGTGCGTCCATGTATACCACATTTTACCTATGTTTGGTATCGTTGGATTAATGTCTGCAAGAATTATAGAAAGAGTAAGGACAAGATGACCAACAAGCTTTTTTCCATGGCTAAAGCAGACAAGTTGGATGATTTTGATGAGCTTATATGTAAAGTGAGAAAGATTGACAATAGAGTAAAGGTATATCTTTAAAATGTTGTGTTTCAAAAGTGGTCACGAGTTCATGCTCCAATAAATAGGGGAGGATGATGACTTCCAACATTGTAGAATGTATCAACTCTCATCTAGTTAAGGCATGTGAACTGCCAATTTTAGATTTTCCTGAATAGGTCAGAATCTTATTTGGTGTGTGGAACTGCAAAATTAGAGATCGGTCTAACTTTCTTGCTAAAAACCCATTAGGAGGTAAGTTTCAACAAATTCTTCAATTGAACGAGGTAAAGTCATCACGTATGATGGTAAGTTATTTAATATTTATCATCCTTTAAGTAATTTGATTTACAGATTATTTTAACTTTCGGATAACATATGTATCAAAGTGATAAATTTGGAACTCATATTTATCATTTTGATACACCTGTACAAATATGCCTCCACTTGAAATCTCATTATTTATATTTAATTAATCTGTAATATTTGTAATTCATATATTACGTCGACTAACATAACTCTTTATGAAAAAATATTTTCAAATTAGGGAATCAACTAACTGCATATACGGTGTGTATGAAGAATGAAGAAAATACACTGTTTGGTTAGATAATAGAACATGCAACTGTGGTAGATTTTAGCTTGATGATATACCATACACGCATGCTATTGTTGTTTTGAAAAGCAAACATGTAAAGGAAATGAAGCCATACTGTTCTGATTACTACAAGAAGGAGACATTAGTCAAAACTTATGAAATGCTATTATATCCAATGCCTGATAAACGAGATTGACATGTACAAAAGGAGGTGTTAGAAGATGTGGTTTTTCCCCCAAAATATAAATGCCCACTAGGAATACCTAATAAAGGAAGACAAAATAAAACTAGCAAAAAGTTTTCATCAACCTCAAATCGTTGTGGCAACTGTGGGTATGAAGGTCATAACAGACTCACTTGCAACCACTTTTTATTAGAGATGTGACATCTTCTTTGAAGTTGAGTCAGATTTATTTACTTAGTTCAATGTTTTGAATTCAATAATTTGAGTTAAAAACTCAAAAATTTATTGTTTGAGATATTTTTTTACAATGGAAAATTAAATGTTGTTTTCAAATCAATGTTTTTAATTTGTAAGTAGTATTCTTTGATACAAATATGTTAGAGTTCATGATAGTTATGTGATTAATACAACCCATCCCTTTTACATTATTTATATATTTCATCAGGTGAGGTATGTTAGTGTTACATTTCCAACATGAAATTACAAAGTGATACATATTAAAAAATTTAATATTGTTATATGATTCATATCAATCGTTCATGAAATTTATGTAAATCATATTAAACTCAACAGGTCAATTGGTTATACATTTTCATCACAATGTTGACAATTGATACATATGAAAAATTTTATAATATTATATGATTCATATTAACTGTTCATTAAATTTGTGTGATTCATATTAGTAATTAAACTCAATAGGTAAATTGGTTATACATATGCAACATATTGTTTTCAGTTGATACATATTAAAAATTTTAATACTGTTACATGATTCATATTAACAGTTCGTGAAAGTTATGTGATTCATATTAGCGATTAAAGTCAACAGGTTAATTGGGGATACATTTTCAACATATTATTTTCAGTTGATACATATTAAAAATTTTAACACCGTTATATGACTCATATTAACTGATCATGAAAGTTATGTTATTCATATTAGTGATGTGTGATTTATTGTAAAGGCTATTAAATACAATTGGAATGTTGGTGATACACCTACAATAAACTGTTTACTAGTGATTCATATTAGACCATCTGTGATTGTTAACAGAATTATTATGCTACTTATCAATTGTAAGACACCTTAAATGCAACTCCAATTATCGCCAATTCGAGATTCCATATACCATAGATAGATAACTTTCACTGTCTTGGTTGGTTTATGAAACATTAGATGTCATGACACTAAAAACATAAAACACGTTGTCTTGAAATATCCAAAAATCCCCAAATGTAAGAAATAAAATATCCATAAATCAACAAACATAAGAAACTAATATCCTTATGTTACACAACAAATTCTAGACATCTACTGTTCAACATAAATCATCTCTGTATCATCAGGTGGAACTGCTGCAGAGCTCCAACAGCTAGATTATCACTACCCAATTAATGAGCATGTGAAGGCAATGTGTGGAGTAGGTGTATACTTTGAGGAACCTCTTGATGACGATGTGCCAAACGATGATGATCGCAGAATGCCTGACTCTGACGTGGAGGAGAATTCTGATGCCAACGACTCCAATAATGATTCAGACGAATGGGGTATGACCCCAGACATAGAGGAGGAGTCCGACTAACCAGGTTCTTCTTATTTATTTTCCACTGAGGGGCAGTGTGTCCCGTCTAAGTGTGGGGTGCTGGTATTTACATACTATACTTCTTTATCTACATTTGCATTTATTTATGTTTGTTTGTTTGTTTGTTTGTTTTTAGTAGTAAAAATTCTTTTTGTTAACTTTGCATGAAATTGTTCTGATAGGCAGCATGGTATTATGACAAGAGTCTGTGATAAAATCATTACTATTGAGACGTTTAGGCTCAAATTGTGACTCACTATGTAATAAGTGTGTTTCAATTCCTTCATCTGTTGGGTCAAGAGTCTATGCTACTCCCAATAAAGTTGATCATGTGCCTTGTGTGTGTAAGGATATAGTATATTCTATGTTTATGGCTGATGCTAGAACTTGCCTGGTATGTATGTAAAGCGAAATAAAGAGTGTGAGTTTAGGAGATGATTTAGGCATTTCTTTGGCAACCTATACTTGTTTACCTTCTTTTTACCTACCCATGGACATTATCCTAGATAACCATTTTTGAGCCTTTAGCCTATTTTCTTTGACAGCCTCATATGTAAGCCTGATCCATTTTTTTTCAAGACCATAATTTGATCCAAATTCCTAAGTGCTTGAAAGTGTAAAGTCATGTGACAAAATAAGAGAAAATTGGGTGAGTATGATGCTTTAAAATGTATTGGTGCTTGAAATTGTTATAAAAAAAGAATTGCTATCATAAGAGGTGTGTTATGAAAAGAAAAAGGAAAGGAAAACAGAAAAGTTAGTTATGTTTAAAATTGAAAAACAAAAGAGAAGAAAAGGGGTGGTAGAATAAAAGAAAGTAGAAAAGGTTGTTTCAAAGAAAAGTGTTAATGACATAATGTGATGTATTAAAGCGCTTAGGAACATAGTCACTATTTCTGGACAAAATAGTCCTACCCGTCCCTTAGCCTACATTACAACCAGCAAAAGACCTATTTGATCTTAAGCTTAGCATTCTGATATTTAGTGGAGCATTACACTAAGGGCAAGCCTATGGTCATCAGTTGCAGTATATGAATGCTTTGTGAGAGTGAGAGCAAGGATAATCTTATACCCATGTTTGAAATATATACAATACTTGTGAGTGATTATCGGTGACATATTGTGATACACACATGGTTGATGAGTTTTGGGTAAGTCGTGTATGATTCTTTGTGCCTTAACTTGTGGATACGAATTAGCCATCATCACGAGTCTATGTTGGAGGTTGAATGGTTTCTAGTAGTGATCCAGAAAACTACTCTTTATTGATAATTGTCGTGCCTGTCTTGATGAATATTTTGTGTTGTTACTGCGAAACCCTAAGTAGATGTTTAGATGGATATGATATTTTGTTCGAGGACGAACAAATCTTTAAGTGTGGGGTGTTGATGATAGGCGTATTTACACGCCTAAAGTACTATAATTTACTAATATTTTAGCTAAGTTTTGAGGACGAAATATATAATTCATGCACTTTTAGTTCTTTTTCCTATAAGTGAGCTAACAAACGTGATTCGCAAGTTTTTAGGTATAAATTATGAAGATTTCAGCATTTTATGGATAACTTGACGCCAAAGGAAGCTTCACGAAAGAAGGAAGGGAAAGCTTGGACGCCAAGGACCAAAAGTGATGCATGGAAAACCTTTTTCGGGCAAAAACAACATTTTTAAAGACTTTGGGGATCAAAAGTAACTTATTAGGATTAGTATAATGATGCAGTAACCTAGTAGGATTAGGTTAAGTAATACAGTAGCTTAGTAGGAATAGGATATGGGTATTATAAATACCTTATTTTTCTGAAGTTTTTATTATTCTGGAACTAATTTCAATTCTTGTTCCATCAACAATCAACACAATTCTCTTTCTATTAATTCTTATTCACTTCTTTTCATCTATTCAACTCTTAATTATTCTACAACAAGAGAAACATTACTAAGCAAGGAATTCACGCCACAAGCCATACCACACCATACTACACGTGAGATCTTTATTGTAGTATAAGGATAATGTCTATTGTGATTTCCATCGCACTCATGAGTAGCTAAACTTCTCTGTTAGGGTTATGAAAGCATTATAAGATACTATCTATTGCTATGAGTCTGTGAATTCATTACACGTATGCTGCTTATATTATTATGCTCTTCATCTTAATGCAAATTATTGTGGTTAGAAACGCATAGAATACGCCAGTATAGCATTCACTTGTTCGAAAGAAAAGTTATATGTCTGGAAAAGAGATAATGTCAAGGTAATAGGGCACCAACCCCTGTTAAATAGTTAGTGTCGTAATTGGATTAACCTCTTGGAGAATTTGTACCGTTAGACATACTTTAATCTCGAAAGAGTTAAAGTGAAATAATCCTTGATGGTCGAAAGACGCCTGGATTTACCATAGAATACAATTCTCTATTCAGACATAGAGACGTATAACTCATAAGGTGGACATAACCCTAACTCTCAATTCTCATTGGTTAACATCTTACTAAACATTCTTTCCTTTTACTTTGCTATTTTCCATTTCTACTTTATTATTTTGTTACATTATTGCACGTTACAAAATCCCCCCTTTTTACGAAACTTTCACCAAACCCTAGGCGTAATGCTGAGGTGGTGAGCAAACAGAGGAGATCGTCAAGCAAGATTTAGGCCTGAATGCCGAGCTATGCAAATACCGTTCGATGATGATGATGATGATCTCGATGGAGCTGGTACCACAGGAGCCATTATTCTTCCGCCCTTGGCACCCGGAGCCAAATTCAATATCACTAGCACCATGATTCAGCTTTTTCAACTCAAGGGATTATTTGGTGGACTAGCAGGCGATGATTCGAATATGCATCTGATCAACTTTATTTCTACATGCAAGTCATTCGACAATCCTGGCGTTGGAAAGAATGCAATTCGACTACGCTTATTTCCATTGTCTCTATCTTGTGAGGCAACTCTATGGTTGAATAGGCTGACTCCTGATTCTATTACTAATTGGAGGTAATTGAAAGATGCTATCCTAGAAAGATTCTTTCCGCCCTCCAAAAGAGCACAATTGAGAGATGAGATCACCAATTTTCGACAGCTTCCAACTGAAGCTCTCCACGAAACATGGGAGAGGTTCAAGACAAAGCTAATGCGGTGCCCAAACCATCATATGACCAATGTCCACTTGATGGAGATATTATACAGGGCTTTGAATTCGGTGACTAAGCCAGTGGTGGATAATGCAGCAGGTTGTTCATTCATGGACCTCACCTTTGTTCAGGGAAGCGATATGCTAGACAGGATGATGAAGCAAAGTAGAGCTTGGTATACCAGGGATTCTGAGGCAGCAAGCCCCACTTTATCTATTGGCATGACTGCAGACTAAAGGAGAAGAGAAGAAGAACGTGATCAAGATATGGGGCACATGAAAACACAAGTGGATCTTCTTACAAAGCATCTATTAGCAGGGAAGACCTAAAAAGTCAAAGGTGTTGCACCAAAAGAAGAGAGGAATCTGATTCGAAAGAACAAGCCAACTACTTGAACAATCAGGGGGGTTTCCGAGGCAATACCCAAGGAAACCAAGGTCAGAACTATTATGATAAATCTAGAAACAAGGACCAAGATAATTGGAAGAACAAGAATGACAAGAGTGGTTTGTATGTTCCCCCAGGAAGACGTGACGCCACTGCATCTGGTTCTGGAAATATAGAAGATATGATGGCTAAACTGTTGAAAGGAGTGGAGGCAACCAGCGCGGGAGTAACGGAGGTAATAAATGATTTGTCCTCAATGAAGCAATTGAATGACTCACATTCCACTTTAATAAAACAAATAGAGCAGCAATTGAGTCAACTTTCAGCAGCACTCAATCAAAGAAAGGCTGGCACTTTACCTAGCAATACTGTGCAAAATCCAAGGAATGACGGATCATGCATGACTATTACTACCAGAAGTGGCAAGGTGCTGGAAATTTCATACCAAAGCAAATAACTGGCCAAAAATAAAGAAGATGAGGAAGCCATAGAAGCTGACCACGACATCCATAACGTCACCCCAAGTAGGTTGCAGCCTGAAAAGACCGAAATTCAGAAGCAAGAGGAGAAGAAATCCATGGAGAAAAAAATTCCACTTCCACCACCACCGTTTCCTCAAATATTGAAGAAGAAGGCGGATGATACAAGGTTTAGTAAATTCATCACGATGTTAAAGCAGTTGACCATTAACGTTCCATTGGTGGAGGCACTAGAACAAATGCCTGGGTATGCAAAATTTATGAAGGATTTTTTGACAAAGAAGTGGGAAGCAAGCTATGAGTTGACAGATATTGTCCATCATTGTAGCCAATTGCTACCCGATCACTAGTTCAGAAGAAGGCCGACCCCGGTGCTTTCACTATTCCTTGTACCATTGGATCTTTGAATTTTGCCAAGGCATTATGCGATTTAGAAGCCAGCATCAATTTGATGCCATTATCTATTTACAAAAAGTTGGGGTTGGGTGATCCTACTCCAACCAATATGAGGCTCGTAATGGCAGATAGGTCGGTAAAATGACCTGTTGGTATTCTATGTAATGTATTGGTGAAGGTTTCTTCATTCATATTTCTAGCAGACTTCGTTATTTTGGATTATGAGGCAGACTCAGAAGTTCCCATAATCTTGGGGCACCCTTTCCTTGCAACAGGAAGTGTGCTTATTGATTTAAGAGATAATGAGCTTTTATTCCTTATAAATAACAAAGTAGTTCACTTTGATGTGTGAAAATCAATGAAGCAACCCAAAGATCTGAACGTATTCTCAGTAGATAATGTGTATTTTGATGATAAGAAAGAATTACCTGAAGAGGAGCAGCTTATGAATGACCCATTGGCGATAGTGCTTATGAATGTTGAGCGTAAGGATGCTGAAAATTTTGAAGAAACTATTGATGCTCTAACAGGATTAGGGCCATATCCTCATGCTCCCAAGAAGCTGGACCTTGATCTCAAAAACTGACCTATACCACCAGCTAAACCATCTATTGAAGAGACACCCACGTTAGAATTGAAGGAGTTGCCTAGTCATTTAAGGTACGCATTCTTAGGAAGCGGAAACACACTTCCAGTCATTGTGGCGGCAGATTTAGGTGAGCAACAAGTTGCATCTCTCATTGCTATTCTACAGAAGTACATAAGATCCATTGGTTAGACTATCGCTGACATTATTGGTATTCCACTTGGGATTTCTACACACAAGATTCAGCTTGAAGAAAATTGCACACCCACTATTGAGCATCAAAGGAGTCTCAATCCACCTATGCAAGAAGTGGTGAAGAAAGAAATTATTAAGTGGTTAGATGCAGGGATTGTGTATCCAATCTCTGACAGTACATGGGTAAGCCCGGTATAGTGTGTTCCCAAGAAAGGAGGCATGACGGTAGTTGCAAATGAAAAGAATGAGCTTATTCCACTCAGACCCATCACAGGATGGAGAGTATGCATGGACTACCGAAAGCTGAATTCATGGACGCTTAAAGATCACTTTCCAATGCCATTTATGGACCAAATGCTCGATCGATTAGCAGGGAAAGGATGGTTTTGTTTCTTAGATGGTTATTCCGGCTATAATCAGATTTGTATTTCCCCCGAAGACCAAGAGAATACAATATTCACATGCCCATATGGTACGTTTACCTTCAAATGTATGCCATTCGGGCTATGTAACGCACCAGCCACCTTTTAGCGTTGTATGATGTCCATTTTTTCTAATATGGTTGAAGATACTTTGGAGGTACTCATGGACGATTTTTCAGTTGTGGGTGAGTCATTTGAATTATGCTTGGCAAACCTAAGTATGGCATTGCAAAGATGTGTAGAATTCAACCTAGTGCTGAATTGGGAGAATTGCCACTTTATGGTTAAAGAAGGTGTTGTTCTTGGGCATAAAATCTCCAAAATATGAATTGAGGTTGATAGATCTAAAATTGAAGTCATCGAGAAGCTACCACCTCCAATTTCCGTGAAGGGTGTCCGTAGTTTCCTCGGTCACGCAGGTTTCTATCGGTGGTTTATCAAAGACTTCTCCAAAATTGCTAGTCCATATGCAAACTCTTGGATAAATATGCAAAGTTTGACTTCAATGAAGATTGCTTGAAGGCATTCGAATTCCTCAAAGGGAAGCTAATTGAAGATCCTATCATGGTAGCACCAGATTGGTCTCTACTATTTGAAGTCATCTGTGATGCTAGAGGGATAGCCTTGGGCGCTGTACTTGGCCAGAGAAGGAAGAAGTTATTCCATCCTATCTATTATGCGAGCAATGTCCTGAACGAAGCCCAAAAGAACTATACTGTCACAGAACAAAAGCTCCTACCGGTTGTGTACGCGTTTGAAAAGTTTCGTGCTTATTTGTTGGGAATCAAAGTGATAGTTCATACAGACCATGCAGCTCTGAGATATTTAATGACAAAGAAGGATGCAACACCAAGGCTAATTCGATGGGTATTATTGCTACAAGAATTTGATTTTGAGGTAAAAGATAGAAGAGGTTGCGACAACCAAGTGGTTGATCATCTATCTAGACTCGCAAACGAGCATATAGCACAGCTTGATCTTGATATTGATAATGCATTCCCTGGCGAAGAGATCTTATCCACAATAATGGAAGAGTTACCATGGTATGCAGACTTTGGAAATTTTGTGGTGAGTAATGTGATGCCTGCAAATCTATCTTTCCATCAAAAGAGGAAGTTCATGCATGATGTAAAACACTACTTTTGGGATGAGCCATATTTGTTTCGACGATGCGCGGATGGTGTTATCAGGCGATGCATATCCCATGTAGAGGTGCCTAATATATTGGAAGCATGTCACACTTCCCAAGTTGGGGGACATCACGCAGGTAATCGGACTGCAAGGAAGGTATTGCAAAGTGGATATTATTGTCCTTCGATATTTAGAGATGCCTACGACTTTGTTAGAAGATGCGACCAATGTCAGCGACAAGGTGCAATTTCAAAACACCATGGGATGCCCATGTCAAAAATTCTTGAAGTAGACCTCTTTGATGTATGGGGTATTGATTTCATGGGCCTATTCGTAAATTTATTTGGAATGAAATACATCCTAGTTGCTGTAGATTATGTTTCAAAATGGGTCAAAGCAGTAGCGTTGGCCAACAATGACGTAAAGCGTGTTGTAGCATTCTTGAAGAGAAATATCTTCTCTCATTTTGGAGTACCACGTACTATCATAAGCGATGGAGGATCTCACTTTTGCAATAAGCTGTTCAAATCCGTGTTGGCAAAATATGGTGTCAAGCAACAAAAGGTAGCCACACCTTATCACCCACAAACTAGTGGACAGGTAGAGGTTTCCAATCGAGAGATCAACCAAATCCTTGCTAAGACTGTAAATGCTAATAGGAAAGATTGGTCTCGAAAGTTGGACGATGCACTATGGGCTTATAGGACTGCATTCAAAATGCCAATTGGCATGTCCCAGTACCAACTAGTTTATGGGAAGGCCTGTCACTTGCCCATTAAGCTCGATCATAAAGCATTATGGGCAGAAGTGACTGAATTTGATTTGGGATAATGCCATGAATCTGAGATTGGAGCAGCTGAACGAAATGGATGAATTCCGTCTACATGCATATGAAAGATCAAAACTCTACAAGGAACGGATGAAAAAGTATCATGATCAGCGGATTGTTCAACGAAACTTTCAAAAGGATGATATGGTACTTTTTTTCAATTCCAGACTGAAGTTATTCCAGGTAAGTTAAATTCCAAATGGTCTGGTCCGTACAAAGTTAACCAAGTCTACTCGTCTGGAGTAGTTGAGTTAGAAGACAATAATGGTGTTGTCTTTAAGGTAAATGGACAATGAGTAAAACCATATATTGTTTATCTTGAATTGATAAAATGCATGGCCATGACTTATCTCGACGAAGTCTTAGTACTCGAGGTAACTATGTCGTGCCGCGACAATAAATCAAGCGCTAGATGTGAGGCAACCCATCGTTTTTCATATTTTTCTTTCCTTTGTTCTACTAAGTGTTTGCTTTTGATAAATAAAAATCCAAAAAGAAGAGTCTTTCCACGACCAAAACTAAGGCGCTTGATGGGAGGCAACCCATCGTTCTAATCATTTTTATTGTCTTTGAGTAAATGTAGGTGCAAGAGGTATAAAGGAGGAGATTGGTTTCAAAATTTGATTTGGAAGTATTGCATGTTGAAGGTGGTAAGTTAGGAATGAAGAAGAAAAAGGCTATGGATTGAGCATTGCCTAGGAAAATATAGTAACCGAACAAGGCAAGGCCTATGTAAATCTAGGCCACGAACAAGGCAAGGCCTATGCTATGGCCTAAGCTCTCGGATTCTAGAGTGACATAGCATAGGCGCCGCCTATGCCTAAGAATGCCATAGCATAGGCGCCGCCTATTCCAATGCCTTTTGTCTTTTAATCTCATATGTCATGGCATAGTCACCGCCTATTCCTAACAATGCCATGGCATAGGCGCCTCCTATGCTCAACTAGGCTTTGCAAAAGGCGTCGCCTATGCCAAGCATAGGTAAAGCATTAGGCGCCGCCTATGGTTAGTTTTGGTCTCTAAATCCAATTTTAAATGGGTCAAAACCGACCCAAGCTTGCCCTATAAATAAGAAACTTAGTCTTAGACCAAAAACACATTGCAAATCCAACCTAAGCGTCGCCTACCTCTCCAAATCCTCTCAAAAAATTTCCTTTTGCTCTTTTACTTCACAAGAACATCTTCCAAAGGCATCAACCAAGTAAGTACTTCTTTGTTCTTCATTTATATTCCGTAAGTACTACACTACTATGCTTATAATAAATTGTTAAATCTTAAAGTAGTAGTAGTGATTTGAATGTGGTTGAATTGTTGTGATACAACTAAGTGAGTGAACGAATACGTAAGGATGATCTTAACTTGTTTCCAACTTGTATTTGATTTTGATGCACTGTCATACTTTTGTGGAATTGACATGGTCACGAAAATTGCATAATCTTGTCAATAGAAAGCTTACATATTGGAATGACTTGTTCATCGAGATGAGAATCATGGTTGACTACCAACTTATGAGGTTGTGATTATTTATAAATGCTATAACTTTATTCAATCTCTATGTAGTAGTCTTGCTCAAAAGATACATCAAACATGAAAGTATTGCCAAGATATCATAAAGTATTACTGCACTGATTATATTGTTGGAATATAGTGCCTAAAACGTATATCGATGAAGTCTGAGTAATCGACAACGTTCACTTCACTAGTTTGTGCCAACAAAATAAGTGTGGGGTGGTGCCACTACTGCTTGTTTATTGATTGTATCCACCGAGATGAAGCTAACATGACTATTGTTTTAATCTCGGGTACAATGGCACCAAAAGCAAGACAAGGAAAGAAAAGGCCACCACTTCACAAAAAGGCCAGAAAAGGAGACGAAAAGAGCAAGGCGAATCATCCTCAATGCAAGTACCGCACCCCATGTTAGGAATTAAATGGGTCCTAGAGGAGGAAGTAAAGGAGTGGTATAGGAACAATAAAGAGAAAAAATATGTTCAGGTAGAGCTGATACACAAGGAAAGCCTAGCAAAGAAAGAACCTCGCATGTTGGCTAAGATAATAGCGTTACATATTGATTTCATATTCTGAGATATGGGAGAGTGCAACCTTGATTTAACCCGAGAATTCTATGCCAACTGGTCACCGAAAACTATAGGGAGTGAAGTAAAGATTCGGGGCCAAGTTCTGTAAATAAATGCGGAGTTCTTCAACTCATTTCAAGGTTTGCCATCAGTTGATCCATCAGCACTCAAGGAGTTGTATAATAGACCTCCGTACAGAGCTATTAGACACACATTGTGTGGAACAAGATCTATGGCACAATGGAGTAGACACAAGGACACCGGTCAGCACAACACCTTCCCATATGCTCCTTTGAATAAGAAAGCTAGGATATAGCTGCGAATAGTCAACTCTTGCCTCATACCAGGGACACAGTACACAAAGATAACACGATATAGAGTGTTCTTGGTGTACGCATTGATGATGAATGTCCCTATCAACATTGGGGCAATTATTTGATCTATAATGCAGAAAGCTAGGCTACACAAGAGGTCCTACTTCAGCTTTGGCAATCTGTTGACTGCAATATTGAGGAAGGAGGACATCAAAGAGGAACCTGCTGAAAAAGGTTGCCCTCACAAAGGTTAAAGATTGCCCTCACAACCCGAAAAAGGTTGCCCTCACAAAGGTTAAAGATGTTGAATCCACGCATGGCGTCAACCTTACCACTTCAGAAAGGCATGCTCAAGACGAAAGCTTCTTCCGCCATTTATATGGCATGACGAGGTTTACAATGATGAGCGGGGGTTATGTTCCAACTGCTGCAGAGCTCCAACAGCTGGATTATGACTACCCAATGAATGAGCATGCGAAGGCGATATGTGGAGTAGGTGTATACTTTGAGGAACCTCTTGATGATGATGTGCCAACTGATGATGATCACATAATGCCAGACGCCAATGTGGAGGAGAATTCTGATGACGATGACTCCAATGATGATTCCAACGAAGGGGGTATGACCCCAGACATAGAGGAGGAGTCCGACTAACTAAGTTCTTCTTATTTATTTTCCACTGAGGGCAGTGTGTCCCGTCTAAGTGTGGGGTGCTGGTATTTGCATACTATACTTGTTTATCTGCATTTGCATTTATTTATGTTTGTTTGTTTGTTTGTTTGTTTAGTAGTAAAAATTTATTTTTTATTAACTTTGCATGAAATTGTATTGACAGGCAGCATGGTATTATGACAAGAGTCTATGATAAAATAATTACTATTGAGACGTTTAGGCTCAAATTGTGACCCACTTTGTGATAAGTGTAGTTCAAATCCTTCATCTGTTGGGTCAAGAGTCTATGCTACTCCCAATAAAGTCGACCATGTGCCTTGTGTGTGTAAGGATATAGTATATTCTATATTTATAGCTGATGCTAGAACTTGCCTGGTATGTATGTAAAGCGAAATAAAGAGTGTGAGTTTAGGAGATGATTTAGGCATTTCTTTGGCAACCTATACTTGTTTATCTTCTTTTTACCTACCCATGGACATTATCCTAGATAACCCCTTTTGAGACTTTATCCTATTTTCTTTGACAGCCTCATATGTAAGCCTAATCCATTTTATTTCAAGACCATAATTTGATCCAAATTCCTAAGTGCTTGAAAGTGTAAAGTCATGTGACAAAATAAGAGGAAATTGGGTGAGTATGATGCTTTAGAATGTATTGGTGCTTGAAATTGTTATGAAAAAGAATTGCTATCATAAGAGGTGTGTTATGAAAAGAAAAAGGAAAGGAAAACTGAAAAGTTTGTTATGTTTAAAATTGAAAAACAAAAGAGAAGAAAAGGGGTGGTAGAATAAAAGAAAGTAGAAAAGGTTGTTTGAAAGAAAAAATGACATAATGTGATGTATTAAAGCGCTTAGGAACATAGTCACTATTTCTGGACAAAATAGTCCTACCCGTCCCTTAGCCTACATTACAACCAGCAAAAGACCTATTTGATCCTAAGCTTAGCATTCTGATATTTAGTGGAGCATTACACTAAGGGCAAGCGTATGGTCATCAGTTGCAGCATATGAATTCTTTGTGAGAGTGAGAGCAAGGATAATCTTCTACCCATGTTTGAAATATATACAATACTTGTGAGTGTTTATGGGTGACATATTGTGAGAAACACATGGTTGATGAGTTTTGGGTAAGTCGTGTATGATTCTTTGTGCCTTAACTTGTGGATCCGAATTAGCCATCATCACGAGTCTATGTTGGAGGTTGAATGGTTACTAGTAGTGATCTAGAAAACTACTCTTTGTTGATAATTGTCGTGCCTATCTTGATGAATATTTTGTGTTGTTACTGCGAAACCCTAAGTAGATGTTTCGATTGACATGATATTTTGTTCGAGGACGAACAAAGCTTTAAGTGTAGGGTGTTGATGATAGGCGTATTTACATGCCTAAAGTACTATAATTTACCCATATTTTAGCTAAGTTTTGAGGACGAAATATATAATTCATGTACTTTTAGTCCTTTTTCCTGTAAGTGAGCTAACAAATGTGATTTTCAAGTTTTCAGGTATAAATGATGAAGATTTCAGCATTTTATGGATAACTTGACGCCAAAGGAAGCTTCACAAAAGAAGGAAGGGAAAGTTTGGATGCCAAGGAACAAAAGTGACGCATGGAAAACCTATTCTAGGAGAAAACAACATTTCTAAAGACTTTGGGGATCAGCAGTAACTTATTAGGATTAGGATAATGATGTTGTAACCTAGTAGGATTAGGTTAAGTAATGCAGTAGCTTAGTAGGAATAGGATATGGGTATTATAAATACCCTATTTTTCTAAAGTTTTTATTATTCTGGAACTAATTCCAATTCTTGTTCCATCAACAATCAAAACAATTCTCTTTCAATTAATTCTTATTCACTTCTTTTCATCTATTCAACTCTTAATTATTCTATGACAAGAGAAACGTTACTAAGAAAGGAATTCATGCCACAAGCCATACCACACCATACTACACGTGAGATCTTTATTGTGGTATAAGGATAATGTCTATTATGATTTCCATCGCACTCATGAGTAGTTAAACTTCTCTATTGGGGTTATGGAAGCCTTATGAGATACTATCTATTTCTATGAGTTTGTGAATTCGTGACACGTATGCTGCTTATATCATTATGCTCTTCATCTTAATGCAAATTCTTATGGTTGCAAACGCATAGAATACGTCAGTATAGCATTAACTTGTTTGAATTCAAAGTTATATGTCTGGAAAAGAGATATGTCAAGGTAATAGGGCACCAACCCCAGTTAAAACGTTCGTGTCGTAACTGGATTAACCTCTTGGTGAATTTCTACCGTTAGACACGCTTTAAGCTCGAAAGAGTTATAGTGAAATAATCCTTGATGGTCGAAAGACGCCTGGATTTACCATAGAATACAATTCTTTATAAGCACATGCATGTCTGAATACCACATAACTCATAGCCAATAGAGACGTATAACTCATAAGGTGGACATAACCCTAACTGTCAATTCTCATTGGTTAACATCTTACTAAACATTCTTTCTTTTTACTTTGCTATTTTTCGTTTCTACTTTGTTATTTTGTTACATTATTGCACGTTACAAAATCCCCCCTTTTTACGAAACTTTCACCAAAAATCTGATAATCATTGCTTACTTAATGACCAAGTATTCTCTGTGGGATCGATACCCAACCCAGTTGGCTTCTATATTTGACAACGACCGCTTACACTCTTACGAGAGTTGTAGTTTGAGCGTTATCACTTATTCACACCATAGTCCTATAATAAAGATGCATATCTTGTATGATGATTTTCTGGATCAAACTATGAAGAAGGTATTTGATGTCCATCACTTAAATATTCAGCATATGCCACTACAAAACAAACAACAATCTCTGAAAAATAAAATAGTAGATATTTTATGGGTTGTTGTGAGCTCTTATGTAAAAGGAATATATTTAAAAAAATAAAAGATACTTACAATGTGTCGCTTGATTATTGCACAATCCAATCAACAATCTGAACGTCATATGGATGTTGGTCTGTCTTTTTCTTGCATGCATAGTAGTGACCAGTCTGTGCACTCTTTTTTTTCAAAAAAATTGGATATTGTCAAATATGTTTACAATATTTCAGTAAACTCCTTTATCTCATTATCAAGACCTCTATGACCTTTCAGTGAGTCATACACATGAATATATCTTTCCTTGAGTACTATGACTGCCAACATATAGTGAAATAACCCCTTACAATTTATTGACACATACACCTCGTCAGTTAAATTCCATGGAATACCAGCTGTAATGCATAGGCCTTGAATAATCTCACAAATTGATCTCTCTACCTTATCCACTTTCATTGAACAAATATTTTCGGCCTGCGAGCTAAGATTAATCTCAGATTAACTTGGGTGATAATGAGTGTATATGTCAAGGATGTAGTTCTTGAATATGCAATTCACAGTGGTATATCTATATTCACTGGTTGTGCACAATTTAGCTTTCTTTCTATGATAGTAGAATACCACATCGATGTGCTATAATAGAAAATTAAAATATGTAAGAACAAGTGATTCATATAAGCCATGAATTTGACAAAGTGAAATCCAGTTGATGCTTATGAATTTATAACAGCATAGTATATGAATAATACGTATTACATATTAGTTCTTATGGTGGCATTTTATACATATGTATCACGGTGATACATATGAGTACCAGATGTATCACTTTGGTACATCTAGTACCATAAAAGGTAAATTAGACTGCAAACATCAATTTGGTTGGGTCATGTTATAAAAATCATCTTGTGCTTAAATTATAAAAATCAATAAAACTGTTATTTGCTATATATATTTCTCTAATGCATACCTCATCATTCCAATATTTACTTGATTGGGTCATGTCATAAAACCAATTATTTTCACTGAGTGTGAAACTACAAAATGAAGCTTTGGTTTTAGGTCAGCATATTTGGTCGTGTATTGCTCATATTTCCCTTTCCTAAAAGAAAAATATGATTTTAATCAGTATTCAGAATAATACATACATATGATATTATGAAAAGTGATTCATCAATCTTACCTACTAGCTTGTGTTCTGTACAGTCTAACTGACATCCAAAGAGAGAACTTAGAGAAGATCTCTTTAGCATATGGTCCATAAATGTTATGACCTTCTAATGGGTAGCTCAATATTTTGAACAACTATATGACTTCTTTATCTTTTGACCCAGAATCAAAAACATTGAAAAAAGATGACTGATATAGTTTTGAAGGATGCCTATTTCTCTTTGCAGGATTCTTCCTAACATATGACAGATTAGTCTTTGATATGCCTAAATTACACCTCTCTTACGAGAGAATAAGCGGTTGTTGTCAAATATAGAACCCAACTATGTTGGGTGTCGAATCCCACCGGGAATACTGAGTTCACTAAGTATTGTGATTGTTATTTGACTGTTGATCAAATGTTCCTAAATAAGAGGGGTTTTGGTTTATAAATTGTGTTCTGAGTGATTGTAACAAAGTTGTTCCAACTAATGATTCTTTCTACTAGTAGTAATTAAAGGATATTAAACAAACTAAATTTATGGTTACCAAGATGTTTAAATAGTTAGGGTTGTGAATCACTTTTGAGTTCGACTCAATAACTTCACTAGAAAAAATAGTTGAATTCTAGTACTTACCCACTAGTTTCTCAACCTTAATAGATAGTTTATCCGTTAACTCTCCCAACTTAAAGAATATATTGATTATTCAACCATTTTTCTCATACAGGTTAACCCTTGTTACGGCATTCTCCATTAATCGAAAGATTTAGGTCTCTAGATTTCATGTAAACTCTTTTTTTTTCCAACAAATACTTTTCTGTTTGAACAAGTGATTATTCTTGGGTTCACTTTTCAAGTTTGCAACCAAGAAAAGTCATTAGAGTGAAGAAGAGTTTATGCAACATCAATTAGCTACATAAACTCAATTGCTTAAATCAAGGCTCCCATAACCCTAGTTTGGGAGCTTAGCCACTCATCTCAATAGAAAAAAGAGAAAGAATACTTATATTATTCATAAATAAATTCAAAGTTCACTTACAAAGGTTACAAGAATTAATTCTTGAATCTTTAATAGCAATGGAATGATTAGATCCACAAATTTCATTTGATTCATATATTTTTACTTTTTAGAGAGCTTCAAAGATAAAAAACTAAGATAAAACAATCTCCAAGAATCAGAATATCCTCAATAAAACCCTAGCTAGGTATTTATATGCTCACAGGTTTCGAAGGTTTAAAATTTAAAACTATGAAAACACTGCGTCAAAATTAATGGTCCAGCTGACGGTCTGATGGGAATCTGACGGTCCGTCATATAGACCTTCGCTGAGTGCCCCAGGATATCATGATTTGCTTAAGGTTGATGGCTACCTTGGTGGACTATCGATGGTTCGACGGTCCTTCACATTGTCCATCGCTCAGGATTCTAAAATCTTGCATTCTACTTAAGCCTGACGGCTACCTTGGCGATTGTTGATAGTTCAACGGTCCGTCGCACGGCCCGTCGCTCAAGCTTCTGAAAATCTTACATTTTGTTTAAGTCTGAGGGCCAAGATGACGGTCCACCATAGCTTAACGATCCACCACTTAGGCTGTCGCATAGGTAGAAACCATTTGTTTAGCTCTGACGATTCACCTGGTGGTCCGTTACATAACTGACGGTTTGCCATTTAGGCCGTCATTGACCTTTTTCTGTTGTTTTCCTGAGTTCTCTCCTTCAACTGACTCCTCAACCTGAAATCACTCAAATCCACTATTAAATACAACTTTAGCTACTTGAAAACACATAATTTTCTCAAGAAAAAAACACAAAATGTTCTGTCAAAATCCGTAACATCAACACCCTCAACTTAGGATAATTGCTTGTCCTTAAGAAACTCAGCACTAATATGAGGAATAAAATGATAGGCATTCAACTTGCTAAACCAGTTTTCACACAACCATTCACTTATCCTCCTACTATATGCCTCAACATATCAGAGTCCATAACTAGCATTATTTCACAATAAATACATATACACAAACATGGCTAAAAGAATCAACAAGGATCAGTCAAATTAAGTGTGACTCAGATTTCCCGCACAGTCAAGGAAATCCACCACTCATTTTATTTTGTGGATACAAATCCAAACTCCCACACACTTCAAGAAAGTTACAAAAATATTATGCATGCCCATAATCTTGCCCTTATCATCTAATGCTCCCTTATATTTGATTCACCAAGATCAAATAGGTCTTTCTCAGGCTTGTAATGAGGCTTCGGGGTTAGGTAAGGAAGGACAGCTGGGAAAAAGTGACTCAATACTAGGATTTAACTCTCTTTACCCTCAATATCTACCTACCAATACCATTTTTGAACTAGCTCATTCACCCTTTTCTCATTCATTTACACTTTACCATAACAACCCATCCCCCCTTCTTTTCTTAATATATATATACACACACAAGCATCAGCCACCCTCAAATTATGTTGATGCAATCTGTCAAGGTACATAATGTCTTGGGTTGACCAGGGCTGGATGCTCTAAACTATGCTCTAAACCAACTTTCCCTTAAACAGCTAACAGATTTGACATTAGCCACCCTCAACTTAGGTGTTTTTCCTAAGTTTAGGTTTACAATGCCCACTATTGGGTCAGTTCCAGAGCTAAGTGTTCACAACTTAAAGAGAGTTAACTAGAGTGATTGGTGATGAAGAAAAGGAATTAACAAAGGCTCAAAGAAGGGTTCAAAAGTGGAAAATTATTTTTGGTAGGGTTAATTATTTTGGCTAAGTGGACTAAAATCACAAGGCGGCCTGCTATTATTTCTTATTTCATCAACTAAAACACAACATCAATTAAACCAGGTAAGTTTTAGGTACTACACTAAGTAAGAAATAATACAAATACTCGCACACACAGGTAACTGAGTCATACTCATTCTACTATCCCTAAGATTTACATCACATGTCATACTCATTTTACAAGTTAATGTCTACTACAGATTCACTAATAGTTGATAACATATACTAGAAGACAAAAGTAAACAGTCATATAAACATAGTTATAGCTTGATACCAATATCATTCATCATATATATTCACAACAAGGTTCTAACAGAAATGGAACTTTTATTTCATGGACCAACATTAACAATAGAACAAGATTTAAGAAAGGAAAAATAAAAGCCTAAAGGTAATCCTAGAAAAGAAAAGAAAATGTGAACTTAAAATGTGAACTTAAACATAATCCTAGAAATGTTGATTCTCCTAGATAGCACATGGGAGACAAAGAATACGCCAACACAATCCCCCAAGGTACGAGTACCCCAAACCCCACAAAAAATATATGCATTGTCCTCAACGCATCAATTAAAGGTACAAAGGAGTGGTTATACTTGTATTGTCTCTTATTCATCTGAGGCATCTGTGAAGTATGGTGAGGATCCAGCATCCTCACCTGGTGCAATGTTGACCCCATAGTGGTGGGGTACTTGTAACACCCCGTATTCAAGTACGTGTATTGGCGTATTCAAGTACGTGTATTGGTCTTATTCATATGGAATTAATTTTTTTATTTTATTTATACCAAAATTTTCCTGTCGATGGTTCCATGCGAAGGTTATTGAATAGGATTTCCAACGATATAAATATTTCCAAAAATGGATAGGTTTCGGATATAATCGAGAACATTCAAATCTATAAAATGGTGGCCGGGATATTTGAGAATAGTAAATGTGCAGGAAAATTTCCTGCACACAAACTACTGAGGCCAGCCAAATTTTTGGGTCAAATTTGAACAATCATAACTCCCTTAATATAATGAACTGGGAGAGATGCGACCTATGAAAATAAAGATCTTTCAGTCTTATTTATAATTCAATTGGTTTCATCAAAATCCAACTTCTGAGTAAGGAGTTATACTCATTTTACTTTAGCCTATCAAAACATATTTTTAGGGTCAACTTCAAATGACTGTAACTCCTTGTACAGGACTAACTGGGTGGCCTAATTTATATTAAATGAAAGTCATTTGAATTATCCTGCCAATGATACTGATTTCACCTAAATCCGATATCGGAGCAAAACGTTATGGTCGATCTACTTTAGCTTATCAAAACAGTCCACCAAAGGACAAATTTGACATTATTTAAATTTTAAAGGCATTTTGGTCATTTCCTATTAGATTATGGACGGGAATATGTGTATATATACATGTATATGAGTTCAAAAACTCATTTTCATCATCAATCATTGAGGAAGAACATACCCAAGCCAAATTTGACCTTTAAATTACTTTTAATTCAACCGTAGAAATTCTAAAGTAATCCGATAACTGCGTTTGTCATCTCGAGAGCTTCAAATGGCACCTATTATTTATACAAACAGGATTGTATAATCAAGAGGTGAATTCAAAGGTATGAATATTGTTCGCCTTTTTTCTTTTCCATATGTATATGTGTGATAGAGGATTATATGTATTGGTTTTTATTGAAAGGTGATGGAAATAGGGTTATGGACTATGTTGTATGGTTTGGTTGTATTGAATTATGGAAGGTGGATATGGTAATTGAGTTATGGAAGGTGGATATGGTAATTGAGTTATGAAAGGTGGATATGGTAATTGAGTTATGGAAGGTGGATGTGGTGATATACTATTGAATTGATGATTATTTATGTCTATGGCTCAATTTGGTTTAATGGATTAGTTGGAAGGATAAATGAATCCAAACTTGATATTGGAGGATGTTGTATGAATTTGCATGGCATGTGAATATAATTGGAGTATAAGAGGGTTAAAGTGACACCCTTTATGGTGTAATTAAGGCTTACTACTTAACCACTAGTTTGATAAATTCAAATAATTGAATTGTGACATTTGGTTGCTGATACTAGATTGCTATATATGTTCATTGTAGATAAGTAATCCAAAAAGATGGGAAGCCAATTTAGGACTAGTATTAAAGGTTGACAGTCAGGTATTTAAATCATACTCTATACCATATCTTTGGTATGAAAGTGAACAATTGTTCTATTAAGAAAGTTTCCAAAGTTATTCAATAACATGTGATCCATAATGGTTTTGTATGATGTCGTACGTTACCCATGAAATTGTTTCCACCCTACAAGATGTCAAGACATTCCAATACTTACTTGTCTTCCAAATCTTACATGTTTATTGCACTAATGAATGTCAGAAGGTATTCGATTACTCAAACAAGATCCATGTGCTATTAATGACTCCAAAATGTCTCATTGATATACCAACAAGTTCCTACTTCATTGTTATGGCGTTGATGACTCAAAAACACTTCATTGATATGCCAATGAGTTCTTATTTTATTGTTATTGAATTGATGGTCTATTTATATGTCTCTTATTAATTTATCATTGTTTCAAAGTATCAAAAATGCGGTAGCGACCAAAATAGCAATCTCAAAGATTAATTGAACTAAGTGATGGAAGTTCTCTCTTATCGGGTGGTATCCCAAGGAAATAAGCCTATAAGAGGTCGATCCCTATTTATATGTTTATGGGTGGTATCCCAGGGTCATAAGCCTATCATGGGTCGATCCCAGTTGATATGTACTGGAGGTAGCCTAATGGTCACAGTACAGTATAGTAATGATTACAAAGATGATAAGAATGAAAGTAAAGTGACTGAATAAATACAATGTATAGGTTGTCACAAATTCTAATAAGTGTGGTCCACTCCTATTACGATTTATTCACTTATTTCTGATTTTTATTAGGCTCCTATATAATATGTGATTATTTATAGCTTTACCTACTCAGTACATATTTCGTACTGACGTCCCCTACGGTGGGCCTGCATTTTATGCTGCAGGCACAAGTACCTCAGCTCATACACCGCACAAGTAAGAGCCAGGATATCCAACTGCTTTTGGTGAGCTCCAGTTTGCTTCGGGGCTTTTCGTGTCATATCCAGTCATTTTTGGTGTTGTATAGAATTTAATTATAGGGCGGGGTATGTCCCGACCTTAGTTAAACTCTGTGTATTATCTAGAGACTTTTTAGACCTAATGTACAGTCAAGGTGGTGTTTTATTAATAGATGTGATAGCTCCAATGGCCAAGTATTGTATATACATATATATGTGTGCTAGAGCTTACACAGTTGATTATTTTTTTTTATATGCAACATGATGTTGTCCAAATTTTGGGTTGTCATAGAGGTATGCATGGAAAGTATAAGGTTATAAGCTGGTTCTCCCGGGCCTCCTCGGTTATGGGTGCCAGTATGCCCCAATAGGATTTGAGCCATGACAAAAGTGGTATTAGAGAAGTTTGTTCTAGTGAGTCTACAAAGTCGTGTCTACATAAAGTCTTCTTTATTGATGTGTCATGCACCGCATCTATAAATAGGAGGCTATGGAGTTTTAGGAATTGTTTCTTTTTCTTCATGTCTTGGATTGTACAATAGAACCTATATTGTATATGAATTCATAGTTGACCACTGAATCTGTTTGTTTCTCTTATTATAGTAATGATATTGGTTACCAAAAGCAAGAATACCAGTAAGCAAGTAGATGTGACTGCCGGAGAGGGAATTAGTAAGTCACCCACTATACCAGCTAATCAAAGTGAGGCTCCAGCTGAGCATGCATTAGAAACTTCTTCCACTCTAGAAGAAATAAAGGGGAGGAGAACTATATCCCCAGAGCCACCTATTAATGTTGTTGATCAAGATCTTAGAAATACAGTGCAACTTTTGACTCGTATAGTTGTTGGGCAAGCTCAAGGGCAAGCCATTCCTACCATGGGTCCTAGTGGTACAGATAGGGCGGCTAGCCTTCAAACACAGGATTTTCTTAAGATGGATCCTCCCACTTTTGCTGGATCATATCTTAACGAGGACCCACAAGAATTTATTGATCAAATTCAAAGGGCCTTAGATATTATGAATGTAACGGGCAGAGAGATAGTGGAGTCAATGGCATATAGATTTAAAGGGGAGGCTATATATTGGTACGAGGAAGGGAAACGATCTAGGGGTATTGATGCACCCCCAGCTACTTGGAAAGAGTTCAAAGAGGCCTTGCTTGATTATTATCTTCCATTTGAGATTTGTCAGGCCCGTACAGATCAGTTTTTAAATCTTTGTCAAGGGAATATGAGCGTGAGGGAGTACAATCTCTAATTTAATTCCTTGTCGAGATATGCTCCTAATGTTGTAGCTACTATGGATGACAGAGTTCATCAATATGTGGATAGGCTGGATCTATATCTAGATAGAGATTGTACTATTTCTACTTTGAACAAAGAATGGACATAGCGAGGATCCAAGATTTTGCACAGAAAATGGAAGATCAGAGGCAGAGGAGAAGAACACAGGAATTAGAAAGAAGATATTCCAAGAGGGCCAGATCTACAGGGCAATTCATGGCATCACAAGGAGGGTTCAGACCATAGTTTTCTACTCGACCACCTAGGCCATTATCTTCTTATTCTGCAGCTAGTGACCCACCACAGTTCCAAGGGTCCAAAGGAAATAAATTTGGGCACAGAAGTGAGAGTCAGAGTCCGTGGATAGTAGGGTACCAAGGGAAAGCGAATATGAGCCAATCGATACCTCCTCGAGAGCCATACAATAAATATGGAAGGTATCATTTGGGCGCATGTCGGCTGGGGAACAATGTTTGATTTTGGTGTGGTATGTCGGGGCATATGATGAGAGAAAGACCACGAAGGGGCATAGGGGTATGACACAACCTATAGGGTCATTTTTTACATCATCATCATCGATTCCTTATTCAGGAAGAGGTGCACAACAAATGGGTCATGTCAGAGGTAATAGAGGAGCCATGAGTTCTAGAAGGGCTCAAAATTGTATGTATGCTCTAGCGGATCGACAGAATTTAGAGGCTTCCCCAGATGTGGTTATGGGTACGTTGTTTATCTTTACATTTGATGTATATGCCTTAATTGATCGCAGTTCTACATTATCTTATGTTACTCCACTGGTTTCTGGAAAGTTTGAAAGAATACCCAAACTGTTAGTTAAGCCATTTGAAGTGTCCACACCAGTTGGGGAATCTATTATAGCTAGAAGGGTTTACCGAAACTGCATAGTAACTGTTTATGGTCGTGTGATGCCTGATCTTGTGGAGTTAGAAATGGTAGATTTTGATGTTATAATAGGTATGGACTAGTTGGCATCTTGTTATGCTACAATTGATTGCTGCACAAAAAAGGTATATTTCCATTTTCCAAATGAATCAGTCCTTGAATGGAAAGGTGAAATTGGCGTGCCAAAAGATAGATTTATTTCTTATTTTACGGCAAAAAGAATGATTTCCAAGGGATACATATATCATTTAGTTAGAGTAAGGGTTACAGAAGTGGAGCCACCAACTCTTCACGTTGTTCTGGTGGTAAATGAATTTTCTAATGTATTTCCTGAAGATCTTCCAGGTTTGCCTCCTAAACAAGAAGTAGGGTTTTGTATTGATGTAATACTAGGCACCCAACCAATCTCCATTCCTCCATATTGAATGGGCCCAGCAGAATTACGAGAATTGAAAGAGAAATTGAAAAATTTGCTAGAGAAGGGATTTATAAGGTCTAGTATGTCCCCCTGGGGGAGCACCTGTAATATTTATGTGCAAAAAGGATGGCTCACTGAGGATGTGTATTGATTATAGGCAATTGAATAAGGTGACTATTAATAATAAATATCCTCTCCCAAGAATTGACGATTTATTTGATCAGTTACAGGGCGCCAAGTGCTTTTCTAAGATTGATTTGAGGTCAGGTTACCACCAAGTGAGGGTCAAAGAGAAGGATATACCCAAGACAACTTTTTGAACACGGCATGGTCATAATGAGTTTCTAGTTATGTCATTTGGGCTAACAAATGCACCCGCAGTTTTTATGGATTTGATGAATAGGGTGTTTAAGCCATTCCTGGATGTATTTGTGATAGTTTTTATAGATGATATTCTAGTTTATTTTAGATCAGAAGAGGACCATGCCAATCACTTACGACAGGTATTGCAGTCTCTTCGTGATTATAAGCTTTATGCAAAGTTCTCTAAATGTGAGTTTTGGTTAAAGTCGGTGGAATTTTTGGGTCATATTGTATCTAGTGAAGGAATAAAGGTTGATGCTCAAAAGATAGAAGCTGTGAAGAGCTGGCCAAGGCCTACAACGCCTACGGAGATTCGTAGTTTTCTTAGGTTGGCTAGTTATTACAGAAGGTTTGTTTAAGGTTTTTTTCCATTTTAGCACCCTTAACCAAGCTAACCCATAAAGTATCCAAATTCCAATGGAATGATGCCTGTGACAAGAGTTTTCAAGATTTTAAGAACAAGTTGATTTCTACACCTATGTTGGTACTTCCAGAAGGCACCAAAGGGTATACAGTGTATTGTGATGCTTCTAGAATTGGTTTAGGATGTGTATTGAAGCAGCATGGTAAGGTAATAGTATATGCTTCTAGACAATTACGGCCACATAAGAAAAATTATCCTACACATGATCTTGAGCTGGCAGCAGTTATTTTTGCTTTAAAGATATCGCGCCACTACTTATATGGGGTTCATGTTGATATATATACTAACCATAAGAGCTTGCAATATATTTTTAATCTGAACGATCTAAATTTAAGGCAGCAGAGATGGCTTGAACTATTAAAGGACTACGGTGTTGATATCTTGTACCATCCAGGGAAAGAAAATATGATAGCTGATGCGTTCAGTCGTAACGCTATGATGGCACCTGTAGAAAGGCAAGGGATGATTAAAGATCTTCACCAGTTAGCTTGTTTGGTATTTCGCCTTCTTGAAACTCCAGATAAAGAGCTTATAGTTCATAATGCTATGGAATCTTCATTAGTAGCTGAAGCGAAAGAGAAGCAATATGCAGATCCTATTTTATTAAAGCTTATGGAGAACGTTCAAAGTGGTGCAACCAAGTCATTTGAGCTTACGCGAGAAGGAGTACTTTAGTACCAAAATTGATTATGTGTGTCGAATGTTAACGGTCTAAGAAATAAGATTATGACAGAGGCACATTGTTCAAGGTATTCCATTCATTCAGGATCAACCAAAATGTAGCAAGATTTGAAAGATATGTATTGGTGGAATGACATAAAGAAGAACATTGCAGAATTTGTAGTTGAATGTCCGAATTGTCAAAGAGTTAAAGTTGAGCATCAAAAACTCGGAGGTTATATGCAATACATTGATCTTCCAAGCTGGAAGTGGGACATGACCAACATGGATTTTGTTATTGGTTTTCCTCATACATCCCAGAAGTTTGATTCTATATAGGTTATTATTTATAGGCTTACCAAATCCGCACATTTCCTACTAGTTAGGACCATGTACACAGTTGAAGAGCATGCAAAGTTGTACATTAAAGAGATAGTCCGATTACATAGAGTGCCAATTTCTATTATATCAGATCGGTGAACCCAACTTACCGCAAACTTTTGGAAGTCTTTTCATAGGTGTTTGGGAACACAAGTGAAGTTGAGTACACCTTTTCACCCTCGAACAGATGGACAAGAAGAACATACCATCCAAACACTTGAAGATATGCTACGAGCTTGTGTAATAGATTTTAAGGGAAACTGGGATGATCATTTACCTCTTATTGAGTTTGCCTACAGTAATAGCTATCATTAAAGTATCAAAATGGCACTATATAAATCTTTATATAGAAGGAAGTGTAGATCACCAATAGGATGATTCAAAGTGGGTGAAACTCTTTTGTTCGGACTAGATCTTGTTTATCAATCCATAGAGAAGGTTAAAGTAATTCAGCAATGACTGAAAATAGCCCAAAGTCGACACAAGTCATATGCGGATAGTAGAAGGAGAGGGCTAGAATTTTCTATAGGTGATTGGGTATTTTTGAAGGTATCACCAATGAAAGGGGTAATGAGATTTGGCAAGAAAGGGAAGTTTATTACACGTTATATAGGCCTGTATAAGATGACTCAAAGGTTTGGACAAGTTGCTTATGAATTAGAGCTACCCCATAAGCTCTCATCAGTACATCCGGTATTTCATGTTTCAATGCTTTGAAAGTGCATCGGAGATCCATCACATATCAATTCTACTGAGGATGTGCAAGTTGCGGAAGATCTTACCTATGAGGAAGTGCCTATTGCTATTCTAGATCGCAAAGTTAAGAAGATGAGAAATAAAGAGATAGCATCTGTGAAAGTACGTTGGAGAAATCGTCAAAGGGAAGAGATTACATGGGAAGCTGAGGAAGAAATGAAATCTAAGTACCCTCATCTGTTCAAAGATGAAGAGGAAGTTCAAGAAATGGAGTTAGAACATTAATAAGTAAGTTTTTTTTATATATGCATAGTATTTATGTGATGATGTGAATATTAATGATGGACTTGAACTTGTTTCGGTTGAATAACTACGCTAAAATTTGAGGACGAATGTCCTAAAGGGGTGAAGGATGTAACACCCCATATTCAACTATGTGTATTGGTGTATTCAAGTACGTATATTGGTCTTATTTATATGGAGTTAATTTTTTTATTTTATTTATACCAACATTTTCCCATCGATGGTTCCATGCGAAGGTTATTGAATAAGCTTCCCAACGATATATAGATTTTCAAAAACAGATAGCTTTCGGATATAATTGAGCATGTTCGAAACTATAAAACGGTGGTCGGGATTTTTGGGAATACTAAACGTGCAGGAAAATTTCTTGCACACAAACTACTAAGTCCTGCAGAATTTTTGGGTCAACTTCGAATAATTATAACTCCCTTAATAGAATTAACTAGGAGATATGAAACCTATGAAAAGACATATCTTTGAGTCTTCTTTCCAATGCAATTGGTTTCATCTAAATCCAACGTCTGAGTAAGGAGTTATACTCGTTTTACTTCAGCCTATCAAAATAGATTTTTATGGCCAACTTCAAACGACCATAACTCCTTGTACAGGATGAACTGGGTGGCCTATTTATATGAAATGAAATCTCTTTGAATGATCCTTCCAATGATACCAATTTCACCCAAATACGATATCGGAGCAAAGAGTTATGGTTGATCTACTTTAGCTTATCAAAACAGTCCACCAAAGGACAGATTTGACATTATTTAAATTTTAAAGGCATTTGGGTCATTTATATTATATTATGGATTGGAATATGTGTATATATACATGTATATGAGTTCAAAAACTCATATTCATCATCAATCATTGAGGAAGAATATGCCCTATCCAGATTTGACCTTTAATTACTTTTGATTCAACCGTAGAAATTCCAAAGTAAACCGATAACTGCGTTTGTCATCTCAAGAGCTTCGAACGGCACCAATTATTTTTGCAAACAAGATTGGATAATCAAGAGGTGAATTCTAAGGTATTAATATTGTTTTCCTTTGTAATTTTCCGTAAGTATATATGTTATAGAAGATTATAAGTATTGGTTGTTATTGAAAGGTGATGGAAATAGTGTTATGGACTATGTTGCATGGTTTAGTTGTATTGAATTGTAAAAGGTGGATATGGTAATTGAGTTATGTAAGGTGGATATGGTGATATACTATTGAATTGATTATTATTTGTCTATGGCTCAATTTGGTTTAATGGATTGGTTGGAAGGATAAATGTATCCAAACTTGATATTGGAGGATGTTGTATGAATATGCATGGCATGTGAATGTAATTGGAGTATAAGAGGGTTAAAGTGACACCCTTTATGGTGTAATTAAGGCTTACTATTTAACCTCTAGTTTGGTGAATTCAAATAATTGAATTGTGATGTTTGGTTGCTAATACTAGATTGCTATATATGTTCATTATAGATAAGTAATCCAAAAATATAGGAAGTCCATTTGGGACTAGTATTGAAGGTTGACAGTTAGGTATGTAAAGTAGATACCATATCTTTGGCATAAAAGTGAACAATTGTTCTATTAAGAAAGTTTCCAAAGTTATTCAATAATATGTGATCCATAATGGTTTTGTATGATGTCCTACATTACCAATGAATTCTTTTCCACCTTACAAGATGTCAACAAATTCCAATACTTACTTGTCTTCCAAATCTTACATGTTTCTTGCACTAATGAATGTCAGAAGGTATCCTGTTACTCAAAAAATATCCATGTGCTATTAATGACTCCAAAACATTTCATTGATAGACCAATAAGTTCCTACTTCATTGTTATGGCGTTGATGACTCCAAAACACTTCATTGATGTGCCAATGAGTTCTTACTTCATTGTTATTGCATTGATGGTCAGTTTATATGTCTCTTATTGATGTATCATTGTTTCAAAGTATCAAAAATGAAGTGGTGACCAAAATAACAATCTCAAAGATTAATTGAACTAAGTGATGGGAGTTCTCTCTTATCGGGTGGTATCCCAGGGACAAAATCCTATCATGGGTCGATCCTATTTCTGTGTTTATGGGTGGTATCCCAGGTTCATAAGCCTATCATGGATCGATCCCATTTGATATGTATTGGAGGTAGCCTAATAGTCATAATACAGTACAGTAAAGATTACAAAGATGATAGGAACGAAGGTAAAGTGATTGAATAAATACAATATACAGGTTGTCACAAGTTCTAATAAGTGTGGTCCACCCCTATTATGATTTATTCACTTGTTTCTAATATCTATGGAGCTCCTATATCAAATGTGATTATTTACAGCTTTACATACTCAGTACATATTTCGTACTGACGCCCCCCATGGGGGACCTGTATTTCATGCTGCAGGCACAGGTACCTCAGCTTATACAGCGCATAAGTAGTATCCAGGATATCCAGCTGCTTTTGGTGAGCTCCAATTTGTGTCGGGGCTTTTTGTGTCATATCCAGTCACTTTTGATATTGTATAGAAGTTATTTATATGGCGGGGTGTGTCCCGACCTTAGTTAAACTCTGTGTATTTTCTAGAGGCTTTGTAGACCTAATGTATAGTCAAGGTGGTGTTTTGTTAATAGACGTGATGGCTCCAATGGCCAGGTATTGTATATACATATGTATGTGTGCTCAAGCTTATACAGGAGATTATTTCCTTTTATATGCGACATAATGTTGTCCGAATTTTGGGTTGTCATAGAGGTATGCATGGGAAGTATAAGGCTATGAGCTGGTTCTCCCGGGCCTCCTCGGTTATGGGTGCCAGTCTGCCTCACTAGGATTTGAGGTGTGACAGTACTCAAATACTATCCCTCCATAATTGGAGTTATAATATCTTTGTCTGGGTTTAAATATCGCCCCTAACTGGGGCAAAACTATTAGACACTCCAGCTGTTTTATCTTCAACCCTCTTTCCTCTTCTCTTTTCATCTCGCTTTGATCTTCTGCTGGCTTTTCTTAAATCATGCTTCTCTCGTTCCTCTAGAGTCATGCCTTCCCTTTTTTTCCTCTATTCTTCTTTTTGCAGAACGTTCGTCTACTTGCTACTTTTCTTTATCTTTCACAGGTCTCCCCATTAGATCAACAATTCCTTCATCCTCATCATTTATTACTAAGGGTGTATCAAAAGTGGTCTATTGTGGATGCATGTTCTTCAACTCTTCAACGTTAGCCTATGCTTTTTTAAACTCTACCATGAACCTTGCTAATTATGAAATAGACAGTAAATCCAGCCTTTTGTTGATTCTCTCCTCCATATGATCCATCCTCATCTAAATGTCTTAGAAAGGAAAGATTGCCTCAGCTACAATTCTATAAACAAAAGGCTTGAATTCTGTAGCCCAAGTATCAAGCTACCTTTAGAATTTCTTTTGCAATTTCATAGACTTGACAAAGTTTTCCTAGTTCAACCTATATTCTGTAAATTCTGCCCCACCTATTGGTGGTGCAGATCTGTAGATGCACTTGATGGCACATAATTAGGTGGTATTGATATGTGAGCTAATGCTAATATATTTGAGGCTTTTAACTAAGAATAATTGCAAAGTCTTAAGAAGCTTTTGTCATTTTTGTTTTGTTTATGTTAGATTTTGTAGTTTAAGTTGATATGATAAAGAACCAACAAGAATGGAAGTAAAGAAGTTAAAATATAAAGAAATCCAAAGACAAGTGTGGCTGATGACATTTGTTATAAGCCATCATCCCTGTGATAAGTTGTTGAGTTTGTTATCAGCAGTAAATAGAGAATTGGCCTAAGTTAAAAGATGTGACGATATTTTGTGATAAGTCATCAAGGGTCTGATAAGCTGTCAAGAATGTCGTCATCCTGAGGCAGCATAGGAGAACTAAAATAGAGCTTTGACGACATTTTATGATAGGCCATCACGAAGCTGATAAGTTGTCAAGTTTTTCGTCAGCCTTAAACAGGAAGAGCCAAAACTGAAGAAAGAGCTGACGACATTTGTGATAAGTCGTCAGCCACCTGATAGGCTATCACAAATATCATCTCCTAATCAGGGGGATTTTTGAATTCTATTATTTTTTTTTTCATAATTAAGGTAAACAATTTAAAGCCTTGTTTTAGGGTTTTCTGAAGAGTTCGACACATTGAGTTTTGAGCAATATACTTTGATATTTTCTCTCTCTACTTTTGGCTTGAGAAAGCAATTACTTTGAAGATATTATATTCTTTATATTTGGATTTCCTTTGTGATTTAATCTGAGAATCTCTATTTTCTATTCATCTTGTGGTAAGTTTATCTTTAAAACCATGAATTTATCTAGTTGCTTTGATCTTTACGTTATGAGCAGCTAAACTCCTTTAACCTGAATTATGGGATCTAGGGTTAGGTCTTGATAAGGTGTTGAGTGATCAGGATTTGAAAGATGGTAGGACTTCTTGATAATTTTGAGGTTTTAATTAATGTATGTTGGTTGCAAATAGTAGATAAAACCTACCTTGATTTGCTTGAGAAACAAATCAAATATAATAGGAAGTGAATTATCAATAGGGACATGGAAATACTCTGTTTACTAATCAGCGTTGTAACAAGGTTGGTTAACCTGAGGTAAAATCTGGGTAGTGAATATAAATTCCCTAAGTTCGAGAGGATTAGGTAATTAAATGCTTAAGTAGGTCGAGAGATATTTAAGCATAACTTCGATAAAAATAACGTGTTGTCCTATGTACCATAAGAATCCTGAACCACTCATAGCATCCGTCAAATACCAAAATCCCTAGTGAACATAATTCTGGTTTTTCATAAACTCGTGATTACGAACACTGAAACTAACGTAAACAAAAATTGCTTGTTAAACTAAAAACCCCCCATTTCTATAAGAATCCAACAATCTATTAATTAATTTGCAAACGACATATGTTCACACCATATTCCCTATGGTATTCGATCCCAACCTAGTTGGGTTTTATATTGATCATGATCTCTTACATTCTCATTGAGAGATGTAGTTTGAGCTTTAATAAAAATGGCACTGTAGTCGGGGAATACGGTTGTAAACTAAAGTTTGTGTGCGCAAATTGACTATTATCTAAGTTTCATAGTTTTATGTTTATTTGTTGTTTATTTGCCGAATATTTATAGTGTATGCCAAGAACCAGAAGTTTCGGAGAACCATTATTACCACTTAATCCGAAACCGCAATGAATTGAAAGAATGGCAGAACAGCAAAAGGCTGATAGACTGGCAGCCTTAGCTAGAGCTCAGGTGAATGTGCAAAATGTCGGGCAAAAAGCATGACATCCAAACCCTAAGGATGAATATTTGGGAGATAAGAAGTTGTTGAATCCTGCTAACCCAAGGCGTGTAAAGCAGATAGCTGTACCAGTACGACGAAATGTTAACAGGAACCGTCTGTTTCGAGAAAGACAAGAGTACCAGCCGGTCTAGTATGATCTCAATGAAGATGATGGAATGGATAGAGCAGGTGCAACTGGTGCAATCATTCCTCCTCCGTTGGCACCTGGGGCCAGGTTCAAGATTACGAGTACTATAATCTAACTCCTCACTCTGAAAGTGTTGTTTGATGGCCTTCCTGGGGATGAACCGACCTACATCTGGTGAATTTTGTCACCACCTGTAAATCTTTTGATAACCCAAGAGAGGCCCAAAATGCTATCCGGTTGAGATTGTTCTCATTGTCTCTGCCTGGGAAGGCAAATTTATGGCTAAATGAGCTGACGCCTGATACTATAACCAACTGCAGGTAATTGAAAAGAGATTTCCTAGAAAGGTTCTTTCCGCTTTCCAGGAGGGTACAGTTGAGGGGCGAGATTAGTAACTTTAGGAAGCTCCCAACTGAAGCCTTGCAAGAAACCTATGAAAGATTCAAGAAGAAGCTGACATAGTGTCCGAAGCATAACATGACGGACATACATTTGATGGAGACTTTGTATAGGGCTCTTAACTCTGTTACAAAGCCAATTGTTGACAATACTGCTGGTGGTTCATATGTTGATCTTACATTTCCAGAGGTTTTAGAGATGTTGGACAGAATGACCGATCCCCACTACTTCTGTAGGTATTACTGCGGAACAATGCAGAAAAGAAGAGGAGCATAACCAAGTCATGGCTTACCTAAAAACATAGATGGACTTTCTAACCAAGAACTTACTATCAGGAAAGGTTGAGAAGGTGAAAGTTGTGGGATCTCAGGATAGGATTGAGGCTGATACAGAAGAAGAGGCTAACTATGATAATAATCGTAAGGCTGCTTCAACAAGTTCTGAAAAGATGTCCATGGAGGACATTATGGCTATGTTTTTAAAGGGAGTAGAGGCTACCAACTCTGGTGTGACCACCATGAAGACCGATCTGACATCCATCAGTTAGTTGGTGCACTCACACTCCACCATAATCAAATAGTTAGAGCAGCAGATGAGCCAACTCTTTCCAGCATTCAACCATAGGAAGAGCGGAACATTACCAAGAAATACTGTCTAAAATTTGTGAAATGATGTCTCATACATGGCTATTACCACTAGAAGTGGTAAGATATTACCTGGACCTTCTGTGGACAAACCTGTAGTGGATGAGGTAGTTGTTGATGAACCGGAAGAAGAAGGTCTAGTGGAGTCTGAAAAGCTAGATAATTCTAATGATATTTCAGAGAAAGGTGAAGAGAAGAAGAAGGAGGTAGTGCTGAAAACTATCCCAAGACCACCACCTCCCTTTCCTCAGCAGTTGAAGAAGAAAACTAATGATGCAAAATTCAGCAAATTCATGGCAGTACTCAAGCAATTGACAATAAAAGTTCCTTTGGTTGAGGCACTTAAGCAAATGCCAGGATACACGAAATTCATGAAGGATATTGTGACTAAGAAAAGAGCGCTGAGCTATGAATTGGAGGGTAATCTTCATCACTAGAGCACTATTTCTACAAGGACCCCGGTGCAGAAGAAAGCAGACACAGGCGCATTCACTATTCCTTGCACATTTGGGACTATGGACTTTGCCAAGGCATTATGTGATCTAGGAGAAAGCATAATTTGATTTCGCTGCCTGTTTATAGAAAGTTAGGCATGGGAAAGCCCACACCCACCAACATGCGACTCGTGATGGCAGATAGGTCAGTAAAGCTACCTGTTGGCATTTTGTATGATGTGTTGGTGAAGGTGTCTAACTTTATATTCCCTATAGACTTAGTCATTCTGGATTGTGAGGTGAACTTCGAGGTGCCCATAATCTTGGGTTGACCTTTTCTCATAATCGAAAGTGTGTTGGTTGATGTGAGAGCAAATGAGCTCTTATTCAGGATGAATGATGAAGTGGTACGGTTTGATATGTGTAAATCAATAAAGCATCATGCAGAAATGAGTGTGTTCTCAGTAGTTGATGTGCATTATGAGGACGAATAGGATATGTCAATAGCTGAGCAACTTTTTGTCGAACCTTTGGCAATGATTGTGATGAATTTAGATAGTGAAGGTATCAGAGGTCATATGAACGAGCGAATCTATATAAATAAAATATGAAGAAGTACCATGATTGGAAGATAGAGAAACGAGACTTCCAAAAGGATGACTTAGTACTTCTGTTCAATTCTAGACTTAAACTGTTCCTAGGAAAGCTTAAATCCAAGTGGTCAGGCCCATTTAGAGTTAGTCAAGTCTACGTATTTGGAGTAGTAGAACTTGAAAATAAAGATGGCAGCACCTTCAAGGTGAATGGGCAACGAGTCAAGCTTTACATTGGTCCAAAAGAATCGATAAAAAGCATCACTACTATTTGTCTTGATGAAGTCTAAAGTAAGAAAGATACTTGAGTCATGCCACGACGTTAAATTAGGCATTAAATGAGAGGCAACCCATGACCCACAGGATTGATCCATTCCAGGTATACTCTAACCCTTAGTTCAAATTTTCTTTGATTTTAAGTTAAGGGCGTAGAGTAAATTATTGTTGTAAAATTTTGTAGTCGATTGGAAGAAATACTTGCACTTGAGGCAGTTGAATTGTTTTGTTATTTTTGTACACCTCTTCAAGTGGTCTACTCCTTTAACTGTATGATTTTCATTTAATTGTGACCACTGTGCATTTTTGTATGGCATTAATTCTAGTAACATAATAATCATTACTAAACAGCTGCATAAAATGAATGGGTCATAGCTTATGATATACATGTGTGCCACGTATGTGTGAGCAACTACTTAGTTCCCTTTGTATGTTAAAGCCAGAACTTGCCCGGTTAGTCCTACCTAGGTTGAAGGATAGGGGTTAGGAAAGGATCATAGGTCATTTTGATATTAGCTCAATTTAGCCTAAATGACCTTTCCTATGTTTATAATATCCCTTGATCCCTGTTTTGAGCCTAATTATCCTATTTCTTTGTATGACACCTTTCACCTTCCCATTTAGATCACAATGAATCTATTTTGGCCCTGTTCCTCCTTGGATACTATATAACTTGACTTAGGCAAATGTCCTAATTTGAGGGTGGTTATTATAAGGGTGCGTGATATAGAATAAGTATGAAGAATGGTAGCATAAAGAAGGAAAAAAAAGCTGGGTGCAGAAGAAAGGGAAAGGAAAAAAAGTGTGAAAAAGAAAAAGTAATTGAGAAAAAACTATACCCTGCCTAAATAAGTGTGATCGGGGAAAAAGAAGAGCAAAAAAGGCTAATTAGTGTAACCCCAAAAATCTAGTGCAGTGTCAATGAGGATTAGTCACTTTAAATACCATTGATTATCCTACCATCCCCTAGACTTCATTGAAATCCTAAGAGAAGTGCTATAGTGATCCTAACGGACCTATCTGAAGATCTGGGTAATGAGAATAAGGGCAATCCTATGGTACTTGGCATACATTGATTGGAACTTCGTTCTGAGAGTGAGTGTTTTGATTTTCCCCATGGTTACATATATAATTCCTAATATGAGATGAGGGAGATGTCTTTGCTATGAGGTCACATTGGTTACATTGCTAGTTATTGACTTGTTTGGGTAGTGTAATAATGGACTATGCATGTTTTTTATCACTGAATTAATGTTGTATCTTGATTCGTGTGTGTTGCATTAGTGTTCTTCATTGTTCTTGAATTGAGTGATATTGGAGATGGTAAAAGTGTTTTGAGATGATATGGATGATTGATTACCAAATGTACTTTGTAATCTCTTAGTTTTGTTGAGTTGCTTGAGGAAAAGCAATTGTTTTAAGTTGAGGGTGTATATGTGTGAGCTAATGCTAACACATTTGAGGCTTTTAACTAAGAATAATTGCGAAGTCATAAGAAAATTTTGTGATTTTTGATTGGTTAATGTTTGATTTTGCAGTTTATGCTGATATGATAGAGAACCAATAAGAATGGAAGCAAAGAAGTCAAAATCTAAAGAAATCTAAAGACAAGTGTAGCTGACAACATTTATGATAAGTCGTCAACCTTGTGATAATTTTTCAAGTTTATCATCAGCAGTAAAAAGAAAATTGGTCTAAGTTGAAATATGTGATGACATTTTCTGATAAGTCGTCAAGGGTCTAATAAGTTGTCAAGAATGTCGTCAGCCTGAGGCAACACAGGAGAACTGAAGTAGAGATTTGATGACATTTTGTGATAGGCCGTTATGAAGCTTATAAGTTGTCAAGTTTATCATCAGCCTTAAACAGGAAGAGCCAAAATTGAAGAAGAACCTGACGACATGTGTGATAATTTGTCAGCCTCCTGATAGGCTATCACAAATGTCGTCACCTAATCTGAGGGATTTTTGAATTATAATATTTTGTTTCCATAATTAGGGTGAAATATTTAAATCTTTGTTTTAGGGTTTTCTGAATAGTTCGACACATTGAGTTTTGAGAAATATAATTTCTCTCTCTACTATTGACTTGCAAAAGCAATTACTTTGAAGATATTATATTCATTATTTTGGGATTTCCTTTGTGATTTATTCTAAGAATCTCTAGTTTCTATTCATCTTGTGGTAAGTTTTATCTTTAAAAGCATGAATTCATCTAATTGCTTCAATTTTTACGTCATGAGCGGCTAAATTCCTTTAACCTAAATTATGGGATCAAGGGTTAGTTCTTGATAAGGTGCTGAGTGATTAGGATTCGAAAGGTGGTAGGACTTCTTGATAATTCTGAGGTTTTAATTAATGTCTGTTGGTTGCAAACAATAGATAAAACCTACTTTGATTTGTTTGAGAAAGAAATCAAATATAGTAGGAAGTGAATTATCAAAAGGGACTTGGAAATACTCCATTTAATAATTAGTATTGTAACAAGGTTAGTGTAACGCCCTGATTCTCGAGAACCAAAACGCCACATGGTGCTTATGATCCCGAAGGACCACAAGCTAACCCTTTTTCTGATATCTGTACCTGTTTACTGCATAATATATTAAAATACATTTGAAAACTGGCTAACACTTGCCATAAGGTTCAAACATCTAGAAATATACAATACCTTAAACCACACACTAATACATCTGTCTGAAAAGCCTATACACTGCCTGAACTGTGGAGTTGAAGAGACAATTCTCCCAACTAATTCCGTCTACTAAAATCAAATAATGTAATAACAACATCCTCGGATAATGAGGACTCACGGTTGCACCCATTTCTACTATACAAGTGACTTCTAAGATGCTCCAAGTTTCACTCCTCTGAACCTATGGTGCCCCAAAATAAAAGAACACCATAGCGCGAATGCGTCAGTATTAAGATGTACTGAGTATGCAAGCAGGGAAGGCTAAATGCAAGGGCTTATGCATGAACATTTAATCAACAGAATAATCATGAGAATAATGAATGAGTACACATATATGAATGCACAGTTCACAACCACTATAACAATTATAACAAATCCAGATACCACAGCTCGGATACCACTTTACTATCCTAGGAACTCACTACTGTACTGGGGTACTGCATTACTAAATCATAGGATACCAACATTGATCAGTTGAATAGACTCACACCCCTGAATCCTGAAGATTTATACTGACATAGAAACCGTGAGAAGTAGTTACGTAACTCACCATGACTCCTCATAAGCAACTGAATATGTGGGGGTGCACATAATAATTTGAATAATATCTTTGATTTCGTAAAACATACATACGAAAAATGAATACCCACATGGCTTGAATTTCATTATCCATACTTCTCATAATATTATAGAGAGGAAAACATAAGTAAAATCCCATAAATAATCATAAAATTATCAATATTTATCGTAAATTCTCATGACTCATCATAGACAACCAAACTCATCAACTCAAGACTCGGAGCGACTCAATAGTTCAAGAAACATACTCATATGGACAGGGGAGTTTCCTATAACCGACAACCCTAAGTGATCTGCGTGGAATACCAATGTTTACCCTCCTAGGGAGGGCACTCCTATTGGCAGGAGTGTTGTACTCTTGCCAAGGAGTACAACCTTAAAGATTTCATAATCACAATTCGGCTCTCTGGCCAACAATATCATCATCATCAACAACCCTACGGTGGAACATAGGTTTGGTAAAATACCAAATTGCCCTCTCAGTGATAAGTAATACTTCCCGAGTAGCTAAGGACGCGTTAGGAAATCCATCACAACATCACAAGGGTCTATCATAAAGACCAAATCAAATCTTTTTCTCATTTATCAAATCATATCAATTTGTGGATTCCTAACTCAACACATTTTAGCTCAAAACATTTTAATTTTCCTCAACATCAACATGGTATCAATAACACATCATATTGTCTCTGTGAGCTTAAAATCCATATAAATCATCCTGACTCTGCGGATGTAAATCAATATTCTCAAATGATTATTCATTCATTCCAATATTCAAATCATGACAATAGCTTTTGAAAAGCATTTAAGATCTTCAAATCGTAGTAAGATTTTGTATGTCATAATGTAACTCAAATCATAGCCCTTATATCAAGAATCCTCAAAAAAATAATTTCATAGTAGTGGTATGCAATTTATGGCATAAAATCTCAATTCAAGAAAACAAGATAATAAGGTTATTATGTATACCAATATTGGACGATTTAAATTTCCATAAATCATATCTTTAAAACACTTGAAATATCAACTCATGGTAGAAATACGAAATTCACCATATCAAATCATAACTTGGGAATAATAGAGTAATCATGTACATCAAAGCTTAAATAATTTATATTTTTACAAAATCATGAAATTCCAATGATAAAATCAATTCTTTGGGCACAAGTATGAAAAGATATTCTTGTTCAAAACCCCACATACTAAGTTCTCACGAAATTCATGTTAAGTTCTCAAATCATTGGAAATTCATCGATCGTAGCACGACTAAGATTATCGCGGAACTGACTCAGCTCTAGACCAGCAGACTATTTCGAGCATACGTACCCCCAGTAATCAATAACATAAGTAATACGTAGTATACAAAAATGCGTACTCACATGCCCATAGGCCATCATGCACCATGCATTCATTAACACATCACACCAATCATTTGAAGGTCATATTCATATACAAGTATTGGGATCTCATGCCATTACATCTTAGATCATTCAACAAGGATGCATATGGTTAAGGAAGAATACAATATAACATAGTTCATCCAATCGGGATACACACAAATAACATACATTCAACACATCATGGTTCACTTCTCAAGGTTCTTTCCTTTAAGATCTTGATATATGCAATTCGACCCATAATTAGACATTTCACACTTAGCCTGGACTAATGGCCTTACCATTTCCCTCAAGCATGATAGTAAACACGTAGCATGCAAGTATGGTATGATTTCATCACTTCGATCACAAGGGTCTATACGATCCATTCTTCTTCAACTAGGCATTTCTACAATTACCTTGCCTACACCATTTAGGCATAGGTTAGTATGAACAATTACATGTGCTACAACACCATCATTCATCTTAATTCCACCAACTAAATTCCTTGTCCTCACTTACAACCATATCTTAAGCCTTCCACACAACATCCCCAATTTTAGAAAATAACAGGGAGTTCATGTTGAACGCATACATAGAAAGTAGTCTAGTTATTTAGAACTTATTATATCCTAAGAACGTAAATTTATAGCCTCTTAGACAATTCCACAAACACCTTACATGCACTTTTAGGCATTGGTGACTTCGTCAAATTCTCATGTTTTTCGTTACCCCATATATCTCATCCAACACACATAATCATCACATGCATGTATCAAACAACATACACCATCACCACACACATATATATATGTATCAAGTAACATACATAATCCTCATATATATCTCAACCATCAAATATCAATCAATCAATATATATATATATATACACATCATCAACGTCTAGAAAATATATATATATATATATATATATATACATATATACATATATACATAACTTGAACTTTCAAAAAGGGATTTGTGGACTCTATGTATGAAAGAGTCCATAGATAAACACTTGCATACCTTAGATTTCGTAGCCGGAAGAGATTGACGGAAGGAATTCTTGAATCAAAGCTTCCAATTAATTTCCCCCAATTCAAAACCCTAACCCTAACTCGATATATATAAGAGAAATGAGAGGAAATTAATACAAGTTCTCAGATGAATGGGGTATTAATAGAGGTTTAAAAGAGTGGTCAGAGACCAAAATGCCCCTAAGAAACAAATAAAACCCGAATCTGTCCTTCAGTGATCTATCCGATAGGCTGAAGTAAATTGGCCATAACTTTTTACTCCAATGTCCAAATTGGATGAAACCAATTTTATTGGAAAGAAGACTCTCAAGGAATTCCTTTGATATATAGCAGATCACATAGTTCACTATGTACAAGGAGTTATGATCATTTAAAGTTGACCAAAAAAATTGCCTGGCTGCAGTATTTTTTTCTGCACATTTTACTATTCACTGTTCGATCGGAATGATCATAGTTTGATCGAAATGGTCGTAACTCATTGTTCAAGTGTTCGTTTTGCGTGATCCACATATCGTTGGAAAGCTTATTCGATGCTATATGAAATGGTGGGTTGAAATACATAAAATAACACAGAAAAATTATAAATCATTCTCGAAGATAGGATCCAATATGTTTATGCACAAAATTTCGACGAAAGATTTTTCAAGGTATTACATCATCTCCCCCTTGGAAACATTCGTCCTCGAATGTGAAGGCCAGATCAAGAACACTAATCGAATGGGTTTATTTAAGACAACAACACATCTCAAAACATAACCACACGACTGAAGCAAGCAATACTCTGTGTACGTTCACTAGTCATGCACATCTATCACATAAAACATTCAGCAACCCACTCATGGGTAAATTTTCACAACACACATGTATCTCAAATGTAAAGAATCATAACCCAACCAATCTCTTCAATACATGTTCAAACATGCCCACAATTCGAGTTCCTTTTTATTGAATGTGCATATTAAATATGAATATACCTAATATACCAAATTCTCTAAAGCATAACTAAAAATGCAACGAACGATGAGGTTAACATCATAGAAAGAGAATGGAGATGCAATTATTATAACATTATGGGGTATCTCCCCCTTGGGACCCAAGGTCCCTCTAGGCATATTTCACTGAAATAAGAATGGGTCGGGAACTGTCTCCCTTTACTACTTTTCCATACCTACTGGCACCACTACCAGATTCTGAGGGCCTGACTTGTCACTTTTCTATCATCCTCCTCTCAGTTGTAAGTCATCTTCAGACACTTTTGAACACTTGGCTAAACCCCAAAATGAACTACAACCAATGTACTCTAGAGTCAGAGGCACTACGGTGCACAAAATGATAACTTAATTCATCCAGAAAGACTACACCTGAAAACATAAATTCAATACCAATGCTACTTCTTGGAATACAACTCTTATCTCTCCTTATTCTCTACAATCATCATCATATACATACACTCTTTTCAACACCTACTTGTCCCACTAAACACATTATCTGCTTCGATTTCTTTATAGGCTACTAATACCACACTCACATCTTAATACTTAGTTTGGAGTCCACAAACTTACATTCTTCAAAGATTCAAGCTTAGATTCTAAAACATAACATGAATATCCATAAATCTTTAATAAACATACTATTCTCATTCTAGCCTTCAAATATCACATCTCGTAAACTTATACTTCTCCACACCATGAGAATCGCAGTTGTATCTTTATCAATCAACACATATAATTCCCAAATTCCATACTTAGATTCTTACATATATAATTTCAAGACTATTCATTCACCATATAAACAGCTAACCCCATAAGGCATACTCTGCTCACTTTAGAGAATGACGTTTCGAAACTATCTACGGGGACAGTCAGAGAAAGTTCTATCTGAAAGACTTTGTCTTCACTACTTCTATTAACTTAAGAGTCAGGTAAATCTGACATAAGTAGATCATTAAAAGAGTCTACATAACTCTCTTGGAAAATCTTGCTATAGCACAATCTGGATCATGAACGAACGGAAACTCTTCTAAACATACCATAGCCTCTCGCACATAAATGTGGCGCGCAACACACTCTTGTACAAGACTCTACTAGATGCGGTTTTTCAGACTTCCTAGGACACTGTTGAAACTTAGGCACTGATACCAAGTTTGTAACACCCCGATTCCCGAGAATCGGAATGCCACACGGTGCTTATGATCCCGAAGGACCACAAGCTAACCCTTTTTCTAATACCTGTACCTGTTCACTGCATAATATAATAAAATACATGTGAAAACTGTCTAACACTTGCCATAAGGTTCAAACATCTAGACATATACAATACCTTAAACCACACTCTAATACATCTATCTAAAAAGCCTCTACACTGCCTAAACTGTGGAGTTGACGGGACAATTCCCCCAACTAACTCCGTCTACTAAAATCAACTACTGTAATAACAACATCCTTGAATGATGAGGACTCACTGTTGCACCCACTGCTGCTATACAAGTGACTTCTAAGATGCTCCAAGTTTCACTCCTCTGAACCTATGGTGCCTCAAAATAAAAGAACATCATAGCACGAATGCGTCAGTACTAAGATGTACTGAGTATGCAAGTAGGGAAGGCTAAATGCAAGGGCTTATGCATAAACATTTAATCAGCAGAATAATCATGAGAATAACGAACGAGTACATATATATGAATACACAGTTCACAACCACTATAAAAATTATAACGACTCCAGATACCACAACTTGGATACCACTTTACTGTCCTCAGAACTCACTACTGTACTTGGGTACTGCATTACTGAATCACAGGATACCAACACTGATCAATCGAATACACTCGCACCCCTGAATCCTGAAGATTTATATAGACACAAAAACTGTGGGAAGTAGTTACATAACTCACCCTGACTCCTCATAAGCAACTGAATATATAGGGGTGCACACAATAATTTGAGTAATATCTTTGATTTCGTAAAACATGCGTACGAAAAATGAAGACTCACATGGCTTGAATTTTACTATCCATACTTCTCATAATATTATAGAGAGGAAAACATAAGTAAAATCCCATAAATCATCATAAAATCATAAGTATTCATCATAAATTCTCTTGACTCATCATAGATAACCAAACTCATCAACTCAAGACTCGGAGCGACTCGATAGTTCAAGAAACATACTCTTATGGACAGGGGAGTTTCTTATAACTGACAACCTCACGTGAGCCACGTGGAATACCAACGTTTGCCCTGCTAGGGAGAGCACTCACATTGGCGGGAGTGTTATACGCTTGCCAGGGAGTACAACCTTAAAGCTTTCATATTCATAATTCGACTCTCTGGACAACAATATCATCATCAACAACCCTATGATGGTACATAGGTTTGGGGAAATACCAAATTTCCATCTCGGTGCTAAGTAATACTCTCGACTAGCTCAGAACGCATTAGGAAATCCACCACAACATCACAAGGGTCTATCATAAAGATCAAATCAAATCTCTTTCTTATTTATCAAATCATATCAATTTGTGGATTCCTAACTCAACAGATTTTAGCTCAAAACATTTTGATTTTCCTCAACATCAAAATGGTATCAATAACACAGCATTTCGTCTCTACGAGCTTAAAATCAATATAAATCATCCCGACTCTGCGGATGCAAATAAATATTCTCAAATGATCATTCTTTCATTCCAATATTCAAATCATGACAATAGCTTTTGAAAAGCATTTAAGAACTTCAAATCATAGTAAGATTTTGTATGTCGTAATGTAACTCAAATCATGGACCTTATATCCAAAATCCTCAAAAAAATAATTTCATAGTAGTGGTATGCAATTTATGGCATAAAATCTCAATTCAAGAAAACAAGATAATAAGGTTATTATGTAGATCAATATTGGACAATTCAAAATTCCATAAATCATATCTTGAAAACACTTGAAATATCAACTCATGGTAGAAATATGAAATTCACCATATCAAATCATAACTTGGGAATAATAAAATAATCATGTACATCAAAGCTTAAACAATTTATATTTTTCATAACCTCATAATTCGTCATTAAAACATCTTGGGTATTTATCCACTTTACAAAATCATGAAATTCCAATGATAAAATCAATTCTTTGCGCACAAGAATGAAAAGATATTCTTGTTCAAAACCCCACATACTAAGTTCTCACGGAATTTATGTTAAGTTCTCAAATCATTGGAAATTCATCGATCATAGCACGACTAAGATTATCGCGGAACAGACTCAGCTCTAGACCAAAAGACAATTTCGGGCATACGTACCCCCAGCAACCAATAACATAAGTAATACATAGTATACAATAACACATACTCACATGCCCATAGGACATCGTGCACCATGCAATCATTAACACCTCACACTAATCATTTGAAGATCATATCCATATATAAGTATTGGGATCTCATGCCATACATCGTAGAGTATTCAACAAGGATGCATATGGTTAAGGAAGAATACAACATAACATAGTTCATCCAATTGGGATAAACACAAATAACATACATTCAACATATCATGGTTTACTTCTCAATGTTCTTTCCTTTAAGATCTTAATATATACAATTCGACCCATAATTAGAAATTTTCACACTTAGAGAGGACTAATGGCCTTACCATTTCCCTCAAGCATCATAGTAAACACATAGCATGCAAGTATGGTATGAACTCATCACTTAGATCACAAGGGGTCATACGATTCATTCTTCTTCAACTAGCATTTCTACAATTACCTTGCATGCACCATTTAGGCATAGGTCAGTATGAATAATTACATGTGCTACAACACCATCATTCATCTTAATTCCACCAACTAAATCTCTCGTCCGCACTTACAACTGTATGATAAGCCTTCCACACATCATCCCCAACTTTAGACAATAACATGAAGTTCATGTTAAATGTATACATAGAAATTAATTTAGTCATTTAGAACTTATTATATCCTAAGAACGTAAATTTATAGCCTCTTAGACAATTCCACAAACACCTTACATGCACTTTTAGGCATTGGTGAATTCGTCAAATTCTCATGTTTTTAGCCACCCCATATATCTCATCCAACACACATAATCATCACATCCATGTATCAACCAACATACACCATCACCACACACACACACACATACACACATATATATATATATCAAGTAATATACATAATCCTCATATATATCTCAACCATCAAATATCAATCAGCATATATATATATATATATATATATATACATCATCAAAGTCTACTTTCAAAAAGGGATTCATGGACTCTATTGCCGAAAGGAGTCCATAGATAAACACTTGCATACCTCAGATTTCGTGGCCGGATGAGATTGATGGAAGGAATTCTTGAATCAAAGCCTCCAATTAATTTCCCCCAACTCAAAACCCTAACCATAACTTGATATATATATATATACATACATACATATAAGAGAAATGAGAGAAAAACAATACAAGTTCTCAACTGAATGGGATATTTATAGAGGTTTAAAAGAGTGGTGAAAGAGCAAAATACCGCTAAGAAACAAATAAAACCCGAATATGTCCTTTAGTGATCTATCTGATAGGCTGAAGTAAATTGGTCATAACTTTTTACTCTAATGTCCAAATAGTATGAAACCAATTTTATTGGTAAGAAGACTCTCAGGGCTTTCCGTTGATATATAGCATCTCACACAGTTAGTTATTTAAAAGGAGTTATGATAGTTTGAAGTTGACAAAAAAAAATCGCCTGGCTGCAGTATTTTTTTCTGCACATTTTACTGTTCATAGTTCGATCGGAATAGTCATAGTTTGATCGAAATGGTCGTAACGCATCGCTCGAGCGTCTATTTTGGGTGATCCACATATCATTGGAAAGATTATTCGATGCTCTACAAAATGGTGGGTTGAAATCCAAGAAATAACACAAAAAAAATTGTAAATCATTCTCGAAGATAGGATCCAATACGTTTACACACAAAATTTTGACGAAAAATTTTCTGGGATATTACAGTTAATTAACCTGAGGTAGAATCTGGACAGTGAATATAAATCCCTTAAGTCTGAGAGGATTAGGTAATTAAATGCTTAAGTAGGTTGAGAGACATTTAAGCATAACTTCGATAAAGATAACTTATTGTCCTACCTACCGTGAGAATCCTGAACCACTAGTAGCATCCGTCAAGTACCAAAATCCCTATTGAACATAATTCTGGTTTTTTATAAGCTCTTGATTACAAACATTAAAACTGACGTAACCAAAAATTGCTTGTTAAACTAAAACCCGCCATTTCTAGAAACATCCAACTTACAGTTGATTAATTTGCAAACGACTTACGTTCACACCATATTCCCTGTGGGATTCAACCCCAACTTAATTGGGTTTTATATTGACAATGATCACTTACATTCTCATTGAGAGGTATAGTTTGAGCATTATCAGGTACATAAGTGATAATCGGCAACAACATTTATATTGGAATCTCTGAAGTATCTGGGGATGGGGTTGACTGAGTTTGGTAGGCTGGTGGTTTGGTAATCCTCATTTTAAATTTTGAGTCATCCTTGGACTTCTCAATGTCCTGCCTATGTGTCACACAAAAATCATTATCCACTCCACAAATCAGAGGCACACCTACCTGCCTGCATAATTCAGTGAGAAAGCAAGGAAATAGTAAAGCACTTACCACATTATGTTCTCTCATTAATAGCTCATCGGCATTGATCTAATCGATATTAAGTTTCAATTCTGCCAGCAAACTAGCCGCAAGTACTGACCAGTGAATATCTCGATTAGCATCACCTCCCAGTGGCAAAAGTCTCAATCGAACCACAACCCACCAAAATTTATCCCAGCAGATAAGGGATGACTTCTCTATGTGCTCACATGGGTTTGTAGCCCAGAAGTATTTCCATCATCAGACAACACTCCACCCAACCAGCCCCTTTGGGTAAATACATTATGCAATCGATACTTAAGTTCTAGAATAGTAGATGGGGCTTCATAATCTGGCCCAAACAGCATCCTGTTGATGGTTTGGGATGATATTGATGATAGGCGAATTTACGCGCCTATATCAATATATTTTGCCCATATTTTAGCCTAGTTTTGAGAACTAATTATATATTTCATGCACTTTTAGTCCTTTTTCCTGTAAATAAGCTAACAAACATGATTAGGAAAGTTTCAGGTATAAATGATGCAAAATACAGCATTTTATGGCTTACTTGACGCAAAAGAAAGCTCACGAACGAGATGGAAAGGAGCTGGACACCTAAAGGACCAAATCTGCTGCATGGAAAATCTGTCCCGGGCTAAAACAGCAATTCTGAAGCCTTTGGGGACATACAGACACAAAGCTGGATTTTTACAAAGATACATTAACCTAGTGTAATCAGGTTATGTGTTTTACTATTCTATTTGGATTATGATATTGTAACCTTACCCTAGTACATTTGGGTCAAGGATTTCATTAGTATATTAGGATTTGGTTATTTATTTCATTAGCTTAGTAGGAGTAGGATAGGAGTATTATAAATACCCTATCATGCTAGAGATTTTTATTCATTCAGAAATTAATTCATTCTTCAACAATTAATTTTCTTCCATCTCTCTCATCTTCCACTACAAACACTTCTAATCTACTCTTCTATTCTTAAATTCCACAACAAGAGAATCGTTACTTGCTAGGGAATCACCAAAACCACACGCCTAAACACCTACTTCTCACGCCATCCACCATGCAAAACGTGATATCCTTCGCATTCATGGGTAACTAAACCTCTTAGTTGGGGTTATGGAAGCCGAATGAGTTACTATCTATAGCTATGAGTTTGTGAGTTCAAGACAAGTATATTGCTTATATCATTACGCCCTTCATCTTAATCTACATTCTTTGCGGTTGCAAACGCCAGAATACGCCAGTCTAACATTTAACTTGTTCGAGAGAAAGGTTATTTGTCTGGAAAAGAGATAATGTCAAGGTAGTAGGACACCCTTTCCTATTAAAAAGCTAGTGTCGTAACTGGACTAACCTCTTGGAGAATTCGTACCGTTAGACACGTTTTAAGCTCGAGAGAGTTAAAGTGAAATAGTCCTTGTTGAGGTCGAGAGACGCTTGGATTTACCATCGACTACAATTCTCTATAAGCAATTGCATGTCAAGACTCTACACACTCATAGTCAATAGAGACGTATAACTCAGAAGGTGGACATAACCCCAACGCTTCAATTCTCATTGTTTCACAACCTACGAAATACTCTCTTTTTACTTTGCTATTTTCAGCTTTTACTTTATTGTTTTGGTTACATATTACAATCCCCCCTTTTACGAGACTTGCACCAAAAGTTTAGTAATTTTGCTTACTTGTTGGCCAAGCTATTCCCTGTGGGATCGACACCCAACCTAGGTTGGGTTCTATATTTGCTAACGACCGCTTTACACTCCTACGAGAGTTGTAGATTGAGCGTTATCAAAAATTGGCGCCGTTGCCGGGGAATACGAGTGTCAATCAAGTTCGTGATAATTACTAGACCCTTTGGTCAAAGATTCTCGTACTTTTACGTTTAGTTTTTGTTTTTGTTTATTGCAGGTTTTTCCTTTAGTGCATGCCCCATACTAGAAGTTCTGGTCAACCGTTATTACCAATCAATCCTGAACCACAACGAATTAGAAGAATGGAAGCACAAGCTGAAATCGACAGGATGGCTGCTCAACACGAGCAAGCAAGATTAGCTGCTCTTGCCGCTACTCAAGTCCAACAACAAAACATTGATAATCCTGGACGAGCAACAAATCCTGACGATAAAGATTTAGGTGATGACGAGTTACTGAACCCTAGGCGTGATGCTGAAATTATAACACCTGCCAATCGAAGAGGTCGACAAGCTCGGTATAGGTATGATCGCCAACCTTTACAACCAGCTTTCGACGATGATGATGATGATCTTGATGGTGCCGGAGCCACTGGAGCTATAATTCCACCACCATTAGCGCCCGGAGCCAAATTCAACATCACTAGCACCATGATTCAGTTATTGCAACTCAAGGGGTTATTTGGGGGACAAGCAGGCGATGATCCGTATATGCATCTCATCAACTTTATTTCTACATGCAAATCTTTTGACAATCCTGGTGTTGGTCAGAATGCTATTCGATTACGTCTATTTCCATTGTCTCTGTCTGGGGAGGCAACATTATGGTTGAATGGGCTGACTCCTGATTCTATTACAAATTGGAGGCAATTGAGAGACGCTTTCCTAGAAAGATTCTTTCCGCCATCCAAGAGGGCTCAATTGAGAGATGAAATCAGCAACTTTCGTCAGCTTCCCTCTGAAGCTCTTCACGAAACATGGGAGAGGTTCAAGACAAAGCTAGCAAGATGCCCAAACCATCACATGACTAATGTTCACCTAATGGAGATCTTGTATAGAGCCTTGAATTCAGTAACTAAACCAGTGGTGGACAACGCAGCTGGAGGTTCTTTCATGGACCTCAACTTTGGTCAAGCAAGCAATATGCTAGATCGTATGACGAAATAAAGTAGAGCTTGCCATACCAGGGATTCTGAGGTAGCAAGCCCCACTTTATCTATTGGCATGTCTGCAGACCAAAGAAGAAGAGAAGAAGAACGTGAGCAAGACATGGCGCACATGAAAACACAATTGGATCTTCTGACAAAGCACTTATTATCAGGGAAGACCAAAAAAGTGAAGGCTGTGGCGCTGAAAGGAAGAGACAAATCTGATTCGGAATAGGAGGCCAACTACTTGAACAATCAGGGGGGTTTCCGTGGGAATGCCCAAGGAAACCAAGGTCGGAACTATTATGATAAATCTGGAAACAAAGACCAAGGTAGTTGGAAGAACAAGAATGAAAAGAGTGGTTTGTACGTTCCCCCTGGTAAACGTGACACCACCACATCTAATTCTATGGAAGACATGATGGCTAAGTTATTGAAAGGAGTGGAAGCAACGAGCGCGGGAGTTAAGGAGGTAATTGATGATTTGGCCTCCATGAAGCAATTAGTTGATTCTCATTCCTCTTCTATCAAGCAAATAGAGCAGCAATTAAGCCAACTTTCAGCAGCATTTAATCAAAGAAAAGCTGGCACCTTACCAAGCGATACTGTGCGAAACCCAAGGAATGATGGGTCATGCATGGCCATCACTACCAGGAGTGGTAAGGTGCTGGAAACTTCAGCAAAAGGCAAGCAAGTGGTTGACGTAGCAGCAGACATTGACGCCACACCTAGTGACATTACAAAAGAAGAAGCCGCAACAACTACTTCAAACGTCAAGGATGTTTTACCCAGTGACGTGCAGCCTGAAAAAAATAATAAACGGAAGCAAGAGGAGAAGAAAGCCATAGAGAGAACACTTCCATACCCACCACCACCTTTTCCACAAAGATTGAAGAAGGTGGCCGATGACACTAAGTTCAGCAAATTTATGACTATGTTGAAGCAGCTGACCATTAATGTCCCATTGGTAGAGGCACTTGAACAAATGCCTGGGTATGCGAAGTTTATGAAAGATCTTTTGACTAAAAAGAGGGCAGCAAGTTATGAGCTGAAGGATGATGTGCATCATTGTAGTGCAATTGCTACCCGATCGATAGTTCAGAAGAAGGCTGACCCCGGAGCTTTCACTATTCCTTGCACCGTCGGATCTTTGGACTTTGCTAAAGCATTGTGTGACTTAGGAGCCAGCATCAACTTGATTCCATTATCGATCTACAAGAAGTTGGGTTTAGGAGATCCTACACCAACTAATATGAGGCTTGTTATGGCGGATAGGTCGGTAAAACGACCGGTTGGTATTCTATGCGATGTCTTGGTAAAGGTTTCTTCATTTATCTTTCCAGCACACTTTGTCATCTTGGATTATGAAGCAGATTCAGAGGTTCCCATAATCTTGGGATGCCCCTTCCTTGCTACGTGAAGTGTGCTCATAGATTTGAGAGCTAATGAGCTTTCATTCCGAATAAATGATGAAGTGGTGCGCTTTGATGTTTGCAAATCAATGAAGCAACCCAAAGATCTGAGTGTATTTTCTGTGGTTGATGTTTTCTTTGATGATGAGAACGAGTTACTTGCTGAAGAGCGAATTCTTGATGATCCTTTGGAGGTTTCGCTCATGAAAGGAGAGAATGAGGTTGCTGAAATTTCTGATGAAGATACTTGTGCTCTATCGGGATTAGGGACATATCACTATACCCCCAAGAAGCTGGATCTTGATCTCAAGAATCGACCCACACCACCAGCTAAGCCATCTATTGAAGAGCCACCCACGTTAGAATTAAAGGAGCTGCCAAGTCATTTGAAGTACGCATTCTTAGGAAGCGGAAACACTCTTCCAGTCATTGTAGCAGCCGATTTGGGTGAGCAACAAGTTGCAGCTCTTATTGCAATCTTACGCAAGTATATTAGAGCTATTGGATGGACCATTGCGGATATCATTGGTATTCCATCTAGGATTTGCACTCATAAAATTCAGCTTCAAGAAAAGTGCACACCCACCATTGAACATCAAAGACGTCTAAACCCACCAATGCAAGAAGTGGTGAAGAAGGAGATTATCAAGTGGTTAGACGCAGGAGTCGTGTATCCTATTTCAGATAGTACATGGGTAAGCCCAGTATAATGTGTCCCCAAGAAAGGAGGTATGACGGTGGTTGCGAATGCAAAGAATGAGCTTATTCCACTCAGGCCTGTTACTGGATGGAGAGTATGCATGGACTACCGCAAGCTGAATTCTTGGACGCTCAAGGATCACTTCCCCATGCCATTTATGGACCAAATGCTAGATCGATTAACGGGGAAAGGATGGTTTTGCTTCTTGGATGGTTATTCAGGTTACAATCAGATTTGTATTGCCCCCGAAGACCAAGAGAAGACAACGTTTACATGCCCATATGGTACTTTTGCCTTCAAACGCATGCCATTCGGGTTGTGTAATGCACCAGCCACCTTTCAACGTTGTATGATGTCTATTTTCTCTGATATGGTAGAAGACACTTTGGAGGTATTTATGGACGACTTTTCAGTTGTTGCTGAGTCTTTTGAAGCATGTTTGGCAAACTTGAGCATGGCATTGCAAAGATGTGTAGAGTTCAACCTTGTGCTGAATTGGGAGAAGTGCCACTTCATGGTAAAAGAAGGAATCATTCTTGGGCACAAGATTTCCGAAAGAGGAATAGAGGTTGATCGCGCCAAAATAGAGGTAATTGAGAAGCTACCACCTCCAATTTTGGTGAAGGGAGTTCGTAGTTTTCTTGGCCACGCTGGGTTTTATCGTAGATTCATCAAAGACTTCTCCAAAATTTCTAGTCCATTGTGCAAACTATTGGAGAAAGATACGAAGTTTGACTTTAATGACGATTACTTAAAGGCATTCGAATGCCTTAAAGGAAAACTCATTGAAGCCCCTATCATGGTAGCACCAGATTGGACGCTCCCGTTCGAAGTCATGTGTGATGCTAGTGGTGTAGCCATTGGTGCTGTTCTTGGACAAAGAAAGGAGAAACTATTTCATCCTATCTACTATGCGAGTAAGGTCCTAAATTAAGCCCAAAGGAACTACACTGTTACTGAACAAGAGCTCTTAGCGGTTGTGTATGCGTTTGAGAAGTTCCGTGCCTATCTATTGGGTACTAAGGTGATCGTTCATACAGACCATGCAGCTCTTAGGTATCTAATGACAAAGAAGGATGCAAAACCAAGGCTGATTCGATGGGTATTGCTGCTGCAACAGTTTGATTTCGAAGTCAAAGATAGAAGAGGTTGCGAGAACCAAGTGGCTGATCACCTATCCAGACTTGAGAATGAGTATGTGGCGCAACCAGAAAATCAGATTGATGATGCATTCCCTGACGAGGAGATACTAGCGACAACAATGAAGAAATTACCATGGTATGCCGACTTTGCAAATTTCGTGGTGAGTAATGTGTTACCTTCCAATTTATCTTACCACCAGAGGAGGAAGTTTATGCATGACGTTCAGCACTACTATTGGGATGAGCCTTATTTGTTTCGAAGATGCGCGGATGGTATCATTCGATGATGTATATCCCATGAAGAAGTGCCTACTATATTGGAAGCATGCCACACTTCGCAAGTTGGAGGACATCATGCAGGGAATCGAACGGCAAGGAAAGTCTTGCAAAGCGGTTATTATTGGCCTACAATATTCAGAGATGCATACGACTATGTGCGAAGGTGTGACCAATGCCAACGTCAAGGTGCTATTTCAAAACACCATGAAATGCCCATGTCCAAAATTCTGGAGGTAGAACTCTTTGATGTGTGGGGTATTGATTTCATGGGACCATTCGTGAATTCGTTTGGAATGAAGTACATCTTGGTTGCTGTGGATTATGTGTCAAAATGGGTTGAAGCTGTAGCATTGGCCGACAACGAAGGAAAGCGTGTTGTAGCGTTTTTAAAGAAGAATATCTTTTCTCGCTTTGGAGTACCTCGTACTATCATAAGTGATGGAGGATCTCACTTTTGCAACAAGCTATTCAAATCTGTATTGGCCAAGTATGGAGTCAACCAACACAAGGTAGCTACGCCTTATCATCCCCAAACCAGTGGACAAGTTGAGGTTTCCAACCGCGAGATCAAGTAAATCCTTGCCAAGATGGTTAATGCGAATAGGAAGGACTGGTCTCGAAAGCTAGATGATGCAATATGGGCGTATAGGACTGCATTCAAGACACCCATTGGCATGTCACCTTATCAGCTAGTTTATGGGAAGGCTTGTCATCTACCCATCGAGCTTGAATACAAGGCATTGTGGGCATTGAAGCACTTGAATCTGAATTGGGATGATGTGAAGAACCTGAGGTTGGAGCAGCTGAACGAACTAGATGAATTTCGTCTCCATGCATATGAAAGATCAGATTTATACAAGGAGCGGATTAAGAAGTATCATGATCAGCGGATTGTTCGACGAAACTTCCAAAAAGGTGACATGGTACTACTCTTTAACTCCAGACTCAAGCTCTTCCCAGGTAAGTTAAAATCGAAATGGTCTGGTCCATTTAAAGTCATCCAAGTCTACTCGTCTGGAGTAGTCGAATTGGAAAACAATGAGGGTGTTATCTTCAAAGTGAATGGCCAACGTGTCAAGCCATATATCGGTCCTCTTGACTCGATGAATGACATGGCCATCACTTATCTCGACGAAGTCTAAGTACTCGAGATTACTACGTCGAGCCACGACAATAAATAAGGCGCTAGATGGGAGGCAACCCATCATTTTATTGTTTTATCGTTTTGTCGTTTTATCGTTTTATCGTTTTGTCGTTTTAGTATTTTTTTCTTTTTGATAAATGAAAATCCAAAAATAAGAGTCGTGCCACGACCAAAACTAAGGCGCTTGGTGGGAGGCAACCCATCGTACTAATCATTTTCATTTTGTTTTGAGCAAATATAGGTGCAAGAAGTACGCGACGAGGAGATTGATCTCAATTGACGATTTGGATGCATGGTATGGTAAAGTCAGTAAGTTAGGAATAGTGATGCATAAGGCTATGAATTGAGCCTTTCTCACGTCATAATAAGCTTCGAGGAAGGCTAGGCCTTGGTGAAAATAGGCCAAGAACGAGGCACAACCTATTCTATAGCCTAAGGACTCGGAATCTAGTGTGCTATACACTATGCGCCGCCTATTCCTAGGTATGCTTTTGACTATGCGCCGCCTATGCTATGGCATTTGAGATACTGAGACCAAATGCCATAGACTATGCGGCGCATATGTCTATAAATGCCATAGACTATGCAGCGCATATGTCCCATTATGCCATGGACAATGCGCCGCATATGTCATTGATAGGCCGAGAGATATGCGCCGCATATGTGGTGATTTTGTCCCCAAATCCGATTGTAAATGGGTCATAACCCGACCCATACTCTGCCTATATAAAGGGGACTTGGTTTTATAACACAACCACATTAGAAACAACCCTAAAGGCGCCGTATAACACTCCAAATCCTCTCAAAATTTTCTTCCTTTGTTCTTCCAATTCACAACAACTTCTCCACAATCTTCAAGCAAGTAAGTACTCTCTTATTCTTCATCTATTTATCGTAAGTACTACGTTGCTATGCTTATTATAATTTGCTAAATCATGTGAGATTGGTGGTGATGTTCATGTGTTTGGATAATTGTTGCAATATCGTGTGATTGAATATATACGTAGGGAATTCGTGACTTGTTTCCGACTTGAATTTTGTTTCGATGACATTGTTATGATAATTGCTGAATTGATATGGCTATGAATATTGCTTAAGATTGTTGTTTGGATGCTTACATGATAGACTATCCCGGCCATCGGGATAAGGTTATAGTACCTATCGACTTAGGAGGTTGTGCTTGTTGTAAGAATAATGATTCCATGTGGTAACCCCTAGGTTGTAGTGTTGCTATATCCACCATGAAAGTAGTCCAATGGCTGCAAATAAGTGATGTAATTCTGATTTTCTTGTCGGAATACAATCCTAAAACGTATGTCGACGAAATCTGAGTACTCGACCACTTTCACTTCACTGATTTGTGCCAACAAGATTAAGTGTGGGGTGGTACCCCTAGTGCTTGCATATAGATTGTATCAAGTGAGATTGTGCTGCAACTAACATTATTTCTAGTCTCAGGTACAATGGGACCTAAAGCACGGCAAGGCAAGGAGAAGGCTACCACGTCCCGTAAGGACAAAAAGAGAAGTCGAAAAGACCAAGGAGAATCATCTTCAGCACACCTACCACGCAGAATGTTCGGAATAAAATGGGTTCTTGAGGAAGAGGCCAAAGCATGGTACAGCAGCAACAAAGAAAAGAAATATGTGCACGTCGACTTGATCAACAAGAAGACCTTAGCAAAGAAGGAGCCGCGAATGTTGGCTAAAATAATGGCTTTGAAGCTGGATTTCATCTTCCGCGACATGGGAGAGTGCAATCTTGACTTGACAAGAGATTCTTATGCCAACTGGTCGCCAAACACAATAGGCAACGAAGTCAAAATTCGGGGCCAAGTGTTACAGCTTACAGCGGATTGGATCAACTCTTTTCTTGGCTTACCTTCGGTTGACACTGCACCATTCAAAGAGCTGTACAGCAGGCCCCCTTACAGAGCAATACGACACACGCTTTATGGAAGCAGATCGATGGCAAGATGGGGCAGACATAAGGAAACAGGCCGTCAGAACACCTTCCCCTATGCTCCACTAAATAGGGAAGCAAGAATCTGGATGCGCATTGTCAACTCATGCCTTATTCCTGGGACGCAATACACCAAGATATCGAGAGATAGAGTGTGTTTGGTTTATGCGTTGATGACGAATGTCCCTATCAACTTTGGGGCAATCATTCGATCTACCATGAGGAAGGCCATACTCCACAGAAGGTCCCATTTCACATTCGGCAATTTGTTGACAGCAATGTTGCGGAAGGAGGATATAGAAGAGGAACCAGCTGACCACAAACTCCCACATAACCCAAAGAAGGTTGACCTCACAAAGGTCAAAGATGCTGAAACAACGCATGGAGTCAACCTTACTACTGCGGAGAGACATGCTCGTGATGAGAGTTTCTTCCGTCATCTCTATTGCATGACACGATTCACTATGATGAGTGGTGGACGTATTCCAACTGCTGAAGAGCTCCAACAGCTGGACCACGACTACCCAATGAACAGGCATGCACGGGAGATGTGTGGAGTGGGGGTATATTTTGAGGAACCTCTTGACGATGACGTGCCAACTGATGATGATAGACACTTGCCTGATTCTGATGATGAGGAGAACTCAGACGATGACTCTTATGATGATTCCGACGAAGGGGGTATGACCCCCGACATTGATGAGGAGTCCGACTAATCAGGTTCTTCGCGTTTATTTTCCACTGAGGGCAGTGTCCCGTCTAAGTGTGGGGTGGCAGAATCTGCATGCTATACTTCCTTGTTTGCACCTATGTTTGTATGTTTGCAAATTTTTTTTTTTGAGTCCATTATTTTTGTTTTTTTTCTTTTGACGTTTTTTTTAATTTTTTAGGAGTAAAATTTTTCTAGCTTCGCATGAAATTATTTTGATAGGCAGCATGAGATTAGAACAAGAGTATGTGCTACAATTGTGACTATTGAGACGTTTAGGCTCTAGTTGTGACTTATTATGTGATATTGTGTGATTCAATTCCTTCACTTGTTGGGTTGAGAGTCTATATTACTTCCAATCAAGTCGACCATGTGCCTTGTGTGTGCGAGATAATAGTATATTCTATGTTTGTGGCTGATTCTAGAACTTGCCTGGTATGTATGCAAAGCGAAAATAAGGAATGTAAGTTTAGGATATGATTTAGGCATTTCTTTGGCAACCTATACATGTTTACTTTCAGTTTTTCCTACCCATGTACATCATCCTAGTTAACCTTTTTTTTTGAGCCTTTAGCCTATTTCTTTGACAACCTTGCATGTAAGCCTAATCCATTTTTTTTTCAAAACCGTAATTTGATCCAAATTCCTAAGTGCTTTAAAAGTGAACAAGTCATGTGACAACATAAGAGGAAATTGGGTGAGTATGATGCTTTAAATTGTAATGGTTCTTGAATGTGTTATGAAAAATGCTATCATAAGAGGTATGTTGTGAAAAGAAAAAGGAAAAGAAAGATGAAAAGTGAGTTGTTCTTAAATTTGAAAAACAAAAGAGGAGAACAAGGGTGGTAGAAGAAAAGGAGAAGAAAGGTTGAAAGAAAAAAGTGTCATTGATACAATGTGATGTATTAAAGCGCTTAGGAACCTAGTCACTATTCTTGGCCAAAATAGTCCTACCCGTCCCTTAGCCTACATTACAACCATCAAAAGACCTACTTGATCCTAATCTTAAACATTCCAACATTTAGTAGAGTACTACATTAAGGGCAAGCTTATGGTCATTAGTTGCTACATATGAATTCTTTGTGAGAGTGAGAGCAAGGATATGTTGATACCCATGTTTGAAAAATATGCTATACTTGTGAGTGATTATGGGTAATATATTGTGAGACACACATGGTTGATGAGTTTTGGATAGTTGTATATGATTCTATGTACCTTAACGTTTGCATGCGAGTTGATCACCATCATGAGTCTATGCTTAAGGTTAAATTGTTTCTACTTATAATCGGAAAGCTACTCTTTGTTGATAATTGTTGTGCTTGTCTTGATAAATATTTTGTGTTGTTGCTGTAAAAACCTTAAGTCGATGCTTAGAAGGACATGATATTTTGTTCGAGGACGAACAAAGCTTCAAGTGTGGGGTGTTGATGATAGGCGAATTTACACGCCTATATCAATATATTTTGCCCATATTTTAGCCTAGTTTTGAGAACTAATTATATATTTCATGCACTTTTAGTCCTTTTTCCTGTAAATGAGCTAACAAACATGATTAGGAAAGTTTCAGGTATAAATGATGCAAAATACAGCATTTTATGGCTTACTTGACGCAAAAGAAAGCTCACGAACGAGATGGAAAGGAGCTGGACACCTAAAGGACCAAATCTGCTGCATGGAAAATCTGTCCCGGGCTAAAACAGCAATTCTGAAGACTTTGGGGACTTACAGACACAAAGATGGATTTTTACAAAGATACATTAACCTAGTATAATTAGGTTATGTGTTTTACTATTCTATTTGGATTATGATATTGTAACCTTACCCTAGTACATTTGGGTCAAGGATTTCATTAGTATATTAGGATTTGGTTATTTATTTCATTAGCTTAGTAGGAGTAGGATAGGAGTATTATAAATACCCTATCATGCTAGAGATTTTTATTCATTCAGAAATTAATTCATTCTTCAACAATTAATTTTCTTCCATCTCTCTCATCTTCCACTACAAACACTTCTAATCTACTCTTCTATTCTTAAATTCCACAACAAAAGAATCGTTACTTGCTAGGGAATCACCAAAACCACACGCCTAAACACCTACTTCTCACGCCATCCACCATGCAAAACGTGATATCCTTCGCATTCATGGGTAACTAAACCTCTTAGTTGGGGTTATGGAAGCCGAATGAGTTACTATCTATAGCTATGAGTTTGTGAGTTCAAGACAAGTATATTGCTTATATCATTACGCCCTTCATCTTAATCTACATTCTTTGCGGTTGCAAACGCCAGAATACGCCAGTCTAACATTTAACTTGTTCGAGAGAAAGGTTATTTGTCTGGAAAAGAGATAATGTCAAGGTAGTAGGACACCCTTTCCTATTAAAAAGCTAGTGCCGTAACTGGACTAACCTCTTGGAGAATTCGTACCGTTAGACACGTTTTAAGCTCGAGAGAGTTAAAGTGAAATAGTCCTTGTTGAGGTCGAGAGACGCTTGGATTTACCATCGACTACAATTCTCTATAAGCAATTGCACGTCAAGACTCTACACACTCATAGTCAATAGAGACGTATAACTCAGAAGGTGGACATAACCCCAACGCTTCAATTCTCATTGTTTCACAACCTACGAAATACTCTCTTTTTACTTTGCTATTTTCAGCTTTTACTTTATTGTTTTGGTTACATATTACAATCCCCCCTTTTACGAGACTTGCACCAAAAGTTTAGTAATTTTGCTTACTTGTTGGCCAAGCTATTCCCTGTGGGATCGACACCCAACCCAGGTTGGGTTCTATATTTGCTAATGACCGCTTTACACTCCTACGAGAGTTGTAGATTGAGCATTATCAGATATGTCAATAGTGACTCCTCAGACTGGCACTGACTCTCTGTTCGACAGATTGAAAATCTTTGAGTCCTTTGGAACATCTTTTTCTACCAGTACCAAATAGTTAGTAAAGAATTTTCTTACTAGATTCAGCTGATATGATTTGGGGCACTTGATCATCCATGTTAATTCTTACTCATTAAAACGATGCTCTAACTAAGGATACTTATGTAGCTCTATTGCTACAATCTAATACTTCTCAGCAAATGGCCTTTTGACTGGCCTACTTGTTGTTGGTGCCAACCCGTCATAAAATTTATCCCTTGCTCCATTGACTTTCTATCTGATGGCCTCTCTGATTTGAGAATCCTTATATTTGATCAAGTTAGCATCTTCAGTATCAGTCTCAACATCGTCTGTTTCAGTTTGTGCCTCTAGATCAACTGAATCTGCGATTGAGATCAAGCCTATCTGATGGGTGAGCTCTAGATCTGATAGCAAGAATACTCAACTAAATCTAAGACTGAGATTAAGCCTATCTGATGGGTGATCTCTAGATCTAATAGCAAGAATACTCAACTGAATCTAAGACTGAGATCAAGCCTATCTGACAGTTGATCTCTAGATCTAATAATGTGATTACTCAACTAAATCTGAGACTGAGATCAAGCCTATCTAATGGGAGATCTCAGAATCTGATAATGAGATTACTAAACTAAATATGAGACTGAGATCAAGCCTATCTGATGGGTAATCTGTAGATATGATACTGAATAACATTATGTGGGACCAAGACTATCTGACGGGTGGTCCATGAATCAATGGAACTATCTGAGTTCCTTACTGAGATAGATGATTGTATCTGACAGTCCTGATTTTTAAAGATTGATATTGAAACTGCAATTGTGGGAAGTAGTCACTTAACCGACATGCCTCGAATCTCAACTGGTGGGGTCCAACCTGTAACCACATCTATAAGGCATATAATTGTCAAGCCTATCTGACGGGTGACAATTCTTTTCCTGACGGGTGACTCCTGCATCCTGTGCTGGCTACGCAGTTCTGGAGTTTGGGATTTCTCCTAATGACTCTGCCTCCTAACGGGGAGCCACCATCACTGCCTTATCTCGGTGCTACCTCCTACTCCCAACTGAAAGACTCTGAACTGATTCTTAAATAAATACAAACTAAGCTAAATCTAATACTGATCATGTTTCTCAAATGATTTGACTGAGGTAAGTTGAATTCACTTGGTTCCGTATCTGATGAAATACTTCTGAATCTCATTATCTAACTGAACAACACTGACCTTTGAATAGAGTACTAAATTACAACAGAATTTAGAACTGAACACTTGAATACTACTAGATTTGAGTTAGGTACAAAACTGAGGCTAGATTAATAGCGATACTAAGATTACAGCGATTACAAACGTTATTGAGATTTGTTAAATTCTGTATCTATCTGAGAATACAGAGTTCTATAACTTGTTGAGTTTTAAGAATCATGAATTATCGTGAAAACTAACATCGGCTCTAGACAGCAGCTAAATGATTGGGTATAAATACCACCAGGACTCGATAATATAAAATTAAAACATAACTATTCTTGAATAATCAAGACCATGGACAATCATTCACCATCATAATCACTAAGGCATCACTTCAACCATTTAGGAATCCTAAACATGTAATAACATAAGAGGACATGCTATTGGATCATACTCCATTCAACAAGGTCTTGCATCTAACACTTGTCATGTATTAAAGTCTTAGCATGTATTGAAGAGCACATAATTGGGGAATTTCATTCTATCATGCCATAATTCATTCACTAAGGATTTTCAACAAACACTTAGCATGCATAGGCTTGCACACAATTGGGGATTTCTAATCAACATGCTAGAATGGATCTAATTCCTTCACATACGCATTTTATCAAATATATAGGGAGCATGCTTCGCTTATTCAACAATTTCTACACCTTATTGATATGAACAAATCACTTAACAAGTAACTTGAAGAAGGTTTATCATCAACATCACATGAATTTCACATACCAGAGTCAAGCTTGAAAATCTTGTAAACAAACATGAATTACAACTCAATAATAGCATGAACATCATTTTCAACTCACATAAATCATGAAAACTCATAAACATCAAAGCTTCAAAATTTAGAAAAGGGTTCTTGAGCTTTTTGGATAAAAGGGACCCAAGAATCAACATTTGCATATCTTAGAGAAACTCTTTCTTGAAAGCTATTGGAGATTTTCTTAATTTCTTGATTTCCCTTGAAGAAGAAAGGGTTTTGATTTTGTAGAAACACTATATCTTGTTATTGAACAACTTTGAGAGAAACTAGTATTTCTAGGTTAAAATGAGGCCAAATCCTATGTGAAGGAGTATATATAGGGGTACAAAAATGACCCTTTTTGCCTCTGGAATTAAACTAAAAAATATTGATTTTACATGCTAGCGCAACGCGCCATAATCTTGCTAGCTCACTGGAAAAACGACAATCAATAAATTGGTTGATGATGCGACACGGTGGAAATTATGTTGCAATCTTCGTTGTGAACTGGAAAGGCACCGCGACGCGGTGGAATCGCATTGGTGCACTGGAAATTGAAAACTCTAAAACTAAGCCTTGGTGCGATGCACCATAATTGTGGAGGTTCACTCGATTTTGATGATTGCCATTTTGGCTGGCTCCCTAAAGTGTCAGGTGGCACACTGTCTCACTAAAATAGCTCTAACTCTTTATCGACTTTCGGATTTGGGCAAATTTGGCATTGACGGAAAGCTTATTCAATTTTCTATATGACAAAAAGTCAATTTTAGGGAAATTCTACATGGTTTAAAATACTTGTCACTTGGAAAGACACTTCTCAACCTTTTAGGGCCGGATTAACACTCCACTGAATATGCTCTAAGGCTTAGACTATGAGAGAATTTTATGGGTCTTACACCCGACCACCACCTCTATTCAACGGGAGCTTTCATGCCATAGTGCCTGTAAAGAAGTATGGGGTCAATTACAAAACCAAAAATCTGCAAAAATAGTAATAAAAATGGCTTGACGGTCACACTGACGGGCCATCGATAATGTGATGGTTCATCGGTTGGGCCGTCAGGCTTTATCCAGTGAGTTTTGATTTTTAGGGCCCTGTAGCAGTCGGACTGGCAGTCCATCAGATCACTGACGGTCCACTAAGTTGTCCGTCGGTGCTTATCCAATAACCAACTATCCTTGGACATTTGCAATGGACAACCTGACAATCCTTCATAGATTTGACGGTCCGCCAAAGTGACGTCGTCCCCATTTTTAATTTTATAATTTTTTTGGCATTTTGTCGAACATATGGAATAGCTTATTTGATTTTTAGCATAGCAACAACAATAATTCCATGTTTTCACATAAAATTTTCTACTCTAAACATGTGGGTTACTCAGACTTCATCCAAGAAGCATATACAAAAGTTTAGAACTCAGAGCATCAACAATTTAAACCACAAAGAAGACAAGGTGAAATTTTACAGCCCATAACTATTTAAATTATGTTTTACACTTTTGAGAAATAAGTAAATGAGTTAAAATTGTACCTTGATGATGCAAAAGTTTCACTCTAGTTGCTTGCACTTCAGAAAGAAAAACTATTTAACACTTTAACATGTGATTCCTTCTATTATCGTGATGAGGAGAAAAGAGGAGAAGAGACTTGTTTAAATAGAAGAGAAAAAGGGAGTTGGAGAGTCCCAAAGGAGTAACTATGTTAAGATGCAATGAATCCAAAGGGAGTTAGACAATTTTAGAATTTGAAAAGGTTACAACATATGTAACCGCCCTATTATTTATCTTTAAAATGTTTTGGGTCAAGCACGGGTCATTTAAATGGACATTCGACTTAACTTGACCTGACCCTTAACTAGGGTTAAGTTGATCGTTAACCCGATGGTCCATCAGCATTTTGACGGTCAGCCAGGTTGACCATCAGGTCTTACCAGAGGTGTACCTTGAAGAATATTTTATAACGGTCACACTGACGGTCCGTCAATTCTGCGATGGTCCATCGCGCTGTCTGTCATCCCCTTCAAGAAACTCAAATTCTCATTCTCAGGTCGATGAAATAAGTGATGGTCCACCAGGTTTTTGATGGTCCACCAACTCAACAATCGAGACTTATCCAGTATATTCAAATTTTTGGCATGGCTTTGGCAGTCCGAGTGGCGGTCTGTCGAGATCTTGACGGTCCATTGGTAACTCCGTTAACCTTCTCATAACTGTGAAACTCCATTCTTTTCTGGTTTTCAGTCCTGCACATTTCACAAACACATCAGATTGCACAAAAAAACAATAAAAAGCCTTTAGCTAAGATTACAACAACACTTGGTGGGTTGCCTCCCACTAGCGCCTAATTTAATATCACGGCATGACATATTCATCTTAATTACTCAGACTTTATTGAGAAAGATAGTGGCTATGCACTTTATCAAGTCCATTGGACTGATATACAACTTCAGTCATTGCCCATTCACTTTAAAGACACATTTATCTTTGTTTAAAAGTTTAACCGCTCCAGACGAGTAGACTTGATTAACTTAAAATGGGCCTGACCATTTGGATTTAAGTTTACCTGGGAACAGCTTCAGTCTAGATTTGAAGAGAAGCACAATCGCCTTTCTGAAATTCTCTTTTTACAATTCTCCGATCATGGAAATTCTTTATCTTCTCCTTATAGAGATCAGCTCTTTCATATGTCCCGAGATGAAAATCATCCATCTCATTTAGCTGCCTCAATCTCAACTGCGCTGCCTCATTCCAGTTCAAATTCAGCATCCTAAGTGCCCACAGTGCCTTATGCTCTAATTTAATTAGTAAATGACATGACTTTCTATAAACCAACTGGTACGGTGACTTGCTGATTGGTGTCTTGAAAGTTGTTCTGTAAGCCCATAAGGCATCATCAAGCTTCCTTGACCAGTCTTGTCTGCTAGCATTTACTATTTTAAAAAGTATGGCTTTGATCTCTCTGTTCGAAGTCTCCACTTTCCCACTAGTTTGTGGGTGGTATGGTGTTGCTACTTTGTGTTACTTAACACCATACTTTGCTAAGGTAGCTCGAAACACATGATTGCATAAGTGAGATCCACAGTCACTTATAATGGTGTGTGGCACCCCAAATCAATAGAAAATATTCCTGTTCAAGAACGTAACTACTCTCTTCCCTTCGTTGTCATCCAAAGCGATGGATTCAACCCATTTTAATACATAATTAACAGCAACTAGAATGTATTTCATCCCATATGAGCTCACAAAGGGCCCTATGAAGTAGAGACCCCATACGTCGAATAATTCAACCTCTATTATTTTTGTCAAAGGCATTTCATGGTGCTTAGATATTGGCCCTTGCCTCTAATATTGGTCATACCTTCTCATGAAATCATAAGGATCTTTGAATAAAGTCAGCCAATAGTAGCCGCTTTGTAGTACCTTTCTAGTAGTACGGTCACCAACATGATGACCTTCAACTGAGGAAGCATGACATACTTCTAATATACTTAACATATCTGCAATATATCTCCTTATGATATTGTTAGTACATCGCCGAAACAGTTACAGCTCATCCCTAAAATAATGTGTCACATCATGAAGAAATTTCTTTCTTTGATGAAAAGAAAGATTTTTTGGAATCACCTCACTCACCACATAGTTTGCGAAATCAGTGTACCAAGGTATTTGCTCTATAACAGTAGCAAAGATTTCCTCATCTAGAAATGCATCATTGATCTCAAGTTCATCTATGATTGCTTGTTCACTCTCTAACCTAGACAGATGATCCACAACTTGGTTTTCGCAACCCTTTCTATCTTTCACTTCAAAGTCAAATTCTTGAAGCAGCAACACCCATCTAATTAACCTTGGTTTTGCATTCTTTTTGGCCATCAAATATCTCAAGGTTACGTGGTTAGTGTGGACCACCACCTTAGTACTTAACAAATATGCCCAAAACTTCTTAAAAGCATACACAACTGCTAGAAGTTGTTGCTCAATCATGGTATAATTCTTTTGGGGCCCATTCAAGTCCTTACTTGCATAATATATCAGATAGAATATCTTCTCTTTCTTTTGACCAAGAACAGCTCCAAGTGCCACTCTACTGGCATCACACATGATCTCGAATGGTTTCGTCCAGTCAGGAGCAACAATAATTGGATTTTCTACTAGTTTCAGCTTAAGGAATTCAAAGCCTTTCTACAGTCATCATCAAAATTAAACTTATCCTCCTTCTCCAGAAGTTTGCAAAGTGGGTTTGCAATCTTTGAGAAGTCTTTTATGAATCTACGGTAGAACCTCGCATGACCAATAAAGCTACGAACCCCTTTGACTGATATATGGGGAGGTAGTTTGTAATGCCCTGAATCTGGTACCCAGAATGCTACACGGTGCTCATGACCCCGAAGGACCACAAGCTAACCCATTACTGATATCTGTAACTATATACTACATAAAATATTGAATAATGCAGAAACATGAACTAAAAGGCCGTAAGGTTCAAAACTGACCATAATCTGAATTATATAATATTTGTGTAGGGTAATAGAATACCCAAAATTAAACTAAAAATACTGAAGTCTGAAATGTAATAGTCTGGAAAGCCTCTAAACATAACTACCTGAATAAGGAGTTGATGGGACATGTCCCCAACTAACTCCAACTAATAAACTAATTACTGAGATAATAAAATAATGATCATATCCTCAAAAGATGAGGACTCACTGCTAACTCTGACAGCTGAGACCAGAATCTACTAATACTCTGGAGCTCATGTCTCTGAACCTATGGTATAAGACATCATAGCGCAAATGCATCAGTATTTTGAATGTACTGGTATACATATGAGGTAGGCTGAATACATGGGGTTCATATGCATGAACAATAACAATAGCAGACTAACTATCATGAGCGTGAGAACATATGCATGAGACATAATAACTGACACTGATACCGTGATAACATAATTATTAAATATGAATATTGATAACATAACATACTAATTAACTGATATGACTGATAACATGAGTGACTGTATCTAACAGTCTTGGGTTGACTGTATTAGACAATCATGAATCTGATGGAACTATCTAAGTTTCATACTAAACTGAGTTAACTGTATCTGACAGTCCTGAAATTTAAAGAACTATCTGAGTTCTTTTACTGAGACTAATACTAAAACTGTGGCAAGTAGTTATCTAACCGACATGCCCTAAATATGCCATAATAGCTGAGCTGGAGTCTAATTTGTGCCCTGATTGGAAGGGTGTCAATACCGCGCCACTGGTAAGGACAAACTGTGAGTGACCCTAATATATCAGGTAAATCTAATGAGAATGGTAGAAACCCTCATATAGCAGGTTAAGCCATCTCATCTACCCTCATATAGTAGGCTATGATGTCTCAACCTATGCTGGCTACATAGTTCTGGAACGTAAGGATTGCTTCTACGAGTCACACCCTTATATAACAGGTGAGTTCCCATACTTAGGTTCACTCGGTGCTAATTTCTACTCCCATCTTAATAGACACTGAACATGATTTACTTAACTGAATATAGACTGAGTTACTAAATTCCATTGACTAGCGGAATACTTCTAATATCTTACCACTAACTGAGTTTATAAGATCATGGAGATTTCCTGAGTCATAAGACTATCTGAAGTCTAAGGATCATAGCTTTACTGAGAGTATCGTGAAAACAATGACATGGCTCTAGGCACACAGCTAATATTTCAGATACGAATATCCCCAGGACTCGATGGAAGGAAACTGACCAAGCATAACTTACTTGAACATATAACTAACATCATAATCAATAATACATTTATAGAACCATTTCATCAAAACATGTGATAGGCATAACGTGTACATACGTGGGGATTTTATGGTATCATGCCAGTTAGGCACTTTTCCTTCATCTAGGAAATCAATCAATCATATTGTAGGCATGGTACATGTAAACATCATTGTACAATAATTAAACATCATGGTTCAATTCTAATTTCAGCATTCAAGGGTTTAGTCATAGGTTTGCATGAATCTATCTCTATAATAATTTAACCCACATAGAATTTATCAGCCAACATGAAGTAGAATTCAATTTCTCATTATCCATATGAACAAGAGGAGCCAAATCAAGAAATTCATAAGAAAATCTATAAACTTAAATTTAGAAAAGGAATTATTGGGCTTCATGGATGAAAGGAGTCGATGAATGAAAACTATGCATACCTTAGTTTGTGATTTCGGAAAGATTGATGGAGGAAATTCTTGATTCTGAATCTTCTATGAAAAGCCCTAGGTTATTCTTGAGAGGTTTTTGAGAGAAGAAAGTGTATTTTAGGTAAAAAGTGGTTGAATCACGTGTTAAAGGGATTAAATAGGGATGGAAAATTGACCCTTTTGATCCTGGTGCGTCTTGTAATTTCAATTAAAAAAATTCCCAAATTGGACCCCTAGCGCAATGCAGCGGTATCGCGTCGTGTCACTGAAATTTGACAATTAGGAAACTGAGGATGGAACGACGTGGAGCCATCATGTTACCCCTTCTTTTGTGACTTGGAAATTTGGTGTGATGCAGAGGAAATCATGCTGAGACACTGGAAAAGGACAATTACAATTTTATCTTGTGGGGCAGTGCGCCACTGACCAATATGACATTGTTTTATGATGGAAACTTGAAATAGTCATAACTTCTTACCTGGTTATCAGATTTAGGCAAAATTTATATCGATGGAAATCTTATTGAATTTTCCATATGACAAAAGTGAAAATCATAAAAATACTACATGTACAAAAGTGGATTCATCTTTCAAAGAAAGCTTCTAACATTTTTTAGATGATTTTAAGCTAGGAAAAGGTATAGGGTATTACAATATCTCCCTCTTGATAACATTTGTCCTCGAATGAAACTGAGAGTGAGGGGAAGAACATAAACTGACATACATACTGTACATGAATAACTGAAACATGATCTCATGACTGACATAACTGGCAGGCTAAACATATAATACAATACTGAACATACGTATCTGATGCATGAGTAACTGATTCATGAATACATAACTGAGGTTCTAAGGAACTAAGTTTCTCATAATAAGAATGCATATCCGATGCATAATTTTATAACTGAATTGATACATGAATGAATGAATGAGTATGCAATGGTACTTGACACCAAGTTTGTGATGAACACTGAATATGAAACTGAGTAAGCTTAAGGAAGACTGTTACCTTAAGCTTGATCTGAGTAGGAGGAGAAGAGGTGAGGATACTTGGTACGCATGTGTGCTTCTTCTTCCCAAGTAGCTACCTCAATAGACTGATTTAGCCAAAAAACTTTCACTAGAGGGACTTCTTATTCCTCAGTGTACGAGTCTGATAGTCTAGGATTTTGACTAGAATCTCCTCATAAGAGAGACATTTTGAACATCAATTCTCTGAATAGGGACTATAACTTTTGGGTCACCTATGCACTTCTTGAGCAAAGAGACATGAAAGATTGGATGAACTGAGGCTAGATCTAAAGGCAATTCAAACTCATAAGCTACCTTGCCGAATCGACTGAGAATCTTCAAAAGGACCGATATATCGGGGACTGGGTTTCCCTTTCTTGCCGAACCGCTTCACTCCCTTCATGGGAGCGATCTTTAGATATACATAGTCACTAATCTCGAACTTGAGATCTTTTCTACGAATATCTGCATAAGACTTTTGTCAGCTCTGAGCAGCCCGGATTCTCTCTTTAATCAACTGGATATTTTCTAAGGCATCGAATACCAAGTTAGGCCCTATGACTGAGGCCTCACTAACTTCAAACCAACCAATTAAAGATCTATATTTCCTAATATAGAGAGCTTCGAATGGAGCTATCTGAATAATGGAATAATAGTTATTATTGTAGGCAAACTCAATCAAAGGCAAGTGGTCATCCTAACTCCCTTTGAAATCAATTACACACGCCCTTAGCATATCTTCTAAAGTCTGAATGGTCCTTTCTTCTTGACCATCTGTATGAGGATAAAAGGTTGTACTAAGATGAATTTAGGTACCAAGACCCTTTTAGAATGCTTTCCAAAAGTGAGAGGTTAACTAGGCACTTCCGTCTTAGATAATAGATAATGGAATGCTATGTAATTTGAACAACTCTCTAATGTGGAGTCTAGTATAATCCTAGAACGAATAAGAGGTATGAACTGGAAGGAATTGAGCTGATTTGGTCATTCTATCTACAATGACCTAAATTGACTCATGCTGATGGCGAGTTCGAGGTAAACCCATCACGAAGTTTATGTTCGTTTCTTCCCACTTTCAAGTAGGAATAATGAACTCCTACATAGGACCACTAGGCTTCTGATTCTCTATCTTAACCTGCTAACATGTATACCACTTAGCAACAAACTCTGTAATGTCTCTCTTTATCCCACTCCACCAATAGATTTCCCACAAGTCATGGTATATCTTAGTAGACCCTAGATGAATAGGGTAGCGCGCACCATGCGCTTCTGCAAGAATTCGCTGCCTTAAGTCATCTACACCTGCAACACAGAGATGACCCTGATAACAAAGAACACTATCTCCCCCTTGGGAGAAATCTCTACTTTTTTATTCTAGACTGAGTCTTTCAACTTGATAAGGCTGGGATCTCTATCTTGCTTTTATTTTACCTCAGAAACTAGAGATGATTTTGCGCTACTCTGAATGCATACACCACTCTCTAAAGAGTCAACTAAGTGAATTCCTAGTCTAGCAACCTGATAGACTTCCTAATCTAACTTCTTGTTACTATCCTTAACATGAGAAACACTACCCATGGACAGTCTACTGAGGGTGTCGGCCACCATATTAGCCTTGCCCAGATGATAAAAGACACTCATGCTGAAGGCTCTTATGATCTATGAAGACATCTACATGAACTCCATGGATATAATGCCTCCAAATCTTCAAGGAAAAGACTATGCCTACTAACTCAAGATCATGAGTAGGATAATTCTTCTCATGGGGTTTAAGCTGTCTAGTTGCATAGGCTATGACCTTACCATGTTGTATGACGACACAACCTAAACCCACTCTGTATACATCACAATACACTACGAACCCATCTGGACCATCTAGAAGAGTTAAAGCTAGAGCTAAGGTGAGTCGAGTTTTCAACTCCTGAAAACTCTTTTTGCAAGAATCTGACCACTAAAACTTGACTTTCTTTTGAGTCAATCTAGACATAGGGGATACAATAGAAGAAAATCCCTCAAAAAACCTTCTGTAATAGCCAGCCAAACCTAAGAAACTCCTGGTATCTAATAGAGAGATAGGTCTGGGCCAGTTTCTTACCACTTTGGTCTTTTGAGGATCTACTTAATGCCATCACCCGAAATGATATGACCAAGGAATTCTACTGACCTTAGCTAAAATTTGCACTTCCTGAATTTGGTGAATAGTTGATGATCTCTGAGAGTCTCAAGTACTGTTCTAAGATGGTCTGCATGATCTCACGCACTGCGAGAACAGACCAGAATATCATCTATGAAGACTATGATGAACATGTCCAAGTATTGTTTGAACACGCGATTCATCAAGTCCATGAAAGCTGCTAGGGCAATGGTAAGACCAAATGACATTACTAGGAATTCAAAGTGACCATACTGAGTATGGAAAGATGTTTTTAGAATGTCACATTCTTTGACTCTAAGCTGATGATAGCTAGATCTGAGGTCTATCCTAGAGAAATAACTGGCACCCTGAAGTTGGTCAAAAAAGTCATCAATTCTAGGAAGAGAATACTTGTTCTTGATTGTGACCTTATTTAGTTGACGGTAATCAATGTATATTCTGAGAGAACCGTCTTTCTTGAGCATGAATAAACTGGTGCGCCCCATGGGGAAATGTTGGGTCTAATAAATCCCTTATCTAAGAGATTATTCAATTGTTCTTTTAGTTCTTTGTGTTCTGTTGGCACTATTTTGTATGGCGGAATAGAGATAGGCTGAGTATCTGGAAGAAGATCAATGTCAAAGTCTATTTCCCTTTCGGGAGGAATTCTTGGAAGATCTTTGGGAAAGACATCTGAATATTCATTCACAACTGGAACAGATTCCAGACTGGGAGTCTTAGAACTAGAATCCTTAACATGAACAAGATGATAGACACATACCTTAGATATCATTTTCCTTGCCTGAAGGTAGGAACCAAGCTGACCCCTAAAAGCGGATACACTACCCTTCTACTCAAGGATGGGTTTATTTGGGAACTAAAACTGCATTATCCTATTACTAAAGTCAATTGTGGCATAGCAGGAATGAAGCCAATCCATGATGAGAATGACCTCAAAATCAGTTATCTCTAATTCAACTAGATCTGCTGAAGTGACTTTCTAAAATATCATAACTGGACAGTTCCTGTAAACCCACCGAGCTATGATGGTTTTACCCACTGGGTAGAGACTGAAAAGTGCTCTGCTAGAATTTTGGGAATGACTCTAAAATCAACTTCTATATAGGGAGTAACAAAAGAAAAAAAAGGACCTAGATCTAGAAAAACGTAAACATGCATATGAAAGATCTGTAATGTACCATAAACCATATCAGGAGAATTTTATTGATCTTACCGGGACTGGATAGCATAGAGTCTATTTGGGTGTTGCCTACTAGTAGCACTAGAGGTGGCACCCTGCTGATTTAGGTGATCGAACTGAGCTGAAGAGTGGAGATGACTTTGATAACCTGACTGAAGACAGTCTCTGACTCTATGGCCTAGCTTTCCATAACCAAAAAGTACATCACTGCCAGCTCTGCACACACCCTTGTAGTTATTACCATAATTCTTACAAAGAGAATTAGTTAGGGCACTGTGAGACTTAGATCCTACCGCTCTGTCTTTATTACCCTCTCTGAATATAGAAACTGGAGCAATGGCTGACGAAGGAGCTGAAACTGATAACTTAGGATAAATATGAGAGTGATTGCCTCTCTCTAACTTAGGCTAACTAAAATAAAGCTACCTGTCCTAGCTCTCTTATTCTGCTTCTCCCTCTGCTATTCAGCTCCTCTAATTGTTGAGCATAAGTCATGAGCCTTGCTAAAGTCATGTCACTATTCAGCATGGCATATCTCCAGTCATTAACCACGCTATCATTAACCCCTAAAATGAACATACTCATCTTGGCCCTGCTACCTGCAACCACATGAGGGGCATATCCGGCTAATTGAGTAAACTTAAGAGAATACACTTTCACTATCATATTTGCCTGCCTGAGGTTGATGAATTCTAACACCTTAGCTTCCCTAAGCTCTAGGGGAAAGAATATATCAAAAAAAGCAGATGCAAACTCCTTCCACTCAACTAACCCTACATCATTTGCCCTTTCTCACTTCCACTACTTGAACCAAGTGTGAGCAATATCCTACAACTGCTATGTAGCTAGCTCAGTACTTTCAACATTAGTCATCTCCATGATGTTTGTCACGTTCTGCACCTGATATAGGAATTCCTAAGGGTCCTCATCTATCTTAGACCCAAGAAAGGATACAGGATTCATTTAGGTGAAATCCCAAATCCTAGCTGCAGCTGAATTGGCCTCTAGATTGGCCAGAATAATAGTTGGTCATTCATTCTAAGCAGCAACAAAATTATCAATAGTAGTGAATGCAGCTCGAAACTCTGCATGAGAAATATGTTTGCCCAAAGGTTCTTCGGGATGAGAAGCTAGCTGATTCCCATTTCTTCTTTTAAGAGGCATATTCTGTAGAACAAAGAGAGAAATAGATTAGAATAAGAGATTGACTAGATATTATGTTCACTGGAATGACATGAATACTGAAAGAGGGGAAACTATTCCTAAAACATCCTATAGCCTCTTGTACATATATGTGGTGCACAACACACCCATGTAAAAGACTCTACTAAATGTGGCTTTTAGATTTCCTAGGACAATATTGAACCTTAGGTTGTGATAACAAGATTGTAAATCCCCGAATCTAGTACTCAAAGTGCTACACAGTGCTCATGACCCCGAAGGGACCACAAGCTAACCCATGACTGATATCTGTACCTATATACTACATAAAATATTGAATAATGCAGAAACATAAACTAAAAGGCCGTAAGGTTCAAAGATGACCACAATATGAATAATATAATATCTGCGTGAAACTAAAAATACTGAAGTCTGAAACGTAATAGTCTGGAAAGCCTCTAAACATGATTATCTGAATAAAGAGTTGATGGGACATATCCCCAACGAACTCTAACTAATAAACTAATTACTGAGATAATAAAATAATGATCATATCCTCAAAAGATGAAGACTCACTTCTAACTCTGACAGTTGAGATCGGAATCTACTAATACGTTAGAGCTCATAACTCTGAATCTATGGTATAAGACACCAAAGTGCAAATGCGTCAGTACTTCGAATGTACTGGTATGCATGTGTGGTAGGCTAAATTCATAGGGTTCATATGCATGAACAATAATAATAGCATACTGACTATCATGAGCGTGAGAACACATGCATGAGACATAATAACTGACACTGATACCGTGATAATATGATTATTGAATCTGAATACTGATAACATAACATACTAATAAATGATATGACTGATAACATGATTGACTGTATCTTACAGTCCTGGGTTGACTGTATCAGATAGTCCTGAATTTGATAGAACTATCTAAGTTTCATACTAAACTGACTTGACTATATCTAACAGTCCTAAGATATAAAGAACTATCAGAGTTCTTTTACTAAGACTTATACTGAAACTGAAGGAAGTAGTCATCTAACCAACATGCCCCAAGTATTCCATAATAGCTGACCTGGGGTCTAATCTGTGCCCTGATTGGAAGGGTTTCAATACCGTGCCACTAGTAAAGACAAACTATAAGTGACCCTAATATAACAGGTAACTCTACTAAGAACGGTGGAACCCTCATATAGCAGGTTAAACCATCTCATCTACCCTCATATAGCAGGCTATGAAGTCTCAACTTATGCTGGCTACATAGTTTTGGAATGAAAGTATTGCTTCTAAGAATCACACCCTCATATAATAGGTGAGTTCCCATTATTGAGTTCACTCAGTGCTAATTTCTACTCCCATCTTAATAGACACAGAACATAATTTACTTAACTAAACATGGACTGAGTTGCTGAACTTTGTTGACTGGCGGAATACTACTAATATCTGACAACTGATTGAGTTCATGAGATCATGGAGATTTCCTAAGTCATAAGACTATCTGAAGTCTAAGGATCACATATTGACTGAGAATATCATGAAAAACATAACATGGCTCTAGGCACACAGCTGATGTTTTGGGTACGAGTACCCCCAAGACTCGATGGAAAGAAACTAACCAAGCGTAACTTACTTGAACATATAACTAATATCATAATCCATAATACATTTATAGAATCATTTCATCAAAAAATGTGATAGGCATAACTTGTACATACATGGGGATTTCATGGTATCATGCTAGTTAGGCATTTTTCCTTCATCTAGGCATTTAATCATACATATTGTAGGCATGGTACATGTAAACATCATTGTACAATGATTAAACATCATGGTTCAATTCTAATTTCATCATTCAAGGGTTTAGTCCTAGGTTTACATGAATCTATATCTATAATAATTTAACTCACATGGAATTTATCACCCAACATAGAGTAGAATTCAATTTTTCATAATCCACATGAACAAGAGCATCCCAATCCTAAAATTCATAAGAAAATCCATAAACTTAAATTTAGAAAAGGGATTATTGGGCTTCATGGACAAAAGGAGACCATGAATGAACATTGTGCTCACCTTAGTTTGCGATTTCATGAAGATTGATGAAGGAAATTCTTGATTGTGAATCTTCTATGAAAAGTCCTAGGTTGTTCTTGAGAGGTTTTTGAGAGAAGAGAGTGTATTTTGGGTGAAAAGTGGCTGAATCATGTGTTAAAGGGCTTAAATAGGGGTGATAAATTGACCCTTTTAACCCTGGATACATCTTGTAATTGTGGTAAAATTTCCCGAATTGGACCCCTGGCGCGATGCGGTGCCATCACATCGTGTCACTAGAATTTGACAATTGGAAAACTTAGGAATGGTGTGACCTAGATCCATTACTTTTCCCCTTTTTTAGCACCCTAGAAATTTTGCACGACGCAGAGAAAATCGTGCTGAGACACTAGAAAAAGACAATTTCCATTTTAGCTTGTGGCGCGGTGCGCCACTGACCAATATGCCGTTGTTTTATGATAGGAGCTTGAAATAGTCATAACTTCTTATCTGGTTATCGACTTTAGGCAAATTTTATATCGATGGAAATCTTTTTTATTTTCCACATGACAAATAGTGAAAATCTAAAAAATACCACGTGTACAAAAGTGGATTCATCTTTCAAAGAAAGGTCCTAATATTTTTTAGGCAATTTCAAGCTAAGAAAAGGTACGGGGTATTACATAGTTTCTCAATCACTTCAACTCTTGCCTTATCTACCTCAATACCTTTGGCTGAAATTTTGTGACCGATAACAATGCCTTTCTTCACTATGAAGTAGAAATTTTCCCAGTTAAGGACTAGGTTAAACTCTTCACATCACTGTAACACCCGACTAAGATTCAGCAAATAGAGCTCAAAATAATCACCAATAAATAAGAAATCATTTATAAACACCTCTAAGGTGTCTTTAAAAATATTTGAAAATATCAACATCATGCACCACTACAAAGTGGCTAGTGCATTATACAAACCGAAAGGTATCCACTTAAAAGAAAACGTACCAAGGGTAGTTGGGATGACCACTTATCTTTGATTGAGTTCACGTATAATAACAGCTATCATTACAGTATCCAGATGGCTCCATTTTAGGCTCTTTATGGGAGGAGATATAGATCTCCCATTGGTTGGTTTGAGGTAGGTGAGGCCATGATAGTGGGGCCTAAATTAGTGTTTGATGCCTTAGAGAAAGTACAGTTGATCATGGAGAGGCTTGAGATGGATCAGAGTCAATAGAAATCTTATGCAGATATGAGAAAGAAAGATCTTGAATTTGAGATTGGTGATTATGTGAATTAAAAATCTCTCCCATGAAGGGGGTGCACCGATTCGGTAAGAAGGAGAAGCTTAGTCACCTATCGCATCACTAGGCCAGTTTTGCTCATTAACTTACTAGTTTCTAATGGCATTTAGGTCCTTTTCCCCACACCTAATTCATCCAAAACATAAAATTAAGCCCTCAAAAGGGAAAAATACACTTATTATTCAAAAAATCCTCTCAAGAAATAAACCCTAGTTCATCAAGCTCTAGATCAAGTTCCAAGAAATCCCCAACATTCTCACAAAATCAACAATCAAGGTATATTAGGTGTTCATCCTTGGAGTTCAAGAACCCTTTTTAAAATTATAAGTTAATAGATTCATGATTTACATGTGTAAATTGGGTTGTATTCATATTTGTGATATTGTATGGGTTTCAATTCAAGATTTAATTATAAGTTTCATGAATATAAGATAGCATGTATGTTGATTGATGTAATTCCTATCAAAATCCTTGAATTGTAAATTGATTATTGTAGTAATGATGCATTAACATGTTGCTCATTCCCAAGTACAGGGTTATGCCTCCTAAGTGTTTGACAAAATATCTAAGTGAATGAATTGTGCATTGTGATCCATTAGTGATCTTAGTATTGAAATCATGCTATTACTACATGTTTAAACTACTCCCGTGCTTAAGCTATGACTTGCAAGTGTTTGGTAAAATGTCCATATGTGTAAATCATGCATGGTAACCTATTATTGTGTTGTTAAAGTTGTTATATGAGTTTATCTATTATGCTATCTAGCCATAGGGGTATTTATTACCTGAAATCTAGTTGTTTACTTAGTTGAAATAGTAATGGAATTTTCCCAGTAATGATCAAGAATAGTAGTACTTAGTCAGTTAACAGAACTTAGTAAACTCAGCCCAGTTTAGTTAGTCAACAAGATTATTTCCAGTTCAGTCAAGCCTAGTATAGTCTAGTAATCAGTTTAGTGTAGATTCAGTTGTGAGTAAGATTTAACACCGAGCGAACCAAGGGATGGGAACATTCCTGCCAACAGAGGGTTTGACCCTTAGTAGCAGTCCCTCCATTATAGAACTACGTAGCCAGCGTATGGTAAGTTTTCCTCCTACTATACTAGGGTTGACTCGACCATATATATATATATATATATATATATATATATATATATATACATATATATATATATATATCATGAGCCTTCCTGCCATATTAGGGTTGACCCAGCCTTATTAGTATCCCATGGCAAGGTGCTAACACCCTTCCAACTAGGGTCATAGGTTGGACCCCAACTTAGTTTATATCAGGGTATTCGGTTAGATGAAAACTCCCACAGTAACAGTTTCAGTCTCAGTATTTAGTAAAAAACTCATTCAGTTCCGCAGCACTATGGATATCAGTTATCAGTTACTCAGCCATCAGAATTTAGTACTCAATTTTTGTATAATCTTAGCTACATAATATACATTTATATGTGTAGTATTGCATATTTAATATGTCCAGCAGTTATAATTTTGCATGTATACTCATCCAGTTACTTCATGATGTTCATTCAGTCAGTTATCATCTCATGCATATGAACACGCGTATATCAGCCTTACCTCATTTAACTTACCAGTACATTCCACATACTAGTGCATACTCTCTTTTGCACTATGATGTCTCATATCATAGGTTTGGATGCTCAAGGTCCTAACCATACTTAGCAACTCAGGATATTAGCGGCAGATTCAATAGTGAGTCCACATCCATTGAGGGCATTATTTTATTTTAGCATTTCAACAAATTTAGTATATTCAGTAGTTGGAGTTAGTTGGGGGATTGTCCCATAAACTCTACATTCAGACAGTTAGAGGCTTTTAGACTAGATTACTTCAGATAGATGTTCAGTATTTTCAGTATTATTATTAGAATCTAGTATTTATTTTTAGTTTATAAACCTTATTGCATTTTTGGCTTAACTTTTGCATATATTTTTAGTATTATCACTCAGTACTCACAGCTGGTACCTGTCATGGGTTAGCTTGTCATCCTTCGGGATTATAAGTACCGTGTGACACCCAGGGTGTAGTCTTGGGGCGTTACACCTAGTATTTTTCCCATGGGATGTTTCTTTTCTTTTATGCATACGGGGAATGGTTTCCTTGAAAATAAATAGGTTGATAGTTGGTGGATAAGGAATTTTAGAGTGTCCTACTAGTGAAATGGGTCATATATGTATATTCTATTTTATACGGGGTACTTTGCTACTAGTGCATGGTGGTTTATAGACCCTAAGTGAGAATCTTAGATGTTTGATTTTTGGTAAAAGGAGAATAATAGCTCAATAATAGCAATGCAAAAATTGTTGAGGTAAATTGGTAGGTTGGATAAGGTTGATAACTTGGGAAGTACAAAAGTGGGGAAGGTTTTAACTTTTAGGTGGAAGGCTCAGGTTGAACGGATGGATATGGATTGTGGGTCAAGTCATTAGATAGGTTAGATAATAGAGCTTGCACATATCTTTGTCCCTATATTTGTATTTTATTTATGGCATGAAATTGATTATTAAATTCATGGTTTTGAATTTGAGTTTTGTGACAATTGAGGGCTTTGACATGAATATAATTTTTCATATGGTTTGAATATTCTTAAGTCTTTGCATTACATAAATGATTAAAGGAACATGAATTGGTTTTTCTTGGATTCAAATGATTTTGGAAAGGCATTTGTGGCCATGGTTTGATTTTGAATAATTTTAGTTTAATTGAAAACCTTGGAGTCAATTTGGTCTCATGGTTTTTGGCATGTATGCGCTGAGCTCTAGGTAGAATTGGGTTGAATAAGGTTTTAGGTATAGGAGAACCAAGCATCCCTGGTGTATGTCTTCGATGACACCCATTAAAGTAAAGTATTGTGCTTGTAGGAGTAACGGGGTAAAGGTTGATGGTTAGTCTAAATTTTTCCTTTAGCGGTGGACTTCAAGGAAAGGTTGTGTTGTATATTCTATTGATATTCTTTTCTCTTGGTTAGGACGGTACTCTATTAGTACTGAATGCATTCTTATAGCACTTATTCCAAAGGTTAGCATTTGGTATTCGCCTTGTTCCCATATATGAGTTTTAACTTACATTACATTACTCATGGTATAGGTGGTTGTGTTCTTTCGGTGTCCAATCTTCAGGACTCATTTTTGGTATGGTTATGATGGAATGGTTCATTATTATAGTATAGGTGTTTGTTATAAGGTACTTCATGCCTATGGATTCGTGTCTTATTTTGGGGGTTTTTATATTGCCTTGGGTGGCATGGATTATTCTTGTTATTTAGTTCCTTAAATGATTTTTCTTGTGTTAGGATGGTAGCGTCATTGGGGAGCATGGTGATGTTTTGGAACAAGGAATGTAAAAGTCCCTAAGTAGGGGAGATTTTAGGATGACTACCAGAGTTAAGGTTTTGGAAAGAGAGGTAAAGTTATTGTAAGGAGAATTGGTTAGGCAAGGAACAGGTGGTGAATATCCTTGTGGAAATGATAGAGGGTGCTAGATCTTTTGATGGATAGATTATATTGTGGGTATACAAGAGGTAGGCTTGAATATTGTGATTGGTAGAGATACCAATAGATGTGTTTAGTACTTGAGAGATATTATAAGGCATGGTTTTATAAATTGTCTTCATGGCATAGTAGTGTTTGGTTTTGGCTGTTCAATTATAGGTTGGAGGCTTTGGTTATAATGAATGGACAAGGGTTTGACCATGTCTGATAATTATGGGTTCATATTATAATGGTGATAGAAGCGAAGTAGTGTTTTGAGATAGATGTAAAGAGCAAAGACTGGTGGCCTAAGTTAACTCTTTTTAGCTTTGGATAGGCTTGAACATGGAATTGATGGTTTATAGTTAGATTCAAGCTCTCGTAACGATGTGTCTCGGTAAATTCTAAGTTGAATTAGACTTGCTCTCTATCATGAGTCCATTCAGCTGGTAATTTATGTAGTTATGTTGGGGTAAGGTATGGATGGTTTTTTGTTGGTCGGTTCATTTGGGTGATATTGGTGACTCGAACTCTCTGTTCCTTAGGGAGGTCCCGGCGAGGATCTTGAATCGGTAAGTTTGTCGGTTGTGAACTAAAGGTTTGGCTTCGGTAAAGGTTCCATGGTAAAACCAAAAGTCCGAGAAAGCTATTTGGGATTGTGTAAATGGACAAGGAGTCCAAGTATACGCGTTGGTACTTTGTTTCGGAAACTTGTGCATAAGGTGTATATTTATCAACACGTCCTTGTTCTCTAACGTAGTTAAAGGTCAAAATGGAGGTGTTGGGGTGTAAATCATGTTTGCATTTGTGATGATCTTCTTATTATGGTTTATATCCTTGTCTTTTATTTTGGTTAAGGAAAACTTGATGGGTGTTAATATGTTTTCTCATGTTTTTTCCTTGCCATTACCTACCATTCGAGGATGAATGATCCTAGTGGGGGAGGCTGAAACACTCTAGGATTTGGACCCTTGTAAAATTTCCTTGGTTTTGGACTTTAGGAATTGGTTTGACCTAAGAGTACCATTCATACCCTTAGATATGAGTTAGGGGGTGTCTAGGTGGCTTACTAGTACACCAAGCAGTTTATCTGGCTTGGTCATTGGCCAAGGTATGACTTAACTAGGTATGAGTCATATAGAAGGATACGAGGCGTGCAAGGCAAGTCGTATATTGCTTGATTAGTTGGACTTGGAAATTTTGTACATGGTACGAGATGTGGGTATGGTTTGGTGTACCACTCGTACCATTAGGTACGAGTTAAGTAGGTGAATTCATATAGGAACCAGTGTGTAGGGTATTGGTAAGGTATTGAGTACGATTTGGGGTACCACTCGTACCGTAGGGTATGATTAACAAAGGTAAGTCATACCCTACATCGTGGCTTGTTTTAATTTTAAGTCAAGGGTAGTACGGATATTTCCTACTTCAAAACCCTTATGTCCTCATGTTATATAAAACTTGGTGGTCTCTCATAACACTTGTTAAAGGATGGAAACACTCAAAATACTCTCTAAAACTTACTCTTAAATATTATAGGCTAGGGTTTCTTCATGTGTTCTTCAAAGGGCTCAAGAGTCATGTCTACCTTCAAAATCTTCTTGTATAAGGCATGTACTCCTTCCCTCATTGTTAGTTCCATCTAAAGGAATGTGTATTATGTTTTAAACAATGATTTATGAATCATGAATGGTGGTTTTGGAAACATATGTTGAGGGCTTCGATGCATATTATTTGGTATTGGTTTAAACTATTTTTTTATATATTTTTGGTAATAGTTTGCACATGTGGTACTCTTTGGTTATGGTTTAACAAATGGGTCTTGAGTAACCCTAATTATGGTGGCTTATACTTTGGTTTTGGTTTTGGTAAATATGTACCCTCAACGTGTTTGACAAAATGCCTAAAAGAATGCTTTCACTCTATTGTTGAACTTCTATTGGAACTCTTGCATGATAGAACAAGGAACTAAGTTAGATTCTCAAATTCTAGTAGTGATGCCAGTGTATTATAGAACATCAGTAGGGAAGGAAGAGACCCAGCCCATTCTTATCCCAGTATAAATTGTCGTACTTCAGTTATCACGACATCTACTCATGTCTTACATGTCATCTCGATGATTATAGTTCATATTCATACAAATACCATAAAATCAAGTACGCACCCAGTTCTTAGTATGAGGAGTTCCAGTTCACTCAGTAGTACGAATCATATTTCATGAATTCATGAACTCCAAACTAATGTCATGCAGCTCATGACTCATGTATTCATGCTTTATAGTATGTTGGGTTATAAGTACTCATGCTACACTCTTAATGATCAGTGAAATTCAGACTATGTCATATATGTCGTCAGTTTAGATCTCTTTAATGAATCCATACCATGGATACTCTATTCCTCAATCCTCAGTTAAGTATGAAAGTTATGCGTCGTATTCTTTCATGTTTCAGGTCCTCATATTCTAACCTTTCAGTGACCTCTCCTTATGTTAAGGTAGTGGTGATGGAAAAAAAATGATGATCGATGGTTTAGATGGGAGAGCGTAAATATGTCATATTAGGAAAAGATTATTGTACGCTTGTTCTATGTAAAGCTATAAGTTTAAACAAAGATTAAGGTAAAGCTTTTAATATATGCCATGGTTAGCTGAGAATTCTATTTATGTTTTATTGGGGATAGAGAATAGGAGTTGTTAGTGACAAAAGACATTTGAGAATATGGTAAAGGTTCCTAGGTGGGTTGGTTGACCAGAAGTTTACATGTGGTTATAATGATAGGGTTGAACGTCGTGTTTGAATATATGTGGATAAATACATTGCGTAGTGAATTCCTAGTAAGAGATTGAAATTTGTTGTTGAAGTGGTAAGAGGAATTCTTCTTGAGATGAAAGATGTGAAACACGCATGGGGTATAAAATTCATGGTTTAGACTAGTATTACAGTGTTACGTGTTGCACTTGAATTAGATATATATAACTTATTACATATGTGGACTTTTACATCTCAAGACCCATCAAAGCCCGTAAACTTCAATGATGTTATTTTTTACCTTCCTGACCTCGGAATGTTAATTTTTGAGTTGATTCATGATTGGGGATGTTAAAAGTACATCTCGAGTGAGTTTTGGAATTTTCAGATGAGCGTAGGGGTGTGTTTGGGAATCCAAAATTGTAGCATCACTAAGATAAGCCTGCACTACGCCCTCCAATGCACCGCTCCAAAGCCCGTGTCGCCCCCTCCTTTGCCCGTCAGCTTTTGTTCTTCGTCATTTAAAGTCATTTGGGTCATTTCCCTTTCACGAAAACTCATCCATAACACAAAATTTAGGTCCCGAAGGAGCATTACTTGCCTTGTTACTCATAAAATCTCTCAAGAAAACTATCTTCTACCTTAAGAACAAGCGTTAACCCTTACTCAAGCAATCAAGAAATTCAAGCTTCAAATCTTAAGAAATTCTCAAGAATCTTCATGAATTCATCTAGTGAGGTATGTGTGATATTAATCCATGGGTTCCTTTCACCCATGGAGTCCAATAAGCTTTTTTTAGTTTTTAAATTATGAGTTTTCATGTTTGAGTTGAAATCTCCATGAATCTCTTGTGAATTCAATTAAAAGTTATGTTTATAAGCATCTTTCAAGTGGGATAAGCCAATACATATTTTAAATGTTGCAATTTTCACGTTAAATCCCTAAGTTATGATTTTAATCTTGTAATCATGTTATTCTTGCAGGCTTTACCCATTCCCATGCTTAATTTCATGACTCTCATGTGTTTGATGAAATGCCTAAGTGTTGGGTTTTGAACAATGATCCCCTACTATGGTTTTAAAGCTTTTATATGGCATTATTGTTAATTTTATTCAGTGTTGGTGGGTTATGAATACCTGGTTCCTATGTGATCTACATAAATTCATCTTTTCAAGTATACAGACAGTTAATCCATGAATCTTATCAGTATACATAGATGAATTATTCATGATGAACACTATCAGCTATATAATAACATTTAATTGAGTTTAGTTTAGTCCAGTACTAGTGTCAGTTCAGTTGGGATTAGGATTTAGCACCGAGCGAACCTAGGATGGAGGCTCACCCTCCAGTTAGGACTAGGTCCTTAGTAGCAGTCCCTAAGTTCCAGAACTACATAGACAGTGTAGGATTATGAGATGTTATCCGCCAGTTTAGGACTGACACTCTCTTAGGGGTCACCCGTCAGCTTAGGACTCACTCTCTGGTCCTTTGGAACACCAGATGAGTGGATCCACAGAGTCAGTGTTAGTAGCCATGGCACGGTACTAACACCCTTCCAACTGGGTTACAGGTTGGAACCTAATTAGTTTAGATTGGGGCATGTCGGTTAGATAATACCTCCCACAATCTCGGTACATTATTTTAGTGTATTATCAGTTCAAGTTTGCTTGACCCAATGTACAGACTTTCAGTTATACAGTTTACAGTCTTACAGATTTTTGACTTATTTTAGATTAAAGATTTATGCTTAGTGTTGCATTCTCAGATGTCACAGTTTTCATGTATTCATGCTCAGTTATCTTATGTTATTTAGTTAGTCTTTATTTCATATACACAATTCCCCAGGTATATCAGCCTAACCTCATCACATATACCAATACATTCAAAGTACTAACCGCATAGTCTTCTTTGCGCTATGATATCTTATATCATAGGTTCAGACGCACAGTTTCCCGACTGCAGTTAGAGAGCTCAGTGTAATCCAGCAGTCCTAGTGGTAAGTCCTCATCCATAGAGGACATATTATGATTATTCAGTTATTTCAGTATTTTATTTTATTCAGTCAGTCGAAGTTTGTTGGAGGTTTGTACCATCAAATCCTCAGTCAGTTTAGAGGCTTTTAAATATTTAGACAAAATAGTTAGACAGTCATTTAGTTACTTTTAGTTCTTATCAGTTATTTCAGGCATTCAGTATTTTGTATTTTAGTATTCATATATACATTACCTTCTTAGTTTATCTTGTACACATGAGTTGTGTTCATATTTTATTCAGTGCTCATAGTAGGTACCAGCTCATGGATTAGCTTGATGTCACTTGTGACCGTAATCACCGTTGTTGTGACTAGGGGGTAGCCCCGGGTCGCGACAGTCGTACAACAAAAGAAAAGTGCAAAAAGTTGCTCTGTTTGACTTATATTAAGGGCATTGAGGTCTTTTCACACCTCTAAACCATCCCTAATCATTCTGAAACGTATTAAGGGTCATTAAAACACGTTATTGCACACTTTTCATAAGATTAACTTACGTAAACCTTTTTCCCCCATTCCCAAGAATGAGCCATTCAAGCCTCTATTCCCAAGAACGAGAAATTCAAGCTTTCTTCCTCAAGAATTCAAGGACTCAAGTTCCAATTTCAATTTTCATTCAAGAATTAGTTCAATTAAGGTATGTGGGGTATTCATGAATAGCTCTCTTTTGTCCTATTTAGCCAAAACCCTCTCTTCAATTAAAATATGGATTTTTTCTTCATTATGGAATTTCATGTGTTCGAGATGAGTTTAGTTCATGCTTTTCTTAGTAATTTGAATTCAATCCATGTCCATATATGATCCCATAAAAAATTAGGTTATTTAATGTTTTAAATTTTAATTTCCCATTTCATATTCAAGTGGTTTCATATTACATTATCAAATATTGTATTAAACCATGTAAATATGTTGTTCTCTCTTGTTAACACATTCCCATGTTCGAATTCGAGCTTCTCACCTATTTGTTGAAATGTCTTATGTTTTGGATCTTTAAACTATGTTTTCATACCACTATTTTAAGCCTTGTTATCGCATTCTAGTAATCATTACTGGTGGATTATGAACACCTGATACCTATTTGTTAATACATGTCATTGTTTTCAAGTTACAAGTCTGTCAGCTCATGTTTTCATTATCACTACAAGAAAAGTGTTAATTACCTAAGAATTTTCATAGGGATAATACGATAAAATCCCCAAATAATTTGATTAATAGCATATTTTATTGTCAATTTGAATCCAAAGGAAAAACCTTCGTAGGTAATTTAGTTGCGGAAATAAATCCGCAAGTAAGTTATTTGTTTGCGACTAAGTATCAAAATTTTGCATGAATTATTTAATAAAATTTTATAAAAAAGGAATTTACCTGCGGATTTTCAGGAAAAATATTCACAAGTTATTGACCATGAAGATCCCCGAGTAAAACCGTAGGAAGTTTAGAGGTGAAAATTCCTATTTAACCAAAAAAATTCTTGTGGATATTTATGAAACTATTTCGCAAGAAAAATCCTAAGAAATTCCTAAGTAATTTCGCAAAAATAAATTATTGCAAGAAAGTTTTTGTGAATATTTAGCATGTACGTCCCCATGGAAATCCCCAATTAATAATTCACACATAAATCACTAGAAACATTTCACAATTAGTCAAAAATCTATTTGAAATCTCTAATAATTCTCAAAAATATCATCCAAGAGAAGTCTAATCCAAACCATTACTACTAACAAAAAACATAATTCATAACATCCACTAATAATGTATGATTCTTAAATGATCCAAAACAAAATATTTCAAGCTTGAATCCTCAATAAACTATGAACCATCAGAGTCAGAATCACTTTCATTCACGTTATCAGGGTCAGAATCACTGTCGTTCACATCATTAAAGTCATCATCACTTCCATCCTCATAAGCTTGGTTGTCTTCTTGAAATGGGTGTTCATCATTTAATGATGATTTGTGTTATACATGCTTCTTCAACAATTCCAATTCCTTCCTCATCCTCTTATTTTTGTGTCGCTCATTTTGCAACTGAGCATACGAATCAGCATTTGAAGCATTAAATTGGGACTTAATCATATCATTAATTTCATTCGGCAAAGTTAACGTTGATTTCTTAGATGTCCTTATATTTCGACCCAGGGAGCCAAGACCTTTGACTCTTTCTTTTTTCTTTCCACTAACAGATTGCACCCCAGGTATCCATTTCACTTATATAAATAGTCTGACTAACTGAATTAGTTTCTCCTTCCACAATTGATGCACTTTGAACAGCTAATATTTCTTGTTTCTATCTTTCAAACTCATATGCATAAGGATAAGTTAATTCAGATCATATAAAGCTCTAAAAATATATTAGTAGAATGAGTTATATTAAATTATAGTATCAAATATAATCACCAAATACAAATATGTTATAGCATATAAAGCATTATAAATTCAAATTTGATTTTCAGATTATTGTGACTATTGTATGACTTGATCTATTAAGATAACAGATGATTGTAGACACGTGATTTTTTATCCTCCCTAAATTTTAACTTGTCTATCAATATTAAATACTTATATTTATATTTAAGTATATATTATTTTATTTTTATTCTAATTTTAAAAAAATAATATAAAAATTAAAAAAAGATTTTCCTTTTATGAATTATTAATAAATATATTAGTAGTTTAAATACTATTTTATTATATTGATATTTTTCTATTTATAAATATTTATTATATTTTATTAAATATAAAATTAATTAATTATTATCATATTATTATTAATGTTTTATTATTTCATTTATTTATTATTATTATTATCTTTATTAATTATTATTACTATTATTTTCTATATAAAAAAAAGAAATTTTTGAATTTTAAATACCCCTCCCCCTTATCTGATAATTAATAACTATTCCCTCCTAACAATTCCCCCCCCCCAACAATTCCTGTATAAAAGGACTCTCACCCCAGAGAAAAATAGATGTACTATTCCTACAATATCAGACAGATAAAAAAACTGAGGGAAAATTAACAAAGAGAAAAGACAGTAAAAAAAATCTGACGAAGGATCAAAAAAGGAAAAGGGAATCAAGTCAAATTTGAATTCCGTTCGAGTTTCAGTGACAATTTCTGGCACGTTCTATTTAATCACATATTATTTATTTATAAATTTTGTTATGAAAAAGCATGAATAAAAATGTTTGAATGATTTCAATGCAATATTACCATGTATATTTGATTTTATGAACTTTTATTGTCACATGTTGTGCTGTTAATTTATCGAAAAATTATATATTAGTTCAATAAACATGGAGTAAGAGAAACCGATATAGTAATATACACTATTGGTTTAAATAAGTACACATTCACTATTTCATATATATACACTATAGATTCTGCATACACAGTGTAAAACCAGTGAGTGAAAATAGGATAAGAGAAAGTCAGAGAGATCAAGAGAACAATACTGTAAAAGACAGTTGAGAGAATGATCAAAATCAGCGAAATACACATGTTCCCAACAAAATCTTCACTGGTAAAATGCTAAAATAGACCCTATCCATTTTTTTGGTGAATACCTATCTGAAACTCACCAAAAATTGTTTGTAAACCATCAAAAATTATAGATCTGGCTCTGCTACCCATCGTCGATGAACCCACAGCCCTCACCAGCGGCCACCGCCGGTATCATCCTTTCCTTCTCCCCATGCCAAAGCCCCTTTCCTCTTTCCTTTCCCCGTCGCTGGCTATCCACCAACCAGATCTGTCCACGCCGGTGACACCTCTTTTCTTTTTTTTCCCAACCAGCAAACCCGCTGTTGGCATCGCTTTCTGTCGCCAGCGAATACTATGTTGGTCGCCCTTTATTCAAAATTCAGTGGAAATTCCACTGGAAAAGCCACACACACACAGCAATTATTATCTTCTACGGAAGCCCACCAGAAATACATATATTCGCATACTATGTGAACATCGCAGTTACTCCAGTCAAACCCCATTGAAAAATAATTAAAATTAGAAATAAAACAACCGTAATGGCTTTGATTTTGGTATTTTGTACTGTATAATTATGGTTTATGTGAATGTTTTGACTTTTTATGATTTTTGTTTAAAAATGGATTCTTAGTATTTTAGGATAACATTTATTTAATGAGTAAATTTTGGAAAAATTATAATTAACATAATTAATTTTTATGAATTTGTTTTACTTATAATTATATTATTATTATTATTTTTATTTATTTTGTTTTATTTTGTCTCATTATTACTAACAAAATTTAATTATTATTTATTAAATTAATTAACTGCTTTTAATAAATTTGCTTAAAAAAAATTTTGTTAAGTTTAATTATTTAAAATAAATAAAAAATGTTATGAGTTTATGAGTAACAAACTAAGGTTTTAAGGTTAGATAAAATTTAAGTACGTTAAAATATTTGTCTCATCAAGAATGCGGCATACGCATATTTTTGAGACATTTAAAATTTAAGAATACAATAAAGCACCTCGACAAATATTTTTAAAAAAAAATTAATTTTTTATTAAGTTAATATGAGAGTTTTAGATAAATTTTAGATATTAAAAATGAGCAAAATTAGGCCTTACCACAATTTATCAAGATAGTTTAAGTCAAGATAAGTCAATAAAAGTGACCATTCTAGAACCACGGGACTCGAGGGGTGCCTAACACCTTCCTCTCGGTCGACAAAATTCCTTACCCAATCTTCTATTTCCACAGACCTAATACGAGTCATTTTATTTTGATTAGGGATTAAAAAAGGTGACTTGGAACACCATAACTCAATTCCAAGTGGAGACTCTATAAATAAAATAATACCTATTAAATATCGTCACTTTAATTGGAAAAACCCTTTGACTCGATCCCTCGAGCGAAAAAAGAGGTATGACATATCTGCGACTCCGCTGGGGAATAATAAGAATTCGAGATTTTTATATTGACTTATACTTGCTTTAATTATTGTTCATATTGTGTTTGTTGGCCTTATGTGTTACTTTTCACTTATTTACCGCTTTGATATTTATTGAACTGTATTATATATTATCTTCTCTAGCGCACCCCGCTGAGTCTCTGAAATAGGATAGAAGGAATGCAACACATGCATCCTACTTTCTTTTTGAGATAGCCAGGGTGTCAAGGCACCTGGTGAAGGATATATTCACATATGTTAGGCGGGGTTCGGATCGATAACGAAGGCGGTGTTGACCTGATATCGACCAAGTTGTCCCTTACAGACTCGAGTGTCCGCTCGGGTAAGCCAGTCTAGACACATATCCCTATTAGGTTTAAACTTGGAAGAACTAAAAACTTAGAATCTGGCTATCCATATTAGGTGCTGCTTTATTTGTATCATATGCATTTGACTTAGCGGGACTCGGCACAGGGGTCGGGTCTGTCTAGGACAAGTAACCTACTTTATAAAGACCAACATGTGCATCCTACATACTCTTTGACATTTGTTTGGAAGGCTATTTGTGTTTTGACCGACTTTTAGGCAATATTAAAATGCAAGAGATGAAATTATCATCACATTTAGTGAATCATTTTTGAAAGAAAAAAGTTTATTTTTAAAAGAGAAAATTTTTAGTAACTTAGTTTTATGATTTTTATGAACTACAAGGGTCTAATTCTCACTTTTTAGTGGGATACGTAGGATGTCCTATCCGGGATACAACCCTGGTTTTGAAAAAATAATAATAATATATTTATTCACAAATTTATTGAAGGATAATTTTGAAAAAATGATTGTTTTCATGAATATTATTATCTTTATTTTACTTTTCCTTTTTAATTTTCAAAATTAATTTTTACATAAAAATCATAATAGCCTGAACCTTTAGGGGTCCGTGAGCTGAATTTTTATAAAATAATAAAATATGTAAACATATATTTTAACAGTCCTAAACATTTAGGGGTCGTGAGGATGAAATTTTTATACAACTTCATAAAATAATCATTCTTCTTTTCTTTATTTCTAAATCATTTTATTTTATTTTTGTTCTTTTAAATGTACTTAGGGAGTACTGTCTCCAAATATATAGTTAAAATTGTCTAGAAGTTTGTTATAGTAAAGTTTTTGATAGAGTCAATTTAAATAAGTGTTTTTCTTAAAAATATTATCAGTCTTGTTTCTCTCACTTTGATTTTTGATAAAATTATTCTTTACATATAAGTCTCAATTTAAGAGTCGCACTAGTTCTCACAAGTCAAGTCAAAAATTCCTTTCAAAAATTAATGAATTAAGCTCAGCCTAAATCTAGATATTTATTAATTTCATGTCCTTGTCAATAGGTATAAAATATCTCTCCCTGTTCATGGAAAGTGTCCAAAGAGAAAGAGGGATGGGAGTGTACCATTTCAGGTTGTGGATTGTACCCTTTTGCAGCTTTGGTTGTGGTGTAACGAAATGGATACATTCGATTATGACGAGATACATAAGTATTTGGGTTTTTTTTACGAGTATTATGTCAATCAATCCAAATAGGGAGGTGATTAATGCATTACTAACCTTTTGGGACACAAAGAACAATGTGTTTTATTTTTAGGATTTTGAGCTGACTCCTACTTTAGAGGAGATAGCGGTGTATAGCGGCGTATGTTGGATATGGGGATATGCATCGGAAGAAACTTATAGCCCCAAGACTCATTTCGATAAATAGATTCGGCAAGCTCATGAACATACTAAACTCAAAAGAAGAATTAATGAAAAAGGTTGGTTTTCCTTGTAATTTTTGTATGACAGATATGGAAAATGAGGGGGGTTTGAAAAGTACGGTAAACAGCTTTGTAATAAGGAAAGTTTTGAGGCTTGGAAATTTCACAGACGGTTTGCATTCATGGTAGCCTTTCTAGGCACTATGGTTTTACCGATGAGAGAAGAAAAAATTAATATTCGTTTAGTAGGGGTGCCAATGATCCTGGCAGATATCTACCGTGCTTTGACCATTTGTCAGAAGGGAAAGAGTTTTTTTAGGGATGTAATATCTTGTTATAGATGTGGATTGTGGAGCATCTCTACCAACGTCCTACAATGGCAAGATTTAATCCTAAAAGATTCAATTGCATCAACGATTACGAAGAGAGGTTAGAGAAATATAAATGCCCAGAAGGAGTTAGAGATTAGGATAAGCTTTTTCGTTCTCTAACAGCAGATAAAACCACTTGAATCTCCCTTGGTTTTCTTGGAGGCAAGTCATACATAGTTCTGTCATTTGACCGTTCTTATTATTAATGGGTATTAGGGGTGTTCAATCGTATATTCTATCGAGAGTTTTATGTCAGCTAGGAAGACATCAAATAATTTCTATTACGGAAAATATGATCGAGTTTGTATTTGAGGTCAGACCAGAGATCCCACTTCTAGAGGAATCGGCCCAGCAGATTTGGGAGGGTTGTTGTATCATGGGGATTGAAACGATGGTCATAGAGCTTAAGAAAGGATAAGTGCACCTAGATTACCGTGAATGGTTTGAAGAACAGTCAACTCCTTTAGTCCTAATAGAAAGATTGGTTAGGGGACCTATAGATCAAGAAGCTGCAATCAGGATAGGGATTGGGAGAGCCATATGAGAACATCATGAGGCCAACCAAGCTTTAAGAGCAGAATTAGTGCATACCAGGAAAAAAATAGACGAACAACAAAGGGAATTTACTGAAGAGAAAGCTAAATCAGCAGATATTGAGATTGCATTTTGGGGATAAATCAAACCGGGTACCAGCAGGGGGTCACATATTGCAGAACTTATCACATCTCACCGACAGCAACTGCAAGAAGTTAAAAAGAACATACAAGTAGAATTTGATCGAGAGAGATCTCAGTGGATCCGTGAAAGAGAAATATTGCGAGAACAGTTGGAGGTTACTTATGCTCGTGAACAGCATGCAAAAGAGATGGTTGATTTTATAGATCGACAGGCCCATGAATGGGATCAGACCTTTAGTTTCCTTCGAGTAAAGGTCCACCGTGTAGCACAGGATACTGCCAGAATGGGTTTGGATTATCAGCAATTGGATCATAAAGACTTTTTGGAACAAGTACTAGCTTTAGCACAACGTCTCACTTCTTCATTGGAGGACATATACTTGGGTTTTGGAGGACATATCAAGCCAAAGTCTCCTTGAATGGATAGTTGTTTTATTTGTCTTAGTTTTTCATTTTCAGTTTTAAAACTTCTTGTTTAGATGTTATGTCTTTTAGTTTTCTAGTGTCAGTTAGAAGGTTTTATTTAGGAGTTGGGTCAGTTATTTTGTCGTATTTATATTATGGAATGTAATGAATTTGACTGTTTATTTCTATATATATTACATATATTTTACGTCATTTACTTTATTTATTTTCTTTAATAAAAAAAAAAGACAAAACAATCATTTTGTTAAATTCCTCCCAAACTACACAAAATCTGATTTATGTCCTAGCATGATACGTAGGCAACCCTGCAAAGGGTTCGATCATAACTTTTGAAAAAGTATGCCTATAAAAGCCGAGATGAAACACAAAGTATTCCATGATAGGTTGGAAAATTCATATAGAAGCATGACATACAACGTGACATTATAATGTGTTAAATATATAACACTCACTTGTTTGCTACTTGATAACAAAAAGATAAAGTAATTGGTGGTTGGTTTATGGTTTAAACTAGCATTACATCCGTATAACACCAGATACCAGGGTAAAAGAAAAATGACCCACAGAGAAGGTATAGGGTCTGACAGTGAAGAAAAGCAAAATTATTTGATTTCGCAGAAAGTAGCATCAATGGAAGAAATAAAGTCATTGAAACAATAGATAGCGGAGATGTACCAAGCTTGGTTAAATGGACAAGCCCGCCTTCTTCAATACCTGGACTTTCGACTTTGAAAGATCCAAATCCTGCTCCAGCTCAAACTAGTGATCCATTTTACCCACCAGGATTCGGCCCATTTGCTCATATATTTGGTATTGCTAGTACTTCTACTATGCGCTCACCAAATCTGGTTGTCACAAATAATCCATTTTTTACTTTTATGGCACCAGCTACTGTGGGTACTCAACCGATAGTATCGAATAATATGGGGGAACCAAGTCATGATTTGTTATATCCTCGTGAAATAACTTTCAAACCCCAAAATCCTTATTATCATGTTTATCAATACGATTCTCTAATCATGATTGAGAAGATTGTTAAAAATGAGGAACAAGAGGGAATGGCTAGGAAAGTAAGAAGCTTGGAGCAGAGTATGAGAAATATGCAATGATTAGGTGGACCAAAAAGTGTTTCATACAAAGATTTATGTATGTTTCCACACGTCCATTTGCCGCTAGGGTTCAAAATGCCAAAGTTTGACAAATACGAAGCTCATGGTGATCCTGTAGCTAATTTGAAGAAGTTTTGCAATCAATTAAAGGGAGCAGGAGGAAAAGAAGAACTATTGATGGCTTACTTTGGAGAAAACCTTACAGGAATAACTTTTGAATGGTTTATTAACAAAGACATTTCCCGTTGGCATGTATCGATTGACATTGCTCGGGATTTTGTTCAGTAATTTTAATATAACATTGAAATAGTGCCAGATCACACTACGCTTGGAGAAGAGTATGAGAAATATGCAATGATTAGGTGGACCAAAAAGTGTTTCATACAAAGATTTGTGTATGTTTCCACACGTCCATTTGCCGCTAGGGTTCAAAATGCCAAAGTTTGACAAATACGAAGCTCATGGCGATCCTGTAGCTCATTTGAAGAAGTTCTGCAATCAATTAAAGAGAGCAGGAGGAAAAAAAGAACTATTGATGGCTTACTTTGGAGAAAACCTGACAGGAATAACTTTTGAATGGTTTATTGACCAAGACATTTCCCGTTAGCACGTATGGGTTGACATGGCTCGAGATTTTGTTCAACAATTTTAATATAACATTAAAATAGTGCCAGATCACACTATGCTTGATAATATGAGACAAAAATGACTAAAGGTTTTCGAGAATATGCTATCAGATGGAGAGAGAAGGCTTTAAGAGCCAGACCATCGATAAAGGAATCTAAAATAATTGATATCTTTCTGCAAGCATAAGAACCCGATTATTTCCATCACTTACTTTCTACTGTTGGAAGCATATTTGTTAAAGTTATTAAAGTTGGAGAGATGGTAGAGAATGAAATAAATTCAGGAAAGATTATCAGTCAGGCTACTTTAAAAGCAACAACACAGGCAATTCAAAATGGTGTAGGATGTTTCGGGGGGAAGAAAAGAAAAGAGTACGTAGCAACTATCATGCCAGGTCCATGACAATATTGGAGAGGTGAGTTTCAACCATATTCACAAAATCTATTATATTTTATTCCATCGCCCCAATATCCTATTTACAATGCACAACCATATGCTCGGGCTCCTTCTTACCCGTAATGGAGTGCACTAGGCATCCAAAATAATCCCCCAATTCTGCAAGTTCAAAGAGGCCCTCCTAGGTCTAATTTCCAACCTAGAGCAGAATACAAAAGGGATAACATGGTTAAAGATAATTTCACGCCTATTGGAATATCTTACACGAGTTTGTTTCATAGGCTGAGGAAAATGAATGTTCTAAACCCAATTAAGAGAAGAATCCTGAAACCTTCTCCAAAGAACTTGGACTATTCTAAAAGATGTGAATACTATTTTGATGCTCCAGGGCATGACATAGAGAAATGTTGGTATCTGAAAAGAGCTATTCAAGGGTTGATTGACACCTAACAGATCATGGTACAAAGTTCAGATGCTCTAAATATCAATCAAAATCCACTGCCAGATCATAATGAAGCAAACATGCTCGAAGAGATACCCAATGGTAAAGATTCTATAATATTCTTTAAGCCAATCATTAAAATTAAAACCGATTCGGAAAAATCAGCAAATGCTGTAGATTTGACAAAAGAAAAATCTGTAAAAGCAGAGGTGGTGATAACAAAACTCGAATCATCGAATGTTCCCTTGGTGATGGAGAAAGAGATTTCAGAAAATGATGGGTCAAGTCAAGTAAAGCCAAAACTCATTATTCCTGGAAAATCCCCTAAACCTCTATTAATCATAAAGGAATCTCCTATAGCTCTCATTATTATTAAACTAGTGTCACGGTTGCCTATGGTTAATACTAAGGCAGTTTCTTAGAACTATGATCGTGTTGTGGTGATGCACAAGGGGAAGGAAGTGATTGAAGATGTGGACGAAGTAAGGGGATTAACTCGATCAGGAAGATTTTATGCCCCAGTAGAGTTAAGAAAGAACAAACAAGGCAATAAAGAATAAATGACGGTCAAGAAGCCTGTTACTGATAAAGATGCTGAAGAATTCTTAAAGAAAATAAAATTGCCAGAATATTTTATTATAGAACAGTTGAAGAAGACACCAGCACAGATTTCTTTGTTGTCTTTATTAGTACATTTAGAAGAACACCGCAAGGCTATAATGAAGATTCTTAACAAAGCATGCATTCCCAATGAGATTAAAGTGAATCAGCTGGAAAAGGTTATTGAAAGGATCTTTGAAGCAAATAAGATTACTTTCTCAAATGATGAATTACCTGTGGAAGGTACTGGACATAATAAGGGTCTCTATATTACTAAAAAATATGAGCATTCTATCGTCACTCAAGTGTTAATTAATGGAGGATCAGGCGCTAATATTTTTCCTTTGTCTACTTTTCAAAATTTAAATGTTAATGTGGAAAAGATCCGACTTAATAATGTATGCATCAAAGGTTTTGATGTATCAAAAACTGATGCCATTGGTGAAATAAAGTTTATACTGACAATCGGGCCTGTAGAATTTGCTTTGGATTTCCAAGTGGTGAATATTGATGCTTCATATAATATGTTATTAGGAAGGATGTGGATTCATAGAGCTAAATCAGTCGCATCGACATTACATCAAATGGTCAAATTTAAACACGACAGGCAAGAAATAGTTGTTCATGGTGAAGGAGACTTATCCATGTATAATGACTACTCTGTTTCCTCCATCGAAGAAGATACTGCAGATAGAGTGTTAATTCATCAAGCTTCTGAGGTAGTGGCTGTTGAGCATATCCTTGAGGAGAATCTCATCGCAAGACCACAATTGTCCTCTGCGTCTGTTATGGTAGTGAATGAAATGTTGAAGCATGGTTTCGAACCAGGAAAAGGTTTAGGGATATTTTTGCAAGTCGTAGTTCATCCAGTAAACCTCTATGAGAACCTTGGTACTTTTGGTTTAGGATGCGAACCCACTGCTGAAGATATAAAGAAGGCTAAAAAGCGTAAGAAAGAGTCATGGTCACTTACCAAGCCGATACCTCTACTTAACAAGTCTTTCATCAAATTCAATAATGTTGGGTCCTCTAAGTTACCTATTGCAGAATCAATGAATGATTATGATACAGAGTTGATTAGCCTTTTTCAGAATATTTTCATTAAAGCTGATATGGTTGAAATCGAGGTATGTACCAGCAATGCAGATGTGCAGTTTGTCAACCCTGATGTCCAGCTTAATAATTGGGAGGCCACTTCTCTCCCTATTATGAAAGAGTCTTGGTAGTTTGTTTGTTTTTCTTATAGTCTTAGTAGTTTTTTTGTTTCTTCTTATGTAATTTGAATCATTCTAGGATTGTAATTCAAATCTTTAAACTTATTATTTTAGGTTAAAACTCTTTCTATATTTGTTTTTAGTAAAGTGTAGTCTCCCTTCGTTTTGTTTTGAGTCTGATTTTTATTTATTTATCTTATATCATACAGTTCTTTCTATGTTGATTCTAATGATATGACATGTATGAATAATTGTCAACTAGTTTTAAAAACCCAATCTAATTATGAAATAATTAATAAAGAAGTTGAATATGATGAAGAAGAAGCATTTGAGGATATAAGCAAAGATTTCAAACAGTTTGAGAACAATTCAAACCCCAATTTGGAGGAAACTGAAACAATCAATTTAGGAGATCATGAAAATATTAGGGAGACTAAGATAAGTGTACATTCTCAACCACAACAAAATAAAGCTATAATTGAAGCTTTGCTTGAGTATAAAGACATCTTTGCATGGTCTTACAATGATATGCCCGATTTGAGCGCCGATTTGGTAGTTCACAAGTTGCCAATTGATCATGCCTTTCCTCCTGTCAAGCAAAAGCTAAGAAGGCTCAAAATTGACATGAGTGTAAAAATCAAAGAGGAAATCATGAAGCAACTTGAGGCTAAAGTCATTCGAGTGGCCCAGTATCCTACTTGGTTGGCAAATATTATCCCTATTCCAAAGAAGGATGGTAAAGTTCTGATGTGTGTTGATTATTCTGATCTAAATAAATACAGTCCAAAAGATATTTTTCCACTTCCCAATATTCATATTTTGTTGGACAATTATGCCAAACATGATCTTGCTTCTTTTGTGGATTTTTATGCGAGGTATCACCAGATCATTATGGATCCAGAAGATGCAGAAAAGACATTATTTATCACATCTTGGGGGATATGTTGTTATCGAGTCATGCCATTTGGACTAAACAATGTTGGGGAAACTTATATAAGTGCAATGACTACAATGTTTCACGACATGATGCACAAGGAGATTGAAGTTTATGTTGACGACGTGATCATTAAATCCAGAGAGTAGTCTGACCATGTCAAAGATCTTAGAAAATTCTTTGAAAGGCTTCGAAGGTATGACCTCAAACTTAACCCAGCAAAATATGCATTTCGAGTCCCGTTATGAAAGCTTTTGGGGTTTATAGTTAGTCAGCGTGGCATTGAGTTAGATCCTTCAAAAATAAAAGTTATTTAGGATTTTCCTCCACCAAGGAATAAAACAGAGGCGATGAGCTTACTTGGAAGGTTGAATTATATCAATAGATTCATTGCTTAGCTTACAAAAACCTGCGAGCCAATATTCAAGTTGTTAAAGAAGAATGCTAATGTTGAATGGACTGAAGAATATCAAGAGGCATTTGCCAAAATTAAGAGGTACTTGTCGAATCTGCCTATTTTAGTTCCTCCAGAGCCAAGCAGACCCTTGATATTGTACATGTCTGTGTTAGACAATTCTTTTTGTTGTGTATTGGGTCAACATGATGTCACTGGCAGAAAAGAACAGGCTATCTACTACCTTAGCAAAATTTTACCACTTATGAGGCTAAGTACCCTCTTCTTGATAAGATGTGTTGCGCCTTAACTTGGATAGCCCAAAAGCTGAAACATTGCTTGTCATCTTATACTGCTTACCTCATCTCTCATATGGATCCTTTAAAGTACATTTTTCAGAAGCCTATGCCCACAGGCAGACTCGCAAAATGGTAGATGTTGCTCACAGAGTTTGATATAGTCTATGTGACATGAACTACAATGAAAGATCAAGCTTTAGCGGATCATTTGGCTGAAAATCCTATTAATGAGGAGTATGAACCATTGAAGACTTATTTTCTAGATGAAGAGGTATTGTATGTTTATGAGTTTGTTTCTGACCATTGCCATTCAGGTCGAAAGTTGTTCTTTGATGGAGTTGCTAATGTAAAAGAAATAGTGATAGGAGAAGTTCTTATTTCTGAATCAGGACAATATTATCCTATAACAGCCCAACTTTGATTCTACTGTACCAATAATATGGCAGAATACAAAGCTTGCATTCTGGGCTTAAAATTAGCTATTGACATAGGAATCCAAAAACTGTTACTTTTAGGAGACTTAGATTTGTTAGTCCATAAAATCCAAGTAGATTGGGAGACTCGTGATTCAAAGGTCCAACCATATCGAGGTTGTTTGCAAGATCTATGTCAACAATTTGTAACAGTAAAGTTCAAACATATTCCTAGAGCTCATAATGAGATTGTTGATGCTTTGGAAACCTTATATTCCATGCTTCAACATCCCGACAAAACTTATATTGACCCTTTGCATATACAGATTCATGATCAACATGCGTATTGCAATGTGGTTGAGGAAGAACTTGATGGGGAGCCATGGTTCCATGATATCAAAGAATATATTTAGACTGGAAAATATCCTATATATGCTGATGGTAACCAAAAAAGAACCATTCGACGTTTATCTAGTGGATTTTTCCTAAGTAGAGGAATCCTGTATAAGAGGACTCCTGATTTGGGACTTTTCAGGTGTGTAGATGCTAAAAAAGCTTCAAAAATCATGACTGAAGTATATTCTTGGATTTGTGGACCACACATGAGTGGGTATATCTTGGCAAAAAAAATAATTCGAGCAGGTTATTATTGGCTCACCATGGAGCGAGATTCCATCAGTTTCATTTGTAAATGTCATGAATGTCAAGTACACGGGGACTTGATACATTCCTTTCCATCTGAGTTGCATACAATGACTGCTCCATGGCCTTTTGTGGCTTGGGGAATGGACGCAATTGGACTAATTAAATCAAAGGCCTCGAATGGACATAGGTTCATCTTTGTAGTCATTCTTAACTCACTAATTCACATTTCAAGTGACTACACTTGATTATTTTCAAGTCACTAGTATACATTTCAAGTGACTACACTTAACTATTTTCAAGTCACTAATTGACATTTCAAATGACTACACTTAATCATTTTCAAGTCACTAGTACACATTTCAAGTGACTACACTTAACCATTTTCAACTAACTAATTCAGCTTTCAAGTAACTACACTTAACCATTTTCAAGTAACTAATTCATATTTCAAGTCAATACACTTAACCATTTTAAAGTCATTAATACACATTTCAAGTACTACACTTGATTATTTTCAAGTTACTATTTTGATATTTCAAGTGATTACACTTGATCATTTTCAAGTTGCTAGTACACATTTCAACCATTAGCTAAGTTGCAAGGGGGATCAGTAGAGGGAAAAATCTAAGTAATGTATAAATAAATAAAAGCTTTGGAATAAACAAAGGACCCATCCCACTATACATGTAAGATAGGTAGAATCTTGAAATGTCACACACAAATAGATATTCATATGTACGGCAGCAAATTCATGGTAACGTTAAAATAAAGCAAAATAAAATATATTTCACAACTTTAGAGAAAAAATAGCTCAGCACTATATCTTTATATATGTTGATTGTTCTATATCATGATATTTACATGAACACCTAACACCATAGCACATTTGCCCAAACAAAACTCAAGATCTTCAATTTGATAATCACATAAATGATTTTATATATCTGATCCACACCACAAAAGTTTAAATAAGTTAAGAAACTCATAACTTTATAGTGCAAATTTGGCATATGTGTGCTCGCTGGAGATGAAATCTCAAGAAGAATAGTTCAATCTTAATTTAAATGATATCTGCAGCACCATGTTTCTAAAAGTTAAAATCCAAACATAAATTTCTTCAAAAAGGCTAGTGCTTCAACTATAAACCTATACTGGATGCATGGCAAGTCAGGGGAACACCTCCATCAACTATAAACCTATACTAGTAAACTACAAAAAGAAGCACCTTCAAAATGGTGGTCTTTCCCATATCTTTGTGAGGGGTTCCTGAGAAATAGAATTTTAATTTTTCTGAGTCAACTACAATCTTAAAGCACAAGAAATTGAGAATTGTCTTTTTTTCAAGGTATAACATGGATGAACAAAATCAAGCTAACAAACCTAGATTTCTAGTTAGATAATTGGAAAGAATTAGTTTTTTACCAGTGGAATTTTTGCTAGCTAGATGGTGGTGATGGCTAGTTTTCCAATGGGAGTAGCGACACTCGCCATCTGGAACTGGAGGTAGTGGCGCTTGGTTCACCAGAGTGAGAGGTGACGATGATAGTGAAGACAATGAGATAGCTAGGAGAGAAAGGAAGGTACGGTTGATGTTTGGAAAATGGTGGATTAGGGTTAGGTTAGGTGATTTTTAAGAAAAAGAAAGGAAAGTTGGTCTCAGTTTTTAGATCAATTTCGATCAACGACTGAGAATTAAAGTTATGGGAAATTAAAAATTTAATCGAAATTGGATTAAAAATTGAAATGAAATTGAGTCCAATTGGATACAATTTAAGCTAAAATTGTCATAAATTGAATAAAATTAGAATAAAAAATAAGTGAATCATTAAAATTAAATGAAATTGGCTGCTATTTTAATGCAATGCATATATAAATCAGATTATTAGTTATTTTATAATTACATTAATACGAGTAGTATATTTCCTAAATCGTATAATAATATCATTGCATTTCGTAAATTAGGATTGAATTTTTGATTAATTACCAATTAGTTTATCTTACATTATTATATATATCTTCAATAGTATATTATTACTAGATCGTATGATATCAGTGTATTCAATATATATCTGAATACATATAGTTGGCTTTTGACTACGTACTACATACATCACTATATGAGATATACATACATACATATAAATGTAAGCTTTGGACTACGTACTACGTACATCATTTCATAGTATATACATATATACATATATACATATACACACACACTATCGACTATCAGATTTCACTACATACTATATAGATCAAATATATAAATATATTATTCCATAATGCAATGCATTTCATATATACTTAGATGAATTATCGATTAGTTTATCTTAAGTTATTATAACTTCAATAGAATATTATTACATCGATCGTATGAAATCAGCCTATTTAATATATATAATTGGATACATTAGTTAGATTTTGACTAAGTATTTGTACATCACTAAATGATACACACACATATATATATATAAACATACATCCACACAAACTTTATCGACTATCAAGTTCCAAATACGGTGTATATACATCACCTACATGAGTATATTACCCCGTAATGCAATGTATTCATACATGCTTTGAAAAATTATTGATTAATTTGTTTAACTTACACTAATATAACTTCAACGTATTGTAGTATATTATTACTTAAATCGATTTAAATCAAATTATGCAATATATACATGGATACAACTAGTTATAGTTTTTGGCCTTTTGCAATACACGAGATGCGCACACACACACACCCCCAAAAAAAGACGCGATTGATCCTTCTTAATTTTAATAACAAAGTCATAGTGCTATAAAAAATTGATAGAGTGAATAGAGTCGAAGTTGCCTTCTACAACTATTTTCTTTATTTATAATTTTAAGATAAAAAAGTTAAAATAATTAAAACTTACCTATAATAAGCTTTAAATTTGAATAATCATTTTTAGTATAGTGGATAAGTGAAAATGGACTAAACCCCGCAATATTTTTCCAAGTAATAATTTTCATAGGTAAATCCCCACCTAAATTCGCAGTAAATAAACCCCAACTAATTTTCTAGGTAATAAAATCCGCCACATAAATTTTCATTAAAATTTTTCTATGTAAATCTGTAGGATAAATTACTAGGGACTTTTCTATGGATTAAAATATATATTTATCTATATACCTGCGGATTACCTAGAGATAAAATTGTAACGACTCAATTTGCTGAACTGAAATGCTACACAGTGCTCATGACCTCAAGGGACCACAAGCTAACCCATGACTGATATTTGTACCTGTATACTGCATAAGATAACTTGATAATGCAGAAACATGCACTAAAAGGCCGTAAGGTTCGATCATGAACATAACTGAATGATATAACATCTGTGTGGGATAATAGAATACCCAAAACAAAATTGAAAATACTGAAGTCTAAACATGATAGTGTGTATCTAGTCTGCATCTAGTCTGAAAGCCTCTACTGTCTGAAGAATCTAAATAAGAAGTTGAAGGGACATGTCCCTAACTAACTCCAACTAATAAGCTAATCAATAAGATACTAGAAAATCATTATGTCCTCGAAGGATGAGGACTCATTTCTACTTTGACTGCTAAAACTGAAATCTACTGCTGATTTGGAACTCGTGTCTCTGAACCTATGGTGTAACATAAAAAAAAACACCATAGAGTGAATGCGTCAGTACATATGTACCGAGTATACATGTGAAGTAGGCTATATGCAATGGTTCATATGCATGAATAATGTTAACTGATCGTCTAACATGAACGTGAGAATACATGCATGAATATGTAACTATAACTGATAATGTGATTTTGTAATTTCTGAGTCTGTATACTGATAACGTGACATGCTAGTAACTGATATGACTGATAATGTAAAGAATTATATCTAAATAATACTGATAACATGGGTGACTGTATCTGAGTATAACAAATAACATGGGTGATTGTAGCTGACAGTCCTAAATCTGATGGAACTATCTGAGTTTTGTACTGTATCTGATATGACTGCATCTGATAGTCCTGAAATTAGAATAACTATCTGAGTTCTATTACTAAGACTGATTGACTGTATCTGACAGTCCTGATTCTATAACATAAAATTATGGAAAGTAGTATCTAACCGGCATACCCCAAAGGTGCTATAATAGCTGAGTTGGGGTCCAATCTATGCCCTAATTGGAAGGGTGTCAATACCGTGCCACTCGTAAGGAAAACATGTGAGTAACCCTTATATAACAGGTAACTCTAGAGAGAATGGTAGGAACCCTCACATAACAGGTTAATCCACCTCATCTACCCTCATATAGCACACTACAATGTCTCAACCTATGCTGGCTACATAGTTCTGGAATGCAAGGATTACTTATAAGAATCACACCCTCATATAATAGGTGAATCCCCATCCTTAGGTTCCCTCGGTGCTAATTTCTACTCCCATCTGAATGGACACTAAACATGATTTACTGAACTGAACTGAGCATGGACTGAGTTACTGAATTTCTATAGTTAATGGAATACTACGGATATCTGACAATTGATTGAGTCATGAGATCATAGAGATTTTACTTGAGTCATAAGACTATCTGAAGTCTAAGAGTTCATAGCTTAACTAAGAGTATCGTGAAAACATGACATGGATCTAGGCACATAGCAAATATTTCAGGTACAAGTACCCCCAGGATTCGATGGAAGGAAACTGACATGACTTGATATTCTTGAATACATGATAATCACCATAATACATTTATTGAAACATTTCATCAAACGTCTATAAGAATAAGCTTGTACACTTATGGGGATTTTCATGATATCATGCAAGTTAGGTAAATTTCCTTCATCTAGCCATTTTATCAAACATATGGCAGGCATAGTACATGTAAACATCATGGTATAGCAATTAAACATCATGGTTCACTTTCAATTTCATCATACAAGATTTTAGTCATGAGATTTCGTAAATCTTTATCTATACTAATCAACCCACAGGGAATTTATTATCAAATTATGGAATATAAATCAATTCCTCATTTATCAACATGAAAGAGAACATACAAAGCATGAACACATAAAGAAAATCCTTAACTTGTAGTTGAAAAGGGATTCTTGGACTTCATGGATGAAAGGGGCCTATGAATGAACACTATGCATACCTTAGTTCATGACCTCATGAAGATTGATGGTGAAACCTTCTTGAAATTGGACCTTCTATGAAAACCCTAGCTTGAGTTCTTGAGAGTATTTGAGAAAAACATCAATATTTTGGATGAATAAAGGCTAAATCCCGTGCTTAGAAGCTTATATAAGAGTGCAAATTGACCCTTTTAACCCTAGACACATAATTCAATTTTCTGTAAAATTTCTCAAATTGGGCCCTTGGCGCGACGCAGCATTATCACATGTGTCACTAGAAATTGACAATTGGGAAACTGCACAGTGGAGCGACACAGAGCTATCGCGTTGCCACCTTGTCTACGACCTGAAAGTTTGATGTGACATACTAGTATCATAGAGAAACACTAGAATTTTACAATTTCTATTTGATCTATCTCCGCGACATGCTGAAGGCTCAAGTAAAATACTGTCTCACAAAAATGACCTAACTCTTCGCCCGGGTGTCGGATTGGGGCGAATTATATATAGATGGAAAGCTTATTCAATTTCCCACATGATAGGAAGTGAAAATTATGGAAATACCACGTGTATAAGAATAAATTCTTATTTCAAAGAAAGTTCTAACATCTTTGAGAGGATTTTCAAGCTAAGAAAAAGCATAGGCATTACAAAAATACCCGCCAATATATTTTCCCAGGTAATGTAGCAAGGAAGAAATTTATGAAATATGGCGCCAAATTTACTTATGAAATTTATTGGGAATATATAGTTCACAGGTAACATATTCTAATGTTGAGGAATTAAAAATTTTCACATGTAAATCCACATGTGTTTCTTACAATATTTTTCCCTAGGTAAGATCCCCATGTAATTGATAGTTTTCTAGTTGTGTATTATATTCAGATTTTCAAGTTCATATTGAGCACTTATCAGTACAATATCATGTCATGTTAGAACTATAATAATACCAACGTCATTCAGTTGGGAGTAGGATTTAACACCGAGTGAACCTAGGGATAGGGGCTCACCCGCCAGTTCGAACTGGTCCTTAATAACAGTCCCAAGTTCTAAAACTACGTAGCCAGTGTAGGATTATGAGATGTCACCCACTAATTTAGGACTGACACTCTCTTAGGGGTCACCCGCTGTAAGACCCAGCAAAGTCCTAGTCATTTCAGTCCTTTATAGTGTGCCAAAAGAGGTCCCAGACTTAGAAAAATTCAGCTAAGTGTTAAGACTTAGAATCATGTTTAGCCTTCATAATTCGACGATCTTATTTTTGATCCATATGACCTTTGATTGTTAATTTTTTAAATTTATTCATGATTAGGGATGTCAACAGGTCATCTTAGGTGAGTTTTAGAATTTTCGAACATCGTCTGAGTCGTGTCTGAATGGTTGAAATAGCAAGCCAATATGATCTTGACTCATCATGATAGCTATCACACCGTACCCATCGATGCGGCGCATCGGTGATCGTGTCGACCCCATCGAGTTTTCAAGGGCATTTAGGTCTTTTACCCCTCACCTAATTTAGATAAACATAAAATTAAGCCCCCAAAAAGGCAAAATACACTCGTTATTCATAAAATTCTCTCAAGAAATAAACCATAGTTCATCAAACTCAAGATCAAGTTCCAAAAAATTCCCAACAATTCTCATGAAATCAAAAATCAAGGTATGTTAGGTGTTCATCCTTAGGTTTCCTTCCACCCTTGGAGTTCAAGAACCCTTTTTAAAACTACAAGTTTTCTGATTTATGATTTATATGCGCAAATTAAGTTGTATTCATGTTTATGTTGTTGTATGGGTTTAAATTCAAGATTTAATTATAAGTTTCATGAATATAAGATAGAATATATGTGATTGATGTAATTCCTATGTAAAAACTCTTGAATTGTGAATTGATTATTGTAGTCATGATGTTGTTCATTTCCATGTACAAAGTTATGCCTTCTAAGTGTTTGACAAAATGTCTAAGTGAATGAATTGTGCATTGTGATCCTTTGGTGATATTAGTATTGAAATCATGCTATCACTACATATTTAAACTACTCCCATGCCCAAGCTATACCTTGCAAGTTTTTGATAAAATGTCCATATGAGTAAATCATGCATGTGTTGTTAAAGTCGTGATATGAGTTTATCTATTATGCTATTGAGTCCTGGGGATATTTATTACCTGAAATCTAGTTGTTTACTTAGCTGCAGTAGTTATAGAATAGTCCAGGTAAAGGTCAAGAAAAGTAGTACTCAGACAGTTAACAAAACTCAGTAAACTTAGTCTGGTTCAGTCAGTTAACACGATCAGTGTCATTTCAGTCAAGCCTAGTAAAGTCTAGTAATCAGTTCAGTGTTAATTCAGTTGGGAGTAGAATTCAGCACCGAGAGAACCCAGGGATGGGGGAATTCCTGCCAGCAGAAGTTTTAACCCTTAGTAGTAGTACCTTCATTATAGAACTACATAGCCAACATAGGGTAAGTCATCCTCCTGCTAGACTAGGTTTGATGCAACCATATATATATATATATATATATATATATATATATATATATATATATATATATATATATATATTTCATGAGTCTTCCTACCATATTAGGGTTGACCTAGCATTTTTAGTATCCCGTAGAAAGGTGTTAATACCCTTCCAATTGAGGTCATAGGTTGGACCCCAAATTAGTCTATATCGGGGTATGTTGGTTATATTAACACTCCTACAATTATAGCTTTAGTCTCAGTATTCTGTAAAGAACTCAGTCAGTTCTACAGAACCATGGCTATCAGTTATCAGTTACTCAGCCATTAGAATTCAGTACTCAGTTTCAGTATAATCTCAAATACATGATGTATATCTACATACGCAGTATTTTATACTCGGTATGTTCATAAGTTATAGTTTTGTATGTACACTCGTCCAGTTACTTCATGATGTTTATTTAGTTAGTTATCATCTCATGCATATGAACCCATGTATATCATCCTTATCTCACTTAGCATACCAGTACATTCTATGTACTGACACATACTCTCTTTTGTGCTATGATATCTCATATCATAAGTGCGGATGCACGGGTTCCTGATCATACGTAGTAGCTCAGGATATCAGCAGAAGATTCAGTAGTGAGTCCTCATCCATCAAAGATATTATTTTATGTTAGTATTTTAGCAGATTTAGTATGTTCAGTAGTCGGGGTTAGTTGGGGACTTGTCCCATCAACTCCACATTCAAAAAATTAGAGGTTTTCGGACTAGACTACTTTAGATAGATATTTAGTATTTTCAGTATTATTATTAGTATTCAGTATTTATTTTTAGTTTATAAACCTTATGACATTCTCAGCCTAACTTACGCATATATTTTTAGTATTATTATTTTGAGCACACAACAGGTACCAGTCATGGGTTAGTTTGCGATCCTTCAGGATCATGAGCACCATATGATATCTAGGGTGTAGACTTGGGGCGTTACACCTGCCAGTTTAGGATGGACTACCTAAGTCCTTTGGGACTTCAAATTAGTGGATCCACACAGCCAGTGTTGTTACCTGTGGCATGGTACTGACACCCTTCTAATTGGGGTTACACGTTGGACCTCGATTATCTTAGATTGGGTCATATCGATTATGTGATAGTTCCCACAGTTTCAGTCAGTATTCAATCTATACAAGTTCAAGTTTGCTTGACCAAGTAATCATTTTTCAGTTATTCAAATTATTTCAGTACATTTTTTACTTAGTCATGCATTCTTAGTACATGTTCATGTTTTCATGCTCTATATCCATACATGATCCTCCATCCAGTGTTGCAGCATGCTCAGCTTTACATGAGATGTACATACAGTATTTATGTTTTACTACTTCCCAGCTTCAGTTCTACTTATTCTACAAAAGTAAAGATTTAAGAAACTAAGTATAGTGATTCACTAGCTTATAAGATTATGTTTGTTACTTATGTTTCAAGATACTTCAATTTTCAGTTGATTTCAGTCTTTTGGTGTATCTACCTGCACTTAGCATGCACATTTTAAGATTATGTATCTAATCAATTTTACTTATTGCATTCACCCTCACTTACTCAGTACATTCTAAAGTACTGATCCACATATATATCTATATGCTACATTGTCTCATAATGTACGTACTAGTTATATCCCACACATCATGATCAAATAGTTTGCAGCTTTCCCCCAGCAGGTGATGAGTTCTCTTATTTCGAGGACTCTAGTCAGTCTTAATCCATGTGCTATTTTATTATTATCCATATGTATTGATTAGTTATAGTTGGAGGCATGTCTAAGCTATCTATAGTCAGTATAGTAGAGGCTTCATAGATAGTCAGTCAGAGACATTACATGTAATTCAAGTTTCTTTCTTTAATTTTATCATGTTGTAAAATTTATTAGTATTTCATTTATTCAAACTTTCTCATGATCATGTTTTCACTCTGTAAATTTAGTTTTATATAACTTAAATCTATTTCTCAAGTATCATGCCAGTACATGGGTTAGATTGGGATCACTTGTGGTTCTAAGAACCGTATTACGACTAGGGGTAGCCTCTGGTCATAAAACCTTTTTTCTAAAAGGTTTAATATGCTTTTTAGAAGATGAAGGAACTTCCATTAGTAGGTTTTCACCCTTTTCTCCATTTTTGCCAGTATTAAAGAAAGTGTTTCAAGGTCGACTTAAGTGGTCTTTATACGAAACCATCTTGCAAGAATTCTTCCAAAGTCATAGGACGTCGTGGCTTTTGGTGGTAATTCTCCACCACCCTCTCCCTCTCTAAAATCTTAATCGGTCTCTACTTCCTTAGTTTCTTCACTGTTCTCCCTCTAGTTCGTTACTCTAATGATTTTTTTGTAGACTTGTCTTATTGTATCTGTACCTAGTCACTGGAGTCTAACTTTTATCATTACCTTTATTAAATGAAGACTTGTCATGCTCTAATGGTTCCTCCTTATACTCCTCAGAGTATATTTAGATTGAATCAAGCGAGCCAAAAGTGATAGAGATTCGATGAGAACTGAACTTTTCATCATCAAAGAAGATTTTCTTCTCATTTTTTAATTACATGATTTTATCCTTAAAGATGAAACATTTCTCCAGAGGGTGACCCACAAACCTATAATACTTGTAATAGTTTGAGTCATTCATCCTTCCATCCTCGTCAGGTTGTTTCATTTCTGGTAGATCAAGAAGCTCATTGAAAAATTTAGAAACATTAGAATCAAGGAAGGTGTATTTCTTTTCTTGCATCTTTTTCAAGGTCAACTTTTAATTTAGACATGCTCGAGAAGTCATCTTAACATTTTGCCTTTTGCAAACCTTTATGGTAAAATTTACAAGAGACACATCAATATTCATGGATTCTTTATTATCGCCTTTGGGGATAAACTTGTTCCATATTTTGGATTCCTATTTATCCTTTTCCTTTCGAGGATCAAGGATAGGAGCTACTATTTTTTAGCAGAAGACATGCTCAACTCCATGTTGTGAGCACGAGTAGCTAATTCTTCAAAGTATTTTTATTTAATGTCTTGCAAGAAATAGAAAAGCTCATTGTGCATTCCTTGGATGTACATCTTTATTGCATAATTTTCCCTGAGCCTATCTTTGCAGTTTAGGCTCTCATTGCTCCATCGATTAATGAAGTTAGTGACTGGATTATCCTTTCTTTGATGAGTATTTGTGAGATCTACAATGTTTATTGCATACCTTGTGCTATAAAAGCGACTCAAGAGCTCATGCTCTAATTGCTCCCAGCTATCAATAGATTAGGCTCAAGGTCTGTGTGCTAATTGAAGGTGTTTCCCTTTAGGAAATAGACAAATTATTTGACAAGTAGTCATCGTTGGTTACAACATTATTACATGTCTCAATTAAGTGGGTGACATGTTGGTTTGGATTGCCTTTACCCTCAAATTATTAAAATTTAGGGGGTTAATAGTCGACAAACATTTTGAGGCCATCAATCCTTGTAGTATAGGGCTTGTCATATGTTAGATAAGATTTGGTGAAAACATCATACTTGTCTTTGAGGTTCCCTTCAATGAACTCCTTCGATTAATCAATCGAGATCATTCCCTTAGAATAAACGTGTACCTACTTAGCTAGTGGTGTTTGTTTTAGGATATTCTATCTTGTGAATTTTAGGAGCTTTTAAGGGTGCATGGCTAGACTCTTTGTCTATTAATCCATCCATCATATCCACCAACTTATCAATCTGAGCGTCTTGATTTTGCACATATTTGGTCATATTCTTAATTACCTTTATCAGGTTTGCTAGTCTCTTCTCTATAGATGAGGCGTTAGTTACCAGTGCTTTCATGAACACTCGAGACGTTGGAGAGTAACATAGATTGTCTCATAAGTTTATCTTTGAAGTACTCAACTTATGTGATGTAAGTAGAGATGATTCGTTGGTTGAACGATCATCGTTCTTTGTGCCAAAGTATTTTGAATCAAAGTGCTCAAGTAGAGGTAGAGTCTTCTTATGTGTCTCTGCCATATTGCATGGGACCTCACTCCTTTGGGAGTTGAAGATCCAAAAATTAGAGTTGACACTTGATCTGTTTGTTGTTCTAACATACTGCCTTGCTTTAGTGATAACTCTAGAAACTTCTAAAAGTAACACCAAGGATGTTTTCTACTTCAGCAGAGAATTTAAAATCAGCAGCCTTGGAAGCAGTTGATTGAGAATTGACCTTCTTAAAAGTCATTTCAATGTTCTTAAACTTTGAAGTTGGAAAAGTTGAGATAAGAGGTAGAGATCGTTCCACTGGGTATGCCAGAATTTGTTGGAAAATAAAACTTGAGTGAGAAAATTAATTAATTGGGACAAGAAAATTATTGCAACAATTATTTTATTGATTTCAATATATGAGTGTTACAATCTCTATGAATCCTCTGATTCGCCTTTTCAAATATAAATTCAAGGGCTTCGATATTGATCTTGAATTTGGATTTAATTTGTGAATTTGATGGATTTGATCTTGACTTATACTTAAATTCAAGGACTTTGGGGCTTGTTTTTGATTCTTGTGGTTTTGATTTTGAATTTTGATGAACTTGAATGCTTGATTTGTAGCTTGTAAGGAAATCTAGAGCGTTTGATCCACGAGCTCTCTCTTGTTTTCTGTTAGAATTCTTCATCCTTTTTCTGAATTATGAAACCACTATTTATATTTGTAGGATAAAAAAGTCATGCTGAAGGTGAATTTCTTTTGACCAATCAAATTTAAGTAACATGGTGCATTTTATCGGCTTTTGATTTCACAAGCCCTACAGCATCATTTTGACATGTGGAATGATCCTATTGGATTCTTTACTTGACTTGGGATGCCACGTCATTCGATGTAGCATCCAATTGGGCCCCTAGAATAGGATGACATCTTGAGCTTAGCAAATCAGCTCATCTATTATAGCCCAAATTAATGGGGTAACCCAATAAAATTTGGGTTTTAATTAAATCCATATTTGTTGGATTTAGATAATTAATTCAATTATATTAATCCATAATATTTATTTGGACTAATATATTTTGAATTTAATATAACCCAAATTTATTATGAATAAAATTTCATTGCACACAGTTTTGACTCCAAGTTATTTTGAAATCTTCCCATTTACTCATGATAAGAAAATTTTCATTGCTTTATAATTTGTTACCATTTTTTAGGAAGCTCATAATCACTTATACTAAATTTAGAAGAATATATAATTTTCCATTTAAATGAATTTCTACTATATATAAAGGAGAGTTGGGGACGACCAAGGGCAAATTTATAATTTACTCATTATCAAGGACAAAAGGCCTTTAACTTGAAAATATCTCTTTCTTCACTCTTTTTTTCAAGCTTCTTGATATAAAATGAAAATACCTTACAAACATGCTATTTATATACCACTATACATCTTAATGAATGCATTATAACACATTATATTTTTACCTAGATTATTATATTTTGTGATCTTCTCTATTAGTTAACTTTCTTATTTGTCCCTTGAAATATCAAGACATTTGTTTTTCCCAAATTCATCACTACTATTCCAAGAATATAAATATTCTTAATTTTTCATTTGATCAAATTCCTAATTTGGACATAGATAATATTCCTCTTTATTTTATGAAATGTCGATTTTACCTTTGATATTTTCAATTCTCCATCTTTGTAATATCCTTTTATATTATATGTAATATTTTTATTTTTTTATTCTAGGTATTTGTAGATTTTTTGTTTTAGTTAATTAACATTATAAGTAGAATAATTTTATAAACTAGGTACAAAATCTTGGGGGTGTGGGAGTGTGGGGGGACATGGATGCTATGTGGGATAAGGAGGCCAGCTACTAGAAAAGTGTTGGGCGTTTCGAGAGGTCAGGCAAGACGACATAAGAAGGACTAGTGGTGGAATGAGAAAGTTACGAAGAAAGTGGAGATCAAGAAGGGGGCATATGTTCAGTTGATTGAGAGTAAGGATGAAGAGAAGAAGTGGGTAAATAGGGAGGTCTACAAAGTAGCAAGGAAAGAGGCTAAGTTAGTAGTTACGGCGGCTAAGATAGTAGCATTTAAGGGTTTGTATACGAGGTTAGAGGAGAAAAGCGGAGTAAAAGGTTGTATAGGCTTACTAAGGCTAGGGAGAGGAAGGTTCATGACCTCGATCAAGTGAAGTTCATTAAGGGGGAGGACGGTAGAGTGTTGGTGAAAGATGTTCATATTAAGAAGAAATGGCAGAAGTATTTTCATAAGATTTTAAACGAGAAAAGGGATAGAGGCATTGTGTTAGGGGAGTTATAGCACTCGAAGGAGAGCTACGATTTCAGTTACTATATATGTTTTAAGGTTAAAGAGAACATAGAGGCTATTCGTAGAATGCGGAGGGGTAGGGCGACGGGGCCTGATGAGATCCCGATGGATTTTTGGAAGTATGATAGTGGGGCAGGCTTAAGGTGGCTGACTAATTTGTTCAACGCTATTTTCACGACTATGTGAATTCATGAGGTTTGGAGATGGAGTACGATGATCCCTTTGTATAAAAACAAGGGTGACATTCAGATTTGTAATAACTATAGGGGAATTAAGCTATTAAGTCACACAATAAAGATTTGGGAGAGAGTGGTTGAGCGGAGATTGAGGAGGGTCATGTCCATTTCAGAGAATCATTTTGGTTTTATGCCTAGTCGCTCGACGACAGAGGCAATTTACCTGATGAGAAGATTGGTAGAGCAATATAGGGAAGGGGAAAGGGATTTGCAGATGGTGTTTATCGATCTGGACAAGGCGTATGACAAAGTCCCTAGGGAGGTTCTTTAGAGATGCTTAGAGGTGAGAGGAGTGCAGGCGGCGTACATCAAAGCTATTAAGTACATATATAATGGAGAGAAGACTCGGGTAAGGATGGTGGGAAGAGACTCAGGGCATTTTTTGGTAGAGACAGGTTTGCACCAGGGATCAACTCTCAGCCCTTTCCTTTTTGCATTAGTGATGGACGTGTTGACGTGGAGTATTCAAGGTAAGGTACCGTGGTGTATGTTATTTACGGATGATGTAGAGCTGATTGATGAGATACAGGGGTGTGGATGAGAAATTGGAGATTTGGAGGCAAACCCTAGAATCTAAGGTGTTCAGGTTGAGTAGGTGCAAGACGGAGTATTTGGAACGAATGTTTGGTAACTCGAGTTAAGAGGACGGTGTGGTGGTGAGGTTGGACTCTCAGGATGTTTGTAAGAAAGATAGTTGTAAGTATCTTGTGTCTATGATTCAAGGGGATGGCGAGATTGGGGAGGATGTCTCTAAGCGTATTGGAGCAGGTTAGATGAAGTAGAGGCTCGCCTCAGGAGTGTTATATGATAATAAGGTGCCCCTTAAGCTTAAAGGCAAATTCTATAGAGTGGCAGTTGTCCGGCCATGCTGTATAGAGCTGAATGTTGGCCAGTCAAGAACTCTCATATCCAAAGATTGAAGGTGGTGGAAATGAGGATGTTGCATTGATGTGTGGTCTCACTATAGGGGATAGAGTTAGGAATGAGATTATCCAAAAGAATTTGGGAGTGGCTGTGGAGGACAAGATGAGAGAAGGCAAGTTGAGATGGTTTAGGCATGTGATGAGGAGGAGCATGGATGCCCCTATTCGGAGGTGTGAGATACTAGATTTGGATGGCTTCAAGAGGGGTAGAGGTAGGCCAAAGAAATACTGGATGGAGGTGATTAGGCATGACATGGAGAAACTGCAGCTTACTGAGGACACGACCCTAGATAGGAAGGTGTGGAGGTCGCGAATTAGGGTTGAAGGCTAGTGTGAGTGTATGGGTTGTGGCTAGGTGTTAAGAGAGTGTCGGGGTGGTAGTCGTCTTAGTTCTGTGAGTGTATTGTTTACTACTAGGACAGTATCCATTTTCCTATTTCTTATTTCGTATTGTTTGTACTTTACTTATTTTGTATTTCCTATATATTTATTGTTATTATTTTATCGTCTATTTCTATTGTGTTATATATCCTATTTCAAGTTGCATTACGACCTTGCTATACTATTCTCTCTCTTGAGCTGAGGGTCTATCGAAAACAGCCTCTCTACTTCTTCGGAGGTAGCGGTATGGGCTGCGTATATTTCACCCTCCCCAGACCTCATTGCGTGGAAATATACTGGGTTGTTGTTGTTGTTATTGTTGTTGTTGTTGTTGTTGGTATAAAATCTAATGTTATCTCTTATGATATTATTTAAATATTACATGTAGTAAGTATAATGTATATTTAAGTTTTACTTATCTTTTATTCTTAATTGTCTACAAAGATAAACGAGTTTTGTCGTTAATTGTTATTTCTAAATTATCATTTAGCGACAATATAAATGGATAAATTATTATTTAATATTTAATAAAGCATACAAATATCAAGACAAATAAATGAATCAGATGGAATGCCTGAAATTTAAAGTAAACTAAGTAGGCTTTTGGCCATAAATATTATCACAGTATATTAAAATATATTTTTATTTTATTTTAAAATATTTATTTATCCATAAATATTTCAATATACTTTTTCACTATTTTGTAAATTTTTAGAAACACCTCAAGAGGTGTTCAATATTTTTAAATTCACTTTTATGTACTTTTTAATTTATTTTTAAAAAAATTAAATTTTTTATTTTCATAAAACTCTAAAAAAAATTCAAATTTTCAATTTTTATAGTTTTTAACTTCAAAAATACTCATTTTCAAAATACAATGATCAAACGGATCCTAAGAGTATTCCCTAAATTTAAAAATCATAGATCTTCATCTAAATAGAGAATTAAGTCTCTATTTTATTTTATTTTAAACATTAAAAAATAATTTAAATAGTTGAATTAATGTAAGTTTGATTTAGGATTTTCGAATCAAATTCGATTAAAAAAAAAAGTTCTTAAGTCCAATTAATATATATTGATAACAGAATATCTTTAGATTATCAAAGTGGATAGGTGTAGTGTTGGGATTGCCACACCCTTAATCAGATGTCTTAGATTTTAGCCTTGGGAATGAAGAAAATTTTGTTGGGAGAGCTACCCCTTGCAATGTGCAGTTTGAATTAGCAGGGGCTTCAATGCGAATATTAGAAATTGAGTGAAAAATCAAGAAAAAAATATTTTTATATTTTTAAATTGATCAAATCAAAATTTAATTAACCACAGTAAATTATTTATCTTATTTTCTTTATTTTAAGATACCAATTAACACTTAAAGTATATTAGAAAAGGTTTTTCTATCTCTGAGATAGGTTTATGTACCTTTTATCATCCTCAAACCAATTTTATGAAATTATATATTGGATATGTTTTTGTATCAATTAAAACTTAACATTATTTTAATAATTAATAATATTATACAAGTAACAATTTATGTGCAAAGAATAATAAAGAAAAAAGTACAAGAACCATGTTCTTAATAGATCTTCCAAAGGAAATAAAGGAGTTAGGAACACCATAGGAAATTCATTAAATATATGATGTGATTTTTAACTTTCTTGAATATAGCATATTTCACATATAATTCAATTCAATCTAACAAATAAAATTATATTTTAAATTGCAATAAATTTATGTCATTATGTGATATTGAAAAACAAATTAAATTTTAGATCTTTAGTGCTTTAGAACAGTAAGAAATGAATATCTTCATAATAGATACCAACAATACTTGGAAATATTTGTGAGTTAGGCAACTTTACATACAATATTTTATTTATGTTAAAATTTTAGTTGGTACCAGTAGAATATTGATCAATATTTTAAAATTAAACATTTTCGTATATACAAAATAAATCTAAAGTGTGTAATCAGTTACATTGGGCCCATTTATAGGCCTTAAATTATCTAGTATTATATATATAAAATTACATATATACATAAGGTAACTTTACCTTATTACATAAAATTCCATATTGGAAAAGAAATTACAAAAATCTCATATTAATTACCTTAAATCCCTTACTTTTGTTCTTTCTCTCTCATCCCCCTCATACATTCAGGAATATCGTATTTTGCTCCATTATTGTCTTCCAATTTTTGCTCCTTATCTCAGCTCCTTTATTTATGCCTTGAATCAAGCTTACATGATCAAGGGAGTTCCAATTTTTTTTAGTTATCAACCATTAACTGAACAAAGTTCACCCTCTTCATTTAATTTTAGTTTTTTTTTTTAACTTTACCAAATCAAATTTAGATTTGAATTATTCTTTGTTGCGTGTAGGTACTTATCAAAGTATCCGCTTTTGTTAGTCAATGCCATTGTGAAAGTTATTTTTTTTTGTATTTTTTCATAATTTTCAAAGTCAGATCTTTGCTATATTTGCTATTTTTTAAAATTGGTTAACCCGTAAAGTATAAATTTTGCAATGGAGTTGTTGGTTTCGATCCTGGTTCTTTTCATTATGAAGAACCCACTTTCACAGAGAATTGTTCAAAGCACCGAAATGACCCAGTAACAATGAAGAAATTAAGGGAAGTTATCGGTTCAAGTTCAAACAAGAAAGCTCTAAAATCATCAAGTAAGAAAAAGGTTGATGATTTTGGACGACCACGACTGCCGAAGGTATAGTTATCATTAAAATATGTATCAGAAACACTATTTTATGTATAAGATTTCATTATACAGTATTTAAGATTATATAGTGAATTGTATAAGGTGTTCGTATATATGTGAAACAGTATTAGATTATATTTTATTACTTATACAAGGTTTACACATACATGTGAAACTGTTGTATGAGGTTGTTTTTTATTTATTTTGGCAGTATACTTCTATGTATAAGATTTCATTATACATGTATTAACACTATATTATTAATTGTATAAGGTTTACTCATACATGTGAAACTGTTGTATCAGGTTGTATTTTTTTATTTTGTCTGTCTACTTCTATGTATAAGATTTCATTATACATTGGTTCAGATTATGTACTGATTTGTATAAGCTTCACACATACATGTGAACCTGTTGTATCAGGTTGTATTTTTTTTTTTGGTTTTATACTTCTATGTATAAGAATTCATTATACATTTGTTTAGATTATGTACTAATTTGTATAAGGTGTACACATACATGTGAAACTATATAAGATTATACTAAGACAAGCTTGGTCAACGCACTCAACTTCTCAATCAACACCCATTTGATGTTGACAATGTGTAAAATCTACCTCAGCAAACATCTGCTAGTCTATAAGTGCTCTTATTTTTTTTACTTTATAAGATTTATAAACATGTAATAATATTTTTAACGGCTTGTTAAATAATAGTATTATTTTAAATTCAGGGACTTTGGCATTTTTGTTGCTGCATATGCAGAAATATTAAGTGATGGACTATAAGTGCCTTTAATTGGGTTTGACTCACAAGACCAACGTGTACGCTACACATCTTTACTCTAGAATTATGGGTCAGAAAGGCAACTGAAGGATACACAAGTGATAATGACGATCCTCCGCGTCTAAGGAATAGTTATGTTCCGACAATTGATGAAACTGCCATAGTCACTTTAGAGTAGCACAGTTCTTAAACGTTCAGTGTGAAACATTTATATTATTCTTTTATGTATTGGAGGTTAAACGATTTCAACAATTGTGAGTCTTTGATATTGGTGATGATTATACTTTTTGTTGCTCTATTGGAACTGCTTATACATACATATGTTATGTATTTGTAGCAGCGTTATTTAATAGGTTCATATTTCTGTTTAATTTAATTTTTCGTAATAATATTTGCTATGGTATTTCTCATACCTTTCAATATATTGCTATGGTATTTCTCATGAACTTATATTGTTTAATTCAGGTTCATGAACTTAAAAATATACTGCTATAGTATTTCTAATACCTTACATTATAAAAATATATTTCTAATATATTGCTATGATATTTCTAATATATTGCTATGGTATAATGTATTTCTAATATATCGTTATGGTATTTCTAATACCTTAAAAATATATTATACATTTGTTCAAACTATGTACTTATTTCATTATACATTTGTTCAGATCATATTATTACTAGTATAAGGTTTGCACATATATGTAAAAACATTGTATGAGGTTGTCTTTTATTTGTTTGGATGTATGCTAGTATGTATAAGTTTTATTATACATATACAATCATTGCAATACAATACTTTAAGGTTTACATATACGTGTGAAATTGTTGCATCAGTTTGCATTTTTTTATTTTGGCTTTTAGCTTCTATGTATAAGATTTCATTGTACATTTGTTCAGATTATGTATTGATTTGAAATCTTATACATAGAACATATTGCCAAAACAAATAAAAGACAACCTCATACAACATTTACACATGTTTGTGTAAACTTTATACAAGTAATAATATAATGCATCCTCATACAATATAATTAATACCTCTACACTTAAATAAATTTTATTATATATGCAAGCAGTTGTGTATGAGTCAATTTATACATAAGTATGCATGATAGTTTAATCTTAACACTTAACCAAACTGTTATCATATTCCATACCTTGGATATTTTAAATAATTTTTTAAGTATAACATAGGTAACATAATACATTCCATATGTGATTATAACATAGGTACCTTTCATCATTCATGTTGAGTATATAATGAAATAAAATTTGAACCAATTCTCAAAACCAAAGGTATGAGAATTGGATTCCGCAATATATGTTAAAACTAGCAACTCCGCCAAAGGTATGTACCGTAATACTACAAATCATAATTATTCAATCAAAATAAAAACACGAAATACCAATTACAAACTATAAATTAGAAATGAACAAGAAATAACAATTTCAAATAAAGTCATAACAGTTTTCCAAATTGTTTGCAGGTATACTGTAAACTAGTTATTCAAAAAAAAAAGGGTAATTATTTTGAAAATGAAATTATCTTGTTCACATTTTCTTTGGGAAAAAATCGCAGGTACAACAGTTGTGACCTCCATGCTAGAGACGAATACCTTCAACGATTTACTTTCATTCAAATTTTTTGACCTTCATCGATATTTAACTCCGTGGCAATTGTCTAGATCAATTTCAAGAACGTTATACTTTTTGAAACAATAATTTCTTCACTTTTGTATTGTTAATAAAGAATTTCTAACTCCCAAATATCCAAATAACGCAACAATATGGGGATGTTCATATTGATTTTTGGAGAAGAGAAGAAGTCAAATGTCGCCTTTTTTTTTGAATTCCAAATCGTAATGCAATAAAAAAGAAAATTAATGGTGATGTTTAAGATATTTTTTGAATTTGAATTTCAGTTACTAGTTTTAAGCCGGGGGTCTATCGGAAATAGCCTCTCTACTTCACATGAGGTAGTGATATTGTCTGCATACACTCTACCTACCCAGACCCCACTATGTGGGAATACACTGGGCATGTTGTTATTGTTATTGATTTTTAATCATACACCACATAATGATAGGTAATTAGTGGCGTTAATTAAGCAACAAAAAGACAATATCTGATTTTCTTTTCATAAATATGGGCTAATCAGTTTTCTCATATATTTCAACAATGTACGAGGGTCCAGACATGTATAAGTATTTTGACCAAAATCGGAAGAGAGAAAGACAGTCGGTATTTTGTGTAATTTCTTTTATTATGAAAGGGATTTCTGTGGTTTAAACATTATATATAAGGGAGAATCTCAAATTTTGGTAGTCCCAACAAGGACATTTTAGGTATTTCACTTTCTTGGCTAAGTGAATTAAAAGACTACACATGTCAATTGATGATTTCATTTGTTAAATATTTTTATTTTTGCCCTTATTCTTTTTGTTAAGGTCATTCCCACTTCCGTGCTTGTAATTGATCTCTTTTTACCACTTAATAAATTATCTTTTTATTAAAACTCCCTTTATTTTAAATTAATAATCTCTTTTACTCAAAACAATTATTCAAAAATAACTTTCATATGAAATCAAAGGTAGTAATAATTTCCAACTAAACCCTTATAGTAAACATTGTTCAATCCTTTAAAAAATATATAATAAATGGGATAATTTAATCAATAATAAATAGTACATTGTCTTTATTTTTTTTCAGCGGACATGAAAAAAGATAAATCAATAATTAAAATAGGGTGAATAGAATTTTTTTTTAAAGGGCGCATAAATAATAAATACGACAAGTAAATGGAACGAAAGGAACAATCTATTAATTTAATTTAATTATTATTTAATATTCCTATAGATCACTATTAAGTTAGTTTATGTAAATCTTCCAAATTAAGGTTGTAACCATTTCTTTATATACGTGAAGTCATTGAAATATTTTATTGTATTAGATTGAAAAAAGTAAATTTTGCAAAAACTCTTGTCACATGCAATTATAGGTGAAAATAGAATAATAAATATCAAAACAAATTTATTTCTATCTATAACTGAGAAATTACATACCCACAAACTCATTAAAATATCAATATTTTCTATTTTTGAGCATCATTAAATTGTCATTATTAAAATATCATCATGTTGTTTTATAAAATATTAAATTACTCATGGCCTTTTGATATATTTCAATTCTCCAATCATACTTTCTTCCGCATAAATAAAAATTTATTTAAAATTATCCAATTATGTGACTAAGAACTTTAATAATTATAAAACTTATCAACAAAATACATTTAATACGCCATGAGTTTGGCTCTAGCACGAGGCTCAGAATATATATATATATTATATATATATATATATATATATATATATATATATATATATTATAACTTCAAAAGACAATATTACATACTATAATTCATTCTTTTTGTACGTTAATTTTATATTAACACGACACACGTGCAAAACACATATGTTAAACGAATATTATGAAATAAATATAATATTGTACTAGTTGTGGATTATTATAAATGTATTTATATTATAGTGAATGTCTATCAAGAATATAGATAAGATCATCTATCAAGATCTAGTTGATATCTATCAGGATTTGAAGTATTTATGTTTTAGTGAGAAATCAGGAGTAAATTTTCCGTATAAATACAGGGATTTTATTCATTGTAAATTGTCCTCAAGGATCCCAAGAGAATACCTCAAGAGAAATAACAATTACTCTTTCTATTGTCTCTGCTCTTCTTCTTTATTCTTTATTATTTCATAACACATTATCAGCATGAGACTCTACCGTCTCAAATTGAAGGCTAAGGCCTTATTTTCTTTCTTTTCATATTTCTAATAATCTTACAAAATATAGGTTCATTGTCTTGAGCAAGAACTATCTTTCATGGGTGTTGAATGCTGAAATCCACTTAGATGTTATGGATCTTGGAGAACCATAAAGAAAAAATACAGCATCTAATAAAAATCATACTAAGGCTATGATTTTCTTGCATCATCATCTTGACGAAATTCTAAAAATTGAATACCTTACTACTAAGGATCTACTTGTTTTGTGGAATAGCCTAAAAGAAAGATTTAACCACTTGAAGATGACCATTCTCCCAAAAGCATGATATGAATGCATACACCATAAAAATAAGATATTAGGTTCAAGTACCATTGATTTATGCCTAAGAAGCCTTTATATGGATAAGTCGTTTAGTTTGAATCTCAATGCACCATATTGATGATATTATGATGGTTAAGGCAAAATAATGAGTATTTCATGAAAAGCCATGAAACATGTCCTATTGAATATGCTTCATTCCTGAGGTGAATGTGGTAGCAACACATAACATGTCTGAAAGAAAGACAAGTAGTTGAATAAATGCACATAAACATGAAAAAGGGACAAAATAATAATATTTTCACTTGTTTGCATGTCTCGATCTTGAAAGAGGCTATAAGATATCATAATTTGATAGACTCAAGACATAATTATATTTCATTCCTGGGGAATGAGAAGCTTATTAATGAAAACGTTCACTTGATTGTAATGATATCAAACCTCACCTACGAAAGAGGTAGAATAACTGAGAAGAGTTATTTTGAAATCTACTTCTGAAGTAGTAAATCTGAAATTTATTCATATAATAGTAAATCTGAAATTTATTAAAGAAAAAAGATACATGTCATGGTAAACTTATGTTTACTACTATAAATAAGTTCATAAGTTGATATGAACGATTACGACATCTCGAAGATGTGTATATTGAGTAGTAGACATGTATTGGAGAACTAGAAAATTCTTCAAGAATTGTTTATGTCGCTTGTTCTCATGATAAGTTGGTTGCACCAACTAATGTTGGGATTCGATCCCTCAAAATCTGAAAATTATAAAAGGTGAATAAGGGCTCGTTCACCTATCATGTGATATGTTGAAAAAATACTTCAATAAGATGATCACATGTACATTTATTGTCATTCTGCAGTTTGACATTCATACAGTTGCTTGCTCAGTAAAATTGAGTTAAAAGCATTACTTTTAGATTGTGTAATCAAGATAATTCATCTTGACTATGATGGTTTGGCATTGAATACCTTCAATAAATAGTTGAACCATTGCTAATGAGAATAAAAGTTTCATGTGTTGGTTTGAAATATTATAAACAAAAGTACTTGTATGTATCGAACTAATAAATTATGATTAATTTCCCCTCAAAGTTGGTTCTGAGTCAGGAACCACACGTTGTCCATCTAATAGTTTTGATGTGCGGTATACGATTAATGAATATACCATAATGCACAAAGATGAATTATGTATATTAGTTTTACTAACATAAGGGGGAGATTATAAGCAGCTATGAAATATGTTATGAATTACAATCAGATCCTCATTCGAAAAATAATTCAAGTCAAATGTCGAAAGCCTCTCATATTTAAATTGCAAGTGTTCCTATTCTATGTCCCTAAAGGACAAAGTCTATATATACGTCAAGCGTGGTAGACCAATCAGTTCCAAATAAAATAATCCTTGATAAGGATAAGGAGCAAGCAATCATAATAAGAAAGCAATGTACTCTTGAAGAGCCTACAACATAACACTTCATGAAACCTTATGAGAGGTTCAGGTACCTGAAAATAATGAAGTGATGAGATTTCAAAATATTATGTCACAGTGTGAACCAATATGAAATGATATATCATAAATATCTTTGATACAATATTGGTGCAATATTATGAAAGATTACAAGAATCCGAATTCTATGTTTATTTAAGTATGCTGACGTAGAAACATTTATCAAGTGACATGAAAGAATGCATCTTGGTAAGCATAAAACTTATTTTATTTTCAATCCAAACACTTGAAGATGTCACACAGGAAATGCTATCTATTGTCACTTGACAAAATTTATATGAACATTTTTTTAAGGATTCAAAATGTTTGAGGCATATAAAAGTTTTGGGAAACTTATTTATAATCCTTATACTGTATAACCTTATAACTTAAAAATTATTAAAACTCTTGGAGGATTTTCAAAAACAATAAATTATTTGTTGAAATGAAAAATATACCAATTTAGATTGGTTATGAAGTACCATATCTTAATGCAATTGGTGCACTCATGTATCTTGTAAATACTATAAAGTTTGATATAGTCTTTTCAGTTAATTTGTTAGCAAGATTGCAGTCCAGATCTTATTGATCATGCTGATGTTGGGTACTTATCTGACCCACATAAATCTCGATCTTAAAAATGCAATGTGTTCACATATGGGGATACTGTCATATCTTGAAGATATACAAACTAGTCTATCTATCACTTCATCGAATCATGCTAAGATAATAGTTATTCATGAAGCAAGCTGAAAATGTGTATGGTTGATGTCCATGATACATTTCATTTGAAAAAAATATAGTTTGAAATATGATAATGTATTCACAATTTTGTATGGAGATAATGCAGCATACATAACCCATCTTAATAGAGGATCCATAGAAGGAGATAGAACAAAACACACTTCATCAAAGCTTTTCTAAATGTATGAGCTACAAAAGAATGGTGATATTAACGTGCAATAGATTCATTCAAGTGACAATCTGACTGATTTATTAACCAAGTCTTCTCCAATTGTAACTTTCAAGAAGATGGTGCACAAGATCGGGATGCAAAGGTTCAAGGATGTTCTCTTAGGTGGAGTTAATACGCATTGTACTTTTTTCCCTTACGAAGTTTTGTCCCATTGGTTTTCCTTGTAAGATTTTTAATGATGCAACCTATATGCGTATTGTTAGAGATGTGTACTCTTTTTTCTTCACTAGATTTTTTTCCCACCAGCTTTTTCTAGTAAGATTTTAACGAGTCATATTATTTATCAGTTAGACATTCAATGGGCAGTGTTATAAATATATTTGTCTATCAAGAATATAGATAAAATCATCTATCAACATCTAATTGATATCTATTAAAATTTGAAGTATCTATTTTTTAATAAAAAATTAGAAGTGTTATAAATGTATTTACATTATAGTGAATGTCTATCAAGATTTAATAAGATCTAGTTGATATCTATTAGAATTTGAAGTATCTATCTTTTAGTCAGAAACTAAGAGTATTTTCTCCTATAAATATAGGGGTTTTGTTCATTGTATAATCAATCAATATCATCACCCAAGAGAAGAAATAAATATCTAGTTGATATCCATTTGGATTTGAAGTATATGTCTTTTAGTAAGAAACTAGGAGTATTTTTTCCCTATAAATAGAGGGGTTTTGTTCATTACATAATCAATCAATATCATCCCTTAAGAGAAGAAGTAAGAATCACTCTCTTTATTCTCTCTGCTCTTCTTGTTCTTTATTTTTTTATAACATGTTATCAGCACGAGACTCTGTCAAACAAGGTGAAATCATACCAAACAAGGTGAGATTATAAATCTTAAGGATTTCAAGGTTAGTAATTTCTTATGTTATTTATCTTTTGCTACTAATAATATAATTATAGTTGGATTTGAGGAAAAATAATTGGTTTGGAACCATTTATTATTTAAATTTATTTCTCAGGAACAATATTATCAAAAGGGATGATAATATGTTGGGTTCAAGTCCCATCAATTTATGCCTAAGATGCCTTTATATGGATAAGACGTTGAGATTGCATCTCAATGCATGTATTGATGATATTATGATGGCTAAAGCAAAATAATGGGTATTTGATGAAAAGTCATGAAATATACCCCATTCAAATGCTCTATTTCCAGAATTGAATGTGGTAGCGATAAATCATATGTATGCCTCAATTTGCTTTTGTAGTAGCTATCATAATTTGATACACTTAAGGCATAATTATATTTCATTCCTGGGGAATGAGAAGCTTATTAATGCAAACGACACTTGATTGTGATGGTATCACAACTTACATCCAAATGAGGCAAAATAACTGAGAAGAGTTATTTTGAAATCTACTTCTAAAGTAGTAAGTCTGAAATTTATTCATGTAATAGTAAATCTGAAAATTACTAAAGAAAAAAGTACATATCATGGTAAACTTGGAGTTTACTAGAATAAAAGTTCATAAATTAATGTGAACGATTGTGACATCTCGAAGATGTGCATATTGAGTATTAGACATGTATTGAAGAACTAGAAGATTCTTCGAGAATTGTGTATGTCGCTTGTTCTCATGATAAGTTGGTTGGACCAACTAATGTTGGGATTGAATTCCTCAAAATCTAAAAAGAATAAAAGGTGAATAAGGGCCCGTTCACTTATCATGTGATATGCTGAAAAGATGCATCAATAAGATGATCACATGTACATTCATAGTCAACATACGTTTGACATTCATAAAGTTACTTGTTCAATAGAAATTGAGCATAATTTTCAGATTGTGTAATCAAGATAATTCATCTTGATGATGATGGTTTAACATTGAATGGCTTCCATAAATAGCTGAACTATTAATAATGAGAACAAAGTTTCATGTATTGGTATGAAATATGATATATTGCATATAATAGCACTTGTATGCATTAGACCAATATGTTATGATCATTTCTTCCCTCTCAATTGGTTCAAGGTCAGGAACCAACTATTCCATCTAATAGGGTTAATGTGCGGTATACGATTAATAAATATATCATGATGCACAAAGATAGATTCCTCAAAGAAGATGGAGGATGTATGCTAGTTTTCCTAACATAAGGAGGAGATTATAAGCAACTATGAAATATGTTAGGAATTATCATCAGATCCTCATTCAAAAGATAATTCAAGTCAAATACCGAAAACATCTCATATTTAGCTGCAAGTGCTCATATTTTATGTCCTTAAAGGATAAAGTCTATGCATGTGTGAATCATGATAGACTAATCGATTCGAAATGAAATAATCCTTGAAAAGGATAAGGAGCAAATAATCATAATAGGAAGGCAATGTCTACGATATAACACTTTATGAAACCTTATGAGAGGTTCAGGTACCTGAAAATAATGAAGTGATAAGATCTCAAAATGTTATGTCGCATTATGAACCGATACAAAATAATATATCATTAACGATATCTTTGATACGATATTGGCGCAATATTATAAAAGATTACGAGGATCTGAATTCTACGTTTATTTAAGCATGCTGACGTAGAAACATTTATCAAGCGACATGAATGGATGCATCTTGGTAAGTGTAAAACTTATTTGAATTGCAGTCTCGATCTTATTGATTATGCTGATGTTGGGTATTTAATTAATCCACATAAATCTTGATCTCAAATAGGCTATGTGTTCATATGTGGGGATACTGCCATATCTTGGAGATATACAAAACAGTTTATCATAGCCACTTCATCGAATCATGCTGAAATAATAGCTATTCATGAAGCAAGCCAAGAATATATATGATTGAGGTCCATGATACATCTCATTCAGGAAAAATGTGGTGTGAAATGTGACAATGTACCCACAATTTTATACAGAGATAATGCAACATGCGTAGCACATCTTAATGGAGGATTCATAAATGGAGATAGAACGAAGCACACTTAATCAAAGCTTTTCTACATACACGAGCTACAAAAGAATGATGATATTAACGTGCAACAGATTCGTTCAAGTGATAATATGTTGATTTATTCGCCAAGTCTCCTCCAATTGCAACTTTCAAGAAGATGGTGCACAAGATCGGGATGCAAAGGTTCAATGATGTTCTCATTAGGGGAGCAAATACGTGTTGTACTCTTTTTTTCTTTCAAGGTTTTGTTCCACTAGGTTTTCTTTGTAAGGTTTTTAATGAGACAGTCTATATGCGTATTGTTAGAGATGTGTACTCTTTTTCCTTCACTAGATTTTTTTTCACTGGATTTTTTCTAATAAGGTTTTAACGAGGTACATTATTTATTTAGACATACAAGGAGGAGTGTTATAAATGTATTTACATTATAGTAAATATCTATCAAAATCTAATAAGATTTAGTTGATATCTATTAGAATTTACAGTATTTATCTTTTAGTCAAAAACTAAAAATATTTTTCTCTATAAATAAATAGATTTTGTTCATTATATAATCAATCAATATTATCTTCAAGAGAGAGAAGAAATATGAATTCACTCTCTATTTTTTTTATTTTTTACTTCCCTGTCTCATAATAAATGAATTATGAATTTTGACACACAAATTAAAAAAAAAAATATTAAAAACATAAATTTAACATAATTTTTTATTTTTGCCTAAAAAAAAATATAAAAAAATTGACCAATAATACTTAATTAAAAGTTAATTGGTTTTCAATAGTGAATTTATTCATTCATCAAAGATCCCGCGAGAATCTGTCAAGGGAGATAGATATTAACGATTACTTTCTGTTTCACAAGGATTTTCTAAACTATTCATCCTTATATGTGCGTTGCAAAGGCTAGGTCAGCCGACAGATCTAAAGCTCCATTCCTCTTTATCCTTTCTATTCCACTCCACCAATTTCAAAAACTAGATCTGGCCGAAAGTTGTTGAAGGTTGACCAAAATTCGTCTTTCCCAGTCCAGGCATTCCATCAGTTGATAACATCTAGATCTGTCAATTCGTTGTATTTTTTGTCTTTTTTTTTTTCACATGACATCTTCGAAACCTACTAAAAAATGGTGGGTTTTGGTGATGTGATGCCTAAAATGGGATTGACGAACGACTAATCAAGGTATTGTCAAATCTGGAGGTTATGGTAGGCTGGTGGTATGCTTTGGTTGGGAAAGATGACTTAGGTCAAAAAATACATCCAGATGGGCACAATCTTGCGTGTTACTAGCCATTCTACATGATGCTCAGTAAAGTCGTAATGATGAATTAGTAGCTAAGCTTTTATTGAGTAATAAGTACTTTATAGTAATTTGGAAAATGGTTCATGTGATTACTTAATGCCAACTGCGGCAGTAGAATTGCTATTTGGTTTGTTTGATAAGGATCAAGGTGGATGCTTTTAATTACTCTTTCAATTTGTTTGTCCTATGACTTGACAGGATTTTTAAATCTTTTGATTTTAAATTAAATATATATCAAATCTATTGAAGTGTCCTTTAATCTTAATTTTGTTATCTTAAATATGCCACAGAAAATTGGAATTAAAGATTTGTTAAAAAAGAAAAGCATGATATTTTAAGCGGACTGAAATGGAAATGAAAAACAAATTGAATCAAAGGACTAATACATATTCTCCTAGACCTAAAATTGTCGGGCTAAGAGATAAAAAAAGATTTTATGGAGGGTGACCTCATTTAGTTGTTCTTGTATCAGGTCTTCTTACAATGATGAAGAAGAAAGAACATTATTTTGAAGAGGTGGGAAAAAAGTTAGATTTCCCTCTAATGATGCAATACATCTTAGTCCAGGACTATCCTATCATTTTAGGTTGTGCTTTCTACAAGTTTGGAGGAATTTTAGAAAACAAAACATAAAACAGTTCCTGCTGTTATTCCTCCCCTTCAACTAATTTATCAATAACGCTTAGTAGCTTCTCCTCTAACAGGGACATAAATAGTATGGTAAGTGTACTGTTTATCCCTTTATTCTCAGTAGGATAAATTTGTAAAATGGAATCACTTGCAGTTAGCTATATTCAGGAATGCTAGCACAAACTGATTTCTCTTCTAAAGGATATGCCAAAAGTCTTTCAGAAGCTTCAAGTTTCTCAGCATGACTGATTTTTTCATAGCTCTGCTGATCTTATTAACTTATCGTAATGTTCATTTTTTTTAAGGAAGCTAGGGTGTCATTCCTAGCCAATCTTTTGACCTTGAAACTTGATAGTTAAAAAAATTTGAGGTTGACTTTTATTACAAGGTCTCTTTCAAAGATCGCTAAGTTGCGACATATGCTAGAACCTTTCAAAATGATGATTTTTTCTTTTCTCCCCTGCATCTTTTTCTTGAGTAGATGATGTAAACATGATCTCAGAGAAGATAATGTTTAGAAACTTTGATGTATATATATATATTGAGATTCATGGCTTTCTTCCATGCATTCAACAACCTTAATAAGGTCGAAATACCCAAGGTTTCTTGTGGTAGCACAGAGTTGTGGGTCTGTGACTTCAACAACAACAACAACAAACCCAGTGTATTCCCACATAATGGGGTCTGGGGGGGTAAGATGTACGCAGTCCATACCTCTACCTCTAAAGAAGTAGAAAGACTGTTTCCGACAGACCCCTGGCTCGAGACACGAGATACCACACAAATACATAGTAAAGCATAGAACAAGATTTCATAATATAAATACGACACCCATAAGTAATAAAAAACAGAGAAAAGCACACAAATTCGTAATAAAACATGGAATAAGGTATCATAACAAGAATAATACCCCCACCAAGTAATTCCCTACACTAGCGACCCAAACTGGCTCTAGCCTTCTGCCCTAATTCGCGTCCTCCAGGTCTTCCTATCTAGGGTCATGTCCTCGGTGAGCTGTAACTGCTCCATGTCCCGCTTAATCACCTCACCCCAGTACTTTTTCGGCCTACCCCTACCCCGCCTAAAACCATACAATGTTAGCCTCTCACACCTACGAACCGGGGCATCCATGCCCTCCTCATCATGTGTCCGAACCATCTCAATTGGACTTCCCGCATCTTATACTCCACTGGAGTCACACCAACCTTCTCCCTGATAGTCTCATTCCGAACTCTATCCCCTCTAGTCAGCCCACACATCCAACGCAACATCCGTATTTCTGCCACCTTCATTTTTTGGATGTGGGAGTTCTTAACTGACCAACACTCCGCTCCATACAACATGGCCGGACGGACTACCACCCTGTAAAATTTGCCTTTAAGCTTGGACGACACCTTCTTATCACACAACACCCCCGACGCGAGCTTCCACTTCATCCATCCCGCCCCAATACGGTGCGATACATCCTCGTCAATCTCACCGTTACCCTGAATCACGGACCCGAGATACTTGAAACTATTCCTCTTACATACCTCCTGTGTTTCCAACTTCACTACCACCTCATTCTCCGGCCTCACGTCATTAAACTTGCATTCCAAATACTCTGTCTTGCTTCTGCTCAACCTGAACCCTTTAGACTCAAGAGTTTGTCTTCACACCTCTAATTTGTCGTTCACACCCCCTCGCGTCTCATCAATCAAAACTACATCATCTGCAAAAAGCATACACCAAGGAACCTTCCCTTGAATATGCCGCGTCAACACATCCATCACCAAAGCAAACAAAAAGGGACTAAGAGTAGATCCCTGATGCAATCCTGTCAAGACAGTGAAATGCTCTGAGTCTCCTCCCGCCGTCCTCACCTGAGTTTTCGCTCCATCATACATGTGACTTCAAGTCCCCTCTAAATCATAGATGGAGCTAGGATTTTAAGTATATGGGTGTTGAATTGTAGAAAACACAAATTAGTTGGAGCTTGTTAAGTTATTTATACATATCAAATGGACGTTTAAATGCAAATACATGGTTTGAGTCAAAGCTATTGAGCTCTGCCAAACCCATAGCCAATTCGGCCGAACTCATGGGCAAAACTTTAGCTCCGCTGCTCCTTTAGATCTTGCGAAGTTTTGTAGTGTCCAACACTGTGTGTATACATATTTCATTCTTCCTAATCTTTGAGTATTCAAAATGTCATATATGTGATTTCCTTCTAGACATTCTTGAAACTAGAAAATACTACTTCAGAATGGAGTATCCTGGGCGATGCCTATTCTAGCCTAGAACATTTGACTTTTCATAAACGTAATTTAAGGCGGTCCATCTCTTTTACGGAGATTTCTACTCTGAAGGCCATTGAGGTAAATTGTGCGGCAATCTCTTATGGGGTTTGCCATGGAGATCAGGGCAATACCGGTTGAAGATGAAAATTTGTGGTAGCAAGCCCTATTTCTGAAGTAGATAATGCTAAGATAATACTCCAACCCTCAAATGGCTTTTCACACTCCTTGTCTGGAAACCTCTTGAGGAGTGCTAATAAGCTGTCTTGTTTTGAGACCTCGTTAAATGTGTTTCCTAAGATACTTGCTCAGAGAGTATTTTTTGGCACCTTGTCTGGTGCCTGAATATTGTGCTGTAAAATTTCTTTACCATTGATCATGAAATGAAGGACCTATCCATTTAAAATGATACTTTATCTGCCAACAAAAATGTATTAGTCTTTTGGCATTCTAAAAGGTAAGAAGCACTCAAAGTTACTTTCCATTTCTTAACAACTATTCCTTTGCTCCGTACAGATGAATAATGTTAGTTTTAGTGACTAGATCCCTAATGTTCTTATTCCAGTCAGATTTACAGAATGTCTGAAAGCTTCTACAACAAACAACAACAACAACAAACCCAGTGTATTCCCACCTAGTGGGGTCTGGGGGGGGTAAGATGTACGCAGTCCATACTTCTGCAGATGATAAATTGATATCAATTAGCATCTTCGTGATGGAATAACGATTGGCTTGTACCGTGAAACTTTTAAAATGGATAACCATGATCTAGTCTGAATCATCTAAATGTATGTTTTGAACTTAAATTGGCTTCCAATATCCAGGAAAATAAACAATTACTTATTTGATTTTTGAGCTGAAGTCTACCTCCTTAACTGTCCTTAACTAGTCTATACTGCAGTTTTTTTCTTAATTCTATGAGCTGGAGCAATTTGGAGTGTCAGAGTTGGACTTTATATACACTTGTAAGATATAGTATCATTACTCTTGAAGGTAGCTATATCAAGGAAATCTTACTAGTCCATACTTTTTACGTTGTTGGTGACAGTTTGAATCCCCACCTTGCAACTCCTTTCCCATTCCCCTTCCACTTATGTATAGTAATTGTTTCTAAAAGACAAGCTGTATCATGTGTGTTTGACATAAATAGTTTTCCGGTGTTCTGAGAATTGTTTACAGATTAGTTTTGGTGTTTCACTCGTGCATAGAACTGCTTGGGTTTCTCAAAATAGTATATCGTCATTTCCTATTTACTGCTGCTTCATGAAACTGATGACATGAGATTTTTGAGTAGATGGCTATGAATTCCTGAAGTCTAGTTTACACGTGCTAAATAATTTTATTGAGATATACATGATTTTCTTTTTTTCAATTAATCAGTAACTAGTAGCAGCAGTTAGCAAGAGTTGATAGGTGAACTGTATTTTTGAGTGGTTGCTAAAAGGTTGCATGATTGGGCAATTACATTTGATTTGTTAGTCCTTGTTAAACAGTAGCGGGTACTTTTAACTGGTGAAGTGAATGCATTTACTGAATGATGTAATGCTACTTTGCTGAAATCTTGTTCCTCCTACTTAACTGATGGGTGTTGACCCTCCCTTCTTCTTGTTACAAAAGGAGTACTATGCATAGGAGGTTGGTCTTTCTCAGTATGGTTACTTTTTTCTGTGTGTTTCTATTTGGTTACGTTTTCTGTGTGTTTCTTTTTCTTTCTTCCAAATTCAGATCTCCATGAAGGTAGGTCCACTTTTCTATTTCTCCATCTATTTGTCCTTAGGTCCAGCTGATCTTCTTGTCCAATTGGTGCACTTTGTTACCCTTTGTTCAGCATGTGTCTATACATTGCAATAAGCACAACAAACTGCAGACATAACAAACCTTGATTTTATTTAGTTCTTTTAAGCACGACAATTAGTATGTATAGACTTGAATGCCAAGTCAAGACGAGCAAAACTAAGACCCTATGAGTTTAGTATAAAGAAATTCGAACTGGATCCTTTCTTTGAGCTGAGGTTCTATCAAAAACATCATCTACCTTCACAATGTAGGGGTAAGGCTGAGTACACATGACCTTCCCTAGACCCTTGTTTGAATTGGATACTATATTTCAGAAAGTGAATTCCAAATTGAATCCTATTGAACTTTTACTTTTCCAAGTCAAGCCAAGTCTGAATTAATTTATCTGTGTGATGGGACCCAAGTGAGCTTTTACTGTACCTCGAGCTCTGACTATGTGCTTGTTTGTGTGTATGTTTGTAAGAGGGAGACACCATTTTGCTAGTTGAAAATGCAAAAGCAAGAAGTTGGTGAAAGGAAGTTCTGGCTTTTGATGATGCCATTTACCCACTCATTAGTCCTCCATAGTTTATATGCGATACAATAATCTGATGTTCTTGATTTAAATTTGTTTTTTTTGGGGGGTGGGGTGGGGTTCGTAGAATTCAGTATTTGAGTGAGTTCTCACTAGATGATTTCATTGTAATACGTTTTCCAGATCTGGTGATTTGTTGGGCATAAATTATCATTTCTTATTAGTTTAATTGGCGTTTGAGAATTTGTTTTGGTAGTATTTTGCTGCAATGAAAGCATTTCTTGGCTTTGAAGCTTTGAAGCTACTTTTGCTTGAATAATTGGTGAGTTTCTATCCACGAGTGCTTTATTCTTTGTAGTTTGACACGAAACTTATGTATCTTAATTTGCCGTAAAAGACGAATTAGTTAATACTTGAATGAGATGTGCCCCAAAAGAGTAGAATAGATACATAGCACTCTCATATAGCCGATTTCAAGTTTCGGATTAAGACTCAGATGATTGAATGTACTAGTAAACACAATATTGGAGCCAAGATATGTTATTCTAGAGTTCGGTAATTGATGGGACCATTAGCGTTTTCTAGAAAACAAAATTATCAGACCACTAAAAGATAAAGACTTTTCCCAAATATGTGATGCTGTGTTTTTAAAATCCCTGCGTGTTGCTTACTACAATGATCTGCACTGTTGGAGTTCATCTTTTCCCTTCTTGTGAGAAGTGAATTTTTATCTGATATCACGTTGTACATGGTTAATCTTGAACAGTATTTCGTATGAAACGATAATTCCTATTCTTTTTCTGTGGACAATTGAGAAGCCAGTTTTACAATTCTGAGAGAACTTCAAGTTGGAATTGTTGTATTGAAGAAGTCTTGTCACTTTTTTCACTAAAGTGAAATAGTTTTTTGGAAAAAAGTGAAAAAGTTTTCATGGCCAAACGCCTACTAAATCACATGTATAAAAAGATACGATCTTGATCCTCAAGAAGCAATTTTTCATATTTTGATTGAGCTACAAACTTTTCTATTTTCATAATCAAGGCCATCTTAAGTGCAATTTGTGATGCCCGGATGTATATAGTTTTGACACACTTGCTAGAGAGATGTGCATCTGCATTTTATTTTATTTTCATTGTAACTGAGCATCTAATCAGTTTCAGGTATGCAATGGCAAACAAATACCGGGGGAACAAAAGGACCATGACTTGTGGATCTATTTTTTTTTTGTTGGGCAATAAACTGTAATATACTACCGCCAACAAAACTCAGTTACAACCTAAAGAGCCCTCAGATGCAGAACCATCAAGTTCAGCAAAAGTGAGCCTCAAGCAAACACCAAAAACTAGTTACAAATTCTGTCAAGATAATTCTCACACTGCCTAGCAGCCTTAGATCCTGTAAATATACTGGTTCTCTCCTTAACAACTACTCTCAATTTCTGTGGATCTATTTCTGTAGTAGCTATTCTATGATGTTTCTTCGATTCTCTTGGAGTATGGAAACGAAGTGGTTTTGGGAAGGGACATAGTACAGTTCTGGCTGTCACCAAGAACAGCGAGCTGCAGTATCCTACCAAATCTCAATTTTGAGATTTTCATAGTGGCCAAGCTGTAGTATTGATGAGCCAGCTATAGGATTCAAGGAACTTGAGCCATGTGATACTCTATGCACTGATTTTATACTGTTTCAAGATCAAAGGCATGCCATTACCTTAGTGAAGATATTTCCTCGAGAAGAAGTTACATTGCCTTGTTCCAACACAAGGGATTTGTTACCTATTTCTGCCAAAAAGCCAGGATTATGTTCCCTATGACAATGTTCCATATAAGAGGCTTGACAGTGGAGAAGGAGATTTAGAAATGGATTTCATGTGAAAGTGTAATGTACTCAGATTTTGTGGATGAGGAACACTAGTTTCCTCAAGGAGCAGATAAGTATTTTGATCAGATCGCTACAGTAATCCCAATTCGAATGGGATTGTTCGGATTTCTTTGGACATGGGGCAGGTTTTCTGCTGTGTCCAATATGAAAAAAATATCTGATGTCATTCTTGTTGGCAGTTTCGGCTGACAATGGTCTTGTAGGGCTACAGAGTGTGGAAGCGTGATAAATTCAATCAAAGATTACGAGAAATTAATAAAACAGTAAAATTGACACCAAGGTTTTAGGTGGAAAACCCCTCTTTAAATAGAGGTAAAAAACCACCGGCGAGAGAGCCAAAGATTCCACTAATATTGACGAGAGTACAAAATATTTTCTCGGGACTAACAAGACAAAATAACCCCTTACAAATTCTCTACGAGTATAGAAATACTCAACCAAGAAGTAGAGAAGGAAGAAAATATAAAGGAGAAATTGGCTATTGAAATGTTGTGTGGGTGTCTTTGCAAATGAAGTAGCATTGGCTTTTATAGCCAAATCTAGACCTCAAAAGTCTTGCCTTCATGTATGAATGCAGCCACTAATGTTGAAAACACAAAGTCACAAATGTCTTCATCATCCACAATTGTTGAAATATGAGCAACAATTGTTGACAAAAGGAGAGCAACAATTGTTGACCAACAAATCTCCACCTTGATCTCCTTTTGACCGGAAATACTCTCTCGCCATGAAAACTTGTTAACAATGAATAATACCAGCTAAGTCCAAGCAATGATCGAACTTAGAGGCTGGAAGTGGTTTGGTTAACATATCTGCAGGATTTTCAGTTGTATGGATTTTTTCCACAGTAATTTCTCCTGCATCAACAATATCTCGGATAAAGTGGCGTTTAATATCAATATGCTTGGTCTTTGAGTGATGCTTGCTATTCCTGGCCAAGTGGACAGCACTCTGACTGTCGCAGAACATAACAAGAATGTGTTGTTGTAAACCAAGTTCAGCAACCAAGCCTCGGAGCCAGATAGCCTCTTTCACTCCTTCAGTAGCAGCAATATATTCTGCTTCAGTGGTGGACAAAGCCGCAATGGCTTGAAGTGATGAATACCAACTGATAGCAGAGCCGCAGAGTGTAAAGATATAGGCTGAAAGTGATCTTCTCCGATCTAAATCACCACCGTAGTCGGCGTCAACATAACCAACTACGCCTCCTGGATCAGACTTTTGTCTATCAAATACCAAACCAATATCAGGAGAACCCTTCTTACTCATGTGGCCCAACCTCAAATGCCACAACTTCGTGTTATCTTTGTTGGATGAGGCGACGGCTGCAAAACCTATAACAGTTGAACCCTGAAGCAAATACAAACTACCAGATCGAATTGCCTTTAGTAACACAAGAGCTCCTTTGGACACTTTTAAAACTCCACCTTCAGCTGAGTATCTACACCCTTGAGATTCAAGAGTGCCTAGGGAAATGAGATTCCGTTTCAAATCAGGGACATGTCTGACACTGGTCAAAGTTCTAACGACTCCATCATGTGTCTTGATTTTGATTGTGCCTTTGCCGACAACTTTGCATTGAGCATCGTTGCCCATTAAGACAAGACCACCATTAAAAGATTCATAGGTGGTAAACCAGTCTCTATTAGGAGACATATGAAATGTACAACCAGAATCAAGAACCCACTCATTTTTTGACCTTTGTTCAGTACCAGAAGCAATAAAACACTCTCCATCAGATTCGGTTTCTACAAAACTAGCTTCGGCAGATTTTTCGGGTTACTTACCCTTATCTTCTCTGTTTTGCTTATTTTTCAATTTGTAGCACTCAGAGATTTCATGATTTCTTTTCTTGCAATAACGACAATACTTAGAGTTTTTACCTTTGGATTTGGATTGGTTTTTACCGCTAGCACCTACTTCGTGGTTTCTCCCTCTAACTACTAGTCCCTCACCCGAACTTTCAGAATGAATTTGGGTATCAAATTTTTCTTTGGACAGTAGGTTAGACTTGACATCATCAAAGCTCAAGGTAACATTATTACCATATAGCATAATTTCTTTGAAATGTCTATATGAGGGTGGCAAAGAAACAATAAGTAGTACGGCTTTATCCTCATCATCAATTTCGACATTCAGATTTTCCAAATCAATTATGATGGAATTAAATTCACCAAGATGAGATTGGATGGGTGTACCTTCAGATATACGGAGTGTGAAAAGTCGCTCCTTTAACCGGAGTTTATTTGCAAGACTTTTGGTCATGTACAGAGACTCCAATTTACTCCATATGCCGGCTGCAGTTTTCTCATTGATGACTTCGCGTAGCACCTCACGGGACAAGCATAATTGGATTGTGGATAACGCCTTTTCATCCATCTCTTCCCACTGCTCCTCCGTTGTAGTGGCTGGCTTCGCCGATTTGCCGGACAGAACCTTCTTTAGGCCATTCTGGGTAAGAACAGCCAGCATCTGGACTCGCCAGATAGCAAAACTAATTTTACCATCAAATTTCTCAATATCGAACTTCGTCGACATTTTTAATAAAAAAATCCCGGTTGAATTATCGTGGCTTTGATACCAATTTGTAGGGCTACAGAGTGTGGAAGAGTGATAAATTCAACCAAAGATTACGAGAAATTAATAAAACAGTAAAATTGACACCAAGGTTTTAGGTGGAAAACCCCTCTTTAAATAGAGGTAAAAAACCACCGGTAAGAGAGCCAAAGATTCCACTAATATTGACGAGAGTACAAAATATTTTCTCGGGACTAACAAGACAAAATAACCCCTTACAAATTCTCTACGAGTATAGAAATACTCAACCAAGAAGTAGAGAAGGAAGAAAATATAAAGGAGAAATTGGCTATTGAAATGTTGTGTGGGTGTCTTTGCAAATGAAGTAGCATTGGCTTTTATAGCCAAATCTAGACCTCAAAAGTCTTGCCTTCATGTATGAATGCAGCCACTAATGTTGAAAACACAAAGTCACAAATGTCTTCATCATCCACAATTGTTGAAATATGAGCAACAATTGTTGACAAAAGGAGAGCAACAATTGTTGACCAACAGGTCTCTTGTGCTAGGCAGCAAGTTATCTCTGAAAAAGGAATGTCATTGCAGTGCCATTTGCACAGAGAGTCTCAGGTTAAATTTGATCTTGAAAGGGATGTGCCTGCTGTTATTGGTGTGCAAAATGCCATATTCATCTAAGGTCTTTGATATGGTTCATTTTCTAGTTGCCTTATTCCGTTGGGGCTCGAGCATGAATACTTTTGTTGATATTGAGAAACAGTTGATATGAATTAGATTTTTGAAAGTAGTTCATGTTTATTATTCAGAGGAGATCCTGACTCAGTTCTCTCGTTTTCTATGTTCCTCTTTATGTTTTATTGAATTACTTGTCTAATAGCAGATTGTTGGTTCTATGGATCCTCATGATGTAAGTTGATTACTTCGTAAATATATCTTCGGTATGGAAATCGAAAGAATCAAATTCGAGAAAGTTAAAAATTCTAAAATTTCTTAGAATTGATAAGGGTGTTGTTGATAGGAAGGAAAAAGTTTTTCATGGAAAAGTATTTTCTTGAAAAATAAGTTGGTTTCTTATTTATTTACTAGTGCTTGGAAGATAAGAAAAAATAATGTTATCGCCAGAGTATTTATATGTAATTTAGCAAAAACTATAAAGATGAGAGGGGATGTTGTGTAGGGCAGACGAGAGTGTCTCGAATGGTAAACACCTCCCGCTTTCAATCCAAAAATTGTGAGTTTAAATCACGAAGGGAGCAAAAGGTCTAGGACTTTTAGGGAGGGGTAAAGGACAAAAAGGTAGGGTGTGGGACCTCGGGGGTGGTGGAGGTGGGATGATCAACAAGTAAGGGTTGGAGGCATTAGATGGGTGGAAGGATACATAAACGTAAAATGATCATTTTATAGAACTTGTTTTTCGTATTTTTGTTAAGAAAATTATTTTCACATTTTAAAGGGAGTTGTTATTCTAGAGAAAAACATTTCTAAAAATATTGTTCAACCAAACATGAAAAAATAAGTAATGAAATATAAACTAAGAACAAGAAAAATGAAGAGGAGATGAGATATTCTATTTCAGTTGAGGGATAATTAACAACGACGAGATTCTCTCTATTTAGAGGAAAAATTCCTCCCAGTTCTTCGCCTAAAGATAAGACATATATCTTGATAGATACTTCATATATCTTGATAGATATTCACTAGATCTTCGATAGACATACACAACAAAATGATAAACATTAATATCATTTATGACACTTCCCCTTGATTGTATAATAGATAACGTGTCTCGTAAAAATCTTACTAGTAAAAAAAATCAAATAGAAAAAGACTAGTGAAGGACAAAGAGTATACATATCTAACATTACGTATTTAGGCTACCTCATTAAAATCTTACAAGAAAAATTTAGTGCGACAAAACCTTATAAGAAAAAAAGAGTACAACGCGTATAACTTCCCTAATGATAATATTCTTGTATCTTTGCATTTCGATCTTGTGCACCATCTTCTTGAAACTTGCAGTTGGTAGAGACTTGGTGGATAAATCAGTCATATTATCACTGGAACGAATTTGTTGTATGTTGATATCACCATTCTTTTGAATCTCACGTGTGTAGAAAAGTTTTGATGAAATGTTCTTCGTTCTATTTCCTTTTATGAACCCTCCCTTGAGTTGTGCTATGTGTGCTGCATTATCTTCATATAAAATTATGGGTACTTTGTTACATTTCAAATCATGTTTTTCTCGAATGAGATATATCGTGGACCTCAATCACAGATTCTCGATTTGCTTTATGAATAGCTATTATCTCAGCATGATTCGATGAAGTGGCTACGATAGACTGCTTTGTAGATCTCCAAGATATAAAAGTAACCCTACATATGAACACATTGCCTATTTGGGACTGATCTTTATATGGGTCAGATAAATATCCTACATCAGCATAAACAATAAGATCAGGATTGCAATCGTTAGAATAAAATAAGCTTATATCAGTAGTCACTTTTAGGCACCACAATATGTATTTGATCCAATTTCAATATCTCCTAGTAGGAGCAGAACTATATCTTGCTAAGAAATTAACAGAAAATACTATATTAGGCCTTATAGTATTTGTAAGATACATTAATGCAACAATTGCACTAAGATATAGTACTTCAGGACCAAGGATTTCCTCATTCTTTTTTTAGGTCAGAAGAAATCCTTATTCATATCAAGTGATCAAACAAGTATTAGAGTACTTAATGGATGTACTCCATCCATATAAAATCTTTTCAACACCTTTTCTGTGTAGGCAGATGCAAAGATACCATTTGTCAAATGCTTAATTTACAAACCAAATCAAAACATAATTTTGTCTTTTCAAGATCTTTCATCTCAAATTCCTTCTTTAAATAATTAATTGTCTTTTGAAGCTCTATTGGAGTTCCAATAGGGTTTAAGTAAACAGAAATAACAAGTACAACAAACTCTGATATTGTTTTCTTTATAAAAATACATGCAAAAATTTCATCATTTGTATGACCTTTTTAAAATAAATACTCAGTAAGACGATTACACCACATGCATCTAGATTACTTCAAACTATATAGTGAACGTTTCAATATAATAAAATACATTTTTTGACACTTTGAACTATATGCTTCAGTCATCTTACATCCTTTGAGATCTTTCATGTATATCATGTTATCAAGTGATCTATATAGATAGATTGTAACCACATCTATCAACTGTATTTCAAGTTTCTCATTGATATTGAAACTAAGAAGATAAAACAATGTTTCATAACTGGTGAATATGTCACTTTATAATTGACACCAAGTCATTTTGAAAACCCTTGTGCAACAAGGTGCGTCTTATACCTTTGTATTTTATTTTCTCATTTCGTTTTTAAAAAAGATTCATTTATAGCCAACACGTTTAATACTATTAGGCGTTTGAGTTATAGGTCCAAAAATTCTACGTTTGATAAGTGAACTCAACTCAAATTGAATTGCTTCTTGCTAGTTTGACCAAATATTTCTTTATCAACATTCTATGAAAGATTGAGGTTAAGGATTCACATTATCTTTCATGTTTTTTTTTGCAACATGGCATGCTAAGACGTAATCCACTACTATTTCAGATCGATTCAAATTAGTTCCAACATCACTTAAATTTATGAATAGTTCCTCATTTTCTTTAGTCTCATGCTCATTGATTTATTCAAAAATATAAAAAAAATTTAACTTTCATATGAGGATCTTTTGTAGTATTATCTTGTGTAATGCCCTGAGACTGCATCCTAGGCGTCACACGGTGCTTACAATCCTGAAGGACCACAAGCTAACCCATTGCTAGTACCTGCTGTGAGCACTGAATAATAATAATACTGAGAATATATGTGAAAATTAGGTTGATATTGCTATAAGGTTCATAAAATGAAAAAAATACTGAGTACTGATAATAATACTAAAAAATGAAATATCTATCTGAAATAGTCTACTCCGAAAGCCTCTAAATGTCTGAATATGGAGTTGATGGAACAAGTCCCCAACTAACTATGACTACTGAACATACTGAACTACTGGAATGCTGAAATAGTAACTTTGTCCTCAAAATATGAGGATTCACCACTATAACTGTTGCTGATAACCTGAGCTGTTAAGTACGGTCAGAAGTCTGTGGGTCTGAATGTTTGATATGAGACATCATAGCGCAAAAGAAAGAGTATGCATCAGTACTTTAAATGTACTGGTATGCTAAGTGAGGTAGGCTGATATACATGGATTCATATGCATGAGATGATAGCTGACTGAATAACATCATGAAATAACTGAATAAGAGTACATGGAAAAACTATAACTACTGATCATGCTGAATATGAAATACTGTCCATATAACTTCTGCCGGAATTTAACTAAAACTAAAGTACTAAATTCTGATGGCTAAATAGCTGATAACTGATATCCATGATTCTGTAGAACTATCCGAGTTCTTAATTGAATGCTAAGACTCAATACTAAGTACTAAGTACTGAATACTGAAACTGTAACTGTGGGAGTGTTCATCTAACCGACATACTCCAATTATAAACTGAGTTGGGGTCCAACCTGTGACCCCAGTTGGAAGGGTGTTAGTACCGTGCCACAAGAACTAATAATGGTTATGTGGATCCACTAAAGAATCACCCTCATCTAGCAGATGAGATATATGTTACCCTTAACTGACAGGTGAACACTTTATCAACTCTCAACTGGCAGGTTGATATATTTAACCTAGGCTGGCTACGTAGTTCTGGAACTAAGGGACTGCTACTAACAATCACACCCTCAACTGGCAGGTGAGCCCCCATCCCTAAGTTCGCTCGGTGTTGAATCCTACTCCCAATTGAATAGACACTGAACTGATTACTAGACTTTACTAGGCTTGACTGAACTATTACTGCTCGTGTTGACTGAACTGGATTGAACTGAGTTTTGTAACTGACTGAGCACTACTGTTTGTGACACTACTGAGACTATTCTGTAGCTACTGTAATTCTAGGTAAACAACTAGATTTTTGGGTATTGAATACCCCTAAAACTCAATAGCATCAATGGTAAAACATGGCAGAATCTTGAAAACATTACATTTATTTACCTATCCACTATGTATTCATTTAGACATTTTGTCAAACAATTGAGAGGCATCAACTAGTACATGAATAGGACCACATAATAACATGTCATGAATTTACTACTCAATTGACATAGGTATTCTATCAAACACTTGGGGAGCATAATTAATGCACATGGAATTTATCAAGATATAAACACCATGGCTACGATATTCAACTTACAATTAAAAGGTTTATCATGAGAATCACATAATTATATATACTTGCTAATTAATTCACTTGAAACTTGTATGAATCTTGATTTAAAAACCATACAATAGTACATACATGAACACAATCTAATTCAAACATGTAAATCATGAAATCAATAAACTTATAGTTTTAAAAAGAGTTCTTGAACTCCAAGGGTGGAAGGAATCCCAAGGATGACCACCTAACATACCTTGATTATTAATTTCGTAAAGATTATTGGTGAATTCATGAAATTTAAACTTGAATACTAAAGGGCCTAGGGTTTGTTCATGAAAGGGAATGCCTTTGATTTTGAGTGAATTATGATAAATGAGGCAAAAGTGTTATTTTGGGACCTAAATTTTGTGTTAGAGTGAGGGTAAAAGACTGAAATACCCCTCTGAACTCAGGGTTAAATAAGCTGAAAACGCCCAGTGATGCGATAGGCACCGCACCGCATCAATGGGGTTGACGCGATCAGCGATGCATTGCGTTGATGGGTACAACGCGATAGCCAATGCAACGCGACAAGATCGTGTTGGCTTGCTGTTTTGTCCATCCAAACATGACCCAAACGAAGTCCAAAAATTCCAAAACTCACCCAATACGACCTATTGACATCCTTGAAACATGACCCAAATGAAGTTCAAAAATTTTGAAACTCACCCAATACGACTTATTGACATCCTTGATCATAAATTAACTTAAAAATCAACATTTTAAGGTTGTAAGGATTAAAAAAAAGGTCATCCCATTTCAAAGGCTAAAAATGCTTCTATGTCTTATAGCTGAATTTTCTATGTTTGGGACCTCTTATTACAAGCTAGTTGGGACTGAATTGAACTATAACTTTTGTGGGCTCTTACAATATCTCCCCCTTGGGAACATTCATCCTCGAATGAGACTGACTGAACTGAGAATACTGATAGATTAAGTTTACAAGCTAAACATGCACAACTGAAGCATGATTACATAACATGCACAACTGAAGCATGATTACATGACTGAAACTACTGATAAACTGAGTTTTCATACGAACATGCATAACTGAAGCATGATTACACAACAGAAACTGCTGATAAACTGAGTTTTCATACTGAACATGCATAGCTGAAGCATGATTACATGGACGAACTGATTTATGAATGCATGAATATCATGAGGATGATAGGCAACGATAATTGATACCAAATTTGTAAAGGTAATTTGAGCATGGAACTGAGTAAATCTAAGGAAGATTGTTATATCAAGCTGAGTCTGAGTTTGCAGAGAAGAGGTGAGGATACTTGGTTTGCATATCTGCTTCTGCTTCCCAAGTATCTCCATCAACAGACTGATTCTGCCAAGAAACTTTGACCAAAGGAACTTCTTTGTTCCTCAGTCTGCGAATCTGACGATTTGATCGGGACTTCCTCATAAGAGAGACTGTTCTAAACATCTATACTCTCTATAGGGACTACAACTGCTGGGTCACCAATGCATTTCTTTAGCAAAGAGACGTGAAACACTGGGTGTACTGAAGTTAAGTCTGAAGTTAACTCAAGCTCATAAGCTACCTTTCTAAAATTGTTGAGAATTCTATAAGGACCGACATATCGGGGAATGAGCTTCCCCTTCTTGCCAAACCTCTTCACTCCCTTTATGGGAGAGATTTTCAAGTACACATGATCACCAATCTTAAATTCAAGGTCCTTCCTCCTCATATCTGTATATGATTTTTGTTGGCTCTGGGTAGTCTTCAGCCTCTCCCCAATCAACTTAACTTTATCCAAGGTGTCAAGCACCAAGTCAGGTCCTACTATAGCGGCCTCACCTACTTCAAACCAACCAATGGGATATCTATATCTTATCCCATAAATATCCTCAAATGAAGCCATTTGAATACTGGAATGATAGCTGGTATTATACGTGAACTCAATCAAAGGAAAATGGTCATCCTAACTACCCTTAAAGTCAATGACACACTCTTTTAACATATCTTCTAGAGTCTAAATGGTCCTTTATGCTTGACCATCTATCTCAGGCTGGAAGGCTGTACTGAGGTGAACTTGGGTACCAAGACTTTTTTAGAAGGCTTTCCAAAAGTGAAAGGTAAAATGCGTACCTCTATTTGAAATGATGGACAATAGAAATCTGTGCAATCTGACCAACACTCGAACATAGAGCTTGGCATAATACTAGGTTGATTAAGAGGTATGGACTGGCAAAAAATGAGAGGATTTGGTCATCCTATCTACAATGACCAAAATCGATTCGTGCTGAAGACGAGTATAAGGTAAACCCATCACAAAGTCCATATTCACTTCCTCCCACTTCCATGTGGTAATATTGAACTCTTGTATGGAACCACTAGGTTTCTCATACACAATCTTAACTTGCTGACATATGGAGCACTTAGCTATAAACTCTGCAATGTATCTCTTCATCCTACTCCACCAATAGATTTCCTGCAAGTCGTAGTACATCTTAGTGGCCCTTGGATGAATCAAGTAACACACACCATGCACTTCTATAAGAATCTAATACCTTACGCCATCCATACATGGCACACATAGTAAACCATGACAATGCAACACACCATATCTCCCTTAGGAGAAAACCTCTACTTTTTGGTCTCTGATTGACTCTTTTAGCTTAACTAAACAAGGATCTTTGTCCTGCTTTTCTTTCACCTCAAAATCCAAGGAAGATTTTGAACTATTCTACACTCATACACTACCCCCAGCTGAATCAACCAAATGAACAACCAACCTGGCAAGATAATAAACTTTCTGAACTAACTTCTTCTTGCCATTCTCAACCTTAGCAACACTATCCATGGATAACCTGCTGAGAGCATCAACCACTATATTGGCAATGCTCGAATGATATAGGACACTCATGTCATAGTCTTTTAATAACTCTAACCACCTTATCTGACGAAGGTTCAAGTCTTTCTAAGAAAATATATATTACAAACTTTTATAGTTTGTGAACACATCAACATGTACCCATACAAATAGTGCCTCCAAATCTTTAAGGCAAATAATACAGCTTCTAAATCAAGATCATGGGTGGGGTAATTTTTTTCATGAGGCCTAAGTTGTCTAGAGGCATAGGCTACAACCTTACCCTTCTAAATCAAAACACACCCCAAACAAACTCTGGAGTCATTACAATACACAAAAATCTGTATGAACTCTCGGGCAAAGTCAGAACTGGGGCTATAGTCAGTCAAGGCTTCAACTCCTAAAAACTCTTCTCATAAGAATCTGACTACTGGAATTTGACTTTCTTCTGAGTCAATCTGGACATGGGGGATATAATAGATGAAAATCCTTCGACAAATCGTAGGTAATAGCTAACCAAACCTGAGAAACTTTTGATATCTAACAAAGAGATGGGTCTGGGCCAATTTCTCATTGCTTTGATCTTTCGAAGATCAACTCTAATGCCATCACCAAAAACTATATGACCAAGAAAAGCTATTGACCTTATCCAAAATTTGCATTTATTGAATTTAGTGAACAACTGATGGGCTCTGAGGGTCTGTAATCCTATTCTGAGGTGGCCTGCATGATCGTGTTCATTGCGAGAGTATACAAGAATTTCATCTATGAAGACTATGACGAACATGTCTAAGTACTTCTTGAGCACTCTATTCATCAAGTCCATGAATACTACTGGGGCATTGGTAAGAATAAATAATATAACTAGAAATTCAAAGTGACCATACCGAGTTCTGAAAACTATTTTTAAAATGTCACATTCTCTGACTCTAAGCTGATGATTGCCTGATCTGAAGTGTATCTTAGAAAAGTAACTAACACCCTGAAGTTGGTCAAATAAGTCATTGATTCAGAGAAGTGGATACTTGTTCTTGACTGTGACTTTATTCAACTGATGGTAGTCAATACACATTCTGAGAGAACCATCTTTCTTATGCTTGAATAAAATAGGTACGCCCTAGGGAGAAATACTGGGCCTGATGAACCCCTTATCTAGGAGATCCTTCAACTGTTCTTTTAATTCTTGGAGTTCTGTTAGAGCCATTATATATGTCAGAATAGAGATAGGCTGAGTATCTAGAAAAAGGTTTATTCCTAAGTTAATTTCCCTCTCGAGAGAAACACCGGGAACCACATCTAGAAATTTACATGCTACTGAAACTGTTTCAAGATTGGGCGTCTCAAAACTAGAGTCTTTAACTTGAATGAGATTATAGCATACCCCTTGGATATTATTTTTCTCGCTCTAAGGTAGGAAACAAGTTGACCCCTAAGTGCTGAAGTACTACCCCTCCATTCTAGGACAGGTTCATTCGAGAACTAAAAATAGAAAACTCTATTTCTATAGTCAATGAAGCATAGCATGAATAAATCCAATCCATTCCGAGAATGACACAAAAATCTATCATCTCTAACTCTACTAAGTATGCTAAAGTAACTTTTAGAGATACCATAGCCGGACAGTTACTGTATACCCACCGGGCTATGATAGACTTAGCCATGGGGGTAGCAAATGAGAAGGGCTCTACTAGGATTTTGGGACTGACTTTGAAGTCAACAACTATATAAGGAGTTGCAAAGGATAAAGAAGCTCCTGGATCTAGCAATGCATAAAGATATAAATGATAAACTTGTAATGTACTAGTGACTACATCAGGAGAAATTTCCTGATCCTGTCGAGACTGAAGTGTAAAGAGTCTGTTTGGGCGCTGCCCACTAGTGACACTGGAAGTGTCACCCTGCTGAGACAGGCGATGGAAGTGAGCTAGGGGATGATTGTACTGACCCTATCTACTTGATTGAGAACAATCTCTGATTCTATGACCTGGGTTTCCGCACCCAAAACATACATCACTACCCGCACTATAGACACCTTGATGGTTTTTGCCACTCTTCTGGAAAAGAGGATTTGTTCAAGCACTGCTAACACTACCCTGAGATTTAGAACCTGGTGCCCTATCCTTATTACTATTTCTGAACTTACGTACTAGAGCACTGGCTGAGGACAGAGATGGAACTGAAGATTTCAAGCAAAACTGAGGACGATTATCACCCTCTGACTTAGAGTGAGTGAAGTTGAAGCTACCTATTTTATCCCTCTTCTTCTCCCTCTTTTTCTCCTTAGTTTTCTTTTCCTTTATCTATTGAGCATGGACCATCAATCTAGCCAAGTCTATCTTCTTAATCCATATTACGGTTCTACACTTCTTAACTACACTATCAGATACCCTAGACACAAACTTACTCATCTTATACCTGTTATCAGCTGCCATATGAGGAGCATATCTAGCTAACTTAGTAAACTTAAGATAATACTCCTTCACTATTATGGTACCCTGCTTCAGGTTAATGAACTCTAAAACCTTCACTTTCCTCAAATCTAATGAAAAGAACCTATCTAGAAAGGCAGTAGCAAACTTCTCCTATTCTATAAGACCTACATCTGTGGCCCTATCTGCCTTCCATTGCTTAAACCATGTATGGGACACATCCTACAACTGATATGCAGCCAGCTCAGTACTCTCACTAGCAGGTAACCCTATAATATCTATGACCTTTTTCACCATGTCAAGGAATTTCTGTGGGTTCTCTTCAAACATAGACCTTGAAATAAATGGAGGATTTATTCGGGTGAAGTCCCGAATTCTAGATGCAGTAGTATTGGCCACTAGGTTAGCTTGAACAGTAATTAAACATTTATTCTGGGCTAATACAGAATGATCTAGAGTGGTGAAAGATGCTTTAAATTTTACGTAAGAGAAATACTCATCCAGGGGATCTACCTGAATGGATGGAGGTGCTGGTTTCTAGTTCTTCTTCCGTTAGTCTTTTTGGAAGGTATATCATATAAACAGAAGGGAAACTTTGATTAGATAGAGAGTTTAATTTGAGCTCATGCTCACTCACATGACATGAATATTGAAAGAAGGAAAAATTTTCCTAAGAAAACACCTCATATCCTCTTGTCCATAAGTGTGGCGTGCTACACACCCATGCACAAGACTCTACTTGTGCGACTTTCAGACTCCTTAGGACTTTCTTGAACCTTGGTCTCTAATACCAAGTTTGTAACACCTCAAGATTGCACCCTGGGTGTCACATGGTGCTTATAATCTCGGAAGACCACAAGATAACCCATGACTGGTACCTGCTATGAGCACTGAATAATAATAATAATAATACCAAGAATATGCATAGAAATTAGGCTGAGATTGCCATAAGGTTCATAAAATGAAAACGAATACTGAAAACTAATAATAATACTAAAAAATAGAACATCTATCTAAAATAGTCTAGTTTGAAAGCCTCTAACTGTCTGAATATGGAGTTGATGGGAGAAGTCCCCAACTAACTTTGACTACTGAACATACTGAAATACAGAAATGCTGAAATAATAACTTTATCCTTAAAATATAAGGACTTACCACTATAACTTTACTGATAACTTGAGCTGCTAAGTACAGCTAGGAGCCCATGCATCTGAACCTATGATATAAGACATCATAGCACAAAAGAAAGAGTATGCATCGGTACTTTGAATATACTAGTATACTAAGTAAGGTAGGCTAGTATACATGGGTTCATATGCACGAAACGATATATTACTGAATGAACATCATGATAACTGAATAAGAGTACGTGCAAAAACTGTAACTACTGATGATAGGCGAATTTACACGCCTATATCAATATATTTTACCCATATTTTAGCCTAGTTTTGAGAACAAATTATATATTTCATGCACTTTTAGTCCTTTTTCCTATAAATGAGCTAACAAACATGATTAGTAAAGTTTCAGGTATAAATGATGCAAAATTCAGCATTTTATGGCTTACTTGACGCAAAAGAAAGCTCACGAAGGAAGGAAAGGGAGTTTACACGCCTAAGGACCAAAACTGCTGCATGGAAACTCTGTCCCGGGCTAAAACAGCATTTCTGAAGACTCTGGGGACCTGGACCAAAACTGCTGGATGGAAAATCTGTCCCGGGCTAAAACAGCATTTCTGAAGACTTTGGGGATTTACAGACACAAAGCTGGATTTTGACAATGATACATTAACCTAGTACAATTGGGTTATGTATTTCATTAGTTTATTTGGATTAGGAGAATGTTACATTAACCTAGTACAAATGGGTTAAGTATTTCCTTAGTTTAGTAGGATTTGGTTATTTATTTCATTAGCATAGTAGGAGTAGGATAGGAGTATTATAAATACCCTATCATGCTAGAGATTTTAATCAAGTCCTCCCTTAGTGGAGGCAACTCCTCCCTTCATTCAAGAAATTCATTCTTAAACTATTAATTTTCTTCCATCTTTCTCATCTTCCACTACAAACACTTCTAATCTATTCTTCTATTCATCTATTCCACAACAAGAGAATCGTTACTTGCTAAGGAATCACCAAAACCACACGCCAAACACCTACTATTCACGCCAACCACCATGCAAAACGTGATATCCTTCACATTCATGGGTAACTAAATCTCTTAGTTGGGGTTATGGAAGCCGAATGAGTTACTATCTATTGCTATGAGCTTGTGAGTTCAAGACAAGTATATTGCTTATATCATTATTCTCTTCATCTTAAATCTACATTCTTTGCGGTTCAAACACAAGAACACGCCATTCTAACATCTAACCTGTTCGAGAGAAAGGTTATTTGTCTAGAAAAGAAGACGCATAGACCAACGCCAGTCTAACATTTAACTTGTTCGAGAGAAAGGTTATTTGTCTGGAAAAGAGATAATGTCAAGGTAGTAGGACACCCTTTCCTATTAAAAAGCTAGTGCCGTACCTGGACTAACCTCTTGGAGAATTTGTACCGCTAGACACACTTTAAGCTCGAGAGAGTTAAAGTGAAATAGTCCTTGTTTAGGTCGAGAGACGCTTGGATTTACCATCGACTACAATTCTCTATAAGCAATTGCATGTCAAGACTCTACACACTCATATCCAATAGAGACGTATACTTCTGAAGGTGGACATAACCCCAACGCTTCAATTCTCATTGTTTACAACCAACGTGACAATCTTTCTCTTTTTACTTTATTATTTTCAGCTTTTATTTCATTACTTTGGTTACTTATTACAATCCCCCCTTCTTACGAGACTTGCACCAAAAGTCTATTAATTTTGCTTACTTGTTGACCAAGCTATTCCCTGTGGGATCGATACCCAACCCAGGTTGGGTTCTATATTTGCTATCGACCGCTTTACACTCCTACGAGAGCTGTAGATTGAGCGTTATCAAAAATTGGCGCCGTTGCCGGGGAATACGAGTGTCAATCAAGTTCGTGATAATTACTAGACCCTTTGGTCAAAGATTCTCGTAGTTTTACTTTTAGTTGTTATTTTTGTTTTTTTAGGTTTATTTAGTGCATCAATGGAGGCACAACGTGAAATTGAAAGGATGGCTGCTCAAGTGCATCAACAGAATATTGATAACCGTAGGCGAGCAACAAATCCTGACGATGAGGATCTGGGCGATGAAGAGCTACTAAACCCACGGCATACTACTGAGATGGCGGCACCCATGCAGAGGAGAGATCGTCAAGCGCGATTGAGGCCTGAACGCCGAGCTGTGCACATACCGTTTGATGATGAGGAGGATGATCTTGATGGACCTGGTGCCACCGGAGCTATTATTCTTCCGCCATTAGCACCTGGAGCAAAGTTCAATATCACTAGCGCCATGATTCAGCTTTTGCAACTCAAGGGATTATTTGGTGGACTAGCAGGCGATGATCCGAACATGCATCTGATCAACTTTATTTCTACATGCAAGTCATTCGACAATCCTGGAGTTGGACAGAATGCAATTCGATTACGTCTATTTCCATTGTCTCTGTCTGGGGAGGCAACTATGTGGTTGAATGGGCTGACTCCTGATTCTATTACTCATTGGAGGCAATTGAAAGATGCTTTCCTAGAAAGATTCTTTCCGCCATCCAAAAAAGCACAATTGAGAGATGAGATCATAAATTTTCGACAGCTTCCAACTGAAGCTCTCCACGAAACATGGGAGAGGTTCAAGACGAAGCTCATGCGGTGCCCAAATCACCATATGACCAATGGCCACTTGATGGAGATATTATACAGAGCTTTGAATTCGGTGACTAAGCCAGTGGTTGATAATGCGGCTGGAGGATCATTTATGGACCTCACCTTTGTGCAGGCAAGCCATATGCTAAATCGGATGACAAAGCAAAGTAGAGCTTGGCATACCAGGGATTCTGAGGTAACAAGCCCCACTTTATCTTTTGGCATGACTGCAGAGCAGAGGCTAAGACAAGAGGATCGTGACCAAGACATGGCTCACATGAAAATGCAGATGGATCTTCTTACCAAGCACTTATTATCAGGGAAGACCGAAAAAGTGAAAGCTGTAGCGCTAAAAGGAAGAGACGAATCTGATTCTGAAGCGGAGGCCGACTACTTGAACAATCAGAGGGGTTTTCGTGGGAATGCCCAAGGAAACCAAGGTCGGAACTATTATGATAAATCTGGAAGCAAAGACCAAGGTAGTTGGAAGAAAAATAATGAAAAGAGTGGTTTGTACGTTCCCCCTGGTAGACGTGATACCACCACATCTAATTCTGGGAGTATGGAAGACATGATGGCTAAGTTATTGAAAGGAGTGGAAGCAACGAGCGCAGGAGTTAAGGAGGTGATTGATGATTTGTCCTCCATGAAGCAATTAGTTGATTCTCATTCCACTTCTATCAAGCAACTAGAGCAGCAATTCAGTCAACTTTCAGCAGCACTCAACCAAAGAAAAGCTGGCACCTTACCTAGCGATACTGTGCAAAACCCAAGGAATGATGGGTCATGCATGGCCATCACTACCAGAAGTGGTAAGGCGCTGGAAACTTCAGCAAAAGGCAAGAAAGTGGTTGACGAAGTTGTACGGTTTGATATATGCAAAACAATGAAGCAGCCCAGCGATATGAATGAGTCATCTGTAGCTGATGTTCATTATGAGGATATGAAAGCATTATCTATAGAGAAACAACCTACTGTTGAGCCATTGTCTGCTGCGCCACTGAATGTTGAGCATGAGGATAATGAAGATTATGAAGAACTTATGGGTGATCTAACAGAAATAGAGTCTTATACTCCTAAGCAACCAGATTGTGATCTCAAGAATCAACCAACAGCGAAGACTCCCTTTGACGAGCCACCAGTGCTAGAATCGCAAGAGCTTCCCGATTATCTAAAGTATGTGTTCCTGGAAAGTAGAAATATACTTCCTGAGAGAGCAGATGATTTAAGTGAACAGCACGTAGAAGCTCTCATCTCTGCTCTGAGGAGATACAAGAGAGCTATGGGTTGGACTATTGATGATATAATTGGTGACTATCCGGAGAAACGTATGAGCCAGCTCGAAAAAGATCGCATGACCACAGGTAAGCCTCATTGTCGTCTAAATCCTTTCAGAAAACGATCCATCACTTACCTCGACGAAGTCTGAGTACTCGAGGTAACTACGTCGAGCCACGACAATAAATAAGGCGCTAGATGGGAGGCAACCCATCGTTTTATCGTTTTATCATTTTATCGTTTATCGTTTTGTCTTTCTTTCATTCTAGTACTTGTTTTTGCTTTTGATAAATGAAAATCCAAAAATAAGAGTCGTGCCACGACCAAAACTAAGGCGCTTGGTGGGAGGCAACCCATCGTACTAATCGTCTTCATTTGTTTGAGCAAATATAGGTGCAAGAAAGATGCAACGAGGAGATTGATTTCAATTGGCGATTTGGTCGCATTGTATGGTAAAGTCGGTAAGTTAGGAATGGTGATGCATAAGGCTATGGATTGAGCCTTTCTCACATCATAATAGGCTTCGATAAAGGCTAGGCCTTGGTAAAAATAGGCCACGAACGATGCACAACCTATTCTATCGCCTAAGGACTCGGAATCTAGTGTGCAATACACTATGCGCCGCCTATTCCTAGGTGTGCTTTTGACTATGCGCCGCCTATGCTATGGCATTTGAGATACTGAGACCAAATGCCATACCATATGCGCCGCATATGCCTAGATATGCCATACCATGTGCGGCGCATATGTCCCATTATGCCATGGACAATGCGCCGCATATACATGTGTTATGCCGAGGGATATGCGCCGCATATAGGGTGATTTTGTCCCCAAATCCGATTGTAAATGGGTCATAACCCGACCCATACTCCTCCTATATAAAGGGGACTTGGTTTTTTATCACAAACACATTAGAAGTAACCCTAAAGGCGCCGCATATCATCCCAAATCTTCTCAAAATTTTCTTCTTTTGCTCTTCCAATTCACAACACCGTCTCCACAAGCTTCAAGCAAGTAAGTACTCTCATATTCTTCATTTATTTATCGTAAGTACTACGTTGCTATGCTTATTATAAATTGCTAAATCATATAAGATTGTTGGTGATGTTCATGTGTTTGAATTGTTGTTGCATAATCATGTGAGTGAACATATACGTAGGGAATTCTTGACTTATTTCCGACTTGAATTTGGTTTCAATAGCATTGTTATGATATTTGCTGAATAGATATGGCTATGAATATTGCTTAAGAGTGTTATTTGGATGCTTACATGTTAGACTATCCCGGCCATCGGGATAAGATTATAGTGCCTATCGACTTAGGAGGTTGTGCTTGTTGTAAGAATAACGATTCCATGTGGTAACCCCTATGTCGTAGTGTTGCTATATCTACCATGAAATTAGTCCAATGGCTGCAAATAAGTGATACAATGCTGATTTTCTTGTTGGAATACAATCCTAAAACGTATGTCGACGAAATCTGAGTAAATCGACTACGTTCACCTCGCTGATTTGTGCAACAAAACTAAGTGTGGGGTGGTACCCCTAGTACTTGCTTATAGATTGTATCAAGTGAGATTGTGCTGCAACTAACACTATTTCTAGTCTCAGGTACAATGGCACCTAAAGCGAGACAAGGCAAGGAGAAGGCTACCACCTCCCAAAAGGGCAAAAAGAGAAGTTGCAAGGACCAAGGAGAACCCTCCTCGCAGCAAATACCCCGACTCACGCTTGGAATTAAGTGGGATACTTATGAGGAACTTCTAAGGATGACGACTCTGATGATGATTCCAATGCAAGGTGTATAACCCCAGACATAGAGAATAAGTCCGACCAACCAGGTTCCTCGTATTTATTTTCCACTGAGGACAGTGTCCCGACTAAGTGTGGGATGGTGGTATTGCATGCTATACTTCTCTATTCACATCTATGTTTGTTTGCTTTTGTTTCATTTTTGTTTCGTTATGTTTTTTTAGTAGTAAAATTTTTTTTCTAGCTTCGCATGAAATTATTTTGATAGGCAGCATGAGATTATAACAAGAGTATGTGTTACAATTGTGACTATTGAGACGTTTAGGCTCTAGTTGTGACTCATTATGTGATATTGTGTGATTCAATTCCTTCACTTGTTGGGTCAAGAGTCTATATTACTTCCAATCAAGTCGACCATGTGCCTTGTGTGTGTGAGATAATAGTATATTCTATGTGTGTGGCTGATGCTAGAACTTGCCTGGTATGTATGCAAAGCGAAAATAAGGAGTGTAAGTTAGGATATGATTTAGGCATTTCTTTGGCAACCTATATTTGTTTACCTTCCGTTTTACCTACCCATGGACATCATCCTAGTTAAACCCTTTTGAGCCTTTAGCCTATTTCTTTGACAACCTTGTATGTAAGCCTAATCCATTTCTTTCAAGACCGTAATTTGATCCAAATTCCTAAGTGCTTTAAAGTGAAAAAGTCATGTGACAACATAAGAGGAAATTGGTTGAGTATGATGCTTTAAATTGTAATGGTGCTTGAATGTGTTATGAAAAAGAAAGTGCTATCATAAGAGGTATGTTGTGAAAAGCAAAAGGAAAAGAAAGCTGAAAAGTGAGTTGTGCTTAAAATTGAAAAACAAAAGATGAGAACAAGGGTGGAAGAATAAAATAAAGAAAGGTTGAAAGAAAAAAGTGTCAATGATACAATGTGATGTATTAAAGTGCTTAGGAACCTAGTCACTATTCTTGGCCAAAATAGTCCTACCCGTCCCTTAGCTTACGTTACAACCATCAAAAGACCTACTTGATCCTAAGTTTAGCATTCTGACATTTAGTAGAGTACTACATTAAGGGCAAGCCTATGGTCATCAGTGGCTACATATGAATTCTTTGTGAGAGTGAGTGCAAGGATATTTTGATACCCATGTTTGAAAATATGCTATACTTGTGAGTGATTATGGGTACTATATTGTGAGACACACATGGTTGATGAGCTTTGGATAGTTGTATATGATTCTATGTACCTTAACGTTTGCATGCGAGTTGATCACCATCACGAGTCTATGCTAGAGGTTAAATTGTTTCTACTTATAATCGGAAAGCTACTCTTTGTTGATAGTTGTTGTGCTTGTCTTGAAGAATGTTTTGTGTTGTGGCTGTAAAAACCCTAAGTTGATGTTAGAAGGACATGATATTTTGTTCGAGGACGAACAAAGCTGCAAGTGTGGGGTGTTGATGATAGGCGAATTTACACGCCTATATCAATATATTTTACCCATATTTTAGCCTAGTTTTGAGAACAAATTATATATTTCATGCACTTTTAGTCCTTTTTCCTATAAATGAGCTAACAAACATGATTAGTAAAGTTTCAGGTATAAATGATGCAAAATTCAGCATTTTATGGCTTACTTGACGCAAAAGAAAGCTCACGAAGGAAGGAAAGGGAGTTTACACGCCTAAGGACCAAAACTGCTGCATGGAAACTCTGTCCCGGGCTAAAACAGCATTTCTGAAGACTCTGGGGACCTGGACCAAAACTGCTGGATGGAAAATCTGTCCCGGGCTAAAACAGCATTTCTGAAGACTTTGGGGATTTACAGACACAAAGCTGGATTTTGACAATGATACATTAACCTAGTACAATTGGGTTATGTATTTCATTAGTTTATTTGGATTAGGAGAATGTTACATTAACCTAGTACAAATGGGTTAAGTATTTCCTTAGTTTAGTAGGATTTGGTTATTTATTTCATTAGCATAGTAGGAGTAGGATAGGAGTATTATAAATACCCTATCATGCTAGAGATTTTAATCAAGTCCTCCCTTAGTGGAGGCAACTCCTCCCTTCATTCAAGAAATTCATTCTTAAACTATTAATTTTCTTCCATCTTTCTCATCTTCCACTACAAACACTTCTAATCTATTCTTCTATTCATCTATTCCACAACAAGAGAATCGTTACTTGCTAAGGAATCACCAAAACCACACGCCAAACACCTACTATTCACGCCAACCACCATGCAAAACGTGATATCCTTCACATTCATGGGTAACTAAATCTCTTAGTTGGGGTTATGGAAGCCGAATGAGTTACTATCTATTGCTATGAGCTTGTGAGTTCAAGACAAGTATATTGCTTATATCATTATTCTCTTCATCTTAAATCTACATTCTTTGCGGTTCAAACACAAGAACACGCCATTCTAACATCTAACCTGTTCGAGAGAAAGGTTATTTGTCTAGAAAAGAAGACGCATAGACCAACGCCAGTCTAACATTTAACTTGTTCGAGAGAAAGGTTATTTGTCTGGAAAAGAGATAATGTCAAGGTAGTAGGACACCCTTTCCTATTAAAAAGCTAGTGCCGTACCTGGACTAACCTCTTGGAGAATTTGTACCGCTAGACACACTTTAAGCTCGAGAGAGTTAAAGTGAAATAGTCCTTGTTTAGGTCGAGAGACGCTTGGATTTACCATCGACTACAATTCTCTATAAGCAATTGCATGTCAAGACTCTACACACTCATATCCAATAGAGACGTATACTTCTGAAGGTGGACATAACCCCAACGCTTCAATTCTCATTGTTTACAACCAACGTGACAATCTTTCTCTTTTTACTTTATTATTTTCAGCTTTTATTTCATTACTTTGGTTACTTATTACAATCCCCCCTTCTTACGAGACTTGCACCAAAAGTCTATTAATTTTGCTTACTTGTTGACCAAGCTATTCCCTGTGGGATCGATACCCAACCCAGGTTGGGTTCTATATTTGCTATCGACCGCTTTACACTCCTACGAGAGCTGTAGATTGAGCGTTATCAACTACTGATCATAATGAATATGCAATACTGTGCATATAAACTCTGCCTCAATTTGACTAAAATTAAAGTATTAAATTTTAATGGCTAAATACTAATAACTTATAGCCATGGTTAAATAGAACTATCTGAGTTCTTTATTGAATTTTGAGACTGAATACTAATTACTAAGTATTGAATACTAAAACTGCAACTGTGGGAGTGTTCATCTGGCAAACATACCCTGATTATAAACTAAGTTGGGGTCTAAACTATGACCCCAGTTGGAAGGGTGTTAGCACCGTGCCACGGTTACTAACAATGTCTATGTGGATCTACTAAAGAATCACCCTAATCTGGCAGGTGAGATATGTGTTACCCTCAACTGGCAGGTGGACACTTTATCAACCTTTAACTGGCAGGTTGATATATTTAACCTACACTGGCTATGTAGTTCTGGATCTAAGGGACTGCTACTAAAGATCACACTCTTAACTGGCAGGTAATCCCCCATCCCTAGGTACGCTCGGTGCTGAATCCTACTCCCAACTAAAAAGATACTAAGCTAATCACTAGACTATACTAGGCTCAACTAAACTATTACTGGTCGTGTTGACTGACTGAACTGGACTGCATTCACTAAGTTCTGTAACTAACTGATCACTATAGTTCATGACACTACTGAGACTATTTTATAGCTACTGTAATTATAAGTAAACACCTAGATTTTTAGGTATTGAATACCCCCAAGACTCGATAACATCAATAGTAAAACATGGTAGAATCTTGAAAACATTACATTTATTTACCTATCCACCATGCATTCATTTAGACATTTTTTCAAACACTTGAGAGGCATGAACTAGTACATGAATGGGACCACATAATAACATGTCATGAATTTACTACTCAATTTACATAGGCATTTTATCAAACACTTGGGGAGCATAATTAATACATATGGAATTTATCAAGATATAAACATCATGGCTACAACATTCAACTTGTAATTCAAGAGTTTATACGAGAATCATATAATTCTACATACTTGCTAATTAATTCACTTGAAACTTGTATGAATCTTGATTTGAATACCATACAATAATACATACATGAACATAATCCAATTCAATGTAAATCATGAAATCAATAAACTTATAGTTTTAAAGATAGTTGTTGAACTCCAAGGGTGGAAGAAAACCCAAGGATGAACACCTAACATACCTTCATTATTAATTTTGTGAAGATTGTTGGTGAATTCTTGAAATTTAAACTTGAATGCTAAAGGGGGTAGGGTTTGTTCTTGAAAGGGAATACTTTTGATTTTGAGTGACTTATGATAAATGAGGCAAAAGTGCTATTTTGGGACCTAAATCCCGTGTTAGTGTTAGGGGAAAAGACTAAAATACTTCTCTAAACTCGGGGTTTAAATGATCTAAAAATGACCAGTGATGCGATAGACAATGCAACACGTAGATAGGGTTGCGTCGATGGGTACACCATGATAAATAATGAGACACATCAAGATCAAACTGGCTTGCTATTTTTCCTATCCATACATGACCCAAACAAAGTCCAAAAATTCTAAAACTCACCCAATATGAATCTTAACATCCCTTATCATGAATCAACTTAAAAATTGATATTTTAAGGTCATAAGGATAAAAAATAAGATCATCCAATTTCAAAGGCTAAAAATGCTTCTAAGTCTTAATAGTTAGCCGAATTTTCTAAGTTTGGGACCTCTTATTACAAGTAATATGGTACTAAATTAAACTAGAACTTTTATGGGGTCTTACATCTTGACTATTTATTTTTATTTTTTAGGATTTTAATCCTTAAAACACAATGGTCTACCAAGCTTCAGTTGTTCTTTGGACTCATTAGCTATGTGTGGCACCTCAGGTGTTGGTCTCTAAAAATTCTTGAGTTTTTACACTCACTGCCTACTACGACTCTTCTTTGAGTCGTAAGGTGTCTATACAGATCCTAGGATTCTAGTCGTAGGGTGACCAATACAGATTCTCTTTGTTTCTATCTTGTCTATGATTTTGCCTAACGAGTCGTAATGTGCCTTCTATAACAAAATCAGTGTGATGTCCTACTTTTCTACTCAGGGTACGATTTTATCCCTATAAGTCGTATGATCTATACACAAGTCATAAGGTAAACAAAGAAGGGTTCCTGAGATACTGTCTTGACCACAACTCATGGTGATGAGTCTTAAGGTGTTCTTATGAGTCATAGGGTGAATCGTGGTCACTGATGACCATTTTTCAGCTTTTAATTAAGGGCACTTTGGATATTTCTTCTCTTCCCCAATAGTGCCCCATCACTTAAAACACCTTTAGGGTATTATTATCACTCTAAAACAAATCAAAATAACTTCTCAAACTCTCTCAAATCTCCAAGGTTAAGAACACACAGGATTTCTAAGAAGTTGGTCAATTAGGGCTCTCAAGGGTGATTTCTCTCCATAGTTGTGATACTTTCAGGCATGTTACTCTTTCCCAAATCTTATTTTATGAAAAACATGTGTTTTAAATGGTTTATTTATATGTATTTGAATGTGGGTTTTGTTCTGGGTTGAGGGTTTTGAAATGTTTGATCCTTACATTATTTTCCTATGGTTTTGATGAGTTATTCATGCTTTGAATTAAATGTTCTTGATCTACTGGGGTAAATGGGTATGGGAATTGGAATGGGGGTCAAGGCATTCCCCCAAATTGATGTTTTGAAGTTGGAAATTGGTTTTGAACAATTGTGTTCCCTCAACCCACTTGTGTAAATGTCTTTGAATTTTTGAATTATAACTTGGTTTAACTTACTCACCTATACTATTGCATTGTATAAATAGTTAAATAATGGACATGGATTTTAAAGGCCTTGTTGGCTATGTTTTGAATTAATGAACAAAGGGGGTCAAGGCATTCCCCCAAGTAAATGGAATTGTCTTGCAAGTTAAATGGTGTGATGATACCTGTGGTGTGTCTTAATGTATAATTCTATGGTTAATGAATGGTTTATGTAAAACTTATTTTAATTAAGCTTAATAGGGGTTATGTAGCTAAGAGGTAAAGGTGTGAGTCTTGAATGACTGCTACAGGAAACTAATGTTTGTCGATGTGAGGGTTGGTTTTAATGACCGTGTGCACAGTTCGCACTATTGATATAATTGTATCTTAGATGGACGTAAGGTTAGGGAATTTGCTAGTCTTCTTTGAGACCTCTAGTTCGTGCAGCTAACACTCACTAGGGCCGTTACAACAGGTGAGCTGAACCCATATAGCCCATGAGTGCCTATTTATGATGATTGAATTATATAGTCTAGGCTATTATTTTACTATCATGCTAAGCATTGTTTCCTACCTTAGCTTATATTATATATATGTATTCATGAATGTGAACATGTACATTGAGTTTGAAATTAAACTTTTAACTAACACTACTTTATCCTTATCCTGAGTTTACATGCTAGTGTTCACCCCACTAATCATCCTTGTACGCTATATTCCTATGCGATGTAGATTCTAAAGGTACTTTTACTTTTTCTACACAGTGATAGGTGATTCAAGAGTTGTTCGTGTGTCAGCTTGAAATGGTGAGTCTCCTTTCTTTGAAAGGCTCGTTGATTCTTTTAGTATGTCATAGACTATTTTATTTTTGGATTTATTTTGGCTGTCATTAGGGGCATATCCCAACTTAGGTTGATAAATAGTATGGTTTAGAGGCTTTGTGGACTACTTTGGTTAGGTTGGTTGTTGATATTCTTAGATTATGTATAACTTATACTTTTTTATCTTGTTATATATTTGAAATTTATCTATTGCTAGATGTGTTGTGTCCTATTTGACTAGGAAACGAGGGTGGTCTTCGGTTCTCGGTGGACTTTAAATACCCATAACGGCCAGACCTTGGGTTGGGTTATGACAAAGTTGATATAAGAGCCTAGGTTTGGTTTCATTAGGTGTCCACAAAATCGTGTCAAGTAGAGTCTTTTTTATAGGTGTGTAGCGTGCCACACTTATAAGGAAGGGGCTACAAGGTAGTTAGGAACTTTTCCCTTTTTTGTTTTCAATTTTTGGGCTGCAGAGTCTAGGATGTTAAAATCCTCTCTAATTCTATTTGTTCATATTTCAAATCATTTATCTTCAAAGATTTGATACTCGTGGAAACTTATCTGTCCCACTCGAGGATAATATGAATGGAACTCGTCCTGCCTATGAGGTACAAACTGGTCTGGCGTCCTTATTTTTTATTGCACCCATAGAGTTCTATCGATTCCTATCAATACACTTTAGGTTCCTCGAGCTGAGGGGTGATCATGCCCTATGCCCAAAGGATATATTTCTAATGCTGAGTTTCGTCGATCTATTCATCTGCTGACTCAGGTTGTGACTTCTTAATCTTGTTAGCCCAATCGTGTTGATTCGATTTCTCCCTCTTTTAAGGTTACTCGAGTTGGCTAGTTTATAAGGCTCAATCCCTCGACCTTTACTGGATCTAAGATAGAAAAGGATCCTCAAGGTTTTGCAGATGAGATAGAGAAGATATTCAGAGTGATGTATGCTTTTAACTCTGAGGGTGTGAAATTTATCGCATATCAGTTAAAAGATATGGCATATCAATGGTATGAGAAGTGGGATATGTCTAGGGGTGATGATGCAGAGTTGGCACTATGGGATGAGTTTTTTGGTGCCTTTCTGGATTTTTTTCCTCAGGAGTTGAGGAAGGCTAAAGTTGAGGAGTTCATAAAATCTGTAATAGGGTAGGATTACTGAGAAAGAGTATGCCTTAAAATTTCATCAATTGTCCCGTTATGCTCATGAGCTAATATCTAGAATGAGGGCTAAGATGAGGAAGTTTGCTTTAGTCTTGTGTCAGGATATAGTACAAGAGTGTAAGGTCATCTTGCTGAATAGTGACATGGATATCTATAGGCTTGTGGTTTATATACAGTAGGTTGAAGATGAAAAGAAGGAAAAAACCAAAATAAGGGAGAGGCAAGGTAGGAGGTCTAGGTATTTTGAGTAGGGCGGAGGCCAACAAAATAGTGGTAGAGATGGCAGACAATAGTCTAAGAAGAAGTTGGGAAATTTTGGTTCTTATTCCCTGGTTAGTGCTCTATATCCTAAGTCATTAGGTGATCACCACTTTTAGAGCAACAATGGGTGTAAGGCATGAAGTGCCATATCAGGCAAATAGGGCCCAATTACCTCCATCATATCATCCTTGTAGATTTTTTGGATAATTGCACCATAGTTTTTATGATAAAGAGAGAAATAAATGTTTTAGGTATGGCCAGCCTGGCCATATTCAAAGGAATTGTCCTTCAAGCGATGTTTCTACTTGGGCTAATAAGGTCTCGATTGCTGCTTCTTCAGCTCCTATACCAAAGGGTGCTACTTCTGGTATCATCACTGGCTAGAATTATCTATATATTTTTTCCACCTGTTAGGATTTTGAGGCATCTCCTGATATTATTACTGGTATGCTAGAACATTTCTCTTGTGATATGTATTATCTACTAGATCTCGGGTCTACCCTTTCTTATGTGACCCCTTATGTGGCTATTTTTTTTGGTCTTAAGTGTGTCTTGATCCTTTTTTTGTGTCTACTCTGATGGGTGACTTTATTATGTCTAGGAGAGTATATAGAGGTTGCGTGGTATCTATCTGTGATTAGGAGATATTGGTGGATTTGATAGAGTTTAAGATGTTAGATTTTGATATTATCTTGGGAATAGATTGGCTCTATTTGTGCTATGCGTCTCTTGAATATAGGACCCAAAGTGTCAATTTTTGATTCCTGAATAAACCAGTGATTGAGTGGAAAAAAGTTCTCTAGTGCCTAATGAAAGGTTCATTTCTTATCTAAGAGCATGAAAATTGATTTCCAAGGGATGTCTATGTCACCTGGTTCGGGTTAAAGATTCTAATTCCAAGAATCATTTCTTGTTATCTATCCCTGTGTCAATGAGTTTCCTAAAGTATTTTTAGATGATCTTCATGACCTTTTTCTCGATAGAAAAATAGATTTTGGGATCGATCTTCTCCTGGACACTCGTCCTATCTCTATCCCTCCATATAGAATGGGTCTAGCTGAGTTGAAAGAACTCAAAAGGCAGTTAAAAGATCTTCTTGATAAGGGTTTTATTTGCCATAGTGTTTCCCCATTAGGGTGCTCTGTGCTCTTCATGCATAAGAAGGATAGATTCCTTCTAATGTGTATAAATTGCTGCCAGTTGAATAAGGTGACAGTAAATAATAAGTACCCTCTTACTAGGATTGATGACTTATTCGACCAGTTTTAGGGTGCTAAGTACTTTTCTAAGATTGATCTTTGGTCGGGTTATCATCAATTAAAAATTAGGGAGGTGTATATCCCTAAGACTGCTTTCCGTACCCGATAGGTCATTTCAAGTTTTTGGTGATGTCCTTTGGTTTGACTAATGCTTTAGCGGTGTTCATGGATCTTATGAATTGAGTATTACCTCAGTTTTAAACTTATACATCATTGTGTTTATTGATGACATCTTGGTGTATTAAAAAAGTGAGGAGGATCATGCCAATCCCTTTCGTATGGTGTTGCAGACCCTTAAGGATTAACATTTGTGTGTTGAGTTTTCAAAGTGTGGGTTCTGGTTGAATGCTGTTACTTTTTTGGGTCATGTTGTTTCTAGTAAGGGGATTATGATGGATCCACAGAAAGTTACGGTGGTTAAGAAGTGGCCTAGACATATGACTTCAACCGATATTTGGAGCTTCTTAGGTTTGGTCGAATACTATATGAGGTTTGTGGAGAGTTTTTCTTTGATTGTTGCTCTGTTGACTAGATTGATTCAGAAAATATGTAAAGTTTCTATAGTCGGATGCTTATGAGGGTAGCTTTGAGAAGTAGAAGGATAAGTTGATTTCTGTTCCTATTTTGACACTGCCCGAGGGTACTGATGGTTTTATTATTTATTATGAAGCATCCCGTATGGGACTGGGTGGTGTGTTGATACAGTGGGCCAAGGTTGTGAAATATGATTCTAGGAAGTTAAAGGTGTATGAGAAGAACTATCCAACTCATGATTTAGAGTTATTGACTGTGGTCTTTTCTTTGAAGATTGACGCCATTAACTGTATGGGGTTCATGCAGACATCTTCTCAGACCATAAGAGTTTGTTGTATGTGTTCACCCAGAAGGAGTTGAATCTCAGGAAATAATACGCACCGAGGCCTTTTTAGCAGGGGGAGCTGAGCCCATATAGACCATGGGTGTGTGTTTATGATGGTTGAGCTACATAGTCCAGAATAATGTTTTACTATGATGCTAAACCTTATTCCCTACCCTAACATCTATTATATATATGTATGCATAAATGTGAACATGTACATTGAGTTTGAAATTAAACTTTTGACTAACATTACTTTAACCTTATCTTGAGTTACATACTAGGGCTCACCTCACTAACCTTCTTTGGAAGTTGTATCCCCATGCGATGCAGTATTTGAAGGCACTTCTTCTTTTCCTGTGCAGTGATAAGTGATTCCAGAGTTTTTCATGTGTCATCTTGAAGTGGTCAGTCTCCTCCTTTTGGAAGGCCCATTACTTCTTGGTTTAGTATGTCATAAACTATTTTCTTTTTTGGATTTATTTTGGCTATCATCAGGGGACTTTACTGACTTAGGTTGATGATTGGTATTGCTTAGAGGCTTTGTGGTACTGTGTTTAGGTTGGTTGTTGATATTCTCATATTCTTTTGAGATTATACTTTTCTATCTCGTTATATGTTCAGAATTCATCCGCTGCTAAGTCTGTTGTGTACTATTTGACTAGGCAATGGGGTTGGTCTCCGGTCCTCGATGGACTTGAGATACCCATCATGGCCAAGACTTGGGTCAGTTCGTGACACTATTACACTAATAGATCATCCTTTAAGGATATCAATACAAATTGAGACATTCTCTACAGGAATATGTGATTTGGTGATCCTCTTCAAATTTGTAAATGTGTGACATTTCATTTGCAATTTTTTATGGATGAATAATCTTATGTACATTTTGTTCACAAATACAAGCACGTGGATCAAGATTAAATAATGATGGATCTTTTCACAAAATTTTTCTTTTGATGTGACTTTTTCTTCTCCTTAATTTTTATAAAACTACCTCATCAAACCGACAATCTGCAAGTCTAACAGTTAACATATCTCTTATTAATAGTTTAAGATACGAATAATATAAGGTGATAAAAATCCAACATAAATTTCTAACCTTCTTTGGAGGCCCATCTTGGTGTGATTTGGTGTGTTATAGGCACATACAATGCACCCAAAAATTCTCAGAATTAAACTCTTGATCCAAAATCAATTACAATAAAAAAATTATGTTAACTTATCGGTTTGAGACGAATAAGTATTGCAACATGTAGAATTGCATGACCCTAAATAGAAGTGGACAATCTAATTTTTAAAACAAATAGTGTTTCTATCAACTGCAGAAGTTTAATTAATGATTCAATAACGTCATTTTGAGTGTGTAAATGAGCTACAAGATATTTAACTCTTATGCCAATCGATAAGCAACAATCATTAAATACTTGGTATGAAAACTCTACAACAATGTCAAGGCTAATACCCTTAATTTGATTATCAAAAAACTATGTCCATAATCAGAATATATATGCCAATAATTTTGCAAACTCCAAATTGCGAGATGGCAATAGGCACACATGAGACCATATTGAAGAAGCATCTATTAGGATTATAAAGTATCTACACAATCTACTAGGTAGGTAAATGTCCACAAATATCTCCATGTATGTGTTTCAAGATTGTGAGGGATTTAATTCTAACGTTTGTTGGTGATGGCAATATTACATGAAAATACATCATTTGATAAAACCTTCAAGTTCTTTAAATAGATGCCCATTTGAATTTTATATAATTCATCTCATCATTATAGATCTAGGATATCCTAGACGATCATGTCAAAGTACGAACGTATTGGAGTTAATCTTCTGATCTACTATAGAATGCGCCTTAGCACTAATTTTTACCCATTATAATCTAGGAGATAAAGTAAGGAACTTTCAATAACATATGTCTGCTCAGAGATTGTTGATGATTCAAAGATATTCAAGATTCATCTCATCAGTTATCCTAATATGAAAACCATTTTCACAGATATCTTTAAAACTTAACAAGTTTCTCTGAGACTTAGAAAAAATATAACATTATTTATGATGAGTTTAATTTGAATAGGCAATATTATAATGTCCTTTTTGAATTAACTTGATACTATTAGAAATCGTAGTAACATTTAAGAAACAAATTGGGTTTTGACCCTAGGAAATTTCCTAAGCTTTGAGCTTATTATAATTTTGATGACATAACCATACAAGTCATATAGTGTGGGTATGGATCAGGTGACCCTAGTCGTTGGGTGTCCAATGAATGGTGCTTGGGTTTTCGATCTTGGTTAAGACTTGGTGGCACGATTCATTAGGGGTGGTGACTAGTTATTAGGATAGGTTAGTATTAGTGGCTCACTAAGAGCCGTAAGGATAGGTTAGGAGTTGTAGGGTTGAGTCGTATGTTTTCCAGTGTCTAATCTCTTGGGTTATGTCTTAGATATGACTAGACCATACGAGTCATATGGTCTAGTAATGAGTAGATTCATGGGTCATATGATGGATAGTGTATGGATGTTCAACTCACTGTCTTGATGATGACTTAAGGGTATGAGTCATATGTTGAGGTCATGAGTCAAGGGCGTCAACTCGTAACCACCTGGGACATTTTTTTTTACATTTTAAGATGGGGCACTTTGGACATTTTCCATACAAAACCCTTAAGACCCTACACCCCTTTAACACTCTTTGGTCATTCACTCCATATTTTACAAGATTAAACATCCTCTTTACTCTCTCAAAATCCTCTCAAGCAAAATTGACTAGGGTTTCTCCAAAGTGGTCATTTAAGGGATTAAAATTAATTTCTCTTCATGAATCTTTGTAATTTAGGCATGTGACTCTTCCCTCATTGTTAGTTTACTAAAAACATATGTTTAGAGAATTGTTCATGAATTTTTAATGGTGGTTTTGAAATCAAGGTTGAGGGGTTTGAATGTATATCATCGAATATTGTTTTATATGGTTTAAATTGTGATTATGCATGTTTTAATTATGATTTTGCACATGTGGGTGCATGGGAATGGTGATTTAATTGAGGGGTTGTGGTTGATACTCAAATTTGATAATTTTGGCTTTTATAATAGCATGCCCTCAAGCTGTTTATAAAATTGTCAGTGAGACCACGTATACTTGCGTGCGCACTTAAGCGCAACAAATAACAAGAAAATTATGTTGAATTTATGAATGATAGTACAATAGCAAGATTGCATGAGAGTTATGGAAGTGATAGATGCGGTGGATGATGATACGATCATAATTGATGTGGCTATTAAGGAAATATTAGGGGTAGAAGCCTTAGCCATAGTAATCATGAACTTTGAGAGCGATGGAGTAACTGAATATGATGAGATAGTTCATGCCCTACATGGCATAGGCTCTTATAAGTATCCCCCAAAGAAGCTCGATCTTGACCTGAAGAATAGAACCACACCTCCTGCAAGACCATCGATTGAAGAATCACTAGTATTGGAACTGAATACACTACTAGTGATTATTGCAGCAGATTTGGAAGACGCATTGGTGAAGGCTTTGATATACGTATTATGCAAGTTTAATAAGGCATTGCATAGACCATTTATAACATTGTGGGGATCCCACTTAGTATATGCACACATAAGATACAACTTGAGGCATACAAATTCCCAGTATTGAGCATCTGAGATGACTAAACTCTTCTATGCAAGAAGTGGTGAAAAAGGAGATAATTAAATAATTAGATGCTGGGGTGGTCTTTCCTATTATAGATATTAGGGGTGGGTTAGCCCGGTTCAATGCATATCAAAGAAATGGGGAATTATCATGGTTCTAAATGAAAAAAATGATTAGTACCAATGAGGATAGTGATGGGATAGAGAGTATGCATGGATTATAGAAAGCTAAATAAATCAACTCAGAAAGACCACTTTCCAATGAAATTCATGGACTAGATGCTGGACAGGCGTGCCGGAAGGGGTTGGTACAATTTTCTTGATAGTTATTCTATATACTATCAAATCATGATTGTTCCCTAGGACCAAGAAAAGTCAGCCTTTACTTGCCCCTATACGACCTTTGTATTTAAATGGATGATGTTTGGACTTTGCAATGCACCTACCACTTTTTAGAGATGTATAATATCCATATTCTCTAACATAGTGGAAGATACAATTGAGGTATTCATGGATGACTTGTTAGTAGTCGGAGATTCTTTTGATAATTTCCTAGACCATCTAGCCAGGGCACTATAGAGATATGAAGATGCTAAATTGGAAAAAATGTCACTTCATGGTGAAATAAGGTATGGTACTAGGGAATAAGATCTCCAAACATAAAATTAAGGTGAACAAAGTGAAGATAGAAGTGATTGAGAAATTGCCTCCACTAGTGACAGTTAAAGGTATACGAAGCTTTTTGGATCATGCTGGTTTCTATAGAAGATTCATCAAGGACTTCTCTAAAATTTAATCCCCACTATTCAAAAATTTATAGAAGGAGGTTAAGTCATGTTTGATGACGAGTGTCTCAAGGCATTCAAATGCCTAAAGTAGCTGTTGATTTTGGCACCTATTATTGTATCACAAAACTGGTCTGCACCTTTTGGGGTAATGTGCGATGCAAATAGAGTGGCCTTGGATGCCATCCTTTTCCAAAAAAGAGAGAAGATTTTGTATCCCATTTATTATGTAAACAAATCTTTAAACCCCGCATAGAAAAATTACATTGTTACAGAGTAGGAGCTACATGCGCTGGTTTTTACGTTTGAGAAGTTTTGTTACTACTTGATTGGGACCAAGGAGATAGTTCATACTAACCATACAACATTGAGGTACTTTATGATGAAGAAAGATTCCAAACCACGACTAATTTATTGGGTACTCTTGCTGCAAGAGTTTGATTTTGAAGTCAAAAATCAAAAAGGGAAAGAGAATTAAGTCGCGGACCACTTATCCAGACTTGACTAAGAGACAAGCCATGAACTATGGAATGATCTTGATATAGATGATTATTTTCCAGATGTGTACGTGCTAGTAGCATCTCATTATCTGATTCCCTGGTTTGCAGAATTTGCCAACTACTTGGCAAGTGATCTTGTTCCATAGGATTTATCTTACCAACAACAACAAAGATTTATGCATGAGGTAAGGAAATTCTTTTAGGATGAACCATATTTTTTCAGGGTGTGTGTCGATGACATGATTCGAAGATGTATACAAAAGCTAAAGATGATGAGCATTCTAGAGGCTTGTCATTCATCACCTGTTGGGGGTTATCATAATGGTACACGGACAACCTATAAGATTTTATAATGTGGGTTTTATTGGCCTACAATCTATAAGGATTCTCATAATTTTACATAAGCCTGTGACTGATTCCAGCATCAAGGCAATATTTTACGATGCCATAAACTCCCTTTGACACTTATCTTGGAATTGGAGTTACTTGATATATGGGGATTGATTTCATGGGTCCGTTTTTGATCTCCTATGAAATAAAGTACATTTTGGTTGCAGTTTATTATATATCAAAATGGGTGAAGGTAGTTGCACTTTCGAACAATGAAGGAAGAAGTGTCACTATTTTTCTAAAGAGAAACATCTTTTTCAAATTTGGCACCCCTCATGCAATCATTAGTGGTGGTAGGTCTCACTTCTACAATTGGTTGTTTAAGGCCTTACTTGATACATACGGTATGCGGAATAGGGTGGAAACAACCCCACTATCCAAAGACTAGCGGGCAAGTGGAAGTCTCTAACAGAGAAATAAAGTCCATATTGGCAAAAGCTGTGAATGCCAATAGGACTGATTGGTCAAGAAAGCTTGATGATGCATTATAGACCTACCGGACAGTGTATAAAACTCCCATAGGTGCATATGGAAAAACATTTCATTTACCAGTTGAGATGGAGCATAAAGTACTTTGGGTATTAAAAAGGATAAATTTTCAATGGCATGATGCAAAATATTTGTGGCTGAGTAAAGTGAATGAGTTAGATGAATGTTGACTCCGTGCTTATAAGAACTCAATAATATACAAGAAAAGAATGAAGCTGTACCACGACATGCTTATAAAAAATAAAAAATATACAAGAAAAGGATGAAGCTGTACCATGACAAAAAGATAGTGAAGAGAATGTTCAAGCCAAATGATTCGGTCTTGTTGTACAACTCAAGACTACTCCTTTTTTTCTGGCAAGTTGAGGTCAAGATAGACCTGACCATTCACTGTGGTTAAGGTGTTCCCATATGGTGTGATTGAGGTAAAGTGTGATGGTGACACTTCATTTAAATTAAATGGGTGGCGTGTGAGACATTACATGGAAAACCTGAAAGAAGTTAGAGTTTGTGAAAAGACGGACCTTGACAAAGTCTGAGTAGTCAAGGGAGATGAATCTTGCCGCAAAAGTAAATCAAGCACTTCTTGGGATACAACCCAAGGTATTGTGTTGTTTGTATTCATATTGTGTGTTTAATGTCAGATCTTTGCATCTGCAGTGCCACAGGGATGTTCCTAACTCTCTAGTTTTGGTTTGAGGCATTAGGGACAATGCAAAATTTTATGTTGGGGGTGGGATTGGCTTGTGGGTCTTGATGTCCTCTTGGGATTTTTTTTCCGTGCCTCTTTTCTCCAGAGTTTTGTTCCAAGTAAAGCTGACATTTTAGGCGTATTGTGTTTTAGTTTCATGATGTTGTATGTAATTAGAAGATTTTGAGTAATTAGTATAGTAGTCAGATTTTGACTGATTTTTTAAAACCCTCCAAAATTTTGTGATTTAGAACTATGATTGATGTATATACTGTGAACCTTGTGGAACTTGTTATGGTATTAGTACTATGGACATGATAACCATTTGCTAACAATTATATGAATTGAATAGGTAGTAGTTGGTGATATTGACTCTGTGCTATGTGAGTGTGAGATATTACCTATTTCCCTTTGTATGTTGAATTCAAAACTTGTCTGGTTAGTCTTGCCTAGGTTGAAGGATAGTTGGTTAGGAAAGGATCATAGTCCATTTTTTATTTTAGTCCACTTTTAGCCTAAATGACCTTCCATGTGTGAATTGTATCCATTGATCCCTGTTTTTGAGCCTTATAGCCTATTTTTCTTGTTACACCTTTCACCATCCTATTTGTGTGACAATTTACCTATTTTGGCCCCGTTCCTCCTTAGACATTATGCGCCTCAACACAGGCAAAAAGCTTAAGTTGAGGGTGACTATCATTGGGGTGCATAGTGTAAAATAGGTATGAAGAAGGGTAAAATAAGAGAAAAAGCTAGTATGGTTGGGTGTGGTAGAGAATAAAAAGAAGAAAAAAATGAAAAATTATGAAAAAGTGAAAAAAATAAAATAAAAGACGACACCCAACCAATGTACAATAAAAGAATAAAAGAGAGAAATAAGGGTGGAATAAAAGAAAATTGTCTAGTATGTGATACCCCAAGGGTAGTATAGTGCTAAGGAGGCTTAGTAACTTTAAATGTCTATATATATCATACCAACCTCCAAGCTTACGTTACAAGTCGAGAAAAGTCCTATAGTGATCCTTACGTTATGGCATTTGACATACATTGATTGGAACTTCTTTGTTGAGTGTGAGTGTCTCTTGACTGTCCCTGCATTAACATGTATGATTTCAGATGAGCGAGTGAGACATTTTTGTTGTGAGTGCACTTGAGTCATATTGCCAGCTATTTACTTATCTCGGGTAGTGTAATTTGACATATGAAGGGTAGTATGTTTCTAAAGTAGTTGTCATACCTTGATTCTTGTATGCCACATAGTTGTGCTTTATATTCTTACACAGTTAGTTTTGAAAAGAGATATAGGAGGGCATGTTGTGATTTGAACTTAACATGATGACTGCTTTCCTTAAGTATCTTAGATGCTCCTATTTAAGCGTCATTTTTTTTGTTTCTTTGTTGCTTGAGGAAATGCAAACATTCTAAGTTGAGGGTGTTGATATGCCATAGAAATATATCACTATCAAAGCTTAAAATAAGGAAAATATACAAGTTTCTAATGCCTTTTTGTTGTATTTGATCTGTTTTGGGTATGTTTTACAGAAAACAATAATTTGAATGATAAGTTTGTGAAATTGGTGAAAAGGTGTTTTTGGTTACTTTTGGAGAAATTATGGATGATTGGGATGTTTTTCGGCTTGATCGTGATCAAAACATGTTAGAGAATGGAAAAAGAGCTGAAAAATTGACTCCCGACACCTACTAAGTTGACCCACGGACCTCAGGTAGGACCTATGGACCGAAGGTACACAAAGCGTGTACCATAAGTCCAAAACCCAAGAGCTAACTTGCAGGAAAATTTCAATACGGTACCTTTTCTTGAAAGCAGACCGTATGTACAACCTGCGACCGACACCAAACCATGGGTATGGGAAGTAGGTAGCCACTGACCCTAATTTCTCTTATTCTATTTGGGTTTGGTTTTTGGGGATTTCTCTTATACTATAAATACCCTTTATGCACTTTTTAGTAGAAGTTCGACACTCTTAACACTTAGAAACATATTTTGATTTCAAGATCCATCTTTGATCTTGGGATTTCATTCTATTGACTTTGCTTTATTATTTATTTTACGGTTATGGGTTTTCTTTCATATTATCATTGTGATTATATCTTTTCTTTCCAACATGAATGTTATTGATTTCTTCACAATCATAAGCGGCTAAAAGTTATAGCTAGGGTTATGGAAAGCCTAACAAATTTACAAAGTAGAGGAAGTGCAATTGTTGATAGGAACTAATACCCATGGCATGCATTGCTTTATCTTTATTATAGTAGTTGTCTTAGCGGTTGTAATCTTTATGATCCCGCCTAGATATTACTACTTGCTCTAATGAAGGTGTAGTAACTAGGAAAAAATAAAGACAACAATAATTAGGGAAGTTAATAGTCGATTCGTTGTAGCACAACGGTATATGTGAATAATTATTATCTTTCATATAATAACTTGAGACTCAAAAGGTGATAGTTAACTAGGATCAGGGTAAGAGTTAGTAACACGACACTCTGAAAATCAATAGGTAAAAGGTGAAATCCTTCCGCTCGCCCAACAGACTGTAGGAGGTATATAATTTATCAGTTCTGCATGCAAGGTATTAAGTTGGTTCAACAACGTACCTAAACCTATGGAGTTGAGATGCCACGGGGAAACACAATCCTAGTGTTCACCCATAATTGATTTCAACCAGAGTTAATATTATTAGTTGCTCGAGATTACAACAAACAAATCCCCCAATTTACTTTCCAGTATTGCTTATAGAATACAACTATTAATAACTACAAACCATATGGTTATTCATTTTGTTTTGAAATGAAGACATTATATTATCTTGATCCTTGAGTTATATGCTAGCGTTCACTACACTAACTGTCTTCGAACGTTGTAGCTCTATGCGATGTAGGAACCATACATACTACCATTCCTCCTACTCAGTGACTTGGATTCGGGGACAACTTTAAGTCAGTTTGAAGTGGTAAGCCTTCATACTCTGGAAGACCCCATTTCATGATATAGACTTCTTTTCATGATTGTTATTTCTTTGGTTTTGGTTTTGGCCATGGTCAGGGGCATGTCCCGACCAAATATTCTTTAATTCTAGTTAGAGGATTTGTTGGACTACTATGGGCATGGGCAGTGTTGGTATTAATATTAGTATTGGTATTAGTATTGGCATTGGTATTGGTATTAGTTGGATATTTGTTTGTGACTATTTGGTTATGGCTACAGACTTACTTTATTATCTTTAGATTTTTATTATTTTATATTATTATATGTTTGGAATCATCCGACATGGGGTGTAGGGTGGTTAATGGTGGAGTATTAGGGGTGGTCTCCGATCTTGGGTGGGCTTGAGACACCAATACGACTACGCCCTGGTTTGATTCGTGTCAAATTAGTATCAGAGCCTTAGGTTTATAGTCAATCGGGAGTCCACAAAGAAGTATCGAGTAGAGTCTCTTTTAAGGGTGTGTAGCATACCACACTTATAAAGGAGAGACTACGAGGAATTTAGGAATTTTTTCTTTCTTGTGTTCTATTTTTTAGCTATAGAGTCTAAGGTCCGAATATCTTCTCTAATACCCGTTTGTTTGTTTTTCTGATCATGCCTCGTAGATGATCTGATGTTCACCGAAACTCTTCTATCCTACATGAGGAAAATATTAATAGGACACGTCCTAATTATAAGGTCTAGACTCGGTCTAGGGGTATAGTTCTTAATTATCCTCCTACAATTCCATCTGTCCCCTTTAGTCCTTCTCGATCTCCTCTAGATGATGTGATGAATACTGAGTTTTGTCAGTATATTCATATGTTGGCATAGTTGGTAGCTTTTCAGGTTGATTATGGTGCTTCTGTTACTCCATCTTTTGAGGAGGCAAGGGTTATCCAATTTATGAGGTTGAACCCTTCAACCTTTACTGGTGTTAGGGTTGAGGAGGATCCCAATGTTTTCTAGATAAGATGGAAAAGATCTTTCACATTATGCATGATACTAACGTAGAGTGTATGTAATTTACTACCTACCAGCTGAAAGACATAGCCTACTAATGGTATGAGGAATAGGAACAGTCTAGGGGCAACGATGCTGAGTCAGCCTTGTGGGATAATTTCTCTAGTGCTTTTCTAGACCGTTTCTTTCCTCAATAGTTAAAGGAAGCAAAGGCAAAAGAGTTTGTTAAAGTGAAGCAAGGTAAGATGTCAGTCCAGAAGTATGCCTTGAAGTTTCACCAAGTGTCTCAGTATGCTTCGAAGTTGGTTTCTAGCTCGAGGGATAGGATGTGAAAGTTTCCTTTTGGATTGGAACCAGCTCTATGCTTTGACTACCCGTCAGGAGTCTGAGGTATCTCCTGATGTCTTTGTTGGTGTGTTAAAACTCTTTTCCCGTAATGTGTACTATTTACTTAATCCGGGTTGCACTCTTTCCTATGTGACCCCATTTATAGTTATGCATTTTGGTTTTGGTCCCGAGTGTATTTTGAATTTTTCTTCTATTTCTACCCAGTGGGTGACTCTGTGGTAGTTAGAAGAGTCTATAGGGGTTGTGGTATGTGTGGGAGGTCGGAAGACTTTGGTTAATCTATTTGAGTTAGACATGGTTAATTTCAATATCATATTAGGGATGGATTAGTTGCACTTGCTCTATGATTCTTTAGATTGTCGGACCCATAAAGTCATCTTTAAACTCACTAATGAGTCAGTTATTGAGTGGAAGGGTGGCTCCCTAGCTCCTAAGGGGGGTTCATATCATATATTAGAGTTTGGAGGTTAATTTCCAAGGGGTGACTATATCATTTGGTTCAAGTTAAAGATTTTAACTTGGAGATTCCTTCTTTACATTCCATACCAATGGTGAATGAATTTCTTGAGGTCTTCCCTGACGAACTTTCTGGTATCCCTCTCGATAGGGAGATTGATTTTGGGATAGATCTTGTTCTGAACACTCGCCCTATCTCTATTCCCCCATATAGAATAGCTCTGAGTTAAATGAGCTTAAGGATCAATTAAAGGATGTTTTAGACAAGGGTTCATCTTTCTTAGTGTGTCTCTATAGGGTGCACCTATTTTATTCATGCATAAGAAAGATGGTTCCCTTCAGATGTGTATTGATTACCGACAATTGAATAAGGTGATGAAAAAAAATAAGTACCCTCTTCTGAGGATTGATGATTTGTTTGACCAACTTCAGGGTGCTAATTATTTTTCTCCAAGATTGATCTTCGATTTGAGTATCATCATCTAAAGATTAGGGAGGTAGATATTCCTAAGACTTCATTCCATACCCAATATGGGCATTTTGAGTACCTGGTTATGTCTTTTAGGTTGACTAATGCCCCGACGACATTCATGGACTTGGTGAATAAAGTCTTTTGTTAGGTTTTGGATTTGTTCATCATTATGTTCATACACGATATTCTAGTGTATTCAAAGAGTGAGGTAGATCATGTTGATCACCTTCGTATTATATTACAGACATTGAAAGAGCAACAGTTGCATGCCAAATTTTCAAAATTTAAATTCTGGTAGAATATTGTCACTTTTCTTGGTCATGTCATCTCTAGTGAAGGGATTTTAGTGGATCCACAGAAAGTTGTAGTAGTTAAGAAGTGGCCAAGTCCCACGACTCCAATGGATATTCAGAGCTTCTTCAATTTAGATGGTTACTACAGGAGGTTTATGGAAAGTTTTTCGACTATAGCTACCCTATTGAGTAAGTTGACTTAGAAGAAGGTAAAGTTCTTGTGATCTAATTTCGTGAAGGTAGTTTTGAGAAACTGAAAGATAAGATGACTTTGGCTCTGGACTTGTCTTTGCCTGAAGGCACTAATGGTTGTGTGGTCAATTGTGATGTGTCTCGTGTAAGGCTTGGTTGCATGTTGATGCAGCATGGCAAGGTGATAACTCAGGCCTTTAGATAGTTGAAGGTGCATGAGAAGAATTATGCAGCTCATGACTTGTAGCTTTTGGATGTGGTGTTGGCATTAAAAATCTGGCATCATATTTATATGGAGTCTATGTGGATATATTTACTGATCATAAGAGTCTGCAATATGTGTTTACTCAGAAAGAGCTTAACCTCAGGCAAAGGAGATGGCTTGATCTAATCAAGGATTACAACATGTGTCCTTACTACTATCCAGGTAAATCTAACATGGTTGTTGATGCTCTTGGTAGGTTATCTATAGAAAGTCTAGCTCATATGGATGAAGGAAAGCGAAAACTAGTAAAGGATGTTCACCATTTGGCTAACCTTGGAGTTTGCCTCTTAGACTTTGAAGATGGTGGTGTGTTTGCTTTTGAGGTGGCAAAGTCGTCCATGGGTGCTGAGGTAAAAGAGACAAGTGTTAGATCTTCCTTTGATGAGGATAAAGGTTGATGTAGGTAGGTAGAAAGTAATGGCTTTCGAGGTTAATAGTGATGGTACCCTATGGTACCAAGGGAGATTGTGCGTTTTAGATATGGATAGATTGCGAGAGAAGATCTTGGCTGAGGTAAATGATTTACGCTATGCCATTCATCCTGGTTTAATAAAAATGTATCATGACCTTAAAGAGATGTACTGGTGGAACAATATGAAGCAGGATATGGCTAACTATTTGGCTAAGTTCATGGTGTGCCAACAAGTGAAAGTTGAGCACATGAGGCCTGAAGGGTTGTATCAAGAAATTGAGTTGCCTGTGAGGAAGTGGGAAGTGATCAACATAGATTTCATTACCGATATTCCTTGATCTCAAAATTAGTTTGACTCAGTTTGGATCATCATCAATAGGATGACGAAGTCTGCTTATTTCTTTCCAGTGAGGACAAAATTTTTGACAGAGGATTATGCAAGGTTGTACCTCCAAGATATTGTGAAGTTGCATGGGATACCTACTTCTATTATCACGGATCATAGTACGCGGTTTTCATTGCACTTTTGGTGGTCATTTTAGAAAGTTTTAGGGACCAAGGTAAGTCTTAGTACTGCTTTCCACCTACAGTCGGATGGGAAAGTATAAAGGACTATTCAGACATTGAAAGATATGCTTCATGTTTGCGTGATTGACTGGTGGTAGTTGGGTTAAGTATTTGCCTCTTATAAAGTTTGCATATAATAATAGCTACCACTCTAGAATTGGGATGGCCCGTTTGAGGCCTAGTATGGTAGGAGGTATAGGTCTCCTATTGGGTGGTTCGAGGTTGGTAAGGTGGGGATGTTTGACCCAGATTTGGTACACCAAGCTATGAAAAAGGTGAAGTTGATTCGGGATAGACTTAAAGCTTCCCAAAGTCGCCAGAAGTCATATAGATATGAGGAGTAAAAAGTTAGAGTTTGAGGTTGGGGATAGGGTATTCATAAAGGAGTCTCCCGTGAAGGGAGTAATGCGGTTCGGTAAGAAGGGGAAGCCCAGTCCTCAATATGTTGGTCCGTACTTGGTTTTAAAAAAGGTTTGGCAATGTTCCATATAAGTTGAAGTTTCCTTCTAGTTTGAGCTCCATTTACTCGGTGTTCCAAGTTTCTATGTTGAAGAAGTGTGTGGGTGATTCATCGAAAATTGTGCCTATCAAGGATATTGGTATTTCAGATTCTCTATCTTATGAGGAGGTCCCGGTTGAGATCTTGGATCGGCAGGTTCATCAGTTGCGGATCAAGGACATCGCTTCGGTAAAGGTTATATGGAGGAACCACAAGGTGGAAGAGGCTACATGAGAAGATGAAGAGGACATGAAGTCCAAATATCCATTCCTATTTCCCTTTCCAGAAAATCGTGCTTGAGGTATGTGTTGATCTTAACATCTTTGTTTTCTGTCTTTGCTAAAGGTAGATTGTAAATTCCTTAGTAATCTGTTTTCTATCTTAAAGGTAAGCATAAAATGTTTTGGGGTTTAATCGTGCCAGTCGTAGCCTTGTCCCATCATTCGAGGATGAATGATCCAAGTGGGGGAGAATCAAAACACCCTGGGTTTTGACCCTTGCAAATTTCCTAAGCTTTGAGCTCACTGCCCTGTTGACTACTTAACCATATGAGTCGTATGGTGTGAGTACAGGTCAGGTGACCCTAGACATTAGGTGTCTAGTGGATGATGGTTGGGTTTTTGGTCTTGGTAACAACTTGGTGGTACAAGTCATTAGGATGATCCTTAATCAAATCAATAACTTAGTAGCTTGACTTGGCTCTGAGTACGAGTGATTTATTAAGAGCCGTGAGGATAGGTTACGAATTGTAGGGTTGAGTCGTATGTTGCCCAGGGTCCAATCCCTTGGGTTCTGTCTTGGATACAACTAGAACATAAGAGTTGCATGGTCTGGTAATGAGTGGGGTCATGGGATCGTATGGTGGACAGTGTATGGGTGTTCAACTTGTAGACACGTGATTTTGACCCTCCCCGAGTTTTAACCTATTTTTCGGCATTAAATATTTATATTTTTTTCAATATTTATTTTAGCTCTTATTTCATTTTTTATATGTTTTATTTGAAAATAACCAAATAAAGTTACATTTTAGGATATTTTATGGTTATTTTATTGTTATATTTATTTTTAAAATAATATAAAAAATTTTAAAAAATATATTTCTATTTTAATTTTAATAAATAAGTTAGTAGTTTTTGTATCCTCTTAACTATATTAATTTAGGCTATTTATAAACTTTCATTATATTTTTCTTAAATTAAAATTAATTAGTAAATATTCTTTTATTATTATTATTATTATTATTATTATTATTTATTTATTTTAAATTTTCACACAAAAGGATAATTATCCTAATAAAACTACCCTCAACTTTTCCACCGATTTGACATATCCCATTCTCCCTCAACTACCCCCCACATTCCCTTTTTTAAGGGGAACTACTCAACTCCCCAAGGCAGAAGTTACGTATATTGAGAGAAAGACAGAGTGAACATCAGACAAACAGAAAAAAGAAGAACACAAAAAAATCAAACATAGAGAAAAAGAGAGAAAAGAGTGTGAAGTTGAATTCAGGTTTACGTTCGAGTTGTCGGTGATGAGTTCGTGTTTTCTTCTACCTAACTTATCACACAGGTTCCTATTTGATCTTATGTTATTTAATGTATAAATTTTATTAAGAACCAAAACATGAATGAAGTTGTTTAAATAATTTCTTGTATTATTCAGTATGTGCTATCGATTTATTATGTGATCTGTTCATTACTATGTGTTGTATATTTGGGTTACTGAGTATTTATATATTTATACATCAATTAGAATTTAACACATATTTTTGTCTGCCTATGTTGTCGGATTTTTGATTGAGCACTCCATGTTTTACGCTACAGTAAACACACTATTCTATTTCAATATACATTCACGTACCATTTTTCTCTCACAATACAGTTCACACAGACACACACTGTTACACACAACAAACATACATAATACATAGACTACAACACACAGCCACACGCGAGAAGGGGGAGAAACAGCGAAAGAAAAGAGGGAGATTGAAAGGTAAAACTAGATAATGAAGCAAACGATAAAGAAAAATTGAGAGGATCAACAAGGAGGACGAAAAATAGTAAAGCGGGTGAAAATAAGAAAGAGAGTGAAAGGAAAGGGCGAGAAAGGCGAGAAACAAGCAGCCCCGCCTCTATTACTATTTCGAAGACTGGATTATTCACTGAAAAATGACAAAAACCCACCAAAGAACATCCCAGAACCCACATCTTCAAAAGTCCGACCAAAATTAGTGACCAACTAACCCCAAAAAACCCCATCTCTTTTTTGGTGAATCACCATTAGAAACTCACGAAAAATGTCACACCAGCCAGCAACCGCCACCGTGCCGCCCTTTCTCCCACCCCTATCACACCATGGCAGTCTATATTTGGCCAGATTTTGACCATCCAGTTGTGATCCGGCATCCACCACTGCCACCGATGAGCACTCGACGGCCACTGCTCCATTACCATACAACCATTCCCCTCCCCATTTTTCTATCAAAATTTACCACCACCCGCTTATATTTTTATTTTTCGTGTCCACATCTCTCTCTGTACATATACATATGTGATAATAATCCTATATAATTTCCTTAATATATTATTTTACTCCATAATTTTTATTCATTTAATGATTTGATTATTTGATGTTATGATACTATACTATAACTGTCCAGCTTTTTTATTAAGAAAGTAACGATAATTCAATTGAATATGGCTTTAATTGGTATAGAACAAAATAGTTATCTTATCCATCCACCCTTACATATTAATTAAGAGATTTTGTTGGGCCTGATTCGATATGTAAGCCTATTCGTTAATTAATGTGAAAATGAACGAGACGAGTTGTAATTTTGTTCAAGACCCATCATAATTCAATAAAGAGAGAGATAAAAAATAAAAATAGATAAGATAAAATTGTAACGAGTTCATAAACGATGAACCAACACCTTTAACGCTAGGCAAATTTTAAGCACGTTTAAAATATTTGTCTCAATTTAGAATGCGACATACTCATTTTTTTGAGATATTTTAAAATAGTTCAAGCTATGCAATAATTCACCTTGGAAAAGATTTTTTTTAATTATTTTTTACTAGTTTAGTACAAGAGGTATTCACAGATATTCGGTATAATAAAAGTGAGCTAATTTAGGCCTTAAACTAATTTATCAAAATACTTTAAGTCAAGATAAGTCAATAAAAGTGACTGTGCTAGAACCACAGGACTCGAGGGGTGCCTCATACCTTCCTATCGATCAACTGAATTTCTTATCGATTTTCTATTTTTGCAGAGCAAAATAAAAAGTCATTTTCTTTGACTAGGAATTCAAAAAGAGACTTGGAACACCATAACTCAATTCCAAATGATGACTATAAAAATGATAAAAATAATTTCTATTCAAAACTGTCACTTTAATTATAAAAATTCTTCGACTTTAACCCTCGAGCGAAAAAGGGGTGTGACATCTCTGGCGACTTTGCTTGGGAATAACCAGAATTCAAGCTTTTAATATTGAATTTTACTTACTTTAATTATTTTGATATTGTGTTTTTGGCCCTAATGTGCTTCTTGTTACTCATTTATCACTTTGACATTGTTGAATTGTATTATAAATTATCTTCTTTTGCGCACCTCCATTGAGTCTCTAAAAAAAGGATAGAAGGAATGCAACGTATGTATCCTACTTTTTTCTTGAGATAGCCAGAGTGTTAAGGAACCTGGTGAAAGATTATTAGTCACACATGTTAGGCTGGGTTTGGATCAACAATGAAGGCGAAATACGCTGCTACCGAAAAAGTTATTCCTCCCCAACTCGAGTGTCTACCGAAAAAGTTATTCCTCCCCAACTCGAGTGTGCATTAGACTTAACGGGACTCAACACAGTGGCCAGGTCTGTCTAGGACAGGTGTCCTTCTTTATAATGACCAATATGTGCATCCTATGTGCTCTTTGACATTTATTCAAAAGACCTATTTGATTGTTGTCTGGCTTTAGGAAACTTAGTGAAACATAAGAGAAAATCTTGTCCTCTAAATTTAATAACTATTTACTAAGAAAAATGAAATTTTTGGAAATAAAAATAAATTTTATGATCTTACAAACTATGCATACCTGATTCTTATTGTGATGAGATACGTAGGCAGCCCTTCATGGGTTTGGTGATCTTTAAAAAAAGATTGTCTTTCCTTCTAAACAAAAAAAAAGAGTTTTGATCCTTATATAAAAAGAAATTAATTTATTTTTGAAAATAAAAAATGTGTTTTTTATCATTATTAATAAATTCAAAAAAATTCTTTCTCATTATTCAAACAAAAAAACACGTTTCTTCATATCTCCAGTTTTACGAACTATGCAGACCTGATTCTTACCTTGATGAGATACGTAGGCAACCCTTATTGGGTTCGGTGATATTCTTAAGAAAAGTTTTGAAAATATTAAACACCGATCCATTCATTACTACCAAAGTAAAAATAATATTTAGGTGGTTGGTTTGTGGCTAAATTGGCATCTCACCCACACAAAACCAAGTCCAAAGAACAGGCAAGATGACCCACAAAAAATGATATGAGTTGGTGTAGACTTCTAGAAATGAGGAATAAGAAGAAATGGCCTGAAAAGTGAGAAATTTAGAGCAAAATATGAGAAACATGCAAATATTGGGAGAAAAAAAAGAGTTCCTTTCAAGAATTTGTACATGTTTTACAATGTTCACTTGTCTTTAGAGTACAAAACATCAAATTTGGACATGTAAAAGGGTCATGGTGATCCTTTGGATCATTTGAAAAGGTTTTATAATCAATTAAGAGGAGTAGGGGAGAGAGAAACTATTGACAACTTACTTTGGAGAGAGTTTATTGGTGATAAATTTAGAATGGTTGGGCCCAAAAATAAAAAAAAATGATTTAGCAATGATTGTTGAGACTCCATTAAGACCGACGTGCAAATCAGTGGCTAGAATATTAAGTTTGACAATTTGGAAGTCACTCTGCTCCCATAAGGAAGGAGTTTTGGTAGCCTATTTCATTTTTCTTTTTGATACCCGAATTATTTTAGGGTTGTGTTTAGGATCTATATTGTCTTATTTTATTATCATTTTTGTTCAAAACCTTCTATCTTTCTATCAATAAATGTGTGTCCCTTTTATTTTTATTTTTGAATATATATTATTTGATTATCTTTCTTTTATTTAGAGAGCTCTTTCTATGGTGGTTCTAGTGATGTGATATGTATGTTGGATTCACATACTGATCTTTAAATCCAATCTAATCCTAAAACATAGAGCCAAGAAGTTAAATTTAAAAAAACATATAAGAAAATAAGTAAAGTGATTAGGTATTTGGGGACCTAGTTACAGCTTCACTTGAATACATTGATGCAATCACTTTACGAATAAAAAAATGAATTGATCATCATATAGAAGATCCAATTCAAGCATTTTAAATAGGATCAATCAAAGAAAGTTAGCTCCAAAGGAGCATGAGTCATCCATTGAGAGTAAAATACAATATAAGTAGACCCGTATGTTTCACAAGATTGAAAGAAGTGATGCACCTGCATGTGCTTAGTCACAATTAATGTTGGAAAAGATGCGTATGATTTTTATGTTCCACTCCCAAATTGCATGTTATGTACTTGAATTTTTAAGGATTGATATAACTAAGGAATATCATTATGTTACCTAAATGTTGTATCATCCTTTGTTACCCCTTTTGAGATTTAGTTTTATTTTCTTTCGTACCCCTCTTTTGAAATCAAAATAGATTTTGGAAAAAATTAAAAAAAAAAAAAAGAAAAAGAAAAGTGTCAAGAAAGAGAAATAGAGTAAAAAAATCTAAAAAGGAGAAAAGTCGAAAAGAAGAAGTCAAAAAAAAAGAAAAAATCAAGCAAAAGAACAAGATGTCTGAACTACGTCTAACCTGATTCTTGCTATGACAAGATACGTAGGCAGCCCTACTCTGGGGTTCGGTCCAACCAAGTAAAAATTTAAGTTACTCAGTATAAAATAAAACTGAGGTAAAAGTTATTTTCTGTATGAGTCAATTCCAAATGTTGTAAATCTCACCCAGTGTCATTGTAAATTTTTTTAGCCTCTCGCCGCCCTTTCTTTCTAACCTTATCCAATGGACAAATTACAACCAAATAAAGACCTTCAGATCAATCTTTGAGAATGTCAAGGCTAAACATATTATGGGTGCATGATGTTTCATATTTTGGGCATTGTTTTCCTTCAGTTAAAAAATTAAAAATGATAATGAGAGAGTTTTATTGGTGAAAACCCTCTTGGGCACCATAAGACGGTGATGAGTTATGAGATCAATAAAAATAAGAGAATCTTATGAGTGAAAATCCTCATGGGTACCAAAGACAACGATGAATTGAGAAAATAATGAAAATGATATAGGCTCATTGGCGAAAATCCATTGAGGTGCCACTAGCCTAAGGAGGATTGTAACCTAGAGGGAACATATTCAAGAATGACTACATTTCCAATTCAAATGAGTGAGCAAAAGTTTATAATGATTAGTATGGGTAGATCAGGTTGTTTAATTTAAAATGCATGTCATAATCACTAGAATCAGCTGGCACACTCAGATAAGTTTTTTTTCATCATCTTTGAAAAAGGGATATCTATTGTCTTTTTCTTTTCTTTGTACATATTTTTTGTGTGTTTGTTGTCAAATGAAAAATAATTATCATCATTTTTTTCCTTGGATATTTAAGTCAAATTTATGTCAAGACAAGTGAGAATGAACCCCAAAACTTTCTACCAACTCCCTCAATTGCACAAAGCGAGACAAAGGGACGATGCACAAAGTTAACATGTTTCAAAATAAAGTAAGGTATTTAAGAATGCCTGTTATCTAGAAGTTTTTGGACTCATAGAAATATATAAGGTGAATTAGAATTTAAACCTAGAGGCATCATGCAAGGGAAATATGATTTGAGTTAAATACTTTCTATAGCTAGAATTTGGGGCCAAAAGTATGACAAGTCAACGATACCGATCAATAATTTAAAATGGAGCAGAGCATGACAAGTGCAAGAGTGGTCGCCTTATTAGCCAAGAAACACAAATCAACCACCGTATTTTTAAATTAACAAGTTTTCTTTGTATGAAACAAAAACACATGTTACCTTCAAATCAAGGACTTCAAAGCTTAAATATCAAAAGGTGCAAATCCCTACTTATGCAAATGCAAGAGGTGGTATTGATAATTAAGTTTGATAATCACAATCATGATAAAAACTCATCATATTATACACCCGAGAGACGCACTTCCTTATTCGGGTATTTCAGTTTTCATTGACTAGGTGACACACTTCCTAACTATAACCTTCACTCCTCGAAAACGCACTTTCTAGTCGGGTCATTTCATTTTACTCCTAGGAGATTCACTTCCTAGTTTGAATAATTCAAGTTTTATTTGTTAGGTGACATGCTTCCTAACTTGAATCTTTACTCCTAGAAGACGCACTTTCTAGTCGACTCCTTACATTTAAACCCTAGGAGACGCACTTTCTAGATTGAAGAATTTAAGTTAGATGTGTTAGGCGACGCACTTTATAACTCAAATATTCACACCTAGAAGATGTACTTTGTAGTTGAGTCCTTCTATTTAACCCTTATGATACGCACTTCCCTATCTAGGTATGTCAGTCTTCATATGTTACACTCCTAGAAAATAAACTTTATAGTCAATTCATTTTATTTAACCCCTAGGATACACACTTCCTTATTTGGGTAATTTAAGTTTAATGTATTAGGTGACATATTTTCTAACTTGAACCTTCACTCCTAGAAGATGCACTTTCTAATCGAGTCATTTTGTTTAACCCCTAGGAGACGCACTTCCTTATTTAGGTAATTTAATTTTAATGTGCTAGGTAACACATTTCCTAACTTGATCCTTCACTCCTAGAAGACGCACTTTCTAGTCAAGTCATTTCATTTAAGCCCTAGGAGGCTCACTTTCTTGTTTGGGTAATTTAAGTTTCATCTGTTAGGTGACGCACATCCTAAATTGAACCTTCAATCCTAGAAGACACACTTTCTAGTTGAGTCATTCCATTTAACCCCTAGGAGACACACTTCCTTATCTGGGTAATTCAAGTTTTATTTTCAGAAGAACACATTCTAATTTGAGCCTTGACTTCTAAAAGACACACTTTCTAGTTAGAGTCCTCTATGTTATATCGTAGGAAATGCACTTCCTAATTTTGGTCATCAGTTTTACTCTAAAGAGATGCATTTCTTTATCAGAGCCTTGATTCACCCTTTTTACTATATTTTTCAAAAGTTGTGACTGATGACACTCACAAAATTTTCTAGTACAAACTGGGGAAATAATTTTGTTCTTGTTTATAGGACTTTAATTTTTGCTCAAGACCCTCCTGGATAATGAAAATTTATTTTATGCTCGGGACCATCATGAATAATAGGAATTTACTTTATGTTCAGGACCCTCTTGAATTTTTTTTATTTTTTTTTTGTGTTCAAGACCCTCCTGAAAAATGAAAATTTATTTTATGTTCAGGACACTTGAAAATAAGAATTTACTTTATCTTCAGGACCCTCCTAAAAAATGGAAATTTACTTTCTGCTCAGGGCCCTCCTGGATAATGGGAATTTACTTTCAGCTCAGGACCCTCCTGAATAATGAGAATTTACTTTATGCTTATGACCCTCCTAGCTAATGGGAATTTACTTTATGCTCAGGACCCTCCTGGATAATGAGAATTTATTTTATGCTATGGACCCTCCTAGATAATGAAAATTTACTTTTTGCTCAAGACCCTCCTGGATAATGGGAATTTACTTTCTACTCAGGACCCTTCTGGATAAGAAGAATTTAATTTCTGCCAGGACCCTCCTGGATAATGGGACTGAACTTTCTGCTCCGGATCCTCCTGGATAATGGAACTTTTCTTTTTTAGTTCACCTTTTACTTTAAGTTCAGGGACATGTTTGAAAAATCAGAAATAGCAAGTTAGAAGCCCGCCTAAAGAACAAGGTGAAGAAATAGCAAATCATTAGCTCGCTTGGAGAATTAGATAAAGAAATAGCAAGTTAGGAGCTCACTTGGAGAATACAGTGAAGATTATCAGTTACAAGTTCAGAAGCCCACCTGAAGAAAAAGGTGAAGATTTTCAAATTCAAGTCAGAATAAAGTGTGAAGAACAAGTCAATTTTCAATTTTCTCTCCAATACCAAGAATCAAAAGGGAGGAACATTTTATTTTTCAAAATTCAACTCAAAATAATGACTTCTTACCACTTGAGAAGTCATGAAGATTCAAGTCAAGATTATAGAAAAGCAACATAGATAGAATCTTTTACTTGTTTCTTTATTTTATTTTTTGTTATTCATTTGAATGTAAATGCAGAATGTCGTGAATTGGAGAATCAACGGAACCTGACTTGACCTCTAACTCATTGTCTCACTATTTTACCTTTTTGAACTACACGTGACCTGATTTCCTTATAACCTGGGATATATAGGCTATCAAAAATCATGACTCGATACTATTGTCTTTATCCTACCTTTTTGCATAATTGGAGGGCCAAAATTCTTTGCATGAAAACTCTCCGAGATTTCAAACAAGGAGGGACAAAATGTAGCCACGTGATTTTTGACCCTCCTCGAGTTTTAATCTATTTTTTGGCATTAAATATTTATATTTTTTCAATATTTATTTTAGCTCTTAATTCATTTTTATATTTTATTTGTAAATAAATAAATAAATTTATAGTTTGGGATATTTTATTTTTATTTTATTGTTATGTTTATTTTTAAAATAATACGAAAAATTTCAAAAAAATATATTTCTCTTTTAATTATAATAAATAAGTTAGCAGTTTTAGTATTCTCTTAATTATATTATTTTAGGCTATTTATAAACTTTCATTATATTATTATTTATTTTAAATTTTTGAAAAAGGATAATTATTCTAATAAACTACCCTCAACTTTTCCACTTATCTAACATATCCCATTTTTCCTCAACTACCCCCACATTCCCTTTTTAAGGGGAACTCCTCAAATCCCAAGGCAGAAGTTACGTATATTGAGAGAAAGACAGAGTGAAGTTCGGACATATAGAAAAAAGAGATCAACACTAAAATATCAAACATAGAAAAAAAGAGAGAAAAAAGTGTGAAGTTGAATTTTGGTTTACGTTCGAGTTGTCGGTGCCAAGTTCGTGTTTTATTCAACATAACTCATCACACATGTTCCTATTTGATCTTACGTTATTTATTGTATAAATTTTATTAAGAACCAAAACATGAATGAAATTGTTTAAATAATTTCATGTATTATTCAGTATGTGCTATCGATTTATTATGTGAATCTGTTCGTTTCTATGTGTTGTATATTTGGGTTATTGAGTATTTATATATTTATACATCAATTAAAATTTAACACATTTTTTTGTCAGCCTATGTTGTCAGATTTTTGATTGAGCACTCCATTTTTTTACACTACAATAAATACACTATTCTATTTCAATATACACTCACCTTTTCTCTCACAATATAGTTCACATAGATACACAATGTTACACATAACAAGCACACAGAATACAACAACATACAACTATATACGAGAAGGGGGAGAAACAGCGAAAGAAAAGAGGAAAATTAAAAGGAAAACTAGATAATAGAAAACAATGGTAAAGGAAAATTGAGAGGATGAATGGGGAGGACGGAAAACAGTAAAGCGAGTTAAAATCTAAAAGAAAGTAAAAGGAAAGCGTGAGGAAGGAGAGAAACAAGCAGCCCCTCCGCTGTTATTATTCCGGCGACCGGCTTCTTCGCCAAAAAATGGTAAACACCCACCCAAGAACAGCCCAGAACCCACCATCTTTAAAAGTCCAACAAAAATCATTGACCAACTACCCCAAAAAATTATCCTCGTCCCTTTTTCGGTGAATCCCCATCAGAAACTCGCCGGAAATGCCACTCCATCCAGCAGTTGTTGCCACATTGTCCTCTTCTCCCCTTATCCCACCCCTGTCATACCATGGCAGTATAGATCTGGCCGGATTTTGACCATTCGGTGCTGCTCCGACAAACACCACGGCCACAGATGAGCACTCGATGGACACTGCTCCATCACCATACAATCATTCCCCTCCTCATTTTTCATCGAAATTCACCACCACCCGCTTATATTTTTATTTTTCGTGTACACATCTCTCTCTTTACACACACACACACACACACACACATATATATATATATATATGTGTGTGATAATAATTCTATATAATTTCTTTAATACATTATTTTACTCCAGAATTTGTATTCATTTAATTATTTACTTGTTTGTTGTCATGAATACATACTATAATTGTCCATCTTGTTTATTGTGAAAGTAATAATAATTTGATTGAATATGGCTTCAATTGGTTTAGAACAAAATAGTTATCTAATTCGTCCACCTTTTCATATTAATTAATAGATTTTGTTGGGCCTGATTCGATATGTAAGTCTATTAGTTAATTAACATGAAAATGAACGAGACGAGTTATTATTTTTTTCAAGATCCATCATAATTTAACAAAAAAGAGAGAGCAAAAATAAAACTAGATAAGGTAAAATTGTTACAAGTTGGCAAGCGGCGAACCAACACCTTTAACGCTAGGAAAATTTTAAGCACGTTTAAAATATTCTCTCAATTTAGAATGCGGTGTACACATCTTTTTGAGATATTTTAAAATAATTCAAGGATGCAATAATGCACCTTGATAAATATTTTCTAAAGTTATTTTGTACTAATTTATTATAAGAGGTATAGACAGATATTCGGTATAATAAAAATGAGTGAATTTAGACCCTAACATAATTTTTCAAAATAGTTTAAATCAAGATAAGTCAATAAAATCAACAGTCTAGAACCATGAGACTCGAGGGGTTCCTCACACCTTTTTCTTGGTAAACAGAATTCCTTACCCACTCTTCTATTTTCGGAGACCAAAATAAAAAGTCATTTTATTTTGACTAGGGATTCAAAAAGGTGACTTGGAATGCCATAACTCAATTTCAAATGGCAACTCTAAAAATGATGAAAATAATTTCTATTCAAAACCGTCACTTTAATTGAAAAAATCTTTTGACTTCGACCCTCGAGCAAAAAGGGGTGTGACACAACTCACTGTCTTGATGACGAATCAAGGGTACGAGCCTTATGTTGTGGTCACAAGTCAAGGGGGTTGACTCATAACCACCTACGACATTATTTATAGTTTTAAGCGAAGGCACTTTGGACATTTTTCACTCAACACCCTTAAAATATAATACTTTTTGGTCATTCATTTCATACTTTACAAGATTAAGCATCCTTTTTACTCTCTTAAAATTCTCTTAAGAAAAATTGGCTAGGGTTTCTCCAAAGTGGTCATCCAAGGGCTTAAGGATCAATTTTTTTCCGTGAATCTTCGTAATTCAGGCATGTGACTTTTGCCTCATTATTATTTTAATAAAAACATATGTTTAAAGTAATGTTAATGAAATATTAATGGTGGTTTTGAAATCAAGGTTTAAGGGGTTTGAATGCATATCATTGAATATTAGTTTCTATAGTTTAAATTGTGATTATGCATGTTTTAATTATGGTTTGCACATGTGGGTGCATGAGAATGGTGATTTAATTTAGGGGTCATAGTTGAGCCCCAAATTTGATGATTTTGGCTTTGATAATGGCATACCCTCAACCTGTTTGTGAAATTGTCAATGAGAATGATTTTTTCACATAATTTGATTATTTTTAGAATCTTTGCATTGCATAAATGGTTAAAGAAACATGAATTGATTTTGGTTGGTTTCATATGGTTTTGGAAAGGCTTTGGTGGCTATGGTTTGATCATAAATGGTTGGTTTAATTAGAAACGAAGGAGTCTAATTTGGTTTAGTGGCATATATGACATAAGGTAATAGACTTGCAATCTCTAATTTTGATATGACGATTTCAACGGTTAATGCTTAATTAAAAGTGTCCTTGGTAAATTCTTTAAGAATGTGTAATTGATTTTAATATGGGCTTAAAGAGAGTGGTGTGGCAAATTACGTGGAAGGTGGAGGTCCCGAGAGGACCGACACTGGAAACTCATGTTTGCCGATGTGAGGGTGGTCTTAGTGACCTCGTGCATGATGACACACTTATATTTTAGGGGATGTACTTGTCTTTCCAGATTTTTCTCCGATCGTGTGGTTAACACACACTATGGCCCTTTAAACAGGGGGAGTTGAACCCATATAGCCCATGGGTGCCTTAACCCAGGTTAAAGTTTTTAACGTATGCTAAACCTTGTTATTTATCCCAGCAAGATATGTGTGTGTGTGTGTGAGAGAGAGAGAGACTGCATATGGTTATTAATTTGGTTTTGAAATAATGACATTATCTTATCTTTATCCTTGAGTTACATACTAACGTTCAGTCCGCTAATCGTCTTCGGGTGTTGTATCCCCATGCGATGCAGGAATCGGTCATACTACCATTCCTCCTACTCAGTGACTTGGATTCGGGGACAAATTTGAGTTAGATTGAAGTGGTGGTCTTTCATACTCCGGAAGATCAGATTTCATCCTATGGACTTCTTTTCATTATTGTTATTTCTTTGGTTTTGGTTATGGCTATGGTTGGGAGCATGTCTTGACCGAATATTTTTTTATTTTAGTTAGAGGTGTTGTCGGACTACTATGGGCATATGCGATGTCAGTATTAGTGTTAGCATTGGTACTGATATTGGTATTGGTTGGATATTTGGTTGTGACTGTTTGATTATGGGTATAGACTTACTTTATTGTCTTTAGATTTTTATTATTTATCTTGTTATATGTTCATAATTCATCCGACATGGGGTGTAGGATGGTTAGTGGTGGGGTATTGGGAGTATTCCCCGATCCTAGGTTGACTTGAGATACTCGACACCTGATTCGGATCGTGTCAATTTATCTTGCTCATGTTTAAATGAGATAAATATTTCTCGTCTTTGAATATAATAGATATTGTGACAAAATCAATAAAACAAATGTCTTCATAATTGGACAACTTGATTTAAGAATTATCCATCTCTTAAAATAGAATGACATACATACAAAGTAAAATACATATTAAATTTTGTACAAAGTGAAAGCTTTATTAAAAAATTATTAATCATCTTTTACTAAGGAATCAATAAAGTAATGTCCAATCCAAAATCTCACAATTTTTTCATATATCTAATGGACTTTACTTCAATAATTTTACACATAAGTTAGTATAACAGTGGTACTTTGTTATCGCGTGACCTACTTGGCAACCAACTTGATAAACCCTACTGCATTATAATATATGTGACGGAGTTAGTAAAAACTCAATAAATACACAAAAAGATGAAATATCAAAATTAGAATCACAAATAGACAGTTTAGAATATATATATCAGGTGGTATATGTCTCATTATTCTAGATTTTAAATGGATTATTAATTTTGCTTCAATACTAGATACTAATGTAATTAGATAGGCTAATCTTTGTGGATTTTCTTTTGTTTTATTTAGACTTATATATTCTGAATAATTACTAACTAAATTCTTTAATTTTTCTAAAAGCTTCTCTATTTTTAAATGGTCTTCTCATTTATTAATCTAACATATATCAGTAGTGGAAGATATTACAGTAGATATTATACGCCTATGATAGATACAGGAGCAGAAGCTAATTTATGTAAATATAATTGTTTACCAGAAAGTAAATGGGATAAATTAAAAATACCAATAGTATGCTAAAAACATATTGTTTTATCGTTAAATAGAAAATGCGTACATAACATAATGAATTACATAATTTATATTTCTAATCTCTAATCTTTATCTCGATCTCTATCTCTATCTCTAATCTCTAATATATTAAAATGTAAAATATCTTAGAAATATTGTTTAGACTTTTTGCACTTTATTAAAAATCTTCTCTTTAGACAAAATCGTATTTAGTACTTTTCACAAAAAATAATTAATTATTTAATTATTAAAATTCTTATTTGATCAAAATAAGAAATAACAATAGTTAATACTTCTAAAGCAATTTGAATTATACCTTATATAGAAAAAGTATTTTAGAATTCTATTTAATACACATTATAATGTCCTAAAATTTTGGTCTTCTTTACGTATAAGAGTCTTTATTTTTCATTGACTACGCCAAGTTTAAGTTCTATAAAATATAAGAATCTTACTATTATTAGAAAATAGGAATTGAATTCAATTTTTATGAAAGAAGAAAATTATTGAAAAACTATGAGATTTATGAAAACTCCAAAGGGACTCACGACAGTCTTTCGTTCCTATAGCGAATTGGATCCATTTTTTCCTATAAATCTAAATTTTAGAACTAAATTTGTAGCATACTTCTAAATCAATTAAAATTTTATCTTTGATTCTTTTTTAATTCTATATAAGTAATATAATATCTTGGAACAAAATTTACAAGAAATATATATGCTTCTTCTAATTCTACTTTTTCTTCTTATTTTGATTTTGATACAAGTCTTCTTCTTACATTCATTATCACCATCATTGTTGTCTTTCTTTATTCTTTTAGCTAACAGCCTTAAGGTTATATATGAATTACACATAATCAATCGAAGGTTTATCCTTTTTTTACCCTTTATTTAACTTTTTGATTAGTTGTGACTTAGATTTGATTGTGTTATTTAACTATATTTTTATATTTTGTTCATTAGTATTATTTAAATTTTTAATTAAATTTATTTGTTGAATTTGAAACATAAGGCTATAATTAAGTGTTAAATCTTGATATGCAGGAAAAAAATCTTTAAGTAAAAAGTTAAATTATTAAAAATATCCTTCTAAATTAAATAAAATACTTATTAAATAAATAAATAAATAAAGATGTAAAATTCATGTGAAGGGGTATAATAAAGTTATTTTCCATGAGAATACAAATTTTCACATATTGAGAATGGAAAGAGCGACTGAAGTAAGAATGCCGGAAATTCCCCAAGACCACCTTAACCCACCTGAACCGCCCGACAAAAATGAAAACCAAATGGCAATTGACTCTACTAATAAGACATCCTACAAGGATATGGTTAAAGGAAATAACCATACTTCCACGGATTACTCCTTCTCTTGTCATACAGGTTCAAAATAAGAACTACCAAAGGATACGAATGGCTTGATAACACTCTCCACGGAAGACAAGCAACAGATCTATGGGCCATGGAGATTTTCAGTCATCATCAAAGCGGTGGGTAGAAAATTCAACCACCAATATCTCAAGACTAAATTGACTGACTTATGAAAAATACAGAAAAGCTTTGCTCTTATAGATCTGGGAAAACAATTCTTCACAGTGAAATTCTCTAGTGAAGAATACCAAAAAAGAGCTCTACAATAAGGTCCCTGGTTCATTGCAGGAACTTACCTCTCAGTACGAATTTGGGAACCCAATTTCATACCAACAGAATTAAAGATCCAAAGTACCGTGATTTGGATCCGTTTGCCTCAAGCCCCTATGAAATTCTATGATTTGGGAATTTTGGAGCGCATAGGAAAAATGATGGGAACACTTGTCAAAATTGATGCATGCACCTCGTTGGAAACACTTTTCAAAATTGATGCATGCACCTCCTCCACCTTGAGAGGACTCTATACGCGCATCTGTGTCTAGATCCCACTCGAGATGTCGTTACTGACATCAATACTAATAGGGAGCTATCTCCAACAAATCCAATACGAAAGAGAGGGGTTCCTTTGCAAAGTTTGCGGTTGTCTTGGCCACACAGCCACGGGATGCAAAATTCAGTTTACACTACCAGCAACACCAAATGCACAGACGCCAGAGAATCAAAATTCAACTGAAGAGCAGGTACAGAAATGGCAGACGATCACTTTCGAACGAGGGAAAAGTTGTAACACAAATTACACTAGAAATCACACAATCAGAGAGACTCCAGGTAAGTCTTCTACACTTCGGGATGACCAGATTGGACCCTCAGTATCAACGCCTAAAACCAATGGCAGCGAAGAGGGCAAAGCACCACCTAGGATGTTTAATCCAGATCAAGGTCGGCCCAATTATCAATTAGGCCAAAGTTCTAAATGGGCCAAGACAAAGTATTCTCAACATACTAACAAAGGGAAAAATTTGGTTAGCCCAAATCCAAATCCCAACTCTAAGGCCCACTCCAAGGGGACCCCAGGGTCCCAATAACCATTCTAATATTTCTACGACAAATAATCCCTTAGGATAAAAAAAGTAAAGCAATGCTAATCCCAACATAGGGGTCTTATCACAAAATCAGGAAGTCTTCACACCTAGAAATACGAAACCTTTTTCTTCTTGCAATAGCTCACTAAAGGCTCCCAACCCAACAAAAAATATCACTGCTAACAGTCAAATCAAGGATATTGAAATAACGAAAGAAGGAGACACTTAAGATATTATATACCATAGTAATCTTCCCACTGAGACTAATTATCACCACAATAACAATAACTCTATTCCCCTTCTCCCTACTCTAGAGAAGATCAATAATGAGGATTCTAATAAGCCCACCTCTCAATATAAGCCAGATCCCCATAAAATTCACTATATCACCACTACCAATAGACCACTAGCCAACCTCCTGGATGGAAATGGGTCTATTAGAGCAAGTGGTGCCTCTTCACTTGACCTGGGAAGGGATTTACTTCCAAATTCTCATTCAAAACCCCCATTATCTGGATCAGATAATCATGGATGGGATAAATCAGGGGCTCAAATCATATGGCCAGAACATATGGATGACAGCTCTTACGAACCTTACCAATCAACAAAATCCAATCCCTCTAACTCCAGACTTGATGAATATAGAAATAAATGCAATGAGTCAGACTCTACACTTCTTTCCTACCAGAAGGAGAAGATGCTGGAACAGAGGCCTCTTTTTGTGAATGTCTCGGGGGAGGAACAGATAGGGCTAATATCTATACTTGTTTGAACCTACCCTTGAACTAGGAATGGGATAAAACATTGGAAGCACTAAGAGAAGGGAATGTGGAATTAGAGAGAATACTGCAAACATTGAAAGTTCCAAGAATCAAAGCCATAACTTTAGAAAGGCCAGTCCATCTCATATTCAAAGAGGTAACAAGAGAAATCGCCATTCTCCTTATTCCCAAAGAGATCAACAACCTAGACTTAAAGATTATTACCCCAAGTCATGCGACAGGCTCTTACTACAAAACCAAGATGCCTCCTCTATCAAGGAAGAGAAAGAGGCAGGACTCTGTAATGGGGAGGGGAAAGAAAATCCCAATGGATTCCAGGATAGGGCATACCAACATACCAATGATGAATTGTATCATTTGGAACACTAGGAGGAAACATGCCGAATTCAACAGGCATTTTAAAGCCATGATAGATATGCACAAGCCTATCATCTTGGCACTTCTAGAAACTAGGATGGAGGATCACAATAAACTAGCTGAAGACTTGGGGTTCTCAAGGAAAATTCAATATCCTGTTGTTAGAAGCTTTGGGGGTCTGGTCATCATGTGCAATGATGACAACCTCAGTATTAACAACATCAACATCTCCCCACAAGGTATCCATGTAGCTATTCAGGTGAGCAACCCCCCTTCTTTTTGGTACTTCAGTATTATCTATGCTAGTAATCATTTTCAAGGATGCTCTTTTGGAAATAAGTTGTAGATTTTTTTGATACCATTAGGAATGATCTAAACACAGCCTGGTTGGTGGGTGGGGACTTCAATGAAATTCTACCTTCCTTTGAGAAATTCAGAGGAAATAGTTTAAATCTCAATAGAGCTTCCTACTTTTGGGATTACATCAACCATAGTGACCTCATTGACTTAGGCTTCAACGGAATCAAGTTTAGCTAGACTAATAAAAGGTATAGGAATAAAAGTTCCCTTATCTTAGAAAGACTCGATAGATGCTTTGCTAATGAGGCTTGAATAGATCTTTTCCCAGAAGCTTCTATTACATATCTCCTAAGGACCCATTTAGATCACTCTCCTTTGCTGCTTTGTCTCAAAAGGCACCATCCTATCAGTGCCAATCCTTTCAGAATGGAAATAATCTAGTGCTCTCATCCTTCTTTTCCAAATATGGTTAAGCATTCTTTTGAATTAACCCTAAATCATACTCAAGCTCTAGCCCACTTTTAAGAGCACATCATTAGATATAATAGAGAAGTTTTTGGAAACATCTTTCATAAAAAAAAGGATCATTCTTGCAAGAATTAAATTAAGGGTATCCAAGTTCTAAATCTTACCCTCATAGCCTCTTTATGCAAGACCTAGAGCTCACCTTGGTTAGGGACTATAGCTTAATCCTGCGACAAGAGCAAGAGTTTTTGGAGACTAAAATCCAGGATAAGCTGGCTTGCTGAAGGGGATAGCAATACCAGATTCTTCCACACCTCTACTCTAAATAGGAGAAGAAGAAATAGAATTAATTCCCTTAGAGATGATTTAGGGTATTGGAGCTACTCTGGGGAGGAAATTAAAAACTCTATCTTTTGATTCTACAATACCCTGTACTCTACTGAACATCATGTTGCTCCTCTGGCATTCCAACTTAATCCCTCCTCTAGAGGATCCATCTGTAATGACGACCACTCAAGACTAGAGGCCATTTCTGAAGCTAGTGAGATTAAGTTAGTTGTTTTTTTATTTGAGTCTGATAAATATCCTAGGCCTGATGGTATTCATCATCTACTTTATCAAAAGTACTGGGATATTATAGGCCCAACAATTGTCAACTTTTGCAGATAAAACTTTCAAAATAACACTATGGATAAGGATGTGAACACCACCTACCTTTGTCTAATCCCTAAGTGTAGGAATGCCATAAACCTCAAGAACTTCAGACCCATTGGATTGTGCAACACTCAGTATAAGATCATTACCAAGATCATATCCCATCGTTTGAAGCAACATCTTCCTAATCTGATCAGCCGTAGTAAATCTAGTTTCTTGTCCAATAGAAGAGTTGCTGATAATGTTATCATTGTCCAGGAATACATCGCTCACTTTGAGAAAATGAGAACAAAAAAAGGCCAACATGATTCTTAAAATTAATCTGGAGAAGGCCTTTGACAGAATAGAATGGTCCTTCATCAGGCAAGCTCTGTTTTTTTTTTCAATATCCCTAATAAAATGATAAGGCTCATAATGTGTTGCATTTCTATATCTAGTATCTCTATCCTTGTAAATGGGGGTAGGACTAACTTCTTCAAACCCACAAAAGGGATTAGGCAGGGGGACCCCCTCTCTCCCTACCTATTAATCATGTGCTTAAAAATGTTCTCTAGAAGGATTGATTATAAGGTGGATACTCTTCACTGTACTCCCATCTCTATTAGCAGGAAAGGCCCCAAAATCTATCATATTTTCTTTGCTGATGACCTCACTCTTTTTGCTAGAGCTGATGAAAAAAATTGTCTTACTATCATAAATACTCAAAACAGTTTCAGTCAGCATTCGAGTCAAAAAATTAATATCTCCAAATCCAAGATCCTTTTTTCTTATAATTGGAAGCATGAAGAGGGACAACTCCTGGCTCAAAGCCTCAAAATAACTCCTTCAAATGAATTTGGTAGGTATCTAGGCTTTCCTATTTTCCACCAAAAGCCACTCATTAGGGATTACAACTTCATCCTTGACAATCTTAGACATAAGCTTTGTGGCTGAAAAGCTACCATTCTCAATATGGCAGGAAGAACTATTCTTGCTAAGACTTCTCTAGGGAGCATCCCTAACCATATCATGCAATTTATTTAACTTTATAGACAAATCCTTAAGGACATTGACAAGATCCTGAGAGACTTTATCTGGGGTTCCACCTCTGACAAACAGAAATTGCATTTGGTCTCTTGGGATTCTGTTACCATACCAAAAAAAGGGGGATTGGGTATCCAAAAAGCTAAGTCTAAGAATAAGGCTATGCTCATGAGTCTGGTTTGGAGGTTTAATCATTAACCTATCACTCTATGGACTAGGGTCTTAAGCAAAAAATATAACTCCAAGGGAACCATTCAGCTTGGATCAAGATCCAGGGCCTGGAATAGCCTGGCAAAGGCCTGGCAAACTTGCACTGAAGCAAGCATCTGGAGTGTTAAAGACGGTCAGCATGTTAGGTTCTGGCTTGACAGATGGATACCCAATAACCCTTCCCTAAGGAACACCATCCAGGGTCCCTTTAATAAGTATGAAGAAGAAATCAAGCTTGCTAAGTTCTGGACCAACAACTCTTGGGTCTTCAAAACTCTCTCCATAAATCTGTCCTTGGAAACCAAGCAGCTCATTTCTAATAAGTTTTTTCCGAATACCAAAAGGCAAATAGACACTCCCCTTTGGAGACTTACCAGTAATGGGAATTTCTCTACTGCCAGTGCTTACAATCATGTTTCTTAGTTGGAAAAGCCTTCTCAATAAGGAAATTCTTGGTTTGGTTTCTGGAAGATCCATATTCCTAACAAAATCAAGTTCTTCCTCTGGAAACTCTTCCATAACAAGCTTCCTTCCAACTCTCATCTCTCCAAAATAAGAATCTCCATCAACAAGGCTTGCAAAAGATGACCTCATGAAGAAGAGAACTTAAACCATATCTTCTTTGAATGCATCAATGATAAGCATCTTTGGAGGGATCTCATTACCAAAGCTACACAGCCCTCCAAGCTAAAACCCGCTGACTTCCTTTCTTTGAATTGCCTTAGGACCTGGAAGAATGTCCAAAATGAAAAGTTTGACAAACTTCTTCTCTAGGCTGAAATCCTTCCATATTATTTATGGATAATTTGGGCAACTAGGAAAACTAACAACTTTAATGGTGAAATGTACATTGCTTCCTTTCAAGAAGCTTACACACAAGTCGTTTAATTCTCCCACATTCATTCTGATGGCAACCGCCTTCATACCTTAACCACTATCAACATTAAATGGATCCCTCCTCACATAGGAACCTTTAAACTGAACATTGATAGATCTTGCATAGGAAATCCTGGTAAGGGGTATTGGTGGGGTGATCTGAAACCACAAAGATGACTGGATGATAGGTTTTTTAAAAAAGCTTTGTTCGTGGAACTAACAATCTCATGGAGTTACTTGCATTGTATAAAGGGCTAAAAATCATTGAGGTTCATCATTTAACTCCTACTGAAATCAATACGGACTCTCAGAAAATAATAAAGATGCTTAAAGAAAATCATGAACTCTATAACGGTATTCTTGATGATTGCAGGTGTAGGTTAAGAAGGTTGGGGAATCCAGTCATACGTTGGTGGCGGATTCTCTAGCAAAAATGGGAGTAAACTCAACTTTTTTTGATGAAGCAAGACTTTTGGAAGTTCCTCCAATGTGTGCCCGTAATGCTCTATGGACAGACACGATAGGAACTACTGTTCAAGGAAGTGTTAGATCTACTACTAATGGTAGGATAGACCATAAGTATCGAGTATTTGAAATCAACCCTGGTTGATAAACTCAAACTATGTAACTATTTTACTGTGCTCCCTTTATTATATGAAGCCATCTTTATTACCAAAAATAAATAAATTACTTACTATGTAACAATCAATTTCTATATTTTAATTGATTTTCACAGGTTGCAACTTGCAACAGTTGTTGTAAACTTAAACGTGAAAATTAGGCTTTTTAATCAAGCAAACACCACATTCAATTAGATTTAAAGGAGAATTTGAGGATTCACATAATTTGAGAAAGGTTAATGAAGGTAGGAATAACTCTCTTCGTGTTAATTTTATTTGTCTGATTTTGCTTGTCATAAAATTTAAGTAAGTAACAAGACTTTTGAATTTTATGGTGTTAAATTAAAATATAAAAAATGTACAATGCTTTTTATCTTGTGGTCTTAAATATGCTATGAAGAAAGTAAGAACTAGAGGGTTGTCAAAAAGGTTCATCAAATCAAAATAAATATATAAATTATTGCAATTAAAATAAATATATAAATTATTGCACTTATTTATACTATATAAAAGTATGAAGGGTCTTAAAAATATTGGTTGAACTTTTTACCTTTCATTAAAAGTCTTTGTTTTAGACAAAATTATTTTTTTACAATTTTTCCTAATATTTAAGTGTTGAAAATTAATTAAATATTTATAGTAAAACCTTTCTTTATTAGAAGTCATCAAAATTAATGACAACTAATACATTTTTCATTAGTTTAAGAATTGTAAATCAACTAAAATTAATTTTTAAGAATATTTGAAAAATCTAGAAATCAAAATGAAAAGTTTAGTATAAGAAAAATATAAGAAGTATCAAATTTTAAAAAGTTTTAAGTAAGTAATCAAAGATTTTCTAAAGATTTAACTTTAAATATAAGAAAAGATTTTGAGAAATGATTTCAACTTTTTGCACTTCATTAAAAATCTTCATAATTAAACAAAATTCTTTAATTTTAAATAATCAAATGTTACCCGTGCGAGACCCGTGTGATTAAACTAGTCTAATAAAATTCTCATTGATTGTTTTTATAAGTTCGGATGAATAAGTGAAGATGATCGTCATTACACATTCATAGAAGAAGCTACTGTATTATTTCATATAAAGTTAAATAGTCAAAATTTTGCTTAACATTTAAGTTTCCACTTGGGGTTGGTATAGAATTTTGAAGTTCCATTGATCCGAATTTGTGCGTCTTTATATTATGTGTTAAAAGTATAACGAGAAGGGTATATATAAACTATATTCAAAAATGCATGTGTATGTTTGATCCTTTTTTGTTATTTGTTTTAGTTTTCATTTGTAGTTGGCTATTAATGTTGAAATTTGATTAATTCGAATTTGCATGTCTTTATATTATGTGTCAAAGTATAATGAGAGGAGTATATTTGAATCGAAAGTATAATGAAGGATATAAGTAAACTAATTAAAAAATACATGTGTATATTGACTCTTTTTTATTATGTGTTTTGGTTTACACTTAGTGTTCGATATCGACTTTAAAGCTCGATTAATTCAAATTTGCATGCTCCTGAATTATGTGTCCAAGTATAACGAGAAGGGTATATTTGAATCAGAAGTATAATGAAGGATATACGTAAACTATATTCAATAATTTATGTGTATAATTGACCCTTTTTCGTTATTTGGTTGGTTTCGACTTAGTGTCCGGTATTGGCGGCTTTAAAGCTCGACTAATTTAAATTTGTATGACCTTGAATTATGTGCCCAAGTATAGCAAGAGAGGTAAATTTGCACCTAGAGTATAATGATGCGTATAAGTAAGCTATTTTCAATAGTACAATGATATATTTGACCTTTTCCGTTATTTGTATTGATTTTTATTTGATGTCCGATATCGACTCTGAAGCTTAACTAACTCGAACCCACATGAAAAATCTCATTTTGATGAATAAAGTTCTCTGTAATTGGTACTATTGGTGTACTAACAACATTAATGACAATATTAGTATAGCTCATTTTGAAGTAAGCTATTTTCAATAGTACAACGATATATTTGACCTTTTTCGTTATTTGTATTGATTTCTATTTGGTGTCCTATATCGACTCTAAAGCTCAACTAACTCGAACCCACATGAAAAATCTCATTTTGATGAATAAAGTTCTCCGTAGTTAGTACTATTGGTGTACTATAAAGTTCTCCGTAATTAGTACTATTGGTGTACTAACAACAACAATGACAATATTAGTATAGCTTTCGATGTTTGTCTTTTTAGTATTTTCATTTTTGATTTTTCATTCGATTTTTTATATCTGGCTCGAGACCCGATTAAATCGATTTTGCTGAAATATCTCAACTAGAAGTAAAGCATTTTTAATCAAAGAGAATATTATACCTTCTCTTAGCACTTTAGTAATATTGTAACAACAGTATATAAGTGTAATTTATAAAGTAAAGTATACGAATAATCGAGAGTGTGAAAAATAAAAAAGTACAAAAAAAATAATAAATAGCAATGGAACAACATTTTAGAGCCCGTTTGGCCATGGATATTTTTTTCTTTTTTTCAGAATTTTTTTCCGGAGTTGGAAATTATGGTGTTTGGCCATGAAACTTTGAAAAACAATTCCAAAATAAAATTTTGAAAATGAAAAACATTTTTTTGTTGTTTTTCCCCTTTTCCACTTTCATTATTATTACATATAACCTCAATCTTTAATATTTTACACAAACCCCTCTTATTAACTAAATTTCGTAATTGTTTTAAAAAGATCAAATTCAATAAAATAATTAATTCAAGTGAAAATAATTAAGAATTTTCATCAACAAATTTAAGAATATATAAATATATTTATATCTATCAATCATATTTATCAAAATATATTTTTCTCTATTTAATCGATTATGTTTAGATAAACTTATTTAGCTCGTGCTTGTGATATTTTTATTCAAATTTTAGAAGAATAGCAATCATAATAATTAGTTTGTTGTTAATTATTTTTTCAATTGAAGACATATAAATTATTTTCTCAACATTTGGTTGTATGTTAGTAGGTAAATTAGTAGTTGGATGATTTTGATAATTTTTAAAAGTTGAGGACATAAAATCATATTTAAAAAAGATTTTTCAAAAGTCTAAATTTTTTTTAAAAAAAGACATGGACTAACACAACTCCAACTCCAACTTCATTTTTAACTCCAACTCCAACTCCGAAAAAAAGTAATTTTCATGGCCAAATGACTACTAATTATTGAATTAACAACCACGTGCGACACACGTGCCATATAACTAGTCAATTAAATAGTACAAGTCGTTGGTACCTTTTTTTTCTTTTTCTTCTTTCCATTAAATAAAGAGTTTAATGATACTACTTAAAATATTAAAGTTAAAATCAATATTAAGTAGTCTTTAATCAAAATAAAAGTAAATTGAATTCAATTTCATGATTAACTACGATAATACATTAAAGCAATTAATACTAATTAAAAGAAAAACTAATACTTATATAAATAACTATTTTTACATGATCTTTTATTCACTAACTACTACTATTAAAAAAAAAAACTATTTATTTTTCATAGTCACAAAATCATCACCAATCAAATAATCAATCTTTCCTTCAGGCTGTTCCAAGAAATCTGTTACATCCACACATGTGATGTAAACATGAATTTTCAAAATAAAATTAGTCTCAAAATTTTTCTCTATCTTCTTTAGTGATGCTTGATAAAGCTCAATCAAATATTTGAGAGTACAATAATCTTATGCATAGTATCCTTTTTCACCATATGGAAAGCAAGTAATTGTTTCGTATTTTTCATCTTTTTTTTTTCCTCTTGATGATAGTTTTTGTTTGATGAATGATTAACACCAAGAACAAGATTTATTTCTTGATCATCACTACTACGACCTTGACCACGTCCAGGACTGCAATCTTTTTCACGCCTAGCATAGTAGGCATACACCTCATTCACGTCAGGGAATGGTGCAAATTCGGTAGATCAATTCTCGTAATTTTTCATTAACAATTCATTATTATTTTCAACCATGGGAAGATGAGACATCAGTGTAGTATACTTCTTGAAATCTTTCTTTCGATATTTTTCGTGCAAGAGCCCACTCGAGGCATGAAAGGTGGAGAGCATTTTTTCCATCATGTCATCATCATTGACAGTCTCTCCACATAGTTTCAATTGAGAAGAAATTCTGAACATGACAGAGTTATATTCATGAACAAACTTAGTACCCGTTTAACAATATATTTTTCAAGTAGTTTTTGAAAAATAAAACTTAACAAATAGTGTTTGTCATATAATTTACAATTTTGAATACTAAATATACTATAATGTTTGTCATATAATTTACAATTTTAAATACTAAATATACTACTATTTGGGTTAAATTTCATTTTTTGTGAACTTTTATAAGTGAAATATGTTCTCCAAATACTATGACCAAATACATGGTGAAACTTTACCCTGATCTTCACTCAAAGATAACTTGCCAAAAATATTATGAAAATCTATGATCAAACGCTAGCTTATAGTCTTGAAACCTCAGATGCATCCATTCATATCATGATTTTGAGAGGATGACAATCTTCAGGTATTCATACTTTTCTTTTACGCTATTCCACAAAAAAATGGATCCTTATATTCAATATTTAAAATTTTTTCAAGATGATGATGCAATAATATCATAATCTTAGCACAATTTTGATTAGATGTTGTATTTTGTTTCTTAATGGTGTCTTCAAGACTCATAGCATATAAGTGGATTCAATAAATTACACCCATGAAAGGTAATTCTTGCCCGAACTTTGAAGGACAATGAACTCAAATTTTGTAAAATTATTAGTCATATGAAATGAAAGAACAATAATGCCTTAGCATTCAAACTGAGATGGTAGAGTCTCATCCCGATAATGCGTTATAAAATATAAAGTAATAACAAGAAGAATGGAGAAGATAGATGAGATATCGTATTTCAGTTAAGTGATGATGCATAATGAATAGAACCCCTCTATTTATAGAGGAAATTCTTCCTAATTATTCTCCAAAAAAATAGCCATATATCTTGATAGATACTCCATATATATATTGATACATAATCACTAAATGTTTTATACACATTCACAATTGTTGCAAATTAGTGCAACTTTCTAGAAGTTGTTGACATAGTCAAGTTAGTTTTAAATTTTCCATGTATTTAGGAAACTGATGTTTTTTTCACTACCAGAAATTTACATTTTTTTGACTGAAATAAGTAGTCGGAAATTTCCGACTACTTCAGTCGGAAAGCTTATTTTTTTTTTTACAAAATATTTTTTCAATACTATTTGTGACAAAAATAGTCAGAATGTTTGGCGGCAAATTTTGAGAAATATATATTCCGACTACAGTAGTCAAAAAGATAAATAATTAAATAAAATATATATTTAAATAAATTATTAAATATATATTTCCAACTACTATAGTCGAAAATACTAATAAATAAATAAAATTAATAATTAATTTAATATATATCCAATTACTGTAGTCAGAAATATAAATAACTAAATAAATATAATACTAAATATATAATCAGTCCCTTATATGAAATTAAATAATTATTTAAATAAATTATTAAATATATATTTTCGGCTACTGTAGTCGGAAATACTAACAACTAAATAAAATTAATAATTAATTAAGTATATATCTGACCACTGTAGTCGAAATCATAAATAAATAAATAAATAAATTATTAAATATATAATCAGTCCCTTAGATAGAAATTAAATAAATATTTAAATAAATTATTAATTATATATTTCCTACTACTATAGTCATAAATACTAATAAATAAATAAAATTTATAATTAATTAAATATATATCCGACCACTGTAGTCGAAAATGTAACTAATTAAATAAATATATTACTAAATGTATAATTAGTCCGTTATACGAAAATTAAATAATTATTTAAATAAATTATTAAATAGATATTTCCAACTACTGTAGTCGGAAATACCAACAACTAAATAAAATTAATAATTAATTAAGTATATATTCGACCACTGTAGTTGACAACATAAATAATTAAATAAATATATAATCAATCCCTTATATGAAAATTAAATAATTATTTAAATTAATTATTAAATATATATTTTCTTCTACTATAGTCAAAAATACTAATAACTAAATTAAATTAATAATTAATTAAATATATATCCAATCATTGTAGTCGAAAATGTAAATAATTAAATAAATATATTACTAAATGTATAATCAGTCCCTTATACATAATTTAAAAAATAAGTAAAATAAATTATTAAATATGTAGTTTCAACTGTTGTAGTCGAAAATACTAATAACTAAATAACTATATGGCTTAATATATAATCATATTCTTATACTGAAAATTAATTATTAATTAAATTTCTAACTACTTTAGTTAGAATATTTAATAATAAATAAATATATTAATAAATACATTACAAAAAAACTTCTCTATAAATATATTAAATGTATCCGACTACTCTAATCGGACATATTGAATAATTAAATATATTCAACTTTTACCTGACTGTAGTAGTCGGACGATTATTTTTAATTATTAAAGTACTAAACTGTAGTGGTTTCCTTCTTCACTTCACTGCCTCTTTCAATTAGGGCAAAGTACCTCTCTTTGTCCCTCTCCATCAAAACCATTGAAGCTTCGACGGTGGCAGTATGATCTCTCTCTCCCTCTCTCTCTTTTTCTCTCTCTCACACACACACTCACCATATTTAGATATCATCGCTGTAGATGGAGCCAAGTAGGCCACCGCCAGCAAGCTCAATCGCTTCCATGGAGGATGAGCCGACATATAATGGTGTCTCTCACACACACATAAATTTCTTTGTTGGTGAGAGTGCAGAGTAGACTACCTCTGCTCTCTTTTGACCATTTTCATTACCTTTAGGAAAATGTTTCTCCTTTATTTCTTGCTTGTTTGTGTTAAGAGTATATGGTCTTTCTTGATTCAATTTTATGTTATATTATTAAGCTACAAAAGAGGAAAGTATTGACAAGTGGGTAGTTATTATTGTTGTTATCAGTATGTTATGTAAATTAAAATAGGGATTATTGGTTTAATTTTTCTTCTGGTTAGAGAGACTAACTTATCTTCGAGGGATGGTCTGTATTAGTTCCTAATACTTCTAATCTTTCAAAGTCTACTCAGTGAGAGAAGTGTATCCGGTTGTCTTAGCATGGTTCGACCTATAGTCGGTGTAAGAATTCTGGAGTGAATCTTCTATATTTTAGAGGATGTGCCTAAGAATTCTAGAGTGAATCTTCTATATTTTAGAGGATGTGCCTTGGACTCATGAATTTTGGTTTTGTTGGGTAGAGATTGCAGATGTTAGTCACCACACTTTTGATATTCAAGTACAACTTATCCCAATCTGGTAGTTATATATATTTTAACATGATACTTATATTAATTGGTGTATTGTCTTTAATGAATTTGAGAAATTATATGGAATGAATAGTTAATGATAAGGGTACAACAGGAGAAAGAAATTCTCTCTCTCTTGCTATGCTTATAGTGGACAAGTGAAAGTGAAAACTTATTTTAGTATAGTGGACAAGTGAAAATGAATTTATTTTTAGTATAGTGGACAAGTGAAAGTGAACGGTTATAGTACACTTTTTGTTATTCCATTTTTATTTCTCCTCCCATCTTTTCATAAGTATTCATGTGTCTAATCATTAGTGGCTTAGGAGTAATAGTTTCAATCTTCATCGAGAAGAATACCTACTTTGAGTTAGCTGATGCAAGTGCTACTACTAAGGCACCAAATGATATCTTTTTTCCTTGCAAGATTATTGTTTTACTTTTTTCCTTTATCCTCATTCTTCTAATTCTTGTGTTTAATTTGTTGATTATGCGATCACTTAAAATTTTAGCAATTTTTAAAAGTGTACCTAATTAAGTGTGTAAAGTATCATGTAAAAGTTAAGACTTTGAAATAATACATTCATATTTGTAACACGTTCACTATTGTGTATTTTTCTTGGACCAGTAATTGAAAATATTTTCTTAATGGTGGTGAGGTTGAAACCCAAAATTGATGTGTGTTATGATATACTTGATATGCTTTCATATCATGTTGATGTGTGTGTAATGTCTCATTTAAAAGCTTCAGCAGTTCTTTATATTGTGTGGTTGCCTAGTGTAAAAGCTTCAACTTCCAGAGAAGAACATATTTATTTGATAATTTTAGGTCTACAACAGTTAATAAACACAATTGTTTCAAAATGCCACAAAATGATGAGTGGGTCTTGGTAGCTGGTTGGGTGGTGTTCAAAACCTCCTAATGATCCATTTATACTGAAAAAGTCTCATCGAAATTTGTTACTTCTTTTCCTGAGAGATTTAAAGAATGTATTTAGCTAGTTCGATATCCTATTGGCTTCAAACAGTTTTGACTTCCATAACCTTGCAATCTACTATTTTCTAAATGCTTCCCCTGGGTATTGGTCTAGGTAATTCTGATATAGTGAACTGAATTCTTATACTATCTAGGTTTTGCAGTAGCTATTTGAATAGCTGATAATGAATAATGTGCTAATTGATACTCGTCTTGCTAACGTGTTTGGGAAAATAAAGACCTGTTTGCAACTAACCTTCTATTGAAACCTTCTAATATGAAGAAAAGTATAAACACTAACTCTTAATACCTATGATGTTCTCACCATCTAATGCAAGCAAATTCCAAGAGAAGCTAGAGTCTCGGGCTAATCTGTGATATGTTTCTACTATTATATATTTTTGATAAAGACGCACTTCATTATTAGTAACATATTGGTGCAGAAAAAGAATTTATGCCATTAAGTTTGAGTAGCAAAATATTTGGTTACCTTATCATATTTACTAAAATTATTACTACTATAGATTGGTGTAATAGTTAGGTCACACTCTTGGGCGCTTATATCTATTCTTCTTAGGTTGTCAAAGCATCTTTGATCCGACTTTAAAACTTGATAATCACATATGGACCAAATTATTTTTTATGTCAATATTTTGGCAGTCTTCTTTAAAAAACAAGCATGATAATAATCTGATGAGCAGACCCTAGTCTTAATTGTTATGTCATTTGTGGTACAAGAGTTTATGGACGTGGTCATAGTAAAACTTCTTCAGTGTTTCAATATGCGCTTTCTTTTTTTTTTCTTGTTTTAATTTCTTTGCCTTATCTGCTTGTCTTTATTTTTGCCTTTCTTTTATCTTGTTTGTGAAGCTATCACATGGATTGGATTCCTATCACTGATAAAAAAAATTCTTTTAATTAAAATATTCTGTTGTTGTTGGCTGCTTTACTATGTTGTATTGAATCTCTTAGTTTTCTGCTTGTGTCCACTGTGTAGTAGCATCTCTAAACCACCCTGTTATTGTTTTTTTCTCTTCTCTATTATTATTGTTGTCGTTCTCGAGTAGATGAAAAATAAAGATCGTACTGGTAGTATGCATGATTTGCTTGTCTTGTTATATTTTCTTAAATTTTACTTCTTTAGTTCCTCTGCATAAAGCAAGTCATTTGAATCCTGGTAAGATTGTTTGATAAAAATGACATTAGTAACTCCATGAACAAAATTGAAGTATATAATACCATCTCCAGTGCATATTATAGACATTTTAGCAAACTGAAATTGTTCCAAAATATTTGACATTACAGGAAAACAAGATGAGGCTTTCTTTCACTCAGTATTACAGGGAATGCAGAATTTAATTTCCGTTTGATCTAAGAAACATATATAGGCAGCATAACACAGAATAACTCCTTTTTATGTTTTTTTCCCAGGTGGTTAATAAAGAAAATCAATGGCATCAAAAGGTCACGGTAATGAACGACGTAAGAAAGGTAATAAAGGACCTGATAATCTTCCCGCAGGTCAATATACACCACCACCACCACCTGTTACCACAACTCTTCAACCAGCTACTACAAATATTATTCCTTTTCCAAGGGTAACTATTTCACTACCAAATACATTTTTCATGCCCCTACCGCCCCACCAGTTCCAACCCTCTTCTCCCCATAATAGTCTGTATAGTAGCTCTGCATCTATACCTTCAACATCATCCACACCTAGCTTTTCTGGATTGAGAATTGGAGGTCCCATCACATCAATATCACCCTCCATTAATAGTGCTACAGAATCTAATGCTACAACAGTTGCTTCTCAGATTCCGAAATCTAAAAAGGTAGTATAATATGATGGCAACAGGAGGCTAATTATCGGCCCTGATGGTAATGGGTAAGTAAATCTTATGTTTTACCGTAATTTTTAAAATTTTTAAAAGCTAAGATAATTTAATATAATTTTATTGCAGGTCCATTCCCACATATAGCGGCAGACATATGGTTATAGAAGCAATTAAATCATTTTACATAGAGTCGTGGGGTAGTTGGAATGAGATTTGACTTGACATCAGAGTGCTTATATGGAATAAGTTTGTGGTATAATCAAAATCAAAGAATTTATCATTTCAGTATGCTATCAATGATGAATTTACCTTTGTATCCATCAACTCATTTCATGACTTTATATTAAACTATTTTGCAGACAAATTATGCATGGAATTCTTGTCATAATAATGAAATACAATGCATTTCAAGTTCAAAGCAGCTCAACAGATCAAAGAACACTTGGATAAAGCCTAGAGAAACTTGGAAAAACTTGGTTGACTGAATGCTAATACGTGGGTTCAGTTCTTGAAAAAATGGGATACACCTGAATATAGGGAAAGGAGGGAACGGGCAAAGGCAAATAAAGCATCTCAAATGGGTGGCTCTTTGCACACTAGAGGTTCGATGAGTTTCGCTACCCACTGACAAAGACTGGTAATATTAGCTTAAAATTTTAATTTATTCGGTTTAGCTCAACGTTCTAAACGGTGACACAGTGAAGCCATGTGGGGATCTTTTGATTCACTATTGTTGTTATCTTCTTGTTGTTGTTTATCTTAAAGTCTAGTGAAGTTGTGTGTGGCCTATTTTGATTCACTAGTATTGTTGATATCTTGTTGCTCTTGTTGTTGTTCATCTTGAAGTTTAGTAAAGTCATGTGTGGCCTATTCAATTCACTAGCATTGTTGACATCTTGTTGTTCATCTTAAAGTCTAATGAAGTCGTGTGTGGCCTATTTCTATTCACTAGCATTGTTGACATCTTGTTACTCTTGTTGTTGCTTGTTTCTTTTGTTGTGAACTTGATCTTGTATCACACTACCTGATAGTTTTAGAAAGTAAGACAAAGAGAATTAGTCTGTATGGGAAGGGTGCCTAACTGCCTACCGTGATTAAAGGGGTCAGGAGTTCCTTTTGTTCAGTGATGACCATGAGGCAAACACACCTGGCTCATACTTCCTTTGTAGCAGAACAGCAGGAGCATCTCTAGAACCTACATTCAGAAAGAGAAAGACGGGAAATCATCATCATCATCTTTTAGTTGGTAAGATGATTTGAAGATGTTTACTGAAAACAATAAGAGTTACTATAGGATTTACTGCTATAGTGACCCTGAGTGTGTAAAATCAAGCTTAGGAGATCTGTGATTGAATACTTTAGGAGTTACTACTAATCAAAGGTGTTCATACCTATCAAAATCCTTACTGAAAACAGAATTTGACCTATGCATATCAACTTATTACTTTTCACAAATTTTGGTTGAAATTTAAACTGACTGACAGTGATCTACTTATTTTATATATTTGGAAATATGCGTGCTTCATATGGGGTTTAGGGTGGGAGTTAATCTTAAGAGGTCTAGTTTTGAACTTTGACCAAAATGCCAACCTTTTCAGGGTAACTGAGTGATATCTTGTGCTTTATGTCCAACTTTGTTTGCTTAGTAAAATCGCTGAATCTGGGCCAAATGTGTTATTCAATAAATATTAGACCACAACCTATGAAACCTATGAGTCTAATGAATTGATAAAGGTTTATGATGTGAAGGTCTATGTAGTCTTTTATCATTATATAGGATAAACCCAAAATCAGTACATAGTACCAAGACCTCGAATGGTGAATTTAACTTGGAAAATGATTTATATATTCCATCAGGACTCCTTGACAAACACAATAGGGAACTGGGGCATCTGAGTGACAAATTAGCCACTAAAGATAATTAAATTCTTCAGTTTAACTGTTCTAAAGTTTCTTCAACAATTCTCAGCTAACACTATCAAGTTCAGCTGTCTTGTGGTCATACTGCTAGCAACGACCAAGCCAACAGAACCAAATTCAACCACTATAGTAACATAACCACCACTGCATTTTGTGCCATCATCCTGCACCAGACCAATCCATCCCATGTGGAATTTCAAATTTTTCTTAAAAATTTAGAGATTTAAGCATCTATTGGGCTTAGTAGAGTACATTTGAACTCTTTTACACTATTTGGTATTGATTAGGGTTACATTCTCTCTATTTAACGAAGTCTTGGTGCCTACAGCTTAGTCGAATGCATGATCTGTATATCTGTGATGAAGTTATATTGAAATGTCTTTCTGAAAATTTGTTAGCATAAAGATAATGACAATCAAATCTTGCACCACATTTCTAGTATCTTTGGTTTCTGAATATTTCTAGTATCTTTGGCACATTTTTGTTGTATGTATTAGCAACTTTGGGGCATTGGCTCCCTATATAGCTGTAGACCCCTTCCAAACTATCTACTTATAGCTTAAACAATTGAATAGAATCCACCTAAACTACTACTTCTGTTGGATTTGAGTATTTTTTAATGATGGACTCCATGATCTATTTGTATTAGTCTTAAGATATTTTGGTCTATGCTGCCCGGACTTATCTCCATACTTGCATTATCTCTTTTTCTAAAATTTTGCAGGAATAAGAAAATGGGGGAAAAGAGCGTCCTTTTATTTATGTCTACGAAGAGACGCATAGGAAGAAAAACAAGGATGGTACAAGAGGAGATTGGGTTAAAACGCGTGCTAAAAATGCATAAGTAAGATAATAACTTTTACATACATTATTTTATTATTACTCAACTTTGCTTGTTTACATACTGACAAATAATTTTTCTTTTAGGAAGAATTTAAAAAAAGCATAGAAGAGCGGCGTCAAACCCAACCTACTTCAGAGGATGGTACCATGGTCCAACCATTACCTGCAGAGCTGAATAATATGTGGACAACTGTGGTAGGTGGTCCAAAGAAAGGTAGAACCTATGGGACATGGGTTCTCCAATCCTCGAGTAGTCTTTCGTTATTTCTCAGTTCCTCTTCTACTTTACAAATTATGGAAGAAATGGAAGCGATAAAAAAACAAATTGTTGAATTAATGCAGAAATGTGCAGCTAACGATGCTAAGTTTGCTAAATTTGATAAATTGAAGGAGTTGGTTAAGAAGCACATGCCGCAAGTATTTCATAACGAGAAAGATAATGAATCTGATGATAATTAGATTGTAGTTATTGTTCTTATTTTTTGTTGTGACATTTAGATGTTTAAACTATTTGATTTGAGATTTGTTTTGAATGGTTTAAAGTGGTTTTATTTATAAATTTTTATCGTATTTGATCTTATTGTGAAAAATACATTAGTTATGTTGTTTATAATTTGAAAGCAGTGTAAGCTAATGCAATATAATAATTATTTATTAAATAATAATAATGATTAAATAATTATTTATTAATTTTTTGACTACAGTGGTCAAAATAATTAAAATTATTAAAATAATTATTTATAAACTTTTTGACTATAGTGGTCGGAATAATTATAATTATTAAATATTTATAATTATTAAATAATTATTTATAAAATTTCTGACTACAGCGGTCGGAATAATTATAATTATTAAATAATTATTTATAAAATTTCTGACTACAGTAGTCGGAATAATTAAATTATTAAATAATTATTTATTAAATTTCCAACTGCAGTAGCTGGAATAATTATAATTATTAAATATTTATTTATTAAATTTTTGACTACAAAAGTCAAAATAATTAAATTATTAAATAATTATTTATTAAATTTTTGACTACAGTAGTCGGAATAATTATAATTATTAAATATTTATTTATCAAATTTTTGACTACAACAGTCGGAATAATTAAAATTGTTAAATAATGTTTTATTAAACTTTCGACTACAGTAGTCGAAATATTTATAATTATTAAATAAATATTTATTAAATATCCAACTACATTTCCGACTACTGTAGTCGGAAATATTTTTTTCACAAGCTATATTCCGACTACCATCAAACAGTCGAAAAGTAGTCGGAACTACCTTATTTTTCGACCACATTCTGAGTACATTGGCCGTCAAAAATTTAATACTTTCTAATAGTGTTTATTTAGGATTTAGTACTTTTTATTTTTTCAAATAAACATTAGTTTAGTTGAGAGTTTTTAGGTCTTTTTAGTATTTATAAAACTGTAATTGTCATTAGCTAAATTCATTGAGAAATAAAATTACAAATGCAGTAGAGCTTTCTCTCAGTAGCTTTCTCTTTGGCTATTTTTCCTAAGTCTGATATTTTGTTACATGGTATCAGAAGCTTTGGTTTCCTATCAAGTGTTTTATTCCTCAATAAAGATGAATGGTGGAAGTAGTGTCTCTATAGACAAGCTAGTTGGTAACAATTATAGTTACTGGAGGCTTTGCATGGAAGCTTATCTGCAAGGGCAAGATTTGTGGGATCTTATCTCTAGTGATGCTGTTGTAATTCCAGAAGATATACCACAAAATGTAGAACCAAGGAGGAAGTGGAAAATTAAGTGTGGCAAAGCTTTATTTGCTTTGCGAACATCCATTAGTAAGGAGTATATCGAGCAAGTTCGTGATGTAAAGTCACCAAAGCAAGTATAGAAGACACTTGAAAGGTTGTTCACTCAAAAGAACACGATGAGGCTCCAATTTTTGGAGAATGAACTTATAAGGGTGAATCAAGGTAATTTTTCAGTTTCAGAATATTTTGTAAAAATTAAAACCTTATGCTTTAAAATTTCAGAATTGGATATGGAGGAGCCTGTGAGTGATGCTCTTTTGCGGAGTTATTTTATTTGTGGACTACGAAAAGAGTTTATGTCGTTTATCTCTTCAATACAAGGATGGGAAAATCAACCTTCTATTATTGAGTTGGAGAATCTTCTTTTAAATCAGGCAATCTCCTACTCTAGTAGAGGATGCTCTTTATACAAAAGCAAAAAATAATTCTTTTGAAAAATATTCCTCAGGTGACAACAAGCAATCCAAAACCGAAGGATGGTTCAGAGGCAATTTAAAAAGCTGTTATAGGTGTGGAAAGACAGGACACTTAAAGCGGAATTGCAGTGTGAAGCTGGTATGTAATCGGAGTGGAAAATCAGGTCATATTAAACAAAATTATCGGGTAAATCTTATTAGAGCAAACGTTGCACATAAAACAAATGAGTTTGACCAACTCGAGTGGGAATAATGCTTATCTATTGAAGTTGTTGATGAACTTGCTACTGTGAATCCTGCCGATCAACAAACCAATATGGAAGCATATGCTAATGCCTCCATAGATTATAATAAGAATTGGATTATTGATTCTGGCTGCTCTCATTATACAACTGGAAATGTCTCTTTGCTCTCTGATATTCGTTCACATAGTGGAAATAGATCCATTATTACAACTGATAATTCATTACATCCAGTAGTGAAAGAAGAAAATTTCAACATCAAGAAAGATATTTCAAATGTTGAAAGCGTTTCTTTCAAAGATGTTTATCATGTTCTAGGCTTAAAGAAGAATCTTGTTTGAGTTTCTCAGATTGGTTTTTCTGGGAGGTATGTTCTTTTTGGTTCAAAAGATGTAAAAATTATTTCCAATATAAAACAACTTGAAGCTGATGTTTTAACTATTGAAAAAAGAAAAGACTGACTCTATGTACTGTCTGCAAGTGATGCATATGTTGAAAAGATAGGTCAGAATGCAAGTGTGACACTTTAGAATGCTTGGTTAGGCCACATTGGCTATGAATTGCTACAGGAAATCACTACAAAGAAACTCCTTTATGGAGTTCCCTTTTTAAAGGAAATTCATCAAGATGTTGTTTGTCTTGGTTGCTACTATGAAAAATCACATCATCTTCCTTTCCCAAATTCGAATAATAGAGCTACTGTTGTGCTGCAGTTGGTACATTCAGATCTAATAGGTCCAACAAGAAAATTCAGTTTCAATGGTTTTCATTATGTAATGATTCTTGTGGATGATTTATCTCGATACACTTAGGTGTTTTTCTTAGAACAAAAAAGTAAGACTCTTTCCAAATTTATTCATTTCAAGAAGCGGGTGGAGAAAGAATTTGGACTGCAAATAAAGTGTCTACGAAGCGACAATGGAGGAGAATACATGTCTAATCAATTCTAAAATTACTGTAGAGTACATGGAATTCGACGTCAAATGACTTGGCCAGAAAATCCACAACAAAATGGAGTTGCTGAGTGCAAGTTGGCACATCTTACATCCATGTGCTTATCATGGTTGCATGCAAAGATGCTTTCGAGAGAGCTATGGGCAGCAACTATTTAATTAGCTTGTCATGTCATAAATCGTCTACCTTCATGGCCAGGGACAAAATTATCTCTTTTTGAAGTGCTATACCACTAAAAACCCAATGTGAGTTATTTTTGAGTCTTTGGCTCAGTGTATTATGTTCATGTCTCAAAAACTAGTCGAACTAAACTTAACCCAAAAGCAAGACGTTGTATTTTTGTTGGTTATGATACTCACAGAAAGGATAGAGATGTATGAATCTAGAAAGAAAGAAAGTTGTTGTTTCTCGTGATGTGGTGTTTGACGAAGTTTCATATCGTGAGATTTATATAAATATGAATAGTAACACAGTTGCGGTTTCACCCTTCTTAGGTGATGATGCATCCAAAGTAAGGGAAAGTAATACTACTCCTTCTAGAGAAAATATTCAGCAAAAAGAGATTACAGGGACTACTACTCGATCGTCTTCTAGACAAAGAAAACAACCTAATTATTTAACTGATTATGAAGTTCAGTTAAATCATTGCTCTATTGTGTCCTACTTTTTTATGGGAGATTCATGTGAAAATGAACCTCAGTCTTACAATGAAGCTAAAGGCATTTCTGAATGGGGAGAAGAAATGCAGGATGAGATATCAACTTTAAACAAGAATTGCACATGAGAGCTTGTTCCAAAGCCACAAAATATTGAATTAGTTACTTGTAAATGGATTTACAAGTTGAATAAAAAGGATGATGGTACTATTGACAAGTATAAAGATAGTCTTGTTGCTTGTGGTTTCTTTCAACAATATGGTCTGGATTATGATGAAACTTTCAGCCCTGTTGCTAAAATAGTGACAATTAAAATGATTATTTCCTTAGCTGCTTATCAAGGATGGAAATTATGGAAATTAGATGTGAAGAATAAATTCCTTTATAAGGAGTTGGATCGAGATATCTTTATGAAACAGCAACATCGATTCATTTCTAAGGAGTTTCCAGAATATGTGTGCCGACTCAAGAAGGCTTTGTATGGCCTCAAGTATGCTCCACGTGCATTGTATGGTAAAATCGCTCAATACCTTAGTTTCTGTGATTTCAAGTCTTCGAATGCAGATTCAAGTTTATTTGTTAAGAAAATAGCTTTAGTATGCACAATGCTACTTCTCTATGTGGATGACATAATCATTACAAGTAATGACAATGCTAAAATAACTCATCTTCAAAATGTTGTCTCTTCATTTTGAAATAAAGAGTTTGGGAGAAATGAGTTATTTTCTTGGTTTGGAGGTTGAAAAGTCAGATGGATGTTTTGTCTTTAAAAAATAATATGCAACAAACTTATTGAATCATTTTCGTATGGGGAATCAAAAGCAATGACTACTATGGAACCATGCTTGAAGTTAATCAAAGATGGAGGAAAACTGCTAGAAGATGCAACATTATTTCGACAGCTCGTTGGTAGCCTATTTTATTTAACTATCACAAGGCCTGACATTTCATATTCTGTTAGAGTCATCTCTCAATTCATATACAAACCATATGTGAGTCACTTAATTGTAGCAAAAAGGATCATTCGCAATGTAAAAGGCACTCTTATTTTTGGGTTAATATATAAGCAACATACATCATTTCTTTTGACTGGCTTTGTAGATGTAAATGATAGGCACTCCACAATAGGGTACTGTTTTAATAAAGGTTCGGTACCTATCTCATAGTGCAGTAAGAAGCAAACTACTGTTGCTCTTTCAAGTTGTGAAGCTGAATATATAGCAGCTACTATGGCCACTCAAGAGTATATTTGGCTAAAGAGGTTTATTCAAGAAATGTTTTGTGTCTTGGACTATCCAGTCCTTAATTATTGTGACAATGAAAGTGCAATTAAGTTTGCTGGAAATTCAATTTTTCATGCCCGCACAAAACACATTGAAACACACTACCATTTCGTTCAAGAAAAGGCCTTGACTCAGGACATTCAACTTCTGAAAATACGAACATAAGATCAAGTTGCTGATATATTTACTAAAGCACTTAGTAAAGGAAAGTTTGAAATGTTTCGAAGTGCTCTTGGTGTCGTTGATGGTAAGTTTGTACTAAGGGGGATGTTGCAAATTAGCGCAACTTACTAGAAACTGCTGACATAGTTTTTGCTGCCTAAGTTAAGGTAGTTTTAAATTCACCATGTATTTAGGAAACTGATATTCTTATATTTAGGAGTTAGTGCTTTTTATTTTTCTAAATAAACGTTGATTTAGTTGAGAGTTTTTAGGTCCTTTTAGTATTTATAAAGTTGTAATTGCCATCAATTAAATTCATTGAGAAATAAAATTACAGTTGCAGTAACACTTTCTCTCAATAGCTTTCTCTTTGGCTGTTTTTCCCAAGTCTAATATTTTGTTACAACAAAAGAATGATAAACAACAATATCATTTATAACCAAAAAAACATTTCTAAAAAATATTTTACTCCATAAGAAACACATCCTAAGTGATCGTTTGGTGCAAGGTATTAAAACAAATAATCTCGAGATAAAATAATAGTTTCGAAATAAAATTTTTAATATCTTGTTTGATTGTCAAGTTTGAAATAACTTATTTTGAAATTCACAAATAATACCAGAATAAGTTATCCCATCATTTTGATTGTATAATAATCCAATCATAATTTATCTTTGAGATTAATGACAACTCTTCACACACACGTTTTTCAACAAGTTGTTTCTTTTTATAGAGGATACTTTGAATATTGTTGTGCTTCTAGTGCAGAGTTATACATATTAAGAAGTTTAATTTGATTTTTTCTGCTTCTTTGTTGAATTTAATTTCACGTGGCACTGGCTAATCTGGATAGCAGTCACTGTCTAATCTGCTTCTTTGTTCATATCATTTCTGTTTATAGCACTTCAATACTCAATAAGCAGAGTTGGATATCTTCAAATGCGTGAGAGATTTTTAACCCTCTGTGCTACAATTGAAACTTCCAACATCTAAGTTGGTGGTTAAGGGCTGAGTCTGGATAGTCAGAAATTCCTTCAATTTATGAAGGACATTGGCACATAATTGGACAAATACGCGTGAATTTGATATATTGGCATATAACTGAATATACAAAAAAAATCATAGGAATGCACACATAAATATAATTAAGCTAAATAAGGTAAAATGTATTTTTGTAAACAAACAATATATTCTAACAAAGAATGCAATGCATATTATTTTTAGTATCACAAACAAAACAACCACTAAAAAAAAATAAAATCAGGATAATTAATCCCAAAATAACTTGTATTCAAACCAAACAACCCCTAAGTTATTGGTAATCCTGCTATCACAGGGTAAAAGGGTGACAATTTAACTTTAACTTGAAATTATAATTTTAAATTTCAAATTCACCTCAAAGGTAAAATTTCAACTTCAAATCTTTTAAAATTTAAAACTTGATCCATAATTTTAGATTTTATAAAAAAGAAAATAAACCTTTGTTACAAAAGTTGTTACCCGATTCCCACCTTACCAACCCTACTTTTCCCCACCCATAAAACACACCCAAAAATCGAGTGGGGATAAAGCAAGTAATCCTTTGTTAATCGTTAATTTAGTAATTTTTGTTAAGTCAGATTGTATAATAATTGGGGGAATGATAACTGAAATACCGTCAGTGTGAGTTATAACATGTTCTGCTAAGATCATTAAACAAGAAGAAACACAACTCTTTCGCTAACGAAAACACTTACAAGAAGCCCCAAAGTGGAGACAATCCCCATAACAAAGGCCAGGTTGCTTGGACCCTTCAAAAATACTGATGTGTGTGTGTCAAACGCTCCAAAAATAGTGTATTTTTAGAAGATCCGGCATGGGCATGGCAATATTTTTGGAGAGTACGTAGACAATAGGGAAGGAAAATCGGGCTATTTTTCTAATTTTGACATCAGCAAAGGAGGTTGAATATTTAAGAAAAGGGCAGACTTGTAATACACAAAAGAAAGTTCAAACACTTGAGAGGACACATTTTCATTTCAGAAAATAGAAAGATGTGAGCAACAGTTGGAGATTACTTGATTTTTCTCTGATCCAAGTTATGCAATTTCACAAGATTTTAGGATTCATAATATGCATGTACACATACATGACGGTCACGATAAGTCTAACTAATGGCAACTGGAACCAAGAGTTGAATCGACTTTCACTAATCTGAGCAAGATAATCGACACTGGAGTAAACATCTTTTTGAGGATCTAACACAGGCATATGATATCCCAACATGTTCAAGAAAAACCTGCCGTCAGGACATGTACCTCATCTTTGCCAGTCAGAACAAAACTCAGGTGCCTATTAACCACAAGTTCACAACCATAGGCATCAAAAAGAAATAAACGGGTAATAACGGTTTGCTTAGTTTTTCACATGTAGGCATTCACATTTGCATCTTTTTACCTCTATCTATCCATTTTATGACTTGTACAGGCAAGCATAGTCGAACTTTGAAACACGAAGGTGGAATCCGCAGAAAGGGCCAAGTTCCCTGCTAATTATGAATGAATCCAGACAGCTACCCGGTAAGCTTAAATGACAACTGCTAGCCAGCTTGTCATTCAAATTCCAAATCAGGTTAACCTTTTATAAGAGCTGGCCTACCAAATACGAACACACATTTCATTACACCGCAAAAAAAAAAGATGTAGTTAATGTTAAAACCATGTGATTGGTGCATAAATCTTTTCTCCAATTACTTCTTTCATATATCAAAACCATAGCTTAACATTATGAATCAGATATTGAAAAAACTTGTCTTTAATGCACTATCGTCACAATAAAATGAATAAAGCTCAAAAATAACATAAACTGAAACTGAAAGTAGAAACAAAGAGGTGCTAAAGTACCAATAATTTCAAAAGTGATCTTAATTTGTAGCCTGTCAACACGAATAGATGTATTTGGTACATAAACCGAGATGTCAAATGAACATCACTACAGAACCCTATTTTTCTTCCTCAACAATGTCAAGAAAAATAAGGATGACAGCAAAACTAAAAAGACTACCCTGTATGATTTTTCCTGAGAAGCTTTAGGAAAACCAAAATCTTTCACTATATTGCTCCCTTCTTCAAGTTATTATTTTACCTCTGCGGTCACCTTTGGAATTTATGCAATTGAAAATGGGCGCAGATAAAATTGTACTCATGACCAACCTTCTAAAGAACATAATTCTGTTGAATATGGGGTATAGTTTGGTAATCTGAAAAGATAAAAACAGAAGAATTCAAAAGAGAAAAGGTTGGGATAAATTACCAATTGGCAAGAATCTTGTTCTCCAGAAACCAATTCTGTATCTACTAGCAAAAATCACTGCTATAGTACACATGATCAGCAACCCATGACAGCACAATTATACACAAAGCTACCAGATCGCTTTTGTCCAAGCAAGTTCCACTGAGGTGGTCCTTCACTTGGAATCCATGAATTAACTTCGATATGCCCTTCATCCATGGTTCTAGGCCCTCCAATTACAATTAGCCTATCACCACAAGCTCTAAAAGCCAAACCCCAACCATTCATCGAAGCTGCTCTTTCAGGTAATCTTCCTACGGTAGTCCATGCTTTATTTTGCTTGTCATACTTCCTCACCTCCATGTCAGCATAATCAGCAGCATACAAATCATTATTTACCACAGCCACCAAAGGAGGCGCTTCAGATGCAGCAGGTGTATCGCCCCTAGCTCGGACAGGAGACATGCTCGAAATTTCAGTCCATTTTCCTGTTACCAGATCATATTCCTCTCCACAGGTCAATAGCTTTGACTCTGTTCCTCCAATGCCTCCAATTACATAGAACTTTTTGTCCATAAATACTGCAGAACACATCTTACGCCGCTTGTTCATGCTTGGTAAAGTCTTCCACGTTCCCGTCTCTGAACTGTAAAGTTCTGCTGATTTAAGGATATTTCCCTGTGAGTCACAACCACCAGCTAGAATGGCAATCTCCCCAAGGCTGGCAGAGCCAAACAAACACCTTGGTGCATTCATTTGCATTCCAGATGACCAAGTGTTTGTTAGTATACTGTAACGATAAATGGCATGCGACAAAATCTCCTTTCCAAACACAAGAAGCTCTGTGCCAACTGCAAGAGACTCCTTATCTGAGAACACAAAGCATTCATTGGGATTCATTGATGGTAGATGCATCCACCGGCAACGACTGGGGTCAAAAGCTTCCCATTCAAGTAGCTGGCAAGAGAAGTAAACCCAATGCTCAACCTTACCATATTGACGCCGCAGTCTGTAAAGCTCGCCACTCCTAATTAATGAGCGAAAGCTATGATTCAAAGATGCAATAGTGCCATAATCAGACCTAGAGCAACGAATAAGAGAACTAATGGAGTTGTCTCGGCCAATGGAAGGAATAAGAGAGCTAGAATCAGAATTATCGGCAGCATGACACTGATTACCAGCATGGTCATTTGGTGATACTGAAGCATCACCTAATGATAGAGCAACTTCTCTATTGACAGAATCAGATCGCTTTGGCAACTTGCGTTGCACAACTTCATTCTCTTGATTATTTACCAATGGCCTTTTACTGTGCTGAACTTCAACCGTATCAAGGCTGTAATTCATGCAGGCTGACCAGTTGCTTTCTCTAGGAAAATCCCGTGGAACCAAACAAGACCGGTCTTCCAACATGTTTCAAGGTTCAACCTAAAGAATTCCCAATAAGAATTCATTAAAACAAAGACAGAAACCTATTGAATTCTAAGAAACCTAAGAGAGAACTGAAAAACAAGATTCTCCCTCTTCAAAGAACAAGAAAGGAAATCTCTAACTTTATTTTCATAGACATTAATTCCATCCCAAAATAAAGCAATCCCAGTAAAGCCAATATCTTATAATGAATAAGTCAATCCATATTACACAAATGCAAGGAATAGTCACGGGAAAAAGATAAAATTAAATTTATGACCACACTCGTTTGAAAATCCAGATAAACTGACTCATACAAAGACTTGTTTCTTCAATACACATCATAACTGCAGAAGCCAGTAAACCCTCAAAGACAATCGAATTCTTCACCTCAAAGCTGAAGATTTTCAATCAAATGAGCATGCAACAACAACAACAACAACAACAAACCCAGTGTATTCCCACCTGGTGGGGTCTGGGGGGTAAGATGTACGCAGTCCATACCTCTACCTCTAAAGAAGTAGAAAGGCTGTTTCCGATAGACCGCCGGCTGAAGACACAAAACACCAGATACCACACAAATACAAATACAAAGTGAAGCACCGAACAAGGTTACAAGAGTACATGAGTACATAACATAACATCCATAACATAGATACGGCAGCCAAATGAGCATGCAAGGACAAAGAATAACAATCCATATTATGCAGCTTCTTAAAAAGATTCATTTTCAATAAATACAATAACTGAAGACAATTGAACAAAAATTACATACTTGGCATCAAAACAAACTCAAAGCAACAATCCAGATAAGTAACTTCCACAAAGATTCAATTTTTTCAATACATAAGGTAATTGCTGAAATCAGTAGACCCTCCAAGATAATTAAACATGCCCAATCTGAAACTTTGGATCAGCTGAGCATGCACGAATTATCCAATAAGCACCAGATCTCTTATTTCAGATTAGATAACATCATTAATTAAAACCAAAAACTCCAATTTTGTATAGATTTCAATCACAGTAACTCCATTAGATCTCTTTATCGTGCTTACTAAATTAAAGGCATCGCTTGCAATATAAAAAATAGTAACAGAAAAAGCTAAAATTGCAAAAAGAGGAAGAAACTGCAAACATATTAGAAGGAACTTACGAATTGGATAAGAAGAAAGGAGTACCTTAGTGGGTTATGTGACAAATTCTCTCTTTTCTATGTATACATCATCAAGTTAAAATTCTACCGTGTGTTTGTGTTTTTTATTTGTGATTGTGGGTTTCAGCTACAAGTTTGTCCTCTGGATTATCTGTGCAATCAAAGTAGACTTTGGCTTCTGCATTGGGGCATGCCCCTTTTCTCTCTCTTCCACACTATTTTGTGTCAATTAACTAAATAAATATATACAAAAGAAAAAATTAAGAAGATACTACTGTTCATTTTGCATAAAAGTTGTTTACATAATTAAACAGGACAGCTGGACATGTGCTTATGCATACGCTTCTTTTCCCCATTATGTGTGTAAAATAGAGAGTAAAGAGAATGATAATTATATGGCCCATCGACGATCTTTAAACTTGACATGATCTTTTATTTTGACACCTTAAGTAAATTTTGTTAATTTTTGGCACCTCAAGTAGTTTTAAAGTGTGTCATTTTGACACTGTTTGCTGAATCAGCAAAAATCCTGTGCTACACGCACTGAAAGCGCGTTCGAGGAGCATTTCTGTAAATTTTTCATCTTGCTTCTCTTTCTTTCTCATTCTTTCTCCTTTTTCCTCTATTTTTTTCCTTTACAAGCTTTCATTATTGAGGAATTCATTTTCTTCACCGTTAATTTTAATTTTTGATATTAATGGATTCTTCTCCTTCATTCCTCAAACTTTTGATAAATTTTAATAATATTTTATTGAGTTATGCTATTAATTTTACTCTTTTTCAATTTTAATTTGATCCAAAATACAATTTTTCCACCATGAACAATACATACCATGAACAACAACAATAAACACCATGAATACCAAATAATACTCCTTTCATTAATCAACGAAACACACCAACTGTTATTAACAACACTTAGATTTTTCCTAAATATATATTATTAACATAATTTAAACTGTGCATACCCATATACTTTTCTTAAAACTTCAACAAAATGGCATCAACTACTTAATGGATGTAGGAATTGTTTTTTAACGCAACGTAATATGTAAACCAAAATACATAAGATGTCTCCGGTGAGCTTTGTGTACACGTTTTTGGTAAGCCCTGTATGTGTAGTTGTGTGTATATGTATTCAGATGAAATGAAAGTTGTATGTGTGTTTCTGTGGCGAGATGGGTGTCTCGATTTGGAGGTGGGTGGGTTGAGAAAGATGACGGGGCGGGGGGGAGGGGGCGAGGGGGGTGCCAAACAAAAATTGTAGTTTGTAATGGGGGTAGGGGTGCGGGAGGGGAGGGGAGGGGGTATGAAAAAGATGACTTAGGGGGTTTGGGGTGTGGGTGGGGGGCAGGGAAATTAAATTTTATAATTTTTTTATAATTATGTAAGTTAAAATTGCCAAGTGGCAATATTTGATTGGAGTTTTTTTTATTTTAATTAAAAATAGATATTTAACAATTAATTTGAAGAAAAATGACAAATGTCATAATATTATTGGTTACTTTATACGTCATCGGCGCATGTAATACACGTACACAATATATTTTTGCTGATTCAGCAAAAAGTGTCAAAATAATATCCGCGTATGCTACTTGAGGTATCAAAAGTGAACAAGGTCCAATTGAGGTGCCTAAGTTAAAGATCGTGCCAAGTTCAGGGACTACGGATGGATTTGGCCTAATTATATATAGAAAAATATAGAGAGAGAAGTAGAACTATGAAGGATAACAGTGGAGGAAGAAGGTTGTGGACCCCTACTACTTATAAGCTTTATATGAATCTCTACTGTTTTAAATTTTCTTTTTAATGTATTTTTAAAAAATATTATTTCTCTGTATATTATTATTTTATTTACTTAGTATGAGCGAGGGAAAAACCTATTTCAATGGGGGTATTTTGCTCTTTTCGTTTAATTATGTTCTATCTCCTTCTTTGCAACTACACGTGCCCTATTTTCTGCTTAATAGTCTGGTTAAGGCCTATTCGTTGATATGTTTATCTTATTGGGGATATTTTAATCTTTTCATCAAATTGTATTCTATCTGCATCTTTGTAACTATAGGTGCCCTACTTTTTACTTTATAGTCTGGCTAAGGCTTGTTCATCGACATGTTTGTTTTATCGATGGTATTTAGATCTTTTTATCTAATTATGTTCTATCTGCATTTTTATAACTATATGTGTCCTACTTCTTGTTTATAGCCAGATTATTGATAGAAATTTATAAACACTACTCATTATTTTTATCAAGTTTATTTGATGGGCTTCGTATCTTTCATCTTCATGTATGTATCTCATCTTTATGTATTTTATCTTGCCTCGTAGTCGAATTTAATTATGATGGTTTATGTTTTGTGCGATTTGGTATGTTAGAATGATATGTTTCTATTTGAATTTTAATTTTTGTTATATATGACATACGAATGTATGCATTAAATGAATTTGGACCTTTTTTTCGAGGTGAGGGGATTAATGCCCATATATTTGCTATATGAAGAAACAAGTTTTAATATTTCATATGAGCTATAAATTTTAACAGACCGAAAGTGTTTATATTTTTTTGTAGTATTTTTCTTTAGATCTTCTGCTTCTTTTATTATGTTTATAATCTTTGAATTTCTTAATGACTCTATATTTTATCTTAACCAAGGAAGGATTAAGGCAAAATTTAATATGTTTGTAATTTTTCTTTTCTCTTTAATTATTTGTGAAAATTCTCCTATAAGTAGCCTCTTTCAATTTTAATTATTTATGTAGCTTCCTATTTTTTAATTTATTTTATGCTGATGTCTCTTTAATTATTCTTGGTCATGTGATGCTTGCTTCAAAAGGAGACACTTTTTTCCACTAAATTTATAGGAAGAAGATCCCATTGTTTCAAGGTTAGCATTTTCATCTAAATAAAAGGTACCATCTATTATTTTTCAGTGGATACTAACATATCTTTGTGCAATGATATGAGTGTCATGCTAGATAGAAGAGTCTCTCTCTCACACACACATACACACACCAAAAATACACATGCATGCCCGCACACACACAGACATACGCATGCGCGCACATAAACACATAGAGTCACACATAGACACACACACACATATAAATGTATATATGTCATTGTTTCTCGATAGTCCTCATATTTTCTGTGACTATAAATATTATGGTGATCTCGATGGTCCATATAGAAATTTACTTATGTTCTGCTATGAACTATTATGTTAGCTAAAATATTTGCTGCATGATTTTCTAATTGTGGTGATTCCAACAAAGGCTATTAATAAATTTAAATATATTTATCTGTATTTGGGCATAACTAATGTGCATCAGTAGCATACATATCCAACTAGGTTGGCTTAGAGAAAAATGTGTCATTAAGTGTCAGTTGTGCCTCCCGAGATTGGGACGTGACATAATAGTTCTAATATATTATCTACTGATGAAGCTAGTAGCTATGTTGGTCACACTCCTTGTATTGATGCATATATTAAAGTCTAATATCATATATTGTTTGCCAAAATAATAAATTATTTGGTAATACTTATATCAATATTAGTCGATGAAAAATATACCTTCTCCTCATCCTCCTCCTCCTTCTACTTTTTTTAAACTCCTTTTTCTACTTAACACTATTTAAAAGTACTTTTATTTTAAAAAAAAAACTTGACAAATATCTTCAATATCTGAAATAATCCTCTATTTTTTTAAAATAATAATATTTTTAAATTTTGATATCCATTTAAAAACTAATTATATCAATATAAGAGTATGAAGTAGTGATTGATCAAGGTTCCAAAAGTATTTATATGAAAATATTACCTTTTTTTCTTTTTTCATACCACTACTTAAAAACACTTTTTCTTTTCTTAAAAATTTGCCAAAATACGTTTAATATCTCAAATAAATCGCTTTATATTTTTTTTTTTACGAAAAATAATACTTTTAAATTTTCAGAAGTTTGGACAATCGGGATATTACCGTTTAGCCTAATAAAAATGTTACTCTCTTCATTTTAGTATAACTTTGTTGAATTGGGTCAGGATGCTCCATAAGCAAGGGTATGATAGACTATTAGAGGTTCATCTTCAAACTTAAGATGTTCGAGTCTGAAGATTTTTTTTTTATGCATGTTATGATTATGTGTATCTATTAATTCTTGAATTTAAATTCTCAATATTTTAACATTTGTATTGCATATTTAATCCTAGACCTAGACTACGAAAATGGTTATAGATTTCATTGATGATCTTCTTTTCTCTTGGGTTGCTTCAGTTTTTATGGTACCTTCAACATACATCTCTTCTCTTTGGCTGCTCCAGTTTGTATGGTACCTTCAACTATGTATGTAAATGAATATTTGATATACATATTCATGTATTTAACATTTTGAGGAAAATTTCTGTTCAAGTGTCAAAAATAACAACATCGCATATACGATCGACATCAAAAGATAACTAGTAACCAATCAGAAACCTCAACCAATTGGACAAATTATCTGGAAACTCAATTGTCCGGCTAGACCATTGGGAGTCAAAAATTATAACCTAGAGCTGAGAAAGATGACTAAATATTTGTGTTACTAACGTCTTGTTTGTTAATATTATGAGTGCTCACGTGTTTTCTAATTTTCTTGATATGATCAAAATCATAAGGGTGATGGTATTTGCTCATATTTTTTTTATGTACAGGTATTGCTAATATCTTTTTTGAATGTGTTTAGTTGAAAAAAGGTCCAACACAAAAAATAAAGAAATTAAAAGATCCAAAAAATGCATACGAAAATGATCGATGAGATGCATACTGTGCAACCTAAAGTTACCACTATGCGGCGAGGCAACAAGCTATAGGTAGAATTAGACAACCGCACTCTCAGACTCTCTACTATGAGACTATGTGGCGTAAGACATTTTAATTTGACGTTTTAAGGGTAATTTCAAGATTTCTCACAAATTACTTCACCCTATATGAGATAAAACTTGTCCAATATTATGTTATCAAAGTTTGAGCAGCTAAAGTGATAAGAAATATACACTACTCTAAATCAAAATGAAAGTTGGGATTAAGATTTCAAATTGTAATATCGTCTTACTTATTCTTTGCTATGTAACCTTATTTTTATGGAGTCAATTTAATGACACACTCCATCGTATAGCATTATTTGAGGTATAAGTTCTCAGGTAGAACTTTTCCTAGGATGAGAGTGGTCAAAATCTTAGGATAGGGTAGTTTTTGATGAAAATTGAGTGTTATATGGAGTGGAGATCGTTTGTGCCTCGAGGTGTTTGATGAATATGGGGTTATGTCTTGATAAATAATAGATATAGTGACTCATAGAAACTTCATAATGATATTTGAGTTTGTAAAACTCAGATTATGATTTTTGTCGCAAAGGGTTAAATTAAATTTGTGTTGACAAAAAATCAAGTGTGTGTTGCAAAATGGGAAAGTTTTATAAACATCCCCCAAGTCACTATTTAAGGACTCAGGACACCTTACACACCTTGTGTTACCATAATAGAGTCGCTACAATGACAAACTAACCATTATAGCGGCAGGTGAGTAAAACAAAGGACCAACATAACCTGTAGGGCACCACTATAAAGGTCATCATGCAATGTTCAATGACTATTTTGAGTTTTGATATTATTTTCTTCCAAAATCTAAAATTTTGATCCAAGGCTCCACGAAAGCGATTTTCTTCTAGTTTGAGTGATTTCTATCACTGAGGTAAGTTTATTATATTAGTCTAACATATATTAATCTATTTTAATCTATAGAATCGCTGTAACAAGTGTTATGAAAAAATTATGGTCTAAGAACTAAGTTGATAAACTAGTGAGAATTGACTACGGATAGTCTTAAAATCACTTGATGATGGTTCTATGTTGTTAAAAATAATTTTTAATATAGAAGTTTTTTCCTTTAACGTGGATTATGAGAAATTGGAGTGATTTAATGAGGAAAAACACTAAATTTATATTTTAGGTCATGAACTAGAATAAAATCAATGAATTTTAGTCTCCAGAAGTAGAATTAAGGAGTAAATTATTGAATACTCTTTATTTGTTGTTTGATAGATCAAGAATGATCTGAAGTTGTAGGAAAGGACAAGTCTCTTGAAGATTAGTTGCATTCGAGTTTGTGTTTGAGGTATGCTATGATTTTATTGCAGTTGTAAATTTGAATTGGACTTCATGACTATTTATAAGTTGAGTATTTGTGAATTGATACTTGGACTTACTTGTGATGGGTGAGTTGGTTGGCATTATTGTATGCATGAGATAAATTATAGGAAATTGACTAAGTCTTTGTTGATATAACTTGTGCACTTGAGTTATTGGTGCACTATAATACATCTTGATGTGACATTGATTATATTCATGATATCATAATATTCATATAGTTAGGTACCATGCTGGTAAATTTCTTAATTATTAATTATACGGAGGATTGAGTACCATGACAGTATAATACATGAATGAAGCTAATCCCCTACAAGTCATGACTATTGGACAAACATAAGTCCCCTTAGTATGCAAATATAAAGTTTAGACTAATGCATTATTTTATATATTAGACTAATCATTTGTTCATATAATATGCATAATATGTGTGGTGATCGAGATAGCATCTGACTACCTTGGTGATATGGTTAATTGTATTGATGATTATGTGTTAATTTCACACTTGTGTATTCTAGATGGGTAAATATTGTTCTTTGATAAACATTATACTTATGGATGTGAATAGTGGATAGAGTGTGGATTATGGTCTACTTGAAGATACTGACTTGTTATATAAGCTCTAGTTGTGGTGATTGTTGATTTAGTTGAAATTACTTGTTATGTGTTGATTGATAATTTGCGTATAGTTTATTTATGTTTAAGTGCGGGTCTGAGTTAAGTCAGCTGATGATACCTATCAGCACATAATTTTGTACTGATACTATTTATGCTCTTCTTTTGTTGAGTGTAAGCTGTTTTTCAAAGACTATTTTGAGACCTCACCTTTAGCGTGTAACCAACAATTTTCAATATAAGGGTCTTCATGCTGCCATGGATCATTTCATTTGATCATGTATTTTTATTCAGAAAAGGATACTTCATATTTTTCTTAGTTTTTAAATATTATTCTTAGACATTGCTTTGGATAGAAGTTTTTATCAAATGACTTTTATATCTAGGAATTTTAAAAGTTAGGTTTATATTTTTGCACTTCTATTTATTAATTTCTCTAAATATATATTATTTAGTTGGTTTTACGATATTCTTTTTTTAAAATGGCTAGGTATTTAGGTTAAATTTTGAGTTTGATGATTCTCCACCGAAGGGCTAGTATGAGTGTCACTTATGATCATGTGGGTCGTGACAAAAGATTTTTCATAGAAAGTTTGGCGTGAAGATATTTGTAATTATTAACTATATTTTGATTCTCATTTATTGTCGAATATTGTCATTGTTTAATTTAGATGTGGATTCTTTCAATATAAATTTTCATTAGAAGAAAGTAGTGTTTGATGATTTAATTCACATATTTGAATATAATATTCTTGCTTTTTATCTTAGTAGGTAATAAGAGCTTGTTAATTCAGCTTGAAGATTTAATGAAAGAAAAAGATTGAAAGGCATTTTCTTGTTCTGATACCCATGTCATTATAGAAGATAAATTTCACAATTTAAGTATTATTGTGGTAAAGAAAAGTATATTATTTGAAAGAAAATCTCACTTTAAAGGCATAGTAAATAACAATTGAATCAACAGGAATCAGTAAATTTATTCTTGAATTATATCCATCACAATAAATTAAATTCAAATTAATAGCTTCAAGAATAATTTATCGAGGTTACTATCCCTAAAGTGATACTACTCCTATCAAATAGCACAACCGCTTCATGAGTGATTCATCGGTGTTATTAATTGAAGCCTCGAAGACAACTCTTCATACTAAATAGCAAGACAATCCATATAAGCCCATACACAAATGATGTTAATCATAACACATCAATCGAATCAACACATCAATCGAATCATTAGTTAGGCGTATTTATCTATCATAACATATTAATCAAATCATTAGTTAGACATATTTATCTAAATTATTTCTTAGTCATCTTTTCATCAATACAGTTACACCAAATCAATATTAAGTTTATAAATCATTTTAAAGTCATTAAATCATTCAATGTATTGTTTATTAAGAAAAATATAAAAGATCACCTTAATGACATTTCAACAAGTCTTTTTCAGAAGGTAAACATATTTGTATATGTATATTATCATCTGAAGCAATATACAGAGGCTCGATATGAGATTGTCATTCACATGTATAAAGTTATACTCGTTGCTCTTGTAGTCAAAGTATGTTAAGAAAATCATATCTCCAATCATGCTAAAATTTTGAAAACATTATCTAGCTCAAATCTGATATGATTTTTGATTAAATTACAATAGTTGTTTGACAAAAAAGGAAAAAGAAAATGACATAGATAAAATAGGCAATAATAATTTTATTCAGGTCTATAATAGATTTATGAGCATCTTATAATTTATACTAAATTATTGAATTAGTTAAAAAGTGTAGCAGTTGTTAATGCAAATCTTACTATTCAAAGACAAGTTGTGGGATAACTTAAGGGTGACTTACATGATATCTGTTATGTTGCTTTGACTAAGAAAAATCAGAGCAACCGACAATCTAGAAGAAATAACAGGATTTTTGGTATATTCCTCGTTGCTTGAGGAGAGATGCTCAAAGATTATAATAGCCTCTCCTTTCCCCGACTTTGCTTCACCTCCTCATAACCTTCAAAGTTTTTATTAGAACACACACACACACACACACACACACACACACACACATATATATATATATATATATATATATATTTCTCCATATTATGTCATCTCTAGTTTCATTGATATATGGATAAATGCTTAGAGAGATTCTTCATAAGAAGCTTCTCCAGCTTGGCATGAGAAGTCAACGACACCCAATCATTAGCACTCTATTGGGTAAACTAAAAACAATGAAGTACATTTTACACAAATTTTTTCACAATTCAAAATTCCATGAATTGTGATGACAACTACCCCACCCATCTGTGGTAGGTAAGCCTAAATCAACACACCAAAGAAAATAAGGAAATAAAAATAACAAATTTCAACATATATAAATAGTTGAAAACCATAACATGAAACCAAACAATCTGTAAAATCACTAAGAAAGAGGAATCTAAACTACAACCCAAGAAAGTCAGAAACACAAGGGAAACTCTACGTACAAGAAGTCATAACTGGTATTAGGGGTGGGTATTCGGTATTTTGTTCCGTATTTTCATAATTCGGGTTCGGTAATTCGATAATCGGTAATTGAAAGTAGATACCAAATACCATACCATTAAACTTTGGTTCGATAATTCGGTAATTGGTAAATTAAATTTTGGTTCAGTACAGAATTTGGTATTACCATATTAAAGTTGGACATGCTTGTCGTGATCCTATTTGGTGATAATAGTGGTGATTTCCAACCAACATTTTTAGAAAAATTCAACTTTGTTTGGTAGTTTGACACCTCTGGATACATAGTTTTACACCAGAAAAAATTAATTTTATTTACTCTTGTTACTCGTTGATATGTGTGACTCAATTAATGAAACATCTTAAAACCTATGTTATTGTAGTTTGATCTAGCTCCAAGAAGGGGAGAACTGGATGTAACACGAATAACATTTACATCAAATTGGATGCAACACGAACTGGATGTAAATGTGATGTAAAGTCATAATATTACTTTTTTTAAATATGATGGAGAGTAATATATGTTATGTTGTCTGCCAAATGCTGAGTTTTGTTTCTATCCGCTGTTGACATATTAACATAAGGATTAAGAAAGCTTGACCAAGTACCCTTGTTTAAATCCATATTCCGACCTACGTTAGGAACATTAGAGTTAGTTAAGTGCAGCCACCAATGGTGTTATGTATCATATCATAAAGACTTCTTTTTTTGTTGTTCCTTTCCACACCCCAATTTTCAGTCTTAGCGTGATATTTTCTTCAAAATTTGTCATATATATGTTGGTTGCAAGGAAGTCTACTGTGAAAAGTTAAGAGTCTACTTTATGACTGTGTTTGACGGTTCAAAGTTTGCTTGGGCAATATTCACACAAGTATGTGACCTTTGGAGTGTGGACTAGGTATGTGGCCTATGGGTCACTTAACTATAATTAGAATTTCTGAAAATAGCAAATACCAAATGGTAGTAATATTTTTTACCAATCCCAAATCTAAATACCATAATTTTAAAATTTTACTCCCAAATACTATCCTAAATATCAAATTACCGAATACCAATTACCAAATTTTTTGGTTCGATTCGGTAATTCGATTTTTGGTATTTTATGCCCACCCCTAACTGGTATATACATAGATGTCCATGATTTCAAATAAATAAAGAAATAAACATCGAGGAAACTGAAGTAGACTCTTGAAGAGAGGAGCTCACCAGAACCTTAAACTGTAACCAACCAACATGATCATACACTATAGGAAATACTCAGATTAGGGTATTTTTTGAAAGAATGCAGAATGTAGGAGTGAGTACAGTCCACTTGTACTCATTGGGAAGCATAGACCGACTAAGATTAAGATGAAAACTATAATGAATAAAGAATAAAACAAATAATCCTACAAGAAGCAAGCTTCCAACAGTTCAACATTAAGTAATATCACGATATATCTCAATCACAACAATAATTCATAAGTGCTACAATGCATTGTAATGATATGAAATAAGACAAAGCTTATTGTATACAACCTTTGAGTATTTTTTCTCCAAGATGGGACCCATGGGGGAATCGTGTTATCCATATACAAAAACTTGAGTATCACTCAATAACATTATACCTCACTCATTGGAAAACGCAACAAACTACTTAGAATATTAAACCACACCATCCAACAAATGAAATAGATCACTCAATTCAAAAATTGATTTTCTTATAATATCACTCTCCAAATATCCATAAAATGAATGAGTATGTATATAAAATGCAATTGAAAAATGATACCAAATACACCAGATATATTAATATCTCAAAATCATTGTCAATCCATGAACATAGGGTACTAGCCTCAATATCAATACTAAAGATCCAAGTCCTATATCACAATACAATATAAGCCTCTAACTGGGCATCACAATAATAATCTATCTTATTCAGTATTCAAAGACAACAAATTTTCCCAACCTAGAGAATGGTTTATACAATAAGTCCTCACCAAAGTAAAGCCTAAATTTAGTTAAGTTATAACTTACCACAAAGTCAAACACACATCTTAGATAGTCACAAACTAGTTTCCCCCTTCTGAGTGTCCTTACAAAGCTACTAATATATCAAAACAAGTTCTATATGTAAACACAAGTCCAACAATACTTATATTGTTAAGGTTGTAATACAGATTCAAAAGTAAAGCCAAAAGTCAACCCCAAGACCCCAGTGAGAAAAATTAAATTTTATTAAAAAAATTTACCTATAACTTAAGGAGTTCATATTTTAAATTTTATCAGAAATAGAGTTAGTATTGAGTTTGAAATCATCAAAATCAAATTTATTGTCCTTATGGGAAATATTCTAAAATTATAAGTTAAAAAATCAAGTTGAAGGTGAAATTATGAAATAATAATTGGGGAATGATAAAATATTTTGTAATGCCCCGGATTTGGTACCCGGTGCTCATGACTTCGAAGGACCATAAACTAACCCATGACTGATATTTGTACGTGTATACTGTATAATATACTATCTAATTGGGAAAACATGAACTGAAAGGCCATAAGGTTCAAGATTGTAACAGAACTGATAAAGATATAACATCTAAATGGGGTATGAAATACCAAAAACAAAACTAAAATAACATGATAGTCTGAATATGATAGCTTGAAAAGCTTCTAACTGACTGAACTGTCTGAATGAGAAGTTGATGGGACATGTCTCCAACTAACTCCAACTAATAAATTACTTAATGAGGTAATAAATAAATGATCATGTTCTCGAGATATGAGGACTCACTGCTAACTCTGACTGTTGAGATTGGAATGCTACTGATGCTCTGGATCTTGTGCTTCTGAACCTGTCGTATAAGACACCATAGCATAAATGCGTCCGTACTTTGAATGTACTGGCATACATATGAGGTCGGCTAAATTCATGGGATTCATATGCATGAACAATACTAGCTAACTGACTAATATGAACATGAGAACACATGCATGAATACATAGTAACTATATCTGAGATTGTGATAACATGAATTTACTAATAACTAACATAGTTGATAACTGAGTTCTGATGACATAAGTGACTATATCTAACAGTCCTGAATCTGATGAAACTAGATGAGTTCCGTACTGTATCTGACAGTCCTGAATTTTGTAGAATTATCTGAGTTCTATTTTGGAGACTGAATGACTATATCTGACAGTCTTGATTTTGTAACTAAAACTGTGGGAAGTAGTTATCAAAATGACATGCCCCTAATATGCCATGATGACTGAGTTGGGGTTCAATCTATAACCCCAATTGAAATGGTGTCAATACCGCACCACTGGTAAAGACAAGTTATGAGTGACCCTCATCTGATAGTGTCCCTAAAAGAGAATGGTGGAGCCCTTATCTGACAGTGCTTATCCTCCTCATCAACCCTCATCTGATGGTGTTGATGTCTCAACTAATGCTGGCTACATAGTTCTGGAATGCAAGGATGACTTCTAAGAATCACACCCTCATCTGACAGTATGTGTTCCCATCCTTGGGTTCACTCGGTGCTAATTTCTACTCCCATCTGAATAGACACTAAACATGGATTACTGAACTAAACTAGATTGATTTACTGAGTTTTGTTGACTAATGAAATAGTACTTAGATTACTGTATTACTGAGTTTTCCTGAGTCACATGACTGACTGAGTTCAATGGATCATGGCTTCACTGAGAATATTGTGAAAATATGACACGGACTCTAGGCACACAACTATATTTTTCGGGTTCAAGTATGCCTAGGACTCAATGGAAAGGAACTGGCAAGGCATGACATTCTTGAATACATGACTAATATCAACAATCCATAATACAATAATTAAAGATATTTCATGGGCATTTGGTTATCATAGCTTGGTACGTGTATAAGATAGCATGCATACATAGCATAATTTCATAAGGCTAACTCATAAGCAATCCAACAAACTAATTTCAATACATAAGAATAGCATGGAATTCATTTTGGATCACAATTAAGCTATAGTGCATAATTTCTATCCTCCTAGGAATTTTATCAAACACCTTGCATGCACCCTTAGGATGTAGGCCTAACCATCAAATTAACACATTATAAATAATTCAAATTATGGATTTCACTCACTTGCTAATGTAGTTTCATGAAAAACACATAAATATTCCAGCTTGGGAATCATATAAAAAGCTAAACATAGTTACAACCAACCCACAACATAAATATCATGATTCAAATTTAAAATAGGGTTCTTGAGCTTTATGGATGAAAGTAATCCATAAATAAACACAACGTATACTTTAGCTCTTGATTTAGAGAAGATTGACAAAGAGACTTTCTTGAAATTGAATCCCCGATTGAAACCCTAGTTTGCTCTTGAGAAAAAATTAAGAGAAACTAGTATATTTTGTGTTCCAAAAAGCTAAATCTCATATTAAAGGGCTTACATAGGGGTGATAAATTGACCCTTTTAAACCTGGACGCATTTTTTAATTTCAGTGAAATTTGCTCGAATTGGACACCTGGTGCGACGCGGCGCTATTGCACCGTATCACTGGAATTTGACAACTGGGAAATTGAGGGATGGTGCAACGTAGAGCCATCGCGTTGCCACTTTATTTGTGACCTGGAAGTTTGGCGCAACACACCACTATCATGGACCCCTACTACAATTTGACAATTGCCTTTTTCTCCTGTGGTGCAGCGCGCCACTGAATAATATGGTGCTGTTTTACGATGGGAACTTGAACTAGTCATAACTTCTTACCCGATTATCAAATTTAGGAAAATTTTATATCGATTGAAAACTTATTGAATTTCCCATATGACAAAAACTAAAAATCTTGAAAATTCCTCATGGAATAAACATCATTCAATTTAGAAGATAATACTTGACATTTTTGGATAATAGAAAACTTTGGGGTATTTCATATTTGCTTAGGAACTTGCCAATGTTGGTATATCAAGTATGCCTTTTTAGTTCTCTGTAAAATTAGTTTTAAATATTCAAAATCGAGTTATGGGGTTCATAAATAACATAATTTTTCCCGTGATTCCCTTCATCTTGATCATAATTAGACCATTGAAATCACGATACTGATTTGTCCTAAGGCGTAGCCAACGTCAGCCTAACCATTGAAAAAGGTTTTGCTACTCGATCTAGACTTAACCTACCCTTCTCATCTTAATTGCAACCTGACTTACTCGATCATAATGTAGAAGGAAATCCTTCTACATAATAGTAATGACGTTATTAAAAACATAATAAATGAGGTTGTCATGACCCAATTTCTTAGGTCATGATGGTGCCTACTCTAACCCACTAGTAGGAAAGCAAAACCCGTACTCAAAAACTAATAGTATCAGACTACCCAAAGAATGAAAAAAATAATATGGAATACATATAATAAAGTATCAATGACACAATATAGTCTCAAAACTTGGTGGTATCAGTATAAGAGCTTCTAACATAAGAAGGATACAAATGAGATACTAAATGAATATACAAATATAATTTTCTCTGAATACAACATAAAGACTAGTTTAGTACATAAGAGGGAGGAAAATAATACCCCTGTAACACCTCAGATTTTGGTCCTTGGAAAATTCCTTGATTTTGAGTTTACAGCCCAACCTACGACTCAACTTACAAAATATAAGGTGTCTTGATGGGCCATAGGGCCCCTAATCACATGATGACCTGTAAAGGTTTTCCATGTCACTATCTTGATGATGACGTGCACAAAATAATTCATCAAGACTCTTCATAAGCTGTAGTGTGCCGTCCGTAGCCAAACCAGTTTAGTGTCCAAATGACTCTGTTGTGACTACAACAGGATCCTATAAGTCATAAGGTATGAATATGAGTCAAAGGGTGTGCCTCATAGGGTCAATAGTAAGATGAGCCTAAGATGCTACCCAGACCATGAGTCACGGTGATGACTCGTAAAGAGTCATCACGAGTCGTATGGTGACCTATGATGCTTGGGCATCGTTTTTTTCACCTTTGAGTGGGGGTATTCTTGTTATTTCTCTTTTTCCCCAAATAAGACCACGACCAACAATAAAGCACCTTGGGGGACCCTATTTCCATCCTTCATTAATCAAATACAACTTTTAAATACACTTAAATCCCTAAGACAATAATACCTCGGGTTTCTCAAGATAGATCAATTATAGATTCCAAGGGTGATTTTTCTTCATAATTCTTGATATCTCAGGCATCTTACTCTTCCCTAAATCTTATTTTATTAAAGCATGCATTTTAAATTGTTATTCAAGTGGTTTGAATGTTGGCTTTGGAATGTGGGTTGAGGGTTTTAAATAATTATTTTTTAAATAATGTCACATGTTTTATATGTAAATTTTCATGCTTTATTGGCTATTTTGAATATGTGGGGTGCACGTGCATAGTGAGTAGACTATGGGGTCATCCATTTCCCCAATTATGTGGATTTGATAAGTGAATTGGTGATAACCTCAACCCAATCTTATGAATGTTGTTTTGATTATGAGAATATATACATTAAAATACCCCAAATTAATTTAATGAACAAAGGGGGTTGAGGTATTTTCCTAAGTTAATAGAATTGTGATGGCATAATTACAAGCTTGTAAGCATTAGGGTATGATGATACCTATGGTGTACCTTAGTGGTTATTTTTTTTGGTTAAATGAGTGGGTTATGTGAAACTTGTTTTAATTGTGCTTAATGGGGGTTATGTTCCCAAAGAACCGATACTAGAAACTTGCATTGTGCATGGTTCATACTATTGGTATTTATTTGTATCTTTGATTGACGTGGGGTTAGGGAATTCCCTAGTCTTCCTTGATACCTTTGGTTCACGCAGCTAGCACATACTAGGGCCTTTTAAGTAGGGGGAGCTGAACCCATATAGCTCATGCGTGCCTTTTTATGAATGCTAAGATACATAGTTTAGACTAATGTTTTACTTGCATACTAAGCCTTGTTCCCTATCCTAGCATGTTTTATATATGTATGTGATTATGTGCATTGGATTTGAATAATTTTTATACTATTGATTATGAAATTACTTTATTCCATCCTTGAGTTACATGCTAGCACTCAACTTGATAACCATCTCCGAATGCTGTATTCCCATACAATATATGAATCAGAGACACTTTTACTTTTCCTATCTTGTGATAGTATTTTTGAGTTGTCAGTGATTGGATTTTTGGGTTGTTAGCAGTTAACTTTGAAGTGGTGATCTTCTATTCTCCAGAATGTCTATCATTTTAAAGTCTTAATTTATTTATCTCTTAGACAACTTCTATTGGATTCTTTTGGCTATCGTTGGGTCCATGTCTCGACGTAGGTTGATTTTGGTCTATTTAGAGGCTTTGTGAATTACTGTGGATTAGGATAGTTATTGAAATTCTTTGATTTTTTTGAGTTAGTTTAGTTTCCTATCTTGTTATATGTTCGAAACTAATCCTATCTTGTTATATATCCGAAATTCATTCGTTGCTAATTGTATTATGTGCTATTTTAACTAGGCAAAGAGGGTGGTCTTTGGTCCTCGATAGACTTGGAATACCTATCATGGCTATGCCCTAGTTTAGGTCGTGGACAGTTGATATTAAATCCCTAAGTTCATGGTCATCGGGTGTCCACAAATCCATGTCAAGTATAGTCTCTTTTATGGGTGTTTAGCCTGCCACACTTATAAGGGCGGGGTTATGGGGTATTTAGGAATGATTTGTTTTCCTGTGTTTTATATTTGGGTTATAGAGTCTAAGATCTTGAATCTCCTTTAATTTTATTTATTCTTATTTTAAATCATGGATACCCAAAGATCTGATTCTTCTGAGAACTCCTCTATCACACCTGAGGATAGCATGAAAGGAACTCTTCCTGCTTATGAGGTACAGACCCTGTCTAGGGTTCATACTCCTAACTGCCTACGTGGGGTTAAACCATTCTTTAGTAATCCTCTTTGAGCTGATGATTATCTTGCCCAATGATGCAGGGTGATATGTCTAATATTGAGTTTTGCCATTTGATTCATTTGCTTACTCAGTTGGTCACCTCTCAGTCATTCCATTCTGAGTATGTTGTTCTGTTACTCCTTCTTTTGAGGCTAGAAAGGTTAGCTAGTTCATGTGGTTGAGTCCTACGATCTTCAAAGGCTCTAAGGTTGAGAAGGATCCTTAAAGGTTCATTGATGAGATATAATTTTTTTTTGGAGTGATGTATACTTCAAAATCTGAGGGTGTGGAGTTTGTCATACATTAGTTAAAAGATGCGGCATATCAGTTGTATGAGGAGTGGGAACAATTGAGAGGAGATGATGCTACGCCAGCTATGTTACATAACTTCTCTAGTACTTTTCTTGATTACTTCTTTCCTCAAGAGTTGAGGGATATAAAGATTGAGGAGTTTTTGAATTTGAAGCAAGGTAGAATGACTGTGAAGGAGTACGCCTCAAAATTTTATCAATGTTTCATTATACTCTAGAGTTGGTATCTTTTTTGAGGGATGGAATGAGGAAGTTCACTTTGAGTCTATCTCAGGACTTGGTGTTGGAGTGCAAGGCTACCTCATTAAATAAGGACATAGATATCTCTAGGTTTATTGTGTATATGCAATAGGTCAAAGATGAGAAGAATAAGAAAAAAGATATGAGAGAAAGGCAAAGTAAGAAATTTTGGTATATTGTGAAGGGTGAAGGACATAATATTAGTGGTGGAGATGGCACGCAGTGGTATAAAAGAAGTGAGGTAATCTGGTTCTTATTTTACAGCTAGTGCTCCATATTCTAAGCTGTCTGGTGATCATTGCATTCAGACTGATAGTGTGTTTAAGGTACAAAGTTCCAGTCGCAGATTAGTGGTGCCAAGTCAGCCCCATTATATTCTCCTTGTAGATTTTATGGATATTTGCACTGTGGTTTTTGTGATGAAGAGAGGAATAAGTGCTTCAGATGTGGCCAACTTGGCCATATTCAGAGGACCTGTCCTATAGGCGATGTTTCTACTTGAGCTACTAAGGTTCTAATTGCTACGTCTTTAGCCCCAGCACCGAAGGATGCTACTTCTTATACTGGTACTGGTCAGAATCATCTGTATGTTTTTGCCCCTAATTATGAATTTGAGGCATCTCCTAATGTTGCTATTGGTACGTTATAACTCTTCTCTTATTACGTGTATTTCTTACATGATCTAGGGTCTACTCTTTATTATGTAACCCCTTATGTTGCTATTCATTTTAATTTTGGTCCTGAATGTATTTCTAATCCTTTTTTTATGTCTACCTCGGTGGGTGACTTTGTTATGGCTAGAAAAGTCTATAAGGGTTTAATGGTATCTATCTATGGTAAGAAGACACTGTTTATATGATAGAGTTAGATATGTTAGACTTTGATGTTATTTTAGGTATAGATTAGCTCCATTCATGCTATATGTCTCTTGATTGTTGAAACCAAAGGGTCTTTCCAATTCCCTAATGAACTGGTGATTGAGTGGTAAGAGAGTTCCCTAGTACCTAAGAGAAGGTTTATTTCTTATCTCAAAGCCCGAAAGTTGATTTCCAAGGGGTGTCTATACCATTTGGTTTAGGTTAAATATTTTAGTTCTGAGGTTCCGTCTTTACAATCTGTCCCCATGGTTAATGAATTTCCTAAAGTGTTTTCCAATGATCTTCTAGATATTTCTCCTGATAGGGAAACAGACTTTAGGATTTACCTTCTATTAGATACCCATCCTATCTTTATCCCTCGTTATAAAGTGGCTCGGGTTGAGTTGAAGAAACTGATGAAGCAGTTGAAAGATCTTCTTGATAAGGGTATTATTGCCCTAGTGTTTGTCTGTAGTGTGCTCCTATACTGTTTGTGTGTAAGAAGGATAGTTCCCTTTGAATGTGTATATACTATCAGCAGTTAAATAAGGTGACAGTGAACAATAAGTATCCCTTTCCTAGGATTGATGACCTATTTGAACAACTTCAAGGTGCTAAGAACTTTTCTAAGATTAACCTTTGGTTGGGTTATCATCAATTAAATATTAGGGAGGTGGATATATCTAATACTATTTTTCGTACCCGATGGTCACTACGAGTTCTTAGTCATGCATTTTTGGTTGACTAATGCTCTAGCAGGATTCATGGATCTCATGAATTGGATGTTTAGGCAGGTTTTGGATTTGTTCGTTATTATGTGTTGTGATGATATCTCGATATATTCTAAAAGTGAGGAGGATCATGACAATCACCTCCATACAATCTTGCATACTCTTAAGGATCAAATGTTGTATGCTAAGTGTTTGAAGTGTAAATTTTGGTTGAATGTCGTTACTTTTCTGGGTCATTTTATTTCTAGTGAGGAAATCATGGTGGATCCATAGAAGGTTGAGCCAGTTAAGAAGTGTCTTAGACCTATGAATCTAATCAAATATTTAGATCTTTTTGGGTTTATCTAGGTATTATAGGAGGTCTATGGAGAGCTTCTCGTCGATCGCTGCTCCATTGACTAAGTTGACTAAAAAATATGAAGTTTCTGTGGTATAATGCTTGTATGGGAAGTTTTGAGAATTTGAATGATTAGTTGACCTTAGCTTCATTTTTGACCCCACCTTAGGGTACTGATGACTTTGTTGTTTATTATGATGCATCCCATGTAGGACTGGGTTGTGTTTTAATGCAGCATGGTAAGGTTGTGGTGTATGCTTCTAGGTAGCTTAAGGGGCATGGAAAGAATTATTCTACTTATGATTTGGAATAGTTGGCTGTGGTTTTTTCTTTTAAGATTTGGCACCATTACTTGTATGAAGTTCATGTTAATATCTTTTCAGACCATAAGAGTTTGCAGTATGTTCACCCAGATGCAGTTGAATCTCAGGCAAAGGATATGGCTTGATTTGCTCAAGGATTATGACTTGAGTTTCCATTATCACCAAGGTAAATCTAATGTGGTTGCTGATACTCTTAGAAGGTTGTCCATGGGGAGCTTATCTTATATTAATGAGGAGAAATAAGGTTTGGTGAAGGATATTCACTATTTGGATAATCTTGGAGTTCATTTTTTGGACTCTTAAGATAAAAGTGTGATTGTGCAAGAGGTGGTAAAGTCATCTCTTAGTGTTAAGGTAAAGGACAAGCAGGTTTTTGATCCTATCTTAATGCAGATTAAGAATGGTATGGGTCAACAGAAGGTCATGACTTTTAAGATTAGTGGTGATGGTATATTGAGGTACCAAGGTAGATTATGTGTTCCTAAGTTGACGGGCTATGAGAGAGTATCTTTCCTGAGGATCATGAATTGAGGTACACTATCTATCCTAGTTCAACTAAGATGTATCATTATTTGAAAGAGATCTATTGGTAGAATAACATAAAGAAGGATATGGCTAATTTTGTGGCCAAGTGTATGGCTTGTCAGCAAAAGAAAGTTGAGCATTTGAGGCATGGTGGTATATCTCAAGAGACTGAGTTGCCCGTGTAGAAGTGGTAAGAAATTAACATGGACTTTGTTACTGCACTTCCGCGGTCTTGAAATCAGTTTGATTTAATTTAGGTCATCATGAATTGGATAACCAAGTCTGCTCATTTCTTGTTAGTAAAGACTAATTATTCCACGGAGAATTATTCTTAGTTTTTCATTCAGGAGATCATCAAGTTTCATGGTGCACTTGTTTCTATTATATCTGATAGAGGCATGCAGTTCTTATCATTTTTTTAGCAGTCATTTCAGAGAGGTTTGGTAACTAAGGTAAACCTTAGCACCTCTTTTTACCCTCAGATGGATAGACAGGCTGAGAGCACCATTAAGACATTGGAAGATATGATAAGGGCTTGTGTGATTAACTTTGGTGGTAGTTGGGTTGATAATTTGCCTCTCATAGAGTTTGAGTATATTAATAACTATCATTTTAGTATTCAGATGGCTCCATTTAAGGATGTCGTTCAAAGTTGGTGATACTTGATTATTTGGTCCTGACTTAGTTCATCAGGCCATGGAAAAGGTGAAGGTGATTAGGGATAGGATTAAAAACTCCCAAAGTCGCCAAAAGTCCTATGCAAATGTGAGACATAGGGAGTTAGAGTTTGATGTTGGCGATTGGGTGTTTTTGAAGGTGTCTCCCCTGAACGGTGTGATGAGATTTAGAAAAAAGGGGAAGCTCAGCCCCCATTATGTTGGACCATACTTAATTTTGAGGAGAATTGGCAATGTGGCTTATGAGTTGGAGTTGCCTTTGAGTTTGGGTTCTACTCACTCAATTTTCCATGTATTGATGTTAAGGAAGTGCGTGGATAATATTTCCTTTGTTTTTCCTTTAGAGAGTGTTGGCATTTCAGATTTCCTATCTTATGACGAAGTCCAATTTGATATTTTGGATAGGTACGTCCGTTATTTGAGGACTAAGGATTTGGCTTCGGTGAAGGTTCTATGGAGGAATCATAAGGTTGAAGAAGCTACTTGGGAAGCTGAAGAGAACATGAAGTCTAAATATACATTCTTTTTTCTCATTTTGGATAATCGTGTTTGAGGTATGTGCATTTGTTAAATGAAATTATGGTTGCATTTCTGTGCTAAATCTTGCTAATGGATGCCTTAACTCATCATTTGGGGTTGAATCATCCTAGGGGGGAGGGGGAGAATGTAACTCCCCAGATTCTGGACCTTTAAGAATTCCTTGATTTTGAGCTTACTGCCCTAATTATGTGGATTTATATGAGCGAATTGTAGATAACTTCAACCCAATCTTGTGAAGTTTGTTTTGATCAAGAGAATATATGCATTGAAAATATATTTGGAACGATTGCATAGCATAAACGGCTAAAGAACCAAATTTTATTTAATAAACAAAGGGGGTCGTGGCATTCCCCCATATTTATTTAATGAACAAAGGGAGTCGTGATATTCCCCAACATTGATTTAATAAAAAAGAGGGGTCAAGGTATTCCCCCAAGTTATTGGAATTGTGATGGCATAATTACAAGCTTGCAAGCGTAAGGGTATGGTGATAACTATGGTGTGCTGTAGTGGTCAATTACTTAGTTAAATAGACGGGTTATGTGAAAATTGTTTTAATTGGTTTTAATGGAGGTTATGTATAAAGCCCCAAAATCTCATCCCGAGACGTCACACGGTGCTTAAGGCTACTAGTAGCCCTAAGTAACCCTTTGAGATTACTACTACATCTAACACTTACTTTAAGACGGATAATCAAGCAATAATGCTGTATAAAGTTAAATATGAACTGAAATAACTGTAAAACATATTCTGATTATCAAATACTCAAAAGTCTGAAACACAACTGTTAGTCTAGTCTGACAAAGACTTTACTACTCAAACTGGAAAGCCATTCGGACAGACCCCCAACTGACTCAAACTAGTCTGAAAGTAATACTCTAAATAGTATTAAAGCGAGAAAACTACAGATATAGGTCCTCGAACCATGAGGACTCACCAAAGGTAAAGATATAGATGAGATGCTCAGAGATCACTATCGCTGCTGGGATTGAGCACCTGAACCTACATTATGTGATAATGTAGCACATAGACGTATATGTGGATCAGTACTTTAAGGATGTACCGAGTATATGGGGGTGTATGCAATAATTAAAACAATAATATCATAAATCTTTATAGAAATCATGCATGCTGATATAACTGACTCACATAGATTGAGTAACTCTAAAATGTAAATCTCATACATTATGAATAATGGAACGCATAGTATAAATCTCGTGAGTCAATATACTTGTTTCAGAAATCTAGAGTTCTATTCCCTCCTCAAAACATATATACTAAGTGATCTAAAGCTCACCCCTGTATCTAGAAGCTAAGACTGTAACTTTAAAACTGAAATCTAAAGTAAAAACAATATTTGGATAAGTGTGTGAGCCTTTACATTTGGGGAACAATAACTCGTCTTAAAGGAACATACTTTACTTTAGGAACTGATTATTTACTCTTACTAGTAGGGAAAAAATCTCTCTAGATTTTGGGACTCAACTCATACTCTTGAATAATGGTTCTCGAAGCCTTTGACTTGGGAACCTTGAATCTTGACTCAATTTAGAAAATCTATGGTGAACCCCTGAGATTCTTCAAAGAGGATTTAGATGCTTAGGGTTTTTGGTTAAGGAAAATATTGAGAAAAATCTCATATGATGCTTGTAGTGACCTTAATGCTGATGTTTGTACGGTTTAAGAGTCTTGAAAAAAGTTCAAAGTGCCTTTTTTAACTTCTATATGAAGATGGAAAAATTGAATTGAAAACCCGACTTTATGGGCCACCGCGACGCGCCACTATCACGCTGGCTTACTAGAAATTGACAAATGGAAATCTGGGAGTCACCGCGACACAAAGCCATTGCGTTGTTCCACTGGTTTGGACCTGGAACTTCAGTGCGATGCATCACAAGAGCGCTAGGCCACTGGAAATTGACTATTGGGAAATTGGGGTCCTACGCTACGCGCCACTATCACAGAGTTCCCCTAGAATTTGAAAATTTTTAAATAGACCATCTCCGCAATGTGCCAAACACTAAAATGATGGTGATTTATGACTATAAATTAAATTAACCATAACTTCTTGCCTGGTTATTGGATTTGGGCGGATCTTATACATTGAAAGCTAATTAAATTTTCCACATGATAAACCATCGAAATTTGGGAAACTCTATATTGGTTAAACGTTACTCACTTAATAATCCATTACTTAACCTTCTAGAGATGAAATTAGGCTTAATAAAAAGTTTAGGGTATTACATTATGTAGCTAAGCCGTGAAGGTGGATGTCCCAAAGGACCGGTACTGGAATCTCTCATTTGCCGGCGTAAAGATTGGTCTTGATGAACTTGTGCATGGTCACACTAGTGATATTTATTTGTATCCTAGATAAACATAGGGTTTGGGCATTACCTGTTCTCCCTTGATACCTCTGGTTCATATGGATAAGACGCACTGAGGTCCTTTCAGTTAGGGGAGCTAGACCAATATGGCTAGTGGATATCTTTTTATGACGTTTAAGCTACATAGTCTAGGATAATGTTTTACTTGCATACTATGCCTTGTTCCCTGTCCCAGTATGTTTTATATATGTATATTATTATGTGCATTGACTTGGAATGATTTTTGGACAGTTGATTAGGGCATTACTTTATCCCCTACCTGAGTTACATACCAGCGCTGAACCTGCTAATCATCTCCAGATGCTGTTTCCCCACGCGATGTAAGAACTGGAGACACTTCTTATTTTCCTATGCAGTGATAGGATTTCTGAGTTTTCAACAGTTAGCTTTAAAGTGATGAGTATCCATTCTTTTGAAGGTCTATCATTTTAAAGTATTTTTTCGTTTACGCCTTAGACTACTTCTATTAGATACTTTTTGCTATCATCAGGGGCATGTACCAACTTAGGTTGGTTTTGGTCTATTTCGAGGCTTTGTGGATTACTGTGGATTGGGATGGTTGTTGAAATTCTTAGATTTTTTTCTGAGTTAGTTGATTTTCCTATCTTGTTATGTGTTCGGAACTCAGTCTATCTTGTTATATGTTTGAAATTCATCCGCTGCTAGTTGTATTGAGTTCTATTTTGACTAGGTAAAGGGAGTAATCTCTGGCATCGACAAACTTGGGATACCCATCACGGCCAGGCCCCTTTTTGGGTCATGACACTTCGAACATTTGGAGCTCACTCTATGTCTCCAAACCTTAGTTGCTCCGCACGATGCACATAACCCTAGTGATAACCCATACTATGATTTGCAGGCAACAAAAGTGTAGTATAAGTTATAAATATGTGATACCTAGTAGGCAACTTACGACTGAGTTCTAAAGATAATACAGATATATATATCAGATAAACTGAAATGGAGTCTAAACCCACATGTTAAGCAACAACATAATAAAGCCGATAATAAGGATAAACTAACCTGTTTATGTCCAAGGAACTAATATAATAAGGCTAATGAAGTATTGAGGATGAACTATCCTATTCCATCCATACTTAGGAATATCAACTCTATACCGTATGTCACCGGCCTATTTAAGAATAAAGGGCGAAATAAGGATATTTAACAGTATACAAGGCCAAGGAATAGATATACAATCTGAATAAATGAAGGAAGGGAGGGATACATGGTAATACCATATATATATATATAAATAGATAGACATATATGTATAAACAAGGTTAGTTCAAGGTACAACTTAAATCTTTAGGCTAGCATCTTAAGATATCATAATCATAGCAGGGACTAATGCTACCTTACTCAGGGTTTCTAATTCAAATGTCTATTCATGAGATAATCATGTATAATAATATAATAGTAAGATAGAAGATAAAAAAACAGACCTAGCATTTCGATACCAAATCGTTAATCAATCTATCACAAACAATATACCAATGATCATAACCATTATAATAACAATAGCAATGACAGTGTGAGTAACCGACTAGTTTGGACAACGAATACATAACCAAGACTTTCAAGAACCCCCACCAATATGGGCTCAGAAGGTTCAATCAACATACAACACACCATAAGCCATACTCATCACCTTACCTATGTAACTCCCCATAAGGCTGATAGATATAGGTGCATACTGGTGATAGGCCATACTATGCAAGGATGAATGCAATATAATCCAAAGTAACATAACAGAACCAAGTATCATAATATATTTATCCAAACTCAAATCTGTATGTATCATCAATATCATAATCATTATCATCATAATCATCCCCCGGCCTTACTGGGCATACATCATTAATATCATAATCATCCCCGACATTGCTGGACATATAAGCATATCATCATAATCATCCTTCGGCCTTGCCAGGTATATTAGCATATCATGATAATCATCCTTTGGCCTTGCCGAGGATATAAGCATACCATCATAATCATCCTTCACCTTGCTAGATATATAAGCTTATCATCATAATTATCAACATGTGTATATATATATATATATATATATATAACATTAACTCTATAATCTATTATTAGGTTTTATCTAGAATTTATATCATCAATACATAATCTTTCTCCATCCTATACCGAAGAGATGCATATATAGATATATAATAGGTGCACGGACTACAGTCATGGATTAAAGAGTGTAAATCCATAAATCAATTGCCCAGGGTAAACTTCAAGACTAAATCATTACAGAATTGTAGAAAGTGTCAGAATCTCTAATGACTAGATTAAATAATAGTATCAGAATCATAGACCAAAATCTAATACAGTCAAATCTTTAAAACATTATTTAAATCTCTTTACACATAGGTTATTTATTAAGACAAACATTTATAGATATAAGCAAATCCATTTTAAGGTGAAAAGTAGGCTTTAACCCCTATTTAGAAAAATAGCAATGAAGTCATATTTTAGTTGGAATCATACCATTTACCATAATTAATGATCATTAATGTACCGTATCTATGCATGCCAACACCAGTATTCAAATAGTGAAATCATAAGCATCAATATATCCATGTACTACAACAACACCCTTTACAATGATAAACACCTCCCAGATGTCCAAACAATATCATAACACGTCCGTGGGCCTAATAATGTGTTTGAAATTACTACAATATCATAATTACAACCTTAGGCCCACATCACTATCCCAAACCCATATCAGTAATCATATCCATAATACATAGCATATTTATGAGGCATCTCATATCTGGGAGGCATAATATATCAATAAGGCATCTCATATCTAAGAGGCATAATATATTAATAAGGCATCTCAAATCTAGGTGGATACTATATAAATAAGGCATCTCATATCTAGGTGGCATAATATATCAGTAAGACATTTAACATCTAGGAGTCATAATATGTCAATAAGGCCTCTCACATTTAGGTGGCATAATATATCAATAAGTTATCTCATATCAAGGTGGAATAATATATTAACAGGGCATTTCATATCTGTAGGCCATAAATAATATCTATAAAGCATCTAATATCTGTAGGCCATATATCATAATTATGTCTAGGCCTATTCATTAAGCATGTTGATAGACCATATCAAATATCAAATTCGAAAGCCATATACTAGCTACAAGCTAATAACCATAATATGGGAAATCCCTCATCATTCACCAAGTCACAAAGTAACTTTATACTAAAGGCTCATTAGTCTCAACTATATAACTTCCATAAATAAGTCCATAGGGGCTAACAAAAGTTCATTTTTAGTAATTCCTTAGCCTTATTATATCAGTTCCTTGGACATGAATAAGTTAGTTTATCCTTATTATTTCATTGGCTTTAATATGTAGTTGCTAAATATTCGGGTTAGTCTGTATTCTTATTGATATACTGTATTTATCTACATTATCTTTGTATCACAGTCGGCAATTGCCTACTGAGTACTACATGTTTGGTGCTAATACTACACTTTTGCACCCTACAGATCATAGTATGGGTTATTGCTGGTGTATTGTGCATCATGCAGAGTAGCCAAGGTTCAGAGACATAGAGTGAGCTCCTGACATTCGGAGTACTACTTTCCCCCCTCTTATGTACTAGACTATTCTTCATGTTTTATTTAGAGATAGTTGTATTTGTATATTCATTTAGTATCTCATTGGTATCCTTCTTATAGTAGAAGCTCTTGTACTGATACCACTAGGTTTTGAGACTATGATATGTAATTGATCTTTTATTATATTTATTCTACATTATTTCTTTCATTCTTGTGGTAGTCCATTACTAGCCATTTTAGACTACGGGTTTTAGCTTGCCTATTGGTGGGTTATATTAGGCACCATCATGACCCAAGAACTTAGATCATGAAAAATTGGTATCAGAGCTTAGATTTATCGGTGTATTGGTAAAAGAACTAAGTGTATAGTAGTGTCACGACCCAAACCAGGGGCTGGTCATTATGGGTATCTCAAGTCCCACGTGGACCGAATATCACCATCTTTACCTAACTAAGCCAAACACAACACACCCTGATGTCGGATGAATTCCAAATGTTTAACAAGATAGTATGCAAATATCTTAAGAAATTTAGAACAAGTCCACAATCAATAATGGAGGACCGGCCAAACAACCGACCTACACCGTCCAATAACTATAGTAGTCCCAAAAAATCCTTCTAAATAAATAACCAAAACTGAATATAAATAAAGTGTTGGGACAGGCCCTCAAATATAGCCAAAGAAAGTCTAAAATTCTGAGAAATAAAAGACCAAAACATGAAATGTAGACTTTCTATGTATGGAAGCTCACCACTTTAATGTTAAATCATGAGATGATCCCAAATCCTAATTACTGAGTAGGACGAGTAGAAGTATGGATAATTCCTAAATCGTGTAGGGATACTTTATCTAAAGATGGTTAGCGGTGTGAATACTAACATGTAACTCGGGGTTAAGGATAACATAATGACATGATCAATAGTTCATAATCATTCAAAACCAATGTGCATTATCAAATGAATAAGTATATATACATATCACATGCCGGGATATAGAACAAGACACAACAAGCACATTAACACTTTAGCATAGATTGTGTAGCTCAACAATCATAACATGTACCCACGGGCTATATGGGCCCCAACTCTAACATCCTGGTCGGGCCCCAGTTCATGTAGCCACACGAATTGGATAAATCTCATATATATGCACAGGGGAATCAAACCTCCCAATAATATACTAAGGTGATGTACGTACCCAATTATGTAATAATTTATGGGAGATTTGAAGCTCCCTAATCATTAAATAATAATGAGGGAGACTCGAATCTCCCTGGTCACTTTGACACCCGCATCAGCAAATGTAGTTTCCAGTATTGGTCACTCAAATCTCCACTTTTAAGACTCATCTATATAACCTTATTAGAGCCCAATTAAAATAAGTATCACACATTCCCATTCAATGAACCCTATTCCAAATTAAGGAATACATTATTGGTATCATTATACCAACTACAGTTGCAAGGTAATAATAACATGACGAAATAATTTCCATTAACTTGGGGAAAATAACTCCTTTTGTTTATCAATATAAGGTGGAGGAACACCAAGTCCTTTTGTTCATTAAATCAGACATTGTGTTTCAAATACCTCATATATTATGCAATAGTTCAAGACTAGTTCAATTTTATAAATTCTCATATTTCTCATAATTTAAAACCAATTTTACATTATGGGGGTTAGGGTCATAACTACTTCAAAAGTCACAAGTTTGGGAAAATCACAATTCCCTCATTCATTCACCTTACCTATGCACCCACAACTTCAAAACCAAAATTAAAGCATTAGAAATCAATTATAAACCATGAGAAACATTGTTCGATTCATAAACATCAAAAACATTTAACCCTTGTTTCAAAACCAGCATGAAAATCTCATTAATATTACTTTAAACACATGTATTTAACAAATTAACAATGTGGGAAGAGTAATGTTCCTTAAAAACCAAGAAATTTGAAGAGAAATTAACCTCTGATCCTTTAGATGACTAACTTGAGGAAACCCTAACTTGAATTTCTTGAGGGAATTCTCAGAGACTTTTGGATTGATTAAGAAGATACTTAGATCTATTTCTGGGTGCTAATGAAACCCTAAAGGGGTTATAAGACATGGGTTTTAATTTAGTTAAGAGAGAAAATATCTAGAATGCCTTTTACTTAAAAGCTGAAAAAGTGTCATCCCTGACCACGGGTTAAATACCTACCTATATCATTCTTGATTTGCATCAGAATAGGATCCAACATTTTATTCTCGTTTACTTCAGTACCCAGAGATGACCTGCCACCCATTGAACAATCATAAGATTGTAGCCAAAGTCAACTTATATAACAGCTTCTCAAAACTACCCTCAAAATCATAAGAGCATAAGAATTTTTCCTTCTCCTGAGTCAACTTAGTCAAAGAGGCAGCGATAGAAGAGAAACTTTCCACAAACCTTCTATAGTGACAATCTAAATCCAATAAGCTCCAAATATCTGTTGAAGTCGTGGGTCTAGGCTACTTCTTAACCACTGCAACCTTCTCTGGATCCACTATGATCCCTCACTAGAAACAACATGACCCAAATATGTCACAATATTCAACCAGTTCTTACACTTAGCAAACTTTGCATACAACCGCTGATCTTTTAGGGTCTAAAAAATAAGGCGCAGGTGATCGATATGATCCACCTCACTTTTGTTATAAAACAAAATATCATCAATAAAAACAATGACAAACAAGTCAGAGAACCGAAAAAACCCCAATTTATAAGTTCCATAAACATGGCAGTAGCATTGGTCAAATCAAATGACATCCCAAAAAACTCAAAGTGACCACACTAAGTTCGAAAAGCCATCTTAGGGATATTAGCCTCCCTAATTTTTAACTGATGGTACCCAGATCAAAGATCGATCTAGCAAAATAACTTAGAACCATGAAGATGATCAAATAGATCATCAATCCTTAGAGCTAGATACTTATTCTTCATGGTTACTTTATTCAGTTGACGGTAATCAATAGACATCCAAGGCAACCATCCTTTTTACACATAAAGAGAATAGGATCACCCCGTAGAGACACACTAGGGAAAATAAAAAAATTGTCAAAAAGATCTTTCAATTGTTTCTTTAGTACCTTTAACTCAGCCGGAGCAATCCTATAAGGAGGGATATAAATAGTACTGGTGTCTAGAAGAAGATCAATCACAAATTCAACTTCCCTATCAGAAAGAATACTAGAAAGATCATCAAGGAACGCCTTAGAAAATTAACAGACCATAGGGACAATCTGTAAAGAACAACCTTTGGATCAAGAATCCCCTAAAAACAAATCAAATCAGAGTCCTTGGTTCATTGTTCAATTGTTGAGATCAAATCCGACGGTAGCCGAAGGCTGCTACAATGTTTTGTAAGCTCAGGTTATCGGCAGCATGCATTAAATAGTAGAGGAATCCTTTGGAAACTAACTTCTAGGCTCTAAGATCTGATATAAACGTTTTCTTAGGCACTAGGGAACTACCTTCCTATTTGATTATCAACTCATTTGGGAAATAAAAACCGGCCCTTCGGGTTTGGATAAACAAGAGACACATAGCATAAATACAACCAATCTATCCTCAAAATCATATCAAAGTTTAACATGTCCGACTCTATTAGATCCACCAAGGTCTCCTTACTAAGAACTGACATCGCACAATCCCTATAGACTCTTCTAGCCACAATGGAGTCATCCTCTGAGGTGGACATCTAAAAGGGTCAAAAATACACTCAGGATCAAGACCAAAATAAATAGCCACATAAGAAATAACATAAGAGAGAGTATACCTGGGATCAAACAAACAATATATATCTTGAGAAAAGAGTTTAAGAATACCAGTAATAACATTGGGGGATTCCTCTGAATCTTGGTGAGTGTCAAGAGCATACAAACGATTTTGACCAGTGCTGGAGCTAAAAGTAGAAGTAGCAGACTTTGGTGTAGGAATGGATGAAAAAGCAACAACAAAGAAACCTTAAAAGGAAATTCCCTCTATAGATGGACAGTTTGACCATATTTAAAGCACTTATTCCCCTCTTCCACACAAAATCCATAATGCACTTGACCATAAAATCTATAAGGAGGATATTGTGGGAATGACCGAGCCCCACTATCCTGCGACTAGGCTCCTGGTGCTCTAAACCCACCATCATACTAAGAATTACAATCACTCGATGGCTTCAGATAGGGAGCACTAGCCATAGAGTAGGAACCAGAATTGCCCCACTTTATTTTAAACCACTTATGACCGTCCCTACTGCATTACTGCTGACTTTTACCCTGATTAAAATAGTGAAACTTCTTATTTTACCTTTTACTTATCTCCACTAGCTTCTTCTTTTCTATCTTCACTTATTGCATATACACCACAAGTCTAGAAATATACATTCCTTATTCAACAAGGCAACCTTTCTTTCCAAGAACGACTCATAGGACAACCTTAAAGTAAAATTTCTTATTATAACCCTCATGCTAAACACTAATTCAGCAGCATAATGTGATAGCTGATGAAACTTCAAGGGATACTCCATTATTGATATCCTGCCTTGCTTCAGATTGATGAATTCCTCAGCCGTCGCCATCCTCAAATCTTGAGGAAAGAAGCAGTCAATGAAAGCGTTAGAAAAAATTATCCCAAAATGTAAACTCAGCTTCAGCACCTCTCAACTAGTCCCGCTCCTCATACCATTGGTATGCTACATCCTTCAATTGATAAGCTGTGAACTTCACACCCTCTATATTAGTAGCATACATCATACAATAGATCTTTTTCATCTCATAAATAAAGTATTGATAATCTTTCTCAACTTTAGAACCAGTGAAAATAGAAGGACTCAACCTGATAAATTGGCCAATCCTAGTGGCCTCAGATGAGAGAGCAATAGAAGTAACATGCTTAGTGTTGAAGGCTACTAACTGGGCAAGCAAATGAATTGCCTGACAAAACTTAACATTATATAAATCAACTTGAGGTGCCTAAGGAGCGCTAGGGGAAACCGGTGGAGCTTTCTTAGGGAAATCAAAAGCAACGACCCTATATCGAGTTTAAACTTCTGGGGTTGGATGAGCTCCATCCATATTGTCCTCAGATGGGACCAAAGATTTATCACGAGCCTCAAATATTTTAAGAGGCATGATCTAAAAAGTGAACACATAGGAATTATAGAAGATTCAATACTTTAGACGCTATAGCTTGAAATAGAACAACAAGAAAGAGAAACATTCCTAAATGCCTCATAGTATATTCCTTATAAGTGTGTGCTATACACACTCAAAAACAAGACACTACTTGACACGACTTTGTTGGACACCCAATGACACCAAACCTAGGCTCTGATACCATCTTTGTTATGACATGAGCCAGGGCCTAGCTGTGATGGGTATCTCAAGTCCTGCGTGGACTATAGATCACCCGCTACACCTAACCAAACAAAAATCAACACACCCCTATGTCGGATGAATTCCAAACATATAATAAGATAACATGCAACAATCTTAAGAAATTAAAAATTGGTCTACAACCAATGATTGATGTCAGTTTAAACAATTGATCGACACTACCCAATAACCACAGTAGTCCAAACAAAGCCTTCTAAACTAAGAACCGAAATAGAATATCAATAAAGTATGGGACATGCCCCGATAATATCTAACACAAGACTAAATAGTGTGAGACATAAGAGACCAAAACATGAAAATAGAATTCCAATATATGAAAGATCACCATGGAAGCTCACCAGTTTGATGTCAAATCATGAGATGATCTTGAATCCTAATCACTAAGTAGGAGGAATAAAAGTATGGCCAATTCTTGTATCACGTGGGGATATTGTTATTAAAGATGGTTAGCTAGGTGAACACTAACATATAACTCGGGGATAAGGATAACATAATGAATTGATCAACAGTTCAAAATTATTCAAAACTAATGTGCAAAAGCAAATGTATAAACAAATATAAATACATATCACATGCTGAGATATGGAAAAAGGTTTAACATACTCTTTAAAACTTTAGCCTGGAATGTTTAGCTGAATTTCCATAATATATACCCATGGGATATATAGGAACCATATCTCACCCTCAGTCAGGCCTAGTATGTGTAGCCATACGAACTCGATAATAATCTCATATATAGGCATGGGGGACTCGAACCTCCAAATTATAGACTAAGGTGACTTAAACACCTGATCATGTAATGATTTATGGGGGACTTGAAGCTCACTAATCATGAAATAATAATCAGGGAGACTGAAACATCACTAGTCACTTTGACCTCCGCATCGGCAAATATGGTTACCAGTATCAGTCACTTGGACCTCTACTTTCATGACTCAGCTATACAACCCTTATTAGTGCACAATTAAAATAAGTATCACACATTCCCATTCATTGAACTGTATTCCACATTAAGGCATACATTGTTGGTATAATCATACTAACTATACTTGAAAGGTAATAACACATGCTATAATAATTTCCATTTACTTGGGAAAAAGCTCCCATTGTTCCTTAATACATGGTGGGGGAACATCAACTCTCTCTGTTCACTAAACAAGACCTTTGTGTTTCAAATACCTCTTTATATCATCAATAGTTCAAGACTAGTTAAATTTTTCAAATTGACATGTTTCTCATAATAACTAATTTCACATTATGCGGTTGGGGTCATAACCACTTCAAAAGTCAAATGTTTTGGAAAATCACAATTCCCTAGTTCATTCTCTATACGCATGGACCCATAAGTTCAAAATCATAATTAAAGCATGAAAAACATATATAAATCATGAGAAACATTGTTTAATTCATATGCATTCAAAAACTCTCAACCCTTTTTTCAAAACCCACATGAACATCTCATGAATAATACTTTAAACATATGTATTTGACAAAGTAACAATGAAGGAAGAGTAACATGCCTTAAACACCAAGAAATTTAGAGAGAAATTGACCCCTGAGCCTTTAGATGACGAACTTGAAAAAATCCTAACTTGACTTTCTTGAGGGAATTTAGAAAGACCTTTTGAGTGTTTGAGAAGTTACTTAGATCTGAGCGATAATAACACCTTAAAAGGGTTATAATACGTGGGTTTTAATTTAGATAAGAAGGGAAATGTTTAGAATGCCCTTAACTTGAAAGTTGAAAAAGTGTTGCCCCTGACTACTGGTCAATCAGAGACTTATAGCCAATCCTTACAACTCATCACGATGAGTTGTAACCAAGATGATCTCTAGGCCCCCCACAAACATTTGACCCTAAGACTCACTGGTACCACTCATAATGGGACCCTACGACTCATCGAGTCTACTCATAGTCAACACAAAGCCCAATTAGGTAAACACTGGATATACTATAATTTGGTCCCTATGACTTTAACAATTCCTTATAGCTCATAGTGTTCCACTTGTACTCATACCAGAACTTAGCCACTTAATTTTTGATTTTGGTTATGAATCCATCCCAATAACTCGTCATGGGTCTTTACAACTCATGTCTCAAAGTTGTACCCAAGACTGAAACTTATACACCATTCACTGAATACCTTATGACTAGGGTTACCTGACCCGTCAAAACACCCTAGGACTTTTCAGATGAGTCATTGCCAGTAGAGAAAGATCATAACTTAGAAAATTTTGAGGACTAAATAAATTCAAGGTGTTACAAGTAGAGGCCTATAGATTAGTGCTATAAAATCCATAATCTATCTTCAGAAGGCTATAGGGCATTCTTAGAAAATTTATTCCTTGACTCCTTATATAGTGTCCATATTTCTATAAGCCTCAAGTATATTTGTTGACTCTATTCCATCTCAGATAGGAGATATGAGGTTATTAATGGATACAAACATGACTTTGGTGCATATTTCTATAGATTTAGTACAACATCAAACCAGGGGGTCAGAGATGAATGCCAAACGACTTCAACATCAATTAGAGAAATTATGGCTGACCCAAGTTCAAGTAGAGTTTTCTACTATTTTTGCTTTTCGAGATTTAGAATTAGGGATTCCAAGTCTATTTATATATACCTCACTGCCAGGAATGATATCTGATTCATCAAGCAATTCTCAAGCCAGATTTAGGCCTATTTATGTTTATCAGGGTTCATTATCAATTTCTAGTTACATAATTGGGTTTCTTGAGTAGGTCAAGCATATTCTGTTGCTATAATTTTTCGAGCATAAAATGGTGTGTGGATTTATTAAAGGATTAACATTACCACTCTATTTGGCATTGGAGCACTTGGTTGTAGTTGGGTCTTCCTTTTCTCAGGTTTTTAATTATTCGAGGGCTACAAAAAGAGCATATATTGAGACTTATGGAGGTGATAGTAAGAGACTATGTCAGTATAATACTATTATATTTTATTCAAGAATGAGGATCCCTTTTTAGAGGTTAGCTTTGTTTTAGCTTATTATTTCTTTGTCAGTACGGTTTTAGATTATGCGTGGCTCTTAGATTAGCTGTGGTGATAACATTGGGTAGAGTTCCCATCAGACCTTGTGGAGTTTTTGATATAGGTTTTTATGCCATGACGACCATTCTAGATTATTTAGGGTAGTATCGAGTATTCCAAGAGCTTGTGCTGGTTGTGGTAAGATAAGACATTAGTTTAGAGAGTGCCCTAGATGTGGGTTAGTTAATCAGACAGAGATAACATGTATTCCCCATAGGCTAGAGTTCATGAGGTAGGCTATGAATGTGGAAAGGATGATCATGGAAGTAGAGAGTACTCTCAGCATTAGTTGGCTAGCCATTTAGGCTCAATTTATGTTTCTCGCTAGGTTAAGGCTTCATAAATTCATTTCATCTGCAGAAATCTTTGTCACTGGTTTAGAGAGTGTCCTCAATATACGATTTATAGTCATTCATCTTATTTAGATCAGTCGCATGATGTTATAGCACCTTTAGTTATAGATAGTATGTTTGGCGCCTCAGTTGATGTTTCAGTCGACTGGTCTGAGTTTGGGTCCATTAAAATTATTCTTCCATAAATAAGTCAGACATGTGTTTGCATATTTCACTATTTTAGGTGTTCATTTAATTCCCTTAATTATCTTTTTCATTTTATGTATTTGGGTTTTCGTACCCATTAATGAATATATGCCTTAATAAGTTCATATTGGTTGTTGCGTGCCTTATTATTGAATTCACAATTATATGGATACCCCTATGGTTTATTTTCTTAGTTGTAGATGTAGTAGATTTGTATTGATATTTTCTTCTTATAGGTGTAGCATTTTGGTTTGAGTCCCATTTACCTTGGCATATTGGCCCTATTGTGGCCCTTTAGTAGTACATGCTATTGATGTTTAGTTTGGTACTACCTACTCATTTTACTGATAATTATATTACTATTGCTATTTTTGTCATTGCTTAATATTATTGATCCTCACTGGGTAGCTATTTAGACTAGTGTTATCTAGTTAGAATTCCATTCCTCGAGATTCTTATTCAGTAGCCCGAGCAACTATAGTCTAATTTGATGAATTCTTTTCTATAGCAAGGTGAGGTTGGTTGTTTCCTCCATTTTGTTTGCTATGCAAGATTGATTATGGGGGTGAACTATGGTATAAAAGGTAATTTGACCTTCTATGGTTCTATATGATTCTAGAGTTGGAAATTTAGTTATATTGCCCGTTCTTAAGTTTGGGATTATTAAACTTGCCTCCTGGGTTGTAAAGGTTTTTGCATTGGGGGTCCTTCCCTATGTAGCCCATTTTTGTAATTGACCATTTTAGGGTTTGGTTTTTTCTTATAGATATTTAATCATCTGATAGTGTTTTTGATATTGACATCAAGATATCCTGGATTTATATCTTAGATTTGTTGGTGATCTGAGGTGGAATTATGCACCTCAGTGTTGTTATCTGGGCTGAATTAGTCTTGTTTTGAGAATTTTCCTTGATCTTAATGAGTAATTCTTTGTATGAATAAGTATCTAAGTGTCATGTGATGTTATTGTAATGTCCATAGTGTGTTCATAGTGAATTTAGATTCAAAACACCAAGTTAAGAATCAAGGGACCAAAACTTGTACTCTTAGCTTGAGCTATAGCGTTGAGTAGTTTTTGATCTTGAATTATAGGTGGTTGTATGATCTAATGTGGAACATTTGATGTTGTGGTCAGCTTAGGAGTTAATCATTATGATAAAAGGGTGCTAAAGAAGCTGGAAAACATGTGGAAACAATGCCACAATGCATGGTCTTAAAGGACAAAGGCAATGAATAAGGCTTGATCAAAGTTGGGTAATTTGGTGTGCTTGGCATGCCACGCTGCCTAGGCACCATGATATGGCGGTGGCACACCCTTGGACACTATCATGATGAAAAATTCAAGTATCTTGGTGTTTTTTGGCATACCGCATTGCACACATGGTGCGTTATTGGTGTGGCATGCCAATAGGTTGAAATCGGCAGCTAGTATCCTATTATAAATAGGACACTTATTTATTGTGTTTCATACCTTGAACAACCTTGGGACTTGAATGGAGGTTAGAGTACACTTTTATTTGGGTTTTTATATTCTTTGTTTAGTTTTTATGTTTTTTAACATGGATTACACTCTTGCAATTCTTGTTATGTCTATAATCGGCTATACACCCTTTTCCGGGGTTAAGGCCAAGAACATGAGTACTATTGTTTGAAATTGATTTAGTTGTGGTTAGTTATCATATTTGGAGTTTTTTTATCCTTGTTATTACTATTTTAAGGATTTGTGAACCTTAGAATATATGCTATAACTCTATTATGAATCCAAAAGGATGAATGGTAGGGTAAAATGTGGAATGAATAGAATAAGACTGTAATCTTCATAAATTGATGTTATAATTTACACTTAGGATAGTAATTTATTTATGTTCCCTATTTATTTCAAGCGTGGGATGAATACGGAAGCATTTAACTTAGTTATGGCATCCCCGATCTATGGTGTAGTTGTGGGGGCTATGTTAAGTAATCGATTAGAGGTTTGGAAGGCCATAGTCATACTATAGATCCCATGGACCAACAACTAAGATAGTTAGCCTAACCAATGAAGTTCCACAAAGTAGTATGATTATTTGTAGAGCTTTAACCCTGGGTTTTCCCCATTGATGTTCAAACTATTCTTTATCGCATTGTCTAGTTTACCTTTACTTGTAACTTTCAAAACTTGTGGTTACGTAGCACTTCATTAATATTATTAGTTATAATGCCTCGAATCTGGTACCCAGAATGCTACATTGTGCACATGACCCCGAAGGACCATAAGCTAACCCATGACTAATATCTGTTCTTGTATACTGCATGATATACTGTATAATGCAAAAAACATAAACTGAAAGGCCATAATGTTCAAACTTTAACATACAATCCGATAAAATATAACATCTGGGATGGGGTATAAATGCCCAAAACAAAACTGTCTAAACATACTGTAGTCTGAAAAGCCTCTAAAATATAATTGTCTGAATAAGGAGATGATGGGACATGTCCTCAACTAACTCCAACTAATAAACTAATTAATGCAATAATAAAGAAATAATCATGTCCTCAAAATATAAGAACTCATTGCTAACTCTGACTGTAGAAACTGGAATGCTACTTATGCTCTGAAGCTCGTGCTTCTGAACCGATGGTATAAGACACCATAGCGAAAATGTGTCAGTACTTTGAATGTACTGGTATGCATGTGAGGTAGGCTGAATGCAAAGGGTTTGCATACATGATCTATACTAATCGACTGAATAATATGGATGTGAGAATACATGTATGAATACATATTAACTGTAACTGAGTTCATGATAACATGATTGTTGAGTCTGAGTACTGATAACATGAGATACTGATAGCTATATAACTGAAATAACTGATGCTGAGCGACTATATTTAATAGTCTAGATTCTGATAGAACTAGCTGAGTTCCATAATATTTTGAGTTGACTGTATTTGACAATCGTAAATTCTGTAACTAAAATAGTGGGAAGTAGTATCTAACCAACATGCCCCAAAATGCACCATAATAGGTGATCTGGGGTCCAAGCTATGCTCTAAAAGGAAGGGTTCAAATATCGCGCCACTGGTAAGGACAATCTATGAGTGACCCTTATTTGACAGTGTCCCTAAAAAAGAATGGTGGGACCCTCATCTAACATTGTTAATGTCTCAACCTATGCTGGCTACATAGTTCTAGAATGCAAGGATAACTTCCAAGAATCATACCCTTATCTGACAGTGTGTGTTCCCATACTTGGTTTCACTCGGTGCTAATTACTACTCCCATCTAAATAGACAGTGAACATGATTAACTAAAATAGACTACACTGAATTAATGGTGTTCTATTAACTGACGAAATACTATTGAGATTACTGAATTACTGAGCTTTCCTGAGTCATATGACTGACTGAGTTCTATAATTAATGAATTGATTGAGGATATCGTGAAAACATGTCGCTAACTCTAGGGACACAACTATATTTTTCAGGTACAAGTACGCCCAGGACTCAATGGAAGGGAACTGACAAAGCATGGCATTCTTGAATACATGACTAATATCAACAATCCATAATACAATAATTAAAGATATTTCATGGGCATTTGGTTATCATAGCTTGGTACGTGTATAAGATAGCATGTATACATAGCATAATTTCATAAGGCTAACTCATGAGCAATCCAACAAACTAATTTCAATACACAAGAATAGCATGGAAGTCATTTTGGATCACAATTAAGCTATAATGCATAATTTCTATACTCCTAGGCATTTTATCAAACCCCTTGCATGTACCCTTATGGCATAGGCCTAATCATCAAATTGACACATTATAAATAATTCAATTTATGAATTTCACTCACTTGCTAATGTAGTTTCATGAAAAATACATAAATATTCCAACTTGGGAATCATATAACAAGATAAAAATGGTTACAACCAAACCACAACATAAATATCATGATTCAAATTTCAAATAGGGTTCTTGAGATTTATGGGAGAAAGGAATCCATAAATTAACATATCGCATACCTTAGTTCTTCATTTAGCAAAGATTGACAAAGAGACTTTCTTGAAATTAAATCCCCAATTGAAACCCTAGTTTGCTCGTGAGAGAAAATTAAGAAAAACTAGTATATTTTATGTTCCAAAAAGCTGAATTTCATGTTAAAGGGCTTAAATAGGGATTGGAAATTGACCCTTTTAATCCTGGACGCATCTTTTAATTGTAGTAAAATTTTCCCGAATTGGACCCCTGGCGCGACGCATCGCTATTGCACTGTGTCACTGGAATTTGACAACTGGAAAATTGAGAGATGGCGCGATGCGGAGCCATTGTGTTGCCATTTTATTTACGACCTGGAAGTTTGCGCAATGTGCCACTATCGCGAACCCTTACTATAATTTTACAATTTCCATTTTCTCCTTTGGCGCGGCGCGCTACTGACTAATATAGCGCTGTTTTATGATAGGAACTTGAACTAGTCATAACTTCTTACCCGATTATCAGATTTAGGTAAATTTTATATCGATTGAAAGATTATTGAATTTCCCATATGAAAAAAAAATGAAAATCTTAAAAATTACTCATGAAATAAACATTATTCAATTTTGAAGTGAATACTTGACATTCTTAGGACAAAAAAAATGTAGTTAGGAAACTTTGGGGTATTACATATTTGTTTAGGAACTTACCAATGTTGATATATCAAACATTCCTTTTTTTCTTCGTAAAATTAGTTTTATAGCTTCAAAATTGAGTTATGGGGTTCATAAATAACATAATTTGTCCCGTGATTCCCTTCATCTCGATCATAACTAGACCATTGCAATCACGATGTTGATTTGGCCTTAGACAATGTCATCCTAATCGTAGCAAAGGGTTATTGCTACTCGATCTAGACTTGACCTACCCTTCTCATATTAATTGCAACCCGACTTACACAATCATAATACAGAAGTAAATCGTTCTACATAATTGTAATAAAATTTTTAAAAACACAGTGAATGAGGTTGCCATGACCTAGTTTCTCATGTCATGATGGTGACTACTCTAAACCACTAGTATGAAAGCAAACCCGTACTCAAAAACTGATAGTAACAGACTACCAAAAGGATGAAAGAAATGGTATGGAATACATATAATAAAAGATCAATGACACAACATGGTCTTAAAACTTGGTGGTATCAGTACAAGAGCTTCTAACATAAGAAGGATACAAATGAGATACTAAATGACTATACAAATATAATTTTCTATGAATACAATATAAAGACTAGTTTAGTACATATGAGGGAGTAAATTAATACTCCTGTAACACCTCAGATTTTGGTCCTTGGAAAATTCCTTGATTTTGAGTTTACAGCCCAACCTATGACTTACCTTACAAAATATAAGGTGTCTTGATGGGTCATAGGGCCCCTAATCATAGGATGACCTATAAAGGTTGTACATGTCACTACCTTGGTGATGACTTGTACCAAATAATTCATCAAGACTCTTCATAAACTGTAGTGTGCCTTCCGTAGCCAAACCAGTGTAGTGTCCAAATGACTCTGTCGTGACTACGATAGGATTCTATGAGTCAAAAGGTGTAACTATGAGTCAAAAGGTATGACTCATAGGGTCAATAATAAGATGAGCCTAAGATACTTCCCAAACCATGATTCATGGTGATGACTCATAAGGATTCATCATAAGTCGTATGGTGACCTACGATGCTTGGGCATCCTTTTCCGCACCTTTAAGTGGGGGCATTCTAGTTATTTCTCTTTTTCCCCAAATAAGACCACGACCAACAATAAAGCACCTTGGGGGACCCTATTTCCACCCTTTATTAATCAAGTACAACTTTTAAACACTCTGAAATCCCTAAGACAATAATACCTCGGGTTTCTCAAGATAGATCAATTATAGATTCTAAGGGTGATTTTTCTTCATATATCTAGATATCTCAGGCATCTTACTCTTCCCTAAATCTTATTTTATTAAAGCATGAATTTTAAATTGTTATTCAAGTGGTTTGAATGTTGTCTTTGGAATATGGATTTAGGGTTTTAAATAATTGTTTTTTTTAAATAATTTCCCATGGTATATACGTAATTTTTCATACTTTATTGGATCTTTTGAATATGTGAGGTGAATATGCATAGTGAGTAAACTAGGGGGTCATTGATTTCCCCAATTATGTGGATTTTATAAGTGAATTGGTGATAACCTCAACCCAATCTTATGAAACTTATTTAGATCAAGAGAATATATGCATTGAAATACCCCAAATTAATTTAATGAACAAAGGGGGTTGAGGCATTTTCCCAAGTTAATAAAATTATGATGGCATAATTACAAGATTGTAAGCATAAGGGTATTATGATACCTTTGGTGTGCCTTAGTGGTTAATTTTTTGGTTAAATAAGTGGGTTATGTGAAACTTGTTTTAATTAGGCTTACTGGGGGTTATGTAGCTAAGCCGTAAAGGTGGAGGTCCCGAAGAACCGATACTAGAAACTTGCATTGTGCATGGTTCACACTCTTGATATTTATTTATATCTTCGATTGACGTGGGGTTGAGGCATTCCCTAGTCATCCTTGATACCTTTGGTTTATGTAGGTAGCACATACTAGGGCCTTTTAAGTAGGGAGACCTAAACCCATATAGCCCGTGGGTGCCTTTTTATAATGGTTAACATACATAGTCTAGACTAATGTTTTACTTATATGCCAAGACTTTTTCCCTATCCTAGCATGTTTTATATATGTATATGATTATGTGCTTTAGATTTGAATAATTTTTAGACTATTGATTATGAAATTACTTTATTCCATCCTTGAGTTACATGCTAGCACTCAACTTGATTACCATCTCCGAATGCTGTATTATCATACAATATAGGAATCCGAGACACTTTTACTTTTTCTATCTAGTAATAGGATTTTTGAGTTATCAGTGATAGGATTTTTGGGTTGTTAGCAGTTAACTTGGAAGTGGTGAATTTCCATTCTCTAGAAGGTCTATCATTTTAAAGTCTTAATTCATATATGTCTTAAACAACTTCTATTGGATCCTTTTGGCTATCATTGGGGGTATATCTCACCTTAGGTTAATTTTAATCTATTTAGAGGCTTTGTGGATTACTTTAGATTAGGATAGTTGTTGAAATTCTTAGATTTTTTTTAAGTTAGCTCAATTTCTAATCTTGTTATATGTTTGAAACTCACCCTATCTTGTTATATGTCCAAAATTCATCCATTTCTAATTGTATTATTGATGATAGGTGTATTTACACGCCTAAAGTACTATAATTTTCCCATATTTTAGCTAAGTTTTGAGGACAAAATATATAATTCATGCAATTTTAGTCCTTTTTCCTGTAAGTGAGCTAACAAACATGATTAGCAAGTTTTCAGGTATAAATGATGAAGATTTCAGAATTTTATGGATAACTTGACGCCAAAGGAAGCTTCACGAAAGAAGGAAAGAAGCGTTTGGACACCTATGGATTAAAAGTGATGCATGGATAACTTGTCCTGGGCAAAAACAGCATTTCCAAAGACTTGGGGGATCAACAGTAACTTAGTAGGATTAGGATAAGGATGTAGTAACCTAGTAGGATTAGGATAAGTAATGCAATAACTTAGTAGGAATAGGATATGGGTGTTATAAATACCCTATTTTGCTGGAGATTTTTATTATTCCCATCCATCCACCCATCCATCAACCAAATTTCCGCCACCCTCATCCCTATTCTCCCTAGTCGATCCTTTCTCCTTTTCTTCACAAATTCATTGTTGATGTTATTTTTCATCTATTCAACTTTTAATTTTTACAACAAGATAAATGCTATTTGCAAGGAATTCACGTGAGATTTTTATTATGATAATGTCTATTGTGTTTTTCGTTGCACTCATGAGTAGCTAAACTTCTCTGTTAGGGTTATGGAAGACTTATGAGATACTATCTATTGCTATGAAGTTGTGAATTCTTAACACATATGCTGCTTATATCATTATTCTCTTCATCTTAATTCAAATTCTTATGGTTGCAAACATATAGAATACGCCAGTATAACATTAACTTGTTTGAAAAAAAAGTTATATGTATGGAAAAGAGATAATGTCAAGGAAATAGGGCACCAACCCCTGTTTAAAAGTTAGTGCCATAACTGGATTAACCTCTTGGAGAATTTGTACCGTTAGATACGCTTTAAGCTCGAAAGAGTTAAAGTGAAATAATCTTTTATGGTCGAAAGACGCCTAGATTTACCATAGAATACGATTCTCTATAAGCACATGAATGTCTAAATTCCGCATAACTCATAGACAATAGATACGTAGAACTCATAAGGTGGACATAACCCTAAATCTCAATTCTCATTAATTAAAACATACCAAGTAATCCATTTTACTCTTCTATTTTCCATTTTTACTCTACTATTTTGTTTACATTATTTGCACGCACAAAGTCCCCCTTTATTTGCAGAACGTTCATCAAAAGTCTAATAATCGTTGCTTACCTAGTGACCGAGTATTTCCTGTGGGATTCGACACCCAACCCAGTTGGGTTCTATATTTTACAACGACCGCTTACACTCTTATGAGAGATGTAGTTTGAGCGTTATCAAATTTTGGCACCGTTGCCGGGGAATACAGTTGTCAACTAAGTTTGTGATAATTACTAGATCCTTTGGTCAAAGATTCTCGTACTTTACTTTTAGTTGTTGTTTTTGTTTTATTCAGGTTTTGTTCAGTGCATGCCCAATACTAGAAGTTCTGGTCAACCATTATTACCCATAAACCCTGAAGCGCAACTTTTTGGAAGGATTGAGGCGCAATATGACATTGAAAGAAGGGCTGCTCAACAGGAGCAGGCCAGACTAGCTGCGTTGGCCGCTGCCCAAGTACATCAACAAAATATTGATAACCCTGGGCGAGCAATAAATCCTGACGATGAGGATCTAGGTGATAATGAGTTACTAAACCCTAGGCGTACGATAAGGTGGCGACACCAACAAACAGAAGAGATCATCAAGAAAGATATAGGCCTGAACGCCGAGCTATGCAAATACCATTCGATAATGATAATGATGATCCTGATGGAGCTGGTGCCACATGAGCTATTATTCCTCCGCCATTGGCACCCGGAGCCAAGTTCAACATCACTAGCACCATGATTCAGTTATTATAACTCAAGGGATTATTTGGTAGACTAGCAGGTGATGATTCGAATATACATCTGATCAACATTATTTCTACATGCAATTCATTCGACAATCCTGGCATTGGACAAAATGCAATTCGACTGCGCTTATTTCCATTGTCTCTATCTGGGGAGGCAACTCTATGGTTGAATGGGCTGACTCCTGATTCTATTACTAATTGGAGGCAATTGAAAGATGCTTTCCTAGAAAGATTCTTTCCTCTATCCAAAAAAGCACAGTTGAGAGATGAGATCACCAATTTTTGATAGCTTCCAACTGAAGCTCTTCATGAAACATGGGAGAGATTCAAGAAGAAGCTAATGAGGTGCACAAACCATCATATGACCAATGTCCACTTAATGGAGATACTTTACAGATCCTTGAATTCAGTAACTAAACTAGTGGTGGATAATGCGTCCGGAGGATCATTTATGGAGTTCCCTAGTACCTAAGATAAGGTTTATTTCTTATCTCAAAGACCGAAAGTTGATTTCCAAGGGGTGTCTATACTATTTGGTTTAGGTTAAATATTTTAGTTTTGAGGTTCCCTCTTTACAATCTATCCCCGTGGTTAATGAATTTTCTAAAGTCTTTTCCAATGATTTTCCAGTTATTTCTCTGGATAGGGAAACAAACTTTAGCATTAACGTTCTATCAGATACCCATCCTAGCTTTATCTCTCCTTATAGATTGGCTCGAATTGAGTTGAAGGAACTGAAGAAGCAGTTGAAAGATCTTTTTGATAAGGGTATTATTTGCCCTAGTGTATTTCTATAGTTTGCTCCTGTACTTTTTGTGCGTAAGAAAGATAGTTCCCTTCAAATGTGTATAGACTATCAACAGTTGAATAAGGTGACAGAGAAGATTAAGTATCCCTTTCCTAGGATTGATGACCTATTTGAACAACTTTAAGGTGCTAAGACTTTTTCTAAGATTGACCTTTGGTTGGGTTATCATCAATTAAAGATTAGGGAGGTGGACATACCTAATACTATTTTCCATACCCAATGGTCACTACGAGTTCTTAGTCATGTATTTTTGGTTGTCTAATGCTCAACAACATTCATGGATATCATGAATCAGATGTTTAGGCAGTTTTGGGATTTGTTTGTCATTATGTCTAGTGATGATATCTCGAAATATTCTAAAAGTAAGGAGGATCATGCCAATCACCTCCATATAGTATTGCAGACTCTTAAGGATCAAAGGTTGTATGCTAAATTTTGGAAGTGTAAATTTAGGTTGAATGTCGTTACTTTTCTGGGTCATTTTATTTCTAGTGAGGAAATCATGGTGGATCCATAGAAGGTTGAGGCAGTTAAGAAGTGGCTTAGACCCATGAATCCAATCAGATATTCAGATCTTTTTGGGTTTAGCTAGGTATTATAGGAGGGTTTTGGAGAGCTTCTCATTGATCGCTGCTCTATTGACTAAGTTGACTAAAACAAAGGTGAAGTTTCTGTAATATAATGCTTGTTTGGGTAGTTTTGAGAATTTGAAGGATAAATTGACCTTAGCTTCATTTTGACCCTACCTTAGGGTACTGATGACTTTGTTGTTTACTATGATATATCCCATGTAGGACTTGGTTGTATCTTAATGCAGCATGGTAAGGTTGTGGCGTATGCTTCTAGGCATCTTAAGGGAATGATAAGAATTATCCGACTTATGATTTGGAATAGTTGGCTATGGTTTTTGCTTTTAATATTTGGCACCATTACTTGTATGGAGTTCATGTTAATGTCTTTTCAGACCATAAGAGTTTGTAGTATGTTCACCCAGATGGAGTTGAATCTCAAGCAAAGGATATGGCTTGATTTGCTCAAGGATTATGACTTGAGTCTCCATTATCACCAAGGTAAATCTAATGTGGTTGCTGATTCTTTTAGCAGGTATTCCATGGGGTGCTTCTCTTATATTAATAAGGAGAAATGAGGTTTGGTGAAGGGTATTCACTATTTAGCTAATCTTGGAGTTTATTTTTTGGACTCTTAAGATATAGGTGTGATTGTGTAAGAGGTGGTAAAGTCATCTCTTAGTGTTGAGGTGAAGGAGAAATAGGTTTTTGATCCTATCTTGATAAAAATTAAGGATGATATGGGTCAGTGGAAGGTCATGAGTTTTGAGATTAGTGGTGATGGTATCTTGAGGTACCAAGGTAGATTATGTGTTCCCGAGTTGATGGGCTATGAGAGAGGATCGTTCTCGAGGCTCATGAATCGAGGTACAATATCCATCCTAATTCAACAAAGATGTATCATGATTTGAAAGAGATCTATTGGTGGAATAACATGAAGAAGGATATGGACAATTTTGTGGCCAAGTGTATGTTTGTCAGCAAGTGAAGGTGGAGCATTTGAGGCCTGGTAGTGTATGTATTGAGTTTCCCGTGTAGAAGTGGGAAGAAATTAACATGGACTTTGTTACTGAACTTTTACGGTCTCGAAGTCAGTTTGATTCAATTTGGGTCATCAAGAATTGGATAAACAAGTCTGCTAATTTCTTATCAGTAAAGACTAATTATTCCACGGAGAATTATTCTAAGTTTTCATTCAGGAGATCATCAAGTTTCACGGTGCAATTGTTGCTATTATATCTGATCAAGGCATGTAGTTCTCATCACTCTTTTGTTGGTCATTTCAGAGGGGTTTGGCAACTAAGGTAAACCTTAGCACCTCTTATTGCCCTCAGACGGATAGACAACCTGAGAGCACCATTAAGACATTGGAAGATATGATAAGGGCTTGTGTGATTAACTTTGGTGGTAGTTGGGTTGATAATTTGCCTCTCATAGAGTTTGCGTATAGTAACAACTATCATTCTAGTATTCAGATAGATCCATTTAAGGATGTCATTCAAAGTTGGTAAGACTAGATTATTTGGTCCTGACTTAGTTCATCAGGCCATGGAAAAGGTGAAGGTGATTAGGGATAGGATCAGAACCTCCCAAAGTCGCCAAAAGTCCTATGCGAATATGAGGCATTGGGAGTTAGAGTTTAATGTTGGCGATTGGGTGTTCTTGAAGGTTTCTCCCATGAAAAGTGTGATAAGATTTAGAAAGAAGAGGAAACTCATCCCCCATTATGTTGGACCATGCTTAATTTTGAGGAGAATTGGCAATATGACTTATGAGTTGGAGTTTCCTTCGAGTTTGGGTTCTACTCATTCAATTTTCCATGTTTCGATGTTGAGAAAGTGCATGGGTAATCCTTCCTTTGTTTTTCCTTTGGAGAGTGTTGGTGTTTCTGATTCCCTATCTTATGAGTAAGTCCCAATTGATATTTTAGATAGGAAAGTTTGTTATTTGAGGACTAAGAATCTGACTTCGGTGAAGGTTCTATGGAGGAATCATAAGGTTGAAGAAGCTACTTGGGAAGCTGAAGAGGACATGAAGTCTAAAAATACATTCTTTTTTTTTTGTCAATTTGGATAATCGTGTTTGAGGTATGTTTATTTTTTAAATGAAATTGTGGTTCCATTTCTGTGCTAAATCATGCTAATGGATGCCTTAACTCATCATTTGGGGATGAATGATCCTAGGTGGGGAGGGGGAGAATGTAACACCCCAGATTCTGGACCTTTAAGAATTCCTCGATTTTGAGCTTACTGCCCAACCTATGACTTACCTTACGATATGTAAGGTTTCTTGATGGGTAGTAAGGCCCCAAATTATAGGGTGACCAGTAGAGGTTGCCCATTTCACTACCTTGGTGATGATTTGCACCAAACAAGTTGCCAAGACTCTTCACAAGTGGTAGTGTTCCTTCGAAAGCCAAACTAGTGTAGTGTCCAAATGTCTTTGTCCTGACTATGAATGGATCTTATGGGTTGTAAGGTTCAACTACGAGTCAAAGAGCATGACTCATAGGGTCAATAGTAAGATAATCTAAGACACTACCCAGACTATGAGTCATGATAACGACTTGTAAGGACTCATCACGAGTCATATGATGACCCAGGATGCTTGGACATCCTTTTCTGCACCTTTAAGTGGGGCCATTCTTTTTATTTACCCTATTTCCCAAATAAGATCACTACCAACAATAAATCACCTTGGGGGACCCTATTTCCATCCTTTATCAATCAAATACAACTCCTAAACACTCTCAACTCCCTATGCCAAGAATACCTAGGGTTTATCAAGGCTGATCAAGTAGAGCTTCCAATGGTGATTTCTCCCTGTAATTCTTGATATCTCAGGCATGTTACTCTTCTTCAAATCTTATTTTATTAAAGATTGTGTTTTAAATTGTTATTCAAGTGGTTTGAATGTTGGCTTTGGAATGTGGATTGAGGGTTTTGGTTGATTGATTTCTTAAATGATGTCCCATGGTTTATATGTAATTTCATACTTTAATAATGGTTTTAAACATGTATGGTGCATGGGCATGTTGAATAAACTAGGGGGTCATGGATTTCGCTAATTATATGGATTTATATGAGTGAATTGTAGATAACTTCAACCCAATCTTGTGAAGTTTGTTTTGATCAAGAGAATATATGCATTGAAAATATATTTGGAACGATTGCATAGCATAAACGGCTAAAGAACCAAATTTTATTTAATAAACAAAGGGGGTCGTGGCATTCCCCCATATTGATTTAATGAACAAAGGGAGTCGTGATATTTACCAATATTGATTTAATAAACAAGAGGGGTTGAGGCATTCCCCCAACTCAATGGAATTGTGATGGCATAATTTCAAACTTGTAAGTGTAAGGGTATGCGATACCTATGGTGCACCGCAGTGGTCAATTACTTAGTTAAATAGATGGGTTATGTGAAGATTGTTTTAATTGGTTTTAACGTAGGTTATGTATAATTCCTCAAAATCTCATCCCGAGGCATCACATGGTGCTTAAGGCTACTAGTACCCCTAAGCTAACCCTTTAAGCCTACTACTACATCTAACACTTACTTTAAGATGGATAATCAATCAATAATACTGTATCACATCAAATATGAGCTGAAATAACGGGAAAACATATTCTGAATATGAAATACTGAAAAGTCTGAAACACAACAGATAGTCTAGTATGACAAAGCCTCTACTACTCAAAGTGGAAAGCCATTCGGACATACCCCCAACCGACTCAAACTGGTCTGAAAGTAATACTCAAAACACTATTAAAGTGAGAAAACTACAGATATAGGTCCTCGAACCATGAGGACTCACCAAAGGTAAAGATATAGATGAGATGCTCGGAGATCACTATCGCTGCTGGGATTGAGCACCTAAACCAACATTATGTGACAATGTAGCACGCAGACGTATATGTGGATTAGTACTTTAAGCATGTACTGAGTATATGGGGCTGCATGGAATAATTAAAACAATAATATCATCAACCTTTATAGAAATCATGCATGCTGATATAACTGACTCACATAGCTTGAGTAACTCTAAAATGTAAATCTCATACATTATGAATAATGGAACACATAGTATAAGTCTTGTGAGTCAATATACTTGTTTTAGAAATCTATAGTTCTATTGACTCCTCAAAGCATATAGACTAAGTGATCCAATGCTCACCTCTGCATTTGGAAGCTAAGACTGTAAATTTAAAACTGAAATCTAAAGTAAAAACAATATTTGGATAAGTCTGTGAGCCTTTACATTTAAGGAAAAATAACTCATCTCAAAGGAACATACTTTACTTTAGGAACTGATCATTTACACTTACTAGTAGGGAAAAATACTCTCTTTTAGTAAAACTATATTTTTAAGAATATTACTCTGAAAACCTTAATATTAGGGAAAAATACTCAACAATTGATTATTTACTTTTACTAGCAGGGAGGTTCTTTTAATCGACATAAACCATGCGAGCTACATGGAGTCCAACATTTTATCCTCCTAAGAAAGAAACCACACATTGGAGAGAGGAATAATACTCTTGCCAGAAAGTATAACCTCAAATCAGTGATCACTATCTCTGCCTTGGTCCCATAAATCTTAATCCTACGGTGGCACATAGTTCTGGGGTGTGAAACCATAGTAACTTACCCGACTCGGTGCTAAATACTACTCCATTTTGTTAGCTACTCTCATCTCATGTAAATCTACTTTAAAATAATCTCATGGTACATAAAAAACCCAACTATAAAATCTGTGATCTCATTTAGTAAAGTGGATTTCAAAGCTACTATGACCATCAAGGTCAAAACTTTCTCAACAATTCCAAAATACTCAAGTCATGGGTTCTTATACCAACAAAATTCATAAAATTACAATCTCAAGTAGGGCTTAATTACCCATAATTTAACCTCAGGTTAAGATGTATCAAAATTCATACTTGATATCATAAAGATTCATAAATCATATAGAAATCTGGAAATTTTTCAGCAATATGAATTATAATCGCAACATATTCTTGTACTTCAATTTCTAAAACATTGAAACCATCATAATCTTAATAAATAATAACATAGGGTATAAACCCATACTTCAATTTCATAAGAAAATATGTAAAACCATAAATTTTTGTAATTAAAACAACTTTTGGGCACAAGGACGAAAGGAGTGTCCTTTTACAAACCCCACATACCTTGAATTAGAAGCTTCGGATGAAATCTAACTTTTGTGAATCTATTCATACTCTGGAATAAGAGTTTTTGAAGCCTTTGACTTGGGAACGGTGAATCTTGACTCAATTTAGAAAATCTATGGTGAACCCTTGAGATTCTTGGAAGAGGATTTGGATGCTTAGGGTTTTTGGTTGAGGGAAATCTTGAGAAAAATCTCATATGATGCTTGTAGTGACCTTAATGTTGATGTTTGTATGGTTTAAGATTCTTGAAAAAATTTCAAAGTTCCCTTTTTAACTTCTATATGAAGCTGAAAAAATTGAACTAAAAACGCGACTTTATGGGCCACCACTACGCGCCACTATCACGGTGGCTAACTGGAAATTAACAAATGGAAATCTGGGAGTCACCGCGACGCAAAGCCATTGCGTTGTCCCAATGGTTGGGACTTGGAACTTCAGTGCGATACGTCACAATAGTGCTAGGCCAATGGAAATTGACTATTGGGAAATTGGGGTCCTACGCAATGCGCCACTATCACAGAGTTCCACTGGAATTTGACTATTGTTCAATAGATCCTCTCTACGATGTGCTAAATACTAAAATGATGGTGATTTATGACTAGAACTTAAATTATCTATAACTTCTTTACCGGTTATTGGATTTGGGTGGATCTTATACATTGTAAAGCTAATTAAATTTCCCACATGATAAAAAGTCAAAATTCGGGAAACTCTATATGGTTTAAACGTTACTCAATTAGGAAGCCATTACTTAAAATTCTAGAGATGAAATTAGGCTTAAGTAAAAGTTTGGGGTATTACATTATGCATCTTATCCATAAAGGTGGAGGTCCCAAAGGACCGATACTGGAATCTCGCATTTGCCAGCGTAAGGATTGGTCTTGATGACCTTGTGCATGGTCACCCTAGTGATATTTATTTGTATCCTGTATTAACATAGGTTTGGGGCATTCCCTGTTCTCCCTTGATACCTTTTGTTTATGCGGATAAGATGCATTGAGGCCCTTTCAGTTGGGGGAGCTAGACCCATATGGGCCAGTGGATACCTTTTTATGACGATTAAGCTACATAGTCTAGGATAATGTTTTACTTGCATACTATGCCTTGTTCCCTGAACCAGCATGTTTTATATATGTATATGATTATATGCATTGACTTGAATGATTTTTGGACAGTTGATTAGGGCATTACTTTATCCCCTACCTGAGTTACATAATAGCACTGAACCTGCTAATAATCTGCCGATGTTGTTTCCCTACACGATCCAGGAATTGGAGACACTTCTTCTTTTCTTATCCAGTGATAGGATTTCTGGGTTGTCAACAGTTAGCTTTAAAGTGATGAGTATCCATTCTCTTGAAGGGCTATCATTTTAAAGTATTTTTTAATTTGTGCCTTAAACTATTTTTATTAGATACTTTTGGATATCATCGGGGGCATGTCCAACTTAGGTTGGTTTTGGTATATTTAGAGGCTTTGAGGATTACTGTGGATTGGATTGTTATTGAAATTCTTAGATTTTTCTCAGTTAGTTGATTTGCCTATCTTGTTATATGTTCGGAACTCAGCCTATCTTGTTATATGTTTGAAATTCATCCACTGCTAGTTGTATTGTGTTCTATTTTGACTAGGCAAATAGAGTGATCTCTTTCATCGATATACTTGGGATACCCATCACAGCCAGGCCCCTGTTTGGGTCATGACACTTCGAACATCAGGCTCTCACTCTATGTCTCCAAACCTTAGCTTCTCCGCACGATGCACACAACCCTAGTGATAACCCATACTATGATTTGCAGGCGGCAAAAGTTTAGTATGAGTAACAAACACGTGATACTTAGTAGGCAACTTTCGACTGAGTTCTTAAGAAAATACAGATATATACATCCGATAAACTGAAATAGAGTCTAAACCCACATGTTAAGCAACCACATAATAAAGCCGATAATAAGGATAAACTAACCTATTCATGTCCAAGGAACTCATATAATAAGGCTAAGGAAGTATTGAGGATGAACGATCCTATTCTATCCATACTTAGGAATCTCAACACTATACCGTATATCACCGGCCCATATAAGAATAAAGGGAGAAATAAGGATATATAACAGTATACAAGGCCAAGGAATAGATATACAATCTGAATAAATGAAGGAAGAGAGGGATATACAGTAATACCATATCTATATATAAATATATATGCCTATATGTATAAACAAGGTCGGTTCAAGGTACAACTTAAATCTTTAGGCTAGCATCTTAAGACATCATAATCATAGAAGGGACTAATGCTAGCATACTCAGGGTTTCTAATTCAAATGTCTATTCATGAGATAATCATGTATAATAATATAATAGTAAGATAGAAGATAAAAAAACATACCTTGTATTTTGATACCAAATCATAAATAAATCTATCACAAACTTTATATCAATGATCATAACCATGATAATAAAAATAGCAATGACAACGCGAGTAATCGACTAGTTGGGACAACTAATACCTAACCAAGACTTTCAAGAACCCCCACCAATGTAGGCTTAGAAGGTTCAATCAACATACAACATACCATAAGCCATACTAATCACCATACCTATGTAACTCCCCATAAGGCTGATAGATATAGGTGCATGATGGTGATAGGCCATACGCATGCAAGTATGAATGCAATATAATCCACAGTAACATAATTGAACCAAGTATCATAATATATTTATCCGGACCCAAATCTGTATGTATAATAAATATCATCATCATCATCATCATCATAATCATCTTTCGGCCTTGCCAGGTATATAAGCATATCATAATAATCATCCTCTGGCCTTGGGAGGATATAAGCATATCACCATAATGATCCTTTACCTTGCCGGATATATAAGCATATCATCCTAATTATAAACACACACACACACACACATATATATAAATAACATTAAATCTATAATCTATTATCAGGTTTTATCTGGAATTTATATCATTAATACATAATCTTCCTTCATCCCATACCGAAGAGATGTACATATAGATATATAATAGGTGTAACGAACTACAGTCATGGATAAAAGAGTGTAAATCCATAAATCAATTGTCCAGGGTAAACTTCAAGACTAAATCATTACAGAATTGTAGAAAGTATCAGAATCTCTCACGACCAGATTAAATAATAGTATCAGAATCATAGACCAAAATCAAATGCGGTCAAATCTTTAAAAAATTATTTAAATCTCTTTACACATAGGTTATTTATTAAGACAAACATTTATAGATATAAGCAAATCCATTTTAAAGTGAAAAGTAGGCTTTAACCCCTATTTAGAAAAATAGTAATGAAGCCATATTTTAGTTGGAATCATACCATTTACCATTATTAATGATCATGAATGTACCATCTCTATGCATGCCAGCACCAGTATTCAAATAATGAAATCATAAGCATCAATATATCCATATACTACAACAACACCCTTTACAATGATAAACACCTCCCAGATGTCTAAACAATATTATAACACGTCCTTGGGCCTAATAATGTGTTCGAAATAACTACAATATCATAATTATAACCTTAGGCCCACATCACTGTGCGAAACTCATATCAGTAATCATATCCATAAGACATAGCATATTTATGAGGCATCTCATATATGGGAGGCACAATATATCAATAAGGCATCTCATATGTAGGAGGCATAATATATCAATAAGGTATCTCACATCTAGGTGGATACTATATAAATAAGGCATCTCATATCTAGGTGGCATAATATATCAGTAAGGCATCTCACATCTAGGAGTCATAATATATCAATAAGGTATCTCATATTTAGGTGACATAATATATCAATAAGTCATCTCATATCAAGGTGGCATAGTATATTAATAGGGCATTTCATATCTGTAGGCCATAAATAATATCTATAAATCATCTCATATCTATATGCCATATATCATAACTATGCCTAGGCCTATTCATTAAGCAAGTTGATAGACCATATCATGTATCAAATTAAAAAGCCGTATACTATCTATAAGATAATAACTATAATCTGGGAAAACCATCATCATTCATCAAGTCACAAAGTAACTTTATACTAAAGGCTTATTAGTCTCAACTATATAACTTCAATAAATAAGTCCACAAGGGCTAACACAAGTTCATTATTAGTAATTCCTTAGCCTTATTATGTCACTTCCTTGGACATGAATAAGTTAGTTTATCCTTATTATTTCGTTGGCTTTATTATGTAGTTGCTAAATATTTGGGTTTAGACTCTATTCTTATTTATATACTATATTTATCTTCATTATCTTTGTAGCACAATCGGTAATTGCCTACTGATTACTACGTGTTTGGTGCTAATACTACACTTCTATAGCCTACAGATCATAGTATGGGTTATCACTGGTGTGTTGTGCATCGTGCGGAGTAGCCTAGGTTCAAAGACATAGAGTGAGCTCCTGACATTTGAAGTATTACTTTCCTCCCTCTTATGTACTAGGCTATTCTCTATGTTTTATTTTGAGATAGTTGTACTTGTATATTCATTTAGTATCTTATTCGTATCCTTCTTATATTAGAAGCTCTTGTACTGGTACCACTAGGTTTTGAGACTATGATATGTAATTGATCTTTTATTATATTGATTCTACATTCTTTCTTTCATTCTTGTGGTAGTCCATTACTAGCGATTTTAGAATACGAGTTTTAGCTTGCCTATTGGTGGGTTATATTAGGGACTATCATGACCCAAGAACATAGATCATGAAAAATTAGTATCAGAGCCTAGATTTATCAGTGCATTGGTAAAAGAACTAAGTGTATAGTAATGTCACGACCCAAACCAGGGGTTGGTCGTTACTGGTAACTCAAGTCCCATGACGACCGAAGATCACCATCTTTACCTAACTAAACCAAACACAACACACCCCGATGTCGGATGAATTCCAAATGTATAACAAAATAGTATGCAAATATCTTAAGAAATTTAGAACAAGTCCACAATCAATGATGGAAGACCAGCCAAACAACCGACCTACACCGCCCAAAAACTACAGTAGTCCATAAAAAGCCTTCTAAATAAATAACCAAATCTGAATATAAGAAAAGTGTCGGGACATGCCCCCGAATATAGCCAAAAAAAGTCTAAAAATCTGAGACATAAGAGATCAAAACATGAAATATAGACTTTCGATGTATGGAAGCTCACCACTTTGATGTTAAATCATGAGCTGATCTCAAATCCTAATTACTGAGTAGGACGAGTATGAGTATGGACAATTCCTACATTACGTAGGGATACTTCATCTAAAGATGGCTAGCGGTGTGAATGCTAGCATGTAACTGGGGATTAAGGATAACATAATGACATGATCAACAGTTCATAATTATTCAAAACCAATGTGCATTATCAAATGAATAAGTATATATATATATCACATGCCGGGATATAGAAAAGACACAACATGCACATTAACACTTTAGCCTGGATTGTGTAGCTCAGCCATCATATCATGCACCCACAGGATATATGGGACCCAACTCTTACCTCCTGGTAGGGCCCCAGTTCATGTAGCCACACGAATTGGATAAATCTTATATATATGCACGGGGGACTCAAACCTCCCAATCATATACTATGGTGACTTAAGCACCTAATCATGTAATAATTTATGGGAGATTTGAAGCTCCCTAATCATGAAATAATAATGGGAGGGACTTAAATATCCCTTATCACTTTGACACCCACATCCGCAAATACAGTTTCCAGTATCGGTCACTCAGACCTCAACTTTCAAGACTCATCTATACAACATTATTAGAGCCCAATTAAAACAAGTATCACACATTCCTATTCATTAAACCCTATTCCAAATTAAGGCATACATTATTGGTATCATCGTACAAACTACACTTGTAAGGTAATAATAACATGCCGAAATAATTTCCATTAACTTGGGAAAAACAACTTCTTTTGTTTATCAATACAAGGTAGGGGAACAACAAGTTCCTTTGTTAATTAAATCAGACCATTATGTTTCAAATACCTCTTTATATTATACAATAGTTCAAGACTAGTTCAATTTTACAAATCCTCATATTTCTCATCATTAAAAACCAATTTTACATTATGGGGTTAGGGTCATAACTACTTCAAAAGTCACAAATTTGGGAAAATCACAATGCCCTAGTTCATGCACCATACCTATGCACCCACAACTTCAAAACCATGAATTAAAGCATGAAAAATCAATTATAAACCATGAGAAACATTGTTCAGTTCATAAACATTCAAAATCCCTTAACCCTTGTTTCAAAACCAATATGAACATCTTATGAATAATACTTTAAATGCATGTATTTAACAAATTAACAATGTGGGAAGAGTAACGTTCCTTAAACACCATGAAATTTGGAGAGAAATCAACCCTTGATCCTTATTATGACTAACTTGAGGAAACCCTAACTTGAATTGCTTGAGGAATTCAGAAAGACTTTTGAATTGATTGAGAAGATAATTAGATCTATTTCTGAGTGCTAATAAAACCCTAAAGGGGTTATAAGACATGGGTTTTAATTTAGGTAAGAGAGGAAATATCTAGAATGCCCTTTACTTACAAGCTGAAAAAGTGTCTCCCCTGACCACGGGTTAATTAGTGACTCATAGCCACACCTTTTGTATCGATAGCACGAGATGTAACCAAGATAGTATCTAGGACCGCCACACACTGTTGACCTTACGACTCACTAGTACCACTGGTAATGGGACCCTATGACTCGTAGGGTATAATTGTTATCAACACAAAACCTAATTGGGTAAACACTGGACATACTACCATTAGCATTCAATAACTCACAACAAGTCCTTCCGGCTCATAGTGAGTCACACATACTCAGAACAAAACTTAGAAAATTAATTTTGATTTTGGTTATGACTCGATGCCAAAGACTCGTTATGAGTCTTTATGACTCGTGTCCCCAAGTCGTACAATGGAAACCTTATGAATAGGGTCAACTGACACATAAAAATCCCATACGACTTATTAGAAGAGTCACTTCCAAGGCAGAATGCTCAAAACTTAGAAAATTGCTAAGATCTAAGAAACCTAGGGCATTACATACTTCCCCCTTAGGATCATTCATCCTCGAATGATAGGAAAAAAAATTTACTAGCACGAGTTGACTCCACGTACCCCTACTCTTACCTTTAATAAAGACAGAAAACAAACATGCTAAGGAAATCACTATTTCCTATTTCAAGGTCAGCAGACAAAGATATAGAGGAATACACATACCTCTAGCATGATTATCCAAAATGGGAAACAAAAATGGGTACTTGGACTTCATGTCCTCTTCGGCTTTCCATAAAGCTTCCTCCACCGTTTGGTTCCTCCAAAGAACCTTTACTGAAGCCACGTCCTTGATCCACAACTGACAGACTTTCCAATCCAAAATCTCAATCAGGACTTTATCATAGGACAAAGAATAAAAAATACCCATATCTTCCAAAGGAATAACCATTGAAGGATCACTCACGCACTTCCTCAATATTAAAACATGAAATATTAGATGAATCAACCTCAAATTAGAGGGTAACTACAATTCATATGAAACATTAACCACTGTAATACCCCATAAAATCCTAAACTTAACTCAATCCTTTAGAACCTGAAATAAGGTCCCTGACTTAAAAATTTTAGCTAAGTGTTTATACTTAGAATTATTTTTGCCGTCATAATTTGCCGATCTTATTTTACGACCCTTATGACCCTAAAATATTAATCCTTGGGTTGAATCATGATCAGGTGTGTCAATATGTCACTTTGGGTGAGTTTATAATTTTTTGGACCTCATTTGAATCATATTTAGGTGACCAAAACAGTGGGTCAACGCGATCTCGATGCGTTACGTTGCCCATCACGTTGATGGATATTTTTCCCCAGATTTTAGTGAAAATTCTAGTGAATCAATGTGAACTCGATGCGGTGCATTGGTCATCGTATTGATACCATCAATGCGACGCATAAGTCTATGCATCGCTGGGCACATTTTTTGCAATTAAAAAGTCCACATCCAGAGAGGTATTTAGGTCTTTTTCCCACCTTATATTAACCCCAAAAAATATGAGATTGAGCCTTTCTAAAGGACAAATCACTCATTTTGTCATAAATTTTCTCAAGAACAAACCCTATGGCATCCAATTTCAAATTCAAGCTTTAAGAACACGCCATCAATCTTCACGAAATTGATCACCAAGGTATGTTAGGTGTTCATCCAAGGGTTTCCTTTCACCCTTGGAGTTCAAGAACCTCTTTTAAAACTACTAATTAATTGCTTTTTGTGAATTTTATGTTGAACTTAATTGTAATCATGTTTATGATATTATTTGGGTTTTAATTCATGATTTACTACAAGTTTCATGGAATTAGAATATCATGTGTGGTGAATTATATGATTTGTATATTAAACCCTTGAAATTAAAAATTGATTATTGTAGCCATGATGTTCATGTGTCATCTATCCTCATATTAAATAACCATGTTCCCCAAGTGTTTGACAGAATACCTATGTGAAATAAATAGTGAAATCATGACATGTCGTCATGTGGTCCTATTCATGTACAAGTTCATGTATCTCAAGTGTTTGACAAAATGCCTAGGTGAATGTATTATTAACAAGTATTTATTATCATGCTTTTCAAGATCATGCTATGCTTTACTTTCCATGATTTTGAGTTCTAGGGGTATTCAATACCCAAAAATCTAGCTGTTTACCTAGAGATACAGTAGTTATAGAATAGTCTCAGTAATATCAAGAACAGTAGTACTCAGTCAATTACAGATCTAAGTGAAACTCAAAATCAGTCCAGTTCAGCTTAGTACAACAATCAGTGTCTTCAGTTGGGAGTAGGATTCTGCATCGAGTGAACGCAAAGATGGGGGCCCACCTACCAGTAGAGGGTGTGATCCCTAGTATAAATACTTATATTCTAGAACTACGTAGCCAGCATAGGTTGAGATATCAACCTTCCAGTTGAGGGTTGATAAGGTATTTTACCTGCAGTTGAGGGTACTACCGTTCTCATTCAGGGCACCTATCAGATGAGGGTGACTCTTCAACTTATCTTTATCCACGGCACGGTACTGACACCCTTCCAACTGGGGTTATAGGTTGGACCACAATACATTTAGAGAGGGGCATGCCGGTTAGCTGATTACCTCCCACAGTTTTAGTTTCAGTTTCAATTTCAGACTCAGTATAGAACTTAGTTCATTTATACAGGATAAGGACTATCAGACCCAGTCATCCAGCTCAGTATAGAACTTAGTTCAGTTCTACAGAATTAGGAATATCAAAAACAGTCGCCCAATTATGAATAATATAGTTATCAGTAATATTAGATATCAATAACTCATATATCAGAACTTAGACTCAGTTTTATTAATAATCTCAGATACAGTATATACATGTATATGTGCAACATTACATACTCAGTATTTATAGTAGTTTCAGTATTCCATGTGCTCTCATTTAGTTACTTTATATCATTCGGCTCTGTTCATGCATATGAGCCCTTGCATTCAGCCTTACCTCCCCTAGAATACCAGTACATTCCATGTACTGACATATTCTTTCTCTTTGTGCTATATGTCTCATATCATTGGTTCGGATGCTCCGATTTTCGACCGTGATTAGACAAATTCGGATAGTAGTAATAGTTTTAGTAGTGAGTACTCATCTATTGAGGATATGCTTTTATTTCAGTATTCTTAGCAGCTTTAGTATTTCAGTAGTCAGACATAGTTGGGGGCTTGTCCCATCAACTCTATATTCAGACAGTTCAGTTAGAGGCTTTTTAGACTAGACTAGTTCAAAAAGTATTCAGTTTCAGATATTATTATCAGATGTTATACTTAATAATATGTAGATTATAAACATTATGACATTTCAGCCTAACTTCTACATTATTTCAGTGTTATTATTCAGTGCTCACAGTAGGTGCCAGTGATGGGTTAGATTGTAGTCCTTCAGGGTCGTAAGCACCATGTTGCGCTCGGGGTGTAAACTCGAGGCATTATACTCACCTTTTTCAACACCAAGTACAGATCGATATAGCAGGGACTGAGCTTTCCCTTCTTACCAAACTGCATCACTCACTTCATGGAGACAACTTTAAGAATACTCAATAACCTACACTGAACTCCAACTCCCTTTGCCTTACATTTGTATAGGACTATTGGTTACTACGGGCAGCCTTAAGTCAATCCCAAATCACTTTCACCTTCTTTATGGCTTGGTGAACCAAATCAGGACTAAACAACTTATTTTTACCAACCTTATACCACCCAATAGGAGACCTACACCTCCTACCAGATAAGGCATTAAATGAAGCGATACCAATGCTAGAGTGATAACTGTTATTATAGGCAAATACTACGCGAGGTAGGTGTTCAACCTAACTACCACCATAATCAAACACACAAGCCCAAAGTATATCTTCCAAGTATATCTTCCAAGACATAAATTATCTTTTCTACTTAACCATCTGTCTGCAGGTGGAAAGTAGTATCAAAGATCACCTTAGTCCACAATCCTCAGTGGAATGACCTCCAAATTTGAGATGAGAACTGAGTACCCTGATCGGATAGGATGGAAAATGGAGTACCATTCTACTTCACGATCTTCTCGATGAAGAACTTGGCTTAATCCTCATAAAAGAAATTAGTCCTCACTGGTAATAAGTGAGCAAACTTTGTCATCCTATCCTCGATGACCCAAATTGAATCAAATTTCTTCTGAGACCATGAAATACCAGTAACAAAATACATATTGATTATCTCCTATTTTTACATCGGTAGCTTAATATTTTGAGTCAACCCATCGAGCCTTAAGTTCTCTATCTTTAATTGCTAACACACCATGCACTTAGCCACAAAATTTGCCATATCATGTTTCATATTATTCCACCAATAGAGTTTAATAAGATCATGATACATTTTCGTCAAACTAGGATGAACATTATAATGCGAATCATGAGCTTCAACTAAAATTCATCCTCATAACCTATTAACATTGAGAACACACAACCTGCCTTGGTTCCTCAAGATACCATCACCACCAATCTCAAAAACCATATCTCTCTACCTACCTATATCATTCTTAATTTGCATTAGAATAGGATCCAACACTTACTTCTCCTTTACTTTAGCACCAAGAGATGACCTGCCACCCCTTGAACAATCATAAGATCGGAGCCAAAGTCAACGTATCTATCAGCTTTTCAAAACTACCCTCAAAAGCATCAGACCATAAGAATTTTACCTTATTTTGAGTCAACTTAGTCAAGGAGGCAGTGATAGACGAGAAACTTTCCACAAACATTCTATAGTGACAAGCTAAACCCAAGAAGCTCCGAATATCTGTTGAACTCGTGGGTCTAGGCCACTTCTTTACCACTGCAACCTTCTCTGGATCCACTTTGATCCCTCACTAGAAATAACATAACCCAAATATGTCACAATATTTAACCAATTCTCACACTTAGCAAACTTTGCATACAACCGCTGATCCTTTAGTATCTGAAAAATGAGGCGTAGGTGATCGATATGATCTACCTCACTTTTGTAATAAACCAAAATATCATCAATAATGAAAATGAAAAACATGTCAGAGAACCAAAGAAAAACCGAATTTATAAGTTCCATAAATGTGGCAATGGCATTGGTCAAATCAAAGGACATCCCAAAAAGCTCAAAGTGACCATACCAAGTTTTAAAAGCCATCTTAGGGATATTTTCCTCCCTAATTTTTAAATGATGGTACCCAGATCAAAGATCAATCTTGGAAAATAACTTAGCACCATGAAGATGATCAAATAGATCATCAATCCTCAGAACTAGATACCTATTCTTCATGGTTACTTTATTCTGTTCGCGGTAATCAATAAACATCCAAAGGGAACCATTCTTCTTATCCATAAACAGAATAGGAGCACCCCACAGAGACACACTAGGGAGGATAAAAACCTTGTCAAGAAGATCTTTTAATTGCTTCTTCAGTACCTTCAACTCAGCCGGAGCAATCCTATAAGGAGGGATATAAATAGTACTGGTGTTTACAAGAAGATCAATCCTAAATTCAACTTCTCTATCAGGAAGAATACTATGAAAATCATCAAGGAACACCTTAGAAAATTCACAGACCATAGGGACGGTATGTAAAGAACAACCTTCGGATCTAGAATCCTTATCATGCATTAAGTGGTAGAGGAATCCTTTGGAAACTAATTTCTAGGATCTAAGCTATGATATAAACCTTTCCTTAGGCACTAGGGAACTACCTTCCCATTTGATTATCTGCTCATTTTGGAAATGAAAACCGACCCTTTGGTTTCGACAAACAAGAGACACATAGCACAAATACAACCAATCCATCCACAAAATCATATCAAAGTCTAACATATTGGACTCTATTAGATCCACCAAGGTCTCTGTACCAAGGACTGGCATCACACAATGCCTATAGACTCTTCTAGCCATAATTGAGTCACCCTCTGAGGTAGACATCTAAAAGGGTCAAAAATACACTCAGAATCAAAACCAAAATAAATAGCCATATAAGAGAGAGTAGACCTTGGATCGAACAAATAATAAATATCTTGAGAAAAGAGTTTGAATATACCTGTAATAAAATTAGGAGATGCCTCTGAATCCTAGTGAGTGGCAAGAGCAATCAAACGATTCCGACTAGTGCTGGAGCCAAAAGTAGAAGTATCACCCTTTGGTGTAGGAATGGATGAAATAGTAATAAGAATCTTACTATATATAGAACAAACCTTAGAAGAAAAGTCCCTCTACAGATGGCCAGTCTGACCATATTTAAAACACTTATTCCCCCTTCCACACAAAAACCATAATACACTTGACCATAAAATCTATAAGGAGGATATGATAGGGATGATCGAGCCCCACTATCCTGGAACTTGGCTCCTGGTGCACTAAACCCACCATCATACTGAGAATTATAATCACTTGATGGATTTAGATAGGGAGCACTAGCCTTAGAGTAGGAACCAAAATTGCCCCACTTCTTTTTAAACCACTTACCACCATCCCTACCGTATTGCTGCTGACCTATACCCTGATCTAAATAGTGAAACTTCTTATTTTTCCTTTACTTATCTCCACTAGATTCTTCTCTTCTTCATCCACTTGTTGCATATACACCACAAGTCTAGAGATGTACATTCCTAATTTAACAAGGCATCCTTGCTTTCCACGACCAACACAGGACAACCTCAAAGTAAAATTTCTCATTATAACCTTCATGCTAGACACCAATTCAGCAGCATAATGCAACAGCTCATGAAAAATTAAGGCATACTCCCTTACTAATATCCTTCCTTGCTTTAAATTCATGAATTCCGCGGCCTTTACCATCCTCAAATCTTGAGGAAAAAAGCAGTCAATAAAAGAACTAGAAAAATTGTCCCAAAATGCATACTCAGTTTCATCACCCCTCGACTAGTCCCGCTCCTCATACCATTGGAATGCTACATCCTTTAACTGATAAGCTGTGAATTCCACACCCTCCACATTAGTAGCATGCATCACACATAAGAACATTTTCATCTCATCAATAAAGTATTGATGATCTTTCTCAATGTTAGAACCAGTGAAAATAGAAGGAATCAACCTGAAAAATTGGCCAACCCTAGAGGCCTCAGATAAGAGATCAACAGAAGTAACATGCTTAGTCTTGAAGGCCACCAACTGGGTAAGCAAATGAATCGAATGGAAAAACTCAACATTATACACATCAACTTGAGGTTCCTGAGGAGGTCTAGGGGGAACCAGTGGATCTTCCTTAGGAAAATCAAAAGAAATGACCCTAGTTCGAGTCTAATCTTTTGGAGTTGGATGAGCTCAATCCACATTGTCCTCAGGTGGGACCAAAGATTTATCATGAGCATAAAATCTTTTGACAAGCATGATCTAAAAAGTGATAACACGGGAATTAGAAAAGATTCAAGACCTTAGACTCTATATCTTGAAATAGAACAACAAGAAAGAGAAACATTCCTAAATGCGTCATAGCCTTTTCCTTATAAGTGTGGTGATATACACACCCATAAACAAGACACTACTTGACATGACTTTGTTGGACACCCAATGACACCAAACCTAGGCTCTGATACCATCTTTGTTATGACCTGAGCCAGGGCCTGGCCATGATGGGTATCTCAAGTACCGTATAGACCATAGATTACCCGCTGCACCTAACAAAACACAAATCAACACACCCCTATATCAGATGAATTCTAAGCATATAATAAAATAACATGCAACAATCATAAGAAATTCAGAATAGGTTTACAACCAATAATCGATGACAGTCCAAACAATTGACTAAAACCACCCAATAACCATATTAGTCCAAACGAAGCCTTCTAGACTAAGAACCAAAATTGAATATCAATAAAGTGTGGGACATGCCCCAACAATATCCAACGCAAGACTAAATAGTCTAAGACATAAGAGACTAAAACATGAAATGCAGAATTCCAATATATGAAAGTTCACCATGGAAGCTCACCACTTTAATGTCAAATCACGAGATGATCCCGAATCCTAATCACTAAGTAGGAGGAATAGAATTATGGCCACTTCTTGTATAACGTAGGGATATTGTATTCGAAGATGGTTAGCTAGGTGATCACTAACATATAACTCGGGGATAAGGATAACATAATGACATGAACAACAATTCAAAATTATTCAAAAATAATATGCATAAGCAAATGCATAAATATATATAGATACATATCAAATATGGAGATAGGGAAAAAGGATTAACATACTCTTTAAAACTTTAGCTTGGAATGTTTAGCTCAATTGCCATAACATATACCTATGGGATATATAGGCTCCATCTCCCGCCCTCCGGCCAGGCCCAGTTTGTGTAGCCATACAAACTTGAGAATAATCTCATATATATGCATGGGGGACTCGAACCTCCCAATCATATACTAAGGTAACTTAAACACCTGATCATGTAATGATTTATGGGGGACTCGAAGCTCACTAATAATGAAATAATAATCAGGGAGACTCAAACCTCACTAGTCACTTTGACCTCCACATCGACAAATATTTTTTCCAGTATCGGTCACTTGGACCTCCACTTTCACAACTCAGATATATAACCCTTATTAGAGTGTAATTAAAACAAGTATCACACATTCTCATTCATTAAACTATATTCCACATTAAGGCATACATTGTTGGTATAGTCATACTGACTTCACTTGCAGGGTAATAACACATTCTACAACAATTTCCATTTACTTGGGAAAAAATACCCTTTGTTCATTAATACATGGTGTGGAAACACCGACTCCCCCTATTCACTAAATCAGACCTTTGTATTTCAAATACCTCTTTATATCATCATTAGTTCAGGACTAGTTAAATTTTACAAATTCACATATTTGTCATAATTAAAAACCAATTTCACATTATGCGGTTGAGGTCATAACCACTTAAAAAGTCACAACTTTTGGAAAATCACAATTCCCTAGTTCATTCACCATACGCATGGACCCATAAGTTCAAAACCATAATTAAAGCATATAAAATATATATAAACCCTGAGAAATATTATTCAATTCTTAAGTATTCAAAAACCCTCAACCCTTATTTCAAAACCAACATGAACATCTCATAAACAATACTTTAAACATATTCCTTTGACAAATTAACAATGAGGGAAGAGTAACATACCTTAAACACTAAAAAATTTAGAGAGAAATTGACCCTTGAGCCTTTACATGACCAACTTGAGAAACCCTTACTTGACTTAGTTGAGGGAATTTAGAAATCCTTTTTGAGTGTTTGAGAAGTTACTTAGATCTATTTTCGAGTGATAATGACACCTTAAAGAGATTATTAGACGTGGGTTTTAATTTAGGTATGAAGGGAAATGTTCAAAATGTTCTTAATTTAAAAGTTAAAAAAGTTTCACCCTGGACTACTGGTCAATCAGGGACTTATAGCCAATCCTTACAACTCATCACGATTAGTTGTAACCAAGATAGTCTCTAGGACCCCCATATACTTTTGACCATAAGACTCACTAGTACCACTCATAATGGGACCCTACGACTCATCGAGTCCAGTCATAGTCAACACAAATCCCAATTAGGTAAACACTGGACATACTATAATTTGCTCCCTATGACTTTAACAATTCCTTATAGCTTATAGTGTGCCACTTGTACTCATACCAGAACTTAGCCCCTTAATTTTTGATTTTGGTTATGACTCCATCCCAATAACTCATCATTGGTCTTTACAACTCGTGTCCCAAAGTTGTACCCAAAATTGAAACTCATACACCATTCACTAAGTACCTTATGACTAGGGTTGCCTGACCTATCAAAATACCCTAGGACTTGTCAGATGAGTCATTGCCAGTAGAGAGCGATCATAACTCAGAAAATTTTTAAGGACTAAATAAATTCAAGGTGTTACAAGTAGAGTCCTATGGATCAGTGCGAGGAAATCCACAATCTATCTTCAGAAGGCTATAGGGGATTCTTAATTATTTGAGGGCTACAGAAAGAGCATGTATTGAGACTTATGGATGTGATAGTAAGAGACTATGCCATTATAATGCTATTAGTATTTTATTCAGGAGTGAGGATGCTTTTTTAGAGGTCAGCTTTATTTGCATCCTATTATTTCTTTGTAAGTAGATTTTAGATTATAGGTGGCTAAGTAGATTTTAGATTATAGGTGGCTCTTAGATTAGCTGTGGTGTTCACATTGGGTAGAGTTCCCATTAGACCTTGTAGAGTTTTGTAGATAGTTTTTCAGGCCATGCAGAACATTCTAGATTATTTAGGGTAGTATCAAGTATTCCAAGAGCTTGTTGTAGTTGTGGCGAAATGAGACATAAGTTCAGAGAGTACCCTAGATGCGAGTTAGTTGATCAGAAAAAGATAACAAGTATTCTCTATAGTCTAGAGTTCTTGAGGTAGGCTATGAATTTGGTAAGGATGCTCATGCTAGTAGAGAGTACTCTCAGCATCAGTGGCTATCCATTTGGGCTCAATTCATGTTTCTTGCCAGGTTAAGGCTTCATAAATGCATTTCATCTGCAAAAATCTTTGTCACTTGTTTAGAGAATGTCCCGATATAGGATTTATAGTCACTCATCTTATTTATATCACCCGCATGATGTTATAGAACCTCCAGTTATAGATAGTACATTTAGCGCCTTAAATTGATATTTCGTTGATCGGTCTGAGTTTGGGCCCATTCAGATTATTTTCCCATAAATAAGTCAGACATGTGTTTGCATATTTCAATATTTTAGGGTTTGTTTAGTTCCTTTATTTACCTTTTTCATTATGTGTATTTGGGTATTTGTACCCATCAATGAGCATATGCCTTAATGAGTTCATATTGATTGTTGCGTGCCTTATTATTGAATTCACAATTATATGGCTACCCCCATGGTTTATTTTCTTAGTTGTAGATGTAGTAGATTTTGTATTGATATTTTCTTCTTATAGGTGTAGCATTTTCATTCGAGTCCCATTTACCTTGGCATATTGGCCTTATTGTGGCCCTTAAGTGGTACATGCTATTAATGTTTAGTTTGGTACCACCTACTCATTATATTGATAATTATATTGCTATTGTTATTGTTGTCATTTATAGATATTACTAATCCTCGCTGGGTATCTATTTAGACTATGTTATCTTCTTAGAATTCCATTCCTTGAGATTCTTATTCAGTAGCCCGAGCAGCTATAGTCTGATTTTATGACTTCTATTCTATAGAAAGGTGAGGTAGGTTGTTTCCTCTATTTTGTTGGCTATTCTACATTGATTGTGGGGTGAACCATAAAAGGTAATTTGACTTTCTGTGGTTCTATTATGATTCTAGAGTTGAAAATTTAGTTATAATGTACGTTCTTGAGTTTGGGATTATTAGACTTGCCTCCTAGGTTGTAAAGGTTTTTGCATTGGGGGTCCTTCCCAATGTATCCCATTTTTATACTTGACCAATTTAGGCTCTGGTTTTTTATAGATATTTCATCATCTGATAGTGTTTTTGATATTGATATCAAGATATCCTGGATTTATATCTTAGATTTTTTGGTTATCTGAGGTGGAATTATGCACCTCAGTGTTGTTATCCGGGCTTAATTAGTCTTGTTTTGAGGATTTTTCTTGATCTTAATGAGCAATTCTTTGTATGAATAAGCATCTAATAGTCATGTGATGTGATTGTAATGTCCATAGTGTGTTCATAGTGAATTTAGATTCAATACCCCGAGTTAAAAAACAAGGGACAAAAGCTCGTACTCTTAGCTTGAGCTATAGATTTTAGTAGTTTTTGATCTTGAATTATAGGTGGTTGTATTATCTTATGTGGAACATTTGATGTTTAAGGAATCTTAGAAGTTAATAATGATGATAGAAGCATGCTAATAAAGCTAGAAAACATGTGGAAACAATGCCACAATGCATGGTCTTAAAGGACAAAGGCAATGAACAAGGCTTGATCAAAGTTGGGTGATTTGGTGTGCTTGGCATGCCATATTGCCTAGGCGCCATGATTTGGATGGGGCACACCCTTTTAAACTACCATGATGAAATATTCAAGTATCTTGGTGTTTTTTTAGAATACCACACTGCACACATGGTGCAATATTGGTGTGGCATGCCAATCGGTTGAAATCGGCAGCTAGTATCCTATTATAAATAGGACACTTAGTTATTGTATTTTATACCTTGGACAACCTTGGGACTTGAATGGAGGTTGGAGTACACTTTTATTAGGGTTTTTATCTCCTTATTTTAGTTTTTATGGATTTTAACATGGATTACACTGTTGCGATTCTTGTTATGTCTATAATCAGCTATACACCCCTTTTCTGGGGTTAAGGCCAAGAACATGAGTACTACTATTTGAAATTGATTTAGTTGTGGTTAATTATCATATTTGGAGTTTGTTTATCCTTGTTATTACTATTTTAAGGATTTGTCAACCTTAAAATATATGCTATAACTCTATTGTGAATCCAAAAGGATGAATGGTAGAATAGAATCTGGAATGAATAGAATAAGACTGTAATCTTCATAAATTGATGTTATAATTTTCACTTAGGTAGTAATTTAATTATGTTCCCTATTTATTTCAAGCCTGGGATGAATACGGAAACATCTAACCTAGTTATCACATCCCCGATGTATGGTGTAGTTGTGGGGGCTATGTTAAATAATCTATTAATGGTTCAAAAGGCCATAGTCATGCCATAGATCCCGTGGACCAACAAATAAGATAGTTAGCCTAACCAATGAAGTTCCACAAGGTAGTCTGATTGTTTGCAGAGCTTTAGCCCTGGGTTTTTCCCATTGATGTTCAAACTATTCTTTAGCGCAGTGTCTAGTTTACCTTTACTTGTAACTTACAAACCTTGTGGTTACGTAGAACTTCATTAATATTATTAGTTGTAATGCCCCGAATCTGGTACCCAAAATGCTACACTTTGCTCATGACCCCGAAGGACTACAAGCTAACCCATGACTAATATCTGTTCCTGTATACTGCATGTTATACTGTATAATGCAAAAACATGAACTGAAAGGCCATACCATTCAAACTGTAACATAGAATTCGATAAAATATAACATCTGATATGGGGTATAAATGCCCAAAACAAAATTGTCTAAACATATTGTAGTCTGAAAAGCCTCTAAAACGTAATTGTCTGAATAAGGAGATGATGGGACATATCCCCAACTAACTCCAACTAATAAACTAAGTAATGAGATATGAAAGAAATGATCATGTCCTCAAAAGATAATGACTCATTGCTAACTCTGACTGCAGAGACTGGAATGCTACTTTTTCTCTGGAGCTCGTGCTTTTGAACCTATGGTATAAGACACCATAGCGCAAATATGTCAGTACTTTGAATGTACTAGTATGCATGTGAGGTAGGCTGAATGCAAAGGGTTTGTATGTATGATCTATACTAACTGACTGAATAATATGAATGTGAGAATACATGTATGAATGCATATTAATTGTAACTGAGTTCATGATAACATGATTGTTGAGTCTGAGTATTGACAACATGAGATACTGATAACTGTATACCTTAAATAACTGATGCTGGGCGACTATATTTAATAGTCTAGATTCTGATAGAACTAGCTGAGTTCCATATTGTTCTGAGTTGACTATATCTGACAGTCCTGAATTCTGCAATTCAAACTGTAGGAAGTAGTATCTAATCGACATGCCCCAAAATGCACCATAATAGGTGAGCTGGGCTCCAATCTGTGCCTTGATTGGAAGGGTTCCAATATCGTGCCACTGGTAAGGAAAAGCTGTGAGTGACCCTTATCTGACAGTGTCCCCAAAAAAGAATGGTGGGATCCTCATATGATATTGTTGATGTCTCAACCTATGTTGGCTATATAGTTCTGGAATACAAGGATGACCTTTAAGAATCACACACTCATCTGACAGTGTGTGTTCCCATCCTTGGGATCACTCGGTTCAAATTCCTACTCCCATCTGAGTAGACACTAAACATGATTAACTAAACTGGACTACACTGAATTCATGGTGTTCTATTAACTGATTGAATACTATTGAGATTAATAAATTACTCAGCTTTCCTGAGTCACATGACTGACTGAGTAATATGGATCATGGCTTGACTAAGGATATCATGAAAACATGTCACTGAATCTAGGCACACAACTATATTTTTCAGGTACAAGTACGCCCAGGACTCGATGGAAGGGAACTGACAAGGCATGACATTCTTGAATACATGACCAATATCAACAATCCATAATACAATAATTGAAGATATTTCATGGGTATTTGGTAATCATAGCTTGGTACATGTATAAGATAGCATGTATACATAGCACAATTTCATAAGCCTAACTCATGATCAATCCAACAAACTAATTTCAATACATAAGAATAACATGGAAGTCATTTTGGATCACAATTAAGCTATAATGCATAATTTCTATACTCCTAGGCATTTTATCAAATACCTTGGATGCACCCTTAGGACATAATCCTAATCATCAAATTGACACAATATAAATAATTCAATTTATGGATTTCACTCACTTGATAATGTAGTTTCATGAAAAACATATAAATATTCCAACTTGGGAATCATATAACAAGATAAACATGGTTACAACCAACCCACAACATAAATATCATGATTCAAATTTCAAATAGGGTTCTTGAGCTTTATGGATAAAAGGAATCCATAAATTAGTACAATGCATATCTTAGTTTTTGATTTAGAGAAGATTGACAAAGAAACTTTCTTGAAATTAAATCCCCAATTGAAACCCTAGTTTGCTCTTGAGAGAAAATTAAGAGAAACAAGTATATTTTGTGTCCAAAAAAGTTGAATCTCATGTTAAAGGGCTTAAATAGGGGTGGGAGATTGACCCTTTTAACCCTGGACGCATCTTTTAATTTCAGTAAAATTTTCCTGAATTGGACCCCTAGCGCGATGCGGCACTACTACGCTGTGTCACTAGAATTTGACAACTGAGAAATTGAGGGATGGCGCGATGCGGATTCATTATGTTGCCACTTTATTTGCGACCTAGAAGTTTGACACAACACACCACTATCGTGGACCCCTAATGCAATTTGACAATTGCCATTTCTCCTGTGGCACGGCGCGCCACTGACTAATATGGCACTATTTTATGATGGGAACTTGAACTACTTATAACTTCTTATCCGGTTATCAAATTTAGGAAAATTTCATATCGATTGAAAGCTCATTGAATTTCCCATAAAACAAAAACTAAAAATCTTGAAAATTCCTCATGGAATAAACATCATTCAATTTAGAAGATAATACTGGACAATCTTGGGATGAAAAAAATTTAGTTAGAAAACTTCAGGGTATTACATATTTGTTTAGGAACTTACCAACGTTGATATATCAATCATGCCTTTTTAGTTCTCCGTAAAATTTATTTTAAAGCTTCAAAATCGAGTTATGGGGTTCATAAATAACATAATTTGTCCCTTGATTCCCTTCATCTCGATCATAACTAGACCATTGCAATCATGATTCTGATTTGGCCTAAGGCATAACCAACGTCACCCTAACCGTCGCAAAGGGTTATTGCTACTCGATCTAGACTTGACCTACCCTTCTTATCTTAATTGCAACCCGGCTTAAGTGATCATAATTCAGAAGGAAATCCTTCTACATAATAGTAATGAAGTTATTAAAAACACAGTGAATGAGGTTGTCATGACCCAATTTCTCGGGTCATGATGGCGCCTACTCTAACCCACTAGTAGGAAAGAAAAACTAGTACTCAAAAACAGCTAGTAACAGACTACCAAAAGAATGAAAGAAATAATACAAAATACATATAATAAAATATCAATGACACAATATAGTCTTAAAACTTGGTGGTATTAGTACAAGAGCTTCTAACATAAGAAAGATATAAATGAGATACTAACTGAATATATAAATATAATTTTCTCTGAATACAACATAAAGACTAGTTTATTACATAAGAGGGGGGAAAGTAATACTCCTGTAACACCTCATATTTTTTCCTTTGGAAAATTCCTTGATTTTGAGTATACAACCCAATCTATGACTCAACTTACAAAATATAAGGTGTCTTGACGGGTCATAGGGCCCCTAATCATAGGATGACCTGTAAAGGTTGTCCATTTCATTACTTTGGTGATGACTTGCACTAAATAATTCATCAAGACTCTTCACAAGAAGTAGTGTGCCTTCTGTAGCCAAACCAGTGTAGTGTCCAAATGACTCTGTCGTGACTACGACTGGATCCTATGAGTCATAAGGTCTGACTACGAGTCAAAGGGTGTGACTCATAGGATCAATAATAGGATGAGCCTAAGATACTGCCCAGACCATGAGTCATGGTGGTGACTCGTAAGGAGTCATCATGAGTCGTATGGTGACCTATGATGCTTGGGCATCCTTTTCTGCACCTTTAAGTAGGGGAATTATTGTTATTTCTCTTTTTCTCCAAGTAAGACCACGACCAATAATAAAGCACCTTTGGGGACCCTATTTACATTCGTTATTAATCAAATACAACTTTTAAACACTCTCAAATCCCTAAGACATTAATACCTCTAGTTTGTCAAGATAGATCAATTATAGATTCCAAGGGTTATTTCTCTTCGTAATTCTTAATATCTTAGGCATCTTACTCTTCCCTAAATCTTGTTTTATTAAAACATGCATTTTAAATTATTATTCAAGTTGTTTGAATGTTGGATTTGGAATGTGGGCTGAGGGTTTTAAATAATTATTTTTTTAAAAATATCTGATGGTTTATATGTAAATTTTCATGGTTTATTGGCTGTTTTGAATATGTAGGGTGCACGTGCATGGTGAGTAAACTAGGGGGTAATCGATTTCCCCAATTATATGGATTTGATAAGTGAATTGGTGATAACCTCAACTCAATCTTATGAAGCTTGTTTTGATCATGAGAATATATGTATTGAAATACCCCAAATTAATTTAATAAACAAAGTAGGTTAAGGCATTTTCCCAAGTTAATAGAATTGTGATGGCATAATTACAAGCTTGTAAGCATAAGGATATGATGATACCTATGGTGTGCCTTAGTGGTCAATTTTTTGGTTAAATGAGTTGGTTATATGAAACTTGTTTTAATTGGGCTTAATGGGGGTTATGTAGCTAAGCCGTAAAGGTGGAGGTCCTGAAGAACCTATACTAGAAACTTGCATTGTGCATGGTTCACACAAATGATATTTATTTGTATCTTCGATTGACGTGGGGTTGGGGTATTCCTTGGTATTTTTTGTTACCTATGGTTCATGCAGATAGAACATACTAGGGCCTTTTAAGTATGGGGAGTTGAACCCATATAGCCCATGGTTGCCTTTTTATAAAGGTTAAGATACATAGTCTAGACTAATGTTTTACTTTCATACCAAGCCTTGTTCCCTATCTTAGCATGTGTTATATATGTATATGATTATGTGCATTGGATTTGAATAATTTTTAGACTATTGATTATGAAATTACTTTATCCCATCCTTGAGTTACATGCTAGCACTCAAATTGATAACCATATCCAAATGTTATATTCTCATACAATATAAGAATAAGAGATACTTTTACTTTTCCTATCTAGTGATAGGATTTTTGAGTTATCAGTGATTGGATTTTTTGGTTATTAGCAGTTAACTTTGAAGTGGTGAGCTTCCATTGTCCAGAAGGTCTATCATGTTAAAGTCTTAATTCATTCATGTATTAAACAATTTCTATTGGGTCTTTTTGGCTATCGTTGGTGGCAAGTCCCGACTTAGGTTGATTTTGGTCTATTTAGAGGCCTATGGATTACCGTGGCTTAGGATAGTTTTTGAAATTCTTGGATTTTTCTTGAGTTATTTCAGTTTCCTATCTTGTTATATGTTTAAAAATTATTCTATCTTGTTATATGTCCGAAATTCATCCGTTGCTAATTGTATTATGTGCTATTTTAACTAGGCAAAGAGGGTGGTCTTTGGTCCTCGACGTATCTTCTGCTGACCCACATATTTCTCTATGGGCTACATTCTTACTATGATGTAGGTTCAGGTACTTAGCCGCAACCGCGATAGTGATATCTGAGTGCCACATCTACGTTCCTTCAGTGGTGAGTCCTCATGGTTCGAGGACCAAGTTGATAGTTTTAGTTCTATTGTTTTGTGATCCCTTTGGTCTATTGAGTTAGTTGGGGGTTTTTCCCAAAGGCTAGTTGATTTTGCTGTATAGAGGCTATGTTCGACTAGTGTATTGTTGTGTTGGTTTGTGTATAAACATTCCATATATGTACAATCTAACGATATTCTATTCCATGTGTGATGTGATATGATATGTACTTATATATATCCTTAGTTGTTGTGTTGGAACCCAAAGGTAGTGTTTTGTCTTAAAGGGTTAGCTTCAGGCTATGTGTATCCTTGGACACCGTGTGGCATCTCGGGATGATATTTTGGGGCATTACAAACTTTGTATTATAGCCTATGGTTGTGAATGGTCCTAGGGAGTCTGACAAGACACGTTACGTAGAGTCTTGAGCATCAGTGTGTATCGCGCCACAACTATGATCAAGAGGCTGTGGGGCATTCTAGGAAAAGTTACTTCTTACTTTTTACAAGAGTCTATCATGCTTACAACTGTTTTCTTCTGCTATTAATTCATACATTCTTATGACAGAAAATGCCTCCACGTCGAGCTTGCGGAAACAATAACAAACCTCAACCTATTTTCCATTACATGAGACGGTATCCCATGCCGAATTTTGGGCAGCTTTGCAGACTCTAGCCTAGGCATTACCGCCAATACTCAAGCCAATGCTTTACCTCCGCAGGAAAATAATTCAGTAGCAGCATGAATTTATGACTTTATACGGATAAATCCGCCAGAGTTTCATGAGTTGAGAGCAGGTGGGGACTCGCAGATGTATGTTGATGAAATAAAGAAAATTACACGGATTATGCACATGACTAAGGAATAAAGTGTGGAGCTGGCTTCTTATCGGTTGAAGGATGTTAGATATGGAATAAGGGTAGAGATAAAGATACCTCTTTGGTGACTTGGCAATTATTCGAAGATTCTTTCTCGGATAGATTCTTTCCTCTTGAGTTACGAGAAGCTTAGATAGAGGAGTTTATAAATTTGAGACAAGGCTCCATGTCGGTTAAGGAGTATTATGTTAAGTTTAATCAGCTATCGAATTACGCTCCCAATATGATGGATGACTCAAGGACAAGCATGAGTAAATTTCTAATTAGGGTGTCGAGTTATATGGTGAAACAATATAGATCTACCATGATCAATAGGGATATTGATCATCCTAGGTTAATGATTGATGCCCAATTGATTGAGTCAGATAAGATAAATGAAAGAGAAAGAGTAAGAGGGATAAAGAGAGTCAGATCAGAGCAACAAGGGTCTGGGCAAACTAGATTCTCTGGATGGAGTCGCCCTTAGTTTGAAAGACGTCCATTTATACTTGTTCCTTCCTCAGCTAGTGCTTCCATATATCGAGGCAGGTAGGAGCTCAAGAATAGGTCGGTACCTTCAAGGTCTTAGGACAATGTAAGCAACTGGCCTCATCCTCCTTCGTGTGCTAAGTGTGGTAAAGACCATTTTAAGGAGTGTTATATGGGCCAGCGAGGCTATTTTAGTTGTGGAAAGTTGGGCCACATACTTAGAGATTGCCCGTATGCCAGACAGTGGAGTCGTGATGCCTATCCCCAGAGTCAGGCTACCAGTACCCCACCTCCCGCAGCCCATCCAGTTCCTTCTCAGGGTGCTTCATGTAGTACTGCTGGCGGTTAACAAATCACTTCTATGCTATACAACCTCGTCAGGAGCAGGAGGACACTTCCAATATTGTCACTGGTATGCTCTATGTTTTCTATTTTGATATCCATGTGTTGATGGACCCTGGTTTATGTTTTTCTTATGTGACATCTCTGGTTGCTGTAAATTTTAGAATAGATCCTGAACTAATTTCTGAGCCTATTTTGGTTTCTACTCTGATAGGAGAGTCTATCATTACTAAGCGGGTGTATAAGAAATGTCCTATTACTATCTTTTATTAGGTTATGTATGCAAATTTGATTGAGCTAGATATGGTTGACTTTGATATCATTCTGGGTATGAATTGGCTTCACTCATGCTACGTATCAATTGATTGTTGTGTCCATGTGGTCAAGTTTCAATTTCCTGATGAACCTATCCTCAAATGGTCCAGTAGTTCTGTGATTAGTAAGAGTCGTTTCATATCCTATCTCAAATCTAGGAAGTTGATTTCCAAGGGTTGTATACACTACTTGGTTCGGGTTAAAGACTCTAAGTCTGAAACCCCGACCATTTAGTCAATTGATGTTGTTAATGAGTTTCTTGATATATTTTCGAAAGATCTCCCTGGAGTACCTCTTGATAGAGAGATAGAGTTCAGGATTGACCTTCTTCCCAATACTTAGCCTATTTCCATTCCTCCGTATCGCATGGCTCCTATGAAATTTAAAGAGTTAAAGAAATAATTGAAAGATCTTTTAGATAAAAGCTTTATTAGACCTAGTGTGTCCCCGTAGGGTGCACCTATCCAATTCGTGCGTAAGAAAGATGGTTCATTACGAATGTGTATTGATTAATGATAGATTAATAGGGTTACTATCAAGAATAAATATCTGGTTCCTCGAATTGATGATTCATTTGATCAATTTCGAGGTGCAAGCTACTTTTTAAAAATAGACGTTAGATCTGATTATCACCAACTTAAGGTTAGGGAATGTGAAATCCCCAAGACAACCTTCTGAACTCGTTATGGTCATTTAGAATTTTTAGTAATGTCTTTCGGGTTAACTAATGCTCCAGCAGCTTTCATTGATCTTATGAACCGTGTATTTCGGCCACATCTGGATTTATTTGTAGTAGTGTTCCTAGATGATATTCTTATTTACTCTCGAAGTGAGGGTGATCATGCGGATCATCTTCGAATCATGTTGGAAACTCTTTGAACTCATCGGTTGTATGCTAAGTTCAGTAAGTGTGAGTTCTGGCTGAAATCTATAGCCTTTTTTGGTCATGTTGTTTCTTTCGAAGGTTTTAAAGTTGATCCTCAAAAGGTAGAGGCCACAAAGAGTGGCCTAGGCCTATTTCTCCTTCTGATATCCGATGTTTCTTGGGTCTACCTGGTTATTATCATTGTTTTGTTGAAGGGTTTTCATCTATTGCATCTTCTATGATCTGTTTGACCCAAAAGAAAGTGAAGATCCTATGGTCTGAATCTTGTAAGAAGATTTTTCAGGAGTTGAAGACTCAACTCACTTCAGCGCCTGTGTTGACTTTGCCTGACGGTGTTGATGGTTTTGTGGTGTATTGCGATTTTTTCCAGAGTTAGTTTGGGTTGTCTATTGATGCAAAAGGAAAGGTTATAACTTATACGTCCAAGCAGCTAAAGCCTCACGAGAAGAATTATCCTACCCATGAACTTGAATTAGTTGTCATGGTTTTTGCTTTGAAAATCTGGAGACATTATTTGTATGGTGTCCATGTCGATGTCTTCATAGACCATAAGAGCTTGTAGTATGTATTCACCCAAAAGGAGTTGAATCTTAGGCAGAGATGATGGTTAGAACTGTTGAAAGATAATGATATGAGCGTGCTATATCATTCGGGCAAGGCCAATGTAGTAGGAGATGCCCTTAGTTGGAAGTCCATGGGTAGCGTAGCACATGTGGAGATGGGTAAGAAGGAGTTGGACCATGAGGTACATCATTTGGCTAGTTTGGGGGTTAGGTTGTTTTGTGATATTGATGGTAGTATTGGAGTGCAAAGTGGTTCTGAATCAACTTTAGCTACGGAAGTGAAGGAGAAGCAAGAAAGGGATCCTACCTTGGTCAGGTTAAAAGAGTCAGTTAAAGACAAAATGGTAGAGGTTTTCTCCCAAGGGGAGATGACATTTTGAGACTCCGAGAAATATTATGTGTTCCAGATATTGATAACTTGAAGCGGAGGATTATGGCGGAAACGAATGGTACGCGATACTCCATCCATCCTGGTGCTTATGCGATACTCCATCCATCCTGGTGCTACCAAGGTGTACCATGATTTGCAGTAAATCTATTAGTGGAACGGCATGAAAAGGAACATAACATAATTTGTAGTGAAGTGTTCCACGTATGAACAGGTTAAAATAGAGCATTAAAGGCCCAGTAACGTGATGCAAGAGTTTAGCATTCCTACTTAGAAGTGGGAAGAAGTGAATATGGACTTCATAATTGGTTTGCCTCCTTCTCGTCGCCATCATGATTTGATTTGGGTTGTCATAGATTGGCTGACGAAATCAACTCATTTCTTGCGTGTGCATTCTTCATATACAGCTGAAGATTATGCTAGAATATATATTCAGGAACTCGTCAGACTTCATTGAATCCCTTTGGCTATTATTTCTGACAGAGGTACTCAGTTTACTCCTCATTTTTGGAAATGTTTCTAGAAGGGTCTTGGTACCCAAATTCATTTAAGTTATGCTTTACATCCACAAATAGATTTTTAGGCCGAGCGGACCATTCAAACTTTAGAAGGTATGTTGAGGGATTGTGTGCTTAATTTTAAAGGTAGTTGGGATGAGCACTTAGCATTAATCCAGTTTGCTTACAATAACAGTTTTTATGCTACTATTGGAATTGCCCCAATTGAAGATTTGTATGGTAGAAGGTGTAGATCACCAATTGGTTGATTTGAAGTTGGTGAGGCTGCCGCGACTGGACCGAATGCGGTGTTTGAGGCCATGGAGAAGTTTAAGTTAATTTAGGAAAGGTTGAAAACCACCCAAAGTCATCAAAAATCATAGCAGATGTAAGGAGGAAAGACCTTGAATTTGATGTTGGTGATTTAGTGTACTTGAAAGTGTCACCCATGAAAGGGGTGAAGAGATTTGGGAAGAAAGGGAAACTATGTCCCTGTTACATTGGTCCCTATAAGATTCTGCATCACATTGGGAGGTAGCATATAAGGTTGAATTGCCCGCGGAGTTATCTAACGTCCAACCGGTTTTCCATGTTTCTATGTATAAGAAGTCTATTGGTGATTCCGTTTTGATTGATCCTTCTAAAAAGCTCGGGCATTCGAGATAGTCTTTTATATAAAGAGATTCGGGTTGAGGTTTTTGACTTCCAAGTTTGTAGGCTAAGAAACAAGGAGTTCCTTTGGTTAAAGTGCTTTGGCGAAATCAATCCGTCGAGAGTGCTACTTGGGAAGCCAAAGCAGATATGCGATCCAAATATCCCCATCTCTTTCCTACAAATCCTGAGCGTCTCAAAGGTGTCGTGCTCTTCTGATTTAATCCTTATTGCTATTTTTATCTTGGCTTGTGTGTTTTCTAAGATATCCAAATAAATCTAGAATGGAGTATATGCTTGGGCAAGATGATTTTTCTCTATATATTTATTTTCATAGTATTCTTTACCTACCTGTCAACATTCGAGGATGAATGTTTCCAAGGGGGTGATGATGTGATGCCCCGGAAAAATTTTTCGTTGAGATCTCAGACAAAAATGTGTTGAATTCTATTCTTTATCGTGATTAATAATTTTTTTATGCGGAATTTCTAGATATGCGATCCATCATCATGTATAGCATCGAATAAGCTTTTCAACGATATGTGGATCATCCAAAACGGACACTCGAGCGATGAGTTATGATCATTCCAACTTAAAACGATCATAACTCCTTTTACATAATAATCTGGGTGAGCTACTATATATCAACAGAAAGCTCTGAAAGTTCTCTTTCCAATGAAATTAGTTTCATCCAATCTGGCTATTGGAGCAAAAGGTTATGGTCGATCTACTTCAGCCTATCAAAACAGTTCACCAAAGGACAGATTTGGCATTATTTGATTTTTAAGGGTATTTTGGTCATTCCCAATCCAATCCACCCGGGTAAACCAATATTTAAGTCCATTAAGAGCATTCAATAGCTCATTTTTCTCCAAAATTTCCTAAGGCTCAAACCTCAATCCTACTACTCCAAATTTCATCCTTCTATGTCTCTTGATTGAACCGTAGAAATTTAAAATTTATTTGGGATTCAAGTTGATCATGTTAAGGGCTTCGAGGAGCACCCTTTATTTTCATGAATAAAGTTCGGGAGTCAGAAGTTCATATTCATCTTTCATTTTTAGGTATGTGGGGATTTGAAAAAGATTATCCTTTTGATCTTGTTCTCGGTAATTTTGTTGAATTATATTGACATGAGATTTTATATGTTTTACCATGAATTGGAAATATGGTTTTATATCTTATATTATTTATTTTCCATGATCTATGGGATTATGTCATCCGATATGTGTATGATGTTGAGATGGAATTATGTCCAAAAAGTATTTGATTATGAGAGTATGATGATTTAATTTGTTAAGCCTTGATTTATACTATCATTCCACTATTTCCTTATTATGAATTTATAATTGATATTGGAAATTCATATCCCTACTATGGGTCGATGTCTCAATTACCTTTAAATGAGAGTTGGATGACTAATTAAGAAATGTTGATATTGAAGTTGCAATGAGTCATGGTATTTTTTGGATGGTTTTGATGAGTTAAATTGTTGAAAATATTATGTATTGAGTCTTCATATCCTTGTCCAAATGTCGAGTCGGTTATGGTTCAATGCATTGATACCTTGTTGATATTGAGGAGGTTTAAAATGTTTTGAGCTAAAATGTGTTGAGTTAGGAATCCACAAATTGATATGATTTGACAAATGAGAAAGAGATTTGATTTGGTCTTTATGATAGACCCTTGTGATGTTGTGGTGGATTTCCTAACGCGTTCTGAGCTTGACGGGGATAGTACTTAGCACCGAGAGGGAAATTTTGTATTTCCCCAAACCTACGTGCCACCGTAGGGTTGTTTGATGATAATATTATTGGCCAGAGAGCCCGATTGTAATTATTGTAGTTTTAAGGTCGTACTCCCTGGCAAAGAGTATGACGCTCCCACCAATGGGGATTTCAAATGTGGTATTCGATGTAGCTCACGTGGGGTTGTCGGTTATAGGAAACTCCCCTGTCCATAAGAGTCATATTTATTGAAATACCGAGTCACTCCGAGTTTTGATGTGGTAAGTCAAGTTGCCTATGATGATCTATAATGATTTATGAGGTTTTTCTCCTACATTTCCTATCTATGATGTTATGTGTTGAATTATTCAATGTCACTCAAGCCAGGTGTTTCATTATGGTCTGTATGTACGTTTTACAAAATTTATGATATAACTTATATTTTGTATGCGCCCCCATATACTCAGTATGTATCTTGTGATGACCCACATTTTTCTTTATGGGCTACATTCTTACCATGATGTAGGTTCAGGTACTCAGCCACAGCCGCGACAGTGATATCCTACTACAACATCTACGTTCCTTCAGTGGTGAGTCCTCATGGTTCGAGGACCAAGTTTCTAGTTTTTGTGCTGTTGTTTTATGATCACTTTGGTCTGTAGAGTCAGTTGGGGATTTGTCCCAATGGCTCGTTGATTTTGCTGTATAAAGGCTATGTCAGACTAGTGTATTGTTGGGTTGGTTTATGTATAGATATTCCATATATGTACAGTCTAACGATATTCCATGCCATGTGAGATGTGATATGATATGTACTTATATATATCCTTAGCATAGAATATATGTTGTTTAGTTGGAACCCAAGGGTAGTATTTTGGCTTAAAGGGTTAGCTTAAGGCTATGTGTAGCCTTGGGCACCATGTGGTGTCTCGGGATGATATTTTGAGGTGTTACAGATGCATGCTTTAGACTTTGAGGGTGTAGAGTTTGTCATACATCAGTTAAAGGATGTGGCATATCAGTTTTATGAGGAATGGGAACGGTTGAGAAGAGATGATGCTAAGCTAGATATGTTAGATGACTTCTCTAGTACTTTTCTTGATTACTTCTTTCCTTAGGAGTTAAGAAAGGTAAAGATTGAGGAGTTGTTGAATTTGAAGAAAGGTAGAATGACTGTGATGTTGTACGCCTTGAAATTTCATCAATGTTTTATTATACTCTAGAGTTGGGATCTTTTATGAGGGATAGAATGAGAAAGTTCACTTTGAGTTTATCTCAGGACTTGGTGTTGGATAACAAGGCTGCCTTATTAAACAAGGACATAGATATCTCTAGGTTTATCATTTATATGCAATAAGTCGAAGATGAGAAGAAGAAGCAAACAAATATGGGAGAGAGGCAAAGTAAGAAATTTAGGTATACTGAGAAGGGTAGAGGACATGATATTAGTGGTAGAGATGACACACAGTGGTCTAAGAAGAAGTGAGGTAATCTGGTTCTTATTCTACAGCTAGTGCTCCATATCCTAAGCCATCTGGTGATCATTGCATTTAGATTGAAAGTGGGTTGAAGGCACAAAGTTCCAGTCGCAGACTAGTGGTTCCAAGTCAGCCCCATCATATCCTCCTTGCAGATTTTATGGATATTTACACTGTGGTTTTTATGATAAAAGAAGGAATAAGTGCTTTAGATGTGGCCAACCTGGACATATTCAAAGGAACTGTCCTATAGACGATGTTGCTACTAGAGCTACTAAGGTTCCAATTTCTACGTCTTTAGCCCCCGCATTGAAGGATGCTACTTCTTATATCGGTACTGGTCAAAATCATCTGTATACTTTTTCCGCCTATTATGAATTTGAGGCATCTCCTAATGTTTCTATTGGTACATTATAAATCTTCTGTCATGATGTGTATTGCTTACACGATCTGTGGTGTACTCTTTATTATGTAACCCCTTATGTTGCTATTCATGGAGTTGAAAGAACGAAAAGAAGCAGTTGAAAGCTCTTCTTGAAAAGGTTATTATTCACCCTAGTCTTTGTCTGTAGTGTGCTCCTGTACTTTTTGTATTTAAAAAGGATAGTTTCCTTTAAATGTGTATAGACTATCAGTAGTTGAATATGGTGACAGTGAAGAATAAGTATCCCTTTCCTAGGATTGATGACCTATTTGAACAACTTCAAGGTGCTAAGAATTTTTCTAAGATTGTCTGTTGGTTGGGTTATCTTCAATTAAAGATTAGGAAGGTGGATATACCTAATACTATTTTCCTACCTAATGGTTACTATGAGTTCTTAGTCAAGTATTTTGGGTTGGCTAATGCTCCAACAACATTCATGGATCTCATGAATCGGATGTTTAGGCAGTTTTTGAATTTGTTCGTGATTATGTCTTGTGATGATATCTCGATATGTTCTAAAAAAGAGGAGGATCATGCAATCAACTCCATATGGTGTTGCAGACTCTGAAGGATCAAAGGTTGTATGCTATGTTTTTAAGTGTAAATATTTGTTAAATATCGTTACTTTTTTGGGTCATTTTATTTCTAGTGAGAAAATCATGGTGGATCCATAGAAGGTTGAGGAAGTTAAGAAATGGCTTAGACCTATGAATCCAATCAAATATTCAGATCTTTTTGGGTTTAGCTAGGTGTTATAGGAGCTTTGTGGAGAGCGTCTCGTCGATCGCTGCTCCATTGACTAAGTTGACTAAAAAAAGCTAACGTTTCTGTGGTATAATGCTTGTTAGGTTAGTTTTGAGAATTAAAAGGATAAGTTGACCTTAGCTTCATTTTTACCCTACCTTAGGGCACTGATGACTTTGTTGTATATTATGATGCATCCCATGTAGGACTAGGTTGCTTCTTAATGTAGCATGGTAAGGTTGTGGCGTATGCTTCTAGGCATCTTAAGGGTCATGAGAAGAATTATCCAACTTATGAATTGGAATAGTTGGCTGTGGTTTTTGCTTTTAAGATTTGACACCATCACTTGTATGAAGTTCATGTTAATATCTTTTCAGTCCATAAGAGTTTGCACTATGTTCAACCAGATGGAGTTGAATCTCAGGCAAAGGATATGTCTTGATTTGCTCAAGGATTATGACTTGAGTCTCCATTATCTCCAAGGTAAAGATAATATGGTTGCTGATGCTCTTAGCAGGTTGTCCACGGGGAGCTTATCTTATATTAATGTGGAGAAATGAGGTTTGGTGAAGGATATTTACTATTTGGCTGATCTTGGAGTTCATTTTTTGGACATTTAGGATATAGGTGTGATTGTGCAAGAGGTGGTGAAGTCATCTCTTAGTGTTGAGGTGAACGAGAAATGGGTTTTTGATCCTATCTTGATACAGATTAAGGATGACGTGGGTCAGGAAAAGGTCATGACTTTTGAGATTAGTGGTGATGGTATCTTGAGGTACCAAGGTAGATTATGTGTTCTCAAGTTGATGGGTTATGATAAAGGATCTTTCCCGAGGATTATGAATTGGGGTACACTATCCAACCTAGTTCAATGAAGATGTTTCATGATTTGAAAGAGATCTATTGGTGGAATAACATGAAGAAGGATGTTGCAAATTTAGAGGCCAAGTGTATGGTTTGTCAGCAAGTGAAGGTGGAGCATTTGAGGCCTGGTGGTGTATCTCAAGAGATTGAGTTGCCCGTGTAGACGTGGGAAGAAATTAACATAGACTTTGTTACTGAACTTCCACGGTCTCAAAGTTAGTTCGATTCAATTTGGGTCATCATGAATTGGATAACCAAGTTTGCTCATTTCTTGTTAGTAAAGACTAATTATTCCACAGAGAATTATTCTATGTTTTTCATTCAGGAGATCGTCAAGTTTCATGGTGCACTTGTTTCTATTATATCTGATCAAGGCATATAGTTCTCATCACTCTTTTAGCGATCATTTCAGAGGGGTTTGGTAACTAAGGTAAACCTTAGAACCTATTTTTTCTGCTCTGACGGATAGACAAGCTGAGAGCACCATTAAGATATTAGAAGATATGATAAGGGCTTGTGAGATTAACTTTGGTGGTACTTGGGTTGATAATTTGCCTCTCATAGAGTTTGCGTATAGTAACAACTATCATTCTAGTATTCAGATGGATCCGTTTAAGGATGTCGTTTGAATTTGGTGAGACTATATTATTTGGTCCTGACTTAGTTCATCAGGCCATGAAAAAGGTGAAGATGATTGGGGATAGGATTAAAACCTCCCAAAGTCACCAAAAGTCCTATGTGAATGTAAGGCATAGGGAGTTAGATTTTGATGTTGTCGATTGTGTGTTCTTGAAGGTGTCTCCCATGAATGGTGTGATGAGATTTAGGAAAAAGGACAATCTCAGCCCCCATTATGTTGGACCGTACTTAATTTTGAGGAGAATTGGCAATGTGGCTTATGAGTTGGAGTTGCATTTGAGTTTTGGTTCTACTCACTCAATTTTCCATGTTTTGATGTTGAGAAAGTGTGTGGGTAATCCTTCCTTTGTTTTTCATTTAGAGAGTATTGGCGTTTTGGATTCCCCATTTTATGAGGATGTCCCAATTGATTTTTGAATAGGAAAGTCCGTTATTTGAGGACTAAGGATCTGGCTTCGGTGAAGGTTCTATGGAGGAATCATAAGGTTGAAGAAGCTACTTGGGAAGCTGATGAGTACATGAAGTCTAAATATACATTATTTTTTCTTATTTTGGATAATCGTGTTTGAGGTATGTTTATTCGTTAAATGAAATTGTGGTTGCATTTTTGTGCTAAATCGTGCTAACGGATGCCTTGACTCATCATTTGGGGATGAATGATCCTGGGGGGAGGGGGGAGGGGGAGAATGTAACACCCCGGATTCTGGACCTTTAAGAATTCCTTGATTTTGAACTTACTGCCCAACCTATGACTCACCTTACGAGATGTAAGGTGTCTTGATGGGTAGTAGGGACCCAAATCATAGGGTGACCAGTAGAGGTTGCCCATGTCACTACATTGGTGAGGACTTGCACCAAGCGAGTCGCCAAGACTCTTCACAAGTGGTAGTGTGCCTTCCATAGCCAAACTAGTGTAGTATCCAAATGTCTCTGTCCTAACTATGAATAGATCTTATGGGTCGTAAGGTTCGACTACGAGTCAAAGGGAATGACTCATAGGGTCAATGGTAAGATAATCTAAGACACTACCTAGACTACGAGTCGTGGTAACAACATGTAAAGAGTCATCACGAGCCATATGATGACCCAAGATGCTTGGGCGTCCTTTTCTGCACCTTTAAGTAGGGCCATTCATTTAATTTACCTCATTCGCCAAATAATACCCACTACCAATCATAAAGAACCTTGGGGGAACCTATTTCTATCCTTTATTAATCAAATACAACTCTTAAACACTCTCAACTCCCTATGTCAAGAATACCTATGGTTTATTAAGGCTGATCAGTTAGAGATTCCAAGGGTGATTTCTCCCCGTAATTCTTGATATCTTAGGCATGTTACTCATCTTCAAATCTTATTTTATTAAAGCATGTGTTTTAAATTGTTATTCAAAGGGTTTGAATGTTGGCTTTGGAATGTGGATTGAGGGTTTTGAGTGCTTGATTTCTTAAATGATGTCCCATGGTTTATATGTAAATTTATACTTTAATGATGGTTTTAAACGTGTATGGTGCATGGGCATGTTGAATAAACTAGGAGGTCATGGATTTCGCTAATTATGTGGATTTATATGAGTGAATTGTAGATAACTTCAACCCTGTCTTTTGTTTTGATCAAGATAATATTTGCATTGAAAATATATTTGGAATGATTCCATAGCATAAACAGCTAAAGAACCAAATTTTATTTAATAAACAAAGGGGGTCGTGGTATTCCCCCATATTGATTTAATGAACAAAGGGAGTGGTGATATTCCCCAACATTGATTTAATAAACAAGAGGGGTTGAGGCATTCCCCCAAGTTAATGGAATTATGATGTCATAATTACAAGCTTGCAAGCGTAAGGGTATGGCGATACCTATGGTGTGCCATAGTGGACAATTACTTAGTTAAATAGATAGGCTATGTGAAAATTGTTTTAATTGGTTTTAATGGAGGTTATGTATAACACCCCAAAATCTCATCCCGAGACGTCACACGATTCTTAAGGCTACTAGTAGCCCTAAGCTAACCCTTTGAGCCTACTACTACATGTAACACTTTCTTTAAGATAGATAATTAAGAAATAATGCTATATCACGTCACATATGAACTGAAATAACTGGAAAACATATTCTGAATGTCAAATACTGAAAAGTCTAAAACACAACTGATAGTCTAGTCTGACAAAGCCTCTACTATTCAAACTGGAAAGTCATTGGGACATACCCCCAACTAGCTCAAACTTGTCTGAAAGTAATACTCAAAGCACTATTAAAGCGAGAAAACTGCAGATATAGGTCCTCAAACCATGAGGACTCACCAAAGGTAAAGATATAGATGAGATTCTCGGAGATCACTATCGATGTTGGGATTGAGCATTTGAAACTACATTATGTGACAATGTAGCACACATTCATATATGTGGATCAGTGCTTTAAGGATGTACCAAGTATATGGGGATGTATGCAGTAATTAAAACAACAATATCATCAACCTTTATAGAAATGATGCATGCTGATATAACTAATTCACATAGCTTGAGTAACTCTAAAATGTAAATCTCATACACATGAATAATGTAACACATAGTATAAGTCTTGTGAGTCAATATACTTGTTTTAGAAATCTATAGTTCTATTCCCTCCTCAAAACATATAGACTAAGTGATTCAATGCTTACCTCTATATCTGGAAGCTAAGACTCTAACTTTAAAACTGAAATTTAAAGTAAAAACAATATTTGGATAAGTTTGTGAGCCTTTACATTTAGGAAATAATACCTCATCTCAAAGGAACATGCTTTACTTTAGGAATTGATCTTTTACTCTTACTAGTAGGGAAAAAATACTCTCTTTAAGGAAAAATATATTTTTAAGAATACTACTCTGAAAACCTTAATATTAGGGAAAAATACTCAATAACTAATTATTTACTTTTACTAGCAGAGAGGTTCTCTTAACCGACATAAACCATGCAAGCTACATGAAGTCCAACATTTTATCCTCCTAAGGAAGAAACCTCACATTGGGGAGAGACATCATACTCTTGCCAGGTAGTATAACTGCAACTCAGTGATCACTATCTCGGCCTTAGGCCCATAAATCTCAATCCTATGGTTTCTAGTAGTTCTAGGTTATGAAACAATAGTAACTTACCCGACTCGGTGCTAAATACTACTCTATTTAGTTAGCTACGCTCATCTCATGGAAATCCACTTTAAAATAATCTCATGGTACATTAAGAACCCAACTATAAAATCTGTGATCTCATTTAGTAAAGTGGATTTCAAGGATACTATGACCATCAAGGTCAAAACTTTCTCAATAATTCCAAAATACTCAAGTCATGGGTGCTTATACCACCAAAATTCTTAAAATTACAACATCAAGTAGGGCTTAATGACCCATAATTCAATCTCAGGTTAAGACGTATCAAAATTCATACTCGATATCATAATGATTCATAAATCATATAGAAATCTGGCAATTTTTCAGCAATATGAATTATAATCTTAACATATTCATGTACTTCAATTTCTAAAACATTGAAACCATCATAATTTAAAGAAATAATAACATAGGGTGTAAACCCATATTTCAATTTCATAAGAAAATATGTAAAACCATAAATATTTGTAATTTAAACAACTTTTGGGCACAAGGATGAAAAGAGTGTCCTTGTACAAACACCACATACCTTGAATTAGAATCTTTGGATGAACTCTAGGTTTTGGGACTCCATTCTACTCTTGAATAAGGGTTCTTAAAGCCTTTGACTTGGGAATATTGAATATTCACTCAATTTAAAAAACCTATGGTGAACCCTTGAGATTCTTGGAAGAGGATTTGGATGCTTAGGGTTATTGGTTGAGGGAAATCTTGAGAAAAATCTCATATGATTCTTGTATTGACCTTAATGCTGATGTTGGTACGGTTTAAGAGGCTTGAAAAAATTTCAACGTGCCCTTCTTAACTTCGATACGAAGCTTCAAAAATTGAACTGAAAACCCAACTTTATGGGTCACCGCGATGTGCCACTGTTACGGTGGCTTACTAGAAATTTACAAATGGAAATCTGGGAGTCACTGCGACACAAAGCCATTGCATTGTCCTACTGGTTGGTACATGGAAATTTAGTGTGATGTATCACAATAGTGCTAGGCCACAGGAAATTAACTATTGGGAAATTAGGGTCCTACGCTTCGCGCCACTATCATAGAGTTCCACCCGAATTTGGCAATTGTTAAATAGACCCTCTTTTCAATGCGCCAAACACTAAAATAATGGTGATTTATGACTAGAACTTAAATTATCCATAACTTCTATCCCAGTTATTGTATTTGGGTGGATCTTATACATTGGAAAGCTAATTAAATTTCCCACATGATAAAAAGTCAAAATTAGGGAAACTCTATATGGTTTAAAAGTTACTCACTTAGGAAGCCATTCCTTAACCTTTTAGAGATGAAATTAGGATTAAGGAAAAGTTTGGGGTATTACATTATGTAGCTAAGCCATGAAGGTGGAGGTACCAAAGGACCGATACTGGAATCTTGCATTTTTCGATGTAAGGATTGGTCTTGATGACCTTGTGCATGGTCACACTAGTGATATATATTTGTATTCTGGATTAACATAGGGTTGGGGCATTACCTATTCTCCCTTGATACCTCCATTTCATGTGGAAAACACGCACTGGGGCCCTTTTAGTTGGGGGAGCTGGACCCATATGGCCAGTGGATACCTTTTATGATTGTTATGCTACAAAGTCTAGGATAATGTTTTACTTGCATACTATGCCTTGTTCCCTATCCCAACATGTTTTATATATGTATATGATTATGTGCATTGACTTGGAATGATTTTTGGACAGTTGATTAGGGGATTACTTTATCCCCTACCTGAGTTACATACTAGCGCTGAACCTGCTAATCATCTCCAGATGTTGTTTCCCCATGCAATACAGGAACTGGAGACACTTCTTCTTTTCCTATGAAGTGATAGCATTTCTGGGTTGTCAACAGTTAGCTTTAAAGTGATGAGTATCCATTCTATTGAAGGTCTATCATTTTAAAGTATTTTTTTTATTTACGCCTTAGACTACTTCTATTAGATACTTTTAGCTATCATCGGGGTCATGTCCCAACTTAGGATGGTTTTGGTCTATTTAAAGGCTTTGTGAATTATTGTGGATTGGGATGGTTGTTGAAATTCTTAGATTTTTTTCTAAGTTAGTTGATTTGCCTATCTTGTTATATGTTCCGAACTCAGTCTCTCTTGTTATATGTTTGAAATTCATCTGCTGCTAGTTGTATTGTGTTCTATTTTTACTAGGCAAAGAGAGTGATATCTGGCATCGATACTTCGAATATCAGGAGCTCACTCTATCTCATCAAACCTTACCTACTCCGCACGATGCACACAACCCCAGTGATAACCCGTACTATGATTGGCAGGCGACAAAAGTGTAGTATGAGTAAGAAACACGTGATACTTAGTAGGTAACTTCCAACTGAGTTCTGAAGATAATACAGATATATACATCAGATAAACTGAAATGGAGTCTAAACCGACATGTTAAGCAACCACATAATAGAGCCGATAATAAGGATAAAATAACCTATTCATGTCCAAGGAACTAATATAATAAGGCTAAGGAAGTATTGAGGATGAACTATCCTATTCCATCCTTACTTAGGAATTTGAACACTATACCGTATATCACTGGCCCATACAAGAATAAAGGGTGAAATAAGGATATATAATAGTATACAAGGAAAAGGAATAAATATACAATCTGAATAAATGAAGGAAGGGAGAGATATACGGAAATACCATATCTATATATAAATAGATATACATGTATGTATAAACAAGGTCGATTAAAGATAAAACTTAAATCTTTAGGCTAGCATCTTAAGACATCATAATCATAGAAGGGACTAATGCTAGCATACTCAGGGTTTCTAATTCAATTGTCTATTTATGAGATAATCATGTATAATAATATAATAGTAAGATAGAAGATCAAACAACATACCTCGCATTTCGATACCAAATCATTAGTCAATCTATCACAAACTATTTACCAATGATGATAACCATGATAATAACAACAGCAATGACAACACGAGTAACCGACTAGTTCGAACAACTAATACCTAACCAAGACTTTCAAGAACCACAACCAATGTAGGCTCAGAATGTTCAATCAACATACAACACACCATAAGCCATACGCATCACCATAAGTATGCAACTCCCCATAAGGCTGATAGATATAGGTGAATACTGGTGATAGGCCATACAAATGCAAGGATGAATGCATTATAATACACAGTAACATAATCGAAACAAGTATCATAATATATTTATCCAGACTCAAATCTGTATGTATAATCAATATCATAATTATCATCATCATAATCATCCTCCGGCCTTACTGGGCATACATCATTAATATCATAATCATCCCCGACATTGCTTGGCATATAATCCTATTATCATAATCATCCTCCGGCCTTTCCAGGTGTATAAGAATATCATAATAATCATCCTCTAGCCTTGCCGAGGATATAAGCATACCATCATAGTCATCCTTCACCTTGCCGGATATATAATCATATCATCATAATTATCAACATATATATATATATATGTATATATTTATTATCAGGTTTTATCCAAAATTTATATCATCAATACATAATATTCCTTCATCCCATACCGAAGAGATATATATATATAGATATATAATAGGTGAACGAAATACAATCGTGGATAAAAGACTGTAAATCCATAAATCAATTACCAAGGGTAAATTTCAAGACTAAATCATTACAAAATTATAGAAAGTGTTAGATCCTCTCACGTCCAGATTAAATAATAGTATCAGAATCATAAACCAAAATCTACTGTGGTCAAATCTTTAAAAAATTATTTAAATCTCTTTACACATAGGTTATTTATTAAGACAAACATTTATAGATATAAGCAAATCTTTTTTAAGGTGAAAAGTAGGTTTTAACACCTATTTAGAAAAGTAGCAATGAAGTCATATTTTAGTTGGAATCATACCATTTACCATAATTAATGATCATGAATGTACCATGTCTATGCATGCCAGCACCAGTATTCAAATAATGAAATCATAAGCATCAATATATCCATGTACTACAACAACACCCTTTACAATGATAAATACCTCCTAGATGTCCAAACAATATCATAACATGTCCTTCGGCCTAATAATGTGTTCGAAATAACTACAATATCATAATTACAGGCTTAGGCCCACATCACTGTCTGAAACCCATATCAGTAATCATATCTATAAGACATAGCATATTTATGACCCATCTCATATCCGAGAGGCATAATATACCAATAAGGCATCTCATATATAGAAGACATAATATATCAATAAAGCATCTCACATCTAGATGGATACTATATAAATAAGGCATCTCATATCTAGGTGGCATAATATATTAGTAAGGTATCTCACATCTAGGAGTCATATTATATCAATAAGGCATCTCACATTAGGTGGCATAATATATCAATAAGTTATCTCATATCAAGGTGGCATAATATATTAATAGGATATTACATACTTGTAGGACATAAATAATATCTAGAAAGCATCTCATATCTATAGGCCATATATCATAATTATGTCTAGGCCTATTTTTTAAACATGTTGATAGACCATATCATATATCAAATTCGAAAGCCATCTACTAGATACAAGCTAATAACCATAATCTAGGAAAACCATCATCATTCACCAAGTTACAAAGTAACTTTATACTAAAGGCTCATTAGTCTTAACTATATAACTTCCATAAATAAGTCCACAAGGGCTAACATAAGTTCATTATTAGTAATTCCTTAGCCTTATTATGTTAGTTCCTTGGACATGAATAAGATAGTTTATCCTTATTATTTCATTGGCTTTATTATGTTGTTGCTAAATATTTGGGTTTAGACTCTATTCTTATTTATATACTGTATTTATCTGCATTATCTTTGTAGCACAGTCGGCAATTGCCTACTGAGTACTACTTGTTTGGTTCTAATACTACACTTCTGCAGTGTTCAGATCATAGTATGGATTATCGCTGGTGTGTTGTGCATCTTGCAGAGTAGCTAAGGTTCAGAGACATAGAGTGAGCTCCTGACATTTGGAGTATTACTTTCCTCCCTCTTATGTACTAGACTATTCTCTATGATTTATTTAGACATAGTTGTATTTGTATATTCATTTAGTATCTCATTTGTATCCTTCTTATATTAGAAGCTCTTATACTGATACCACTAGGTTTTAAGACTATGATATGTAATTGATCTTTTATTATTTTTATTCTGCATTCTTTCTTTCATTCTTGTGGTAGTCCATTCCTAGCGATTTTAGACTACGGATTTTGGCTTGACTATTGGTGGGTTATATTAGGTGCCATCATGACCCAAGAACATAGATCATAAAAAATTAGTATCAGAGCCTAGATTTACCGGTGTATTAGTAAAAGAACTAAGTGTATAGTAATGTCACGACCCGAACCAGGGGCTGGTCATTACAGGTATCTCAAGTCCTACGTGGACCATAGATCACCATCTTTACCTAACTAAACCAAACACAACATACCCCGATGTCGGATGAATTCCAAATGTATAACAAGATAGTATGTAAATATCTTAAGAAATTTAGAACAAGTCCATAATCAATGATAGAGGAACGGCCAAAAAACCGACCTACACAGCTCAATAACTATAGTAGCACAAAAAAAGCTTTCTAAATAAATACCAAAACTGAATATAGCAAAGTGTCGGGACATGCCCCAGAATATAGCCAAAACAAGTCTAAAAATCTGAGACATAAGAGACCAAAACATGAAATGTAGACTTTAGATGTATGGAAGCTCACCACTTTGATGTTAAATCACGAGCTGATCCCAAATCCTAATTACTGAGTAGGACGAGTAGAAGTATATGGACAATTCCTACATCGCATAGGGATACTTTATCTAAAGATGGTTAGTGGTGTGAATGATAGCATGTAACTCGGGGTTAAGGATAAAATAATGACATGATCAACAGTTCATAATCATTCAAAACCAATGTGCATTATCAAATGAATAAGTATATATATATAAATATATCACATGCCAGGATATAAAACAAGACACAACATGCACATTAACACTTTAGCCTGGATTGTGTAGCTCAACCATCATAAAATGTACCCACAGACTATATGGGCCCCAACTCTTACGTCCTAGTCTGGCCCCAGTGCATGTTGCCATACGAATTGGATAAATCTCATATATATGCACGGGGGACTCAAACCTCCGAATCATATACTAAAGTGATGTAAGAACCCAATTATGTAATAATTTATAGGAGATTTGAAGCTCCCTAATCATTAAATAATAATGAGGGGGACTCAAATCTCCCTGGTCAGTTTGACACCCGTATTAGCAAATGCAGTTTCCAGTATCGGTCACTCGGACCTCTACTTTCAAGACTCAGCTATACAACCTTATTAGAGCCGAATTAAAACAAGTATCACACATTCCCATTCATTGAACCCTATTCAAAATCAAGGCATACATTATTGGTATCATTATACCAACTACACTTGTAAGGTAATAATAACATGCCGGAATAATTTCCATTAACTTGGGGAAAACAACTCCTTTTGTTTATCAATATAAGGTGGGGGAACACCAAGTCCCTTTATTTATTAAATCAGACCATTGTGTTTCAAATGCCTCTTTATATTATGCAATAGTTCAAGACTAGTTCAATTTTACAAATTCTCATATTTCTCATAATTAAAAACTAATTTTACATTATGGGGTTAGGGTTATAACTACTTCAAAAGTCACAAGTTTGGGAAAATCACAGTTTTCTAGTTCATTCACCATACCTATGCACCCACAACTTCAAAACCAAAATTAAAGCATGAAAAATCAATTATAAATAATGAGAAACATTGTTCAATTCATAAACATTCAAAAACCCTTAACCCTTGTTTCAAAACCAACATGAACATCTCATGAATAATACTTTATACACATGTATTTAACAAATTAACAATGTGGGGAGAGTAACGTGCCTTAAACACCAAGAAATTTGGAGAGAAATCAACCCCTAATCCTTTAGATGACTAACTTGAGGAAAGCCTAACTTGCATTGCTTGAGGGAAATCATAGAGACTTTTGGATTGATTGAGAAGATACTTAGATCTATTTCAAAGTGAGATACTTAGATCTATTTCAAAGTGCTAATGAAATCCTAAAGGTGTTATAAGACATGTGTTTTAATTTAGGTAAGAGAGGAAATATCTAGAATGCCCTTTACTTAAAAGCTGAAAAAGTGTCTTCCCTGACCACGGGTTAATTAGTGACTCGTAGCCACACCTTTTGTCTCGTCAACACGAGATGTAACCAAGATAGTATCTAGGACCCCCACACACTATTGACCTTATGACTCACTAGTACCACTGGTAATGGGACCCTATGACTTGTAGGGTCCAATTGTTATCAACACAGAACCTAATTGGGTAAACAATGGACATCCTACAATTTGCATCCAATAACTTATAACAAGTCCTTACGGCTCATAGTGAGTCACTCATACTCAGAGTAAAACATAGAAAATTAATTTTTATTTTGGTTACGACTCGATGCCAATGACTCATTATGAGACTTTATGACTCGTTTCCCCAAGTCGTACACTAGAAACCTTATGACGAGGGTCAACTGACACATAAAAATGCCATACGATATATTAGATGAGTCATTTCAAAGGCAGAATGTTCCAAACTTAGAAAATTTCTAAGATCTAAAAAACCTGGGGCATTACATACTTCCCCCTTAGGATCATTCATCCTCAAATAATAGGACAAAAAATTTACTAGCACAAGTTAACTCCACATACCCCTACTTTTACCTTTAACAAAGACAGAAAACAAACATGCTAAGGAAATCACTATTTCCTATTACAAAGTCAGCTAACAAAGATGTCAAGAATACACATACCTCAATCATGATTATCCAAAATGGGAAACAAAAATGGGTACTTGGACTTCATGTCCTCTTCGGCTTTCCATGTAACTTCCTCCACCATTTGGTTCCTCCAAAGAACCTTTACTGAAGCCATATCCTTGATCCACAACCAACAGACTTGCCAATCCAAAATCTAAACTAGGACTTCCTCATAGGATAAGGAATAAAAAATACCCACATCTTCCAAAGGAACAACTATTGAAGGATCACTCACACACTTCCTTAATATTAAAACATGAGATATCGAATAAATCATGCTCAAATTAGAGGGTAACTCCAATTCATATGAAACATTACCCACTGTAAGACCCCACAAAATCCTAAACTTCAATCAGTCCTTTAGAACATGAAATGAGGTCCCTGACTTAGAAATTTCAGCTAAGTGTTTATGCTTAGAATTATTTTAGCCTTGATAAGTTGGTGATCTTATTTTACGACCCTTATGACCTTAAAATATTGATCCTTTGATTGAATCATGATCAGGTGTGTAAATAGGTCACTTTGGATGAGTTTAAGATTTTTTGGACCTCATTTGAATCATATTTGGGAGACCAAAATAGTGGGTCGACGCGATCTCGATGCGTTCTGTCGCCCATCGTGTTGATGGATATTTTTCCCCAGCTTTCAGTGAAAATTCCAATGAATCATTGTGAATTGAATGAGGCACGTTGGTCATCGCATTGATACCATCGATGCAACGCATCAGTCTATGCGTCTCTAAACATATTTTTTACAATTAAAAAGTCTGCGTCCAAAGGGGTATTTAGGTCATTTTCTCACCTTATATCAGCCCCAAAAACATGAGGTTAAGCCTTTATAAAGGGTAAATCACTCATTTTCTTGTAAATTTTCATAATAACAAATCCTATGGCATCCAATTTCAAATTCAAGCTTCAAGAACACACCATCAATCTTCATGAAATTGATTACCAAGGTATGTTAGGTGTTCATCCAAGGGTTTCCTTTCACCCTTGGAGTTCAAGAACCTCTTTTAAAACTAATAATTAATTGATTTTCATGAATTTTATGTTGAGCTTGATTGTATTCATGTTAATGATATTATTTGGGTTTTAATTCATGATTTACTACAAGTTTCATGGAATTAGAATAACATGTGTGGTAAATTATATGATTTGGATATCAAACCCTTGAAATGACAAATTGATTATTGTATCCATGATGTTCATGTGTCAACTACCCTCATGTGAAATAACCATGTTCCCCAAGTGTTTGACAGCATACCTATGTGAAATGAACAGTGAAATCATGACATGTTATCATGTGGTCCTATTCATGTACAAGTTCATGTATCTCAAGTGTTTGACAAAATACCTAGGTGAATGTATTATGAACAAGTACTTATTATGATGATTTTCAAGATTATGCTATGCTTTACTTTCCAAGCTTTCGAGTTCTAGAGGTGTTCAATACCCGAAAACTAGATGTTTACCTAGAGATATAATAGTTATATAATACTCTCCGTAATATCATGAACAGTAGTACTCATCAGTTATAGAACTCAGTGAAACTCAGTATCAGTCAAGTTCATCTCAATACAATAATTAGTGTTTTCAGTTGGGAATAGGATTCAGCACTGAGTGAACCCATGGATGGGGGCTGACCTACCAGTAGAGGGTGTGATCCCTAGTAGAAGTCCTTGTATTCCAGAACTACGTAGCCATCGTAGGTTGAGATATTAACCTGCCAGTTGAGGGTTGATAAGGTGTTTTACCTGGCAGTTGAGGGTACCGCCATTCTCATTCAGGGCACCTGCTAGATAAGGGTGACTCTTTAACCTGTCCTTACCCGTGGCATAATACCGACACACTTCCCACTGGGGTTATAGGTTGGACCACAATCCATTCAGAGAGGGGCATGTTGGTTAGATGATTACCTACCACAGGTTCAGTTTCAATTTTAGACTTAGCATAAACTTAGTTCATTTCTACAGGATCAAGACTATCAGACACAAACACCCAGCTCAGTATAGAACTTAGTTCATTTCTACAGAACTAGGACTGTCAGAAATAGTCACCCAATAATGAATAATATAGTTATCACTAAAATTAGATATTAATAACTCAGATATCAAAACTCAGACTCAGTTTTAGTAATAATCTCAGATACAGTATATAAATGAATATGTGCAGCATTACATACTCAGTATTTACAGTAGTTTCAGTATTCCGTGTTCTCTTATTCAGTTACTTCATATCATTCAAGAAGATATTGTTCATGCATATGAGCCTTTATATTCAGCCTTACCTCCCCTAGCATACCATTACATTCCACATACTGACACATACTTTCTCTCTATAGATCTCATATCATAGGTTCGAATGCTCTGATTTTTTACCGTGCTTAGATAGATTCAGATAGTAGCAATAGTTTTAGTAGTGAGTACTCATCTATTGAGGATATGCTTTTATTTCAGTATTTTTAGCAGCTTTAGTATTTCAGTAGTCAGAGATAGTTGGGGGCTTGTCCCATCAACTCTACATTCAGACACTTAAGTTAGAGACTTTTCAGACTAGACTAGTTTAGAAAGCATTCAGTTTCAGATATTATTATCAGATGTTATACTTAATAGTATTCAGATTATGAACCTTATGACATTTCAGTCTAACTTCTACATTATTTCAGTGTTATTATTCAGTGCTCACAGTAGGTGCCAGTCATGGGTTAGCTTGTAATCCTTCGGGGTCGTAAGTACCGTGTTGTGCCCAGGGTTAAAAATCGAGGCATTACACCCACCTTTTTCAACACCAAGTACAGACCGATATAGCAGGGACTGAGCTTTCCCTTCTTACCTACATTGAACTCCAACTCCCTTTGCCTCACATATGTATAGGACTTTTAGCGACTTTGGGCAGCCTTAAGTCAATCCCAAATCACTTTCACCTTCTTTATGACTTGGTGAACCAAATCAGGGCTAAACAACTTATTTTTACCAACCTCATACCACCCAATAGAAGACCTAGACCTCCTACCATATAAGGCCTTAAATGAAGAGATACCTATGCAAGAGTGATAACTGTTATTGCAGGCAAATACTATGAGAGGCAAGTGGTCAATCAAACTACCACCATTATCAAACACACAAGCCCAAAGCATATCTTCCAAGACCTAAATTATCCTTTCCACTTGACCATCTATCTGCAGGTGGAAAGTAGTATTAAGAATCACCTTATTCCCCAATCCTCACTGTTATGACCTCCAAAATTTAGATGAGAATTGAGTACCCCGATTGGATATGATGGAAAATGGAGTACCGTGATTTTTCATGATCTTCTCGATGAACAACTTGGCATAATCCTCATAATAGAAATTAGTCCTCACTGGCAACAAGTGAGCAAACTTTGTCATCCTATCCTCGATGACCTAAATTGAATCAAATTTCTCCTGAGACCACGAAAGACCACTAACAAAATCCATATTGATTATCTCCTATTATCACATCGGTAGCTCAATCTCTTGAGTTAACCCACCGAGCCTCAAGTTCTCTACCTTTACTTGCTAACACACCATGCACTTAGCCACAAAATTGGCCATATCTCATTTCATATTATTCGACCAATAGAGTTCAATAAGATCATGATACATTTTCATCAAACTAGGATGAACATTATAATGCGACTTATGAGCTTCAACCAAAATTCATCCTCGTAACCTATTAACATCAAGAACACACAACCTGTCTTAGTACCTCAAGATAACATGACCACAAATCTCAAAAACCATCACTCTCTACCTACCTATATCATTCTTGATTTGCATCAGAATAGGATCCAACACTTTCTTCTCCTTTACTTCAGCACCAAGAGATGACCTGCCACCCCTTGAACAATTATAAGATCGAAGCTGAAGTCAACTTATCCATCAGCTTCTCAAAACTACCCTCAAAAGTATCAGACCATAAGAATTTTACCTTTTTCTGAGTCAACTTAGTCAAGGAGGCAGGGATAGAAGAGAAACTTTCCACAAACCTTCTATAGTGACAAGCTAAACCCAAGAAGCTCTGAATATCTGTTGAAGTCATGGGTCTAGGCCACTTCTAAACCACTTCAACCTTATCTGGATCAACTATGATCCCTCACTGGAAATAACATGACCCATATATGTAATAATATTCAAACAGTTCTCACACTTAGCAAACTTTTCGTACAACCGCTGATCCTTTAGGGTCTAAAAAATAAGGCGTAGGTGATCAATAAGATCCACCTCACTTTTGTAAAAAACAAAAATATCATCAATAAAGACAATGAAAAACAAGTCAGAGAACTAACGAAAAACCCAATTTATAAGTTCCATAAATGTGGCAGTGGCATTGGTCAAATCAAAGGACATCCCAAAAAACTCAAAGTGACCATACTAAGTTCGATAGGCCATCTTAAGGACATTTTCCTCCCTAATTTTTAACTGATGGCACCCATATCAAAGATAAATCTTGGAAAAGAACTTAGCACCATGAAGATGATTAAATAGATCATCAATCCTCCGAACTAGATATTTGTTCTTCATGGTTACTTTATTCTGTTGGCGGTAATTAATAGACATCCAAAGGGAACCATCCTTCTTACCCATAAAGAGAATAGAAACACCCCACAGAGACACACTAGGGAAGATAAAAACCTTGTCAAAAAGATCTTTCAATTGCTTCTTCAGTACCTTTAACTCAATCGGAGCAATCCTATAAGGAGGCATATAAATAGTACTAGTGTCTAGAATTAGATCAATCCCAAATTCAACTTCCCTATTAGGAAAAATACTAGGAAGATCATCAAGGAACACCTTAGAAAATTCACAGACCATAGGGACAGTCTGTAAAGAACAACCTTCGAATCTAGAATCCTTAGCATGCATTAAGTGGTAGAGGAATCCTTTGGAAACTAATTTCTAGGCTCTAAGATATGATATAAACCTTTCCTTAGGCACTAGGGAACTACCTTCCCATTTGATTATCGGCTCATTTAGGAAATGAAAATTGACCCTTCAGTTTTAACAAACAAGACACACATAGCACAAATACAACCAATCCATCCTCAAAATCATATCATAGTCTAAGATGTCTGACTCTATTAGATCCACCAAGGTCTCCTTACCGAGAACTGACATCACACAATCCCTATATACTCTTCTAGACACAATGGAGTTACCCTCTGAGGTGGACATCTAAAAGGGTCAAAATAAATAGCCACATAAGAAGTCACATAAGAGAGAGTAGACCTGGGATCAAACAAAAAATATATATCTTAATAAAAATGTTTAAGCATACCAGTAATAACATTAAGGGATACCTCTGAATCCTGGTGAGTGGCAAGAGCATACAGACGATTCCGACCAGTAATGGAGCCAAAAGTAGAAGTAGCACCCTTTGTTGTAGGAATAGATAAAATAATAATAAGGATCTTACTATCAATAGAAGAAACCTTAAAAGGAAAATCCCTGTACAGATGGCTAGTCTGACCATATTTAAAGAACTTATTCCCCTATTCCATACAAAAATCATAATGTACTTGACCATAAAATCTGTAAGGAGGTATAATAGGTATGATTGAGCCCCACTGGCCTGTGACTAGGCTCTTGGTGCTCTAAACCCACCATTATACTGAGAATTACAATCACTCGATGGCTTCAGATAGGGAGAACTATCCATAGAGTAGGAACCAGAACTACCCTACTTCTTTTTATACCACTTACCACCATTCCTACCATATTTCTCCTAACCTATACCATGACCTAAATAGTGAAACTTCTTATTTTTCCTTTTACTTATCTCCACTAGCTTCTTCTTTTCTTTCTCCACTTCTTACATATACACCAAAATTCTAGAAATGAATATTCCTTATTCAACAAGGCAACCTTGCTTTATAAGATCAACTCACAGGATAACCTCAAAGTAAAATTTCTCATTATAACCCTCATGCTAGACACCAATTCAATAGCATAATGAGATAGATGATGAAATTTCAAGGCATACTCCCTTACTGATATACTACCTTACTTCAGATTCATAAATTCCTCAGCCTTCGCCATCCTCAAATTTTGAGGAAAGAAGCAGTCAATGAAAGCACTAGAAAAATTATCCTAAAATGCAAACTCAGCATCATCACCCCTCAACTAGTCCCGTTCCTCATACCATTGGTATGCTACATCCTTCAACTGATAAGTTGTGAACTCCACACCCTCCATATTAGTACCATGCATTAAACATAAGATCTTTTTTATCTTATCAATAAAGTATTGATGATCTTACTCAACTTTAGAACCAGTGAAAATAGAAATACTCAACCTGATAAATTGGCCAACCGTAGTAGCCTCAGATGAGAGTAACATGCTTAGTCTTGAAGGACACCAACTGGGTAAGTAAATGAATTAACTGGCAAAACTCAACATTATACACATCAACTTGAGGTGGCTGAGGAGGGCTAGGGGGAACCGGTGGAGCTTCCTTAGGGCAATCTAAAGTAATAACCCTAGATCGAGTCTAAACTTCTGGAGTTGGATGAGCTCCCTCAATATTGTCCTTAGAAGGGACTAAAGATTTATTGGGAGCATCAAATCTTTTGAGATGAATGATCTGAAAACTGAAAATATAGTAATTAGAGAAGATTCAAGACCTTAGATTCTATACCTTGAAATAGAACAATAAGAAAGAGAAACATTCCTAAATGCCTTGTAGCCTTTTCCTTATAAGTTTGGTTCTATACACACCCATAAATAAGACACTACTTGACACAACTTTGTTGGATATCCAATGACACCAAACCTAGGCTCTGATACCATCTTTATTATGACCTGAGCCAGGGCCTGGCCATGATGGGTATCTCAAGTCCCGCGTGGTCCATAGATCACTCGCTGCACCTAACCAAACAAAAATATACACACCCCTATGTTGGATGAATTCCAAACATATAATAATATAACATACAACAATCTTAAGAAATTCAGAATAGGTATACAACCAACGATCAATGATAGTCTAAACAATTTACCGACACTACCCAATAACCATAGTAGTCCAAAAAAAGTCTTCTAAACTAAGGACCAAAATTGAATATCAATAAAGTGTAGGACATACCCTAATAATATCCAGCATAAGACTAAATAGTCTGAGATATAAGAGACCAAGGCATGAAATGTAAAATTCTAATATATGAAAAATCACCATGGAAGCTCAACACTTTGTTGTCAAATCACGAGCTGATCCCAAATCCTAATCACTAAGTAGAAGGAATAGAAGTATGTCCAATTCTTGTATCACGTGGGGATATTGCATTCAAAGATGGTTATATGGGTGAACACTAACATATAACTCGGGGATAAGGATAACATAATGACATGATCAACAGTTCAAAATTATTCAAATCTAATGTGCATAAGCAAATGCATAAACATATATTGATAGATATCACATGATGAGATAGGGAAAAAGGCTTAACATACTCTTTAAAACTTTAGCCTGGAATATTTAGCTCAATTGCCATAATATGTACCCATGTTCTATATAGGCCCTATCTCCCAACCTTCAATTAGGCCAAGTACGTGTGGCCATACAAACTCAAGAATAATCTTCTATATATGCATGGGGGACTCAAACCTCCCAATCATATACTAAGGTAACTTAATCACCTGATAATGTAATGATTTATAGGGGACTCGAAGCTCACTAATCATGAAATAATAATCAGGGAGACTCAAACCTCACTAGTCACTTTGACCTCCGCATAGGCAAACATGGTTTCCAGTATCGGTCACTTGGACCACCATTTTCATGACTCAGCTATACAACCATTATTAGACTAAAATTAAAACAAGTATCACACATTCCTAATCATTGAATTGTATTCCACATTAAGGAATACATTGTTGGTATCATTATACTAACTACACTTTCAAGGTAATAGCACATACTACAACAATTTCCATTTACTAGGGAAAAAAACTTCCTTTGTTCATTAATACATGGTGGGGGAACACCGACTCCCTTTGTTCACTAAATCAGACCTTTGTGTTACAAATAACTCTTTAATATCAATAGTTCAAGACTAGTTAAATTTTACAAATTCACATATTTCTCATAATTAAAAACTAAGTTTACATTATGCGGTTGGGTTCATAACCACTTCAAAAGTCAAAATCACAATTCCCTAGTTCATTCTCCATACGCATGGACCCATAAGTTCAAAACCATAATTAAAGCATGAAAAACATATATAAACCATGAGAAACATTGTTCAATTCATAAGCATTCAAAAACCCTCAACCCTTATTTCAAAACCAATATGAACATCTCATGAACAATACTTTAAACATATGCCTTTGACAAATTAACAATGAGGGAAGAGTAACATGCCTTAAAAACTAAGAAATTTAGAGAGAAATTGACCCCTAAGCCTTTAGATGACCAACTTGAGAAAACTCTAACTTGACTTGCTTTAGGGAATTTAGAAAGCCGTTTTGTGTGTTTGAAAAGTTACTTAGATCTATTTCTAAGTGATTATGACACCTTAAAAGGGTTATAAGATGTGGGTTTTAATTTAGGTAAGAAGGGAAATGTTCAGTGTGCCCTTAACTTAAAAGTTGAAAAAGTGTCGCCCCTGACTACTGGTCAATCAGTGACTTATAGCCAATCATTACAACTCATCACAATGAGTTGTAACCAAGATAGTCTCTAGGACACCCACATACTTTTGACCCTAAGACTCACTGGTTCCACTCATAATGGGACCCTACGTCTGATCGAGTCCAGTCATAGTCAACACAAAGCCCAATTAGATAAACATTGGACATGGTATAATTTCCTCTCTATGACTTTAACAATTCCTTATAGCTCATAGTGTGCCACTTTAACTCATACCAAAACTAAGCCACTTAATTTTTGATTTTGGTTATGACTCCATCCCAATAACTCATCATGGGTCTTTACGACTAATGTCCCAAAGTTATACCCAAGACTGAAACTCATAAACCATTCACTCAATGCCTTATGACTAGGGTTACCTAACCCATCAAAACACCCTATGACTTGTCAAATGAGTCATTGCTAGTACAGAATAATCATAACTCAGAAAATTTTTGATGACTAAATAAATTCAAGGTGTTACAAGTAGAGTCCTACAGATCAGTGCGAGGAAATCCATAATCAATCTTCAGAAGTCTATAGGGTATTCTTAGAAAATTTATTCCTTGACCACTTATCATGTGTCCATATTTATATAAGCCTCAAGTATATTTATTGACTCTATTCCATCCCAGATTAGAGATATAAGGTTATTGATGGATGCAAACATGACTTTGGTGCATATTTCTAGAGATTCAGTACAACATCGAACCAAGGGGTCATAGATGAATGCCAAAGGACTTCAACATTAGTTAGAGAAATTATGGATTACCCAAGTTCAAGTAGAGTTTGCTACTGTTTTGGATTTCTGAGATTCAGAATTAGGGATTCCAAGTCTCTTTATAGATACCTCACTGGCAGGGATGATATCTGACTCATTGAGAAATTCTCAAGCCAGATTTAGGCCTATTTATATTTATCAGGGTTCTTTATCAATTTCTCATTACGACATTGGTTTTCTTGAGTAGGTCAAGCATATTCTGTTGCTATATTTTTTCCAGCATAACATGGTATGTGGATTTATCAAAGGATTGGCATTGACACTCTATTTGGCATTAGAGCACTTAGTTTTAGTTGGGTCTTCTTTTTCTCAAGTTATTAATTATTTGAGGGCTAAAGAAAGAGGATATATTGAGACTTATGAAGGTGATAGTAAGAGACTATGTCAGTATAATGCTATTGGTATTTTATTTAGGAGTAAGGATCCTTTTTAAGAGTTCATCTTTGTTTACAGCCTATTATTTCCTTATAAGTAGGGTTTTAGATTATGGGTGGCTCTTAGACTAGCTGTGGTGATCACATCAGGTAGAGTTCCCATCATACCTTGTGGAGTTTTTGATATAGGTTTTCAGGCCATGGTGACCAGTTTAGATTATTTAGGGTAGTATCGAGTATTCCAAGAGCTTGTTATGATTGTGGCGAGATGAGACATTAGTTTAGAGAATGACCTAGATACAAGTTAGGTGATCAAACAGAGATAACATGTACTCCCCATAGGTTATAGTTTTTGAGGTAGGCTATGAATGTGGCAAGGATGATCATGGTAGTAGAGAGTACTCTCAGCATCATTTGGCTAGCTATTTGGGCTTAATTTAGTTCTCACCAGGTTAAGGCTTCGTAAATTCATTTCGTTTGTAGAAATCTTTGTCACTGGTTTAAAGAGTGTCACCGATATAGGATTTATAGTCATTCATCTTATTTAGGTCATCCGCATGATGTTATATCACCTTTAGTTATAGTAGTACGTTTGGCACCTCAGTTGATATTTCAGTCGATCGGTCTGAGTTTGGGCCCATTTAAATTATTTTCCCATAAACCAGTCAGACATGTGTTTACATATTTCACTATTTTAGGTGTTTGTTTATTTCCCTTATTTATCTTTTTTATTATGTGTATTTTGGTTTTCGTACCCATCAATGACTATATGCCTTAATTAGTTCATATTGGTTGTTGCGTGCCTTATTATTGAATTCACAATTATATGGCTACCCCCATGGTTTTTTGTAACACCCCAAAAATCGAGTTCCAAGATGCCACACAGTGCTTAGGGTCACAGGTGACCCAAGCTGACCCTTTTCATCGCTATAACTCAAAAGCAACTGATTAAAACATAATTCCGAGAGAATGAAGCTGAAAATGTCTCAATACAAAATCTGTTTAGTACAATATTCGAATTATAAGATGACAATTCTACTAACATATATACATATACAAGAAGGAGACTGAATATATCAACCACTACTACTGTCTAAGTAGCCTCTACTAGTATTGTCTGTACATAGTTGGGTCATGAATCCCAACTACCATACTCAATACGACCGATGAAACAAGATACCATGATCCAAACTAAAATAACTGACCCAAGTCCCTGAACTATGAGCACTCTCTTGTCTTGAGTTGTATCAAATCATATTTTCATAATTAATAGTTCAAATGGTAAAATCTCATAATCTATGTAAATCATCAAAAATCATAAATTATGATAAATCATCATAAATCATCATAAATTATCATATCATCAAAATTCATCATAGGTAATCATAATTCCTTATAACATCTTAACTCTTTGACTCAAATCTTGGAGCGACTCGGTAATTCAAGAAACTTAACTTTTATGGACAGGGGAGTTTCCTATAACCGACAGCCCCACATGAGCTACATGAATACCAACGTTTGAAAACCCCATCGGCGAGAGCGTCATACTCTTTTCTAGGGAGTACGACCTTAAAACTGCAATAATCATAATCGGGCTCTCTAGCCAATAATATCATCTTCAAAAAAGCCTATAGTGGCACATAGGTTTGGAGAAATATAAATTTTCCTCTCGGTGCTAAGTACTACTCCTCGACAAGCTCAGAACGCATTAGGGATTCCACTTCAAAACATCTCAAGGGTCAACAATGGTGACCTAAATCATGAATCTTTCTCAAATTATTAATTCATCAACAATTTGTGGACTCCTAACACCAACTTTGACTTAAAACATTTCAATCTTTTTCAACATAAAAAAGTATCAATGCGTTGAACCATAACTGACTCTACATTTGGACAAGGATATTAAGACTCAATAAGTAATATTTTTAACAATTCAACTCATCAAAATTATTCAGAAAAAAAATACATAATTCATCTCAACATCTATATCAAAATCTATCTTTCTCATAGTCAAAATCATCTCGACTCTGCTAGTTCAAGGTCAATGTACTCAAATGATTATTCTTTCAATTCGACAATTAAATCATGACAACAGTTTTTGAAAAACACTTGAGACCTTCAATTCATAATAAGAATACATATCCTGTAGTACAACTCAAATCATGACTTTTATCTCGAAAGTCTTTAGAAATATCAATTCATTGTAGTAGTATGCAATTCATAGAATAAATTCTCAATTTAAGAAATAGAGTAATGAAGTAATCATGTATATCCATATTGGAAAAAATTTCAAAGTCATATAAATCCTTCATAATGTAATTTGAGTGTATACCCAGTTTCAAATATCATGAAATTTCAATAATAGAACTCAACCTTTTTAAATGTCAAAATATAACAATTTATCAAGTCATGACAATATCAATATTTTTGAGAAAATATCAAGACTCATGGTAACATCTCAAATCTTATATCTCAATATTCTCAATGATTCAATTTCGTCATAAAGAAGCTTTAAGCTTATCATAAATCTCAAAATAATTCCAAAATACCATTTCAACATATATTTTGAAATCATTCAAAATAAATATATGAAATTTACAATTGTAGATATCAAAACATCTCATGTCTCAAATATATATTCAATAATTCAAATCGTCATTGGGAAGCATAAAGCTTGACACATATCTCAAAATATTATTCCAAAACTCCATCTTGACATACGTCCCAAAATCATTCAAAATACCACCTCATGGTAAAAGTGTGTAATTCAAAATGATAATTATTAAATCATATCATGAAAAAATTTAGATAATCATATAAATCAAAGTTCATTCATTCAATCATCATAATCTCATAATCGAATAATTTAGACATAATCTCACTTGCAAAATCATGTAAAACCATAATAAAATTAAAGCTTTGGGCACAAGAACGGAAGATTGCTCTTGTTCAAAACCCCTCATACCTTGAAATTGACTTCTTGATTATGGAATCTTGTTCACACAATAAAGGTTTCTTCTCGAAGGTCTCGAGATTATGAGTTCGATTATCGGATCAAATTTGAATTTCTACGGTGAAATTGGAAGATATTTGGAGCTCAAAATAGACCTATGGTTTAGTTCTCTCAATATTTTTGATGGAGGAACATGAATTTTACGACTCAATATAGGTTTAAATGGACAATTTTCATCCATGAAGTGAAGGCATAATGACCAAAATGCCCTTAAAAATTAAATAATTCTCGAATTTGTCCTTTGGTGGACTGTTTTGATAGTCTAAAGTAGATCAACCTCAACATTATACTCCTATATCTAAATTGGATGAAACCAATTTCATCAGAAAGAGGACTCTCATATCTTTCCAATTATATATAGTATCTCACCCCTGGTCATTGTGTATAAGGAGTTATGATAATTTGAATTTGACCCAAAAATTCACTTTTGATAGGCTGAAGTAGATCAACCGTAACATTTTGCTCCGATAGAAAAATTATATGAAACCAATTTCATTGGAAAGAGGACTCATAGAGATTTCCATTAATATATAGTAGATCACCCAGATCATTATGTACAAGGAGTTATGATCATTTAAAGCTAGAAAAAAATACACCAGGCCTCAGTACTTTTTCTAGCACGTTTTACTGTTCACAGTTCGATCGGAATGGTCATCGTTTGATGGGAATGATCGTAACTCATCGACCGAGTGTGCATTTTTGATGATCTACATATCGTTGGGAAGGTTATTCGATACTATACGCAATGGTAGGTCAACGTCTTAGAAATACTACACAAAAATTTATGGATTGCTCTAAAGCGTAGAACTCGATACATTTCTCACGAAATCTTGACGAAGAAAATTTGTTAGGGTATTACATTTATTTTTTTAGTTGTATATTTAGTAGATTTGTATTGATATTTTCTTCTTATAGGTGTAGAATTTTGGTTCGAGTCCCATTTACCTTGGCATATTGGCCCTATTGTGGCCCTTAAGTGTTACATGCTATTGATGTTTAGTTTTGTACCGCCTACTCATTATGTTGATAATTATATTGCTATTGTTATTGTTTTTATTGCTTGATATTATTGATCCTCGCTGGGTAGATATTTAGACTAGTGTTATCTAGTTAGAATTCCATTTCTTGAGATTCTTATTTATTAGCCCGAGCAGCTATAGTCTGATTTGATGACTTCTTTTCTATAGCAAGGTGAGGTTGGTTGTTTCCCCTTTTTTGTTGGCTATGCCAAATTGATTGAGGGGTGAACTATGGTATAAAAGTTAATTTGACTTTTTGTGGTTCTATTATGATTATAGAGTTATAAATTTAGTTATATTGCCCGTTCTTGATTTTGGAATTATTAGACTTGCCTCCTGGGTTGTAAATATTCTTGCATTGGGGGTCCTTCCCTATGTAGCCCATTTTTGTAATTGACCAATTTAGGATTTGGTTTTTGCTTATAGATATTTCATCATCTGATAGTGTTTTTGAAATTGATATCAAGATGTCCTAGATTTATATCTTAGAATTGTTGGTGATCTAAGGTGGAATTATGCACTTCAGTGTTGTTATCTGGGCTTAATTAGGCTTATTTTTATGATTTTTCTTGAGCTTAATGAGTAATTCTATGTGTGAATAAGCATCTAAGTGTCATGTGATGTGATTGTAATGTCCATAGTATGTTCATAGTGAATTTAGATTCAAAATCCAAAGTTAAGAATTAAGGGACAAAAGCTCATACTCTTAGCTTGAGCTATAGCCTTTAGTAGTTTTAGATCTTGAATTATAGGTGGTTTATGAGCTAATGTGGAACATTGTATGTTGTAGGCAGCTTAGGATTTAATAATGATGATGATAAAAGAAGGCTAAAAAATCTGGAAAACATATGAAAACAATGCCACAATGCATGGTCTTAAAGGACATCGGTAACGAACAAGGCTTGATCAAAGTTGGGTGATTTGGTGTGCTTGGCATGCCACGCTTCCTAGGCGACATGATATGGCTGTGGCACACCCTTGGCCACTACCATGGTGGAAAATTCAAGTATCTTGGTATTTTTTTGTCAGGTTGTGCTTCACACATGGTGCGATATTGGCGTGGCATGCCAATAGGTTGAAATCGGCAGGTAGTATCCTATTATTAATAGGACACTTAGTTATTGTGTTTCATACCTTGGAAAACCTTGTGACTTTAATGGAGGTTGGTGTCCACTTTTACTAGGGTTTTTATCTCCTTAGTTTAGTTTTTACGGATTTAAACATGGATTACACTCTTGCAATTCTTGTTATGTCTATAGTCGGCTATACACCCTTTTCCGAGGTTAAGGACAAGAACATGAGTACTATTATTTGAAATTGATTTAGTTGTGGTTAATTATCATATTTGGAGTTTGTTTATCCTTTTTATTACTATTTTAAGGATTTGTGAACCTTAGAATATATGCTATAACTTTATTGTAAACCCAAAAGGATGAATGGTAGAATAGAACATGGAATGAATAGAATAAGACTGTAATCTTCATAAATTGTTGTTGTAATTTTCACTTAAGATAGTAATTTAATTGTGTTCCCTATTTATTTCAAGCATGGGATGAATACGAAAGCATTTAACTTAGTTATCGCATCCCCGGTCTATGGTGTAGTTGTGGCGGCTATGTTAAGTAATCGATTAGAGGTTCAGAAGGACATAGTCATACCAAAGATCCTGTGGACCAACAACTAACATAGTTAGCCCAACCAATAAAGTTCCACAAGGTAGTATGATTGTTTGTAGAGTTTTAACCCTAGGTTTTTCCCATTGATGTTCAAATTACTCTTTATCGCATTGTCTAGTTTACCTTTACTTGTAACTTACAAACCTTGTGGTTATGTAGCACTTCATTAATATTATTAGTTGTAATGCCCCGAATCTGGTACCCAGAATGCTACACTATACTCATGAACCCGAAGGACCACAAGTTAACCCATGACTAATATTTGTTCTGTATACTGCATGATATACTGTATAATGCGAAAATATGAACTGAAAGTGCATAATTTTCAAACTGTAACATATAATCCGATAAAATATAACATCTGGGATGGGGTATAAATGCCCAAAACAAAGCTGTCTAAATATACTGTTGTCTGAAAAGCCTCTAAAACATAATTGTCTGAATAAGGAGATGATGGGACATGTCCCCAACTAACTCAAACTAATAAACTAATTAATGAGATAATAAAAAAATGATCATTTCCTCAAAAGATAATGACTCATTGCAAACTCTGACTGTAGAGAATGGAATACTACTTATGCTCTGGAGCTCGTTTCTTCTGAACATATGGTATAAGACACCATAGCACAAATGCATCAGTACTTTGAATGTACTGGTATGCATGTGAGGTAGGTTGAATGCAAAGGGTTTTCTTGCATGATCTGTACTAACTGACTAAATACTATGAACATGAGAATACATGTATGAATACATATTAACTGTAACTGAGTTCAAGATAACATGATTGTTGAGTCTGAGTACTAATAACATCACATACTGATAACTGTATAACTGAAATAACTGATGCTTAGCGACTATATTTGACAGTCTAGATTCCAAAAAAACTAGCTAAGTTCTGTATTGTTCTGAGATGACTGTATCTAACAGTTCTGAATTCTATAACTAAAACTATGGGAAGTAGTATCTAACCAACATACCCCAAAATGCACCAAAATAGGTGAGCGGGGGTCCAATATATCCCCTGATTGGAAGGGTGCCAATACCATGCCACTGGTAAGGAGAAGCTGTGAGTGACCCTCATCTAACAGTGTCCCTAAAAAAGAATGGTGGAACCCTCATCGACATTGTTGATGTCTCAACCTATGCTGGCTACAAAATTCTGGGAATCATATAACTAGATAAACATGGTTATAAACAACCCATAATGTAAGTATCATGATTCAAATTTAAAATAGGGTTCTTGAGCTTTATAGATGAAAATAATCCATAAATCAACACAATGCATACCTTAGTTCTTGATTTAGAGAAGATTGACAAAGAGACTTTCTTGAAATTGAATCCCCAATTGAAACCCTAGTTTGCTCTTGAGGGAAAATTAAGTGAAACTAGTATATTTTGTGTTCCAAAAAGATGAATCTCATGTTCAAGGGATTAAATAAGGGTGGGAAATTAACCCTTTTAACCCTAGACACGTCTTTTAATTTCAGTGAAATTTTCTCGAATTGGACCCCTGGCGCGACGCGGCGCTATTGCGCCATGTCATTGGAATTTGACAACTGGGAAATTGAGGGATGGCGCGACGTGGTGCCATCGCGTTGACACTTTATTTGTGACCTAGATGTTTGGCGCAATGCACCACTATCGCAGACACCTACTGCAATTTGTCAATTGCCATTTTCTCCTGTGGCACGGCACGCCACTGACTAACATATCGCTGTTTTATGATGGGAACTTGAACTAGTCATAAATTCTTACCCGATTATCGGATTTAGACAAATATTATATCGATTGAAAGCTTATTGAATTTCCCATATGACAAAAACTAAAAATCTTGGAAATTCCTTATGGAATAAAGATCATTCAATTTAGAAACTAATACTTTACATTTTTGGGACAAAAAAATTTAGTTCGGAAACTTTGGGGTATTACAAATTTGTTTAGGAACTTACCAATGTTGATATATCAAACATGCCTTGTTAATTCTCTGTAAAATTAGGTTTAAAGCTTCAAAATCAAGTTATGGGGTTCATAAATAACATAATTTGTCCCTTGATTCCCTTCATCTCGATCATAACTAGACCATTTCAATCACGATGCTGATTGGGACTAAGGTGTAGCCAACGTCACCCTAAACGTAGCAAAGGGTCATTTCTACTCGATCTATACTTGACCTACCCTTCTCATCTTAATTGCAACCCGACTTATGCGATCATAATGCAGAAGGAAATCCTTCTACATAATAGTAAAGAAGTTATTAAAAACATAGTGAATGAGGTTGTCATGACCCAATTTCTTGGGTCATGATGGCACCTACTCTAACCCACTAGTAGGAAATTAAAATCCGTACTAAAAAACTATTAGTAACAGACTACCAAAAGAATGAAAGAAATAATACGAAATACATATAATAAAATATCAATGACACAACATAGTCTCAAAACTTGGTAGTATCAGTACAAGAGCTTCTAACATAAGAATGATACAAATGAGATACTAAATGAATATACAAATATAATTTTCTTTGAATACAACATAAAGACTAGTTTAGTACAAAAGAGGGAGGAAAGTAATACTCATGTAACACCTCAGATTTTGGTCCTTGGAAAATTCCTTGATTTTGAGTTTACAGCCCAACCTATAACTCACCTTACAAAATATAAGGTGTATTGAAGGGTCATAGGGCCCCTAATCATAGTATGACCTATAAAGGTTGTCCATGTCACTACATTGGTGATGACTTGCACCAAATAATTCATCAAGACTATTCACAAGCTGTAGTGCGCCTCCCGTAGTCAAACTAGTGTAGTGTCTAAATGACTCTGTCGTGACTATGACTGGATCCTAAGAGTCATAAGGTATGACTATGAGTCAAAAGGTGTGACTCATAGGATCAATAATAAGATGAGCCTAAGATACTACCCAGACCATAAGTCATGGTGATGGCTCATAAGGAGTCATCAGGAGTGGTATGGTGACCTATGATGCTTGGGCATCCTTTTTTGCACCTTTAAGTGAGGGCATTCTTGTTATTTCTCTTTTTCCCCAAATAAGACCACGAAAAAAAATAAAGCACCTTGGGAGACCCTATTTTCATCCTTCATTAATCAAATACAACTTTTAAACACTCTCAAATCCCTAAAATAATAATACCTCGAGTTTCTCAAGATAGATCAATTGTTGATTCCAAGGGTGATTTCTCATCGTAATTCTTGATATCTCAGGCATCTTATTCTTCCCTAAATCTTATTTTATTAAAGTATTCATTTTAAATTGTTATCCAAGTGGATTGAATGTTTGCTTTGGAATACGGGTTGAGGGTTTTAAATAATTATTTTTTAAAATAATGTCCTATGGTTTATATGTAAATTTTCATGCTTTATTGGATGTTTTGAATATGTGGGGTGCATGTGCATGATGATTAAACTAGGGGGTCATTGATTACCTAAATATGTAGATTTGATAATATAATACCCCGGGAAATGTTTTGTTGAAATTTTGTGCGTAAACGTGTTGGGTTCTATATTCTAGAATGAATTATAAATTTTCCATGCGGAATATATTAGATTATGACCCATCATTGGGTATATTATCGAATACTCTTTCAAAAAATATGTGGATCATCCAAATCGGACACCCGAGTGACGAGTTATGAACATTCTCATAGAATCGTGAATAGTAGTAAACAGTAAATGTGCAAGAAAAAGTATTGATACCTGATGTATTTTTGCTCAAACTTTAAACAATACTTGTACATAATGATCTAGGTGATCTATTATATATCAACGGAAAGATCTACGAGTTTTCTTTCCAATGAAATTGCTTTCATCCAATTTGTCTATCGGAGCAAAAAGTTATGGTCGATATACTTTAGCCTATCAAAAGCAAATTTTTGGGTCAATTTAAACAATCATAACTCCTTGTACACAATGATCTGGGTGAGATACTATATATCAACGGAAATATATGAGATTCCTCTTTCTAATAAAATTGGTTTCATCCAATTTGGATATCGGAGTAAAACGTTATGGTTGATCTACTTCAGACTATCAAAATAGTCCACCAAAGAACAAATTCGAGAATTATTTGATTTTTAGGGGCGTTTTGGTCATTCCCCTCACCTAAAATCCGTCAAAACCTTATATTAAAGCCTATTAGATGCATTATATCTTATATTTCATCAAATTACCTCAAAAAGAATACCCTAAGCTCCTACATCCAACTTTAAGATTTATATATATATAAATTTATTCAAGATTCCAAGTTCCTAGTTCAACAACTCCAAGAACCATCATTCAAAGTCACGATTAACATCTCAAAAATGATTATCAATCTAAAGTTCATCATTCTATGCATCTGGGGTTTTTCAACAAGAACTCTCTTTCGTTCTTGTGCCCAAAAGTAATTTGCTTTACAAAGGCATGATTTTTATTTGATTTTTACAAATTAGAAGCATGAAACCATATCTTATGATGATTATTATGAAATCTTGATGTTTATGATTTTGAAAGATGAATTTACATGTGTGGAGATATAAAGCATAAAGCTTGAATGATATTTATCATGGTTTTGATATTTGGATCATGAATCCCCATTGGAAATTATGGTTTTTTTGAGAAAATGTGTGTTATAATAACGTTGATGTTGAATATTTGAGATATTTTGAATGATTTGAGCTTTTGGTCTTAATGGAGTTGTTTTGAACTCGAGTGTGAAAGAAATCAACAACATGGTTGATTTTGATAGATGGAAAGCATGATGGCTCCCGATGTATATTTATATATTACTAAAATTGTTTTGTTATGGATATCCTTAAAAATATATGAGCTAAGTTTGGGAGAAATCTTTAGCACCGAGTGGGAGGTATAAAGCGACCTTACTTCCCTAGAACTACATGCCCCCATAGGAGTGAGCCTGAGGCTGCTTTATATAGTGATCAATAGTTTGTGTGGATTTGATATCGATAGTTCTACTCCAATGGCAAGGAGTATCTCACATGGTTTATGTTAGTTAAAAGATCTCCCAGTGTGTGTGTGTTTCCTAGTATCTATGGTGAATGGTGGAGTGATTTGAAATTGGAATCGTGAACGTTATTCTTTTGAAAGATTTAAATGCTATTTACATTATGAGAATTGATATTCTTGATAAAGAAGAAGTGATTGACAAATTTTATGATGACTCATATGTGTTATTGTGCTTATTTCATCCTCTCATGATTATGATGATTTTCTTCGAGCTATGTGAGTCTTTCATACATCCTGCATATTTCTTATAAATATTTATGATGATGATGTTTATACAACTGCATACACTCGCATATACTCGGTTCCTTTCCATGGTACTAACCCACATCTTCGGATGTGGGCTGCATTTTCTCAAAATATAGGTTCAGGTGCTCAAATCTAGGTTTGATAGTGATTCTTCAGGCATCCTGTTCTACATCGTCTGTTTTGGTGAGTCCTCATGTTCCAAGGACATGATGTCTGATGTTGGTTTCACGAAATTGTTTATATTTGATAACTAAGTATGAGTCAGTTGGAGCATGTCTCAATGGCTTACTATTTTATTGATTTTCTTAGAGGCTTGTCAGACTAGTATAGATGTTGGGAGTTGACTAGTAAGTCATATTTTGTTATCTTTCTAAAATTCTTTTATTCTTGGATGATGATTACTTTGTTGATAGTTGAGGGTTATTTATAGAAACCTCATTGATTTGAGTTGAACTGAATGGAAATTGCTCAAAGGGTTAGCGTAGGGCTACTCCTAACCTCAAGCACCATGTGACACTCCGAGACCCATTTTTTGGGGCATTACAAACTTGGTATCAGAGCCTAAGATTTTAAGGTGTCCTAGGGAATCTGACAAGCTGCGTTAAGTATAGTCTTGATCATCGAAGTGTAGCATGCCACATCTATGAGTAAGAGGCTACAAGATGATTTAGGAAAAAATGTGATTCTTTCTTTCATAAGTGTATCATGTTTAAAGTGTCTCTCTCTGCTACTGATTTATGCTCTCCTCTTTTAGAAATATACCTCCACATTGAGTGAGAAGAAATAATGATGGTCAGCAACCTCAACCCGCTAACCCATTAAATGAAAACGTGTCTCATGTTGAATTTTGGGTAGCCTTTCAAGTGCTGGCCTAACCTGTTACTACAAATATTCAAGCAAACACGAACCCGATTCCACAGCAGCAGGGAGGTGATTCAGCTGCTGCCAAGAACCATGACAAAATGCGGATGAATACGCCGAAATTCTATGGGTCCAAGTCTAATGAGGATCTACGGTTGTTTTTAGAGGAGTTGCGGAAGATTACTCAGGTGATGCATGTATCTGAGGAACATGGTATGGAGTTGGCTGTGTATAGTTCGATAGACCTTGCTTATGAATGGGTTATTTCTTAGAGAAAAGGTAGATGTGAGGGAGTTGTCCCTACAACTTGGAAAGAGTTCTAGGATGGATTCCTGGATAAGTTTTTCTAAAGTTCAATCAGTTGGCCAAGTATGCTCCTAACTTAGTGGCTGATAATCGGGCTAATATGGATAAGTTTGTGACTGGAGTATGTCTAGTTATGTGGTTAAGAAGTGTAGGTCTGCTATGCTGAGTAAAGAGATGAAATTTTCTAGCCTGATGACTTATGCCCAATAGATTGAGGAAGACAAGCTAAAGGAGAGAGATAGAATAAGAGGGAATAAGAGAGCTAGGTTCGTGCAGCATGGACAGGGTCAGACTAGATCGCAGAGAGGGAGTCACCCTTAGTATCAGGATAGTTCGTCTATGCCAGCACTGTCATCTACTAGTTCTCTCGTGCCTAGACGTAGGCAGGAGCAAGGTAGCAGGTCATATACATCCAGGTCCCAGTACAGTGCTGGTAGTAAGCCAAATCATCCCGTATGTCCTAAGTGTGGTTGGACTCATTCAGGTGAGTGTTGGGATGAGAAGTGGGGTTATTTTTGGTATGGTGACATGGGTCACATAGTTAGATATTGTCCACAGGATGGACAAGGGCACCGTGACTATCACCCACAAATCAAGACTCAAACTGTTAGTGCTTCAGTTCCAGCGACACTCACCCAGCCCCAGCTCAGGGCGCCTCTTCTAGATGCTGGCGGGTAATGCCAGAATAGATTGTATGCTTTATCATTCCACCAGGAACAGGAGGACTTTCCCGATATTGTTACTGGTATGCTTCGTATATTTTAGTTTGATGTGTATGCTTTGTTGGATCCGATTTCTCATATGTTACACCTTTGATTACTGTAAATTTTGAAATGATCCCTAAGATTATTCCTGAGCCTATCCTAGTTTCTACCCTAGCGAATGATTCGATTGTTGCACAGAAACTGTATAAAAGTGTCCTATTACCATTCTTCATAGAGTCTTGTTGGCAGATTGGATTGAGTTAGACATGGTATATTTTGATGTGATTCTGGGTATGGACTGGTTGTATTCTTCTTATGCCTCTATTAATTGGCGAACCCGAGTAGTATAGTTTCAATTTCTGGGTGCATTCGTGTTTGAGTGGTTTGGAAATTCTATGTCACCCTAGAGTTATTCTATCTCTTACCTCAAAGCTAGAGAGCTTATTTCCAAGGGGTGTATTTACCATTTGGTTAGAGTCAAAGACACTAAGTCTGAGACTCCAACTCTCCAGTCTGTTAACATCGTCAATGAGTTTTCTGATATCTTTTTGGATGATCTTCCAGGGATACATCCTGATAGAGAGATAGAGTTTGGAGTTGCTCTTCTTTCCAATACATAGCCTAGTTATATTCCACCTTATCGTATGGCCCCTGCAAAACTTAAGGAGTTGAAAGAGCAACTTAAAGATCTACTAGATAAGGGTTTCATAAGGCCAAGTATTTCTTTTTGGGGTGCTCCTGTGTTGTTTGTAAGAGAGAAAGATAGCTCTTTGCGTATGTGCATTGATTACAGCCAACTGAATAAAGTCACTGTAAAAAATAAGTACCCCCTTTCGAGAATAGATGATTTTTTAGACTAATTGCAAGGTGCAAGTTATTTCTCAAAGTAAGACCTTCGTTTCAGCTATTATAAACTCAAAGTTAGGTAGTGTGACATCCCGAAAACCACTTTTCGAACTCGTTATGGTCATTTTGAGTTTCTTGTTATGGCTTTTGGGTTAACTAATGCCCCAGCAGCTTTCATAGACCTCTTGAATCGAGTGTTCAAACCATATCTGGATATGTTTGTCATAGTATTCATTGATAATATACTGGTGTACTTCCATAGTGAGGATGATCATTCTGATTACCTCCAAACTTTCTTGAAAACCCTTAGAGATCACAAGTTGTTTGACAAGTTCAGTAAGTGTGAGTTTTGGCTAAGGTTAGTTGTTTTTCTGGGTCATATCATTTTTTTTGAGGGTATTAGAGTTGATCCCCAAAAGACCGAAGCTGTTAGAAATTGGCCTAGACCTATTTGTCTGACTGATATCCTTAGTTTCTTGGGTTTAGCTAGCTATTACCACCATTTTGTGTGGTTTCTCCTCTATAGCATCTCCTATGACTCGGTTGACCCAAAAGAAAGTAAAGTTCTTGTGGTACAAATCTTGTGAGAAGAGTTTTCAGGAGTTCAAGACTCGACTTACTTTAGCCCCTATTTTGACATTGCTTGATGGTGTGGATGGTTTTGTGGTGTACTATAATGCTTGGTGAGTTGGGTTGGGTTGTGTATTGATGCAGAAAGGTAAGGTGATAGCTTATGCTTCTAGACAGTTGAAACCCCATGAGAAAAATTACCCCACCCATGACCTTGAGTTGGCTGCTGTTGTGTTTGCTTTGAAAATCTGGAGAAACTATTTGTATGGTGTCCATGTTGATGTTTCCACTGATCATAAGAGTCTGCAGTATTTGCTTACCCAAAGAGAATTGAATCTTAGGCAGAGACGATCGTTAGAATTGTTAAAGGACTATGATATAAGTGTGCTGTACCATCCGGCAAGGCCAATATTGTGGCGGATGCCCTAAGTAGAGTGTCCATGGGTAGTGTTTTGCTTATGGTAGAAGGTAAGAAAGAGTTGGCTTGTGATGTACATCGTTTGGATAGATTGGGGGTTAGGTTGTTTGACTCTGTTGAAGGTTGTATCGGGGTTCAGAGTAGTTTCGAATCCTCCTTGGTTTTGAAAGTGAAGGAAAAGCAATACATAGATACTAGTTTGGTCAGACTGAAGGAGTCAGTCAAGGACCAAAAAGTAGAGGTTTTCTCCCAAGGGAGAGATTGTGTGTTGTGAATGCAGGGTAGATTGTGTATCCCGAATGTTGATGGATTAAGATAGAAGATTATGGCTGAATTACACGGGGCGCAATATTCTATTCATCCTAATACCACCAAGATGTACTGAGACTTGCGGGAAATCTATTGGTGGAGTGGCATGAAGAAAGATATAGCAGCGTTTGTACCTAAGTGTGCAACATACCAACAGGTTAAGGTTGAACACCAAAGACCTGGTGGTATAATGCAAGAGTTTAGTATTCCTACATGGAAGTTAGAAGAGATAAATATAGACTTCGTGTTTAGTTTACCTCCTTCCCGACTCCATCATGATTCTATTTGGGTTATGGTTGATAGGTTGACTAAGTCTGCTCATTTCTTGCCTATTCATAATTTATATACTATTGAGGATTATGCTAGATTGTGTATCCGAGAGCTAGTAAGACTGTATGGAGTTCCCTTGTCTATCATTTCTGATAGGGGTACTCAGTTCACTTTGCAATTTTAGAAAGCTTTTCAGAAGGGTCTTGGTACCCAAGTGCTTTTGAGTTCTACTTTTCATCCGCAGACCAATGGTCAGGTTGAGCAGAACATCCAGACCTTAGGAGATACATTGAGAGCTTGTGCACTTGACTTTAATAGAAGTTGGGATGATCACTTAACATTGATAGAGTTTGCTTACATTAACAGTTTCCACTCTAGTATTGGCATGGATCCATTTGAAGCCTTATATAGGAGGAAGTGTAGGTCACCCATAGGTTGGTTCAAGGTTGGTGAAGCGAAAGTGAGTGGTCCTGATTTGGTATTTGAGGCTATGGAAAAATTTAAGTTGATTAGGGAAAGGTTGAAAACTGCGCGGAGTCGTCAGAAGTCATATGCGAATCCTAGAAGGAGAGACCTTGAGTTTGAAGTTGGTGATCTAGTGTATCTAAAAATTTCACCCATGAGAGGGGTAATGAGATTTGGAATGAAGGGGAAGCTTAGTCCCCGTTATGTTGGCCCTTACAAAATTCTTAGCCGTTTTGGTAAGGTAGCTTATAAAGTCGAGTTGCCTTCTGAGTTGTCCTCTGTTCCTCCAATATTCCAAGTCTCCATGCTGAAAAAACATATTAGCAATGTTGTGGTAGTGGATTCCTCTTTTAGTACTGATATTCAAGAAAATCTTTCTTTTAATGAGATTCATATTGAGATTCTTGATTTAAATATCCGAAGACTAAGGATCAAAGAAGTTCCATTGGTCAAGGTGTTGTGGCGAAACGAATCTATCGAGGGTGCAACTTGGGAAGTTGAGGCGGATATGCGATCCAAGTACACACACCTATTCTCCGCGAACTTTGATCAAGACGAAGGTACTGCACTTTGCTAAATCATCCACTTTTGATAAAAGTTACAGCAGTTCAGCTGCTATTTATTATGTGTTCAGCTGTAGTTTCTTTAATTTATGCATTCTAGGTTTCATTTGGGGTAAGAAATAATGTAGTGATGAGTCTAACAATTGGTTTCAATTGTATGATCTATTCAATATCTAATCTTGTCATGTACTATCATCATTCGAGGATAAATGTTTCCAAGTGGGGGATGATGTAATACCCCGGGAAATTTTTCGTGAAAATTTTATGCGTAAACGTGTTGGGTTCTATCTTCTAGAATGATTTATAAATTTTCTGTGTGGAATGTCTTATATTATGACCCATCATTCCGTAGAGTATCGAATCATCTATCCAATGATATGTGGATCATCCTAAACGGACACCCGAGCGACGAGTTAAGAACATTCCGATAGAACCATGAATAGTAGTGAACAGTAAAACGTGCAGGAAAAAGTATTGAGGCCAGGCGTATTTTTGCCCCAACTTTAAATGATTATAACTCCTTGTACATAATGATGTAGGTGATCTACTATATATCAACGGAAAGCTCTGCGAGTCCTCTTTCTAATGAAATTGGTTTCGTCCAATTTTTCTATCGGAGCAAAAATTTATGGTCGATCTACTTTAGCCTACCAAAAGTGAATTTTTGGATCAAATTTAAATGATCATAATTCCTTGTACACAATGATCTGGGTGAGATACTATATATCAACGGAAATATATGAGAGTCCTCTTTCTAATGAAATAGGTTTCATCCGATTTGGATATCAGATTAAAACATTATCATTGATCAACTTCAGACTATCAAAAGAGTCTACCAAAGGATAGATTTGGGAAATATTTCATTTTTAGGGGTATTTTGGTCATTCTACCTCATCCAAAATCCATCCAAACCCTATATTAAAGCCTATTTGAAGTATTATATGTTATATTTCATCAAATTCCCTCAAAAAGAAAACTCTAATCTCCTACATCCAACTTCAAAAACCTCTGAAGTTCACGATTAATTCTGCAAATTTATTTAATATTCCAAGTTGCTAGTTCAACAACTCCAAGAACCATCATTCAAAGGCATGATTAATATCTCAAAAATGAGTATCGATCTAAAGTTCATCATTCAAGGTATGCGGGGTTTTTCAATAAGAACTCTCTTTCGTTCTTGTGCCCAAAAGTATTTTTCTTTACAAAGGCATGATTTTTATTTTATTTTACGAATTTGAAGCCTGAAACCATATCTTATGATGATTATTATGAAATCTTGATGTTTGTTATTTTGAAAGATGAATTTACATATGTGGAGATATAATGCATGAATCTTGAACTATATTTATCATGATTTTGATATTTGGGTCGTGAATCCCCATTGGAAATTGTGTTTTTTTTGAGAAAGTGTGTGTTGTAAGCACATCGATATTGAATATTTGAGATATTTTGAATGATTTGACCTTTTGGTCTAAATGGAGTTGTTTTGAACTTGAGTGTGAAAGAAATTCCCAACATGGTTCATTTTGATAGATGGGAAGCATGATGGCTCCTGATGTATATTTATATTACTCAAATTGTTTTATTGTGGATTGACTTTGAAATGATCTGAGCTAAGTATAGGAGAAAGTTTTAGCACCAAGTGGGAGGTATAAAGTGCCCTTACTTCCCTATAACTACATTGCCCCATAGGAGTGAGCCTAAGGAAGATTTATATAGTGATCACTAGTTTGTGTGGATTTGATATTGATAGTCCTACTCCAATGACAAGGATGGGATCGCTCTCCCCAATGTGGGTTGTATGTTGGACTCCATGTAGCTCACATGGTTTATGTCCGTTATAGGATCTCCAAGTGTGTGTTTGTTTCCTTATGTCTATGGTGAATGGTAAAGTTATTTGAAAGTGGAATTGTAAAAGTTATTATTTTGAATGATTTAAATGATATTTACATTATGAGAATTGATATTCTTCATGAACTGAAAGTGATTGACAAATTATATGATAACTCACATGTGTTATTGTACTTATTTCATCCTCTCATGATTATGATGATTTTCTTTGGGCTATGTGAGTCTTTCATACATCCTGCATATTTCTTATAGATATTGATGATAATGATGTGTATACAATTGTATACACCCTGATATACTTGGTTTCTTTCCAGGGTGCTGACCCACATCTTCGGATATGAGCTGCATTTTCTCAAAATATAGGCTCAGGTGCTCAGTTCCAGGTTTTACAGTGATTCTTTGAGCACGCTATTCTATATCCTCTATTGTGGTGAGTCCTCATGTTCTAAGGATGTGATTTCTGGTGTTGGTTTCACAGAATCATTTACATTTGATAACTAAGTATGAGTCAGTCGGGGCATGTCTGAATAGCTCGCTAGTTTATTGATTTTCTTAGAGGCTTGTCAAACTAGTATAGATATTGGGAGTTGATTAATAAGTCATATTTTGTTATCTTTCTGAAATTCTTTTATTCTTTTATGATGATTACTTTGTTGATATTTGAGGGTTATTTATGGAAACCTCGTTGATTTGTGTTGAACTGAATGAAATTGGATCAAAGGTTTATCTTGGGGATACTTGTTGCCTCAAGCGCCTTGTGATGCTCTGAGACCTATTTTTTGGGGCATTACAAACTTGGTATCAGAGTGTAAGGTTTTAAGGTGTCCTAGGGAGTCTGACAAGCCACGTGAAGTAGAGTCTTGATCATCAGTGTGTAGCATGCCACATCTATGAGTAAGAGGCTACAAGACGTTTTAGGAAAAAGTGTGATTCTTTTTTTTCAGAAGTCTATTGTGCTTAAAGTGTCTCTCTACTATTGATTTGTGCTATCCTCTTTCAGAAATATGCCTCCATGTTGAGCGAGAAGAAATAATGATGGTCAGCAACCTCAACCCACTGACCCATTGAATGAAAACGTATCTCATTTTGAAGTTTGGGAAACGTCTCAGGCACAGGCCTAAGCTGTTACTGCATATTTTTATTCCAACCCAGCCTCGGCTCCACAGCAGCAGGGTGGTGATTCAGCTGCTGCTAGGAGCCGTGACTTCATACGGATGAATCCTTCAGAATTCTATGGGTCCAAGTCTGATGAGGATTCATGGTTATCTTTAGATGAGGTGCAGACAGGTGATGCCTATATCTGAGAACATAGTGTGGAGTTGGCTGCGTATAGGTTAAAAGACCTTGCTTATGACTGGTTTATTTCTTGTAGGAAAGGTAGAGGTGAGAGAGTTATCCCTATAACTTGGCAAGAATTCTAGGATGCATTCATGGATAAGTTTTTCCTTTTGGAGATGAGGAAGACGAAAGTGGAAGAGTTTATGAACCTTCGATAGGACTCTATGACTATTAAGGAGTATTGTCTAAAGTTCAATCAGTTGGCCAAGTATGCTCCTGACTTAGTGGTTGATAATTGGGATAGTATGAGTAAGTTTGTGACTGGAGTGTCTAGTTATGTGGTTAAGGATTGTAGGTCAGCTAAGCTGAATAGTGAGATGAATCTTTCTAGGCTGATGACTCATGACCAATAGATTGAGGCAAACAAAATAAAAGAGAGAGATAGAATGAGAGGGAATAAGAGAGCTAGGTTCGAGCAGCACGGACAAGGTCAGACTAGATCGTAGGAAGGGAGTCGACCTCAGTATTTAGCTCGTTCATCTATGCCAGCACCATCATCTGCTAGTGCTCCCGTGATTAGAGATAGGCAGGACCAAGGTAGCAGGTTATATGCATCTAGTTCCAGTATAGTTCTGGCAGTAAGCCAAATCGTCGCTTGAGTCCTTAGTGTGGTAGGGCTTATTCGGGTGAGTGTTGGATTGAGAAGAGGGGATAATTCTGGTGTGGTAACATGGGTCACAGAGTTAGAGTTTTTCCATAGGATGGACAAGGGCGTCGTGACTATTGCCCTCAGACCTAGACTCAGACTATTAGTGCTCCTGTTCTAGCGACTCGCCCAGCCCCAGCTCAGGGCCCCTCTTCTAGCAATGCTAGCGGGCAGTGCCAGAACAGTTTCTAAGCTTTACCGTCCCGCCAGGAATAGAAGGTCTCTCCCGATATTGTTACTTGTATGCTTCATATTTTTCAGTTTGATGTGTATGCTTTGTTGGATCCTGGATCCAGTTTCTCACATGTTATACCTTTGATTGCTATGAATTTTGAAATGAGTCCTAAGATTTTGCTTGAGCCTATAATAGTTTCTACCCCAATGGGTGATTCAATTATTTCCTAGAAAGTGTGTAAAAGGTGTCCTTTTACCGTTCTTCATAGAGTCTTGTTGGCTGATCTAATATAGTTAGACATCTTAGATTTTGATGTGATTATTGGTATGGACTCGCTGTATTCTTCTTATGCCTCTATTAACTGTCGGACCTGAGTGGTTAAGTTCAGTTTATGGGTTCATCCGTATTTGAGTGGTCTAGGAATTCTGTGTCACCCAAGAGTCATTTTAGCTCTTACCTCAATGGAAGAAAGCTTATTTCCAAGGGGTGTATTTACCATTTAGTTAGAGTCAAAGACACTAAGTTTGAGACTCCAACACTCCAGTCTGTTAACCTCGTCAATGAGTTTTCTGATGTCTTTCTAGATGATCTCCCAAGGATACCTCCTAATAGAGAGATAGAGTTCAGGATTGATCTTTTTCCCGATAATCAGCCCATTTCTATTCCTCCTTACCGTATGGCCCCTGCAGAACTTAAGGAGTTGAAAGAGCAACTCAAAGATCTACTAGATAAGGGTTTCATAAGGCCTAATGTTTCTCCTCAGGGTGCTCCTGTGTTGTTTGTAATAAAGAAAGATGGCTCTTTGAGTATGTGCATTGGTTACCGCCAACTGAATAAAGTCACCATAAAAAATATGTACCCCCTTGTAAGAATAGATGATTTGTTTGATCAATTGCAAGATGAAAGTTATTTCTCAAAGATAGACCTTTGTTCCAGCTATCATCAACTCAAAGTTAGGGAGTGTGACATCCCAAAAACCGCTTTCCTAACTCGTTATAGCTATTTAGAGTTTCTTTTTATGTCTTTTGGGTTAACTAATCCCTTAGCAGCTTTCAGTGACCTCATGAATCGAGTGTTCAGACAAGACCTGGATATGTTTATCATAGTGTTCATCGATGACATAATGGTGTACTCCCGTAGTGAGGATGAACATTTTGATCATCTCTGAACTGCCTTGCAAACCCTTAGATATCACAAGTTGTTTGACAAGTTCAGTAAGTGTGAGTTTTGGCTAAGGTCAGTTTCTTTTATGGGTCATATCATTTCTTCCGGGGGTATTAGAGTTTATCCCCAAAAGACCGAAGCTGTTAGAAATTGTCCTAGACCTATTTCTCCCCCTGATATCAAAGGTTTCTTGGGTTTAGCTGGCTATTACCACCATTTTGTTGAGGGTTTCTCCTCTATAGTATCTCCTATGACTCGGTTGACCCAAAATAAAGTGAAGTTCTTATTGTCTGAATCTTTTGAGAAGAATTTCAGAAGTTGAAGACTCAACTCACTTCAACCCCTATTTTGACTTTTTCAGATTATGTTAAAGGTTTTGTGGTGTAATGTGATGCTTTGAGAGTTGGGTTGGGTTGCGTATTGATGCAGAAGGGTAAGGTGATAGCTTATACGTCTAGACAGTTGAAACCCCATAATAAAAATTACCCCACCCATGACCTTGAGTTTTTTGCGATTTTTTTGCTTTGAAAATATGGAGACACAATTTGTATAGTGTCCATGTTGATGTTTCCATTGATCATAAGAGTGTGCAGTATATGGTTACCCAGAGACAATTTAATCTTAGGTAGAGATGATGGTTAGAATTGTTAAAGGACTATGATATGAGTGTGTTGTTCCATCCGGGCAAGCCTAATATTGTGGCGGATGCCCTAAGTAGAGTGTCCATAGTAGTGTTTCGCATGTGGTAGAAGGTGAGAAAGAGATTGCTAGTGATGTACATCATTTGGCTAGACTGGGGGTTAGGTTGTTTGACTCTGCTGAAGGCAGTATAGGGGTTCAGAGTAGTTCTGAATACTCCTTGGTTTTGAAAGTGAAGGAAAAACAATACTTAGATGCTAGTTTGGTTAGCCTGAAGGAGTCAGTCAAGGATCAAAAAGTAGAGGTTTTCTCCCAAGGGGGAGATGGTGTGTTGAGATTGCAGGGTAGATTGTGTGTCCCGAATATTGATGATCTAAGATAGAGGATTATGGCTGAAGTGCTGGGGCATGATATTCTATTCATCCTGGTGCCACCAAGATGTATAGAGACTTGTGGGAAATCTATTGGTGGAGTGGAGTGAAGAAAGATATAGTATCGTTTGTAGCTAAGTGTGCAACATGCCAATAGTTTAAGGTTGAACACCAAAGACGTGGTGGTATGATGCAAGAGTTTAGTATTCCCACCTAAAAGTGGGAAGTGATATATATGGACTTCATGATTGGTTCACTTCCTTCCCAACGCCATCATGATTCCATTTGGATTGTGGTTGATAGGTGGACTAAGTCTGTTCATTTCTTGCCTGTTCATAAATCATATACTACTGAGGATTACGCTAGATTGTATATTCGAGAGCTAGTCAGACTGCATGGAGTTCCCTTGTCTATCATTTCGCATAAGGGTACTTAGTTCACTATGCAATTTTGGAAAGCATTTCAGAAGGGTCTTGGTACTGAAGTTCTTTTAAGTTATGTTTTTCATCTGCAGATTGATAGTCAGTCTTCGCGGACCATCTAGACCTTAGGAGATATGTTGAGAGCTTATGAACTTGACTTTAAGGGAAGTTGGGATGATCACTTACCATTGATAGAGTTTACTTCCAATAACCGTTTCCACACTAGTATTGGCATGGCTCCGTTTGAAGACTTATGTGGGAGGAAGTATTGATCAGCCATAGGTTGGTTCGAGGTGGGTGAAGCGGTTGTGAGTGGACTTGATTTGGTATTTGAGGCTATGGAAAAAGTTAAGTTGATTGGGGAAAGGTTGAAAACTGCGCTGAGTCATCAGAAGTCATATGTGTATGTTAGATGAAGAGACCTTGAGTTTGAAGTTGGTAACCTAGTGTATCTGAAAATTTCACCCATGAGGGGGGTGAAGAGATTTGGAAAGAAAGGGAAGCTTAGTCCCCATTATGCTAGTCCTTACAAAATTCTTAGCCATGTTGGTAAAGTAGCTTATGAAGTCGAGTTACCTTCCGAGTTGTCCTCTGTTAATCTAAAACTCCATGTCTCCATGCTTAGAAAGCATATTAGCGATGCTGTGGTAGTGGATTCCTCTATGAGTGCTGACATTGAAGAAAATCTTTCTTTTGATGAGATTCCTTTTGAGATTCTTGATTTTAGTATCCGAAGACTAAGGAACAAAGAAGTTCCCTAGGTCAAGGTGTTGTGGCAAAATGAATTTGTTGAGGGTGCAACTTGGGAAGTTGAGGCGGATATGCGATCCAAGTACCTGCACCTATTTTCTGCGAACTCCAATCAAGCCAAAGGTACCATTGTTGCCTAAATCATGCAATTTTGATAAAAGTTGCAGCAGTTTAGCTGTTATTTATTATGTGTTCAGCTGTAGTTTCTTGAATTTATACATTCTATGTTGCATTCGAAAAGAGAAACGATGCAGTGATGAGTATAACGAATGGTTTCAGCTGTATACTCTATTCCCTATCCAATCTTGGCATGTCTAGCATCATTAGAGGATGAATGTTTCTAAGGGGGGATGATCTAATAACCCGGGAAATTTTTCGTTATAATTTTGTGCGTAAACGTGTTGGGTTTTATCTTCTAGAATGAATTATAAATTTTTCATGTGGAATGTCTTAGATTATGATCCATCTTTCCGTAAAGTATCAAATAATATTTCCAACGATATGTGGATCATCCAAAACAGACACCCGAGCGACGAGTTATGAACATTCCTATCGAACCATGAATAGTTGTGAACAGTATAACAGAAAAAGTACTGAGGCATGGCGTATTTTTTCTCCAACTTTAAACGATCATAACTACTTGTGCCTAATGATCTAGGTGATCTACTATTTATAAACAAAAAGATCTGCGAGTCCTCTTTCCAATGAAATTGGTTTCATCAAATTTGTCTATCCGAGCAAAAAGTTATGGTTAATCTACTTCAGCCTATCAAAAGTAAATTTTTGGTCAACTTCAGACAATCATAACTCCTCACACATAATGATCTGGGTGAGATAATATATATCAATGGAAAGATATTAGAGTTCTCTTTATAATGAAATTGGTTTCATCCAATTTGGATATCGGAGTAAAACATTATGGTTTATCTACTTCAGACTATCAAAACAGTCCACCAAAGGATAGATTCGAGAATTATTTGATTTTTAGGATCGTTTTGGTCATTCTCCCTCATCGAAAATCTGTCCAAACCCTATATTAAAGCCTATTAGAAGAATTATATGTTATATTTCATCAAGTTCCTTCAAAAAGAAAACCCTAACCTCCTACATCCAATTTCAATAACCTCCAAATTTCACCATTAATTCTGTAATTCAATCAAGATTCCAAGTTCCTAGTTCAAGGACTCCAAGAACCATCATTCAAAGGCACAATTAACATCTCAAAAATGAGTATCGATCTAAAGTTCATCATTCAAGGTACGTGAGGTTTTTCAACAAGAACTCTCTTTCATTCTTGTGACCAAAAGTAATTTTCTTTACAAAGGCATAATTTTTATTTGATTTTTACAAATTTGAAGCATGAACCCATATCTTATAATGATTATTATGAAATCTTGATATTTATGATTTTGAAAGATGAATTTACATGTGTGGAGATATAAAGCATGAACCTTGAACGATATTTATCATGATTTTGATATTTGGGTCGTGAATCTCCATTAAAAATTGTGTATTTTTGAGAAAGTGTTTGTTATATTCACATTGATGTTAAATATTTGAGATATTTTGAATGATTTGACCTTTTGGTCTCAATGGAGTTGTTTTGAACTCGAGTGTGAAAGAAATCCACAACGTGGTTGATTTTGATATATGCAAAGCAAGATGGCTCTCGATGTATAGTTATATATTACTGAAATTGATTTATTTATGGATTTTCTTTGAAATAATCTGAGATAATTCCGGAAGAAATCTTTAGCACCATGTGGGAGGTATAAAGTAACCTTACTTCCCTAGAACTACGTGTCCCCATAGGAGTGAGCCTAATGCAGATTTATATAGTGATCACTAGTTTGTGTGGATTTGATATCGATAGTCCTACTCTGATGGAAAGGATAGGACGACTCTCCTCTACGTGGGTTATACATTGGACTCTATGTAGCTCACATAGCTTATGTCGGTTATAGGATCTCCAAGTGTGTGTGTGTTTCCTTATGTCTATGGTGAATGGTAAAGTGATTTGAATATGGAATTGTGAAAGTTATTCTTTTGAATGATTTAAATCATATTTACATTATGAGAATTGATATTGTTGATGAACTGAAAGTGATTGACAAATTATATGATGACTCACATGTGTTATTGTACTTATTTCATCCTCACATGATTATGATGATTTTTTTGGGCTATGTGAGTCTTTCATACATCCTGCATATTTCTTATAAATATTTATGATGCCGATGTTTACACAACTGCATACACCTACTCGGTTTCTTTCCATGGTATTGACCCATATCTTCGGATGTGGGCTGCATTTTTTCAGAATGTAAGTTCAGGTCCTTAGTTCCAGTTTTGACAGTGAATCTTTGGGCACAATGTTCTATATCCTCTGTTGTGGTGAGTCCTCATGTTCTGAGGATGTGATGTCTGATGTTTGTTTCATAGAATTATTTACATTTGATAACTAAGTATGAGTGAGTTGGGGTATGCCTCAATAGATCGCTGTTTTTTTTATTTTCGTAGAGGCTTGTCAGACTAGTATAGATGTAGGAAGTTGACTAATAAGTCATATTTTATTATCTTTTTGAAATTCTTTTATTCTTGGATGATGATTAATCTGTTGATATTTGAAGGTTATTTATGGAAACCCCATTGATTTGTGTTGAACTGAATGAAAATGAATCGAAGGGTTAGCTTGGGACCACTCGTAGCCTCAAGCACCGTGTGACGCTCCGAGACCCATTTTTTGGGGCGTTACAGATAAGTGAATTGGTGATAACCTCTACCCAATCTTATGAAGCTTATTTTGATCATGAGAATATATGCATTGAAATGCCCCAAATAAATTTAACGAACAAAGGGGGGTTGAGGCGTTTTCCTTTGTTAATAGAATTGTGAAGGCATAATTACAAGCTTGTAAGCATAAGGGTATGATGATACCTATGGTGTGACATAGTGGTTAATTTTTTGGTTAAATGAGTGGGTTATGTGAAACTTGTTTTAATTGGGATTAATGGGGGTTATGTAGCTAAGTTGTAAAGTTGGAGGTCCCGAAGAACCGATACTAGAAACTTACATTGTGCATGGTTCACACTATTGGTATTTATTTGTATCTTCATTTATTTGGGGTTAGGGCATTCCCTGGTCTTCCTTGGTACCTATGGTTCATGTAGATAGCACACACTTGGGCCTATTAAGTAGGGGCAACTGATCTCATATAGCCCGTGGGTGTCTTTTTATGATGGTTAAGATATATAGTCTAGACTAATGTTTTACTTACATACTAAGACTTGTTCCCTATCCAACCATGTTTTATATATGTATGTGATTATGTGCATTGGATTTGAATAATTTATGTACTATAGATTATGAAATTACTTTATCCCATCCTTCAGTTACATGCTAGCACTCAACTTGATAACCATTTCTGAATGTTGTATTCTCATACAATATAGGAATCAGAGACACTTTTACTTTTCATATCTAGTGATAGGATTTTTGAGTTATCAGTGATAGGATTTTTGGGTTATTAGCACTTAACTTTGAAGTGGTGAGCTTCCATTCTCTAGAAGGTCTATCATTATATAGTCTTAATTCATTTATATCTTAGACAACTTCTATTGGATCCTTTTCACTATCGTCAAGGGCATGTCCCAACATAGGTTGATTTTGGTCTATTTAGAGGCTTTGTGGATTATGTGGATTAGGATAGTTGTTGAAATTCTTAGATTTTTTTTTTGAGTTAGTTCAGTTTCCTATCTTGTTATATGTTCGAAAATTATCCTATCTTGTTACATATCAAAAATTCATCCATTGCTAATTGTATTATGTGCTATTTAGACTAGACAAAGGGGGTTGTCTTTAGTTCTCGATAGACTTGGGATACTTACCATGGCTAGGCCCTAGTTTAGGTCGTAAATAGTTTATATTAAAGCCCTAGGTTCATGGTCATTGGGTGTCCACAAATCCATGCCAAGTGTAGTCTCTTTTATAGGTGTTTAGCCTGCGACACTTATTAGGGAGGGGTTATGGGGTATTTAGGAATGATTTCCTTTCCTGTGTTTTATTTTTGGGCTATAGAGTCTAAGATCTTGAATCTCCTCTAATTTTATTTATTCTTATTTTAAATCATGTCTCCCCGAAGATCTGATGCTCATGAAAACTCCTCTATCCCACCGGAGGATAGCATGGACGGAACTCTTCCTTCTTATGAAATACAAACCTGGTCTAGGGTCCATACTCGTAACTGCCCACATGGATTTCCACCATTCTTTACTAATCCTCTTTGATCTTATGATACTCTTTCCCCAACTCAGGGTGATATGCATAATGTTAAGTTTTGCCATTTGATTTATTTGCTTACTTAGTTTGTGGCCTCTCAGTTATGCCATTCTGAGTATGTTATTCTGTTACTTCTTCTTTTGAGGCTAGAAGGGTTGGCCAGTTCATAAGGTTGAGTCCTACGATCTTCACAGGCTCTAAGGTTGAGAAGGATCCTTAAAGGTTCATAGATGAGATAGAAAATATTTTTGGAATGATGCATGCTTCAAACTTTGAGGGTGTGGATTTTGTCATATATCATTTAAAGGATATGGCATATCAGTGGTATGAGGAGTGGGAACAGTTGAGAGAAGATGATGTTGAGCCAGCTATGTTAGATGACTTTTCTAGTACTTTTCTTGATTACTTCTTTCCTCAGGAGTTGAAGAAGGTAAACATTGAGGAGTTATTGAATTTGAAGCAAGGTAGAATGAATGTGAAAGAGTACTCTTTGAAATTTCATCAATGTTTTATTATACTCTAGAGTTGGTATCTTTTATGAGGGATAGAATAAGGAAGTTTACTTTGAATTTGTCTCAGGACTTGGTGTTGGAGTGCAAGGCTGCCTTATTAAACAAAGACATAGATATCTCTAGGTTTATTGTGTATATGCAATAGGTCAAACACGAGAAGAAGAAGCAAACAGATATAGGAGAGAGACAAGGTAAGAAATTTAGGTTTACTGAGAAAGGTGAAGGACATAATATTAGTGGTAGAGATAGTACGTAGTGGTCTAAGAAAAAGTGAGGTAATCTAGTTCTTATTCTACAGCTAGTACTTCATATCCTAAGTTGTCTGGTGATCGTTGCATTAAGAATGACAGTGGGTTTAAGATATAAATTTCTAGTCGCAGACTAGTGGTGCCTAGTCAGCCCCATCATATTCTCCTTGCAGATTTTATGGATAGTTGCACTATGGTTTTTGCGATGAAGGTAGGAATAAGTGTTTCAGATGTAGCCAACCTAGCCAAATTTATAGGAACTGTCCTACAGGCGATGTTGCTAGTAGAGCTACTAAGGTTCCAATTTCTACGCCTTTAGTCCCAACACCGAAGTATGCTACTTCTTATATCGGTACTAGTCAGAATCATCTGTATGCTTTTGCCATCTATTATTAATTTAAGGCATATCCTAATGTTGCTATTGGTATGTTGTAACTCTTCTATCATGACGTGTATTGCTTACATGATGTGGGGTCTACTCATTATTATGTAACCCCTTATGTTGCTATTAATTTAAGTTTTTGTCCTAAATGTATTTATGATACCTTTTTTTTGTCTACCCCAGTGGGAGACTTTGTTATGGCAAGAAAAGTCTATAAGGGTTTGTGGTATCTAGCTATGGTAAGGAGACACTGGTTATCTGATAGAGTTAGATATATTAGACTTTGATGTTATTTTAGGTATGGATTGGCTCCATTGGTGCTATACGTCTCTTGATTGTTGAACCCAAAAGGTCTTTCCAATTCCCTAATGAAATGGTGATTAAGTGGTAAGGGAGTTCCCTACCTAACAAAAGATTTATTTCTTATCTCAAAGATCGAAAGTTGATTTCCAAGGAGTGTCTATACCATTTGGTTTAGGTTAAATATTTTAGTTCTGAGGTTCCCTCTATACAATCTGTCCCCGTGGTTAACGAATTTCCTAAAGTTTTTTCCAATGATCTTCCAGGTATTTCTCTCGATAGGGAAACAAACTTTAGGATTTACCTTCTATTAGATACCCATCCTACCTCTATCCCTCTTTATAGATCGGCTCAGTTTGAGTTGAAAGAATAGAAGAAGCAGTTGAAAGATCTTCTTGAAAAGGTTATTATTCGCCCTAGTGTTTGTCTGTAGTGTGCTCCTGTACTTTTTGTATGTAAGAAGGATATCTCCCTTGAATGTGTATAGAATATCAACAGTTGAATAAGGTGACAGTGAAGAATGAGTATCCCTTTCCTAGGATTGATGACCTATTTGAACAACTCAAGGTGCTAAGAACTTTTCTAAGATTGACCTTTAGTTAGGTTATCATCAATTAAAGATTAGGGAAGTGGATATACCTAATACTATTTTCCGTAACCGATGGTAACTATGAGTTCTTAGTCATGTATTTTGGATTGACTAATGCTCCGACAACATATATGGATCTCATGAATCAGATGTTTGGGTAGTTTTCGGATTTGTTTGTCATTATGTCTAGTGATGATATCTCAATATATTATAAAAGTGAGGAGTATCATGCCAATCACCTCCATACATTGTTGTAGACTCTTAAGGATAAAAGGTTGTTTGCTAAGTTTTTGAAGTGTAAATTTTGGTTGAATGTCGTTACTTTTCTGGGTCATTTTATTTCTAGTGAGGAAATCATGGTGGATCCATAGAAGGTTGAGGTTTTTAAAAAGTGGTTTAGATCTATGACTCCAATCAGATATTCTGAACATTTTGGGTTTAGCTAGGTACTATAGGAGGGTTGTGGAGAGCTTCTCGTCGATCGCTGATCCATTGACTAAGTTGACTAAAAAAAGGTGAAGTTTCTGTGGTATGATGCTTGTTTGGGTAGTTTTGAGAATTTGAAGGATAAGTTGACCTTAGCTTCATTTTTGACCCTACCTTAGGGTACTAATGACTTTATTGTTTATTATGAAGCATCCCATGTAGGACTAGGTTATGTCTTAATACAACATGGTAAGGTTGTGGCGTATGCTTCTAGGCATCTCAAGAGGTATGAGAAAAATTATCCGACTTATGATTTGGAATAGATGGCTGTGGTTTTTTCTTTTATGATTTGGAACCATTACTTGTATGGAGTTTATGTTAATATCTTATCAGACCATAAGAGTTTGCAGTATGTTCACCCAGATAGAGTTAAATCTCAGGCAAAGGATATGGCTTGATTTGTTCAAGGATTATGACTTGAGTCTCCATTATCACCAAGGTAAAGCTAATATGGTTGTTGATGCTCTTAGCAGGTTGAGCGTGGGGAGCTTATCTTATATTAATGAGGAGAAATGAGGTTTGGTGAAGGATATTCACTATTTGGCTAATCTTGGAGTTCATTTTTTAGACTTTTAGGATATTGGTATGATTGTGCAAGAGGTAGTGAAGTCAACTCTTAGTTTTGAGATGAAGAAGAAGCAGGTTTTTGATCCTATCTTGATGCAGATTATGGATGATGAGGGTCAATAGAAGGTCATGACTTTTGAGATTAGTGGTGATGGTATCTTGAGGTACCAAGGTAGATTATGTGTTCCCGAGTTGATGGGCTATGAGAGAGGATCTTGCTCGAGGCTCATTAATCGAGGTACACTATCCATCCTAGTTCAATAAAGATGTATCATGATTTGTAAGAGATCTATTGGTGGAATAACATGAAGAGGGATGTGGCCAATTTTGTGGCATAGTGTATGGTTTGTCAGCAAGTGAAGCTGAAGCATTTGAAGCCTGGTGGTGTATCTCAAGAGATTGAGTTGCCCGTGTAAAAGTTGGTTGAAATTAACATGGACTTTGTTACTAAAATTTCGCTGTCTTGAAGTCAGTTTAATTCAATTTGGGTCATCATGTATTGGATAACCAAGTCTGCTTATTTCTTTTCAGTAAAGACTAATTATTCCACGGAGAGTTATTCTAAGTTTTTCATTCAGGAATGATCTGCGCTTGTTTCTATTAAACCTGATCGAGGCATATAGTTATTATCACTCTTTTGGCAGTTATTTCAAAGAGGCTTGGTAACTAAGTGATAACGCTCAATCTACAGCTCTCGTGGGAGTGTAAAGCGGTCGTTAGCAAATATAGAACCCAACCTGGGTTGGGTGTCGATCCCACAGGGAATAGCTTGGCCAACAAGTAAGCAAAATCACTAAACTTTTGGTGCAAGTCTCGTAAGAAGGGGGGATTGTAATATGTAACCAAAACAATAAAGTAAAAGCTGAAAATAGCAAAGTAAAAAGAGGAAGATTGTCACGTTGGTTGTAGACAATGAGAATTGAGGCGTTGGGGTTATGTCCACCTTTTGAGGTATACGTCTCTATCGGCTATGAGCGTGTAGAGTCTTGACATGCAATTGCTTATAGAGAATTGTAGTCGATGGTAAATCCAAGCGTCTCTCGACCTGAACAAGGACTATTTCACTTTAACTCTCTTGAGCTTAAAGCGTGTCTAACGGTACGAATTCTCCAAGAGGTTAGTCCAGTTACGGCACTAGCTTTTTAATAGGAAAGGGTGTCCTACTACCTTGACATTATCTCTTTTCCAGACAAATAACCTTTCTCTCGAACAAGTTAAATGTTAGTCTGGCGTTATTCTATGCGTCTGCATCCACAAGAATTTGCATTAAGATGAAAAGAATAAGGATATAAGCAATATACGTGTCTCGAACTCACAAACTCACAGCAATAGATAGTATCTCATTCGGCTTCCATAACCCCAACAGAGAAGTTTAGTTACCCATGAGTGCGAAGGAGATCACGATTTGCATTGTTATTGTTGAGTAATGGCGTGTGGATTAGGTGATAGGCGTGTGGCGTGATTCCTTAGCAAGTAACGATTCTCTTGTTGTGGAATTTAAGAATAGAATTAATGGAAAGATTAGAAGAGTTGTAATTGAGAAGTAGAATGTGTCTCTCCACTAAGGGAGGACTTGCCTCTCCACTAAGGAAGGACTTGCCTCTCCACTAAGGGAGGACTTAATTAAAATCTCTAGCATGATAGGGTATTTATAATACTCCTATCCTACTCCTACTATGCTAATGAAATAAATAACCAAATCCTACTAAACTAAGAAAATACTTAACCCATTTGTACTAGGTTAATGTAACATTCTCCTAATCCAAATAAACTAATGAAATACTTAACCCAATTGTACTAGGTTAATGTATCATTGTCCAAATCCAGCTTTGTGTCTGTAAGTCCCCAAAGTCTTCAGAAATGCTGTTTCAGCCCGGGACAGATTTTCCATGCAGCAGTTTTGGTCCAGGTCCCCAGAGTCTTCAGAAATGCTGTTTTAGCCTGGGACAGATTTTCCATGCAGCGGTTTTGGTCCTTAGGCGTGTAAACTCCCTTTCCTTCCTTCGTGAGCTTTCTTTTGCGTCAAGTAAGCCATAAAATGCTGAATTTTGCATCATTTATACCTGAAACTTTCCTAATCATGTTCGTTAGCTCATTTACAGGAAAAAGGACTAAAAGTGCATGAAATATATAGTTTGTTCTCAAAACTAGGCTAAAATATGGGCAAAATATATTGATATAGGCGCGTAAATTCGCCTATCATCAACACCCCACACTTAGAGTTTTATTCGTCCTCGAACAACATATCATGTCCTTCTAAACATCAACTTAGGGTTTTACAACAACAACACAAAACATTTATCAAGAAAAGCACAACAATTATCAACAAAGAGTAGTTTTCTGATCATTAGTAGAAACCATTTAACCTCAAGCATAGACTCGTGATGGTGATCAACTCGCATGCAAACGTTAAGGTACATAGGATCATATACAACTATCCAAAACTCATCAACCATGTGTGTCTCACAATATAGTACCCATAATCACTCACAAATATAGTATATTTTTCAAACATGGGTATCAAAGTGTCCTTGCTCTCACTCTCACAAAGAATTCATATGTAGAAACTAATGACCATAGGCTTGCCTTTAATGTAGTACTCTACTAAATGTCGGAATGTTAAGATTAGGATCAAGTAGGTCTTTTGATGGTTGTAATGTAGGCTAAGGGACGGGTAGGACTATTTTGGCCAGAAATAGTGACTAAGTTCCTAAGCACTTTAATACATCACATTGTATCATTGACACTTTTTTCTTTCAACCTTTCTTTATTTTATTCTTCCACCCCTGTTCTCATCTTTTGTTTTTCAATTTTAAGCACAACTCACTTTTCAGCTTTCTTTTCCTTTTTCTTTTCACAACATACCTCTTATGATAACACTTACTTTTTCATAACACATTCAAGCACCATTACAATTTAAAGCATCATACTCACCCAATTTCCTCTTATGTTGTCACATGACTTTTTCACTTTAAAGCACTTAGGAATTTGGATCAAATTACGGTCTTGAAAAAAAATGGATTAGGCTTACATACAAGGTTGTCAAAGAAATAGGCTAAAGGCTCAAAAGGGTTTGACTAGGATGATTTACATGGGTAGGTAAAATTGAAGGTAAACATGTAGAGGTTTCCAAAGAAATGCCTAAATCATCTCCTAAACTTACACTCCTTATTTTCACTTTGCATACATACCGGGCAAGTTCTAGCATCAGCCACAAACATAGAATATACTATTATCTCACAAACACAAGGCACATGGTCGACTTGATTGGAAGTAATATAGACCCTCGACCCAACAAGTGAAGGAATTGAATCACATAATATCACACAATGAGTCACAACTAGAGCTTAAACGTCTCAATAGTCACAATTTTAACACATACTCTTGTTATAATCTCATGCTGCCTATCAAAATAATTTCATGCTAAGCTAGAAAAAATTTACTCCTAAAAAAACTTAACTTAACTAAAAAAAATCGAAAACACACAAAAAAAGTAAACAAACATAGATGTGAATAGATAAGTATAGCATGCAATACCACCACCCCACACTTAGTCGGGACACTGTCCTCAGTGGAAAATAAATACGAGGAACCTGGTCAGTCGGACTCCTCCTCTATGTCTGGGGTCCTACCCCTTTCATCGGAATCATAATCAGCGTCGTCATCCTCAGAAGTTCCTCATAAGTATCTCACTTAATTCCAAGCGTGAGTCGGGGTATTTGCGGCGAGGAGGGTTGTCCTTGCTCTTTTGGGAAGTGGTAGCCTTTTCTTTGCCTTGTCTTTGTTTGGGTGCCAATGTACCTGAGACTAGAAATAGTGTTAATGGTAGCACAATCTCAATGGTTACAATCTATACACAAGCAGTAGGGGTACCACCCCACACTTAGTTTTGTTAACACAAATCAGTGAAGTGAAAGAGGTTGAGTACTCAGATTTCGTCGACAAACGTTTTAGGATTGTATTCCGACAAGAAAATCAGCAATGCATCACTTACTTGCAGCCATTGGACTACTTTCATGTTAGATATAACAACAGTACTACATAGGGGTACCACATGGAATAGTTATTCTTACAACAATCACAACCTCCTATGTCGGTAGGCACTATAAGTCTTATCCCGATGGCCGGGATAGTCTAACATGTAAGTATCCAAACAACAATCTTAAGCACTATTCATAGCCATAGTAATTCCAAAAATAGTATAACAATGCTATTAAAATCAATTTCAAGTCGGAAATAAGTCAAGATTTTCCTACGTACATGTTCACTCACATGATTTTGTATTAACAATCCAAACACATGAACATCACCAACAATCTTATACGATTTAGCAATTCATAATAGACATAGAAACGTAGTACTTACGAGAAATAAATGAAGAATAAGAGAGTACTTACTTGCTTGAAGCTTGTGGAGATGATTTTGTGAATTGGAAGAGCAAAAGAAGAAAATTTTGAGAGTATTTGGATGGATGTGCGGCGCCTTTGGGTCAATTTTTAGTGTGGTTATATTTGAAGACTAAGTCCCCTTTATATAGGAAGAGAATGGGTCGGGTTATGACCCATTTACAATCGGTTTTGGAGACAAAAATGCTACATATGTGGCGCATAATGCTTGGCATAGTCATGACATATGCAGCGCATTGTCTATAGCATAATGGGACATATGCGCCGCATAGTCTATGGCATTTGTAGACATATGCGCCGCATAGTATATGGCATATGAGATACTGAGACCAAATGCCATAGCATAGGCGGCGCATAGTCAAAAGCATAACTAGGAATAGGCGGCGCATAGTGTATAGCACACTAGATTCCAAGATCTTAGGCTATAGGATAGGTTGTGCATCGTTCGTGGCCTAGTTTTACCAAGGCCTAGCCTTTCTCGATGCCTATTTTGGCGTGAGAAATGCTTAATCCATAGCCTTATGCATCACCATTCCTAACTTACCAACTTTACCATACAATACGTCCAAATCGTCAATTGAAATCAATCTCCTCGTTGAATACTTCTCGCACCTATTTTTGCTCAAAACCAAACAAAAATGATTAGTACGATGGGTTTCCTCCCATCTAGCGCCTTATTTATTGTCGTGGCTCGACGTAGTTACCTCGATTACTCAGACTTCGTCGAGGTAAGTGATGGATCGTTTTCTGAAAGGATTTAGACAACAATGAGGCTTAACTGTGGTCATGAGATCTTTTTCGAGCTGGCTCATACGTTTCTCCGGAGAGTCACCAATTATATCATCAATAGTCCAACCCATAGCTCTCTTGTATCTCCTTAGAGCAGAGATGAGAGCTTCTACGTGTTGTTCACTTAAATCATCTGCTCTTTCCGGAAGTATAGTTCTACTTTCCAAGAACACATACTTTAGATAATTGGGAAGCTCTTGCGATTCTAGCATCGGTGGCTCGTCAAAGGGAGTATTCGCTGTTGGTCGATTCTTGAGTTCACAATCCGGTTTCTTAGAAGTATAAGACTCTATTTCTGTTAGAGCACTCATAAGTTCTTCATAACCTTCATTATCTTCATGCTCAACTTTCAGTGGCACAGCAGACAATGGCTCAACAGTAAGTTGTTTCTCTATAGATAATGCTTTCGTATCCTCATAATGAACATCAGCTACAGATGACTCATTCATATCACTGGGCTGCTTCATTGTTTTGCATATATCAAACTGTACCACTTCGTCAACCACTTGCTTGTCTTTTGCTGAAGTTTCCAGCACCTTACCACTTCTGGTAGTTATGGCCATGCATGACCCATCATTCCTTCGGTTTTGCACAGTATCGCTAGGTAAAGTGCCAACCTTTCTTTGATTAAATGCTGCTGAAAGTTGGCTCAATTGCTGCTCTATTTGCTTGATAGAAGTGGAATGAGAATCAACTAGTTGCTTCATGGAGGACAAATCATCAATCACCTCCTTGACTCCCGCGCTCGTTGCTTCCACTCCTTTCAATAACTTAGCCATCATGTCTTCCATACTCCCAGAATTAGATGTGGTGGTATCACGTCTACCAGGGGGAACGTACAAACCACTCTTTTCATTCTTGTTCTTCCAACTACCTTGGTCTTTGTTTCCAGATTTATCATAATAGTTCCGACCTTGGTTTCCTTGGGCATTCCCACGGAAACCCCTCTGATTGTTCAAGTAGTCGGCCTCCGCTTCAGAATCAGATTCGTCTCTTCCTTTTAGCGCTACACCTTTCACTTTTTTTGTCTTCCCTGATAATAAGTGCTTGGTAAGAAGATCCATCTGCATTTTCATGTGAGCCATGTCTTGGTCACGATCCTCTTGTCTTCTTCTTTGGTCTGCAGACATGCCAATAGATAAAGTGGGGCTTGCTACCTTAGAATCCCTGGTATGCCAAGCTCTACTTTGCTTTGTCATGCGATCTAGCATATTGCTTGCTTGACCAAAGGTGAGGTCCATAAATGATCCACCTGCTGCATTATCAACCACTGGCTTAGTCACCGAATTCAACGCTCTGTATAATATCTCCATCAAGTGGACATTGGTCATATGATGGTTTGGGCATCACATTAGCTTCGTCTTGAACCTCTCCCATGTTTCGTGGAGAGCTTCAGTTGGAAGCTGTCGAAAGTTGCTGATTTCATCTCTCAATTGAGCCCTCTTGGATGGCGGAAAGAATCTTTCTAGGAAAGCGTCTCTCAATTGCCTCCAATTGTAATTGAATCAGGAGTCAGCCCATTCAACCATAGTGTTGCCTCCCCAGACAGAGACAATGGAAATAGATGTAATCGAATAGCATTCTGACCAACACCAGGATTGTCAAAAGACTTGCATGTAGAAATAAAGTTGATGAGATGCATATTCAGATCATCGCCTGCTAGTCCACCAAATAACCCCTTGAGTTGCAATAACTGAATCATGGTGCTAGTGATATTGAACTTTGCTCCAGGTGCTAAGGGCGGAAGAATAATAGCTCCGGTGGCACCAGGTCCATCCAGATCATCCTCATCGTCATCAAACGGTATTTGCATAGCTTGGCGTTCAGGCCTAAACCTAGCTTGACGATCTCTTCTCTGCATGGGTGCCGCCATCTCAGCGGTACGCCGTGGGTTTAGTAGCTCCTCATCGCCCAGGTCCTCATCATCAGGATTTGTTGCCCAACCTGGATTATCAATATTCTGTTGATGCACTTGAGCAGCCATCCTTTCAATTTCACGTTGTACCTCCATTGATTCACTAAATAAACCTAAAAAAACAAAAACAACAACTAAAAGTAAAAGTACGAGAATCTTTGACCAAAGGGTCTAGTAATTATCACGAACTTGATTGACACTCGTATTCCCCGGCAACGGCGCCAATTTTTGATAACGCTCAATCTACAGCTCTCGTGGGAGTGTAAAGCGGTCGTTAGAAAATATAGAACCCAACCTGGGTTGGGTGTCAATCCCACAGGGAATAGCTTGGCCAACAAGTAAGCAAAATCACTAAACTTTTGGTGCAAGTCTCGTAAGAAGGGGGGATTGTAATATGTAACCAAAACAATAAAGTAAAAGCTGAAAATAGCAAAGTAAAAAGAGGAAGATTGTCACGTTGGTTGTAGACAATGAGAATTGAGGCGTTGGGGTTATGTCCACCTTTTGAGGTATACGTCTCTATCGGCTATGAGCGTGTAGAGTCTTGACATGCAATTGCTTATAGAGAATTGTAGTCGATGGTAAATCCAAGCGTCTCTCGACCTGAACAAGGACTATTTCACTTTAACTCTCTTGAGCTTAAAGCGTGTCTAATGGTACGAATTCTCCAAGAGGTTAGTCCAGTTACGGCACTAGCTTTTTAATAGGAAAGGGTGTCCTACTACCTTGACATTATCTCTTTTCCAGACAAATAACCTTTCTCTCGAACAAGTTAAATATTAGTCTGGCGTTATTCTATGCGTCTGCAGCCACAAGAATTTGCATTAAGATGAAGAGAATAATGATATAAGCAATATACGTGTCTCGAACTCACAAACTCACAGCAATAGATAGTATCTCATTCGGCTTCCATAACCCCAACAGAGAAGTTTAGTTACCCATGAGTGCGAAGGAGATCACGATTTGCATTGTTATTGTTGAGTAATGGCGTGTGGATTAGGTGATAGGCGTGTGGCGTGATTCCTTAGCAAGTAACGATTTTCTTGTTGTGGAATTTAAGAATAGAATTAATGGAAAGATTAGAAGAGTTGTAATTGAGAAGTAGAATGTGTCTCTCCACTAAGGGAGGACTTGCCTCTCCACTAAGGGAGGACTTGCCTCTCCACTAAGGGAGGACTTAATTAAAATCTCTAGCATGATAGGATATTTATAATACTCCTATCCTACTCCTACTATGCTAATGAAATAAATAACCAAATCCTACTAAACTAAGAAAATACTTAACCCATTTGTACTAGGTTAATGTAACATTCTCCTAATCCAAATAAACTAATGAAATACATAACCCAATTGTACTAGGTTAATGTATCATTGTCCAAATCCAACGTTGTGTCTGTAAGTCCCCAAAGTCTTCAGAAATGTTGTTTCAGCCCGGGACAGATTTTCCATGCAGCAGTTTTGGTCCAGGTCCCCAGAGTCTTCAGAAATGCTGTTTTAGCCTGGGACAGATTTTCCATGCAGCAGTTTTGGTCCTTAGGCGTTTAACTCCCTTTCCTTCCTTCGTGAGCTTTCTTTTGCGTCAAGTAAGCCATAAAATGCTGAATTTTGCATCATTTATACCTGAAACTTTCCTAATCATGTTCGTTAGCTCATTTATAGGAAAAAGGACTAAAAGTGCATGAAATATATAGTTTGTTCTCAAAACTAGGCTAAAATATGGGCAAAATATATTGATATAGGCGCGTAAATTCGCCTATCATCACTAAGGTAAACCTTAGCACCTCTTTTTACCCTCAGACGAATAGACAATCTAAGAGCACTATTAAGACATTAGAAGATATGATAGGGTCTTGTGTGATTAACTTTGGTGGTAGTTGGGTCGATAATTTGCCTCTCATAGAGTTTGCGTATAGTAACAACTATCATTCTAGTATTCAGATAACTCGGTTTAAGGATGTCGTTTGAAGTTGGTGATACTAGATTATGTGGACCTAACTTAGTTCATCAGGCCATGGAAAAGGTGAAGGTAATTAGGGATAAGATTAAAACCTCCCAAAGTCTCCAAAAGTCCTATGCGAATATGAGGCATAGGGAGTTAGAGTTTGATGTTTGCGATTGGGTGTTCTTGAAGGTGTCTCCCATGAACGGTGTGATGAGATTTAGAAAGAAGAGGAAGCTCAGCCCCCATTATGTTGGACACACTTAATTTTGAAGGGAATTGGCAATGTGGCTTATGAGTTTGAGTTGCCTTCGAGTTTGGGTTCTACTTACTCAATTTTCCATGTTTTGATGTTGAGAAAGTGTGTGGATAATCCTTCCTTTGTTTTTCCTTTGGAGAGTGTTGGTGTTTCATATTCCTATCTTATGAGCAAGTACAAATTGATATTTTAGATTGGCAAGTCCGTTATTTGAGGACTAAGGATCTGGCTTCGGTGAAGGTTCTATGGGGGAATCGTAAGGTTGAAAAAGCTACTTGGGAAGCTGAAGAGGACATGAAGTCTAAATATACACTTTTTTTTCCCATTTTGGATAATCATGCTTGAGGTATGTGTATTTGTTAAATAAAATTATGGTTACATTTCTATGCTAAATCATGCTAATGGATGCCTTGACTCATCATTTGGGGATGAATGATCCTAGGGGGGAGGGAGAGAATGTAACACCCCAGATCTGGACCTTTAAGAATTCCTTGATTTTAAGCTTACTGCCCAACCTATGACTCACCTTACGAGATGTAAGGTGTCATTATGGGTAGTAGGGCCTGAAATCATAGGGTGACCAGTAGGGGTTTCCCTTGTCACTACCTTGGTGACTACTTGCACCAAACGAGTCGCCAAGACTCTTCACAAGTGGTAGTGTGCCTTCCATAGCCAAACTAGTGTAGTGTCCAAATGTCTCTATCCTAACTATGAATGGATCTTATTGGTCGTAAGGTTCAACTATGAGTCAAAGCGCGTAACTCATAGGGTCAATAGTAAGATAATCTATGACACTACCCAGACTAGGAGTCGTGGTAACAACTTGTAAGGAGTCTTCACGAGTCATATGATGACCCAGGATGCTTGGGTGTCCTTTTCTGCACCGTTAAGTGGGGACATTCTTTTCATTTACCTTTTTCCCCAAATAAGACCCACTACCAACCATTAAGCACCTTGGGGGCCACTATAGAGATATAGAACCTAGGATCTTGGATTCTTGTTGTCTTATTTTTGAGATATAAAGCCTAAGATCTTGGATTCTTCTTATTTATTTTATTCTCGTCTTTTAGATCATGCCTCTAAGAATATATGTTACTTATGCAAACTCTTTTGTCTCTTTTAAGGAGAATGTGGATGGAGCTTATCAAACTTTTAAGGTCCATACCCGATCAAGGGTCACTGCATCTAATTGTCCTAGTGATATTCCACCTATACCCACTAATCCTACTCTTGAGGGTGACACTCATACTCATTCACCTCGAGGGGTGATTACAAATACTGCATTTTATCATTCCATAACCCCGTTGACTCACTTAGTGACATCTAAATCATAATATTCAGGCTTTGTTGGTGCTGCTATTGGTTTATTTGAGTCCATTAGAGTTGGCCAATTCCTGAGGTTGCATCCTATGATATTTATGGGTGTGAAGGTTAAGGAGGATCCTTAAAGCTTTATTAATGAGATGGAAAAGATCTTATGGGTTATGCATATTTCAGAGATTGAGGGTGTTAAGTTTGCTGCCTACCAATTAAATGATATGAAATACAAATGGTACGAGGAATAGAAGCAGTCGAGAGATAAAGATGCTAGTTCAGTCGTATAGGATAATTTTCTAGTGCTTTTCAGGACCATTTCTTTCCTCAAGAATTAAGGAAAGTTGAAGCTAAGGAATTTGTTAACTTGAAGCAAGGAAAGATGACAGTCAAGGAGTATGCCTTGAAATTCCATCAAGGTTCTCGATATGTTCCTAAATTGGTATCTAATATGAGGGAGTGAATGAGAAATTTTGCTTTGGGGTTGTCTCATGAGTTTATCCTTAAGAGTAAGGCTATTTGATTGATCAAGGAAATGGATATGTCAAAATTGTTTTAGTATATGCAATAGGCCAAAGAAGAGAAGAAGAAATCGACTGAGAATGGTTAGAGGCAGAGTAAGAAGTCTTGATTTTAGAGCAGAGTAGGGGAGTGGCCTAAGAGTAAGAGTTGGGAGAGTCTTAAATCCTAATCAATGGCTAGTAATCCCTACTCGAAGCCATAGAAGACAGACATTTTTAGGGTGGTGATGCTTCTAGGGCACAATTTACCTATTTCTAGCCAGTAGGGCGAGTCTGCACCATCCTACCTTTCTTGTAGATTCTACGGTCAGCATCATCTTGGTCAGTGTGAGAAGGGGAGGTACCAATGTTTTATATGTTTCCAGCTTGGTCATATATAGCGGGATTGTCCCTCTACAGTTGCTTTTGGGAAAAATATGGTTCCTATTGCCTTTTCATCATTTCCTGCACTACAGGGTACCACCTCTAGCTCCGGCACTGGCCAAAATTATCTTTATGCTCTCACTACTTATCAGGAATCTGAGGTGTCTCTAGGTGTTTTACTGGTATATTGAAACTCTTTCTCATGATGTGTGCTATTTATTTGATCTAGGATCCTCTCTCTTAGGTGATCCCATTTATGGTGGTGTATTTTGGTTTTGGTCCAGAGTGTCTATCGAACCCTTTTTCTTTTTCTATACTACTAGAAGACTCTGTGGTTGTCATAAGTCTATAGGGTATGTGTGGTAGCAGTTGGTAGTAGAGAAAATATGGTGGACTTGATAGAGTTAGACATGGTTTATTTTGATGTTATTTTGGGAATGGACTGGTTGCACTTATGCTATGCAATCATGGACTGTCGGACCCATAAGGTTATGTTTAATTTCCCTAATGAGCTAATTTTTAAGTGGGAGGGTAGTTCCTTAGTTTGTAAGGGAAGCTTTATATAATATCTTAGAGCACGAAGAGTAATCTCTAAGGGGTATATCTACCATCTAGTATGAGTTAAAGATTCGAACTTGGAAGGTCCTTCTTTGCATTCAGTTCCTATGGTAAATGAGTTTCTCATGGTCTTTCCTGATGAACCTCTCGATATCCCTCCTGATAGGGTGATCGATTTTGGTATTGAACTTGTTCTGAACACTCATCCGATTTATATTCCGCCATATAAGATGGCGCTAGTTAACTTAAAGGAGCTTAAGGAGCAACTAAAGTATCTTTTAGACAAGGGTTTCATCTTTAATAGTGTTTCCCCATAGGGTACACCAGTATTATTCATGAAAAAAAGAATGGTTCACTTGGATATATATTGATTACTGTCAGTTGAATCAGGTGATGGTGTATCCCCTTTCGAGAGTTGATGATCTCTTCGATCAGCTTTAGGGTAAGAAATTCTTTTTAAAGATCAATCTTCGATTTGGGTATCATCAGTTAAATATTAGGGATGTGGATATCCCTAAGATGTCTTTTCAAACCCAGTATGGGCATTTTGAGTTTTTGGTCATGTCTTTTGGGTTAACCAATTCCCCAGCGGCATTTATGGATTTGATTAATAGGGTCTTACATCATTTTCTCAATTTGTTCATTATTGTATTCATTGATGACTTCTTGGTGTACTCTAAGAGTAAGGTGGATTATGAAAATCACCTCCGTTTTGTGTCGCAAACCTTGAAAGATCAACAATTGTATGCTAAGTTCTCAAAATATGAGTTCTGGTTGAATCCCTTAATTTTTTTGGGTCATGTGGTGTCTAGCAAGGGGATTATGGTGGATCTCAAAAGGTTGTTTTGGTTAAGAAGTGGCCTAGACCCAAGATTCCAATCGATATTCGGAGCTTTTTGGGTTTAGCTGAGTATTATAGAAGGTTTGCGAAGAGTTTTTTCTATTGCTGCTACATTGAAAAAATTAACTCAGAAAAAAGTGAAGTTCTTCTGGTCTGATTCTTGTGAAAGTATTTTTGAGAAGCTAAAAGATAAGTTGACTTCATCACTAGTCTTGACTCTACCTGAGGGTACCGAGGAATTTATGGCTTTATGTGATGTGTCTCGGATTGGTTTGGGCTGTGTGTTGATACAACATGGTAGGGTAGTTGCCAATGCCTCTACATAGTTGAAGGATCATGAGAGGAACTATCTGACTTATGATTTGGGGTTGTTAGTTGTGGTGTTCAGGTTGAATATATAGCTCCACTATTCATAAGAGACTATAGTATGTGTTTACTTAGAAAGTGCTTAATCTATGGCAAAGAAGGTAGGTTGAGTTGCTGAAGGACTATGATATAAGTCTTCACTACCATCAAGATAAAACTAACATAGTTGCTAATGCTATTAGCAGGTTGTCCATGGGTATATTGTTACATGTGGATAAGGATAAGTAGGAATTAGTAAAGAATATTCACCATTTGGATAAACTTGGAGGTCATCTCTTGGTCTCTGAGTATAATGGTGTGATAATGTATTAGGTGGCACAGTTATCTCTTGGTTTAAAAATAAAGGAGAAACACATATTAGATCCTCTTTTGATGAAGATCAAGGATGATGTGGGTAATCAAATGGTGATGGCCTTTGAGATTAGTGGTGATGATATCTTAAGGTACCAAGGAAGGTTTTGTATTCTAGATGTGGATGGATTGTGAGGCTGGATTTTGGCCGAGGCTCATGATCACAGTATATGGTTCATCTCGTTTTGACAAAGATGTACCATAATCTCAAGGAGATATATTATTGCAATAATATGAAATGGGATATTTTCAAATTTGTGGCCAAGTGTATATAGTATGTCAGCAACTAAAGAAAGAGCACCTGATGCCCGATGGACTACTCTATGAGATTGAATTGCCGTTATGGAAATGGGAGATTATTTATATGGATTCATTACCAGACTTCTGAGGCCATTGAATTAGTGTGACTCCATTTGGGTTATCATGGATAGGATGACTAAGTCTGTTCACTTATTGCCTATAAGGATTACTTATCCTTCAAAGGATTATGCTAGGTTGTACCTTCAGGAAATTATAAAGTTGCATGTTGTGCCTGTCTCAATTATTTTAGATCGTGTCACTCAATTTTCATCATATTTTTGGCACTCTTTCTAAAATGGTCTGGGAATAAAGTAAGTCTTAGTACAACTTTTTACCCACAGTTGGATGGGCAAGCTGAAAGGACTATTCAAACTTTGGACGATATATTACGAGCCTGTGTAATTGATTATGATGGTAATTGGTTGACCATTTGCATTTGATTGAGTTTTCGTATAACAATAATTACCATTCTAGCATTGGTATGGTGCCATTTAAGGTATTGTATGTTAGGAGGTGAAGGTCTCCAATTAGGTGGTTCGATGTTGGATAAGTGGAAATGTTTGGCCCAAATATAGTTCACCAAGCTATGAAAAAGGTAAAGGTGATCCGAGATAGGCTTAAGACCGTCCATAGTCACCAAAAGTCCTATGCAGATGTGAGGTAAAGGGATTTGGAGTTTGAGGTTGGAGATTGGGTCTTCTTAAAAGTATCTCCCATGAAGGGAGTAGTGCGACTTGGGAAGAAGAGGAAGCTTAGTCCCAGTATGTTGATCTGTATCTGCTTTTGAGAAAGGTTGGTAATATTGCATATGATTTGGACCATTCCCAAGCATGAGTTCCATTAATTTGGTATTCCATGTATCCATGTTACAAAAATGTGTTGGTGATCTTTCATTGATTGTCCCTTTGGAGGGCATTGGCATATCAAATTCCTTGTCTATGAAGAGGTCCCGGTGAGGATCTTAGATCAATAAGTTCATTGGTTACAAACAAAAGACGTGGCTTTGGTGAAGGTTCTATGGAGAAACCAAATGTTCGAGGTAGCTACTTGGGAGGACGAGGAGGACATAAAGTCCAAGTATCCACTCCTATTCCTAATTTTAGAAAATTGTACTTGAGGTATTTGATGTTCTTGACATCTTCATTTTATGTCTTTGATTGATGTAATATTGAGAATCTCTTGGTTATTGTTTTCTATCTTAAAGGTAAGAGTAAATATGTTTGGAGTTTAATCTTTCTTGTAGTGCCTTATCCCAATAATTTGGGGACGAATGATCCTAAGGGAGAAGACTGAAACACCCCACACTTTGGACCTTGCAAAACTTTCCAAGTCTTGAACATTCTGTGCATCATATGACTTGCACCATACCACTCGTATAGTTTTGATACAGGTCAAGGACCCTAGTCATACGTTTGTCAGTGTCATATTGGCCAAGTTCTGTTCTGGATACGAAAAGGTATCATATGACTCATATGATTTTGATATGAGTAGTAAGGTCTAAACCGTATATTATTTAGTGTCTAGACTTGACATTCTTCTTAGGGTATGATTTAGATGGGTACTAAGTATGGTAAGGTATGACTCATGCTAAGGTTTCGTATGATAGATAAATTGCTGTGTCCAACATTCTGATCAATATATGAGGAAAGGTTACCACTCATATGATGTGGGTATGAGTGGAGAGGACAAACTGTATCCTCCTGTGAGTCTTTTACAATTTTTAAGCTGAGGTATTTTAGACATTTCCCACCAAATCCCATTAAACGCAATGTCTTATAACACTATTTGGTCTCTCATGCCTCACTTGGAAGTATCAAAGCACTCTCAAAATCCTATGTAAACTCTCTCTTGAATATTGGGCTAGGGTTTCTACAAGGTATTCATCGAGAGTCTCAAAAGCCAAGTTCTTTCGTGAATATTCATGAATAAGGCATGTGACTTTTCCTTTATTGTTAATTCATAAAAATTACGTGTTTTAAGCATTTTATTGAATCATAAATGATATTTTTGTAACCTATGGTTGGGGGTTAGAATGTGTTATGTTGAGTATTGTTTTCTCACGATTTCACTTGTATTTATACATGTTTTTGGGAATAGTCTTGCACATGTGGGTGTATGAAAATTGCGGTTTAATTATGGGGTCATGGTTAACCCTAACTTGAGGGTTTTTAACATGAATAATATTTTGATAATGGTATGCCCTCAATCTATTTATGAAAATGCATAGAAGAAGAATTTTGTCATATAATAAATTAGGTTTATAGATGATGCTTGATATAAGAATGTTAATGAAGGATAAATGATTTTATAAAGGACTTGATGACCATAAATTGAATTGAAGTGTGTTTTAAACTAAGGCATTGGCCTACTAATGTAAAGGATTAGTAAATAGTTTTATGAAAGGCCTATTAGTCATAAGTTGAATTGAATTATAATCTTGGTGGTTCAAATGGATAAATGGGTTTGAGTCCCTAAATTTTGAATTTAATTAATGGCTTGTATAGACAATGGGTTCGAGTCCCAAAGTTGAATGATAATGGTTATGACATGTTGTATGCTTGCAAGAGGGGTTGGTATGACGATACCAACGTTATTTCTTTGGTAAGTAATTGGACTAATATTTGTATGCATATGTAAAGAATGTTTTAAATTAGGATTTAAAGTGGGACGTGAAGTTGGGCTGTGAAATTGGAGTTTGAATGACTAACACTAGAAACCACACTAGCCAGTATGAGTATCTATATGACCAAGAGGTTTGAGTCCCTCGAATGGATATATGAATTAGAGGTTTGAGTCCCCCATATTGTATACGTTGGTGCTATGTAATCTTTATTATGTTGGGAGGTTTGAGTCCCCTATAATGGTATATATGGATATGGATATTCTCTAGTTCATACAGCTACACAGAGGCCTTCTAGCTAGGGGAGAGCTGGGACCATATAGCCTGCAGATGCCTTTTACTGTGACTGTTATGCTACACAACCTAGGTCAATGTTTTAAAAGTTCATACTAAGCCTTTTTCCGTATCTTGACACTATATATATGTATACATGTGATTACATATGGTGATTTGACTTGGTCTTCAATGATGGCATTATTTATTCCTCTTTTTTTAAGTTACGTACTAGAATTCCAACCACTAAACGTCTCCAGACATTGTATCCCCATCTGAATTAGGGACTAGATCTTCTTCTTCTTTTCATGCTCAGTGACTAGGGTTTGAGTGGCTCATGAATTAAAATTGAAGTGGTGAGATTCCATAGTTTGAAAGGCATTTATTTCATGGTATTTTTACTCTATGTTATAGATTTTGATATACTTGGAATTTTGCTATTGTGGAGGGAATATCCCGTTGGCTTATTGACTTTGGATTGTTGAGGCTTTGTGGATTACTATAGACTTAGATGTGGTGATTTAGTGCATTGTGGTGATGAATGGATAAGATATTTCATAAGATATTATTACTCTTATTTTGCATATCTTGTTATATTGTGGGAATTTATTCGACCTTGTTGTTGATATGTTGGATATGTTAGGTAGAGGGGGCAATCTCCGATCCACATGGGAGTTGAGATACCCATCGCAACTAGGCCCTGGTTTAGTTCGTGACACTTAACCCTTGGCTATTCCTACTAATTGTTTAAATTGTTACTTTATCGCATTGTCTAGTTTATGGTTACTTATAACTAGAAACTCTTGTGGTTACGTAGCACTTCATTAATATTATTAGTGATCTAAGCTTTGATAGTTACTTAAAAAGTCCCTGCTGGATCAATACTCAACTTTATATAATGCCATTATATTACTTGGTATGATCATATACACTTGCATGTGTGCTTAGGTGCAATAGTTGGATTCATCTCCACTGTATTTCTTGTCATGATGTGGTTCTTTTCTAACTAGAGTTAGAGAGTTAGAGATAGGTGGTCTTTTCTGTGATTGATTCTTGAGTTGGAAAATCAAAAATTCTTTATGTTGATTCATTGGTTCATTTTTTGATAGTGGTTTTGACCTTGACATTGGTGTCGAGATTGATATTTTTATTCCTTGGTAAGATGATGCGTTATTTGCTTGGTCAATGATTGTCCTACTTGGTTGGATTCAGGAGATCCCCATTTCAGAGTTTGCTCGGGCTAATAAGATTTGGTGGAGTACTTCTCCTTGATGATATTTCCCTATGAATACTTTTTGTCAAGATGGAGTATTAGATTGGTTAGTTTTTGACTAATGTTGTATTTCTCTTAGTTGCTAAAGTTTTTGCTATTACAAGCATGAGTTGTAGCCTTGGGGATTTCCTGAGCACGTTTTGATAGTTCATGACCTATAGCAGATATGGAGTTGATTTGTTGTGTTTTTAGTGAGTGATTTATCTTGTATGACAATTTTGTTGTCCATCTATGTGTCGATTTTAATTCGGCATGATTAAGTACAAATGTGTCTGATTTGGGAAGTATAGTTGATATGTGTATTTAACTTTAGTTTGGATTTGTTGGCTTAATTTTGGAATTGACACCTTGGAATGGAAATTTGGAAATTATGATAGATTTATAATATGAATGCCTACCTATCTTCAGGTTTGGTTTAGGTATTTGAGATCGAGTGAATCAACCTTCGTGTTGATAATTCATCTTGAAGTTATAGTGCTTCAGTTCATCCTTCATTTTAGATTTGTCTCAATTCGAGTTTCATTTATAGTCTGGTTGAGCGTACTCCGTGGTTATCTACATGGTCTTCCTATGTTTGGATGGATTATGGTTGTTAGGTGTTCAAATAATAGTCCATAGCCATTTCATTTATTCCTTCAGGTTTGATCTCAGATTTTCAGTTCTCATAGAGATTTTGGATGATCTACTCAGCTGGATTAGTAAGCTTAAGTTGGATTCATCTAGGTTTTATTCTCGATTGATAGGACATCCTAGAGTGGATCATTTAGTGATAAGTAGTTATGCTTTAGACTTTTGGATTTCAGTTCCAATTATCATCCAGACTAGTTATAGCATTGGCATAGATTGCCTTTCTTGGTTATCTTCATTTCTGTGACCAGTTAGCACCTTAAGGGCTTATTCTCATAATTTTCATTTGGATTATTAGTGCATTACTTTTAGTTTCTGAAGCTGTCGGTGATAAGATTGGACGAACGTACTTGGATGACTTTCTACTTGGTTTAGAGCGTTAGCAGGCTTGGAAAGTCAAAATAAGGTTATATTTGAATTTGGAGTTGGATGTATGACTCCTGAAATAACTTTCCCTTAGATAAGATCAATTTGTTTTATTATTAGTGTGGTATCAGTGTGTCACAGTTCAAATATGTATGAATCATCCTTTCTCGGTTCAGTTATGGACCAGTTGGTGGCCGAGGTTGAGTTTTGGTTGTTTAAGAGTAAAGTGAGGTAGAGGGTTGAAAAAGGGATACCTATGGAAAAATCCCTTGGAAGCATTATCTATCCTTCGACGTTATCAAGAAAGTCATGCTCAAAGCTTATGGGCCCAGTACCTCATCCTTTCAAGCTTTTGAAATATTTTGATCCATTGTGTTTTGCAGATGAAAGTCCTTTTAGTAGTAGATATTCTAATGACCCTTCAGGTTATTTTCTCGATTGGCGTGTATTTTTTGAATTTGGAGCATTCCTACAACAACTATATGTCATTTATGAATTACCAAAACTATCAGTTTGGTGATCGGATAGATCATTTGGATTTAAGCTTCATTTCCCTATTCTGGAGCTTTCGCTATTTAAGATTTGGTTTCGAACAAAAACTCCTAGTATATTGCCTCGGATGGAAATTCCGACAGTGCCATCAGCTTTGGAACATCAATTTTAGGCTAGGCGGACCTTTGGTACAGGTTTCGACGCTTCTAAACTTGATTTGGGCTATTGAACGAATTATATGAAAAACGAAACTATAGGTGTAGGTCCCACTTTTTTCCAAAAATATCTCTAATGAATGTTTGGATAATTCCATTGGATGCAGAATATGGTTTACACTTAAATTTCACTATCATATCATGTTCATCTGGTTCTGGATGAGCTCCGAGAGTCAAAAACAAATTTTTGACTTTGCAGGTGCTGATGTGTTTGCGATCGCGAGCAAAAGATTGTGATAGCGATATTTCTAGCCTCTGATCAGGTTGTGATAGCGACCATCTCTGAGTATAAAATCCCAAGTTCATATTTTTGACATTTTGGGAGTTAGGAATGACCTATTTTGATAATTTTTGATGCGTTATTCTCGTATATTTTTTTTCTTCCTGTTTAAAACTCTATTTCCCCCATTTCCCTAGAACTTCTATTTTTTTTTTGTGATTTTCACCCAAGTTGAGCATCAAAAATCCTATTTTTACCATTTTTGGAGCTTGGGAGCTCGAATTTGGGAAACTCAAATGTAATTTCCGAGATTTCTTTCATGAGTAAGTTTATAATCTTATAATTATCATTTTTCTCGATTTCACCTACAAAAAAACTTCAAATTCTTTATTTCAAAATGTGTTTTGGGGGTTTTAGTCGATAACATTTTAAAGTGGTATTTTCTTTGATTTGAACCTCATCTTTAACTTGTTTTTACTTGGGTTTTAGATGTAGACTCCTACAAGTATGAGGAACGTATTTCAAAACTAAAATTATAATTTTTTCCCTAAAATTTTCAAACCCATTTTTGAAGTCCATTTTTAAACCCATATTAAATAAAGAAATATTGGTCTCATTTTATTCCTAATGATTCTTAGATTATGATTTTGATAGCGTATTGGCACTTTGGGATTGTGGAGTAAAGATGGATGTTTGGCGAATGATTTAAGGATTTATGACTTGACTTTGAGGTAGGCCTCAGTCTACTCTTCTTGACAAGATAATGTGGTTTCTGTATTGCATGTGAATGTGAATGTTAATATTGATTATGGGTAGAGCACTATGACTTCGTCTTGATTATTGAGGTTTGGAAATTAGATGGGTGAATTTGATCCATAAGGTTAAGTGCTTATTACACCTTTAGGATCCTACTGGTTTCTTTTTAGATTAAACTAATTCGTAAATTGATTGTGCTATTATGATAGAATTAGGACGTAGCTTAAGTATTGGATGCATGGTTAGTATTGTTAACCTTATTTGGGCTATTTTAGAGATCTTGAAACCGTAATTTAGGTGGAGTTGACTTTCTTGCTCATGTTCTAGGTGGAATTCCTATCTTAGGATTGCTTATGATTTATGTACTATCTAAAAGTCAATATAAATACCTTAGTCTAGTCTGAGGTAGAAATTGCGTAAATATGGAATTCGAGGATTAGAACAGGGTCCTTTTGGCCCACCTTAGGCCAAGGCTAGTGTTAGCTCTTCTGGACTTATTTATGGAAGTTTGGCGTAGTTGATACTATTGAACCTTTAGTATAAAGTTACTTCGTAACTTGGTAATTGATAATAGTTTTCCTAGATTATAGTTATAAGCTTGTAGCTGTTAAATGGCTTTCAGATTTGATATATGATATGGTCTGTCGACATGCTTAATGATATAGGAATAGACATAGTTACGATATATGGCCTATAGATATGAGATGCCTCATAGATATTATTTATGGCCTATAGATATGAAATACCTTATTGATATATTATGCTACCTAGATTTGAGATGCTTTGTTGGTATATTAAGCCTCCTAGATGTGAGATACCTTATTGATATATTATACCACCTAGACGTGAGATGTTTTATTAATATATTATGCCACCTAGATGTGAGATGTGTTATTGATATATTATGCCACCTAGATATGAGATTCCTTATTAGTATATCATACTTCTTAAATATGTGGTTGTAGTTTATGGATATATTATTGCCTATGATTTCATTGTTTGTATACTGGTGCACACATGCATAGATTTAGTTCATTCATGATATTTAATTATGATAAATGATATGATTCCAACTAAAATATGACTTCAGTACTGTTTTTTCAAAATAGGGGTTAAACCCACCTTTCACCTTAAAAATGAATTTCCTTATATCTACAAATGCCTGTATTAATAAATAACTTTTGTATAAAGATATTGAAAATGATGTTTTAATGATTTGACCACAACAGATTCTGGTCTATGATTTTATAATATTATTTACTCCGGTAGTGAGAGATTTTGATGATTTTTATACTTTTAAAATAATTTAGCCTCAAAATCTACCCCAAGAAATGAATTTATGGATTTACACTCTTTTATCCATGGCTTAAGTTTGTACACCTATTATATATCCATATAAATATCTCTGCAGTATAGGATGAAGGAGGATGATTTATTAATGATATAAATTTTGAGTAAAACCCGATGATAGATTATAGTGTTGATGTTATATATATGTGTGTTGATGACTAGGATGATATGCTTATATATCCAACAAGAAAGGATGATGATTATGATGACATACTTATATACCCGACAAGGATGGAGGATGATTATGATAATATGCTTCTATAACCGGCAATAGCCGAGGAAGATTATGATGGTGTGCTTATATGCCCGAGAAGGCAAGAGTATAATTATGATATTGATGATGTATGCTCGAGAAGTACAATAGATTATAATGATGATGATGGTTATGATGATGATTATGATATTGATTATACTTACTGATTAGAGTCCAGATATATATTATGATACTTGCTTCATTTATTTTATCATGGATTCTATTGAATTCATCGTTGAATGCGCATTGCTTATCACCATTATGCGCCTATATCTATTAGCCTTATGGGGGTTGCATAGGCATGGTTGTTGAGTATGGCTTGTGCTGTGTTGTATGTTGATTGAACCTTCTAAGCATGGGGCAATGGGTGTTCATGAAAGGCTCGTTTACGTATTGGTTATCCGGACTATCGGGTTACTCACATTGTCATTGCTACTGTTATAATCATGGTTATGATCATTTTTATGGATAGTTTATGATATATTGATTAATGATTCAAGATCGATATTCGAGGAATGTTTCTGGCTTTTCAATTTTATGATTATATTATTCATGATTATTTCATGATTAGACATTTTGATTGGAATCCCTGAGTATGCTAGCATTAGTCCCTGCTATGAATATGAGGTCTTACGATGCTATCCTGAAGATTTAATTTGTACCTTGAACTGACCTTGTTTATACATATGTGTATATCTATTTATATCTAGCCATGGCATTACCGTATATCCCTCCGTTCCTTTATTTATTCAGATTGTTTATTCATTCCTTGGCCTTATATACTGTTATATATTCTTCTTTTTCCCTTTATTTACGTATTGGCTGGTGATATATGGTGCAGTGTTGAGATTTTTTAGTATAGATGGAATAAGATATTTCATCCTTAATATTTTCTTAGCCTTATTATGTTAGTTCCTTCGACATGAATATATTAATTTATCTTTATTATCTCATTGGATTTATTATGCAGTTGCTGAACATTTGGGTTTAGACTCTATTTTTGTTTATATGTTGTATATAGCTGCATTATCTTTGGAGCTCAATCGGCAGTTTCCTACTGACTACCACGTGTTTGCTACTCATACTACACTTCTGTAGCCTGTAGATCATAGTATGGGTTATCGCTAGTGTTGTGTGTGTAGTGCAGAGCAGCCATGGTTTGAAGATATAGAGTGAGCTCCTGATGTTCATAGTATTACTTTCCTCCCTCTTATGTACTATACTAGTGTCTATGTTGTACTTAGAGATAGGTGTATCTTCATATTCATTTAGGATCTCATTTGTATCCTTCTTATGTTAGAGCCTCTTGTACTGATACCACCAGGGTTTGACACTATGTTATGTAATTGATCTTTTACTATATTTATTCCACATTCTGTCTTTCATTCTTGTGGTAATCCGTTACATACGGTTTCAGACTACGGGTTTGGCTTGCCTACAGGTAGGTTATAGTAGGCGCCATCATGGCCCGAAAAATTGGGTTTGAAAATTAAAGAGGTAAAATTGTAATTTTATATGAGAAATATTTCCCGATGCTCGTAGGAGTCTACATAAACTTTACTGGTAAACCCCAAAAACCCATTTTGAAATAAATAATTTGAAGTTGTTTTGAAGATAAAATCGAGGGAAAAATGATCATTATAAATTAGAAAACTTACCTATGGAAGAAATCTCAAAAATTCCTTTGGAAATTTCTAAATCCGAGATCCCAAGCTCCAAAAAATGGTGAAAATACAATTTTTAATTCTCAACATTGGTGAAAATCATGAAAAGTAAAATAGAAGTTCTTGGGAAATAGAGTTGTAAACTGATTGACAAGGATTATATGAGGAAAACGCATTGAAAATCATTAAAATAGGAAATTCTTAGCTCTCAAAATGTCAAAAATACAAACTTGGGCTTTATACCCATCGGTGGTTGCGATCGCAAACTTTTTGTCGCTATAGCGACCAGATTAGAGGATAGAAATATCCCTATCGCGATCTTTTGCTAGCGATTGTGAACACATCAGTTTCAGCAAAGTCAAAAACTTGTTTTGACAAACACATCCAATACCTTATGAACATGATCGACTAGTGAAATTTGATTGTAAAACACATTTCGAATCCAATGGAATCATCAAAACTTTCATCGGAGATAGTTTTGGAAAAAATTGGGGCCTACACCTAGATTTTCATTATTCATATAATTCGCTCAATAGCCTAAAAAACTACGGAAACCTCGGGACCTGAACCAATGCTCCCCCAGCCTAAAATTGATGTTTTGGAGCAGATGGAGTTCTTGAAATTTCCATATAAGTTCATCTACTATATGTTTTGGTCCGAGACTATATCATAAACAACTAAAACCCCAAAATAAAGAGAAGTGCCTAAAATCCAAACAAACAGCCTGATCACCAATCTAAAAGTTTTGGTAAGTCATAAATTACCTATAGCCACTATAGGAATACTCGAAACAACAGAAATACAAGCAAATCGAGGAAATGACCTGGAGCATCATTACAAAGGTGGTTCTGCACCAACTGATTCCTAAGCCAATACAACCTTTTGAAAAGACTGTCAAGGTTTTTTCAGGACATCACAAAACAAACCAACTATGCTAATATACTAATTTTAATGTTCCAGACTCAACAAAACCATCAGTATCACCAATATAGGTTGCTATCATCAAGATTTAACCAAAGTCAAATCTAGGCCACACTTTATTAACTTTCCAACCAGTTGTAAAAACACAACAAAACATCTCTAAATCTTAACTAAACGTGCTACTAACGCAAAAATAAAATTCTTATATGATGCCTAAAACATAAAATATTGACTGAAGTTAATCCTAATAACTTACAAATCTGCCAAAATGCAACACTTATATAAAACTAAACCAAACACCTTGGGTTATGTGCCACCTACTGCCATAACTCACAAGTACAATAAAGTGACTACTGGGAACCATACAATGGTAAAAGGATAAAAAATTCTAAAAATATCTATTAGTGTTATTGCATCATCCACTACTAAAACACATGCTCATCCTCTAACATAGGCAAGGAAAGTACCTTAACTATCAAAGCCTAGGGATTTTTGATCTTTATGTCGGGCTCTATCTTTTATGTAGCCTCATCTATCGAATTATTCTTTCGCCGAATCTCACTGAATTAATACTCTTGGACCTCAACATTCTAATCTACCTATCTAAAATAGTTATAAGTTCCTTATCAAAACTAAAATTTTGGTCCAAATCGATAGGATCCAACTGGATCATGTAAGAACCATCCGAATAATACCGCTTCCACATCAAGATATAGAAAACGAGATGCACTCAATGGTAATCCAACTCATAGGCCATCTCCCCAATACATTTAATGATCTCAAAATTGTATAAAACCTTGGTCTAAGCTTTCCCTTCTTCCCAAATCTTATCATACCCGTCATAGGTGATGCTTTTAAAAGGACATGCTCGCTTTACATCAACTCCAAATTGCAAACCTTATAGTCTTCATGGATTTCTAGCATACTGTAGGTTTTCAAAAGTTTATCTTGAATCAACCTCACATGATCCATAGATTTTCTCAACAAATTTGTGCCCCAAGGACTAACCTTAAAAGAGTGAAACCAACAGACTGGAGATCTGCATCTCTATCTATAAAACACCTAAACTGATCTACCTAAATACTGGAATGATATTTGTATTTGTTGGAAAACAACACTAAAGGAAAGAACTAGTCCCAATGACCACACTTATTCAAAACACAAGCTCGAAGTATATCTTTATGTCTGGCTATTGGAAAAGTCAGACCCGTTGTAGACCAGTTTTTGTTCAAGTAGACTCAGTATAGGTCTTGTACCAGTACCATTAAGAACCCAAACTAGGTTGGACATTGATTTTTTGATCAGTTGACCTTCCCAATTTAGTTTCTATACAATGATTATATTATAATTTTTATAAAACTAATATTAATTGTCTACTAGCCATTGGGAGCTATAGTAAGGCGTTGTAATGTCTAGTTCAGACATTCGGACCTCTAGCTCCCTATCATGACCCGATTTTTGAGTGATGATGGAATTTACTAAAACCCACCAGTAGGTAAGATAACACCGTAACCCGGAGCAAGGAAATGGGTTACCATGGTAGGAGCGTCCAACATAGACCAAATATAGAAACAGAATATAAACAATAATGTTCCACATAAAAGAAGAAAACCAACATATGAATACCAATCCCCATGACCTGGTAGTATCAGTACAAGAGTATCTAGTTTAGACAATAGGAATTATAACTCAAAGTCTAAATAGTCTTTTATAATCTTATCTATTTATCTCGAATACAAAATATAGAATAGAAATAGAGAGAAAACAAGAGACTCAAACTCTATGAGCTCACCTTGTATTAAAAAGATCAATGCAACACTATCTCAACTCAGCGGCGACAACTAGTACTTGGGTCTGCACCAAAAAGTTATAGAAGTATAGTATGACTACCAAAACAACGGGTATTCAGTAGGCATCATTGGCTGACTGAGAAAAATTATGATATAAAGTAAGACAATAACTATAAGTCAAGGTACAGAATCGATACAACCATCAAACAAAGCGATAAACCAATTCAGAAGCATAAAGCAGTATGTATATATATAATGACAATTGCATAAATTTCAAGTTTAACATATATAATCATTCAAGCATAAAGTAAAAGAACTAACCACAATGTCCCATACCACCGGGAAGTACACTCAAAAGAACACAAGTAAGGAACTCATCACGACATCCCATACCACCAGAGAGTTCACCAATAGATCAATTCATCAACGTATCAAGATGTATAAAAAATAAAAAAACAACTCATGTTTACTATGGTTTCCACATTCCCATTAACATCCATTTTCCAAATCCCATACTCGTAATCAATTACCATAATTTGACACAACAAAACCAATGTAAACATAAACATTGTTATGTGGTCAATTAGACATCTAACTTAATAATCTACTCATTCTAGTTTATATTAACTAACCACCACTTATTATTAAGCTACTATTCACTAGTCAACTCCAACCATTAGCCTAATCGATTCTTCATAGACCTCTTTATGAGATTTCAACTAATTACCATGCATTAAATAGCCAACTTTCTCATCTAGTAAAGATGTACAACTAAACCATACTCACCATTTAACTCCAAGGATTATTTCTAGTTACCATAGGTACATTAGACAAGATATCAGAAGAGGTCATATATTATCAAACACACTTATATATCTTATTAATCAATACCTCTTATTAGTTAACACCATAAATCTCTAAGTCAACACTTGGGCAACCAACGATATCCTCTACTAGGAACTAATATCACTAATCTTCAACAATTCTAGGTCTATTATATTCTTTAGACACTTAATCAACCATAACTACTAGTTACCACACTTTAACCAACAAGGTCTACCAACTAGTATTCTAGGCTTCTAGAGGTCTAGTAACAAAACCACTTTATATAACAACTAGCTATTACATAACCCATTTACTAGGTAAAAATACATAAACAAACCTTTATTTCAAGCCAAATATAAATACATTAAGTCAACCATTAACTCTACACATGGTTACACTTTCCAATTAGTCTTAACACAATAATTGGAATATTCTACTTCTATTCACTATTTAGGCCTAAAAAGTTCCACACCACTTACCTAGTGATTTATAGTAGAGAATTATAGACAATCTACCAAGGATAACATCATATATTAAGAGCACACAAAGACTTAACCATACAATGACAGAACCACACATATACCGACATATTCATATATACTTACCATACGTAACACCACCATAATAATAGTATATCCTCTAGGTCCACTGGGCTTCATTATAAAATCAATACCTCTTCAAGATTTATCGCCATCATCATATCATCAATATATCCTCTGGATTCATCGGTCATCATCATGTCAGTAATACCTCTTTCAAATTTACTAGGCATCATACATCATCAATATATCCTCCAAATTCACCAGGCATCATCATAACATTAATACCTCTTTCGAATATAATGGGCAACATCACATTATCAAAATATCCTTTGGATTCACTAGGTATCATCATAACATCAATACCTCTTTTGGATTTACCAGACATCATCACGTCATCAATATATCCTCTAGATTCACCTGGTATTATTATAACATTAATACCTCTATCAGATTTACTAGGAATTATCACATTATCAATATATCCTCCAAATTCATCGGTATCATCATAACATCAATACCACTTTAGGATTTATTGGAAATTATCACATCAATAACCATAAACACAACAGTAGATGTATATATATATATATATGACTAAACTAATAACAAGTACAAATCCCCCAACAACATAAAGTAAGAGAGGTAAGGAATACGTATCAAGGTACTTTACTATTAATCATCACCACATTACATGAGTAGATTCATGGGCATATATATCTCAATGATATGAGAATTCACCACCTTTCCAAGTTTTATCATGATTATAAAGAAGTAAGTCATGGGTTGCCTTCTAGAATCTTTCTCTACTCACATGGTTCACAATATTAGCGCAAGAGGTTCTTTTACAAAAACATTAGCTTAGTCATTAAGTAGAAATCATAATAATAGTTGTGGCATAATTTAAGGCTCACATAATAAACTAGCCAACGGGTCAAGTGATAGCATAAAAATTGATTCATTTCACAAGACTTTCCAATGTTATCCATATCATGAAAATAAGGTAATGAATCAAGTATATACATCATCTTAATATCGACAATATGCATAAACCATTTTCCAGGATTAGCTATTAAATCACCAAGAGCATAATCTAGGCATTCAAAACCTATTTAGGTCTTTAAGAAGTTACATAGTTAAAACTTAAGGAGGGTTAAGTTCCACTTCTAATAATTCCAAAAAGTTCTCTTTTAAGAGTCTCACTTCTACCTGAAATTAGGCTAAGTTATCTAATTCATGACTTAAGGGATTACCAATCCACACTAGTTCTATAGAATAATGTTTCTTCAAGTATTCCTCCTAAATCAACCCAAGAACCTAAAGCATCTTCACAATAATCATATCAAGTTAATATAACTTTAAGGTGAGTGAACAAAGTCACTCTCATCTACTAGAGAAACTAGGTTATTCTCATGCTATTCATGAGATTACAATTTTGACTAACAAAGGTTCTAAGTTATAAGTCAAATATCTCACTTATAAGTTCAAAAGCCTATATAATTCAACTAATCCCTAACATTATTGTCTACTATTCAACATCTAATACCCTTTCCAATCTAAGAAAGATATCAAGTTCATACAATCATAAAGCTCAATCTATCTACAAGTAAGCCTAACCTACCACAATCCTAAGTAGCTCATAAACTAACAATCTTTCCTTTACCTTTTCTCAAAGATTTTTCCATGATACAAATTATCAACAACATAATCTATGGATTATTATGAGAATAAAAACACCCATAATGCACTATTGTGCTTTGGGTCCAAAATGATGCCAAAAACCCCAAGTGGGTCCCACATACAAAAAATGAGTTTTCAAGACTAACCTATTGCTCAACTATTGTTAGGGAGTCATATACCTCAATAGTCAAGAGAATACCATCTACATTTGGGCTAAAATCAAGCCTCAAGGCCATATCGGGTTTTAGGTCCAAAAATAAGAAATCAACACCAAAATTTAAAGGATTCATACCATAGATTCATAGATAATTGCAAATTCATAGGCTATTTAGGCTCCCAAAAAACACAAAAGACTCACTTAGAGGGATTTATACTCTATTAGGATTTTAAAGTTCAAGAGGGAGGCACAAATGGCCAAATTATCCAAAAGATGGATTTTAATGTACCACTCCAGCCCTTAAGATATGCAATCGTGCACATGCGCTAGGCTGCAATTGCACTCATCCAATCATGATCATAGTTCTCCATCTATGATAAGCAAAGACTGAATCTTTGAATTTAATCCCAAGCTTCGACCAATGCATTGGGATGCATCTGGAGTCCGATATGAGCAAACAAGATATGTAACCATATAGATTTTGACGTTTTAGATGCATGGAGAGGTTAGATTTCTCATTTGATGTCATTTTTCTATAATTATTGTTCAATGTCCAATTGTAACTATTAAAGACTTATAAATGAGGAAAAGGTTCCAAAAAATCAAATGATTGTCAAGTAACCAAGTGATAATGCTCAATCTACACCTCTCGTAGGAGTGTAAAGCGGTCGTTAGCAAATATAGAACCCAACTTGGGTTGGGTGTCGATCCCACAGGGAATAGCTTGGCCAACAAGTAAGTAAAATTACTAAACTTTTGGTGCAAGTCTCGTGAAAGGGGGGATTGTAATGTGTAACCAAAATAATAAAGTAAAGGCTGAAAATAACAAAGTAAAAGAGAGAGAGATTGTCACGTAAGTTGTAAACAATGAGAATTGAAGCTTTGGGGTTATGTCCATCTTCTGAGTTATACGTCTCTATTGGCTGTGAGTGTGTAGAATTCTGACATGCAACTGCTTATAGAGAATTGTATTCGATGGTAAATCCAAGCGTCTTTCGACCTCAACAAGGACTATTTCACTTTAACTCTTTCGAGCTTAAAGCGTGTCTAACGGTACGAATTCTCCAAGAGGTTAGTCCAGTTATGGCACTAGCTTTTTAATAGGAAAGGGTGTCCTACTACCTTGACACTATCTCTTTTCCAGACAAATAACCTTTCTTTCGAACAAGTTAAATGTTAGACTGGCGTATTCTTGCGTTTGCAACCGGAAAGAATGTAGATTAAGATGAAGAGAATAATGATATAAGCAGTATAAGTGTCACGAACTCACAAACTCACAGCAATAGATAGTAACTCATTCGGCTTCCATAACCCCAACAGAGAAGTTTAGTTACCCATGAATGCGAAGGAGATCACGATTGACATTGTTGTTATACCACAAGGATGATTAATTTCGTGTAGCTTAGGTGGTAGGCGTGAGGCGTGAATTCCTTAGCGTGGTAACAATTCTCTTGTTGTGGAATTTAAGAATAGAAGAGTAGAATTGATGGAGAGATTAGAAGTGTTTGTAGTGGAAGATGAGAGGGATGGAAGAAGATTAAGTGTTGAATGAATGGATGTTAAGAAGATGAATTTATTGAGGAATGAATTAAAAATCTCTAGCATGATAGGGTATTTATAATACTCATATCCTAATCCTACTAGATAAATAAAATATCTAACAAAATCCTACTAGGCTAATGGAATACTTAACCCAAATGTACTAGGTTAATGTAACATTATCATAATCCAAATAAACTAATGAAATACATAACCCAATTGTACTAGGTTAATGTATCATTGTCCAAATCCAGCTATGTTACTGTAAGTCCCCAAAGTCTTCAGAAATGCTGTTTTAGCCCGGGACAGATTTTCTATGCAGCAGTTTTGGTCCTTAGGCGTGTAAACTCCCTTTCCTTCCTTCGTGAGCTTTCTTTTGCGTCAAGTAAGCCATAAAATGCTGAATTTTGCATCATTTATACTTGAAAATTTACTAATCATGTTCGTTAGCTCATTTACAGGAAAAAAGGACTAAAAGTGTATGAAATATATAATTTGTTCTCAAAACTAGGCTAAAATATGGGCAAAATATATTGATATAGGTGCGTAATTTCACCTATCATCAACACCCCACACTTGAAGCTTTGTTCGTCCTCGAACGAAATATCATGTCCTTCTAAGCATCAACTTAAGTTTTTTACAGCAACAATACGAAATACTCATCAAGGCAAGCACAACAATTATCAACAAAGAGTAGCTTTTTCGATTATAAGTAGAAACATTTTAACCTCTAGCATAGACTCGTGATGGTGATCAACTCACATGCAAACGTTAAGGTACATAGCGTCATATACAACTATCCAAAACTCATCAACCATGTGTGTCTCACAATATAGTACCCATAATCACTCACAAGTATATTATATTTTTCAAACATGGGTATCAAAATATCCTTGCTCTCACTCTCCCAAAGAATTCATATGTAGAAACTGATGACCATAGGCTTTCCCTTAGTGTAATACTCCACTAAATGTCAGAATGTTAAGATTAGGATCAAGTAGGTCTTTTGTTGGTTGTAATGTAGGCTAAGGGACGGGTAGGACTATTTTGGCCAGGAATAGTGACTAAGTTACTAAGCGCTTTAATACATCACTTTGTATCATTGACACTTTTTTCTTTCAACCTTTCTTCTTTCTTTTATTCTACCACCCTTGTTCTCCTCTTTTTGTTTTTCAATTTTAAGCACAACTCACTTTTCAGCTTTCTTTTCCTTTTTCTTTTCACAACATACCTCTTATGATAGCACTTTCTTTTTCATAACACATTCAAGCACCATTACAATTTATAGCATCATACTCACCCAATTTCCTCTTATGTTGTCACATGACTTTTGCACATTAAAGCACTTAGGAATTTAGATCAAATTACGGTCTTGAAAAAAATGGATTAGGCTTACATACGAGGTTGTCAAAGAAATAGGCTAAAGGCTCAAAAGGGTTTAACTAGGATGATGTCCATGGGTAGGTAAAACTGAAGGTAAACATGTATAGGTTGCCAAAGAAATGCCTAAATCATATCCTAAACTTACATTCCTTATTTTCGCTTTGCATACATACCAGGCAAGTTCTAGCATCAGCCACAAATATAGAATATACTATTATCTCTCACACACAAGGCACATGGTCGACTTGATTGGAAGTAATATAGACTCTCGACCCAACAAGTGAAGGAATTGAATAACACAATATCATATACTGAGTCACAACTAGAGCCTAAACGTCTCAATAGTCACAATTGTAGCACATACTCTTGTTATAATCTCATGCTGCCTATCAAAATAATTTCATGCGAAGCTAGAAGAAAATTTACTCCTAAAAAACTTAAAAAAACATCAAACGAAAAAAAACACAAAACCGACTCAAATAAACAAAGTAAACAAATAAACATAGGTGCAAACAGAGAAGTATAGCATGCGATACTGCCACCCCACACTTAAACGGGACACTACCCTCAGTGGAATATAAATTCGAAGAACCTGGGTAGTCGGACTCTTCCTCAATGTAGGGGGTCATACCCCCTTCGTCTGAATCATCATAAGAGTCGTCATCAGAGTTCTCCTCCTCGTCAGATTCAAGCAAGCATCGATCATCATCAGTCGGCACATCATCATCTAGAGGTTCCTCAAAGTATACTCCCACTCCACACATCTCCCGTGCATGCATGTTCATTGGGTAGTCGTGGTCCAGGTGTTGGAGCTCTTCAGCAGTTGGAACACGTCCACCACTCATCATAGTAAATCTTGTCATGCCATATAGATGACGGAAGAAACTCTCATCATGAGCATGTCTCTCCGCAGTAGTAAGGTTGACACCATGAGTTGTTTCAGCATCTTTGACCTTGGTAAGGTCAACCTTCTTTGGGTTATTTAGGAGTTTGTGATCGGCTGGTTCCTCTTCGATATCCTCCTTCTGCAAGATTGCTGTCAACAGATTGCCAAAAGTGAAATGGGACCTTTTGTGGAGTCTGCCCTTCCTCATGGTAGAGCGAATAATTGCCCCAAAGTTTATAGGGACATTCGTCATCAAAGCATAGACCAAACACACTCTATCTCTTGATATCTTGGTGTATTGAGTCCAAGGAATAAGGCATGAGTTGACAATACGCATCAAGATTCTTGCTTCCCTATTCAGTGGAGCATAGGGGAAGGTGTTGTGTCGGCCGGTGTCTTTATGTCTGCCCCACCTTGCCATCGATCCGCTTCCACAAAGTGTGTGTCGTATTGCTCTATAAGGAGGCCTGCTGTACAGCTCTTTGAATGGTGCTGTGTCAACTAAAGGTAATCCAAGAAAAGAGTTGATCCAGTCCGCGTTGAGCTGTAACACTTGGCCCAGAATTTTGACTTCATTGCCCGTTGTGTTCGGCGACCAGTTGGCATAAAATTCTCTTTTTAAATTAAGGTTGCATTCTCCCATGTCGCGGAAGATGAAATCCAGCTTTAACGCCATTATTTTTGCCAACATACGCGGCTCCTTCTTCGCTAAGGTGTCCTTGTTGATTAAGTTGACATGAACATATTTTCGTTCTTTCTTGTTCATGTACCATTCTTTGGCTTCCTCCTCAAGAACCCATTTTATTCCAAACATTCTGCGGGGTAGTTGTGCTGAGGATGAGTCTCCTTGGTCCTTGCGACTTCTCTTCTTGACCTTTTGGGAAGTGGCAGCCTTCTCCTTGCCTTGCCTCGCTTTAGGTGCCATTGTACCTGAGACTAGAAATAATGTTAATGGCAGCACAATCTCAATCGATACAATCTATAAGCAAGCAGTAGGGGTACCACCCCACACTTAGTTTTGTTAACACAAATCAGTGAGGTGAAAGTGGTCGATTACTCAGATTTCGTCGACATACGTTTTAGGATTGTATTCCGACAAGAAAATTCAGTAATGTATTACTACTTGCAGCCATTGCACTCCTTTTATGTTAGATATAACAACACTACTACATAGGGGTTACCACATGGAATAATTATTCTTTCAACACTCACAACCTCCTATGTCGGTAGGCACTATAAGTCTTATCCCGATGGTCGGGATAGTCTAACATGGAAGTATCCAAACAACAATATTAAGCAATGTTCATGGCCATAGCAATTCCACAAATAGTATAACAATGCTATTAGAACCAAATTCAAGTCGGAAACAAGTCAAGATGATTCTAACGCATATATTTACTCACATGATTTTGCATCAACATTCCAAACACATGAACGTCACCAACAATCTTTCAAGATGTAGCAATTCATAATAGACATAGCAACGTAGTACTTACGAGAAATAAATGAATAATAAGAGAGTACTTACTTGCATGAAGCTTTTAGAGATGGTTTTGTGAATTGGAAGAGCATAAGAAGAAAATTTTGAGAGGATTTGGATGTATATGCGGCGCCCTTAGGTCACTTTGCAATGTTCTTATGTTCCAAGACTGAGTCACCTTTATATAGGCAAGGAATGGTTCGGGTTTTGACCCATTTAGAATCGGTTTTGGAGACAAAAATACCACATATGCGGCGCATAATGCTCGGCATAGTCATGACATATGCGGCGCATAGTCTATGGCATTTAGGGACATATGCGCCGCATAGTCTATGGCATTTTGAGACATATGCGCCGCATAGTCTATGGCATATGAGATACTGAGACCTAATGCCATAGCATAGGCAGCGCATAGTCAAAAGCACACTTAGGAATAGGCGGCGCATAGTGTATAGCACACTAGATTCCGAGACCTTAGGCTATAGGATAGGTTTTGCATTGTTCGTGGCCTAGTTTTACTTAGGCGTAGCCTTCCTCGATGCCTATTTTGGCATGAGAAATTCTCAATTCATAGCTTTATGCATCACCATTCCTAACTTACCAACTTTACCATACAATGCGTCCAAATCGTCAATTGAAATCAATCTCCTCGTTGAATACCTCTTGCACCTATTTTTTCTCAAAACCAAATGAAAACAATTAGTACGATGGGTTGCCTCCCACCAAGAGCCTTAGTTTTGGTCGTGGCACAACTCTTATTTTTAGATTTTCATTTATCAAAAGCAAAACAAGTACTAGAACGAAAGGAAAAACAATAAAATGATAAGACGATGGGTTGCCTCCCATAGCGCCTTATTTATTGTCGTGGCTCGATATAGTAATCTCGAGTACTTAGACTTCGTCGAGATAAGTGATGGACATGTCATTCATCGAGTCAAGAGGACCGATATAAGGCTTAACACGTTGGCCATTCACTTTGAAGACAACACTATTATTGTCTTCCAATTCGACTACTCCAGACGAGTAGACTTGGATAACTTTAAATGGACCAGACCACTTAGACTTTAGCTTACCTAGGAAGAGCTTTAATCTGGAGTTGAAGAGTAGTACCATATCACCCTTTTGGAAGTTTCGTCGAACAATCCGCTGATCATGATACTTCTTCATCCGCTCCTTGTATAAATTTGATCTTTCATATGCATGAAGACGGAATTCATCTAATTCGTTCAGCTGCTCCAACCTCAGATTCTTCACATCATCCCTATTCAAATTCAATTGCTTCAATTCCCACAATGCCTTGTGCTCAAGCTCGATGGGTAGATGACAAGTCTTCCCATAAACTAGTTGATAAGGAGACATACCAATGGGTGTTTTGAATGCAGTCCTATATGCCCATAGTGCGTCATCTAGCTTTCGAGACCAATCCTTCCTATTCACATTAACCGTCTTGGCAAGGATTTGCTTGATCTCGCGATTGGAAACCTCTACTTGTCCACTAGTTTGGGGATGATAAGGCGGAGCTACCTTATGTTGCTTGACTCCATACTTGGCCAATACAGATTTGAATAGTTTGTTGCAAAAGTGAGATCCTCCATCACTTATGATAGTACGTGGTACTCCAAAGCGAGAGAAGATATTCCTCTTCAAGAACGCTACAACACGCTTTCCTTCGTTATCGGCCAATGCTACAGCTTCAACCCATTTTGATACATAATCTACAGCAACCAAGATGTACTTCATTCCAAACGAATTCACGAATGGACCCATGAAATCAATACCCCACACATCAAAGAGTTCTACCTCAAGAATTTTCGACATGGGGATCTCATGGTGTTTTGAAATAGCACCTTGACGCTGGCATTGGTCGCACCTTCTAACATAGTCATAGGCATCTCTGAATATCGTAGGCCAATAATAACCACTTTGCAAAACTTTTCTTGCCGTTCGATTGCCTGCATGATGTCCTCCAACTTGCGAAGTGTGGCATGCTTCTAATATAGTGGGCACTTCTTCATGGGATATACATCGTCGAATGACACCATCAGCGCATCTTCGAAACAAATAAGGCTCATCCCAATAGTAGTATTGTACGTCATGCATAAACTTCCTCCTTTGATGGTAAGATAGATTGGCAGGCAGCACGTTACTCACCACGAAATTTGCAAAGACGGCATACCATGGTAATTTTTCCATTGTTGTCGCTAGTATCTCCTCGTCAGGGAATGCATCATCAATCTGAATTTCAGGTTGTGCCACATGCTCATTTTGGAGTCTAGATAGGTGATCAGCCACTTGGTTCTCGCAACCTCTACTATCTTTGACTTCGAAATCAAACTCTTACAGCAGCAATACCCATCTAATCAACCTTGGTTTTGCATCCTTCTTTGTCATTAGATACCTAAGAGCTGCATGGTCTGTATGAAAGATCACCATAGTACCCAATAAATAGGCACGAAACTTCTCAAACGCATACACAACCGCTAGGAGATCTTGTTCAGTAACTGTGTAGTTCCTTTGGGCTTCATTCAGGACCTTACTCGCATAGTAGATAGGATGAAACAACTTCTCCTTTCTCTGACCAAGAACAGCACCAACGGCTACACCACTAGCATCACACATGACTTCGAACGGGAGAGACCAATCTGGTGCTACCATGATAGGGGCTTCAATGAGTTTTCCTTTAAGGCATTTGAATGCCTTTAAGCAATCGTCATTAAAGTAAAACTTCGCATCTTTCTCCAGTAGTTTGCACAATGGACTAGCAATTTTTGAAAAGTCTTTGATGAACCGACGATAGAAACCAGCATGGCCAAGAAAACTACGAACTCCCTTCACCGAAATTGGAGGCGGTAGCTTCTCGATAACCTCTATTTTTGCTCGATCAACCTCTATTCCTCTTTCGGAGATCTTGTGCCCAAGAACAATTCCTTATTTTACCATAAAGTGGCACTTCTCCCAATTCAGCACAAGGTTGAACTCTACACATCTTTGTAGTGCCATGCTCAAGTTTGCCAAGCACGCTTCAAAAGACTCACCAACAACTGAAAAGTCGTCCATAAATACCTCCAAAGTGTCTTCAACCATATAAGAGAAAATAGACATCACAACGTTGAAAGGTGGCTGGTGCGTTACATACGCCAAATAGCATATGTTTGAAGGTAAACGTACCATATGGGCATGTAAACGTTGTCTTCTCTTGGTCTTCCGGTGCAGTACAAATCTGATTATAACCTGAATAACCATCCAAGAAGCAAAACCATCCTTTACCCACTAATCGATCTAGCATTTGGTCCATAAATGGCATTGGGAAGTGATCTTTGAGCGTCCAAGAATTCAGCTTGCGGTAGTCCATGCATACTCTCCATCCAGTGACGGGCCTGAGTGGAATAAGCTCATTCTTTGCATTCGCGAACACTGCCATGCCTCCTTTCTTGGGAACACATTGTACAAGGCTTACCCATGTACTATCAGAGATAGGACATACAACTCCTGCGTCTAACCACTTGATGATTTCTTTCTTTACCACCTCTTGCATAGGTAGGTTTAGACGCCTTTGATGTTCAATGGTGGGTGTGCAATTTTCTTGAAGCTAAATTTTATGTGTGCAAATCCCAGGTGGAATACCTATAATATCCACAATGGTCCATCCAATGGATCTAATATACTTGCGTAAAATAGCAATAAGAGCTGCAACTTGTTGCTCTCCCAAATCGGCTGCCACTATGACTGGAAGAGTGTTTTCGCTTCCTAAGAATGCGTACTTCAAATGGCTTGGAAGCTCCTTCAATTCTAGTGTGGGTGGTTCTTCAATAGATGGCTTAGCTGGTGGTGTGGGTCGATTCTTGAGATCAAGATCCAGCTTCTTGGGAGTATAGCGATATGTTCCTAATCCCGATAGAGCACAAATAGCTTCTTCAGAATTTTCAGCATCCTCATTCTCTCCTTTCATGAGCACAACCTCCACAGGATCATCAAGAGTTTGCTATTCTTCAAGTATTTCTTTCTCATCATCAAAGAAAACATCAGCCACCAAAAATACACTAAGATCTTTGGGTTTATTCATTGATTTGCAAACATCAAAACGAACCACTTCGTCATTTATTCGGAATGAAAGCTCATTAGCTCTCAAATCTATGAGCACACTTCTCGTAGCAAGGAAAGGGCATCCCAAGATTATGGTAACCTCAGAATCTACTTCACAGTCCAAGATGACAAAGTCTGCTGGACAGATAAATGAAGACACCTTTACCAAGACATCACATAGAATACCAACGGGTCGTTTTACCGACCTATCCGCCATGACGAGCCTCATATTGGTTGGAGTAGGATCTCTTAACCCCAACTTCTTGTAAATCAATAATGGCATCATGTTGATGCTGGATCCTAAGTCACATAGTGCTTTGGCAAAGTTCAAAGATCCGACGGTGCAAGGAATAGTGAAAACTCCGGGGTCGGCCTTCTTCTGAACTATCGATCGGGTAGCAATTGCACTACAATGATGTACATCATCCTTCAGCTCATAACTTTGTTCCCTCTTCTTTGTCAAAAGATCTTTCATAAACTTCGCATACCCAGGCATTTGTTCAAGTGCCTCCACCAATGGAACATTAATGGTCAGCTGCTTCAACATAGTCATAAATTTGCTAAACTTTGTGTCATCCGCCACCTTCTTCAATCTTTGGGGAAAAGGTGGTGGTGGGTATGGAAGTGTTCTCTCCATGGCTTTCTTCTCCTCTTGCTTCCGTTTTTCCATTTTTTTAGGTTGCACGTCGTTGGGAGTGACGTCCTTGACGTCTGGAGTAGTTGATGCGGCATCTTCTCCTTCTGCATTGTCATCCTTGTCCGCAACTTCGTCAACCACTTGCTTGTCTTTTGCTGAAGTTTCCAGCACCTTACCATTTCTGGTAGTGATGGCCATGCATGACCTATCATTCCTTGGATTTTTCACAGTATCGCTCGGTAAGGTGCCAGCCTTTCTTTGATTGAATGCTGCTGAAAGTTGGCTCAATTGCTGCTCTATTTGCTTGATAGAAGTGGAATGAGAATCAACTAATTTCTTCATGGAGGACAAATCATTAATCACCTCCGTAACTCCCGCGCTCGTTGCTTCCACTCCTTTCAATAACTTAGCCATCATGTCTTCTATACTTCCAGAATTAGATGTGGTGGTGTCACGTCTACCGGGGGAACGTACAAACCACTCTTTTCATTGTTTTTCTTCCAACTACCTTGGTCTTTGTTTCCAGATTTATCATAGTAGTTCTGACCTTGGTTTCCTTGGGCATTCCCACGGAAACCCCCCTGATTGTTCAAGTGGTTGGCCTCCTCTTCAAAATTTGATTCGTCTCTTCCTTTTGACGCAATGGCTTTCACTTTTTCGGTCTTCCCTGATAATAAATGCTTTGTAAGAGGATCCACTTGTGTTTTCATGTGCGCCATGTCTTGATCAAGTTCTTCTTCTCTTATTCTTTGGTCTGCAGTCATGCCTATAGATAAAGTGGGGCTTGCTACCTCAGAATCCCTGATATGCCAAGCTCTACTTTGTTTCGTCATATGATCTAGCATATTCCTTGCTTGACCAAAGGTGAGGTCCATGAAAGATCCTCCAGCTGCGTTGTCCACAACTGGTTTAGTTATTGAATTCAAGGCTCTATACAAGATCTCCATGAGGTAAACATTAGTCATATGATGGTTTGGGCATCTCGCTAGCTTTGTCTTGAACCTCTCCCATGTTTCATGAAGAGCTTCAGAGGGAAGCTGACGAAAGTTGCTGATTTCATCTCTCAATTGAGCCCTTTTAGATGGCGGAAAGAATCTTTCTAGGAAAGCGTCTCTCAATTGCCTCCAATTTGTAATTGAATCAGGAGTCAGCCCATTCAACCATAGTGTTGCCTCCCCAGACAGAGACAATGGAAATAGACGTAATCGAATTGCATTCTGACCAACACCAGGATTGTCAAAGGACTTGCATGTAGAAATAAAGTTGATGAGATGCATATTCGGATCATCGCCTGCTAGTCCACCAAATAACCCTTGAGTTGCAATAACTGAATCATGGTGCTTGTGATGTTGAACTTGGATCCAGGCGCTAATAGTGGTGGAATTACACCATCAAGATCATCATCATCATCGTCGAAAGCTGGCTGCAAAGGTTGGCGATCATACCTATACCGAGCTTGTCGACCTCTTCTGTTGGCAGGTGTTGTAGTTTCAGAAACATGCCTTGGGTTTATCAACTCGTCATCACCTAAATCCTCATCGTCAGGATTTGTTGCTCGCCCAGGATTATCAATGTTTTTCTGGTGTACTTGGGCGGCAGCAAGAGCAGCTAATCTCGCCTGCTCGTGTTGAGAAGCCATCCTGTCGATTTCTGCTTGTGCTTCCATTATTCTAATTCGTTGTGGTTCAGGATTGATTGGTAATAACGGTTGACCAGAACTTCTAGTATGGGGCATGCACTAAAACAAAAACCTGCAATAAACAAAAACAAAAACTAAAAGTAAAAGTACGAGAATCTTTGACCAAAGGGTCTAGTAATTATCACGAACTTGATTGACACTCGTATTCCCCGACAACGGCGCCAATTTTTGATAACGCTCAATCTACAGCTCTCGTAGGAGTGTAAAGCGGTCGTTAGAAAATATAGAACCCAACCTGGGTTGGGTGTCGATCCCACAGGGAATAGCTGGGCCAACAAGTAAGTAAAATTACTAAACTTTTGGTGCAAGTCTCGTGAAAGGGGGGATTGTAATGTGTAACCAAAATAATAAAGTAAAGGATGAAAATAACAAAGTAAAAGAGAGAGAGATTGTCACGTAAGTTTTAAACAATGAGAATTGAAGCGTTGGGGTTATGTCCACCTTCTGAGTTATACGTCTCTATTGGATATGAGTGTGTAGAATTCTGACATGCAACTGCTCATAGAGAATTGTATTCGATGGTAAATCCAAGCGTCTTTCGACCTCAACAAGGACTATTTCACTTTAACTCTTTCGAGCTTAAATAGTGTCTAACGGTACGAATTCTCCAAGAGGTTAGTCCAGTTACGACACTAGCTTTTTAATAGGAAAGGGTGTCCTACTACCTAGACTCTATCTCTTTTCCAGACAAATAACCTTTCTTTCGAACAAGTTAAATGTCAGTAACTATCACTTCTGATATGTGTTGTAGTCCTAATGAGAATAATTATCTTACTCTTACTATTCTTCAGATTGGTCATGACTGGAACATATAAAAAAGAATTATAGGCTATAAAATATTGAAAAGAGTAAAACTGATTTTCATATAGCTAGTTTGGTAGGAGAGGTTTTAGAATATTTTAGACTTTGCGATATGATAATGAGTGTCACCTAAGATTATTCTTCTAGAAATTTAAGATCTATTTATTTTCTAATGCCTACACTTTGTCCAATTGATAATGAAGCTTTTCATGTTAAGTGTAATGCACATATTTATAATTTGATAGTAAAATACGGTATTAATGTTTTTGGTAATTTTTGTGTAAAAAATTAAAATGATTGTATTTTGGTTTTGAAAGCTAAACAAAGTCTACAATTAGAGTATTTTAGAACACTGTGGAAAGTATAAAATTCAATATTGAAAAATTTCAAAAGAACAACCTACTAGATTGATTTTAAGCACATTTATAAACATAAGTGTCATTATTTATGCGCTTTTAATTTAGTTTTGAGGATAAATTGATGTACTTAATGAAGTATAAAGTGAATTTTGTGATAATTTGAATGTTTATTGTATTTTAGGTGCATTTGAAACAATTCAAGAGTCAAAATGATCAAATAAAGTTTAGACGAGAGAACTAGTTAGGCTAGCCTAAGCTATACTTGTTCTAGTATACTTTGATGAGCTCCATTGTGTTGTATGGACTAATGTTTGTTATTAGTTGTTTTTGTAGACCATTATATAAGCTAGGAAATATAAATAAATCCTAAACATACTCCACAAGTATTGGGGAAATAAGGAAAAAGTAGACGAGAAGAAAAGAGCAATGATTTGATGAAACCTTACCTTATAGAGGCTGCTATGCAGCGCATCCCCCATAGCATGGTAGGGTCCATAAACCACACCTCTTAGGGTGAAGGAACAGTGGTTTGGTCCTGATATGGTCAATGCATATCAACCCCTTAGTCATGTAATGCAACCTCCCCCCCCCCCCCCCCCCCCCCCCCCCCCCCCCAAAAAAAAAAGACTAAAACTTGGTCTTTTGTTTGGTTTAAGATGAGGGCAAAGTGTCCAATGATTATATTTTGTACGGGTAATATATGGACAAAATAAAGGGATATATAGGATTAATTATCCAAATTTACAAGATCTCTTTGGAATAACACACATTTATAGAGAGGAGAAGGTGGCAAGGGCTCTACGTTAGGTTTTTTCTTTCTGTAAATTTTAGTTTCCTTATAGTTTTACTTATGAATTCATTAATGGTGATTTTTTGTATAACTATGAGTGGATAAACACCCTCTTTATAGGATTGAGAATACGAACATAATTTACTAGAGTACAGTCAATTTGGTTAATGTTAATTATTATAGTTGGTTGTTCTTATGTTCTTGAACTCACTATTCTATTGATTCATGACCTTTAGAATACATCTATATATTTCTTAAGAGACCCAAAGGAGTAACATTAGATTACAATGTGGATCATACAAAATGTGTTCTTTTTATTTAGATGAATTAAATATAAGATTCGTGGTTAGGATAGGAATATACCCATTTGCCCTATTTGGCTCAAATATGGGATATAATACTAATGTGTTGGAATTAGTTCCCGTATCTGTGCCCAAGGCTAGAGTTGTGAGCTAATACAAACAGATGATTAGTGGCTCAGAATATCATAATCATGATATTAATCCCATGAATCAACAACCAAGATAGATAACTTAATCAACGAGGTTGTATAACTCTCCATGATTGTTCAAGATTCCTTAATCTTGGAACTCTCTGAATTATTACTTACAACACTTTAAAATTCTATTATTGTTAATTGTTACTTATAGCATAATTAAAGTCAAATTCTTGTTGGCTACAACTCGCACTAATTTAACTTCAATAGTAATACTTGAATTGGATTTTCTTGAAAACACCAAGTCCTTATAGGGTCAATATTCAGCTTGAAAGAGCAACTTTATTACTTGCAAGACCATTTAAACTTGCGTATTTAGTTTCACATAATAACTTTTTGGCACCGTTCCTGACGACTAGAAAAAATAGCAACCTTCTAATTTCCTTTTACTATTCTATTTGATAAGTGCTGACAACTTAGTCTTAGCTACCGAATTTACAGGTACATGTTTGAATATTAAGCAAGTTGGTAAGATAGAGGAATATGTTGAACCACTTATAGAACTTGAGGAGAGAAGAAATACTTTTCTATCCAATCCCACAAGTTCAGCAAGGCGAGATCATTCTACAGTAATGGGTGATGAACAACCAGCCCACAGGACAATGCAAAATGTGACATTTCCATATGCAACAAGATGACCTACAATATCTAAAAACTTGAAGCAGGAGGAAGATTTGAGCTTAAATAGAACACAAGGTGCAATTGTTGAACACAAACGGACAATTTATAGGCCTTTCCTATAAGGTTTACAAGTTTATTTTCAGATTTTTCTAGAGACCAATGACACATTCATTCCACGAGAGTATCCAAAATTATATTAGACTCACTCTTTTCCCATTTTTACTCTTAGGATAAGTAAAGAAATGGTTGAATGAATAAATTTCAAATTCAATCACAACTTGGGATGAATTGAGAAAGAAGTTCATTATTTGATTCTTTTTATCTCGGAAAACTACAAAGTTGAGGAGTGAGATCTTAAGTCGTAAGCAGAAGCCAAACAAAGATCTGTATCAAGCATGGGAGAGATTCAAGTCTCTTCTCTTAGATTGTATACACCACCAATATACAAATGACATATTATCTTATAATTTTGTTGAAAGCCTTAACCATAGCATAAAGATTTTTCTAGATCTGGCGGTCGGTGGTTAGGCTTTGGAGAAAACCCATGATGAGTTGTCTCCTCAACTATATCATACTAGATAATCCATAGTAGTAGGGTGATGTATCTAGAAGTATGGTGAAGAATCCTACAAGTATGATTGAGTTAGATAATATAAAAATGTTGTATTTATAGTTGCCTCTTTTAAAAGTAGATGATGACACAGCTTAACAATTTGATTGTGGCTCAACCTCAGACCCAGATTAATGAAGCTCATTAATTTTAGACTTAATGTGAAAGTTGATACACTCTACAGTCTTATGTGGAGAAAATTTGATATCGATAAATTTTATGGGCAATGAACAAAAGGAAGATTAGTACTATGGTAATGCCTACAATCTTAACTGCTAGAGTAAGCCCAAATACTATTGGGGAAATAATCAGGTTCAACCTTAAAATTTTAAGCAACAACAAGGTATTCAGAACAATACTCAGGCCAGCAATGTAGAAGATATTTATAAAAAGATTTTAGCCAACCAAGAATAGATGGCTATAGAGATCAAAAGTCAACATTGTCTTAAAAGAATTTAGAAACGCAGATAGGTCAGTTAGCTCATACATAAAACATAAGATCTCAGTAGGGTTTACTTTGTAATTCATAGCAAAATAAAAAATAACTTCTGGCACTCTCCTTGACGAGTGGTATAGATTTGATCGACACACCTCCAAAGAAGAATCATGAGGTGTAAGTAAAGTTGATTATACCTATGTAGACAAAAATAATTTGAATGGAGAGAATCTAACAAAAAGGGAAAGTCGGAGTACCCAAATTAGAAGACAATTACGTAATCTAAAATAAACCATCGCTGCCATTTCCTTAAAAGCTGAAGAAAGCTAAAGATGATGCTTATTTTAAAACATTCTTTGAATCATACAGAGAACTTCACATTAACCTTTCTTTGTTAGATGTTTTACAAGGAATGGCCACATATTCTAAGTACTTGAAGGATATGGCGACGAACAAAAATATGCTTTGTGATAATAAGACATGCGAACTTATAAAAGAGTGTAATTTTGTGGTTATGAGTAAGATGATAAAATATCTCAAGGACCATAGGAGTTTTACCATCTCCATACATATTGGTGAAATTGATGTTATGCAAGCTCTGACTTATTTAGGGTCAAGCATCAGTTAAATGACCCTTTCTGTGTTTGAAACATTAGGCTTGGAAAAGACAGGACGTATTTAGTTGTGTTACAAATGGCAGAAAGAACTAGAGTGGTCCTCAAAGGAATTATTGTGGATGTTCTTATTAATATTGGTAATTGAATTTATTACTTTTAGCGATAAGGTAGATGCACAGGCACTAATTATATTGGGATGTTTATTTTTCACTACCAGTGGAGAAGCCAATAAGGGCTCTACATTAGGATTTTTCTTCCTTTAACTTTTAGTTTTCTTGTGGTTTTACCTGTGAATTCATTAATGGTGATTCTTTGTATGAATATAAGTGGATAAAAATCCTCTTTCTAAGGTTGAGGATACAAACATGATTTCTTCATGTATATTTATGTAGGTTAATGTTAATTGTCATTGTTAGTTGTTCTTATGTTCTTGCACTCATTATTCTATTAATTTACGGCCTTTAGAATACATCTATATTTTTATTGTGAAACCAGAAGGAGTAACATTAGATAAAAATAAGGAGCATAAAGAATGGGTCATGTCATTTAGATATATTAAATATGATATTCACGACCAGGATAGAAATATACCTAATTTGTCCTATTTGGCTCAAATATAGCATGAAATACAAATGCATTGGAATTAGTTCCCACATCCTCACTCAATGATATAGTTGTGAGGATAATTTTAATTTTCGATTAAAGGATCAGAAAACCATAATCATGATATTAATTCAATAAAGAAATGACCAAGATAGATAATGTAACCAATGATATTCTATATCTCAGTATGATTGTTGAAGATGCCTTAACACTGTAACTTTTCTAAATATTATTTACAACTCTTTTAAATTTTGTTATTATTCATATTTACTTTTAGCATAATGAAACTCAAAAGATTATTTGTTACAAATCACACTAATTTAACTTTAATAGTAATAATTGAATTGGATTATTTACTAAATACCAGTCCTTGTAGGATGAATATTTGACTAAAAATAGCAACTTTATTACTTGAATAACCACTCACACTTTCATATATACCTTGATGTAACAAGTTTTTAGCGCCATTATCGGGGACTTAAAAATTAGCAACCTTTTAAGTTTTAGTTTAACAATTCTATTTGATAAGTGCTTACAACTTTGTCTTAGCTACTCAATTTGCATTTACAGGTGTGAATCTTACGAAAGATAGCAAGGGAGAGGGAATTAGTTGAACCACATTTCAAAATTAAGTGATCCTTACACCAATTAAGGATAGAAGAAGCACCTACCTATCTAATCCTGCAAGTTCAACAAAGAGAGACCATTCCACAACAATAGTTAATGAATAACTGCCTATAGGACAATACATAAAGTGCAAATACTACTCGCAGATATTGAGAACTCTAGTATCCAAAACCTATATGGAAGATTTGAGCCTAAATAAAACATGACACAATTATGTACCACCCTAAAAGTTTTTGTATTTTTATTTTTGACTTTTATATGTTTGAAATATCAAGTTTTGACTTAAATTATGTTCAGAGATGCTAAAAGGATAACCTAAAGAGTTTTGGAATTTTTAAATAGGGTTTGGAGCAGGTTTGGGTCATGGAGGCAGTAAGCCTCCGCGATAGCCCCGTGTAATGGAGGCTAGTCTTTGTAATAGCCTCTATTTCCTAAAGGTTGGGAATCCATAATAGGGTCAACAACATAGAAGATGGCCTCTATGATAAGGTCTGTGCCGCAGACCTATGTATATTTCAGTTGTTCTGATCTATTTTAATTGGGATGAAGGGTAATGAGGTCCTTTCACTTATATATGACCTTTAAATATTACATAAGTGTATTCCCATCATTTTTCATAACACAACATTGATTATTTCAATCTCAAACTCCAAACCTCAAGAAATTACAAGGGTTTCAACTTAGATTCATTAACCAGGCTCTAAATTCTCAATTGCTCACAACACTTTGTGTCTTTAAGGCATTTATCTCTTTCCCTTGAACTTATATTTACATAATGGATTGAAATTAGTTATTATTAATGATTTTAATAGTGGGTTATATCTATGGGTTAAGGGTTGTGCATGTGTTTGGTTAAAATGTATTCCCATGGTTTATTATACAATAATTATTCTTTATTTATGATTTTAGAACATTGTGGAATGCATGGAAATTGTAATTAAATGGTGGGGTTATGGTTAATCTGCTATTTGATGATTTTTCTTTGGTATATAGTTTGAAAGTATGTTCCCTCAACCTGTTTATGAAAATTTCAATGAACATGATTTTGTTACCAAGTTTGGTTGCTCACTTGTATTAATTCATTTGGTATGAAAATGATAGGTTTGGTTTACTACCTTAAAACTAATACATGGCATAAATGTTTGAATGGTTAAGGATGGTTTTGAAAACCTTATGGGGTACGAAGGAATCCCCCAAGTGATTTTAATAATAGAGTCTGCCGGATATGTTGAAATCCCCTTATTATTAGCATAATGATAATGTTTGCAAGCTATAGTCGGTATGATGATACCATTTGATAATGCCTTTATTATTGAGTCCTAAAATTTATTGAATGGGTTATATGCTAAATATTTTAATTAGGTTTAAAGAGGGTTGTGTATCTAGACTGGAAGGTGTGAGTCCGAAGGAATGAGACTAAAAACTCATGTTTACCGATATGAGGGTTGGTCTTGAAGACCATGTGCTTGTAGGGTATAAAGAATCACCCATGTATATATATAAATGTATCATATTTGGCAAAGGGTATATCAAAATCCAAAACCTTCCATAATACCTCCAGTTTGTGCGACTAACACACACTGGAGCTCGACCAGGGGGTTACAACTGGACCCATATATCCCATGGATAGATTATGACGGTAAAGATACACTATCCAGATTAAAATTTTAAATGTTCATGTAAGACTTATTCCTTGCCTCGGCACATGATATATATATATATATATATTTATTTATTTTCATTTGATGGTATGCGTGGAATTAACTGGTTTAAAATTATTATTAACGGAATTATTTGTTATCTTATCCCTACGTTATATAATAGCGCTCCAACCTCTAACCATCTTCAAATGCTATATCCCCATGCGATGCAAGAACTGGCTATATTTTTAATATTCCTGCAAAGTGATTGGTTGTTCGTGGTTAGTTTGTGAGTTGAGTTGAAGTGTCAGGCTTCCATCCTTCAGAGGACTTCATTTTATGTTTAGTTTCTCATGTCATTGACTTTATTTCATATTTTTTCTTGGCTATAGTCAGGTGCATGTCCCGACACTTTATTGGTACTCAATTTTGTCAGAGGCTTTATGGATATTGTGGACTAGGGTATTGTGTATTTTTGTATGATATTGATCCAATATAGATTTCTTATTATATTTTATCTTTTATTGATATTCTTTCACTTCTACGTTTCAATGGTTGTAGTGGAATAGGCTTAGGGGTGGTTTCCGGTCCCTTGTGGACTTGGGATGCCTGTCACAGACAGGCCTTGGTTTAGGTTATGAAAAATTAGGTATTAGAGAATATTTTTCAGTATCATAGGTTGTCCACAAATCCATGTCAAGTAGAGTCTCTTTTTGGGGTGTATAGTGTTCCATACTTACAAGAAAGTGACTATGAGGCATTTAGAAATGTTTTCCTTTCTTGTCATCTTATTTTTAGGCTATAAAGTCTAAGTTCTTGCATTTATCTAACTCCTATTTATTTTTCTTTTAGATTGTGCTTCCTTGATGATATAAAGCTCATAGAAACTCATCTGTCCCACCTGAGGACAATGTTGGCAGATCTCATCCAACTCATGGGGTATAGACTCGGTTTAGGCTCGCTGCTTCTAATTGTCTCCATGGAGTTCCACCTTTCTCTACTGATCCCTCTCCAACTGGTGTCACTCATACGCATCCACCTAAGGGAGATATTACTATATCTGAGTTTTTACAGTCTATTTATCTGTTGACCTAGTTGGTGACATCCCATTCATGTTACATGGGTTGTGCTCGTATTGCTGGGAGTTCATCTGAGGCCACTACAGTTGGGCATTTTATGAGACTGAACCCTCCAACTTTCACTGGTATTAAGGCCGAGGAGGATCCTCAAAGTTTTAGAGATAAGGAAAAATCATTTGGATTATATATCCTGCTGAAGTAGAGGGTATGGAATTCGCTGCTTATTAGTTGAAGGATGTAGCGTACCAATGGTATGAGGAGTGGGCGCAACTTTGGGGTGATGATGTTGAGTCTTCTTTGTGGGATGATTTCTTTTGTGATTTTCGGGATTGCTTCTTTCCTCATAAGTTGAGGGAGACGAAAGCTGAGGAATTTGTGAATTTGAAGCAAGGTAGGATGACAATATATGAGTATGCCTTCCATCAGCTATCGTGATATGCTCCTAATCAAGTATCTAGAATAAGGGCTAGAATAAGGAAATTTTCTTCTGGTTAATCTTATGATTTAATTTTTGAGAGTAAGACTGCCTTGTTGAATAAAGATATAGACATTTCTCGACTTGTAATATATATACAGTAGGTTGAGAAGGAAAAAAAAAGGCAAGCAGATGTGGGAGAGAGGTAGAGTAGGAAGTTTTAGTATTCAGATCAGGGTGGAGGACAGTAGAGATGGTTGGAAGTGGTCAAAGAAGAAGTGGGAAACCTATGGATCCTATTCGATGGATAGTGCACCTTATTCAAAGCCACCCAATGATAATTGTTTTCAGAGTGGTGATGGTTATAGAGCACAGGCTGACCAATATCAGGCCAGTAGGGCCCAGTTTGCTCTATCATATCCATTACTAGAAAACATTAAATTTTCGATGACCAATGTAGTCGGAATATGGTCAGAAATTAATGTATTTTCGACTACTTTTTGACTACAAGATAGTCTTCGGAAAATAGCTTGTTGGAAAAAGTTTTCCGACTATTGTATTACGAAATCTCTGACTACTTTAGTTGAAAAAGTAGTGGGATATTTAATAAATATTTATTTAATAATTATTAAATTTTTTACTACTATAGTAAGATACTTAATAAATATTTATTTAATAATTTTTAAATTTTCGACTACTGTAGTCTGAAATTTAATAAATATTTATTTATAAATATAAATATTTCGACTAGAGTAGTTGAAAATTTAATAAATAATTATTTAATAATTTTAATTATTTTGACTATTGTAGTCAGAAATTTAATAAATAATTATTTAATAATTTTAATTATTCCAACTACTGTAGTCGAAAATTTAAAAAAACATATTTAATAATCTTAATTATTCTATACTGTATTCAGAAATTTAATAAATAAATATTTGATAATTATAAAATTTCCGACTACTATTGTCGAAAATTTAATAAATAATTATTTAATAATTATTATATTTCATTCACTTAAACTACTTTCATATTATAAACGACATAACTAATGTATTTTTCACAATAGGATCAAAGATGACAAAAATTTATAAATACAACCACTTTAAACCATTCAAAACAAGCATCAAATCAAATAGTTTAAAAATCTAAATGTGTAATGCCCCGAGATCCCATCCCGAGACGTCACACGGTGCTTATGACCTGAAGGACCACAATCTAACCCTTTTTTGATATTTATACCAGTACACTACTTAATATCTGAACTAAATGCGGACACTGGCCATAATGTTCAACACATTTATACATACTAAATATTGATAACTGAATACTAATACATCTATCTGAAAAGCCTCTAAACTCTCTGAACTGTGGAGTTAATGGGACATATCCCCAACTAACTCCATCTACTGAAAATATAAGCAAAGTCTGATGCCATAATAGTAAACTAAGATTCATCCTCGAAAGAAGATGACTCAGTGCTGCAACTACTGCTACTGACTAGGACTGAACTGCTGAGGAAGCTCTGGGTCCTGTGCCTCTGAACCTATGGTGCCAAATAAAACACTATTACGCAAATGCGTCAGTACAGAAATGTACTGAGTATGTAGACGAGGTAGGGCTAAATGCAATGCCTCATGAATACATAATATCTAAACTGAATAATCATGATAATGGTGCATGACAACACATACACATACATGAATGCATAGACCATAGTCATAATCATCATAACTCTCGAGACAGAAACTCAGATGTTGTGTTACTGCAGACTGAACTCAATACTGGCACTGGGAAACTGACTAATTTGATACTGATAACAGAGAAACTAGATGTACTTACATTGATGACTGAATTGTGATCTTATTGCTCGCTACTGATAAGATTAAATATCAACATCTCTAACGGATGATTAAGCAAGCTATTATCAATGGTAAGAAAATAATCATATCTGAATCCGAAAACAAGAATACTCAATAGAATCTGAGACTATGATCAAGCCTGTCTTGTGGTATATCTCTGAAAATGATATCAAATAACTGTATATGAGACCAAGCCTATCTGAAGGGATGGTCCATGAATCAATGGAACTATCTAAGTTTCTCATAATGATAGATCACTGTATTTGAAAGTCTTGATTTCTGAAGATTGATACTAAAACTGAAACTGTAACTGAAACTGTGGGACGTAGTTACTTAACCGACATTCATTAACCAATCACAGGTGCGGTCTAACCTGTAAGCCCAGTAGGAAGGGCGTCAATATTGTGCCATGGGCAAAGACCTCTCTCTGGTCAATCTTCATTGATGGATGACCCTTACCATGTAGTCGACCTAAGGCAATATAATAATCAAATACTGCCTCTTTAGATGTGATAGCCTTTTTCTGATGATGAATCTTGTATCCTGCACTAGCTATGTAGTTCTAGAGGTCAGGGATTGATACTAACGACTCTAGCCTCTCTCTCTCTGAGGGAGGATCCATCATCCCTTCCCTCTCTTAATGCTAGTTTTTACTCTCAACTAAAAGACTCTGACTGAATTCTGAACACAACTGAACTGAATCTGATAATGATCATGTTTATCAAAAGATCTGATTGAGCTACGCTGAGATCACTTTGTTCCGATATGACAGAAATGGTATTGAATCATGGTATTTGACTGGTGATACAGAGCTTAAATAAATTATTCGGACACTTTCAAGATTAGAATTGAACACTTGCATACTATTAGATCTGAGCTGATTACATGACTGAGGCTAGATAACTAGCGATACGGAGATTACAAAGATAACTGAGATTACTGAGCATTCTTAAGTTCTATAATTATCTGAGGATACAGAGTTCTATAGTTCACTGAGTTTTTAGAATCATGGCTCGACTAGAATTATCATGAAACTGACACGGGCTCTAGACAACAGCTCTATTTTCAGATATAAATACCCCTAGGACTTGATAACATAAAATAAAGCATAATTATTCCTCTATCATCACAACCATTCATTCATCATTATCATCACAATCATTCATTCATCATCATTATCATTAAAGCATCTCTTCAAGTATTTAAGAAACATAACATACCTTCACCTTTGGAATCATTAAGGCATCACGTTAAGTATTTTGGAAATGTAAACATATACTAATGTTGGGAATCATGCTACTACATCATATTCCATTTGACAAATTCTTACCCCTGTACTTCATACCTATACAAATCTTGACATGTATTTGGATATCACATAGTTTGAGGAAACTTCATACTATCACGTCACAACTTACTTGCTAACCACTTGGCATGTATTAAAAGATTTAGCATATATCAAAGAGCACATAATTAGGGAATTTACCACTATCTTGTCTCAACATACTCGCTAAGGTCTTTCAACAACTACTAGACATGTACGGTTTTACACCTACTTGGGGATTTCACACTATCATAGCACCATCTATTCACTAAGGTATTTTATCAAACACTAGGCATACATGGACTAACTCACAATTTGGGGTTTCATATTCAACATACAAAAATGGCCCTTTTATGCTTCACCTATGATTTTTATCAAACCTATGGATAACATCCTCCGTTTATTCAACCATTCTACAACCAAATATCATAAAACATCACATAGAAAACAATATAAGGAAGATTTATCACAAATACCATATGGATTCAACATACAAGGGTCAAAGCTCATGAATCGTGTAAACAAACATGAATCAAAACTCAACAACACATGGAATATCAATTTCAACTCATACAATTCTCGGAATCTCACAAACATACATATCTTTAAGTTTTGAAAAGAGTTCTTAAGCTTATTGGATGAAAGGGATCCAAGAATCAACATCTATATACCTTGGGGAAACTCTTTTCTTTAATGCCTTAGGAGAGATTCTTGATTTCTCCAGATCTTTCTTGGTTTTTGGTTGGTGAAGAAGAAAGGGTTTGATTTTTGAAACCCGAGTTTATTTTTGTTGGAAGAAGAGAAAAATATGGCTGAGATCCCTTGGTCGGGTATTTATAGAGGTTTCGGAGAAGGGTAAAAGACCAACAAACCCTTGGCTGAAAAATCTTGATTTTACATGCTGGTACGATGTGCCATAATTGCGCCAGTCCAATCAAAAATGGAAAATTAGGAAACTGCAAGACGACGCAATATGGTGGAAATTGCATTGCCATCTTTGGTTGGGAACTGGAACTATACCACGATGCAGTGAAATTATGGAGGTTTACTAGATTTTGGCGATTGCCATTTTGGCTGGCTCCGCAATGTGCTAAAGTGCCAGGTGGCACACTGTCTCTCACTAAAATAGCTCTAACTTTTCAACTGGGTATCCAATTTGGGAAAATTTGGTATCGCTGGAAAGATTATTCGATGCTCTACATGATAAAAAGTATAAAATTAGGAAATTCCACACGATTCAAATTATTTCATCCTTAGGAAGACATTTCTAAAACTTGTACACTCGAATTTTCAGTTTACTGAATACGCTCTAAGGCTCAGACTGGAAGAGGACTTTGTGGGGGATTACAAAATATCACAATCGAAAATTAGAACAATAACTAAAATCTAATAATCATCAGATTCATTATCTTTCTCGTCCTAAAATACTTACGACATATGTTTCTTAACCAACTCCTCCAACTTATCAAATTTAGAAAACTTAGCATCATTAGCTGCATATTTCTGCGTCAATTCCACAATTTGCTTTTTCATCTTTTTCATTTCTTCTATTATTTGTAAAGTAGAGAAGGAACTGGGAAACAACAAAGGACTACTCAAGTATTTGAGATCCCCTGTCTCGTAGGTTCTACTGTTATTTCAACCACCTACCACCGTTATCCACATATTATTTAGCTTTGCAGGTGATGGTTAGACCATGGTACCATCCTCTGAAGTAGGTTAGGTTTTTTGCCACTCTTCTATGCTTTTTTAAAATTCTTCTTGGAAGAAAAATTATTTGTTATCACATAAACAAGCAAAGTTGAGTAATAATAAAATAATTTATGTAAAATTTATTATCTTAGATATGAAATCCTAGCACGCTGTTTGAACCAATCTTCTCTTGTAGTATCTTTGTTTTTCTTTTTATGTGTATCTTTGTAGACCTCAAGAAAAGGGCACTCTTTTCCACCATTTTTAAATTCTTGGAAAATTTTAGAAAAAAAGATAATGCAAGTATGAAGACAAGTCCGGGAAGCAACCTAAGGGATGTAGTACTTTGATCATTCATTAAGGATCCTATTGTTGTCCTTATCTTAAAGTGAAATAAGAACTTTCTCCTAAGTCATATACATGTGTGTTTGTTGGATATAGCAGTTTCTATAAAGGATATATATATATATGCTACCACCCATCGACAAGGAAATTTTTTGTATAGAGACATGTTGTCTGATGAACTTACATTACCCTATATGTAGGAAAAAAAGAGTGACTATATGTCTGCAGAAAACAAAGAGTGCTTACCAACCTCTGCCCCTATATATTGTATTGCTGAAACACTCTATCCTCTATGATAGATTATCCCCCTAGATGTCAGTTACCAGCTAGCTGAACAGTCATTGGTTACACGGTAGATGCTGCAAAAAACTTGTACATCTCTTAGGTAGTTTAGGTAAATCTATATTCTCTAAATTTCTCTTCCTACTCCATAACTACCACCTCAATATGTACATTTAATCTATTAAAAAATTTCTAATTCCTACTTGTCCATGTATGATAAATTATCCCCCTAGATTTTAGATATCACCTCTCCATCTTGTACCTGAATTCCAGCCCATTGCATAATAGAATCCCTCCCAGTTTAGTCTAAGTGCCGTCCATAAACAAGTGTTGATTCAATTGCACTACCTACATATCAAATAAGAAGTATCTAGTTGTCTCTCATTGGTAAGCAGTCTTGCATGAACAGTCAGTTATACTATAAATGCATAGGTAAAGTTACTGCACTCCAAATGAGTTAGCAACCTCCAGCTCCCTTTTAGTCCAAATAATGGCAAAGTAACCTCTTATTTTAAGGTTGGGGGCATTGATTTTGAAGAAATATTCACCCAAGTAGTAAAGGCTACAATAATAAGATTATATTATATGTTGCTATCACTTTAAATTAGCCCATTAGTTAATTACATGTGAAGAATGCTTCTTACATGGTGTTTTTAAAGAAAAGGTTTATATCATTCCACAGCCACAGCGAAGATAAGATCTATTGCACATACAAAACCCCAATCCTTAGTAGAGGATGAAGCAATAATAGTTGTTGCTGCTTCTGCTACTAATGTAGTGAGCCCATTTACTGCAGCCACAGCAACCACAGCAGTTAAGGCAACTGTGACCATAACCATCTAACTAAACCTCTAATTCTCTTCTTCTTACATTCTAAAATGATTAGGCTGTGTGATACAATATCAAGTTCACAAAAAAAGAAACAAGCAACAAAAAGACTAACAAGATGTCAACAACAATGCTAGTGAATTGAACTAAGCCACACACAGCTTCACTAGACTTCAATATGAACAATAATAAGAAGATAAAAACAATAGTGAATCGAAAGATCCCCACACAACTTCACTATATCATGGTTTAAAACATTGAACTAAATCAAACAAACTAGAAATTTAAGCTAATATTGACAGTCTTCGTCGGTGAGTAGCGAATCTTTTTGAACCTTATGTGTGCAATGAGCCACCTATTTGAGATGCTATATTTGCCTTTTCCCGTTCCCTTCTCGCCCTAAATTCAGTAGTATCCCATTTTTCCAAGAACTGGATCCACACATCAGCATTCAACCAACCAGGTTTTTTCAAGTACCTCCGAGCCTAATATAATTGTTCTTTGATCCGTAGAGCTTCTTTGAACTTGAACATGTGTTGTATTTCATTTTCATGACAAGAATTCCATGAACACTTTGTCTGCAAAATAGTTTAATCTAAAGTCATGAAATGAATTGACGGATACAAATGTAAATTCATCATTGATAGCATACTGAAATGTTAAATTCTTTGATTTTGATGATACCACAAACTAGTTCCACATAAGAACTCTGACATCGAGTTAAATATCATTCCATCTACCCCACGACTCCCTGTAAAATGGTTTAATTACTTCTATAATTATATGTCCGCCGCTAGATGTTGGAATGAACCTTCAATAAAATTATGTTAAATTATCTTATCTTTTAAAAATTTCAAAAATTATAGAAAAAATAATGTTTTCTTACCCATTACCACCACCAGGGGCCATAATTAGTCTACCGTTGTCGTCATATTCTACTACCTCTTTAAATTTTAGAATTTGGGAAGAAGCTATTGTAGCATTAGACACTGTAGCACTATCAATGGATGGAGATGTGAATGTGCTAGCACCTCCAATTCTCAATCCAAAAAGGTTAGGTGTGGATGATGTTGAAGGTAAAAATAAAGAGCTACTATACAGACTATTATGGGGAGAAGAGGGCTGGAACTAATAGGGTGGTGAGGGCATGAAAAATGCATTTGGTAGTGAAATATTTGTTGTTGGAGGAGGAAGAATATTTGTAGTAGCTTGTTGAACAGTTGTGGTAACAGATGGTGGTGGTGATAGTGTATATTGACACACGAAAAGATTATCTGTTCCTTTCTTACCTTTCTTGTGTCGTCCTTTACCAAGATCTTTTCATGCCATTGAATATTTTTACCAAGCACTTGGAAAAAAGAACCACAATATAAAACAATTAGTTGTATATAAGGACTGGTTATAAAGAGCAAGTTCAACCATTGACTCTTCACATAAAAAGATAACAAATTCAACTTGCTGATGTAGAATAATTACCTTTAACAGTCCATATTATAGAAAAAATATTTTTATCATATAGTACACACTAGTAAAAGTAACTCCTTTCTTTGACTTCTCAACTTAAAAATGGCAAGTTTTGATCCCACTGTAGTGATATATTTCAAATACAAAAAAAGTCTAGCATAATGATAGTTTCAAGCAAGTCATTTTCACCCGGTACAGAAGAAGGAAGAAGGCTGATTCCATATGATGTAGATAGAAGAAGCAAACAGATAAGTGCACTGTAATAAGAAAATGCAACAAGATAAGCACATCATCTTACATAGTTACTGGCACTACAAATGTTAACAAAGAAAATACATTATATTGTAAACAAAAATAATAAAAAGAAACAGCTAAAATATAATTCAAGACCTTGTTACAACACATTACTACTATTATAACAACTCAGGCCTTATTGCTTTTTTCATAGTCATTCATCAATTCTTCCTTATTACTTGTTTCATATCTATTCATCGATTCTTCCTCATCACTTGCTTCATTTTCATCAAGTAACTCTTCCTGGATTTTTTAATTTTCATCAGTGCGATCTTCCTCGTTATTTGCCTTGGATGTTCTTTCTCCATAATCATGAACATTCAAGCTAAGTTTGGAAGGATCAAATTCTTCATATAGGCCTTCATTAAGCTAAAACTCAGCTTCTAATTCATCATCCCCCCTTTATTTAGCACTTGAAATGTTATTCTGATACGCTACATCTAATGCATCCTCCAATAAAACTCTACCCACGGACTTTGTTTTTATAGCTACCCGCCATGCAGATTTTTTTGTTTCAAAGGATAAGGAGCGTAATACACTTGTTTCACATTTTGTGCAATGACAAATGGATCATAGAGTCCATACTCCCTTGTACGCTTAATTTCAACTATTTTGTACTGAGGGTAAACCTTTGCACCTAAACTAGACATAGGATCATACCACTTACACCGAAATAGAACTAATTTTTTCTTTGGCCAACCAACATGATAATTGAGTTCTAAAATCTTTAGAAGCACACCATAATAATCATCACCGCTATCACTTTTCACCAAACCCCACTATTGTTAGTTTTCTTGCACTTAGAGAACTCTTATGTATGAAATCTGTAACCATTGACAGAGTACCTAGAAAACTTTCTAACTTTAGCATCAGGTCCCCAAGCTATATCATGTAAAAATTGGCCATTTGGGTCATAATAAAGTGGATTATGAAAATATAAAAAGTTCAAAAAAAAATAGAATTTAAATATACATGAGATTGAACATTTGTAGTAAATCGTGTTAAATATTTAAGTTATACATACATATTATCTAAACAACATTGAAAACATAGAATAAACAGTAGCATCTCCGTGTAAAGCCACGAAGCAGCTATCCGACAAAGTTATGACTTTTATTAGTTAAAGCTTAGATAAAACTTGAATGATTGTCCTAAAAATAAATATACTCACTTATAAAAAGGCAGGACCTCAAGAAAATTTAATAATATATATATTTTAGATGACTTAAGCTCTGCCTCATTCAATTATCAAAGTGGACCACCTTTCGAACTTCCTTTACATAGTTGATTAAATATTGAAAATGATGGTGCTGAAGGATTTGTATTGTCTCCATAAATATGCCTATTAGGTTGGTTTCTCAGACATGGTACATCATGTTCAAAATAATATGAACAAAAATAAGAGGTCTCTTTAGCCAAATAAGCCTCACATATTGATCCCTCAATTTGGGATCTATTTTTTATTGTCCGCTTATATTTGCCAATAGTCCTACATAGTATGATATTTAAGATGAATTAATGTTCAATTTAAACACATAAAGGTAAATAGTGAAAGTCAATACCTTTCAAAAGGATACATCTATCGACAATGAACATGCCCTCCAAGTCGTGCCTCTCGCACAAGATGAATTGGAAGATGCTCCATAACATAAAAAAAATAGGAGGAAAATTTTTTACCAACTTGTTTAAGGTTAAGAGAATATTGATATCCATCAAAGATAGGTTCTCCTCCCTTAATGTGTTAGAACATAAATCTTTAAAAAATAAGCTTATCTCTGTTATGGGTTTTCAAATTCTATCGGGCAATGTACAAAAAGTAATAAACATCAATGACTCCATGAAAAATGTGATAGGTATATCTCTTCATAGAGGTCAACTTTCCTTACTTCATGTCAACACACTTAGACAAATTTGATGCATATCCATATGGCATTTTCAAATTGTTAACCCAATCATAAATCACTCTTCTATCCTCCAAAGTGAATGTATAACTGGCCATGGGCTTCTGAATCTTATTATTTAAGTATGTCAGGTACAATTCACTGCATCGACAATACTCCTTTAATTCCATCCTGGCCTTCAAGTTATATTTTGTTTTGTTACATACATCTATCACAGTATTAAACAAGTTGTTGAAGAAGTTTTCTCAATATGCATGGGATCAAGATTATGAGGTAGAAGATTATCCTTCTAGTAATATAACTCCCAAAATATGCTTCGTTTAGTCCAGTTATGTGTAACATCATAGCCAGGTATCCTGGATGGTGAAGACTCTGTTACCTTTGGCAGATTCCTCACTCTATCACAAATTTATTCTCGCGACAAAATTGGTGGTGTCTTCTTGAAATCAGTCATATTCTTCATAAAATTACGAGTATTTCTCCTAAACTAATGTTGCATTGGCAAGAATCGACGGTGATAGTCGAACCATGAGTTTTTACCTCCATGTTTCAAGGTGAATGCTTTTGTGTCTTCCTTACAATAAGGGCAAGCTAACTTTCCCGCAGTCGACCACCCAAACATTATTCCATAAGCAGGAAAGTTATTTATATTCCACATGAAAGTAGCACACAATCTAAAGTTTTGTTTCATTGATACATCATATGCTTCCATACCTTCATGTCACAATAAGTTCAACTCATCAATCAATTGCTGCAAATATACATCAATCAAAACTTTTAGATTGTGAGGACCTGGAATAATGCAAGTTAAAAATATATACTAACTCGTCAGGCATATTTTAGGCAGGAGATTATAAGGAGTCACAAACACCGTCCAACATTAATATGGTGTAGCTGGGACAGTAAATGGAGTGAATCCATCAGTAGATAATCCCAACCTAATGTTTCTTGGTTTACTAGTAAAATATGGATACACACTATCAAAATATTTCCATGCTTATCCATGTGACGGGTGACATAAAACACCAGATGGTCTTTTATTGTCATAGTGCTATCTAATATGATGGGCAGAGCTCCTTGATGCATACAACCTCTTTAATCATGGTATAAGGGATAAGTAATGTATCGACTTCATAGGAACCTTCTTCTCTCCGTTATGTATGACTTCCTTATAATGAGACTGATTATAAAATTTAAAATGTTCTAAATTTACATCTTCCTTATAGAATAACATGCAACCTTTCTTGCAATAGTAAATCCTCTCTAATGAAAGTCCTAACTTAGAACCAACTTCTTTGTTGTGTAGAAATCTTTGAGTAAGTCAAGTTTATTTGGGTTAAGTTCATTCATAAATCCAATGATAGAGTTCATTCCCTCTTGAGAAATTGAATAGTTTGACTTAATACTAAGTAACCAAACCACAACAGATAACTTAGAATGCATTGCTCCTTCATAAAAAGGATGACTAGCTTCCTTTAACTGTTCATAAAAGTTCTTAGCCTCATAATTTGGTTCATTTTGATCCCCTGAATGTGTTCCTGACCATCTCACTATATGATGAATTTTCAACATAATTACGAAAAACAAAAATATTGGCAGTACTGCTCTCTCCATGAGCTATCCATACAGTATAATTCAATATAAAAACCTTCCTATAAAGATGTAATGTAACATCATTTGGATTCAATAACTTGTAATGCATGAAATTTCAACAAGGACACCTAATTATCCCTTCAAAAATAAAATCATTAAGGGTCATTGCTTTAGTAATAAATTCAGCTACCCCATCTTTATATTCCTCCCTCAACCCCGCACGGCTAGGATAAAAACTATTATAAATCCATGTACAATCTTTATTTTCCATCGACACAAGGACTACAATAATAATAGTAATAGAGAAGAGAAACAAAAAAAAGAAACAAAACAATAACAGGGTTGTTTAGAGATGTTACTATGCAGTTGACACAAGCTGAAAACTAAGAGGTTCAATACAACATAGTAAAGCAGCCAACAACAATAGAATATTTTAATTAAATAAACAAATTTTTTATCAGTGGAAGGAATCCAATCCCTGTGATAGCTTCACAAACAAGATAAAAGATAGGCAAAAAGGGAGACAAGTAGATGAGGTACAGATTATAAAAGATGAAAATAAAAAGAAAGCACATGCTGAAAACACTGAAGTGATTTTACTATGAACACGTCCATAAACTCTTTACCACAAATGGCGCAATAATGAAGACTAGGTCTAATCATCAATCAAAGGTACTAAAAATAGACCACATAGAAAATAGAACAAAATTTACCCCGAATCAGTGAAGATTGGGTTGTATATCGATCGGTTCAGTTTGGGTCTGAAGTTTATCGGTTTGACATATTGATTATTGGTTTGTAATAAAGCTAAACAATTAAGAACTATTGAGGTATCAACTTATCAGTTATCGATTTATTGGTTATTGTTTGTTATCGATTTGGTTATCAGTTTAAACTGTTAACATTCAAAATATTTTCCAAAGATACAATACTATATTTAGATGCATTTATTCATCCTAAAATAACATGGCCATACAACAACAAGCAGTTAACAAGATCAAATAAGGAACTTCACATGCAAAACAGTGTTTGTCATTAATTTTTGGAAAGTCTATTACGCAAATACATATAGTCAAGACCTTCAGGGATTTGAACAATAGTTTATAGTGCAAATTCCAGAAACTTGAAAATTAGTACGCGAAATTCCAAAAACCAAAAAACAAAAATTCAGTGTCTGAATTCCATATCAGTATTTTTTTTATTGAAAATTAGACAAAAATTAAAAATAGAGAACAAGACTTCTAAGAATGTCAAAGAGGTTTACCTGTTGAGAGAAAAAGAAAAAATATTGCTTGGTCTCTACAGAATACTTAAAGAAAATATAAGAAAATCTGGCTTAGCAATGAAAATCATAAATAGAAGCAAATCTGTCTTAGAGGCAAATCACACCTCGGGGCATCTTTCAACTTAGAAATGATGTGGTCTCTGGTGCTGTTAAGACTCCATCAAGGTCGTCTTTGTCTTCTCCATTACCACTCGACCAATGCTATCGCCGTTATCATTATGGCTACCCTAGCTTAGAGAGATATGAGGGTTAGAGAGTGAGAGAGAATTGGGAATGTGGTTTAGAGAGAGACGAGTTATATCCTACATAATAACATATCCGACTACTTCAGTTGGTCTCTATTTTAATAAAAAATTTTTTTTTAATTTTTTGACTTGAGTATTCAGATATACATATTTAATAATTTATTTAAATATTTATTTAATTTTTGTATAAGCATCTAATTATATATTTAATAATATATTTATTTAATTATTTATATTTTCAACTACAATAGTTAAAAATAAATATTTTATAATTGATTTAAATAGTTATTTAATTTTTACATAAGGGTCTGATTATATATTAAATAATATATATTAATTATTTTTATTTTTGACTACAACAGTTGGACTTGAATATTTAATATGTTTTATAATAAATTATTTAATTTTATATAAGGAAATGATTATATATTTAGTAATATATTTATTTTCTTGTTTGTATTTCTGACTACAGTAGTCGGAATATACATTTCCTACCAAACATTCTGAGTACGTATTAGTAATTTATTTATTTATTTATATTTTTGACTACAGTACTTAGAAATACATATTTAATTATTTATTTGAATATTTATTTAGTTTTAATATAAGGGTATAATCATATATTTATTTAATTATTTACATTTTCGACTACTGCAGTCAAAAATAAATATTTTATAATTTATTTAAGTAGTTATTTAATTTTTGTATAAGGGTCTGATGATATTTTTAATAATATATTTATCTAATTATTTTTATTTTTTACTATAATCGTCGAGAATGAATATTTTGTAATTTTTATATTAATTTTTTAATCTCCGTATAAGGGAATGATTATATATTTAGTAATATACTTATTTTTTGTTTTCATTTCCAACTAGAGTAGTCGAAATATATATTTCCTGCAATTTTTACCAAATATTTTGACTGTTGTATTTATAAATACTATCAAAATAATATTTTGTAAAAAATAAAAATAAAAAAGTATATTTTCCAACTAAAGTAGTTGTAAATTTTTGACTATTTTTTTCAGTCGAAAAATAGGGATTTTTTTAGTAGTGAAATCCCCCTTGCATATTTTATGGGAATTCATCCTGATTTCTATGATGATGGGAAGAATTGGTGTTTTCGATGTGGTTAGATCGGTTATTTGCAGTGGAATTATACTTTAAAGGTTGCTTTTGGGACCAATAAGGTTCCTATCTCTACTTTATCAGCTATTTCAGCAAAGGATTCCACTTTTCTCTTCGACATTGATTAAAACTGCCTCTATGCTCTTACTACTCACAAGGTATCTAAGGCATCCATTAATGTCATCACTACTATTTTAAAACTCTTCTCTAGGGATGTGCACTATTTACTGACCTAAGGTCTACTCTTTCTTTTGTGACCCCATTTGTGGCAGTGCATTTTGATTGTGGTCTCCAGAATATTTCAGACGCCTTTTCTTTTTCTACCTAAATGGGTGACTAGGTCATTACTAGAAGTGTCTATAGCGAATCCATGGTATCTGTTGGTAGTAGGGAAACCTTGGTGGATCTATTTGAATTAGACATATTATATTTTAATATTATCTTGGGGATGGGCTAGTAACACTCGTGCTATGCCTCTTTAAGCTGTTGAACCCATAAGGTCATCTTTAAATATCACAATGAGATGGTTATTGAGTGGGAAAAGTGTTCCCTAGTGCCTAAAGGAAGGTTCATATGTTATCTTAGAGCCTGAAAATTGAATTTCAAGGGATGTCTTTATCATTTGGTTCGGGTTAAAGATTATAACTCAGAGGGTCCTTCTTTATAATCTATTTTATGGTTAGTGAATTTCCTAAGTTTTTTCCTGATGACCTTTCTTGTGTTTCTCTAGATAGGGAAATTAATTTTAGGATTGATCTTATGAAGGACACTCATCTTATCTCTATCCCATCTTATAAAATGGCTCTGACTAAGTAGAAGAAGGTTAAGGAATAGTTGAAGAATCTTCTTGACAAAGGTTTTATCTGCCCTAGTGTATCCCTGTTATATGCTCATGTTCTCTTCTTATGTAAGAAAGATGGTTCTCTTTTGATGAGTATTGATCACCGCCAGCTAAACAAGGTAACTGTGAAGAATAAATACCCTCCTCCTAGGATTGATGATCTATTTGTCCAGCTTCAGAATGCTAAGTGTTTCTCTAAAATTAACCTTCGTTTAGGCTATCATCAACTAAAGGTTAGGGAAGAAGATATAGTTAAGACTACCTTTCATACCAAGTGTAGGCATTTTGAGTTCTTGGTTATGTCTTTTGGGTTTACCAATGCCCTAACGATATGTATGGATCTTATAAATTAGGTATTTCTCTAGTTTTTAAATGTACTTGTGATTGTGTTTATTGATGATATTTCAGTATACTCAAAGAGAGATAGATCATGCTAATCACCACTTTGTTGTGTTGCAGACCCTAAAGGATCAACAATTATATGTTAAGATTTCTAAGTGTGAGTTTTGGTTGAATGTTGTTTGATACGCCTAAATTACAACTCTCGTTAGAAAGTGTAAGAGGTCGCTGTCAAATATAGAACCCAACTGGGTTGGGTGTCGAATCCCACAGGGAATACTCTGATCACTAAGTATTGCAATTATTAGTAGACTGTTGATCGAAGGTTCCACGATAAGGGGTTTTTTGGTTTAAGTGCACAATAATACTATTAGTGTAACGAATGAGAGGATATATGTAATAATATTTAATCACAGAGATTGACAAGTTAGGGTTATGTCCACCTTGTAGTTTCTACTTTTCTATTAACTATGAGTAGTGCGGAGTTTATACATGCATGCACTTATCGAGAATCGTATTCTAATTCTAAATCCAAGTGTTTTTCAACCATCAAGGATTTATTCAACTTAGCTATATCGAACATAAAGTGTATAACAAATTATATGAATTCTCCAAGAAGTTAATCCTGCTAGAGCATTAACGTGTAAATAGAGGTTGGAAACCCTATTTTCTTGTCACACTCTCTTTTCCAAACAATAAGTTTTCTGTCGAATAAGTTAATGCTATAATGGCGCATTCCCTATGTTTGTAACCATGAGAATTCAATCAAAATGAAGAGACTAATGATATAAGTGGCGTGACACATTATAAATTCACAAACTCATAGCAATAGAGAGTATATTACAAGGTTTCCATAACCCTAACAGATAAGTTTAGCTACTCATGAATGCAACGAAAATCAAAATAGACATAATCATCATACCAAAACTTAGAACAATCTTGGCGATGGAGATGACTAGCGACAATAAGAGAAGAACGTGTTTTCCTCTCTCCGTTGCTCAACCTAAGACATTTTCTACTTTCAAAATATTACAGAATCTGAATAATGAATAATGAATGATTATGATGAAAATTCAGCAATAAGGTTTTTAATAACATCCTTCTCAACTAAGTTGCTACTGCATCCTTAACTATTTAAAAATACTGAGTTTGCCCGGGAAAAAGTTCCCATGCATCACATTCAGTCCAAAAGCTGCCTTCCCTTTTATGTGAAGTATTCCTTTGCTGTCCACAGGTCCACAAAGTGCTGAAATCTTCCTCATTAGTACCTGTAAAGCATGCTAATCACATATGTCAGCTTACTTAACTAAATATAGACTAAAAGTTCAAGAAGTATGTATTTTATCCTCAAAACTTAGCTAAAACATGGGTAAATTATGCTGCTTAGATGTATAAATACGCCCAACATCATTGTTACATTTTCGAGTCATGTTGTTTTCTAGTAAAGTGATCATGGTGGAGCCATAGAAGGTTGTGGTGATTAAGGCGTGGCCTATACCAAGGACTCTAACTGATATTTAGAGCTTCTTGGGTTTAGTGGGTTATTGTAAGACTTTTTTAAAAAGCTTTTCATCAATTGCCACACCTTTGACTAGGTTGTCTCAGAAGAAGGTGAAATTTCTATGGGCCGATGCTTATGAACGAAGTTTTAAGAAGGTAAAAGATAAATTGAATTCTATTCCGATTTTGACCCCGCCCAAGGATAATGATGGCTTCATGGTTTGTTGTGATGTGTCCCATGTAGGACTTGGTTATGCGTCAATGCAGCATTGTAAGGTAGTAGCTTATACTTTTGAAATTAAAATTTCATGAAAGAAGTTATTCGACTCATGATTTGGAATTATTGTTTGTGGTGTTCGGATTGATGATTTGGCGACATTTTTTGTATGGGGTTTATGTTAATATCTTTTTAGTTCATATGAGAGTGGAATATCTTTTTATCCATAAAAAGTTAACTTTCAGGTAAAAGAGATGGCTTGAGTTGCTCAAGTATTATGACATGAGTCTCCACTACCACCCAGGTAAAGCTAACATGGTTGTTGATGCTCTTAGAAGGTTATCTATAGGGAGCTTGTCTTATGTCAGAAAGGTAAAGAGGGATTTGGTGAAGGATATTCACTGTTTGGCTAATTTGGAGTTCATCTTCTAGATTCTGGGGATAGTGGTGTGTCTGTACAAGAGGTAGAGGTCATCTCTTGGTGCTGAGGTAAAAGAGAAATAGGTGTTGGCTCCTCCCTAGATACAAATCAAAGATAATATAGGTAGGCAAAAGGTGATGGATTTTGAGATAGGTGGTGATGGTTTTTTGAGGTACCAAGAGAGGTTGTGTGTTCCCGGTGTGGATGGGCTGTGACGTAGAATTTTGGCTAAAGCTCATGAGTTGCACTATTCAATTCATCAACTTTTGACTAAGATGTACCGTGATCTTAAGAATATTTATTTTTGGAATTATATAAAAAGAGAGGTGTGGCAAATTTTACTGCTAAGTACATAGTGTGTCACCAAGTGAACTTTGAACACTTAAGGCTCGATGGGTTGTCTCAAGAAATTGAGTGTCCTGTGTGGAAGTGGGAAGTGATAAATATGGATTTTACTGCCGGTCTTCCGCAATCTTGAAACTAGTTTGATTGTATTTTGGTCGTCGTGGGTAGAATGACGAAGTTTGATCACTTCTTGTCAGTAAGGACAAATTATTCTGTGACGATTATGTAAAGTTATATATATTTAGGAGATGATGAAGTTGTATGGTACTCTTTTTACCATTACTTTGGATCGTGGCACTAAATTCTCCTCTCATTTTTGGTGGTCATTTCAGCAAGGTTTGGGGACTAAAGTGACCCTTAGTATTTCTTTCCACCCGTAGACATAGAGACAAGTGCAAAGGACCATTTAGACTTTAGAGGACATGCTTCAAGCTTTTTTAATTGCCTTTGGTAGTAGTTGAGTTGACCACTTACCTATTGTAGAGTTTTTGTACAATAATATCTATCACTCTAGCATTGGTATGACACCATTTGAGGCTTTGTATGGTAGGAGGTATACATCCCCCATTGGCTGGTTCGAGGTTTGTGAGGTAAGGTTTTTTGTTCCTGATTTAGTCCATCAGTCTATTGAGAAAGTAAAGGTGATTTTTGTTAGTCTTAACATTGCGTAAAGTTTCCAAAAGTCCTATGCGTACATGAGGCTAAAAGAGTTGGAGATTGATGTGGGTGATTGGGTATTCTTTAAGGTGTCTTCCATTATGGGAGTGATGTATTTTGTAAAGAAGGGGAAGCATAATCCCCATTATGTCTTGCCTTATTTGATTATGAAGAGTGTTAGAACTGTTGCTTATGAATTAGAATTGTGTGCGAGTTTGGGTTCCATTCACCTTTTGTTTCACGTGTCCATGCTGAGGAAATCCAGATGGATCCTTATTTGGTAGTGCTTGTTGAGATTGATGGATTCTTAGATTCCCTGTCTTACGAAAATATTCTGATAGAGATCTTAGAAGGAAAAGTTCATAAGTTCTGGACCAAAGATGTATCATTTGTAAAGGTACTTTCAAGGCTAAGTACTATTTCAACTCTATGCAATGGAAAAAGAAGCTTGAGGTACGAATTCCACTCATATTTTTTTACTCAGGTTTCTATTTTGATTTTTATGTTTTTTCATTATTCTCATATAAAATGTGTCCTAACTCATCATTCGAGGATGAATGATCCTAAGGGGGAAAATATCATACCCTCGAAATTTTGATGTTTTATTTTTGAACTTCCCATGCTTGAAATACCAATTTTTGACTCAAATTATGTTTGGGGATGTTAAAAGGATAACCCGAAAGAGTTTCATAATTTTAAAATAGTGTTCAGGCCTCTTTTAGGTCACGGAGGCAGTAAACCTCTATAATAAACTCGTGTCATGGAGGATAGTCTTCGTGTCACGAAGGTTGGAGCTCCACGATAGGGTCAGCGGCATTGAGAATAGCCTCCGTAATGAGGTCCATGCTAGAGACCTATGTAAATTTTGATTGTTCTATTCTATTTTAATTGGGATGAAGGGTAATAAGGTTCCTTAACTTATAGAAGACCTTTAAACATTATATAAGCATATAGCCATCAGTTTTCACGAAACAACATTAATTATTTCACTCTCAAATTTCAAACCCTAAGAAAGCACAAAGGTTTCAACTTAAATCATCATCTGGGCTCCAAATTCTCAATTGCTCCCAGATTTTTGTGTATCAATGGAATGTATCTCTATCCCTTGAACTTGTATTTTCTTAATGGCATAAAATTGGTTATTATTCATGGTTTTAATAGTGGTGTTTGAAATATGTGTGGAGGGTTTTGCTTATATTTGGTTTAAATGCTTTCCCATGGTTTATTATACAATAATTATGCTATATTTATGATTTTGGAACATTGTAGAATGCATGGTAATGGTAATTAAATGGAGGGGTTATGGTTAATATCTAATTTGATGATTTCTCTTTGGTATATGGTTTGGAAAATATTTGCCCTTAACCTGTTTGTGAAATTGTCAATGAATATAATTTTTTACCAAGTTTGGTTGCTCACCTGTAATAATTCTTTGGTACTAAGAAGATTGGTTTGGTTTACTTTTATAAAACTAATGCATGGCATAAATAATTAAATGGTTAAGGATGGTTTTGAAAACCTCGTAGGGTCAAACGAATCCCCCAAGAGATTTTAATAATAGAGTCTGTGTGGTATGAAGAAATCCCCTAAGTATTGGTGTAATGACATTTCTTTCAACCGATAGTTGTTATGAAGAACCACATAATAATGCCTTTATGATTGTCTCCTGAAATTTGGTAAATGGGTTATGTGCTAAATGTTTTAATTGGGCTTAAAGGGGGTTGAGTAGCTAGCTATGATGGTGCGATTCTGAAGGACTAAGACTGGAAACTCATGTTAGCTGACATAAGGGTTGGTCTTGAAGACCATATGCTTTTGGGGTACGAAAGAATCCCCTATGTGTATATATAGAAATGTATCAAAGGTGGTGAAAAGTACATCAAATTCCTTGGTCTTCTATGATATCTCCAGTTCGTGTAGCTAATACGTACTGAGGCCCAAACAGGGGGTTACAATTGGACCTATATAGCCAGTGGGTAGTTTATAATGGTGAAGATATACAATCTAGGTTAAGATTTTAAATGTTCATGATAAACGTTGTTCACTACCCCAGCACGTGATATATATATATATATATATATATGTATGTGTGTATATATATATATATATATTTGCATTTGATGGTATGCATGGGATTTAACTGGTTTTGAATTATTATCCGTGAAACTAATTTTTCCCTTATCCCTGAGTTACATGTCATTACTCCAACTACTAACAATCTTTACACGTTGTATCCCTAGTCGATGCAGGAACTAGCCATACTTCTACTCCTCCTATGCAGTGATCAGGTGTTCATAGTTAGTTCATCAGCTGACTTTAAGTGGTGAGCTTCCATCCTTTGAAAGTATTCATTTCATGTTTGATTTCTAATGTTATTTACTTTCAATTTTATTTTTTTTGTCTATAGTCAAGGGCATGTCACGAAATATTATTGGTACTCAGTTTTGTTAGAGGCTTTGTGAATACTGTGGACTAGGGTGTGGTGGCTATTTTTGGTTATTGATCCAATATAGATTCTTCATGGATTTCTTATTATATTTTATCTTTTATTGGCATTCATCCACTGTTAAGTGTATTTGGTTGTAGTGGAATAGGCTCAGGGGGCGATCTTCGATCCTTGGTGGACTTAGGATGCCTGTCAAGGCGATGCCCTGATTTGGGTTGTGGCAAATTATTGCACACAAATGGGTAGTTTACCAGTCTGTCCCATGAGGATTCATAGGTTCATCTTCAAAATTTCTATTGATCAATGACACAATCATCCCCATGAAAGTCTCTATAGTTTTCATGAGGCTCACTCTTTTTCCATTCCCTCTCTTGGGAGAGGAAATAATTGGTTATAGGCATAACCTTCAAATTCAATCACAACTTTAGAAGACTTTGAAAAGAAGTTCCTCATTTGATTTTTTCCATATAGGAAGACTACAAGGTTGATGAGTGAGATCTAAAGTTTGAAACAAAAGACAGAAAAAAGTACCTATCAAGCGTGGGAGAGATTCAAGTATCTTATTAGAGGTTGAAAGTCTTGACCATAACACAAAACTTTTTCTAGTTCTATTTTTGGTGAAATTTTTGGATAGTTAATTTCTCAAACTAAAAAGTCTTTACAAGACTTGAGCGAACCTAAATGTAAAAACACAAAGCCTAGCCCACTGAGCCGACTTACTCTATTACACAAAACCTTAAAACTAGGGTTTTATAAATCAATACTTACTTCACTCTTCAGCTTCTGCCTAAATCTACCTGAAAAATATCATCTCACTTAAATCTTTAGCTCATCCACCTCATGGTTTGGTTCATCAACACGGTTCCTTAGATGTTTTTTTCATATTATAATGTTAGTTTGTAGAAGTAAGTTCCATGGTTTTGTCTTCATATTTCTCCACTTTTCATTTCTTTTTTTATTCTCATTCATCATTCTCGTTGTAGTTGTGTTCTTTAATGGAATGGGCATCTATTATCTTTTTTTATTTTGAGGAAAGATCTTTTTAAGTAGAACTGCTTAATTTTTTTAGGCAATCCCTGAAACTTCTCCTCCTCTTATTTTTAATACATTTCCCATAATATGTCCATTCTGCAGATATTATTGGTATGAAGATACTAGGATGTTCAAAAATTAAAATATCTGGTGACTAAGTTAGCTTCTAGATTCCAAAACTCTAGTCTGACAAAGTCACTCTCCCATTTTGTTGTCAGTTTTTTTTTGCTTGCCACTATAATATAGGCTAGATAGCTCGTTCACTATATTGGTGCCCTCATGGCTTGTGTATATAAGCATGTGAAAAAACTAAGATTTATCCTTCCTACCCCCTTACCTTTTTGTTGGTGACAATCTTATGGAAGGGTATTTAGATTTATTGCTTTTTATGATTCTCTTTATAGTGGATTAGATTTGATGAAAGTTTGTGGAATTGCAATTTCCCTTGTCTATTGCTAGATTTGCTTGGTAATCTACTAACTTATTCCCTTTCTTTAATATGTTCTAATTCTGAACTTGCTTATTTGTCATTAGCTCCTTTACTTGAAATATTGTATCTTATATATTTCATGTACTGTACTATTCTCTCCTCAACACCTTTGGCAATAACAATGAGTCAATTTGAATAATGACTTCATTATGTTGTTGTTAGTTGTAGTTCTTAGAAACATTTAAAATAGTTACTTCCTATTCTTTTGTATTTATGGTTTGCGCTATGTTAGTTTCCTCTGCATATAATAGGTTCCCTCTATCATCTCTAACACATTATTCTTATGACCTTGCTCCATGATTGCCTCTTGATGCTCTATCTGTGTTAGGCTTTACCCATCCTGCTTATGGGAAATACTACTAGATTACCCATACTGCGAAATGTTTTATGCTCATTTATGGTTTGATAACTGGATAGTTATTAAGTCATTGTACACAATCACATAGAAGAGCAAAGAGTAGGATGAGAGATACTACTAAGTTAAGTGGCTTACCTATCTTCCAGATTTCAGTGATGATTTTTTGAACTACCAGAATATTTTCAACAATATTTCTCCCCTATAAAAAAAACCAACCTATCTACTAATATAATCCGTGGTAGTAACTCCTTAATTCTATAATGTATGATCCTTGAGAAGATTATTCTAACAAAGTTTATCGAAGATATAGTCGTCAAATATGAAAATCTATTAACCACTATATTTTTTGATAAAAGTACCAAAATTGTATACGTTATAAATCTATGCAATTCATATACACAGAAAAAGGCCCCTACATTTTGTAGATGTCTTCTCTAACTATTTCTCAAGCAGCTTGATAGAAGGCTTATTTCATTCCATCTGCTCCCTTCACTATGTCTACTGAGTCCCATAACTGCAATCTTGACACTTTACTTGGGAATCTATTAAGCTTCTATTTTTGTTCATTACTGGATATTCTTGGTAGTTCCTCAAGCATAGTAAAAGCTGCAATATCTTCTTGCTTGGTGAATTGCTTTTGAAAAAATCCACAGTAGCATCTACAATGTCACTCTATTGATCTAACCATACACCATCCTCATTTGTATTCTCTTCACTTTAAGTCTACTTCTCCACCTTTGAACTATGATAAGAAAAAATTAGTGTTTATCTCCCCTATCTTTAAATAATTCAAAGCCTTCTTTATTCTCTCTATAGTTATATACTCAACTCAGCTTGAGGTTTTACAACTTTTCACTATTAGTCGCTGAAGGTTTTCTTCAAACTGAATCTCTCTCACTCCAATGATATCTTCCAATATTGCAATTTCTAGGAAAATATTCCTAAATTTATCTTTGCTTCATTAGGTCAAAGCTATTTTAGTCCTATTTTAGTTTGTGATGAAACATTGTAAAAAGCATTTTCCTCAAAATCAATTTTCTAGTTTTGCTTTATTTCTTCCATGTAAGAGTCCTCTTTGAGCCAAAAGTTCAAGAATCTAAATGACTTAAAATGTTGTTCAATGGTATTACTGATCTTGATCAAAAGAGGCGTGTGCTTTGATCCACTCCGGATCAAGTCTTCAATCTCCAATATTACGAATAACATTTGTATCTTGTTACTACATAACACCCTATCCAACCTTCTAAAAATACATTCAATATCTATTCTTTCATTCCACCATGTATATTTGCTCATTTGAATCCATGATCTACCAAGTTACACATGTTTATGTAATGCCTGAAATTTTCTTTTTCTACTACTATAACTGGAAGACCTCCAAGAGTTTGTTCTTCATTGATGATCACATAAAATCACCTCCTACCAACCATGGAATTTGTATCGATCCTACTAGATCTACTAATGATTCCCATATTGGTAGCCTTTCTGTTGGGGAATAATTCATATATACTAAGATGACTATGACTATTACCCCTTGCTCTTGATTTTCTAGTTTCAAATAAAGTTGTTTCTCTTAATCTTTTACCACAGTAAAATTAAATACTGAATCCATAAAGACCCAAATTTTACTTGACACATTGCACACTACATGTTGCATTCCCAACCTTCTTCTGTATTCTTCTATGGTTTTCCTATTCTAAAATGGTTCCTTCAGCCTTATATAGTAAAATTAATGTCTCTTTTGTAACATTATCAGTATAGTGATTACTTTCTCAGTGTTCATCAATCTTATTTTCCAAATCAAAGCATCCATCTTAACATAGTTTTGGAGGTGTGACTTCTAGCTTGTATTGCATTTGTGTGAGGAACTTTTCGTTTATTCTTTTGCTTTTTGTATGATGACTTAAGTGTATCTATTTGCTTGGGTGATAAATTACGTTCAATTGCAATTATTTCATTATTATCTTCCAGGTCTTCCTCATCTAAGTGTTTTCTTTTCATGTTACTGACTTTTATTTGACTTTCTATGTGCACTGCAAATGGTTCCACTACATTATTGTCATACTTATAAATCAATAATTCACCCGTGCTCTCCGCCTAACTAAAATTAACCATTTCTTTTCGCTTGTCATCTTCTTTTGCATCTCTTGCTTCTCATATTCTATTAACTATGTACATTGTTTCTCTGTGTTGGTATCTTCATTTGTATTTTAATGTGGAATCTTCCTAAAACTATTATTTACTCACACCTTTAGCTTTTCTTATGGATTTTAATCTCACAATCCTTCTCTCCTTCTATCCGATCTACATCCTCTTCCCCTGATGCTTTTAATACATTTGATACTTCTACTCCTTCTATTTTTTTCTTCCACTTCTTGCACACTATGCCCATACTTGTCTCTTTTGTATTTTCTTATTCTAGTTAACCACTGGTGGTTATTAAAATTTCTTCCTATTCCCTTGTTGTTAGTTATAATATTCATGTTTTTTTAAGTAGCCCTATTACTTTTTTTTATTCACATCCTCTTCCTTTTCCTTCATTTTCTTGTCATCTACTTTGACTAAATATTTCAACAACTTTCTTCATCATGGTCTTGAAAACATCACTCCATGCAATACTTGGGGATACACTCATATTGAATTTAAATCCACTTGGATTAAATTTCACCTATGATATCATCTTTTTATTGATTCTTACTCTCTGAGGTAGTTTTCTACTAAATCAACTTCCATTTTCTTCTTTGCACAATTTTGTATTGTTTGATTTCTTATATTCATGTCCACAGTCAACGGTTTCCTTACTGCTGATGCAATTATAAAATTGCTTCTTTAGAAAAAATAATTTGGAGGAGATTAATCATTGACATTCATGGTACACCTATTTAGTATCCACATCAGGTTCAAACCAAAGGTCACACTTTAACGTCCTCATCTTCCAATACATCAATTTTTCTTTGACATAATATGTAGCAATGGAAAATAATTTCACAAAATCCCCTAGTCCTTCCAACCTAATGATAACATCTCCTAATACATTTTGCTTTAATCCCACATTGCCCTAGTATTGATTTTCTTAACTCCCTAGTATCTATTTCTTCATAGAAAATTTTTACAATTTTTACATACTATAAATTATCTTGTACCATAAGGTTACACACTTCTGAAGACTTCAACAACTTGGTTCACCTTGCAAGATTACCACCAATTTGGAGGAAAAGCTAGGCATGTTTGTGTTGGGTCCTTTCGGATTTAAGATAATTTGCATACTTAGGTGTAGGTAGAACTGATTAACATAATTCTATTGGTTTAATAGCAACTTTTGATAGTGGTATGTCTGGTGGGGTGATTCCACCGAATGTGGTTGTGGTATGTCCGATGGGGTCATTCCACCAGATATTATAGTGGCCAATAACAGTTTGGATTTTTAAGGTTTTGGATTTTACGATTTTTTGAGAGAGCTGATGTCGATTAATGTAGTTGTTGTTAACTTAAAATATTTTCTAGATTTTGCGACAGATGGTCAGGATTTAGAGAAAACATATGATGCGTTTTATACTAATCTTAAGGATATTACAGAAGGTAATCCAGAGTGGCAGGGTTTTGAATCCACATGTATGGTGAAATAGCTTCACGTATGATTGAGGTAGATAGCATCAAAGCATTGGTTGCACAGTTGGTCAATTTTCAAATTATATGACCACTCAGTTCAACAAGTTGAGTATGGCTCAACCTGAGCCCCAAGTTAATGTTGTTCAACAGGTTCGAACATGTTGTGAAAGTTATGGTAGTAGTGGTCGCTCTCTAGATTTATGTGGAGGAAATCTAAAATCGATGAATTTTATGGGAAATGAACTAAAAGAGAAATAAAAACTATGGTAATACCTATCATCATTACCGGTAAAGTTATCCCAACTAATTTTGGGGCTACAATCAGGTTCAACCTCAATAGTGTCAGAAACAATAAGATATTCAAAAAAACACTTAGGCCAACAATATAAAAGAAACTTTAAAAATATTTTTAGCCAACAAGAATATATGGCTATAGGGATAGAAATAAAAAAATAAATAAAAAGGATTTAGAGATGCGAATGGGTCATCTATCTCAGACACAAAACACAAGACCTTAATGGGGTTTTTCTACTAATTAAGAACAAAATCCAAATCAAGTTATGAAAAAAAGCTTGAGGATGGTAGAGATTTGATTGACACATCTCTAAATAAGAATCATGAGGTGCAATCAGAGTTGATCATACCTAAGAAAATGGAAAAACAAGTTGAATCCAAAGAAATTGACAAAAAAGAAAAATTTGAGTACTCGAATGTGAAGCTGATTGAGCAATCACATAAAAATTCACCTCCACCATTCTGATTACTCAAAGGAGAAGCTAGCTGAGAAATCTCATATCAACCCACTAGCACCGTTGTGTTAAAAGCTTAAGAAATCTAAAAATGTTTTTTGACACATTCTGACAACTTCACATTAACCTTCCTTTGTTATATGTTTTATAGGAAATGATCAAATAAACTAAGTTCCTAAATGATGTGGTGATGAAAAAAAATAGGATTGGTGACATTGAGATTGTAAAACTTACGGAAGAGTACAATTTTGCTATTTTGAACAAGATTCCTAAAAAGATCAAGGACTGTAGAAGTTTCACCCTCTCCATATAGACTGGTGAAACTAATGTTGTGCAAGTTTTTAGTGATTTAGGGGAAAGAATCTATTGGATACCCCTCTCTATGCTTAAAACATTACGTTTGGAAGAGCAAGGCCCTATTTCGTTGTATTATAGCTGGCAGCCTAAACTATAGTGGTTCTCACAGAAATCATTGAGGATGTTCTCATTAAGATTCGTAAGTTTATTATTCCTGCTAACTTTATTGTTCTTGACTACAAGGAAGATAATAGGGTACCAATCATATTGGAAAGTCCATTTTTGGCTACGGGTGAAAGTTTGATAAATCTTTGATAGATGTTAGAAAGGGAAAACTCAAGATGAGAATAAATGATGACTAGGTGGATTTTAGAGTTTACAAATATTTTAACATACCTTTACACTATCAATATTTGTGCATGATTATAGTTATAAAAGTGGATAAGTATGGATGATGAGTAGGAATATTCCAATTACCACTTTTGACTCTCTTACAGAATTTATAAATTTGGTCCATAATTGTAATACCCAGGAAATGTTTTGTTGAAATTTTGTGCGTAAACGTGTTGGGTTCTATCTTCTAGAATGAATTATAAAATTTCCATGCATAATGTCATAGATTATGATACACCATTAAGTATAGTATCTAATAATCTTTCCAACGATATGTGGATCATCCAAAACGGACACCCGAGTAGCAAGTTATGAACATTCCAATTAAACTGTGAATAGTAAAACGTGCAGGAAAAAGTACTGAGGCCTAATGCATTTTTTCTCCAAGTTTAAATGATCATAACTCCTTTTACATAATGATCTGGATGAACTACTATTTATCAATGGAAATCTCTGCGAGTCCTCTTTCCAATGAAATTGGTTTTATCCAATTTGTCTATCGAAACAAAAAGTTACGGTCGATCTACTTCAGCCTATCAAAAGTGAATTTTTGGGCCAACTTCAAATGATCATAACTCCTCATACACAATGATCTAGGTGAGATACTATATCTCAATGGAAATATATGAGATTACTCTTTCTATTGAAATTAGTTTCATCCAATTTGGATATCGTAGTAAAATGCTATGGTTAATGTACTTCAGACTATCAAAATAGTCCACCAAAGGACAGATTTGAGAATTAATTGATTTTTAAGGGCATTTTGGTCATTCCCCTTCACTTAAAATCCATCCAGACCCTATATTAAACCCTATTAGAAGCACTATATGTTATATTTCATCAAACTCCCTCAAAAATAAAACCCTAGGCTCCTACATCCAACTTCAAGAACCTCCAAAGTTCACCATTAATACTGTAAATTTAATCAAGATTTCAAGTTACTAGTTTAAGAACTCAAAGAAAAATCATTCAAAGGCATGATTAACATTTCAAAAATGAGTATTGATCTAAAGTTTATCATTCAAGGTATGTCGGGTTTTTCAACAAGAACTTTTTTTCGTTCTTGTGCCCAAAAGTAATTTTCCTTACAAAGGCATGATTTTTATTTGATTTTTATGAATTTGAGGCATGAACCCATATATTATGATGATTATTATGAAATCTTAATGTTTAAAATTTTGAAAGATAAATTTACATGTGTGGAGATATAAAGCATGAATCTTGAATGATACTTATCATGATTTTGATATTTGGGTGGTGAATCCCCATTGAAAATTATTTTTTTTTTAGAAAGTGTGTGTGATAAGTACGTTGATGTTGAATATTTGAGATATTTTGAATGATTTGGTCTTTTGGTCTTAATGGTGTTCTTTTGAACTCAAGTGTGAAAGAAATCCACAACGTGGTTGATTTAGATAGATGGAAAGCATGATGGCTCCCTATGTATATTTATATATTACTGAAACTGTTTTGTTGTAGATTGTCTATGAAATGATCTGAGCTAAGTCCGGGAGAAATATTTAGCACTGAGTGGGAGGTACAAAGAGACCTTACTTCCTTAGAACTACGTGACCCAATAGTAGTGAGCTAGAGGCTGATTTATATAGTGATCACTAGTTTGTACGGATTTAATATCGATAGTCCTACTCTGATGGCAAGGATAGGATGGCTCTCCCCAACATGGGTTGTACGTAGGACTCCATGTAGCTCACATAGTTTATGTCAGTTATAGGATCTCCCAGTGTGTGTTTCCTTGTGTCTATGGTGAATGTTAAAGTGATTTGAAAGTGGAATTTTAAAAGGTATTCTTTTGAAGTATTTAAATGATATTTACATTATGAGAATTGATATTCTTGATGAACTAAATATGATTGACAAATTATATGATGACTCACATATGTGATTGTGCTTATTTCATCCTCTCATGACTATAATAATTTTCTTAGGGCTATATGAGTCTTTCATACATCCTGCATATTTATTATAAATATTGTTGATGATGGTGTTTATAAAACTGCATACACCTCCATATACTCGATTTCTTTCCATGGAACCAAACCATATTTTTTCATATGTGGACTGCATTTTCCGAGAATGTAGGTTTAGGTGCTCAGTTCTAGGTTCTACAATGATTCTTCAGGCATGCTGTTCTATATTCTCTATTGTGGTGAGTCCTCATGTTCTGAGGATGTGATGTCTAATGTTGCTTTCATGGAATTGTTTACATTTGATAACCGAGTATGAGTCAGTTGAGGCATGTCTCAATGGCTAGCTTGTTTTATTGATTTTCTTAGAGGCTTGTCAGGCTAGTATAGATGTTAGGAGTTGACTAATAAGTCGTACTTTGTTATCTTTCTGAAATTCTTTTATTTTTGGATAATGATTACTCTGTTGATATTTGATGGTTATTTATGGAAAACCCGTTGATTTGTGTTGAACTGATGAAAATGGCACAAATGGCTAGCTTGGGTCTACTCGTAGCCTCAAACACCGTGTGATGCTCCGAGACCCATTTCCTGGGGTGGTACAAACTTGGTATCAGAGCCTAAGGTTTTAAGGTGTCCTAGGAAGTCTGACAAGATATGTTAAGTAGAGTCTTGATCATTGGTGACTAGCGCACCACATCTATGAGTAAGAGGCTGCAAAACATTTTAGGATTCTTTGTTTTAGAAGTCTATTATTCTTAAAGTGTCTCTCTCTTCTATTGATTCGTGCTCTTCTATTTCAGAAATATGCCTCTACGTCGAGCGAGAAGAAATAATGATGGTCAACAATCTCAACCCACTAACCCATTGAATGAAAATGTGTCTCATGTTGAATTTCAAGCAGCCTTTCAGGCACTGGCCCAAGCTGTTACTATAAATATTTAGGCCAACCTGGCCCCGACTCCACAGCAGCAGGGAAGTAATTCAGATGCTACCAGGATCCGTGACTTCATGCAGATGAATTTGATGAAATTCTATGGGTCCATGTCTAATGAGGATCCACGATTATTTTTTGATGAGGTACGAAAGATTACTAAGGTGATGCATGTATTTGAGGAACATAGTGTGGAGTTGGCTGTGTATAGGTTGAAAGACCTTGCTTATGACTGGGTTGTTGCTTTGAGGAAAGGTAGAGGTAAGGGAGCTGTCTCTACAACTTGGAAAGAGTTCCAGGATGTATTCCTACATAAGTTTTTCCCTTTGGAGATGGGGGAGGCAAAGGTGGAATAGTTTATAAACCTGTGGCAGGGCTCTATGGCTATTAGGGAGTACTGTCTAAAGTTCAATTATTTGGCCAAGTATTCTCCTGAGTTAGTGGATGATAATCGGGCTAGTATGAGTAAGTTTGTGACTGGAGTGTCCCGTTATGTGGTTAAGGAGTGTAGGTCTACTATACTGAATAGTGAGATGAATCTTTCTAGGCTGATAACTTATACCCAATAGATTGAGGTAGCTAAAATTAAGGAGAGAGATAGAATGAGAGGGAATAAGAGAGCTAGGTCCGATCAGCACTGACATGGTAAAACTAGATTGCAGAGAGGGAGTCTCCCTTAGTATTAAGATTGTTTATCTATGCCAGCACCATTATCTACTAGTACACTCATGCCTAGAGGTAGGCAGGAACAAGGTAGCAGGTCTATGCATCCAGGTCCTAGTATAGTACTAGCAGTAAGCCAAATCATCCCCTGTGTCCTAAGTATGGTAGGGTTCATTTAGGTAAGTGTTGGGGTGAGAAGTGGGGTTGTTTTCGGTGTGGTGACATGGGTTATAGAGTTACAGATGGTCCACAGAATGAATAAGGGCATCGTAACTATCGCCCCCAGACCTAGACTTTGACTGTTAGTGCTCTAGTTCCATCGACTCGCCCAGCCTCATCTCAGGGTGCCTCTTCTAGCAATGCTGGCGAGCAGTGCCAGAATAGATTCTATGCTTTACCATTCCGCCAGGAATAAGAGGAATCTCTCGATGTTGTCACTGGTATGCTTTATATATTTCAGTTTGATGTGTATGCTTTGTTGGATTGTGGATCCAGTTTCTCATTTGTTACACCTTTGATTGCTGTGAATTTTGAAACGAGTCCTGAGATTATTCTTGAGCCTATCCTAGTTTCTACCCTAGTGGGTTATTCGATTGTTGCCCAGAAAACATATAAAAAGTGTCCTATTACATTCTTTATAAAGTCTTTTTGGCTGATCTTATTGAGTTAGACATGGTGGATTTTGATGTGATTCTGGGTATGGACTAGCTGTATTCTTCTTTTGCCTTTATTGATTGTCAGACCCGAGTGGTCAAGGTTAAGATTTTGGGTGTATCCGTGTTTGAGTGGTCTGGGAATTCTATGTTGCCCAAGAGTCATTTTATGTCTTACCTCAAAGCTAGAAAGTTGCTTTTCTAGGTCATATCATTTGTTTTGAGGGTATTAGAGTTGATCCCCAAAAGATCGAAGCTGTTAGAAATTGGCCTAGACCTATTTCTCCGACTGATATCCAAAGTTTCTTAGGTTTAGCTGGCTATTACCACCGTTTTGTTCATGGATTCTCCTCTATAGCTTCTCCTATGACTCGGTTGACCCAAAAGAAAGTGAAGTTCTTATGGTCTGAATCTTGTGAGAGGAGTTTTTAGGAGTTGAAGACTTGACTCACTTTAGCCCATGTTTTGACTTTGCTTGACGGTGTTGATGGTTTTGTGGTGTACTGTGATGCTTCAAGAGTTGGGTTGGGTTGCGTATTGATGCAGAGGGATAAGGTGATAGCTTATGCTTCTAGACAGTTGAAACCCCAAGAGAAAAATTACCCCACCCATGACCTTGAGTTGGCTGCTGTTGTGTTTGCTTTGAAAATCTATAGATACTATTTGTATGGTGTCCATACTGATGTTTTCACTGATCATAAGAGTCTGTAGTATGTGTTTACCCAGAGAGAATTGAATCTTAGGCAGAGACGATGGTTAGAATTGGTAAAGGACTATGATATGAGTGTGTTGTACTATCTAGGAAAGGACAATATTGTGGCGGATGCCCTAAGTAGAGTGTCCATGGGTAGTATTTCGCATGTGGTAGAATATAAGAAAAAGTCGACTTGTGATGTACATCGTTTGACTAGATTGGGGGTTAGGTTTTTTGACTCTGCTGAAGGTAGTATAGGGGTTCAGAGTAGTTCCGAATCCTACTTGGTTTCGGAAATGAAGGAAAAGCAATACTTAGATGCTAGTTTGGTCAGACTGAAGGAGTCATTTAAGGGCCAAAAAGTAGAGGTTTTCTCCCAAATGCGAGATGGTGTGTTGAGATAGCAAATTAGATTGTGTCTCCCAAATATTGATGATCTGAAATAAAGGATTATGGCTGAAGCGCACAGGGCGCGATATTCTAGTCATCCTGGTCCCACCAAGATGTACTGAGACTTGCAGGAAATCTATTGGACGAGTGGCGTAAAGAAAGATATAGAAGCTTTCATAGCTAAGTGTGCAATATACCAACAGGTTAGGGTTGAACACCAAAGACCTGGTGGTATGATGCAAGAGTTTAGTATTCCCACCTGGAAGTAGGAAGAGATAAATATGGCCTTCGTGATTGGTTTACCTCCTTTCCGATGCCATCATGATTCCATTTGGGTTGTGGTTGATAGGTTAACTAACTCTGCTCATTTCTTTCCTGTTCATACTTCATATACTACTCAGGATTACGCTAGATTATATATCTGAGAGTTAGTCAGACTGTATGGAGTTCCCTTGTCTATCATTTCGGATAGGGGTACTTAGTTCACTTTGCAATTTTTGGAAAGCTTTTCAGAAGGGTCTTGGTACCCAAGTGCTTTTGAGTTCTGCTATTCATTCGTACACCTATTGTCAGGCTGAGCGGACCATCCAGACCTTAGAGGATATGTCAATAACAGTTTCCACTCTAGTATTAGCATAGCTCCGTTTGAAGACTTATATGGGAGGAAGTATAGATCACCCATAGGTTGGTTTGAGGTGGGTGAAGCAGCTGTAAGTGGTCCTAATTTGGTATTTGAGGCTATGGAAAAAATTAGTTTGATTAGGGAAATGTTGAAAACTGCGCAGAGTCGTCAGAAGTTATATGCGGATGTTAAAAAGAGAGACCTTGAGTTTGAAGTTGGTGACCTAGTGTATCTGAAAATATCACCCATGAGTGGGGTGAAGAGATTCTAAAAGAAGGGGAAACTTAGTCCCCGTTATATTGGTACTTACAAAATTCTTAGTTGTGTTAATAAGGTAGCTTATGAGGCGAGTTCCTTTCCGAGTGGTCCTATGTTCATCCAATATTCCATGTCTTCATGCTTAGAAAGCATATTAGCGATGTTGTGGTAGTGGATTCCTCTGTGAGTGCTAACATTCAAGCAAATCTTTCTTTTGATGAGATTCTTGTTGAGATTCTTGATTTCAGTTACCGAAGACTAAGGAACAAAGAAGTTCACTTGGTCAAGGTGTTGTGGCAAAACCAATCTGTTGAGGGTGCAACTTGGGAAGCTGAGGCAGATATGCGGTCCAAGTACCCGCACCTATTTTTTGTGAACTTCGATCAAGCCGTAGGTACCGTTCTTTCCAAAATCATGCACTTTTGATAAAAGTTGCAGTAGTTCAGCTGTTATTTATTTTGTGTTCAATTGTAGTTTCTTGAATTTATGCATCTATGTTGCATTCGGAGTGAGAAACGATGTGGTAATGAGTCAAACGAATGGTTTCATATGATTTCTCTATTCCCTATCTAATCTTGGCATGTCTAGCATCATTCGAGGATGAATGTTTCCAAGGGTGGATGATGTAATACCTCGAGAAATTTTTCATTGAAATTTTGTGAGTAAACGGTTGGGTTCTATCTTCTAGAATTAATTATAACTTTTTCGTGTGGAATGTCATAGATTATGACCCACCATTTCGTAAAGCATCAAATAATCTTTCTAAAGATATGTGGATCATCCAAAATGGACACCCGAACGATGAGTTATGAACATTCCGATCGAATCATGAATAGTAGTGAACAACAATACGTGCAGGAAAAAGTACTGAGGCCTGGCATATTTTTTATCCAATTTTAAATGATCATAACTCCTTTTATATAATGATCTAAGTGATATACTATATATCAACAGAAAGATCTGCGAGTCCTCTTTCCAATGAAATTGGTTTTATCCAATTTGTCTCTCGGAGGAAAAAGTTATGGTCTATCTACTTCAGCCTACCAAAAATGAATTTTTGGGTCAACTTCAAATGATCATAACTCCTAATAGACAAAGATCTGGATGATATACTATATATCAACGGAAATATATGAGTGTCCTATTTTTAATAAAATTGGTTTCGTCTAATTTGGATATCAGAGTAAAACATTATGGTTGATTTACTTCAGACTATCAAACAGTCTACCAAAGGACTGATTCGAGAATTATTTGATTTTTAGGGGCGTTTTGGTAATTCTCCCTCACCAAAAATCGGTCCAAACCCTCTATTAAAGCCTATTAGAAGAATTATATATTATATTTCATCAAATTCCCTCAAAAAGAAAAATCCTAAGCTCCTACATCCAACTTCAAGAACCTCTAAAGGTCACCATTAATTCTGCAAATTTATTCAAGATTCCAAGTTGCTAGTTCAAGAACTCCAAGAACTATCATTCAAAGGCACGATTAACATCTCAAAAATGAGTATTGATCTAAAGTTCATTATTCAAGGTATATGGGGTTTTTCAACAAGAACTCTCTTTCGTTCTTGTGCCCAAAAATAATTTTCTTTACAAAGGCATGATTTTTATTTGATTTTTACGAATTTGAAGCATGAACCCATATCTTATGATGATTATTATAAAATCTTGATGTTTGTGATTTTGAAAGTTGAATTTACATATGCGGAGATATAAGGCATGAATCTTGAATGATATTTATCATGATTTTGATATTTGGGTCGTGAATCCCCATTGGAAATTGTGTTTTTTTAGAAAGTGGGTGTTATAAGAACGTTGATGTTGAATATTTAAGATATTTTGAATGATTTGACCTTTTGGTCTTAATGGAGTTGTTTTGAACTCTAGTGTGAAAGAAATCCACAACATGGTTGATTTTGATAGAGGGAAGCATGATGGCTCCCAATGTATATTTATATATTACTGAAATTATTTTGATTTGGATTGTCTTTGAAATGATCTGAGATAAGTCAGGGAGAAATCTTTAGCACCGAGTGGGACGTATAAAGCGACTTGTCTTCCCTAGAACTACATGCCCCCATAGGAGTGAGCCTGAGGCTGATTTATATAGTGATCACTAGTTTCTGTGGATTTAATATCGATAGTACTAATTTTATGGCAAGGATAGGACGGCTCTCCCCAATGTGGGTTGTACGTTGGACTCCATGTAGCTCACATGGTTTATGTCGGTTATATTATCTCCCAGTATATGTGTTTCCTTGTGTCTATGGTGAATGGTGAAGTGATTTGAAAGTGGAATTGTGAAAGTTATTCTTTCGAAACATTTAAATGATATTTACATTATGAGAATTGATATTCTTGATGAACTGAAAGTGATTGATAAATTATATGATGACTCACTTGTGTTATTGTACTTATTTCATCCTCTTATGATTATGATAATTTTCTTAGGGTTGTGTGAGTCTTTCATACATCCTACATATTTCTTATAAATATTTATGATGATGATGTTTATACAACTACATACACCCCATATACTCGGTTCCTTTCAATGGTACTGACCCACATCTTCGGATGTGGGATGCATTTTCTCGGAATGTAGGTTCAGGTGCTCAATTCCATTTTTGAAAGTGATTCTTCGAGCACGCTGTTCTACATCCTCTATTGTAGTGAGTCCTCATGTTCCGAGGACGTGATGTTTGATATTGGTTTCACGAAATTGTTTACATTTGATAACTGAGTATGAGTCAGTTAGGGCATGTCTCAATGGCTTGCTGGTTCTATTAATTTTCTCAGAGGCTTGTCAGACTAGTATAGATGTTGGGAGTTGACTAATAAGTCGTATTTTGTTATCTTTCTAAAATTCTTTTATTTTTGGATGATGATTACTCTATTGATATTTGAGGGTTATTTATAGAAACCCTGTTGATATGTGTTGAACTAAATGAAAATGGCTCAAAGGGTTAGCTTGGGGCTACTCGTATCCTCAAGCATCGTGTGATGCTCTGGGACCCATTTTTCGAGATGTTACAATAATCTTGAGCTTGAAAATATGGCAAATGATCGGAGTTAAGGTAAGAAAAGTATTAAAAGGATCAGTTTTACTGGTGTTAGTGGTAGAGTAAGGAAGAGAACAAAGTTGTGGTCCAAAGGGAAGAAGAGATTGAGAGTGTGTGGATTATGATTGTTATTTGAGTCGTGCTGCGACATAAAATCAAGAATATGAGGTAACCCATGGTTTAATAGAGTTAGTCATTGTTATATAGTGTAGTACCTATCAAGATTTTAGACACATTTCTAGCCCTTAGTTATATGTTTAAAGGGGTCCTAGTCATTACGTTACACTAAGTACAATAAGACTTAGCCATTTTAAGATCCCAAGAATGAAAACATTTTACTTTTGCCTTTCCCGAGTCATAAACTTTTATTTATGAGTTAAAATATGTTTAGGGACGTTAAAAGGGTCATCAAGGAGGGTTTCAAAATTTTTGAAAGAGGTTCGGGGTAATTTTGGACCTCGGAGGTAGTAATCCTCTACAATATTGGTTTGTTACAAAGGTTAGACATCTGCGATAACCTCTATGACACAGAGGTTGGACCTTTGCGATAAGATCTGTGACACGAAGGTTTGCCTCCGTGATAACCTCTATGACATAGAGGATGTATTTTCCTGGTTTCTTAATTAAAAATCCAAGGGGGATTTTTGTCTTTCCCCCTCACCCTAATGGTCCAAATGATGAATTAAAACCCCAAGAGAGGCATCGATTTCCTACTACCCATTAGTTTTCATATGTTAAAACCCATCCCCATTCTCAAGAACAAAAATTCAAGTTTCTCTTGAAGGTTTCAAGCATACAAGGTTCTAATTCCAAGCTTCTTCTCCAAGAATTCAAGTAATCAAGGTATGTGGAGTATTCATCAATGGGTTTCTTCTGCCAATTGAGTCCCAAATTCCCTTTTGTTCAAGTATGAATTCTTTATCCTCTTTTTGTTATATTTTAATGGGAAATATGAATTTACTCATGTTTTTCTTACTAGTTTTGGATTCAAGCCATGCCAATATGTTTAACAATGTGAATTATGTTATTACATGCTTGGAATTTCAATTACCTATGTCAAATTCAATTAACCCATGTTAATTTATCAAGTTATAAACTAAACCATGTGAGAATGTTGTCCTCCTAAGTTTAATACATTTCCATATTCCAATTTACGTATTTCATTAGTTTGGTGACATGTACAATTTTTTGGGTCTTTGAATCCTGAATTTACATATAGTTTATTTAAATGATGTTGTTGTACTTAACTATTACTCAATGTTGGAGGGTTATGAACACTCGATACCTATATGTTTAATCATGTTTTAGAATTACAAGTAACAAGTCAGTCAAATCATGATTTTATCATAATACTTACTTTGTTATGATAATGTTTCACATTATCATTCGTGATGTCCAGTTGAATTTAGTTAGAACCAAAGTCAATTCAGTTGGGAGTAGGATTTATCACCGAGTGAACCTAGGGATGAAGGCTCACCCGTCAGTAGAGGACTGATACCTTTCATAGAAGTCCCTAAGTTCAAGAACTACATAGTCAACATAGGTTATGAGATGTCACCCGCCAGTAGTGGCCGGGCACCCTAGTACTTTAGACATCAGTTTTGTGGATCCACATAGCTAGTATTAGTACCCGTGGCTTGACACCCTACCAACTGGGGTTACAAGTTGGACAGCGATTAGCGAAGATTTTGGCATGTTGGTTACATGATATCTCCCAGAGTTTCAATCCAATAATCATGTTATGTAAGTTAAGGTTTGCTTGACCAAGTATTCAGTTATCAGCTATTCAGTCAGTCAGTCTTACAGATTGTTTCAGTACATGCTTTACTTAGTCTTGTTTTCTTTTACATGTTCATCCATTTATAATAAACATCCATATGTGTTCAGTTAGTGCCTATCTCACATACTGATGATAGGCGGATTTACACGCCTATATCAATATATTTTGCCCATATTTTAGCCGAGTTTTGAGAACAAATTATATATTTCATGCACTTTTAGTCCTTTTTCCTTTAAATGAGGTAACGAACACGATTAGTAAAGTTTCAGGTATAAATGATGCAAAATTCTGCATTTTATGGCTTACTTGACGCAAAAGAAAGCTCACGAAGGAAGCAAAGGGAGTTTACACGCCTAAGGACCAAAACTGCTGCATGGAAAATCTGTCCCGGGCTAGAACAGCAATTCTGAAGACTTTGGGGACTTACAGACACATAGCTGGATTTTGACAATGATACATTAACCTAGTACAATTAGGTTATGTATTTCATTAGTTTATTAGGATTATGATAATGTTACCTTAACCTAGTACATTTGGGTTAAGTATTCCATTAGCCTAGTAGGATTTGGTTATTTATTTCATTAGCTTAGTAGGAGTAGGATATGGGTATTATAAATACCCAATCATGCTAGATATTTTTATTCATCCTTCTTACAATTCATTCCTCTCTTAAAAATTCTACAACTCCTCTAATCTTTCCATCAATTCTTCTATTCATCAATTCCACAACAAGAGAATCGTTACCAAGCCAAGGAATCACGCCTCATGCCTATCACTTGATCTACACGCCATTAATCAATATTGTGATATAACAACAATGTCAATCATGATCTCTTTCGCATTCATGAGTAACTAAACTTCTCTGTTAGGGTTATGGAAGCCGAATGAGTTACTATCTATTGCTGTGAGTTTGTGAGTTCGTGACACGTATATTGCTTATATCATTATTCTCTTCATCATAATCTACATTCTTTGCGGTTGAAAATGCAATAATACACCAGTCTAACATTTAACTTGTTCGAGAGAAAGGTTATTTGTCTGGAAAAGAGATAATGTCAAGGTAGTAGGACACCCTTTCCTATTAAAAAGCTATTGCCGTAACTGGACTAACCTCTTGGAGAATTCGTACCGTTAGACACGCTTTATGCTCGAGAGAGTTAAAGTTAAATAGTCCTTGTTGAGGTCGAGAGACGTTTGGATTTACCATCAACTACAATTCTCTATAAGCAATTGCATGTCAGAATTCTACACACTCATAGCCAATAGAGATGTATACCTCAAAAGGTGGACATAACCCCAACGCTTCAATTCTCATTGTTTACAACTCACGTAACAATCTCTCTCTCTTTACTTTATTATTTTCAGCTTTTGTTCACATTACTTGCAAAACAATAATCCCCCCTTCTTACGAGACTTGCACAAAAAGTTTAGTAATTTTACTTACCTGTTGGCCAAGCTATTCCCTGTGGGATCGACACCCAACCCAGGTTGGGTTCTATATTTGCTAACGACCGCTTTACACTCAAACGAGAGCTGTAGATTGATCATTATAAAAAATTTGCACCGTTGCCGGGGAATACGAGTGTCAATCAAGTTCGTGATAATTACTAGACCCTTTGGTCAAAGATTCTCGTACTTTTACTTTTAGTTGTTGTTTTTGTTTTATTCAGGTTTGTTCAGTGCACCAATGGATGCACAACGTGAAATTGAAAGGATGGCTGCTCAAGTGCATCAATAGAATATTGATAACCCTAGGCGAGCAACAAATCCTGATGATGAGGATCTGGGCGACGAAGAGCTACTAAACCCACAACATACTGCTGAGATTGAAGCACCCATGCTGAGGAGAGATTGTCAAGCATGATTTAAGCTCGAACGGCGAGCTATGCACATACCGTTCGATGATGATGAAGATGATCTTGATGGAGCTGGTGCCACAGGAGCTATTATTCTTCCGCCATTGGCACCTGGAGCAAAGTTCAACATCACTAGCGCCATGATTCAGCTTTGGCAACTCAAGGGATTATTTGGTGGACTAGAAGGCGATGATCCAAATATGCATCTGGTCAACTTTATTTCTACATGCAAGTCATTCGACAATCCTGGTGTTGGATAGAATGCAATTCGACTACGCTTATTTCCATTGTCTCTGTCTGGTGAGGCAACTCTATGGTTGAATGGGCTGACTCCTGATTCTATTGCTAATTGGAGGCAATTGAAAGACGCTTTCCTAGAAAGATTCTTTCTGCCATCCAAAAGAGCACAGTTGAGAGATGAGATCACCAATTTTTGACAGCTTCCAACTGAAGCTCTCCACGTGACATGGGAGAGGTTCAAGACGAAGCTAATGCGGTGCCCAAACCATCATATGACCAATGTCCACTTCACGGAGATATTATACAGAGCTTTGAATTCGGTGACTAAGCCAGTGGTTGATAATGCGGCTGGAGGATCATTTATGGACCTCACCTTTGTTCAGGTAAGCAATATGCTAGACTGGATGACAAAGCAAAGTAGATCTTGGCACACCAGGGATTCTGAGGTAGCAAGCCCCACTTTATCTATTGGCATGACTGCAGAACAAAGTAGAAGAGAAGAGGAGGACGATCAAGATATAGCGCATATGAAAACACAAATGGATCTTCTTACAAAGCATTTATTATTAGGGAAGACCGAAAAAGTCAAATTTATTGCGTCAAAAGGAAGAGAGGAATCCGACTCTGAAGAAGAAGCCAACTACTTGAATAATCAGGGGGTTTCCGAGGCAATGCCCAAGGAAACCAAGGTCGGAACTATTATGATGAATCTGGATACAAGGACCATGATCAAGGTGGTTGGAAGAATAATTCAGACAGAAGTGGTTTGTATATATTCCTCCTAGAAATCATGAGGCTGAGGCGTCTGGTTCCGAAAAGATGTCTATGGAAGATATGATGGCCAAGCTGCTGAAAGGAGTGGAGGCAACCAATATGGGCGTAACTGAGGTGAAGAACGATTTGTCTTCAATAAATCAGTTGGTTGACTCACATTCCATTGTAATAAGACAACTAGATCAGCAATTCAGTCAACTTTCAGCAGCACTCAACCAAAGAAAGGCCGGCACTTTACCTAGCGATACTATGCAAAAACCAAGGAATGATGGGTCATGCATGGCCATCACTACCAGAAGTGGTAAGGTGCTAGAAACTTCAGAAAAAGGCAAGCAAGTGATTGACGAAGTTGCGGACATGGATGACAACACAAAAGGAGAAGATGCCGCAGCTAATACTCCTGACGTCAAGGACACCACATCCAGCACTGTGCAGCCTGAAAAATTGGGAAAACGGAAGCAATAGGAGAAGAAAACCGTGGAGAGAACACTTCCATACCCACCACCACCTTTTCCCTAAAGATTGAAGAAGGTGGCAGATGAGACAAAGTTCAGCAAATTCATGAATATGTTAAAGCAGCTGACCATTAATGTTCCATTGGTGGAGGCACTCGAACAAATGCCTGGGTATGCGAAATTTATGAATGATCTCTTGTCAAAGAAGCGGGCAGCAAGTTATGACTTGGCGGATAATGTTCATCATTGTAGTGCAATCACTACAAGATCGCTAGTTCAAAAGAAGGCAGATCCTGGAGCTTTCACTATTCCTTGCACAATTGGATCGTTGGATTTTGCCAAGGCATTATGCGATCTAGGTGCTAGCATCAATTTGATGCCACTATCCATCTACAAGAAGTTGGGGTTAGGCGATCCAACACCAACCGATATGAGGCTCGTGATGGCTGATAGGTCGGTAAAATGACCTGTGGGTATCTTGAATGATGTGTTGGTGAAAGTTTCTTCATTCATCTTTCCTGCAGACTTCGTTATTCTAGATTGTAAGGAGGATTCTGAAGTTCCCATCATCTTGGGACGTCCCTTCCTTGCAACTGGAAGTGTGCTTATTGACATGAAAGATAATGAGCTATTGTTTCGAATTAATGATGAAGTGGTACGGTTTGATATATGCAAAACAATGAAGAAGCCAAGCGATATGAATGAGTTATCTGTAGCTGATGTTCATTATGAGGATATGAAAGCATTATCTATAGAGAAACAGCCTACTGTTGAGCCATTGATTGTTGCGCCGCTGAATATTGAGCATGAGGACAACGAAGAACTTATGGGTGATCTAACAGAAATAGTGTTGTATACTCCTAAGCAACCGGATTGTGATCCCAAGAAACAACCGTCACCAACAGCGAAGACTTCCATTGATGAGCCACCAATGTTAGAATCGCAAGAGCTCCCCGATTATCTAAGGTATGTGTTCTTGGAAAGTAGAAATATACTTCCGGAGAGTGCAGATGATTTAAGTGAACAGCACGTAGAGGCTCTCATCTCTGCTCTGAAGAGATACAAGAGTGCTATGGGTTGGACTATTGATGATATAATTGGTGACTCTCCGGGAAAACGTAAGAGCCATCTTGAAGAAGATCGCATGCCCACAGGTAAGCCTCATTGTCGTCTAAATCCTTTCAGAAAACGATCCATCACTTACCTCGACGAAGTTTGAGTACTCGAGGTAACTACGTTGAGCCACGACAGTAAATAAGGCGCTAGATGGAAGGCAACCCATCGTTTTATCATTTTTATCGTTTTATCATTTATCTATCGTTGTAGTACATATTTTTCTTTTGATAAATGAAAATCCAAAAATAAGAGTCGTGCCACGACCAAAACTAAGGCTCTTGGTGGGAGGCAACCCATCGTACTAATCGTTTTCATTTGGTTTTGAGCAAAAATAGGTGCAAGAGGTATTCAACCAGGAGACTGATTTCAATTGATGATTTGGACGCATTGTATGGTAAAGTCGGTAAGTTAGGAATGGTGATGCATAAGGCTATGGATTGAGCATTTCTTACACCAAAATAGGCATCGAGGAAGGCTAGGCCTTGGTAAAACTAGGCCACGAACGATGCACAACCTATCCTATAGCCTAAGGTCTCGGAATCTAGTGTGCTATACACTATGCGCCGCCTATTCCTAGGTATTCTTTTAACTATGCGCCGCCTATGCTATGGCATTTGGTCTCAGTATCTCATATGCCATAGAGTATGCGGCGCATATGTCTACAAATGCCATAGACTATGCGGCGCATATGTCCCATTATGCTATAGACAATGCGCTGCATATGTCATGTCTATGCCAAGCATTATGTGCCGCATATGTGGGATTTTTGTCTCCAAAACCGATTGTAAATGGGTCATAACCCGACCCATACTCTTCCTATATAAAGGGGACTTAGCCTTGAAACATAAGCACATTGCAAAGTGACCTAAAGGTGTCGCATATTCATCCAAATCCTCTCAAAATTTTCTTTCTTGCTCTTCCAAATCACAAAACCATATCCAAAAAGCTTCAAGCAAGTACAATGGCACCTAAAGCGAGACAAGGCAAGGAGAAGGCTACCACCTCCCAAAAGGGCAAAAAGAGAAGTCGCAAGGACCAAGGAGAACCCTCCTCACAACAAATACCTCGACTCACGCTTGGAATTAAGTGGGATACTTATTAGGAACTTCTGAGGATGACGACTCTGATGATTCCAATGCACGGGGTATGACCCCAGACATAGAGGATAAGTCCGACCAACCAGGTTCCTAGTATTTATTTTCCACTGAGGACAGTGTCCGACCAACCTCGTTCTTTTTTTGTTTTTTCCGTTTGACATTTTTTTATGTTTTTTTAGGAGTAAAATTTTTCTAGCTTCGCATGAAATTATTTTGATAGGCAGCATGAGATTATAACAAGAGTATGTGTTACAATTGTGACTATTGAGACGTTTAGGCTCTAGTTGTGACTAATTATTTGATATTGTGTGATTCAATTCCTTTACTAGTTGGGTTGAGAGTCTATATTACTTCCAATCAAGTCGACCATGTGCCTTGTGTGTGTGAGATTAATCGTATATTCTATGATTGTGGCTGATGCTAGAACTTGCCTTGTATGTATGCAAAGCGAAAATAAGGAGTCTAAGTTCAGGATATGATTTAGGCATTTCTTTGGTAACCCATATTTGTTTACCTTTAGTTTTACCTACCCATGGACATCATCCTAGTTAAACCCTTTTGAGCCTTTAGCCTATTTCTTTGACAACCTTGTATGTAAGCCTAATCCATTTCTTTCAAGACCATAATTTGATCTAAATTCCTAAGTGCTTTAAAGTGAAAAAGTCATGTGACAACATATGAGGAAATTGGGTGAGTATAATGCTATAAATTGGAATGGTTATTGAATGTGTTATGAAAAAGGAAAAAAGTGCTATCATAAGAGGTATGTTGTGAAAAGAAAAAGGAAAGGAAAGCTGAAAAGTGAGTTGTGCTTAAAATTAAAAACAGGAGAACAAGGGTGGTAGAACAAAAGAAAGAAGAAAGGTTGAAAGAAAAAAGTGTCAATGATACAAAGTGATGTATTAAAGCGCTTAGGAACCTAGTCATTATTCTTTGCCAAAATAGTCCTACCCGTCCTTTAGCCTACATTACAACAATCAAAAGACCTACTTGATCCTAATCTTAACATTCCGACATTTATTAGAGTACTACATTAAGGGCAAGCCTATGGTCATCAGTTGCTACATATGAATTCTTTGTGAGAGTGAGAGCAAGGAAATTTTGATACCCATGTTTGAAAAATATGCTATACTTGTGAGTGATTATGGGTACTATATTGTGAGACACACATGGTTGATGAGCTTTGGATAGTTGTATATGATTCTATGTACCTTAACATTTGCATGCGAGTTGATCACCATCACGAGTCTATGCTAGAGGTTAAACTGTTTCTACTTATAATCGGAAAGCTACTCTTTGTTGTTAATTGTTGTGCTTGTCTTGAAGAATGTTTTGTGTTGTTACTGTAAAAACCCTAAGTTGATGTTTAGAAGGACATGATATGTTGTTCGAGGATGAAGAAAGCTCTAAGTGTGGGGTGTTGATGATAGGCGTATTTACACGCCTATATCAATATATTTTGCCCATATTTTAGCCTAGTTTTGAGAACAAATTATATATTTCATGCACTTTTAGTCCTTTTTCCTGTAAATGAGATAACGAACATGATTAGTAAAGTTTCAGGTATAAATGATGCAAAATTCAGCATTTTATGGCTTACTTGACGCAAAATAAAGCTCACGAAGGAAGGAAAGGGAGTTTACACGCCTAAGGACCAAAACTGCTGCATGGAAAATCTGTCCCAGGCTAGAACAACAATTCTGAAGACTTTGGGGACTTACAGACACATAGCTGGATTTTGACAATGATACATTAACCTAGTACAATTAGGTTATGTATTTCATTATTTTATTAGGATTATGATAATGTTACCTTAACCTAGTACATTTGGGTTAAGTATTCCATTAGCCTAGTAGGATTTGGTTATTTATTTCATTAGCTTAGTAGGAGTAGGATATGGGTATTATAAATACCCTATCATGCTAGAGATTTTTATTCATCCTTCTTGCAATTCATTCCTCTCTTAACAATTCTACAACTCCTCTAATCTTTCCATCAATTCTTCTATTCATCAATTCCACAACAAGAGAATCGTTACCAAGCCAAGGAATCACGCTTCACGCCTATCACTTGATCTACGCGCCATTAATCAATATTGTGATATAACAACAATGTCAATCGTGATATCCTTCGCATTCATGGGTAACTAAACTTCTCTATTGGGGTTATGGAAGCCGAATGAGTTACTATCTATTGCTATGAGTTTGTGAGTTCGTGACACGTATATTGCTTATATCATTATTCTCTTCATCTTAATCTACATTCTTTGCGGTAGCAAACGCAAGAATATGCCAGTCTAACATTTAACTTGTTCGAGAGAAAGGTTATTTATCTGGAAAAGAGATAATGTCAAGGTAGTAGGACACCCTTTCCTATTAAAAAGCTAGTGCCGTAACTGGACTAACCTCTTGGAGAATTCGTACCGTTAGACATGCTTTAAGCTCGAGAGAGTTAAAGTGAAATAGTCCTTGTTGAGGTCGAGAGACTCTTGGATTTACCATCGACTACAATTCTCTATAAGCAATTGCATGTCAGAATTCTACACACTCATAGCCAATAGAGACGTATACCTCAAAAGGTGGACATAAACCCAACGCTTCAATTCTCATTGTTTACAACTCACGTAACAATCTCTCTCTCTTTACTTTATTATTTTCAGCTTTTGTTCACATTACTTGCAAAACAAGAATCCCCCCTTCTTACGAGACTTGCACCAAAAGCTTAGTAATTTTACTTACCTGTTGGCCAAGCTATTTCCTGTGGGACCGACAACCAACCCAGGTTGGGTTCTATATTTGCTAACGCCCGCTTTACACTCAAACGAGAGCTGTAGATTGAGCGTTATCACATACTAGTACATTCAAAGTACTGACTGCGTACTCTTTTTTGTGCTATATTGATTTCATAATATAGGTTCTGACACTCAGTTCCCAAATACCCTTAGTCAGCTCGAAACCACTAACAGTAGGTGTGGTGAGTCCTCATCATTCAAAGACAAGTTTTCTTCAGTATTTATTTCATTTTAGTCAGTTGGAGTTAGTTGGAGATTTGTCCCTTCAACTTCACATGTCTTACAGTCTTTCAGACTAAATGATTGAATATTCAGATATTCAAAGGAGATAGTCAACTATTCAGACTTGTTTTTGGTTTATTCTATAATTCAGACATGTTGGTATTTTCTTCAGTTTTATATCTTGTCAGACATTTATCATCTTAACTTTCGTACATGATATTTTATTATTATATTGTTTAGTTCTCACAATAAGTATCAGATCATTGGTTAGCTTGGGGTCACTTGTGGCCTTAAGCACTGTGTCACAACTAGGGAGTAGCCTTGGGTCATGACATGTAGTATCACCTTTGTTTTTAATTTTGTTTATTTATTTTGTATATTAGAGAAAGTTTGAATACCCTCTAAGAAAGGAGCATTACGAAATAATAAGTGTAGGATCCTATGACCCTCATGATGGAAATTAGAGAAAGTAGCATGCTACCAACTAGGCCTAGTGGCCTCAAGGGGTATTCCTAATCCTTATTCTTTGATTTATACTTCGGGAAAAAGTATGATTTATGGTGTAGGGTGGGGAATCTTCTTATTATTTAAGGTGGATTACGCCATAGGATGTCTATATTTATTTATTTTCATCCTTTTAACTAAATTTTAAAATATATGTTTTTCTACTCATAACGCAGACCGGAGTTTAAGACTCACTGATGAGGATTTGAAAGAATACGAGGAACTTATTAATTTTTTGAGTATTTTTTATAAATCTATAGATATATTATCTGGTCAATGTTTTATCCTACTATTTCTCCAGCTTTAGTAAATTTTTGTTATTTAATTTAAATTAGTTAAATATAAAAACATAGAACATTTAAAACTTTCTATAGCATATATGATTCCAAAATTTTAATTTTTTTTTGTTCTTCAAATTTATTTGTCTACTAGTTTGTTCAACCCATCTTATAAAGAAACAAGTCTAAAAAAATGGTTGAAAAGATTTATGCAAATTTTGAATTTAAAGATGATGAAGTTCTATCTATTGAAAAATGTAAAGCTAGCGTAGTAACTAAAGTTATAATTTTGTGTGACTTATAGAGTCAATATAGTAAATGCTTCACCAATTGAGCCTCCAAGACGAAGGCCTACATTAAATAATTTGAGGATATTATGGCTGATTATCTTGGTTTTGATTTTTCTAACAGTAATGATTATGAAAAATATATTTTTAGGGTATGAAAAAAAAATTAGGGATGAAAATAGAGATCCTAAACTTTTAGCGTGGTGGAAGAACCATATAGAATAATTTTCAAGTCCTTCAAGGGTGGTTTGGGATGTGCTAGCTATAAAAGATCTTCAATAGCTTCAGAGAAAACTTTCATTACAGGGAGATTAACTATCGGAGACCATAGATATTCATTAGCAAATTATAGTTTGTGTATCAGTTTTGTTTTGAGATTGGATCAATGCGAAACGAAGGGTTTATCGCATCAAACCAAAACTAAAATTACTGAAGCAGTTGAACAAACTAGTGATGATGGAATGAAAAGAATCGTGGAAGAAAAACAAATATAAGTTTTGGATAATGTCTCCAAGGAAATGATCGATATGCTACAAAAATTTTATTTTAGAAATTATAGATATTAGTATGATAATCAAGACCTAACTCAAATAAAACCCTTCCTAGAAGGTGGCTACGCAGATTAGGTAATCTTCTAATATTTGTAATACATGTAAGACTTATTTATTAAAATAAATTTATATGCTATTCACTTTGATTTTCTTTTTAAAATTGTCTTTTATTTAATGCAAGTCATTTCATAGATATGTAATTTTACAGCTTCCAAATACAAATTTCAAATTTTTAAGTCTTTTAAATTTAAAGTTGAAACTTCCAAGTACAAAGTTGATAATTTAAATATAAACTTTAAAGTTCAGAAAAAATTAAAGTTTTTTAAGTCCAAAATAAATCGAAGATTTTAAAGTTAAAATGTTTTCAAAGTTCAAAAAAGTTAAAATTTTTAAAGTTAAACAAAAGCTCGAAGTTTTTAAATTTCAAAAACAATCAAAATTGTTTAAGTTAGAAAAAAAATCAAAGTTTTTGAAGTTTAAATTTTTTCAAAATTAATTTTTTAAATTTTGGAAAACTTAAAGGATAAAATCTAAGTTTAGAAAAAATTTTAAACGTAAAATAATATTTTAAAACTCCTTTTAGTTTATAAAAAATAATATAAAGTGAAAAAAATTCAAGTGGGTTGACTTGGTGTAACACCCCAAATTTTCATGCTAGAATTTTAACCGTCATTCCTACATGTGTAAGCTCTAGTACAAATGTTTCCCATCTTAATATAAGTTCCATTATCATTATCCTAGTGTGTGAAGTGCTTTTGAGGTCAAAGATGTTCATAAGAATCACTTAGAACAATGTTGAGCAAAGAGCCCTTGATTCGTCCAAAGTTTGGTATTCCATTCTATAAGGGACTACTTTGAATGTGTATTACTTTTTACATACGTAGAATTTTTCCGTTCAATAACCACCAAATTGTATAAAATTTAATCAACTTTCCAACGATACTAATTTAACCTTAATCCGATACCTGGGCAAAACGTTATGGCATTTTTTGTGTAAGGCTGTAAGCCAACACGCTTGGGACGTGGTGCGATAGTCCTCGATGCGATGAGTCACACAACGCGATGGCTAACATGACATAGATATGTTTCGCATGCTATTTCAGTTCCTAAAGGGTCTAGGGAAACTTTGGTCACTTCTCCTCACCCAAATCCATCCATAACACCTAATTTCAGCCCCTAAAAGCATTAGATACATTCTTATTCATCTTTATCTCTCCAAGAAAACTCTAACCCCATCAAGAACACCAGGAAATTCATCAAATTTTCTTAAAGACAATCAAGATATTAAGGTTCCTCCATCCATGAAATTCAAAACTCCATTATAATCTCTTTAAGATAAACAAGAATTTGAGTTCTCAAGTTTAAGAATTCCAAGAAAAGCTCTCAAGAACATTTGCAAGGTTTCCAAGTCAAGTTTTCTACATCAAATAAAACCTATTAAGGTATATGGTGTTATAAACAAGGATAATCCTTTCATCTTTTTGCCCAAAACTAATTTTAAATTTGAATTTACATGATTTTCAATTTAGGGTTCGTGACCAATGATCATTATTTGAAGATTATGATGTCACAAGTGATTTAAATATTGAATTGCATATCTATTTTAATATCTTTATACGTGTGATATGGTATTATAGATTTTCAATTGAGTTTTAATCATGATATTGTGATTCTTGACTTTAGTATATTGATTGTTGAAGTATTTCAAGAAGTATATTGAGCATGATGTTTTTCTATGAATATGCATGAGTTTAAAGCATGGGTTCTAGAATCCCTAAGTTTAAGTAATGATATCTCAACAAGATTATGATTTTGAGCCTCTTCTACAAATTGTTTACCAATATTTAAGAAAGAAAGTTGATCTTTTGATCCTAAGCTATGATAAGGAATCGACATTTTTCCTACAGTTTCATATTTAAGAAAGAGAAGCATAATTGGTTTTCATTACAAATCCTTGTGCTATTTTAAGGTGGATTTCCTAAAGTTCTTAGCAAAAGAATGGGAGTAGTATTTAGCACCGAGTTTGGTATGATTCCAAGATCTCATACCCCAGAACTATGTGCCATCGTAGAATTGAGATTAAGTTCCCATAGTGGGCTAAGATAGTAATCATTTAAGATAAGGTTATACTCCTTGGCTAGAGTCAGACATCTCTCCCCAACGTGAGGTTTTCCCTTTAGGGGACCATGACGTTGGACATCATGATAGCTTACATGTTATATATCGGTTAAAAGAACCTCTCAAAGTCTCTAAATCCTAAAACAAAATGTTAGAACAATTTTGAGAAAAACTAAGTATAAAGGATCACAAATTTACTCAGATATTGTCTTACCTATGACTTCGGCTATCAAATTAGATTGATAAATATGAGCCCTTTTCACTTAGCCTGAATGATTTCAAGAACAAAATCAGAGTACATATTTATTAGAACTAAGGGTGATTGCTCACAAGAATTTCTTTTATGGTTTATGATTCATGATCTATGATTTATTAGTTCAGATCATTCAAGCTATGGCGAGTCACTCACCTTTAGCATACAATTTTGAAAGTTTAATTGAATTATTGCATTATTATTTTACTTATAATTTCACACCCATATGATCAGTACATTCCAAAAGTACTAATCCACATATATGCCAATGTGCTACATTATCTCATAATGTCGGTACGATTTGTAGTTCACACATTATATTCAAATACATTGCATCTTCCAATCAACAGGAGATGAGTCTTTTTGATTCAAAAGCTCAAGTTAGTTATAGTTTGAGTAGTATTTTATTTTTCTTTATTCAATCGTGCTGATTTGGGATAGCTGGGGGTTATGTCCCGGCTACCTATAGTAAATACTAGTATAGGCTTCATAGTTATTCAGTAGAGTTAATGTATTGTATTTCAATTTTGGTTTTGTATAAAGCAGAGTTGTAATCATTTTAAAAGTATATATTTTAGATGTTCAGCTAAAGATTTATCTTTTTCTTATTTTGTTTTGATTTTATGTATTTATTTTAGTTGCTCATGAGTTATGCCAGTACAAGGGTTAGCTTGGGATCACTTATAGTCCTAAGCACCGCGTGATGACTGGGGGTATTCTCGGGTCATTACAAACTTCGTATCAGAACAAAAAGTTCAAGTGTCCTAGGGTGTCTATGAAGCCATGTCTAGTATAGTCTTATGGAACGGTACAGAGACATCTGTACTTTTTTTCTAAATGACACAAGGCATTTAAGAAATGTTTCCTTTCTTTCATACTCTAGATCGCGCTGTAAAGTTATCCCTTTAGAAAATTCTGTTGATTCATGTGTTAATCTAGACTTCCCCATCTATGTGTTACTCTTGAGATAACATGATTAGTAAGTTCCATTTCATCCTAATATAACACTCTCAAACTTATTATCAGTAATTTCTGGTGTCACAAGGGGCTTGAGAGGAGCTCGCTAGTGTGTTATAAGTTTTTCAAGTTGAAAGTTATATACTCATACTTAGGAGTTGTTCAGTTAAGATATAATAAGATGTATATTCAGATTCCTCATTAACTCTTAAATTCAGATAGTGCTTATGTGAGGAGATATTATGATCCTAGATTGTTAAATAGAGTTTGTATTCTAGTGATGTTGCAACCTAGAGTGCTATAATTCATAAGTAGTATAACCTTCTTATAGTTGGAAGTATAGGTATAGAAGAGTCGTGACAATAAAGGTAGGAATGGTGATTGATTGGAAGTATATAAATAAGCTTATGCATGTTATCAAGTTATTAGTTAAGGTGAATTGTTGTGTTTTTAAAGTAGAAAAGAAGTATTGATGGTATTTATGGTGTTAGAAAAGTATAGGTTATTAATAAAAGTATTTGGTGGTTGAATATTATTAATTTAGGCTTCCCTTGAGGTTGCAAAAAAAGAGTTTAGTTGAAACTTATAGAGTTGTGAAAGTAATTTAGGCATATAGATGGGTAAATAATCTTAATATGTAGAAGGAGGATGTGATAACAGACTTTAATAGGGTATACCATATGATTGTGATTGATTGTTGTTATTATGAGGCTTTAGTGTACTAGTGTTTCTTGGTGTCTTATTGTTTAGATTGCAAGAGAGAATAGTATGTGAGGTTGGGTTGTTAATCATGTTTAGCACTAGACATTAAGTTTGAATTGTAGAGGATCATAAAGTTGGAAATAATGATTGCTTGGTTAGTGATTCTAGTTATATAAAGGTGATCTAGTAGGCTTGAACAGTGAATGCAAGAATTTATGTTTACTAATTTAAGATTTAGTATAATGTTATAGATGATTTAGGGGTACGCCCAAGGTGATATTGGGTTGTATTATTTTCTAGGGTTGTTAAGTGTTGTGTGTGGTTAGTAGTACCCTTGATTTTCTAAGTAGAAGAAGTCTATTTATTTAGTATATGGTGTTATTAGTGGCTAATTTAAGTAATTTTTGAAAGATGGTGTTGGGTTTTTTAAGTATGATTTTGATTCTTACGATTTTCGAAAAATATAATTATAGAAGTATGATTTTGGTAGGCTATGATTATGTATTTAGTGAGGTAGACATGTTTGCAAAATGAGAGTGTAAGTCTTTAATGATGATTATTTAAGCTAGAAAGTTAAAGATGGTATATGAAAGGGTTGTTCAAGATTGAAGTCAATAAGTTCGAAATATAGTTTATTCTTGTTAGTTTAGCCTTTATGTGTATACCCATAAGCTTAGAATGTTAGCTTTGATACAAGGTGGAGATGTTAGAGTAAAGAACCAAATCAAGTTTTGAGGATTAGATTGTAATAAATGTCAATAAGAGTTGTAATAAGATCATGATCCCTTCTTATCTAGAGTATTCCTTCAATTTCAATCGTTATCATACTAAATCCATGTCTTTCGTGATAGATCCATGCCAAAGTCCAATGCTTATACACTTTATGAGTACTCAAGTCTATTCTCAACTTCTAGTACGCAAGTAACAACTTCACTCTGTGATTCGAGTTATCCCTCATAAATCTATCAACTCCAGTCTTATGTTGGATATCTTAGGATAAGTATTAAATCATGATCCTCGTGAAATCCAGTTTTTATGATTTATGTCCTCAGTGTATATCTCTTTAATGAATCCATGCCTTTGACATTCTATTCTTACTCAGGCATTAGTCAAGTGTCCGAGTTATGTATAGTATTCTTTTGTGCTTTAGGTCCTTATGCATTAGCCCTCCAGTGACCTCTTCCTGCGTTAATATAGTTGTGATGATAATGGATAAGAAATATTTTAGATAAGAGGGAGTTGATGACCCTTATTATGAAAGGTTACTTATGTTTTTCTATATAAGGCTAAAGTGTCAAGTAAGATTGAGGCCAAGTCTTTGATACATGTTATGGTTAGTTGAAAATTGGTATGTGTGTTCTTAAGAATAGTGCAAGAAAGTTGTTGTTGATAGAGGTTTAGAGAATATGTGAAGTATGCCTTTATGGGTGTTTGCCTTGAAGTTCATATGCGGTTATAAAGATAGGCTTGAATTTCATATTGGAATGTAAGTGGAGGAATACAATATGCACTTGTTAATCCATAGTAAGAGTTCTGTGTTAGTCATTAAACTGGTAAAGCATGTTATTCTTAGGGTGTGATCTCTGGAAGAGACCTAGAAGATTGAATCATATGGTTTAGATTAGTATTATGGTAGAGCATGTTAGGCTTGATCAAGGTGAGAGGATTAAGTTTAGTTTGGACATATTTAGATAGATTTATCAATGCCTATGTTAGAATTATAAGTTGAATGAAATGAGTATTGAATTTAAGGGGAATAGAATAGTTGAGGGAATATTCGAGAAGTGTTGCTAATCTTAAAAGTAATAAGTTGCATTGCCTAAGGCCTAGTAGTTCTATCATAGCTTATAATCGATATTACTATATTTCATGCTATAGAATAGTGTCAATGTTGTGATTCCTTAGTCAGATGTCTTGTTCAGATCATGCCCAAGATTCTTTTCTCCCTAATGTTACTAGAACTTCTTTACAAAGAGTATTGAAGACATACTCCAGTTAAGTTTTAGTTTCTAGTATAATTCAGTCTGTATATCCAGCAATTCAGTTTAGCAGCTATCCAGACAAATTCCTATGGTTTTCCATCTCACCTACTAGTCCTACTATCTGAAGTCTCATACGTAAGGCTATGACAAGAGATAATCTGTTCGCATACTGTGAATTGTAAATTCAGTTCAGTCCAAGCATCATGTTTCAGATTCAGCTATTTAGTCATGACTTAGTTCATAAGTGTTCAGTGTATAGTCTCAGTTCTACAAGTATTTTAGCTCACACAGTGTAATACCCCTTGTACGATCTAAATCTCGTTGTCCCAATATTTATGCTAGCATAATTTATCACTTCCTAGTTCTATAAGTATGATTTTATCATGAACACTTCAAGCGAATTCAAAACTCTCAACATGAATCAACACCATAAAGTAAGTATAGGCAAGTTAGCTCAGAAATTAGTTTCATGATAGAAGTTTTAATATTTCAGCTCATTTATATCCTATCTTAGAGTACATATCATGTTCACATTATTCCACAACTTTAAGGCTTCAACAAGCTACTAGACATCATTCGAGGACGAATGATTCCAAGGGGAAGATAATGTAACACCTAGAATTTTCGTACTAGAATTTTAACCATTGTTCCTACATGTGTAAGCTCTAGTACAAATATTTTCCATGTTAATATAAGTTTCATTATCATTATCCTAGTGTGTGAAATGCTTTTGAGGTGAAAGATGTTCATAATAATCACTTAGAACAAAGTTGAGCTAAGTGCCCTTGATTCGTCCATAGTTTGGTATTTGATTCTACAAGGATCTACTTTGAATGTGTATAACTTTTTACATACGTAGAATTTTTCAGTTTAAGACCAATCAAATTTTCGAAAATTGAATTATCTTCTTAATGATAACAATTTTTCCTTAATTCGATACCTGAACAAAAAGTTATGGCATTTTTAGTGTAAGGCAATAAGCCGACGCAATTGAGATACGACGTGATGGTCTTCGATGCGATGAGAAACAGGATGCGATGCGCAACGTGATATGGATTTGTTTCACATACTATTTCAGTTCCTAAAGAGTTTAGGGGCACTTTGGTCACTTTCCCTCACGCAAATCCATCCATAACACTTAATTTCAGCCCCCCAAAAGGATTAGATACATTCTTATTCAAAATTTTCTCTCCAAGAAATCCCTTGCCCACTTAAGAACACCAAGAACTTCATCAAATTTTCTTCAAGACAATCAATAATATAAGGTTCCTCCATCCAAGAAATTCAAAACTCTGTTACAATCTCTTCATGATAAACAAGAATTTGAGTTCCCAAGTTCAAGAATTCGAAGAAAAGTTTTCAAGAACATTCTCAAGGTTTCCAAATCAAGTTCTCTACATTAAATAAAACCTATTAAGGTATGTGGGTTTACGAACAAGGATACTCCTTTCATCCTTGTGCCCAAAACTAGTTTTAAAGTTGAATTTACATGAGTTTAAATTTAGGGTTCATACCAATTATTATGATGTTACAAGTGATTTAAATATTGAATTACATGTCTTTTTTAACATCTTTATGCGTGTGATATGATTTTACAGATTTTCAATAGGGTTTTAAGTATGATATAATGATTCTGATTTTTAGTATCTTGATATTGTTTAATTATTTCAAGAAATATATTGAGCATGACATTTTTCTATGAATTTGCATGAGTTTAAAAATGGGTTTTAAAATCCCTAATTTTAAGTAATGATATCTCAACAAGATTATGATTTTGAGACTCTTCTATAAATTGTTTACAAAGATTTAACAAGAAAATTTGATCTTTTGATCCTAATCTAAGAAAAGGAATCGACATTGTTCATAAAGTTTGAGATTTAAAGAATAGAATCATAATTGGTTTTCATTACAAACCCCTGTGCTATTTTAAGGTGGATTTCCTAAAGTTTCGAGAAAAAGAATTTGAGTATTATTTAGTACTGATTTGGGTATGATTCCAAGGTCTCATACACCAAAATTGTGTGCCATCGTAGATTTGAGATTAAGTGCCCATAGTGGGCTAAGATAGTGATCACTTAAGAAAAGGTTATACTCCTTAGCAAGAGTTTGACACCTCTCCCTAACATGAGGTTTTCCCCTTAGGGGATTATGATGTTGGACATCATGATAGCTTACATGGTTTTGTCGGTTATAACAACCATCTAAAGTTCTTAAATCCTATAACAAAATGTCAGAGCAGTTTTGAGAAAACTAAGTGTAAAGGATCACAAATATACTCATTTATTATCTTACCTAAGACTTTAGTTATCAGATTTCAGCTCTATGTTTTAAGATTGATAAAGGTGAGCCCTTTTCACTTAGGCTACATGATTTAAAGAACAAAATCACACTACAATTTTATTAGAACTAAGTGTGGTAGATCACAAAAAATTCTTTTATTCTTTATCACTCATGATCTATAATTTGTCAATTTCGATCATTCAAGCCAAGGTGAGTCACTCAAATTTGGCATACAGTTTTGAAAGTTTATTTGAATTGTTACATTATTGTTTTTACTTATGAATTCACCCCCACATGCTTAGTACATTTTATAAGTACTGATCCACATATATGAGTATATTCTACATTGTCTCATAATATAGGTATGAGTTATAGTGCGCACATCATATTCAGATAATATGCAGCTTCCAGTCAACAGGTGATGAGTCCTTTTAATTCATGGGATCGAGCCAGTAATAGTTTGAGTAGTATTTTTTTATTTATTCAGTCATATTGATTCGAGATAGATGGGGGTCATATCTTTGCTATGAATAGTCATTACTAGTTGAGGCTTTATAGACATCCAGTAGATTTAATGTATTGGATTTCAGTTTTGGTTTTGTATAAAATAAAATTGTAATTATTTTAATAGTATATTTTGAAAATGTTCAGCTAAAGATTTATCTTCCACTTATTTTGTTTCGATCATATGTATTTATTTCAGTTGCTCATAAGTTATGCCAGTACATGGGTTAGCTTAGGATCACTTACACACCATGCAATCAAAATATCTATCAAACATAGATCTCGGTAAATTTCTCTGCATTGTAATTTATCTTTATTGGTACAAAGTGCATTGGTTAGGTAAATCTATCTACGATTACCCAAATAGGGTTGAATATACCTAATGTTGAGGTAAGCCAACCACAAAGTCCATATAAATATGCTCCTAATTCCACTTTAGTATGGAAATCCTATGAATCACATCCCCTGTATCCAATGTTCATACTTCACCTACTTATAATTCAAGCACTTAACCATGAACTCTACATTATCTTTCTTTATCCCTGTCCAACTATTGTGTTTCTTTGGGCTATGACACATCTTGTCTGATCCTATATAAACATAATACTATGAAATATGAACCACATTAAAGATCAATCTAGTCAAGTCACCATCCTTAGGAATTCAACCTAACCATTGGTCCCAAAATATCATTTAGATTAAGAAATATTTTTTTTTGAGACCCCTTAAAATTTTTGAAAATTGTTAAATTTTTTAAAAGTGGATCAGGGTCATTTTGGGACTTGAGGCAGTGATGGTCCGCGAAAATGCTATGTCATGGAGGTTAACATCTATGATATTGGCTTGGAATGGAGGCTAACCTCTATAAAATTGGAGTGCCATACTGTTTTTTTAGTTTTGTCCAGTTTTCTTATTTTTTTTTCTTGGGGTGAGGGGATTTTGGTATTTTTTTTACCCATTATACAACCTTTAGACATAAAATAACCCAATTTCCTTCAGTTTTCAAAGATCAAATCATTCTGTTTTTCTCTCGAATTCAAAACTAAAGAACACACAAGGGTTTCACAGAGAACTCATCATCTGGGATCCAAACATCGAATTGACTTCAATTTCTTGTGTATTTCAGACATGTTTATCTTTCCCAAACATTAATTCTACATTATGGCATTAATTAAATTTATTTTCATGTGATTTACATATAGGATTTCAAATTTGGTTGAGGGGTTTTTATTGTTACTGATTGGATTACTTTTCTGATGTTTTAAATTGATTATTCATGCTTTAAATTGATATTTTTGGGACTGAATTGGTGTGTTGTTTAAATGGTTGAAAAAAGGACAGGGTTTTTCCCAATTGGATAAATTTTGGGTTGGAATTGGCAGCTCAACCCACTTTCTAATCCTAATTTTAAATATAGATAATTCCATAGTTTAACTTCATTTGAACCTATTGCATTGCATTAAAGGATAAACAGATATGAATATGGTTTTGGATAGCCTTAGTAACATGGTTTAAATGGAACTTGGGAGTCTAATTTGGTTTGTGAATTGGTTTGACATAATTAAATAAGCTTGCAAGTATATTGGTATGGCGATACCACATGGTAAATGCCTTAATGAATGACTCCTGGGTTAATGGATTAATTTATGTGCAAATTATTTTAATTTAGGCTTAGAGGGAATTGTGTTGCTCACCAAAAGGTGTAAGTAATGGGGGATAATTTAGGCTTAATGAGAATTGTGTAGATTACTACAAAGGTGTAAGTAATTGGGTGAAGAACATTGGAAACCATAATTGCCAACATAGTGGTCTATATGAACGTGTGTTTGGTTCACACTTGATATATATATATATATATATATTTTTGGATGGATATTACCCTAGTGTCTTTAGTTTTCCCTTAATTTTCCTTAGTTCATGCGTCTAACACACACTAGGGCTCTTTCAGCTGGGGGAGCTGAACCCATATATCCTATTAGTGCCTTTAGGACATATTGAGTTATACAGTTCAGGTTAAATCTTTAAACTCTTATATTCATGACCTATTTTCCAACCCTGACGTCTTTTATATGTAGATATATATTTATATATATATATATATAAATGCATGTGGTTTTTATTGATTGTGGAAATGACATTACGTTATTATTTTTCTTGAGTTATATTCCATGCTTATACCACCGATTGTCCTATGAGGCTACATCATTTCATCATGTTGGGTTTGAAGACTTTTGTATTGCTTTTGTGCAGTGTTAGGTAGATTGAGAATGTTTTCAAGTTGCTGTGAAGGGCTTAGCCTCCATACTTCGGAAGGCCTTGTCATTTCATCATTGTTTATTTATTGTCATAGTACTTTTGGATTCTTTTTGGTCATAGTTATAGCATATACCAAATTTGTTATTCTAGCTTTAAAGGCTTTCGTGGACAAGTGTGGGTTCATTTTTGTTTTTACTCATAGTCTTCTTTTGAGTTATCTATTCTTCTTCTTATTACTGTTTGATTGGCTTCTAGTTTATTGTTATGACTATGCTCTTGATGTTAGGATAAGGGAGTGGTCTTTGGTCCATAGTGGGCTTAAGCTACTCATCATGACTAGGCCCAGGTTTTTGTTATGACAAGCTTGGTATTAGGGCATGATTTAGGGTCGTTGCGTGTCTACAAAGCCGTGTTGAGTAGATTCCTTTTTATGGGTGTGTAACTCACCACACTTATAAGAAGGAGGCTACAACGCACTTATTAAGGTTTCACTTTCTTGTATCTTATTTCATGTTAAAAAGTCTACTGTTATGAAACTTCTCTAACTCCTAGATTTGTCATATTTTATATTTTGCCTCCCCGAAGATCTGATGTTAATAAGAACTCTGCTGGAACCTCTGTTCCACCTGAGTAGAATGTGGAGGCTACTTTCCTTGTTTATGGAGTGTAGACTCCATCTAGGGTCCCTGCTCCTAATTGTACAACTCCATGTGGTGTTCCATCAGTCCCTACTAGTCCTCCTCAAGATTCACAGTTCGGTGACGCATATGCTAAGTCACCTCATGGAGATATTTCTATTGTGGAGTTCCATCAGTCTTTTTATATGCTAACTCAATTTGTCGCCTCACGATCTTATCATTATGATCATTTGGGCTATGTTCCTCATTCATTTGAGGTGAATTGGATTTGCTAGTTTATGAGTTTGAATCCCCCAAGCTTTACAGGCTCTAAGGTTGAGAAGTATATGTAGGGGTTTATTGAAAAGATGGATAAGATTTTTAGGGTAATGCATGCTACTATATCTAAGGGTGTAGAGTTTACTGCATATCAGTTAAAGCATTTAGCTTATCAGTGGTATGGGGAGTAGGAAGCTATTAGGGGTGATGAAGCCGAGCAGTCTGTGTGGGATAACTTTTCAGGGACCTTTCTTGATTATTTCTTTTTTGAGGAGTTTTGGAAAGCTAAGGCTGAGGAGTTTGTTAATCTGAAGTGGGGTAAGATGAGTATTAAAGAGTATGCTTTGAATTTTCAGCAATTGGCTTGTTATGTTCAAGAGTTTGTATCTAATATTGGGTCCCAAATAAGAATGTTTTCTTCTATTTTGTCCCATGATTTGGTATTGGAATGTAAGGCTGCTATTTTAAATAATGACATGGACATCTCTAGGCAGGTGGTTTATATGAAGCATATTGAGGATGAGAAAAAAGAAGCAGGAAAAAATAGAAGAGAGGTAGAATAATAAGTTTAGATATTCAGAGTAGGGTGCAGGTTATAACAATAGCGAGAGAGATGGAAGACAGTGAACTATGAAGAAGAATTTGGGAAATTAATATTCGACTGCCAATGTTCCTTATCATAAGCCTTCAGGTGATAGTGAGTCTCACGCTGGTAGTGGTCCTATGATATAGGGTGCCCAGCTCAAGCTAGTAGAGCCCATTCAACCCTACCATATCCTCTTTGTCATTTTTGTGGGTAGTTTCACTGTGGATACTGTGAGAAGGGGAGATATCAGATCTATGATTAGGGTCAGCCTGGTCCTATGTACAGAGATTGTCTTTCATCAAGGCTTGGAATTAGGGCTAATAATGTTCTGTTTGCTACTTCTTCAGCTCATTCTCCTAAGGGCATGTCACGACCCGAACCGGGGCACTGGCCGTGACGAGTATCCCGAACCATGAAGGCCCGAAACTCTCATATCTATCTGGTAATCATGCACATAATCAAATGATAAAGACATGCGGATGACAATAACATTATGGACAACATGGTCAAGAGTTATATGAAAGCAATAATAGGGAATAATGTCCCAAAATCTCAAATCAACACCTCTATAACGTCTCCAAAATCTCTACTACATGACTGAAACAAATGTCTATCTGAAAACTGGTACAAGACCCCCAGTAAACCCAAAACTAATAAGTGATAAATGAAACTACCAGATAATCAGGCCTTTCGAAATATAGAAGGCTCACCAAGTGACTCTGCAAATCTATTCAAGGAATCTATAAATTTTCTGAACCCCTAGACTGCGCCTCTGAACCTAGGAGTAAGGGGGTCAATACAAAAGTACTGGTACGCAGAGATATTGAAACAAAAACATAATATTTTTACAAACTATAGTTGAGAGCCATTATAAAGCAGTTTCATATCAAGTCATTTGAAAACACATGGGCATAATGTAATTATTTTCAACAACAATGTAATGCAGCTGAGCTAGGTGGAATACCCTACATATCACAGTTACACCAACTGTCAAACCTCAGTTGCTGCCGAGATTAAAGTATAAGTGAGCGGAAGACACACAAGATCACACAGCAGGGTGTCTTGACCAAATGGTAGTGCACAAGATCAGAAAGCAGGTCTCCTAACCATAGTCCCAATTTGGGAATGACATCAAGTCAGGTATGCAAGATCACAAGTAGGGTACCAACTTCACATGTCGGCAAACACGATTTCCAGCGATGAGCTCTTACACTCAAATGCTTTCTTTGGGCATCAACCTATGTCATGTAAAATCAATGTATTCAAATTTCATATAATTCAATGACATATCTTATTTGTAGGGTATCATCATACCCGACTTTAAAGTCATCATTATCACATCAACATATGTATAATCATGTAAAAATCAAGGTGTTTTCATCATTTGCAAGTTGTGGACAATAATTATTTCAAACTCATGCTCTATTTCGTTGGTCACAATATAATATGGGGTATTGAAACATTGTCATGGGAATTTGAAAGCAATTTATTATTTATATTTATCAAAATTCCATGGAAAATCTCAAATCACATATGCATGGTTTCAACCATTGAAGTATACAGGCAAACAATTCCCATGACCTTAAAAAATGACTTTGAAATTATAATAAAAGCAAGTTATTAGTATTTTATTGAAAATTCCCATTCAAAAGCATACATGTTCATAAAACTATACCCATTAGATTTTATGATAACCCCACGTACCTTGATTGCTACAAATATTAGTTGCTTCTTAAAGCCTATGTTGAGCGGATTCCAAAAATGTTATTAGTTTCTAAAGCCCATAGTTGAATCTTCAGTTGCTTGGATCTTTATTTTGAAACCCTAAGGAGAATCCTTGAGCATTTTGGAAGAATGAAGGTGTATTTTGGGGTCTTTGGAACTGAATTTCGTGTTTAGGGCTAAGTAAGGGTGGAAAAGGACCATTTTGCCCCCAAAACAGTGTTTAAGTCACTTGAAACCTTTACATAGGCGCCGCCTATGCTATCACCTATGTTTAGATAGGTTCCACTAAAGCTATCCCAAATGTTTACATAGACGCCGCCTATGCTATCGCCTAAGCTTTCCAGTGGCCATGTGTGATTGGTTAGGCAACGTATATTACTTTGAAAGGCCTTAACTTCTTCCTCGGGTGCCATATTTTAGAAAAATTGGTATCGTTGGAAAGATAAATTGGAAACCTATCCTTTTACACATAGTAGGATTTCTAATTTGACATATACAAAGAGTCATGGTCGATGGAAGCTGACACTAATTACAAAGTCTACTAAAACTTAATTGATCGAAATAGTTTCAACTCATCCTTGAGTTGAAGGACCTCTATGGTCTAAATTCAAGATTTAATGGATTCACATACTACACAAATAATTTACATACCATATTGGCATAGGATTTATGGCTTCGGGATTATCAGCACATCGAAATCATGGTCTATTTAATAGCCCGAAATACGGGGCGTTACATTATCCTCCCTTAGGATTATTCATCCCCGAATGATGATGTGGGACACAGACAGACACAATTTCAAGCATAATAAGGACTAGGAAAGATAATATAGGAATAGTACCTTCAGTCTCATCATCCATCAAAGCAAACAAATTGGGATATCTAGTTCTCATGTCATCTTCTAACTCCCAAGTTGCTTCTTCGACTTTCTGATTCCTCCACATTACCTTTAATAAGGCTATCTCTTTTCTCCTTATCTTTCGAACTTGGAAATCTAAAATTTTAATGGGCTCTTCTTCATAAGACAAGAAATCTGTCACTTTGATACCCTATTCTGGCAATACCATAGAATGATCTCCAATGCGTTTCTTCAATATGGATACATGGAATACCAGATGAACGGAACCCAAACTTGTAGGCAATTCTAGCTTATAAGCAACTAGACCAACCTTTTTTAGAATTTGATATGGCCCTATATAGCGAGGGCTCAACTTACCCCATTTTTCAAATGCATTACTCCTCTCATAGGACAAACCTTGAGAAACACCCAATCACCAACTTCAAACTCTAGTTCTCTTCTGCTAACATCGAATAGGACTTCTGAAGACTCTTAGTAGTCTTAAGTCATTCTCAAATGATCTTCACTTTCTCCATCGCCTGATGAACAAGATCAGGCCCATACAACTAAGTCTCACCCACTTCATACCATCCTATCGGAGACCTACATCTCCTCCCATACAAAGCCTCAAAAGGAGCTCTCTTGATGCTGGCTTGGTAGCTATTATTGTAAGAAAATTCAACTAGTGGCAGGTGATCTACCCAACTACCTTTGCAATTAATGATGCATGCCCTTAACATATCCTCGAGGGTCTGAATGGTATGCTCATATTGCCCATCCGTCTGAGGGTGGAAAGCTATGCTCAAATTCACTTGTGTGCCTAACCCCTTCTGAAAAGATCTCCAGAACTGAGATGAAAACTGTGTACCTCGATTGGATATAATGGATACTGGTGCCCTATGAAACCGAACTATCTTATCAATGTAAATCTTAGCATAAACCTCTCCCGAATAATTAGTCCTCACAAGCAAAAAGTAGGTTGACTTTGTCAACCGATTTACAATCACCCATATAGAATCATACTATTTGCGGGATCTCAGAAGTCCTATAATGAAGTCCATGTTTATCTTCTCCCACTTCCATAAAGGCAGATCTATCTCTTGGGAAGTAGCACCTGGCCTCATGTGGTCTACCTTCACTTGTTAACAGTTCAAACACTTGGACACAAAATCAGCTACATCACGTTTCATGTTATTCCACCAATACAAGGTTTTTAGATCATGGTACATCTTAGTAGAGCTTGGGTGAATGACATACCTCGATGTGTGTGCCTCATCAAGGATTCTTTCCCATAGTCCATCAATATTTAGAATGCACAACGTACCCTAGAATCTTAGAATACCATCACCACCAATTTCAAATGACATAACCTTTTGTTGACCCACATCTTTCTCGATTTGAATCAAGATAGGATCTTCAACCCGCTTCTTCTTAACTTTAGCACAAATGGAAGACTTAGCTAACTCATGAACAATCACCCCTCCATATTCATTATCTAAGATTTGTACTCCCGAATTTGCAAGGTAGTGAATATCCTTCACCATCTCTTTCTTTTCTTCTTCTACATAAGAAAGGTTGCCCATAGACAACCTGCTGAGGGCATCGACTACAACTTTTTTGCCTTGCCCGGATGGTAATGCAGTCTTATGTCATAGTCTTTCAAAAGCTCCATCCAGCACCTCTACCTGAGGTTCAATTATTTATGTGAGAAAACATACTGTAGACTCTTGTGGTCAGTAAAGATATCAACATGAACACCATACAAGTAGTTCCACCAAATCTTAGGTGCAAACACCACAACCGCTAACTCTAAATCATGGGTGGGGTAGTTCTTCTCATACACCTTCAACTGCCTAGATGCATAAGCCAATACCTTGCTATGCTGCATTAACACATAACCAAGTCCTACATGAGACACATACAGTATACCACAAAGCCATCTATGCCCTCGGGGAGGTTTAAAACAGGAGCAGTGGTCAATTTGTCTTTCAACTTCTCAAACCTATTCTCACACAGATCAGACCACACAAACATCACCTTTTTCTGAGTCAATTTACTGAGTGGAGCAGCTATCGAAGAGAAACTCTCTACGAACCTTTTGTAATACCCCGCCAAACCAAAGAGCTCCACATATCGATTGGAGTTGTGGGTTTGGGCTATTTTCTCACTGCTTTAACTTTTTGGGGATCCATTCTTATCTCGTCACTGGACACAATATGCCCCAAGAAGGAAATAGCATCGAACCAGAATTCACACTTAGAAAATTTGGATACAACTGATGATCCTTAAGGGTCTGAAGAATAATTCAGAGGTGATTGGCGTGATCCTCTTTACTCTTAGAATAGATCAGAATATAATCAATAAATACAATGAATAAAAAGTAAAGAAACTAACGGAATACTCTATTCATAAGATCCATGAAGGCTGCAGGGGTGTTAGTCAACCCAAAGGACATGACTAGAAATTCATAGTGACCATATCGAGTTTAAAAGGCTATCTTGGGTATGTCTGACTCCCTAACTTTCAACTGATGATAACTCAAATGAAGGTTTATTTTTGAAAAACACTTGGCATGGTAGTTTATGCACATACGAAGGGAACCATCTTTCTTTCGTATGAAAAGTACATGCGCCCCACAAGGAGACATACTGGTGCATATAAAACCCTTATCCAGGAGATCTTCTAACTGTTCTTTCAACTCTTTTAGTTCTACAGGAGCCATTCTATATGGCGGAATACAAATAGGACGAGTGTCTGGCAACACATTAATACCAAACTCAATCTCCCTATCAGGTGGTATTCCTGGGAGATCATTTAGAAAGACTTTTAGGAATTCTTTTACTATGGGAACAGATTAAAGAGGAAGATTCTCGACATTGGAGTCCTTACCTCGGATAAAGTGGTACAATCAACCTTTAGAAATGAGTTTGTGGGCTCTGAGATAGGATATAAAATCCCCTCTGGGTTCTAAAGAATGTCCTTCCCACTCTATCACTGGTTCCTTTGGGAAAGAAAAAGTGACCCTTTGAGTCCTAAAATCTAATGTGGCATAGCATGAATAGATCCAATCCATTCCCAAGATAACATAAATAGCAACCATATCTAACTCTATGAGATCTGCCAGTATATCCTGGCTACCAACAGTCACAACACAACCCCTTAACACCCTCCTAGCAATAATAGAATCCCCCACCGGTGAGCAAAAATAAAAGGGTTCAAAAATCACGCTGGGCTCAAACCCGAAACCAATAGCCACATAAGGAGTCACATAGGATAAAGTATACCCAGGATCAAGTAACATATAAACATCATGGGAAAAGATTTATAACATACCTGTAACAACATCTGGGGAAACTTCTGCCTCCTGATGGTTGGTCAAAGCATATAATTGGTTGCGATTGTTCCAGACAGATGAACGGGCAGCCTTATGAGGAGAAGCCATGAATGCGGCTTGGGGCTTACTTCTCCCACATTTCCTCCAGTAGAAGGGTAATCCTTCTAAAGGTGGCCCACCTTGCCATAAGTATAACAATTCCTCATCTGAAAATATCACCTCCCTAAGTGATTCTTCTGACAAGTCTCGCATTGTGGATTAGTACGACGTTGTTGGGCCACACTTCTTTGTGACTGAGTATCTGGGGCTCTAAATCCATGAGGAGTCTAAAAAATCTGTGATCGTTTATCTGCTGGTGGTCTGGGTACTGGGGGGCTGGCAGCTGACTGTGCATTACTCCAAGACTTCTTGTTTTTCCATCTATTTCCCCAGTTACTGCTTTGTGGTTGGCTGTGATTCTGATCCATGATTCTGGCTCTCTTTGCTTGCCTATCTTTCTCTCTTATTTCTGAAATTTTCTTTTTCGTCAACTCTTTCTACTGCAAATGAATGGTCAGCTGAGCAAAATCTAGCTTCTTAGTCAACATTGCCCCTGTCACTCAAGCACCAAGTTATCAGAAAGGCCGAATGCAAATTTCCTCATTCAGTCTCTCATATTACTAGTCAACTCTGGGTCATAGCGGGCTAGTTTATTAAACTTCAAGGTATACTCCTGGACACTCATACTTCCCTGCTTCAGATTCATAACTCTGCCACTTTATCCTCTCTAAACTCCAGAGGATAGAATAGATAAAGAAAGCTTCCAAAAATTTGCCCCAAACTATGTGCTCAGCACTCTCACCTTTTGTATCATCCCAGTCGGCATACCATTGATTCGCCACATACTTGAGCTGATAAGTTGCTAGTTCCAACCCTTCAACCTTATCCATATGTGTTACCTTAAAGATCTTTTCTATCTCATCCACGAACTCCTATGGATCTTCCTCCACCTTGGTGCTAGTAAACTTATGTGGGTTCATCTACATTAAATGTCCGACCCTAGAGCCTCAGACATAACAGATGTAGAACCTACATCTTTTGATCATTGAGCCTGATTAGCTACTAACTGTGTCAATATATAAATAGATCATCCGAATTCCACATTTGATATATCTCCCTAAGCAGTTAGGTGATGATTGACATTAGTCTACAGAGCCCGAGGTGGACTGCAGGGACTCTAAGAGTAGGGATAAGTTTTAGAGTGTGATATCTATTATGGGTCCATATCTCATAGGTGAGAAGAACTTAATCTGCCTGAGTATTCTGATCGATGATACAACGTGGAGGCACAACTGTGTTTCTAAAATACAAGAGATCATTGATTAGGGGATTGTTCAGACTCTGAAGCATGAACTAAGTTAGAAAGAAGGGAAATATTTCCTAAATGCCTAGCAGCTTCCTGTTTGTAAGTATGGCGCACTACACACCCATAAATAAAACTCTACCCAACGCAATTTTTTAGATACCCTGGGACCATGAACCATGCTTTGATACAAAGTTTATCATGACTTGAACCGAGTCCCTGGCCGTGATGAGTATCCCAAACCATGAAGGTCTGAAACACCCCTATCTGTCTGGTAATCATGCACATAATTCAAATGATAAAGAGATACGGAAGACAATAACATTATAGAAAATATGGTCAAGAGAATAATGTCCCAAAACCTCAAATCAACACCTCTATAACATCTGCAAAATCTCTAGTACATAACTAAAACAAATGTCTATCTGAAAACTGTGACAAGGTCCCCAGTAGACCCAAAATTAATAAGTGATAAATGACACTACCAGATAATCAGGCCTTTCAAAATATAGAAGGCTCACCAAGTGACTCTGTAAATCTGTTTGAGGAATCTGCCGAATTTCTGAACCCCTAGACTACGCCTCCAAACCTGGGAGGAAGGGGGTTAATACAAAAGTACTGGTAAGCAGAGATATCAGAAAAAAAACATAATATTTTTACAAAATATAGTTCAGAGCCATTATAAAGTAGTTTTATATCAAGTCGTTTAAAAACACATAGGCATAATGTAATTGTTTTCAATAATAATGTAATACAGCTGAGCTAAGTGGAATACCCTACATATCATATTTACACCAACTGTCAAACCATGGTTGCTGCAAAGATTAGAGGATAAGTGAGGGGAAGGCACACAAGATCACACAACAGGGTGTCTTGAACCAATGGTAGTGCACAAGATCATAGAGCACGGCTCCTAACCATAGTTTCAATTTAGGAATGACATAAAGTCAGGTACGTAAGATTACAAATTAGGGTACCAAATTCCTATATCGGCAAACACGATTTCCAGTGATGAGCTCTTACACTCAAATACTTTCTTTGGGTATCAACCTATCCCATGTAAAATCAATGTATTCAAATTTCATCTAATTCAATCACATATCTTATTTGTAGGGTATCGTCATTCCCAACTTGAACGTCATCTATATCACATCAACATATGTGTAATCATGTAAAAATCAAGATGTTTTCATCATTTGCAAGTAGTGGACAATAATTATTTCAAATTCATGCTCTCTTTTGTTGGTCATAATATAATATAGGGTATCGAAACATTTTCATGGGAATTTATCATTCATATTTATCAAACTTGCATGAAAAATCTCAAATAACATACGCATGGTTTCAACCATTGAAGTATATAGGCAAACAATTCCCATGACCACAAAAAAGGACTTAGAAATCATAATAAAAGCAGGTTATTAGTATTTTATTGAAAACCCCCATTTAAAAGCATGCATGTTCATAGAACTACACCCATGAGATTTTTGGATAACCCCATGTTCCTCTATTGCTACGAATATTAGGTGTTTGTCGAAGTCTACGTTGAGAGGATTAAAAATATACAATTAGTTTCTAAAGCCCCCGGTTGAATCTTGAGTTTCTTGGGTTTTTATTTTGAAACCCTAAGGAGAATTCTTGAGCACTTTTGATAAATGAAGGTGTATTTTGGGGTCTTTGGAACTGAATTTCGTGTTTAGGGCTAAGTAAGGGTGGGAAAGGACCATCTTGCCCCAAAAATGGAGTGTTTAAGTTACTTGAAACCTTTACATAGCCGCAGCCTACGCTATCGCCTATGTTTACATAGGCGCCGCCTAGGCTATCACCTATGTTTACAAAGGCCTCACCTAGGATATCGCCTATGTTTAAATAGGTGTTGCCTACGCTATCGTCTATGCTTTCCAGTGGCCATGTGTAATTGGTTAGGCGACGCATATTACTTAAAAGGCCATAACTTCTTGCTCGGGTTCCGGATTTCAGAAAAATTTGTATCGTTGGAAAGATAACTTGAAAACCTATCATTTTACACATAATAGGCTTTCTAATTCGATATATATAATGATTCATGGTAGATGGAAGATGACATAAATTACAACATCCACTAAAACTTAATCGATCAAAATAGTTTCAACTCATCCTTGAGTTGAAGGACCTCTATGGTCTAAATTCAATCTTTAATGGATTCACATACTACACAAATAATTAGCATGCCATATTGGAATACGATTTATGGCTTAGAGATTATCAGTTTATTAGAATCATGGTCTCAATTGTAGCCCAAAATACGGGGCATTACACGGCACTACTTCAGGTACCGACACTGGTCGAGATTATCGCTATAAAGTTGCTACCTATCATGAATCTGAGGCATCCATCGATGTTTTCATTGGTATTTTATAACTCTTGTACTATGATGTTTATTGTTTTCTTGATCTAGGTTTTATCCTTTCTTATGGGATTCCTTATGTGGATGTACTCTTTGGTTTTGATCCTAAAAATATTTCTGACCCTTTTTCTGTGTCTACACTGGTGGATAAGTCTATTATTACTAGAAAAAACTGTAGGGATTGTGTGGTGTCCATCTTTTATTGGAATACATTGGTGGTTTTGATAGAGTTTGACATGGTGGATTGCAATGTTATCTTGGGGATGGATTGGTTTTTCGTACTGTGTTATCTTGGGTACCGTCATTCTAATATCAATTTCACTTTCCTTATGAGCGATATTAGAATAGGAAAGTAGTTCCTTAGTTCCTTAAAAGGAGATTTATTTCCTATCTTAGAGCTCAGTAATTGATTTCAAAATGGTGTTGGTATCATCTAGTTTGGGTTAAGGATTTTGACTCCGAAAGTCCTTCTTTTAAATCTATCCCATGGTTAATAAATTTTCTAAAATGTTTCCTGATGATAATTATGGATTTTCTCCCAATATGGAAATAGATTTTGGTATTTATCTTCTATAGGATACCTTTCTATTCTTCTATGTAGAATGACTCTAGCTAAACTAAAGCAGATAAAAGAGTAATTGTATAATCTTCTTATTAAAGGGTTCATTAGTTCTAGTGCATCTCCGTGGGGTGATCCTTTGCTTTTCCTGCAAAAAAAATATGGGTCTCGTCGGATGTGTATAGACTATCGTCAGTTGAATAAGGTTTTAGTAAAAAATAAGTCTCCCCTTCCTAGGATTGATAATCTTTTTGATCAACTTTAGGGTGCTAGGTATTCTCTAAGATTGATCTTTTTTTGGGCTATCATCAATCGAAAATTAGGGAGATTGATATTCCCAAGACTATTTTCAAACTCTGTATAAGCATTATGAGTTTTTGGTAATGTCATTTGGATTGACTACTGCTCTAACTACATTCATGGATCTTATGAATCGAGTTTTTAGGAAATTTCTAGATTTGTTTGTTGTAGTTTTCATTGATGATATCTTGGTATACTCAAAGAGTGAAGATCATCAAGCCAATCAGATCCAAATTATCTTATTGACTCTTAAGGACAAGAAATTAAATGCAAAATTTTCTAAGTTTGAATTTTGGTTGAATGTTGTGACGTTTCTTAGCACTATCAGAAATTGGGTCTATTCCAACAGACATTTTAGCAATGGTTGTAAATGCATTTCTATAGAATATCTATGGAAAAACTTTCAACCGTTGCAAAAAAAATTATTGTACTAGAACATGAACCATTGCAATAGGTAATGTATAGCAATGCTATTAAACAACATTTCCAAAACAACATCTATGACGACACTTAATCAAAAAATAAATTGTTGCAATAGATATATACATTCTTTATTAATTTCCCTCCATAGTATTTCACACAAGTCCGCAAAAATATTTTACATTTTATTGAAAATTATTTTTATTTCTCCATATCAATAGAAAACCCTTACAACAAAACCTAACATTTACCCTATTTTAGCCAAAGAAACAAAAAGCAACAACAAGATATTATTACATGAACAATAAACAATCTCGAACAATTTTGTTGTATTAAGGTAACGAATCCAACATATATGAACAAAAATAAAAACCCATTTACCCTATTTTGATTGTGAACAACAATTTTGTTGCAGGGTGAGATAGTGAACAACAATAATTTTTGATAGAACAACAATTATGAAATCCAACATCTTATAATGAATTCTCCCTGTATTACAATTTTGCTTGTTTGTTCTGGCGAAGTCATAGTTCTACAATAGATTAAGGTAATGGTGATCTCTTAGTGAAAATTTCAATAGGAAAAATTAGAGCTCTCAATCTCAACATCAGATAAAGGTAACTATTTTCTTGATCATAGTTAAATTTCGATACATTTTGAGCACTCAATTTATTAGTGAATACTCAAACGACAATCAATTTTGTTGATTATTATGATTTATCTCTCAAATTCACTTGTTGTTTCGGGGTGTTCTTTAATTTGGGGATTTCTTCAATTTTGGGATTTTGAGGTTATTGTTTTCTTCTTGATTTCAACCTAATTTTTTATTTTGACTTCAAGTTGGGTAGTTTCTCTATTTTATTTTAGTTGTACTGTGCTCGACATCCGTTACATTTGAGTCAATTCCTCTTGTACTCTACAAAGCTTACTAAGTAGCAATGTCAAAAGTAAAATAAATTCAACAACATTTGTCATGTTCACAAGGGGTGGATACCGTCTTGTGCCATCAAAGAGAGAATTATAACTGGTGACAGCGCCCAAGCGCACATGCAAGTGTACGTAGTCTACCAAGTAATATAGTGTCCTTCATGAAAGCGGAGTTATCGATCCCACAAAGACTTGATTCGTCAATTTTTTTATTTCAGTTCATAATTCATAGAAATAATGTTAAGCAAAGAAAAGAAACTTAATGCATAGAAATAATACTCATGTTCTTAGCTTCAACCGTGGAAATAGGGTTTTTAGCCACTCATAGTCATAGTAAACATTCAAATAATTGTATAATTGATTAAAAGCATAAATAAATATAAATTGAAGAAAAAAAAAACCTAAAACAAAGTTTTGGTAGCCTCCAATGTTGTTTCAAGCGATCTAGGGGTTCCAAGATGATTGAAACGTTATTTAGCACGTAATATTTATAGAAAAAATGTCATAAACTGAATAGGATTGGGTTTACACGTGATTAACCTTTACCTGGGCAGTTTTTATTCTGCATTTGATGGCCACCGTGTCGCGGTGTCGAGCCAATTCACAATTGTCAATTTTCAGAATCTTACCGCGATTAAATCGCATCTTAGAGCCCCCTCAAACTCTGCCAAATTCTACATGCAAATATAGGTCAGAAAATTGGGCCTCTTCAGAATCCATTGGTGTTTTTAACACTTCAATTGGACCTTACTACAGCCCACACGCTCACCATATATTTCGGGTATCCAAATTGAGTCCAGCTTGTGTCATGCTCTTCCATGGTCATTTTCGAGCCTTTTTAAGTTAGTTCCACTTGATTTGAAGCATTTATATCCTTAATATATCATCATAATCCTTTTACCAATCATACTATAGTATTATAAAAACAATTTGGATCTCAAAACAACAACATCCTGAACGGTGAACTAGAAATACGAGCTAAGCATAGGCAAATTTCACATTGAGGTTTAGCTCGTTGTTTTGACTCTTTTCTTGATCTAATGGACCCTTGAAAATTATAAATAAATTTTTAACATATAGATACATAATAACAACCTTAGGAACTCATTAAGATACATTATAACCCAACACAAGAGACTAGACAACACCTAGCTCAAGCTAGGCACACTAGTTTTCTTAGTTGAACTCTAAATGGTCGAATTGAATCAAAAGACATGTGAAAACACCATTAAACATTGTAAACACATACTTGGAAATATAAATGCTCATTTATATCATTAAAAATACATATATCATAAGAATCATCCTCAAAACAAGGCTAAAAAAGCTAGGATAGTAATGCTAGAATGCATAGAAATACCCAATATCACCACCCCACACTTAAGTGTTGTTCATCATCAAAAAACACTTAACTATAAACACCTTGAGCTAGAAAGACTCCACACTTCTACTACATGCAAGAAATTTATGTTCGCACTACAATGACTCCATAGAATGCAAGTTTACAACACTAAGCATGTTATACACAATTGAAAGCTCAATAATCCTACTTCCAAACATCCTAGCCTCAAGAATGGACTCCACAAGTGGCAAACTCATATTTATTGATAAATTAAGGACATCAAACAATTCACCCACATTCATCAAACATGTTCCCTCATAATAAGAAAGTTACCCATAATTACTCAAAATAATGCAAATTATCACAATGGGTACAAGAATCAAATTACGCACACTCTCACAAGAAATTCACAAGTTACACATAATGAACCATAAGCTAACCCTTAGTGTAATATTCCACTAATAGTCGAATGTAAATCATAGAATGAATCAGGTCTTTTTCTATTTGTAATGTAGGCTAAAGGACGGGTAGGAAATAATTAGGAATAGTGACTAACCTCTCTAAGCGCTTTAATATACTACATTAAATAATTAAAACCAATCTTTAACAACCAAATTACACTTTTCATTCATCCATACCTTTTTTTTTCCCCATCTCTTTTAGTCATTTTCACAAACACTTGGTAGACTCATAGTTTACTACCACAAGAATCAATTTTTCTCGTTTTTTTTCATAATCATGACAATATTTTTAGCATGAATTATATCACAACAATCCACCACACATCAATTATACACTAATAACTATTATCTTGGGGCATCAATTTCACCTTTTTCTTCAATTTCTCAAACTCCTTACTAAATCAAGAATATATTTTTTTCAATTAAAGCACTTACGAGCTTTTTGGATCAAATTAAGATTTATCAAAGAAGGGAATTAGGCTACATATGAGGCTACCAAAGAAAAGATTAAAGGCTCAATGGGGTTAACTAGGATAATGCACAATGGTAGGACAAATAGAAGATATAAAACAAGGCTATCAAAGAAATGCCAAAATCATCTCCTAAACCTACTCTTTATTTCGCTTCACAAACACACCAGGAAAGTTCAAGACATCACATTCAATAATGAATATACAAAAACCTCACACGCACATGGCACATGCTCAACTAAATAGGATCATCATAGACTCTCAATCGAACAATAGCATAAATTAAAATTTAAGCCAACTAGTACAAGAGTCACAAACATGAGCCTGAGAGTCTAAAAAATAGTAATTCACACAGTCAACATGCTTTTACAAAAAACTCACTTGTATCATGTAATAATAAATAGCACCAACGAGAATATCTCACTTATTCTTAACCAAAAAAAAATTTAAATTGACCCAAAATTTGAAAATTTATCCCCATCCCACACTTTAAAATCTACTTCGTCCCCAAAGTAAATTTAAAGATGAGAGATAGAAATACTCTCTCAATCCTCTAGGCCTAGCTATTAGAATATTTATAAATCAAGAGGGTGCAAGGACCCCATACTTAGTCTTTGCCATGCTCCTTATCTCAGGTTTATGGTACTCAGACTTCACATTAACCTGTGACTCAATTAAAAAAATAAAAAAAACTACGTGAAATAAAAAAACTAAAAACTAAACAGAGAACATACCTAATTAAACTTGGGTTTCCTCCCAAGCAACGCCTGATTTAGTATCGCTACACGACCAATATAAACTTTACCATATGCCTTCACCCTTTTACTCCCTTTTGGGATCTATTTTTTCATTCGTTTCTGACCTCTTAAGTTTGGACTATTAAGGTCACCATATCTCTTTGCTTCAAACTTTATGATGTTGGTACACAGTGATTTCATCTTAGGATGCTCAATCGGGTAATCAAAAGAGGTCTTTGGTGGCTTAAACACCTACACTCATCCCTTGCAATCACATTAATCATGCATAAATCTTTATATTAAGAATTTTCAAATGGATGCTTTGTAAACATCAAACACCCATTCTTCATCATCTATCCTAATCTTGAGAGAGCTTTCTTTAACATCAATTAAGGCCTCTCTGATTGCTAATAATGGACACCCCAAAATAATTGGTACCTGTTCATCTATAATAAAATAAAGAACAACAAAGTCAGCAAGAATAACAAATTTACCAACATTAAAGAGGACGTCCTTAATTATTTCTTTTGGATATGGCATGGAACTATCTACTAGCTACAAAACCACGACAGTCGATCTAGGCTTTCCCAAGCCCAATTTTTCAAATAGAGATAGGGGAATCAAATTTATACTTTCCCCTAAATCACTCAGTGCATGGACCTTTTTGCTCCCAATTTGAATAGAGATAGAAAACTTCCCTGATCTTTCAATTTCTTACGGATCTTCTATGTCATTACTACACTACACTCTTCAATGAGGGTTATTGCTCCCATATCTTGAAATTTCACCTTCTTTGGCACCACATCCCTCAAGAATTTTTCTTACTTAGGAAAACTCTGAAAAACATATAGCAAAGGTAAATTAATAAATAGCTCTTTAAATTTATCAAAGAACTTCTTAAACATGACATCATCCTTCGCTTTTATTTTCCTCTATGGGAAGGGTAATGGCAATGTCTTTTTCACTTCTGGTTCAACAACTTTTGGTCCCAAGTACTCAAACTTCCTTAAATTTTCAGCAACATCTTTGGGAACCTGTTGGGTCACTACCTTAGCATCTCCCTCCCCTGTTGCCTTGGGAGGTTCTTCTTGAAGCTCTTTACTACTTCTTAAGGTAATTTCCATTACCTTTTTTGATTTTCTGTGTCAGCTGGCAAACCACCTTGTGTCTTAGTGGTCAATGCTTACTATGTCAACCCAACCTGCAACTCCAAGCTTCATTGGGCCATTTTCTAATTCTGTAATTCTTTCTGTTTACTTTTTATATCTACAAACAGTTATGCTTGGCCAGCTAAGAGTTATTTCAACATCTCTTCCATGTTTCTCGTTACCTAATTTGATTGGGCCTATGGCTATGAGGCGTTTCATAGCTGATTTGGTCGCTGAGTTTGCCACTTCATGTTGTAGGCATTAACATAATTTGGCCTTTGAGCATTGCCTACATACATGCAGATTCTGGATTTGGAGAACATATGGTAGCCATATGACTGCTATTTTTGCATACTTCAAACCAGTCTAAAACTTATTGAATGGTATTGAATGTTCCTGAAGTTTGTATTGCTCCCAACTTCATGCTGTTGATTGATGTGTTGATCAAATTCTATAAGGCAGTAACTTGTGCTGATAAGGCTGTGATTTAGTCGACCTCTAATACTCCCATAATTCTTTTGTGGAACTTCTAGAATCTGAATGCCACTTTGGATTTCCTTGTGCTATGTGGTTCAGCAATGTGTATAGCTCATCATAAATCAATTCGAATGCTTGACCACCTACAGCTGAATCAATCAAAATCTTTATATTGTGATAAAAAACTTCTACAAATGTATGAGCATGTACCTCATTGGACTGTTGGTGGCGTGGACACTCCCGAAGAAGCTATTTGAAGAATTACAAAGAATGATAATGGTTTTCATCAGGCTTCTATTTGAAGCTCACTCTCTCATTGCAAAGACTCATAGTCTTGGCTGATGGAAAAAATCTGATGAGGAACTTCATGGCTAAGTCGTCTAATGATGTGATTAAATTGGCTGGATACACATTCAACCACCTTTTTTCTTCCCCTAAAAGTAAATGGAGAAATAGTGTAAGCCACACATAATTTGGAGTGACCCGAGTTGGAGTAAATGTCTCAGTAAGCTCAATGAAAGTCTACAAGTGGACTCGTGGATCCTCATCTGAAAGTCCTACAAACTATCCACTACTAAAAAGAATTAGCACCATATTGGGTTTCAACTAAAAATTCCCCCCAACGGCCGATATTTGAATTGGGGAAGTCAAGTTCGTTGGAAGTAGGACTGCCACTTCCATAACCTTCCTACTAGTTGCTTTTTCTTCAGCCATAGGAATAGTATTCTCTTGGTCTTCTTGGATTGTGGAATCGTAGGAAGAAGGATTGCTTCTCTCCTGCATTGATGGTAAAGTTGCTCGGGTTCTAGGCTTAGTTCTACCAACTCCCGATCCCTTGCTAGCTTAGAAAATTAAGAACCTATTTCCTGTAAAAACAAAAACAAGACCAAGCATAAAAACACCAAATAAATTTAAAAATAAAACTAAAATAAATAATTTCCAAATTACAAGTCCCCAGCAATGGAGCCAAAAACTTTACAGTGCTCAAGCACACATGCAAGTGTACGTGGTCTACGAAGTAATTTAGTGGCGTTCAAGAAAGTCGAGTTATCGATCCTACATGGACTTGATTCGGTAGTTATTTCATTTTATTTCACAACTCAGATTTAGTTGATGCGAGAGTAACCAAATATAGAGTTTGGAACTTTTAAATTAAAAATAATCAATATAGAAAGTAAAGGTCTTTAGACAATCAATAAGAGAAAACCTAGTGTTGAAGCACTCTGAACAATCATATTATGCTTTTGGATTTAATTCGTTAACTTCCTTATCTTGGTTGTTGATTCATAGGGTTAATTGCATGATTACGGTTTCCCAACCTGTAATCTATTACCTAAGATTAACCTTACACCTACATCATTGAGTGGGGATGTAATAGTTAACTTAAGTTCTTCACAAATACCATCCTACGTATGAATCAATTAAGGTATCTAAGTACATTCCTGTCCTAGATACTCATTCAAGTTTCTTATTTTATAAAGAATTTAGAATCATACTCTGTTTATTCCCATGTTCTATCGCCCTATTCCCTCTCCTTAGTTCACAAGGTTGACAATTGATGTATTCTAAGGGTGATCAATCATCAAAATAATTAAAAGAGGAATAAACAAATAACCAATAGTGTTAAGCAAAGAAAACAAACTTAATGCATAACAATAATATTCATGTTCTTGGCTTCAACCCCGGAAAGAGAGTTTTTAGCCACTCATAGTCATAATCAACATCCAAATAATTTTATGAATCATCAAAAGCATAAATAAATTTAAATAAAAGAAATAAAAACCCAAGAAGAAGTTTTGGTAGTTTCCAATGTTGTTCCAAGCGATCTAGGGGTTTCAAGATGATCAAAACATGATTTAACACATTATATTTAAAGTAAACAAGTCATAAACTGAATAGGATTGGGTTTAAACGTGATTAACCTTCTGCTGGGCAGTTTTTACTTTGTTTTTTATGTCCATCGCATCATGATGTCAAGCCAATCAACTATTTTAAATTTCCAGAATCGTACCACGATTTCATTGCATTGCGGCACCTCCTCAAATACTACCAAATTCGACACTCTCATATGGGTCAAAAAATTTGGCCTCTTCTGAATCCATTGGTGTTTTAAATGGGTCAATTGCAACTTACTAAATCCTACACGCTCCCCATACATTTTGGGTATCCAAATTGCATCCAGCTTGTGTCTTGTGCTTGTGTGGTCATTTCCGAGCCTTTTTAAGTTGTTTACACTTGATGTGAAGCTTGTATATCCTTCATATATCAACATAACCCATTAAACAAGCATCCTATAATACTAAACACAACAATTTAGAGCTCAAAACAACACAACATCCTCAATGGTGAACTAGAAACACGAGCTAAGTATAGGCTAATTTCACATTGAGCTTTAGCTCATTGTTTTGACTCTTTTCTTGATCCAATTGACCCTTGAACATTATAAATAAGTTGTTTCACATAAAAATAATTAATAAAAATCTTAGGAACTAATTAAGATACATTAGAACTCAACACAAGAGACTAGACATATTAGATATTTCAAATTCTTGGACTGTTGGATGGATCATCCCACATTCCTGCAAACTATGGAGAACTATTAGGAAAGACTCTGTGAAGGTTATCCTATGAGGATATTTCAAAAGAATTTGAAACGTTTAAGTGCTAACCTAAGTCAGTGACCTAAAGAGGTATTTGGTGATATTTATGCTCATGCAAAAACCTATTAAGAAAAGTACAAGGATGCTGAGGAAAGGTGATATTACACAGTACTAATGAGAACAGGCAGGAATTTCATAAAATACAAGCTGAATATATTAGACATATCAAGGTGGAGGATGCTATTTTATGATAGAAATCTCATTTACAGTGGTTTAGGCATGGAGATGCCAACTCTATTTACTTACATGCTTTTATTAAAGGGAAAAGAAGTAGATTACTCATACATAAGATCAAGAATGAGGCAGGGGATTGGATCCAAGGTGATGTTGATATAGTCATATCTGAAGTCTCTTATTTTTACAATATATTTACTAGGACAACTGAGTATGTACCTAAAGAAATGTTGTCCAATATTCCTAAATTGATATTGGAAGAACAAAATGCCACTCTCAAGGCCATCCCTAATTGGAGGAAGTAAAATAGTAGTTATTTCAATAAGTATCCATTTAGCAGCTGGCTCTGATGTTATGAATGGAAAATATTTCCAAGCTTGCTGGCATATAATTTGTAAGGACCTCCTTCAAGTAGTGAATGCTTTCTTTTGGGGTCATGATATGCCAAAATTCTTTACCATACATGTTTGATCTTTCTTCCTAAAGTGTTCCACCCCAATAAATTCTATGAATATAGACCTACAGTTTAAAATTTTTTACCAATAAAGTCACATCTAAACTCATTTATCTTAGACTGTCCCCTATCCTTCCCAATATTATTTCATGCAACCAATCAAGATTTATGTAACGCCCTGAATCTTTTACTCAAATTGCTAACCCATCTTAGATCACATATCTTACCATAGAGATCTTTAAATGGAGCCATTCGAATACTAGAATGATAGTTGTTGTTGTATGCTAACGCAATCAAAGGAAAGTAGTCATCCCAACTACCCTTGAAATCAATTGCACACGCCCATAGCATATCTTTTAAAGTCTAAATGGTACTTTATGCTTGACCATCTGTCTTAGGATGAAAGGTTGTAATGATATGAACTTGGGTACCAAGACCCTTTTAGAACGCTTTCCAAAAATGAAAGGTGAACTGGGTACCTTTGTCTGAGATAATAAATAGCAAAAAACTGGGCAATCTGACCAAATCCCCTTATGTAGAGTTTGACATAATCTTTGAATGAATAAGAGGTATGGACAGGAAGGAAATGGGTTGATTTGGTCATTCTGTCTATAATGACCCAGACTGAATCATACTGATGACGAGTTTGAGCTAAACCCATCATAAAGTCCATGTTGACTTCTTCTCACTTCAAAGTATGAATAATGAATTCCTGCATAGGATTACTAGTCTTCTGAAACTCTATCTTAACCTGCTGACATATAGAGCACTTAGCCACAAACTCTACAACATTTTTTCCATCATACTCCACCAATAGACTTCCCGCAAGTCATGGTACATATTTGTTGCCCCTTGATGAATATATTAGTGCACACCATGTGCTTCTGTAAGAATTCACTGCCAAAAGTCATCTACTCCTGGAACACAGAGAAACCCTGAGAACGCAAAACATCATCTCCTCCTTGGGAGAAAACCTCTACTTTTTGATCCTGAACTGAATCATTCAACTTGAAAAGGCTGGGATCTCTATCTTGCTTTTCTTTTACCTCTAAAACTAGAGATGATTCTGAACTACTATGAACCCATATATAACCCTTATCTGTGTCAACTAAGCGAACGCCTAGTCTGGAAAGCTGATGTACTTCCTGAGCTAACTTCTTCTTATTGTTATCCACATGAGAAACATTACCCATAGATAGTCTACTAAGAGAGTCGGCACTATATTGGCATTGTCCGAATGAAAGAGGACAGTTATATAATAATCTTTCTAGAGCTCTAACCACCTACTCTAATGAAGATTGAGATCTTTTTGAGAAAAGACATATTAAAGACTCTTATGATTTGTGAAGACATCTAAATGTACTCCATAGATATAATACTACCAGATCTTCAAGGCAAAAACTATGACTGATAACTCAAGATCATGAGTAGGATAATTCTTTTCACAAGGTTTAAGATCTCTGGAGGTGTAGGCTCTGACCTTACTATATTGCATGAGGACATAACCCAAACCTACTCTGTATGCATCATAATACACTACGAACCCATCTGAACCACCTGGAAGAGCTAAAACTAGAGTTGATGTGAGTTGAGTCTTCAACTCCTGAAAACTCTTCAAATAATGATCTGACCACAGAAAATCCTTCTGAGTCAATCTGGACATAGGGGATGTAATGTAAGAAAATCCCTCAAAAAACCATCTATAATAGCCATTCAAACCCAAGAAACTCCTAATATCTGATAGAGAGACAAGATGAGGTCAATTTCTTACTACTTCAATCTTTTCAGCATCTACTCCAATGCCATTCCCGAAAAAGATATGACCAAGGAATGCTACTGACCTTTGCTAAAACTCATACTTACAAAATTTGGCGAATAGCTGATGATCTCAGAGAGTCTGAAGTACTATTATGAGATGGTCTGCATGATCTCGCTCATTGTGGGAATAGACCAAAGTATCATCTATGAAGACTATGAGGAACATGTCCAAGTACTGCTATAACACACGGTTCATCAAGTCTATGAAAGCGGCTGGGGTGTTGGTAATACCAAATGACATGACTAAAAATTTAAAGTGACCATACTGAGTTTGAAAAGCTATTTTTAGATGAGATGATAATAGATGGATCTGAGATCTATGTTAGAGAAATAACTGGCACCCTGAAGTTGGTCAAACAAGTCATCGATTCTGGGAAGAGAACACTTGTTCTTCACTGTGACCTTAATGAGTTGACGGTAGTCTATACACATTATAAGAGAACTCTCTTTCTTGAGAATGAATAATACTGGAGAAAACTCCTCCCACTCAACTAACCCTACATTGTCTGCCCTCTCTGACGTTCACTGCTTGAACCAAGTATGAGCCATATCCTACAATTGATATGCAGCTAGCGTAGTACTCTCACTAGCCATAACCCCCATTATGTCTGTAACTTTCTACACCTTATCTAGGAATTCCTGAGGGTCATCATCTATCTTAGACCCAAGGAAAGATGGAGGATTCATTCGGGTAAAATCTTGAATCATGGGTGCAGCTGAATTAGCCTTTGGATTGGTTGGAACGACAGCTGGTCGTTCATTCTAAGCAACAAATGACTGAGAAAGCATAGTGACTGTGCCCTTGACCATCATATAAGAAATATATATATCCAAGGGTCTTCTTGGACAGGCTAGGTTTTTCTCTTACGAGGCATATTCTGAAATAAAAAGCAGAAACAGATTAAATTGGGAGATTAGATTAAGATTATGCTCACTGGAATGAAATGAATACTAAAAGTAGGGAAATTGTTCTTAGAACAACATATAACCTCTTGTACATAAATATGGCGCGCAACACACCTATGTTCAAGACTCTACTAGATACGACTTTCAGACTTCCTAGGCCACTATTGAACCTTAGGCTCTGATACCAAGTTTGTAAAACCCTGAATCTGATGCACAAAATGTTACACGCTGCTCATGACCCCGAAGGAACACAAGCTAACCCATGACTGATATTTGTACCTGTATACTACATAATATACTGAATAATATGGAAACATGAACTGAAAGGATATAAGGTGCACATAACTAAAGTAAAACATAACATCTAAATGGTGTATGAAATACCCAAAACAACTGAAATAATTGTCTGAACATAATAGTCTAGAAAGCCTATAACTGATTGAACTATTTGAGTAAGGATTTAATGTGACATATCCCCAACTAACTCGAACTAATAAACTAATTAATGAGATAATAGGGAAATAATCATATCCTCGAAGGATGAGAACTCACTACTAACTCTAATTGCTGATATCTAGAATCTACAGATGCTCTAGAGCTCGTGTCTTTGAACCTATAGTATAAGACACTATTGTGCAAATGCGTCAGTACTTTGAATATACTAGTATGTATATAAGGTAGGCTGATTACATGGGGTTTATATTTATGAACAATAATAATAACTGATTAACTATCATGAGCGTGAGAATACATGCATGATACATAACAACTGACGCTAATATTGTGATAACATGAATACTAAATCTGAATATAACTAATAACATAAGTTACTGTATTTGACAGTACTTATTTTGATGGAACTATTCGAGTCTCGTACTGTATCTAAGTTTACTCTATGTGACAGTACTGAAATTTAAAGAACTATCTGAGTTCTATTACTGAGACTATTTGACTGTATTGACAGTACTGATTCTATAACATGAAACTCTAGGTAGTAGTCATCTAACCGATATGCCCCAAATATACCATAATAGCTGAGCGGGGGTCCAATCTGTGCCCTGATTAGAAGGGTGTCAATACAGCGCCACTAGTAAGGATAAATTGTGAGTGACCCTAATATAAAAAGTAATTCTAATGAGAATGGTGGGAACCCTTATATAGAAGGTTAAGCCACCTCATCTACCCTCATATAGTAGGCTATGATGTCTCAACCTACACTGGCTACATAGTTATTGAATACAAGGATTGCTTCTAAGAATCACACCCTCATATAACAGGTGAGTTCCCATCCTTAGGTTTGCTCGGTGCTAATTTCTACTCCCATTTAAATAGACACTGAACATGATTTACTCAACTGAACATGGAGGATGACAAGCATGTAACATTTAACTTATGTCTTGAGCTATAAAGCATGATTTCTACTTTTTCAAGCATTTTATCAACCACCTAGCATGCACAACTTAGGGCATAAGTGAATTCATCAAATTACACATCATAAGAAACTAAATTCATGGACTTTATATTACATGGTAACACAATATCATAATAAATAGACAAAGATTCAAACTTTGAAATCAATCAACATCAACAACATGATTACAAATAACCCACAATATATATACCATGATTTATAGATAAAACAAGGTTCTTGAGCTTCATGGATGGGAGGAATCCGTGAATGAACACAATTCATACCTTAGTTCATGATTTCATAAAGCTAGATGGTGAAACTTTCTTGAAATTGGATCTTCTATGAAAATCCTAGCTTGTTCTTGAGAGAAACTAGACAGAAACTAGTATATTTTGGGTAAAAAGGGGTTGAATTATGTGTTAATGGGCTTAAATAGTGGTAGGAAGTTGACCCTTTTAATCCTTGATGTGTCATATAATTTTAGTGAAAATTTCCTGAATTAGACCTTTGGCGCAATGCGCCGCTATTACATCGTGTCATTGGATTTTGACAATTGCGAAATTGAGGGATAGTGCGATGGGGATCCATTATATTTCCCCTTGTTTTTCAACCTGGAACTTTAGTGCAATGTGGTGAAAATCGCACTGAGACACTGGAAAAGGACAATTGTCATTTTACCTTGTGGCATGGTGCGCCACTGACAAATATTGCGCTGTCTTACGATGAGAACTTGAAATAGTCATAGCTTCTTACCTGGTTATCGAATTTAGGTGAATCTTATATTGATGGAAATCTTATTGAATTTTTCACATAAAAAAAGTTAAAAAAAATTGAAAATACCATATGTACAAAAGTGGATCATCTTTCATAGTAAGTTTCTAACATTCTTAAGATGATTTCAAGCTAGGAAAAAGTATTGGGTATTATAATTTGTGAAAAATTCAAATATTGTTGAGAACATAATTTTTTTCTCAAGAGATCATTAAAGGTATTGAGAAATCAGTTGTGTGGAGTAATGTAGTTAATAAGTTAGATATGGCCAAGGCATATGACAGGTGTATTGGTCATATTATTGTTTGGTACTAAGGAGGTTTGGTTTTGGTGAGCTTATTATTGATATGATATGGAGGACATTGTCAAACAACTGGTACTCTATCTTGGTAAATGGTATTAGGTATTGTTTCTTTCATTCTACAAGGGGCTTAAAACAAGGTGACACCCTCTCCCCTGCTTTGTTCATCCTAGGGGCTGAAGTTCCTTCATGAGCTCTCAACAACCTAATTACCACCGTCAATACTATGGTTTTTACATGGATAGACAAGGGACTCAAATTAGCCACCTCATCTTTCCAGATGCTATCATCATATTCACCACTTGAAGAAGAAATACTCTTAGATTGATTATGCAGACTTTGGCATCTTATGAAAAAAACATCTTTCCAACTGATCAACAAGGATAAAAGTCATTTCTTACTACCTGATCAAGTATTTCCTTCTACTATCTCAAGGATTAAAGAAGTAACTGGTTTTCAACATAAGCACAACCCTCTTACTTATCTTGGTTGCCCTATGTGTACTGTAAGATAAAGAATCAGATATTTTGTAGGCCTGGTTAGCAAAGTGACTTCAAGAATAGTAGGATGGCATTGTAATCTACTCAGCTATGCTGGTAGAATAATACTAATCAAACATATGTTTCTATCTATCCCTATTCATAGTCTCTCTGCATATATTCCCCCTAAGACTATCATAAAATAACTTTTGGCATTATTTACTGACTTCTTTTAGGGTTGGAATGATAATAAGAAGAAATGTCACTGGGAAAACTGGAAGGACCTATGCTTCCCAATAGCAAAAAGTAGTGTTGGAATTAGACATCTTGCTGATACAAGTAAAGCTCTGTAGCTTAAACAATGGTGGAAATTCAGAACTAATAACACTCTCTAGAGGAAGTTTTTACTGGAAAAATATTACAAGAGAGTGAATGTTGTAGAAAAAAAAGCCTCTGGGCATTCTATGTTGTGGAAAACAATGATAAAGAATAAAAAAGAAGCTGAAAAACATATTTTCTTAAGGATTAAATTAGGTATGTGCTATTTTTTGTGGGACAATTGGTCAGGCTTCGAAGAACTTCATACTTATAGATGTGAGGGTGTAGGACCAAGTCATATCAAATTAGAAACATTTATATTAGATGGTGAGTGGAAAATGCAACAGCTAGCCTCTGTGCTTCCTGTTCCTTTAATGTAATCTATTCTAAGAACTCCATTCCAGTATTAGGAAAGGTTACCTGACTTCCCAATTTGGACTCTAAATCCAAGTGGTGAATTTAGTTGTTCCTCTGCCAGGGGATTGGTTAGAGAGCATAGAGCCATAATAATGTTGTATAGTTATATCTGGCAAAAATGGATTCCTTTCAAATGTTCATTTATTCTGTGGAGAGTGCTAAGAAAGAAGTTGCCTATAAATAAGATACTTGGTCAATTTGGTATAGCCCCTACAAGTTGTGAATGTTAACCTACTGATGGATGGGACAACATTCCACATACCTTTGTGGAAGGACCATTTGCTAATCACATTTGGCAATTCTTCTCCTCAACTATGGGTCTCATCCATTCCTTTACTTCAATCCAATACTTACTAATACAATGGTGGAAAACTAGATCACTTAACAGAGCTCATAAACTGGTGCTGCAGGCCTTACAAATTATCATTTGTTTGAATTTATGGAAGAACATATGTGCAATTAAACAAGGTGACAAACAACCTAACTTTCGAGGGTTAGATTTTTGATAAACAAAGACATCACCCTTCTACTTAATATAGCTTATCTTATATCCCATGGCCACATGATTGGGATAATAAGGAAACATATGTGGAGAAACACAGATAAGAGACAAGAGTTACAGCAGTGTACTAGGCTAAACCACCAGCACTAATGGTGAAACTGAATTATGATGGTAAGGAACTCACTAATCCTTAAAGAATTACAGGAAGGGGTAGTTAAAAGTCATAAGGGTGAGTTTATCTATGAATATTCTACTCCCCTGGGGAATAGGACTAACAACTAAGCAAAGGTGGAAGCTGCTATATGAGGCTTATCTTGGTGTTTGAACAATGGTATTCCACGGGTTATGAGGGAGATTGACTCCGAACTCCTGATCAGATGGATAAGAGGCCAAATATCAATACAATGGCCGCTGCAACATCTTCTGGATTCTTTACAGAAGATTATTTCACAATTTCATCTGTGCATTTGTAGGCATGTATATAGAGAAGCTAACTATATAGCAAATGCACTGTCCAAAATCATCCTTCAAAGTGACCAGCCAAAACATTAGTTTCACAGTTGTCAGCTCCCACCAGAAGTTGCAGGTTAATTCAAACTTGATCAAATAGGCATGCCCAGTTTCAGGAGAAGAAAGTCAACAAAGATATATGAACCTCCTTAGTGGGTAGCTATAGTAAGATAGAAGGCTTTAGCAAGTCATAAGTTCGCATAACTGCACAGTGCATAATCACATCTGTTAGATCACAATTCATAATTTGTACCGCAGTTGGAGATCAGGTTTATGCCCCCCCTCAATGTACATTTCTTGCAATTTAATGGAAAGCCTGGGGGTGTAGATCCAGCCTTAAAGTTCCTTTAAAAAAATATACCGCTAGTTAGTTTCAAAAATTTCAACAACATACTCATTGTAATCACATAAGTGGGATATGGAATGTTTCAAATTTAATAATTCCATCTTTTATTGTCACTTTGTTTTTTCATTAATGTAAAAAACATACATAAATAATGTCAATAATCTACCATTTATCAAAACCATATGTTAGTTTTCCGCCTACCAAAAGAATATCCCCTGACAAACTAATACGCAAGTCAAACCAATGCTCAAAATCATGTTCCGAACTATACGTGTAAGTTATGAAATATCTTCTAGTAATACTAGTTGAGCTGCCTTGAACTGTTGTACGTGAACTAAATGGATTCCCTGACCAAATTTATTGTGCTTTTGGAATTTTCTCATAATTGCTGGCTGATTGGTGTTGAGCGACCCTTAATGTCATTGTTAAATAGGTGGAACCATTGACACTTCTCCCATTGTCAAATGGATGCAAATAAGTATTCCTGGTATGTATGTTGATGCAATTATGCATGTTGTTTCCTCATTTTTTTATTTATCATATATATTATTTGAGTTGTGAGACTTGGGCATACATCCCATTGTGATGTTTTTTCTTTCTTTTGGCATTAAAATCAACTCCATGGATTTGACATGAATGATATTAGTCTCTCCACTTTTTCATCGACCTCTCATTTGTGGAATGTTCCAACATATAGTCTACTTCTTGTGTCATGATAGCGAAGAAGTCATATTTCCTATATTATCCTTCATTTATTTAAAGACCGAACCTTATCTCTCCGCATTACTGAACAATATGTCCTTAGTAATTGAACATCTTCACATGTTGGGTGAGTAAAACTGTAAAAGAAATCCCAATAAATGGTTGGTCTATAGAAGATAAATTATTTTAACTACTGCCCTAGACATAAGAGAAGTACTTATTATGTTTATTTCAATCTGTTAAGTTCCTCATTTTATATTAGTAACTATTTTTACAAAATTAAAAAAAATTGCCAAAGTTTCCTTTCTACATACGACCACATCTAATTATAAAGTTAAGATCTTTAGATGACAACATTGATACCGTGATGCTGGTCTGTGTTTTCAGATGTGCTCTATGCTGAAGAGAATTTTGAAAGAAACATTAATTCCTTTTCTCCTTTGATATAAAACTAAATCTTGTCCAAAAATATTTAAAAATTTTAATCTTTCCTAGTTTTAACAGGTCGGAGATCCAGTTCAACTGCTGGCCACTGTGATCTTACCTATTGCGAAATAATTTGGGTAAAGTAACTACATGTACTTACTGTAAATAAAAGATTACGACACTTTATTTTTACCTCTCAACACTTTTAAGAAACAAGTACACAATCTCTAATCCAACTAAGAGGTGTTTTAAGGAACATAAAAAAAAATTCTGCTCCTTCATAAGACAAAAGTGTATTTAGAAATGAAAATGGAGATACATTTGTTTTCAGTTTTCAAGAATAAATCCAACTATTCCAAGTTACTATTGAAGTCCTTAGGAAATCCTAATTTTTGTTTTTCTAATTTTATCTTTCCTTTTTGGGTGTGGGATTGGCAGACACTGCATCAGCTTAATTAACAAACTTCAGAGGGCATGATATCTAGTACAAATGCTGAAGAAAGTGATAAACCATTGATCTTACTTAACAAGATTTTGGGATTGTTGATACATGCTCTATTATCAATATTTTTGATATTGGATTTGTTGAAACTTATCGCGACTCGAACTTGATACTATGTAAAAACCTAACTAATCATTTGGGTACTTATTTAACATTTTGCTTTTGAATTAAGATTATATTCCTAGTTTAATTTGTTCCATATTTTGGATTATATGATGATTAATGAATGAATTTTTATTTAGAGATGTGTATATAATTGTTTATTTTGATTTATTATGTAAATATAAATTTACAAATAACTATTTTATATAAATTTTTTTAATTGATATTTGGACTAGTTACAACATGTGGCACCAATCGTTGCAATAGATCAATGAATCATTGTGATAATATTAGAAATTGTTGCAATAGGTAGTCAAAAGACGTTGCAAAAGGCCAATAAAACTGTTGCAATAGGTAGTCAAAAAATGTTGTAATAGAATAATAGACTATTGCAATAGGCTTTAAAAGTAGTTGCAATAGCTAGAAAAAAATTATTTCAATCGAATTATAAAACAGTCGCAATAGCTTCTATTTCAACGGTTAAACATCATTGCAGTGGAATCTATTGCAATGGTTATTAACCGATGTTATAGGTTTAAAGAAGCATCCTAATAAGAGAAAAAATAACCGTTTCTATAGATTGGTCTATGGCGACAGTTTATACCAACCATCTCATCAACCATTGCGATAGCTCTATTGCAATGCTTACATATAGGACGGTTGTTTAACCGTTACAGTAGAGCTATGGCGACGGTCATTATACCTTTGGCGAGAGTTTTGAACCATCGCCATAGGGGTAATTTCTAGTATTGTAGGAATGACTCTCAAAGTGCATATCCTCCATCACCCTAGCATGATCCGCAACCTCAGCGAAAGTCCTACCTGCAACGTATAAACTCTGAGTGGCTATACAACTAGGGTTTTCAACCCTCTAACAGTGCAACAAATTCTCTCATACTTAGTATCCAAAATAGAAGTTGCATATAACACCCTAAGTTTGTACCCCGGAAACTACACGGTGCTCATAATCCTGAAGCTAACACATGACCGGTACCTGCTGCAATACTGAATAAGAATACAGTATAATACAGACTAATGTGCTGAAATGTCATAGGTTCAAACTGTAATACTGAAAAAATAAAATAATAAAGTCCAATAAAATATAAAAATCTGAAATACGAAATACTGTCTAAACATCTAGTCTGAAAATCCTCTAAACTGAACTGTCTGAATAAGGAGTTGATAGGACAATCACCCAACTAACTCCATCGACTTAAATGCTGAATCTAATGAGATAATAAAATAAAAGAATATCCTTGAATGATGAGGACTCACTGCTAGTCTATTGTTGTTAGATGAATGTCTGAATGACTAAGAGTGTTGTGGGGACCGCACGTCTGAACCTATAGTATAAATCACCATAGCACAAAAAAAGTATACGTCAATACGTGTCATTGTATTGGTATGAAAAGGGAGGTAAGGCTGAGTGCAAGGGTTCATATGCTAGAACTACAACTGACTGAATAACATGAACGTGACTGCGTAAGAATACATGCACGAATATATAAACTTGTAATTAAAGTCATAAGGATTCTAAATTCAGAGTTTACAAATAAAATGGATTACATATAACTAATATACTATTTACTGAGTGACTATGTTTGACAGTCCTATTTCTGATGGAACTAGCTGAGTTTCGTACTAAGTTGAGTGACTGTATCTGACAGTGATGAAATCTATAGAAATATCTGAGTTCTTTACTGAAGACTGAGACTGAGATTGTGGGAGTTAATCATCTAACTTACATGACCATTTTCTGAATAGATTCGGGGTTCAACCTGTAACCCAAATAAAATGGTGTCACTACCGTGCCATGGGTAAAGACACTAAAGAGATACCCTCATCTGGAAGGTTCTTAAATGAAAATGGTGGGACCCTCAACTGTTAGGTTAAGCCACCTCATAAACCATCAACTAGATTTCTAAAAAGTACTAAAACATGATAGTTTAGAAAGCCTCTAACTATGTGAACTATCTGAGTAAGGAGTTGATGGGACATGCCCTCAACTAACTCAAACTAATATACTGATTGAGATAATATGGAAATAATCAGGTCCTCGAAAGATAAGGACTCACTTTTAACTCTGTCTCCAGATATCTGGAATCTACTGTTGCTCTGGATCTCGTGTCTCTAAACCTATGGTATAAGTCACCATAGCGTAAATGTGGTAGTACTTTGAGTGTACTAGTATATATGTGAGGTAGGCTAAATGCATGAGGTTCATATGTATGAACAATAACAATCACTGACTAACTATCATGAGCATGAGAATACATGCATGAGACATAAAAACTGACACTAATACTGGATAACATGATTACTAAATCTGAATATAGCTGATAACATAAGTGACTGTATCTGATAATCCTAATTCTGATAGAACTATCTTAGTTCTGTACTGTATCTGAGTTGACTGTATCTGACAGTCTTGAAATCTAAAGAACCATATGAGTTTTATTACTAAGACTAATTTACTATATCTGACAGTCCTGATTCTGTAACATGAAAATCTGGGAAATAGTTATCTAACTGGCATGCCCCTGATATGCCATTATGGCTGAGTTGGGGTCTAATCTGTAACACCAATTGCAAGGGTGTGAATACCGTGCAACTGGTAAGGACAAGCTGTGGGCAACCCTCATCTGATAGTGTCACCTATATGAGAATGATGGGGCCCTTATATAACAGTTCTTATCCACCTCTTCAACCCCTATTGAACAAAGTTGATATCTCATCCTATGTTGGCTACATAGTTCTAGAATACAATGATGACTTCTAAGAATCACACCCTCATCTTATAGTGTGTGTTTCCATCTTTGGATTCACTCTGTACTAATTCTTGCTTCTATTTGAATAGACTCTGAACATGATTTTCTGAGCTGAACATGGGCTGAATTACCGAATCCCGTTGACTGATAGAATTCTACTGATATCTGACAACTAACTTAGTTCATGAGATCATGGAGATTTCCTGAGTCATAAGGCTGTCTGAAGTCTTAGGATTCATAGCTTGACTGAGAATATCATAAAAATATGGCATGGCTCTTGTTACACAGCTAATATTTTGGGTACGAGTATCCCCAGGACTTGATGGAAGGAAACTGACTAAGCATAACTTACTTGATCATATAACTAATATCATATTCCATAGTATATTTGTAGAAGCATTTCATCAAAACATGTGATAGGCGTCACTTATACATACATGGGTATTTCATGGTATCAAGATAGTTAGGCACTTTTTCTTCATCTAGGAATTTAATCAAACATATTGAAGGCGCGGTACATATAAACATCGTTGTACAATAATTAAACATCATGGTTCAATCCTAATATCATTATTCAAGGGTTTAGTCATAGTTTTGCATCAATTTATATCTATAATAATTTAACCCACATAGAATTTATCACTCAACATGGAGTAGAATTCAATTTCTCACTATCCACATGAACAAGAGCAACCCAATCATGAAATCATAAGAAAATCCATAAACGTTTATTTATAAAAAGGGATTCTTGGGCTTCATGAATGAAAGGAGTGCATGAATAAACACTATGCATACCATAGTTCATGATTTCGTGAGGATTAACGGTGAAACCTTCTTGAATTCGAATCCCCAATAGAAACCCTAGCTTGTTCTTGAGAGAAACTAGTATATTTTGGGTAAAGAGTAGCTAAATCACGTGTTATTAGGCTAACTAGGAGTAGGAAATTGATCCTTTTAACCATTGGACGTTTCTTGTAATTTCAGTAAAAATTTCATGAATTGGACCCTTGGCGCGACGTGGTGCTATCGCGTCGTGTCACTAAAATTTGATAATTGGGAAACTGAGGGATGGCATGATATGGATCCATCGCGTTGCCCCTTATTTTGCGACCTAGAACTTTGGTATGATACCGAGAAAATTGCAATGAGACACTGTAAAAAAAGAAAATTGCCATTTTAGTTTATGGCGCGGCACGCCACTAACCAATATGGCATTGTTTTACAAAGGGAACTTTAAATAGTTATAACTTTTTACCCGGTTATCGAATTTAGCCGGATTTTATGTCGATGGAAGCCTTATTAAATTTTCCACATGAAAAAAAGTGAAAATCTTGAGAATTCCTCATATAATAACCATCATTAAATTTAGAAGTTAATGTTAGACATTGTTGAGATGAAATTAGCTAGAAAAAGTATGGGATATTACAAAAACATACCACAACATCAACATGATTACATTCAAACCCACAACATGGAAATGAAAATTCATGTTTTTTTAAAAGAAGTTTCTTGAACTCCAAGGGTGGAAGGGACCCTTTGATGAACATGTTACATATCTTGTTGAAGAATTTCTGGAAATTAATGGTGGAATCTTGAGTTCATAATTTGAAATTTAAAAACCCTAAGGCCTTTACTTGAGAGAAATTAAGAAAGAATGGGTTTATTTGCTTCCTAGGGTATTAAATTTCATGTTTTGGGGGATGAGATTTGGGGGAGAAAGAGCCAAATAACCTCATGAACACGGTCTTTTAATTAGTGAAAATTGGATTGCTGAAGCATAGGTCGATGTAGCGCATCGATGGCACCGATGAGATATCAATGCATCATGCCAAGATCGCGCTGGTTCATTGGAAATTTGGTAAAATATTAACCAATATGGTAGGCCAAGCAAAGCACTAAGATCTCGTTGGTACACTATTTTGGGATTCCAAAAGAGGTTCAAACGAAGTCCAAAAAATCTAAAACTTGTCTAGGAACACCTATTGATCTCCCTGATCATGAATTAACTAAAATATAGACATTTAAATGACTTTAAGTTAGAGAAATGAGATTTCTAACTTTCGAAGGCCTAAAATAAACTAAGTCTGAATACTTAGCTAGAATTTTCTAAGTATGGGACCCCTTAACAAGCTTAAAGGACTAAATTAGCTAGGAATTTTGTCGGGTCTTATAATATCTCCCCCTTGGGAATGTTCATCCTCAAATTAGACTGATTGAACTGAGAGTTCTATTAAGCTGAATCTTCTTACAGGACATGAACATCTGGGTCATGACTATAGGATTGATATTAATGATATGCTGAATTATCACACTGAACATGGATATCTGATGCATGAGTACATAACTGAGCTTGTTCATAGATACATGACTTGGAGAACTGATAAACTGAGTTTCTCATATGGATCGTACATATCTAATGCATGAATACATGACTAAACTGACTCATAAACATATAACTAAATATGCAAAGGTAAATGATACAAAGTTTGTAATGGAAATCTGAGCATAAACTGAATAAGAATAAGGAAAGCCATTACCTTAGGTTGAGTCTGGATTAGCGAAGAAGAGGTGATACTTGGCCTGCATAACTTCTTCGTCTTCCTAAGTAGCTCCCTCAATGGACTACAGAACTTTAACTAAAGGAACTTTGTTGTTCCTTAATCAGCGATCCTAATAGTCAAAGATTTCAACTAGAATCTCTTTGAAAAAGAGGTTGTTCTGAACATCTATGCCCTCTATAGGGACTACAACTATTGGGTTACCTATTCACTTCTTTAGCAAGGATACATGGAACACTGGATAGAGTGAAGATAAATTTGAAGGCACTTCGAGCTCATAAGCTACTTTGCTGAAACGACTAAGAATTTTAAAGGGACTGACATATCAGGGACTTAGATTTTCCTTCTTGTCAAACCTCTTCACCCACTTCATGGGAGAGATATTTAAATAAACTTAATCACTAATCTTCAACTCGAGATCCTTTCCACGCACATTTATGTATGATTTCTATTGGCTTTGAGCTATCTTAAGCCTCTCTCAGATCAACTAAACTTTCTCTAAGGTATCGAATACTAAATTTGGCCTTATAAGAAAATCCGTAAACTTTAATTTATAAAAAGGGATTCTTGGGCTTTATGAATGAAAGGAGTGCATGAATAAACACTATGCATACCATAGTTCATGATTTCGTGAGGATTAACGGTGAAACCTTCTTGAATTCGAATCCCCAATAGAAACCCTAGCTTGTTCTTGAGAGAAACTTGAGAGAAACTAGTATATTTTGGGTAAAGAATAGCTAAATCACGTGTTATTAGGTTTAAATAGGAGTAGGAAATTGATCCTTTTAACCCTTGGACGTTTCTTGTAATTTCAGTAAGTATTTCATGCATTGGACCCTTGGCGCGATGTGGTGCTATCGCATCATGTAGAAAGGTAATGTCATAGCCTATGCTTCTAGATATCTTAAGCCTCATGAAAATAATTATCCTACCCATGATCTTGAGTTGGCAGCTGTTTTTTTTGCCTTAAAAATTTGTAGGCATTATGTTTATGGAGTTCATATTGATGTGTTCATGGATCACAAAATTTTGTAGTATGTTTTTTCATAGAAGAATTTAAATCTTTATTAGAAAAGGTGGTTTGAGTTGTTAAAATATTATGATATAAGTGTGTTATATTATTCGAACAAGGCCAATGTAGTGGCGGACGTCCTTAGAAGATTGTCTAATGGTAGTGTTGCTCATTTTGAGATTGATAAGAGAAAGTTAGTATGAGAGGTTCATTAGCTTGCTAGATTAGGTGTACGGTTGGTTGATTCAGCTGAGGGTAGTATATGGGTTCAGAATGGTTCTTAATCTTTTTTGGTTGCCAAAGTAAAATAAAAGAAATATGGGGATTCCAGTTTTGTTAAGTTGAGGGAATCAGTTAGAGATCAGAAAGTAGAGGTTTTCTCCCAAGAGGGAGAAGGTGTGTTGCCATCCTAGGGTAGGTTGAGTGTGACTTTTTTTGATAATTTGAGATAGGGAATTTTAGCATAAGCACATGGTCCGCGCTACTGTTTACACCCAGGAGCCACTAAGATTTACCATAATTTGTAGGAAATCTATTGGTCGAGTGGTATGAAGAGGGATATTATTGAGTATATAGCTAAGTGTTTTCATTGTCAACAGGTCAAGGTTGAACAATAGAGGCCTAGTGGTACATTGTAGGAATTTAATATTCCTATATGGAAGTGGGGAGAGGTAAATATAGATTTTATGACGGGTTTGCCTCGTACGCATTATCAGCATGATTTGATATAGGTTATTGTGGAGAGAATCACCAATTCAAAATATTTCTTGCCCATTCATACTTCATATACAACTGAGGATTATGCCAAGCTCTATCTTAAAGAGTTGGTTAGATTGTATAGAGTCACATTGTCTATTTTTTTATATAGAGGTACTTGATTTACCTCTCACTTTTAGAGAGATTTTAGAAAGGTCGTGGTACCCAAATTAATCTCAGCATAACTTTTTATCATCAGACAGATGGTCAAGTAGGGAGGACCATTCATATCTTTAGACTATATGTATAGGGCATGTGTTCTTGATTTTAAAGGAAATTAGGATGACCACTTACCTTTGATTGAGCTTTCCTAAAATAACAGTATCACTCTAGTATTTAGATAGCTCCATTTAAGGCCCTCTATGGGAGGAGATATAGATCTTTTATTGGTTGGTTCAAAGAAGGTGAGTCTACATTGATAGGGCTAGATTTGGAATTTGATACAATGGAAAAAGTTCAGTTAATCAGGTAAAGGATGAAGACAACCCAAAGTCATCTGAAATCTTATGCAGATTTGAGGAAAAGAGACCTTGAGTTTGGTGTTGGTGATTTAGTGTATTTGAAAACCTCTCCCATAAAGGGAGTGAAGAGATTTGGAAAGAAAGAGAAGATAAGTCCCTGATAGGTTGGCCATTATAGGATCTTGATCTTTTTAGGGAATGTATCTTATGAGCTAGAAGTGCCTATAGATTTGGAAACAGTGCATCCAATGTTTTATGTTTTCCTATTAAACAAGTGTATTGGTGATTCAACTGTGGTTATTCCATTGGAGGATATGGAGATTACGGATATCCTTTCCTTCAAAGAAGTCCAAGTTGAGATCCTCAATCATCATATTTGTAGACTAAGGAACAAAGAAATTTTTTTTGTCAAAGTTCTTTGGCGGAATTAGTCTGTTGAGGGAGCCACTTGGGAAGCAGAAGTACATATACATACCAAGTATCCTCATCTTTTCTCTAAAAACTTATACACAACTTAAGGTAACTATTTTTCTTAGATTGTGTTGTTTCGATTCTCAGTTTTAATTCATGTATAATGTTTCAAACTCAGTCATAAAATCATGTTTTCAGTTATGCATGTTCAGTATGTGATCTCAGTTGCTTTATTTCAGAACTCTCAGACTAATCAGCCTTATTCGAGGACGAATGTTCTCAAGTGGAGATATTGTAATACCTCATATTATTCTTAGCTCAATTCAGCTCCTAGTACCAAGCATAAGAGGCTTGAAGCTTGAAAATTTCACTAAGTGTTGGGGACTTAGTCATTTTTAAAGCCTCTTACCTTTGAGGATTTTTAAATTGGTCTTCCCGACCCAGAAATATTGTTATTTGAGTTAATTTATGTCCAGGAGTGTAAGGTACATATCATGGAGAAGTTTTGAATTTTTCCAATGAGGATTGGGTCATGTTTGAATTATGATTCCAACAGGTCACCGCAATAGTCGCATCATGGTGCTAATGGAGATGGCACCATTACCCCATCACGATGAGCATTCCAGTTATGAGTTAAATATCTCGAGGGGCAATTATGTCTTTTCCCGTCAATGTAAATCATCATATCACGAACTAAAACACCATTTAGGGCATTATTTGCCCATCTTCTCTAATTTTATCTTAAAAACAAACCCTCTCCTCCCCCAAGATCATCAAATTCAATTACTTTCTCTCCAAAAAACTAAGAATTCAAATTCTCCAATCCAAGAACCTTTAGGAAAGAATCAAGACTGGTGTTTCACTTTCAAGCTTAAGAGTTTAAGGTATGTGTGATGTTCATCCATTGGCCTTTTTCATCCATGGAGTCCAAGAATCCCTTTTTATTTATAAATTATGATTTTTTACAAGTTCATGTTGAATTATGTCTATGAAAATATTATTGACTTTGATTTTGAGTTATGTTTACAAGTGTTTTTGTTGGGATGATCCATTACATGTTTTAAATAATGAAATGTCTAATTCATGGTTTTAGTATTGTAATCATGTTATCCTTACATATTTACCCATTACCATGCTTTAATTTATGTAACTCCCCAATTTTTTGAACCGGAATGCTATACGGTGCTCATGACCCCGAAGGACCACAAGCTAATCCATGACTGACATATGTACCTGTATACTGCATAATATATCATAAAATACTTAAATATAAACATGAAAGGCGATAAGGTTAAAACTGAATAAACGTTTGATAACAAAATGTCTGAAAAAGGTATAACAATACCAAAACAAGTCATAAATACTAAAAAATAATGAGATCTAAATATCTAATCTTACATCTGGTTTGAAAGCCTCTAACTGAACAGAATAAGGAGTTGAAGGAACTTGTCTCTAACTAACTCCATCTAGCAACTGAATTATAAAAATAGCAATAATTATATCGTCCTCGAAGGAGAAGGACTCACTACAAAATCTAAACACTGGAATGCGACGGCTGATCTAGAGTTCGTGCCGCTTAACCTAGGGTGTAACATAAGAGAAAGCACCGTAGTGCCAATACGTCAGTACGTCTGAATGTACTAAGTATACAAGTGTGGTAGGCTAAATGCAAAGTGTTATATGCATGAACAATGCTGACTAATTTAACATTAGAATACATATATGCATACATAACTGTAACTGAACTCGTGGAGATATTGACTACTGACAACATGAGTGTACTAATACTGAGATACTAAATAGATGAACGACTATTTATGAAAGTTCAAATTATGAAGAACTGGTCTGGTTGACTATGTCTGACAGTCCTGAAGCTGAATACTGATATCATGAATTTTGATAACTAATATAACTGATAAATGAGTTACAAAAACTAATATAACTAATATAACTGTGATAATCGTCCTAACCGATGTAACTGATACTGAGCGACTGTATCTAACAGTCTAAGTTCTGATGGAACTATCTAAGTTCTGTTTTATATGGAGTAATTGAACTTGAGATCAGTCTTATCTAGCGAGTGATCTTTAAAATTGATGATTCTGATACTATTTAACTATAGTTGAGATCAGTCCTATCTAATGGGTGATCTTGAAGTCTATTTATAATGATAATATTAGTTGTCTCTAACAGTACTAAATCTGTACTATTAAACTGAGTTGACTGTATTTGACATCCTGAATCTGTAACTAAAACTGTGGGATGTGTTCATCTAACCGACATGCCCCAAGCTAAGATGAATGGGGTTCAGTCTCTGCCCTAACTGGAAAAATGTTAGTATCGCGCCACCAGTAAAGACATCTGCTATGGAGTCAGTCCTAATCTAGTGGGTGACTCCTGGGATCAAACCTATACATATAAATGTGCTAACGGGTGACCCCTGAGTATGTCAGTCCTATCTAATAGGTGACATCTCATACCTATGTTGGTAACGTAGTTCTGGAACTTAGGGATTGCTTCATGGGATCTCAGTCTTATTCTAGAGGGTGAGCCCCCATCCCTTGGTTCGCTCGGTGATGAATCCTACTCCCATCTAAAAGACATTGAACTGAATAATTGGGCTGAACTAAATAACTTAACTAAATTGATTTGCTGAACTGATACTGATTAATTGAACTGAAAATAGTAGTATTATTTAGCGAAGGTAAAACTGAGTTTTTTGGATTTTGATGACGGATGGAATATAATGAGTTCTCAGAACTAATTAAGAGTACTGAAGTTACTAAGATTTACTATTATTACTAAGGTTACTGAGCACTGAGATAATATTGAACTACTGAGATTACTGAGTTTTCCTGAGTCACATTACTGAGTGATTTCTATAGATCATGGCTTGACTAAGAATATCGTAAAAACATGACATAGCTCTAGGCACATAGCTATATTTTTGGGTATGAATACCCCCAGGACTCAATGGAAGGAAACTGACACAACATGAATGACTTGATCATAAGATTGGAGTCCACAATTCACATTATCATAAGTAGGGGATATTATACTTCATGTAGTTCTTCAACATCTTAAGCATGGTAGGGAGTGCATGGATATATTTCATGTACATATTGTATATCTCCATTATCATACTTGCTTCATACCAAAATAATAGCAACACATCAATAAAATGGAATTTATATTGAAGTATATAGCTAACATGGACTGGTCATTTAGATATCATGGAACCATGTAAACATGAATTTCTAGCATCCTAAGCACTTTATGAAACACCTTGCATGCATAATATAAAGCATAGGTGTACTTAACAAATTCAGAAATCTTGAAGCACCCAAATTCATGGGTTTCCAACTAACCTATTCATACGATTCATGAAAAACACATCAAGATACAACCTTGAATCCAAACAACATTCATCAACATAAATATAGTCATAAAACAACAAGGAAATCACAATTTATAATTTAAAACATGATTCTTGAGCTCCATGGATGAAAGGGACCCATAGATGAACACTACGCATACCTTAAAGCTTGTTTCTAAAGGTTGCTGAAGAAATCATTAGGTTGCCCATCACAATCAAGGTTGCCCTTGATTTTTCTTGACTAGTCTTTAACCCCTTTGGGAAAGAATGTTCTTACTCCTAAGAAGATGATCTTGAGAGGAAACCCTAATCTTGTGGTTGAAAGTGTATGAGAGAACTTTTTGAGATGTTCTTACTAAAGAGAATGGAAGAAAATACATTCCTCGATGGTTATAAGTCTTGGGAGTGAAGGGAAAAGACAAAAATACCCTCATAAAATAAATTCCCAGTTTCTGAAAATAATAGCTGACGACATTTGTGACACGACATCAAAAATATGACAAGCCATCAAAAATGTCATCACACAGGAGCTAAATTTGATGGTTTCCACCTAAGTCTGATGATATTTCTGACAAGGCATCAAAAATGTGACAGGCCATCAAATATGTCGTCACACAGAAGCTAGATTCTGCCTAAGGTTGACGACCTTCCTGATAAGGCGTCATAAATATGGTAAGCTATCACGAATAGCGTCACTCAGGAGATGGTTTCTTCCTAAGGCTGACGACCTTCATGATAGGGCGTCACAAATATGGTAAGCTGTCATGAATGTCGTCACTTAGGAACTGGTTTCTGCCTAAGGCTAACGACCTTCGTGATAGGGCGTCACAAATATAATAAGCTAACATGAATTTCGTCACTTAGGAGCTGGTTTCTGCCTAAGGATGATGACCTTCGTGATAGGTCATCACAAATGTTGTAAGCTACCACGAATGTCGTCACACTATCTCCACCTTGACATTCTGGAGTAAAATAGGAATAATTCTTTTCTCCGCTATCAGATTTAGGCAAAATATGTATCGTTGGAAAGATAATTTAATTATCTATCTGTTGATAGATTATGAGCTGAAAAATTCCAAGTATAATGAAAGATATGTTTGTTTGTATTTGACTATAACAATAACATTCTCAAGAATTCAATCGATAAGGAATGTTTTGATTCGTTTGATAGCTGGGAGTTATTTGAATCCTTAATATACATCTAAGATAATCATAAAACTATAAAAGAACCATGATGTACTATACATGATCTTGGTACATGGCTCTAATATTGGTTTGTATTTTTTAGGGTATTACTATATCTCCCTCTTCGAAATATTCATCCTCGAATGATTACTGCTTGAGAGGGGAGAAAAGATAAAATGATGCGTATATAGCATGAATGAATGATCATGATTTCATGGATGACATGACTGAAAACTATGCATATCATACTGTACATGCATATCTGATGCATGGGTAGCTAATTTATCAATGTAGGACTGAGTGTTCTAATAAATTTACAATGCATATCTGATGCTTAACTGATAAGTTGAATTAATGCATATCTGATGCATGATTATATGACTGACATAATATATGAATGCATGACTAAAAGTACTAATAAGATGACCAAGCATATATAATGCGTGAATACATGACTGAACTGACTCACGAACATACGACTGAACATTCAATGGTAAAAGGCACTAAGATTGAACTAAAATATGAGAACATGACTGATTATGCTATGTGACATATGGACTGAACATCATGAACTGAACTAAACCTCTGAATACTTGATTTATAGCTGATAGTATAACTTGATGTCAACTTATGAGTACCCTCTATTCTAGACTAAATTCGGTATGCAAGGAGAAATTAAAGGATCTAAGGCATGAGAGAATTAAGAGAAGATGGGGTATATCCCCCCTTGGGATTCTACGTCCCTCTAAGAAGATACTGGGTTATGCATATGGCATCTACGAACTAGATTATAACTAAACTTCGGGAGTCTAAAACTAATGCATGATGCATGAGATAGCCTGAGGATATACATGACGTCTTGATTAATCTGCTCAGTGGAGGCGTACCATGATTCATGGAAACTGAGTATACTGTGGGGTCTGATATATGTACATGAGTCATGAGCTGCATGACCTAATTCTGGAATGTCTGAGTTCATGGAACATGTTTTGTAACACTGAGTGATCTAGGACTAAATTCCCTATATTGGGAACTAAAAGTGCACATGATTCTATGGAATGCATATGAATATAAGTAGTATTTATGGAATCTGAGACATGAATCATGCATAGGCATTATGCCAACTAAAGTACGAAGCTTTACACTGAGTAAGGATGGGTCGGGAATCATCTTCCCTAACTGACTTTCTGTACATACTGTCACTACTACAGGAATCTGAGAACCTAACTTAGGTGCTTGATCTACCATCCCCACTTGGATTTAAGACATCATCATAATTCTGTGAGCACTAAACTAAACTCTGAACTGAACTGCAATCATTATTACATACTTACACTCTGATTAACATATGCTTGCATTACTAAACACATCATCTGCCCCTGTTTCCCTCACATACTACTAGTATCACATTTACACCTTCATGCTTAATTTCGAGTCAATAAACTTAAATTTCTAACTCACACCGTTCAAGCCTACTGATTCATTCTAGAATAACTATCCCCATCAATACATAATCTATTCAATATGGATATCATTATCCCAACTCTACTACTGCTAAACTCCTTGGTTCATGCTTTTAACTCTAGTCATATGCTATCATAGGATTTTGAGAAGTGATCTGCTGAAATATCTAAATCTAGGTTCAAGAATGAGTTCTCATAATCATGAATGAGATCCGTACAACTTTGGGACATAACTAAACTGATGGGATACTGTTAAGCATGATGGAAATCCCAAAGCTATCTACAGGGACTATTTGCGAAAGCCCTATCTGTAGGACTTGAGATTCACTACTTTTGTTACCTTAAAAGTAAGGTAAAGTTGATATGACTAAAGCATGATGAGAATCTACATGAGTTTTCTTAGAGAACCTTTCTATAGCACGATATGAGATAAGAAAGAAGGGAAACTATTCCTAAAACATCTCATAGCCTCCTGCACATAAGTGTGATGCACAGCACATGCATGTACAAGACTTTATTAGATGCTGCTTTCAGATTTCCTAGGACTCTGTTGAACCTTACGCTCTGATGCCAAGTTTGTAATAACCCAATTTTCTGAACCGAAATGCTACACGGTGCTCATAACCCTGAAGGACCACAAACTAACCCATGAATGATATTTGTACCTGTAAACTGCATAATATATCATAAAATGCAAAAACATGAACATGAAAGGCCATAAGGTTCAAACTGAATAAATATCTGATAACAAAATATCTGAAAAGGGTATAACAATGCCAAAATAAGTCATAAATACTGAAAATAATAAGATTTGAATATATAATCTAACATCTAGTTTGAAATCCTCTAACTGAACTGAATAAGTATTTGAAGGAACATGTCTCCAACTAACTTCATCTAGCAACTGAATAGTAAATGTAGCAATAAATATATCATCCTTAAATGAGAAGGACTCACTGCAAACTCTGAACACTGGAATGCTACTCATAATCTGGAGCTCGTGCCTCTGAACCGATGGTGTAACATAAGAGAAATCACCATATCACAAATGCATCAGTACGTCTGAATATACTGAGTATACGAGTGAGGTAGGCTAAATGCAAAGGGTTATATACATGAACAATGTTGACTAATATGAACGTGAGAATACATACATGCATACATAATTGTAACTGAACTCGTGGAGATACTAACTACTGAGTCTAAATACTGACAACATGAGTGTACTGACACTAAGATACTGAATAGATGAATGACTATTTCTGACAGTTTGAATTATGAAGAACTAGTCTGGTTGACTGTGTCTGACAGTCCTAAATCTGAATACTTATATCATGAATTTTGATAACTAATATGATAGATACATGAGTTCAAGAAATTGATATGACTGTGATGATCGTCCTAACCAATGTAATTGATACTGAGCGACTGTAGCTGATAGTCTAAGTTTTGATGGAACTATCTGAGTTCTATTTTATATGGAGTAACTGAATTTCAGATCATCCTATCTAGCGGGTGATCTTTAAATCTGATGATTCTGATACTATTTAACTATAGCTGAGATCAGTCCTGTCTAATGGGTGATATTTAATTCTATTTATAATCATAAGTATTGATTGTCTCTAAGAGTACTGAATCTATACTACTGAAGTAAGTTGATTGTATCTGATAGTCTTGAATCTGTAACTGATACTATGAGATGTGTTCATCTAACCGATATGCCCCAAGCTAAGCTAACTGGGGTCCAATCTCTGCCCTAAATGGAAGGGTGTCAGTACCACGCCACCAGTAAAGACATCTTCTATGGAGTCAGTCCTAATCTAGCGAGTGACTCCTAGGATCAGTCCTATACATATTAATGTGCTAACGGGTGACCCCTGAGTATGTCAGTCCTGTCTAACGACTGACATCTCGTACCTACTCTGGCAACGTAGTTCTGGAATTTTGAGATTGCTTCTATGGATCTCAGTCCTATTCTAGTAGGTGAACCCCCATCCCTAGGTTCGCTTGGTGCTGAATCATACTCTCATCTAAAAGAAACTAATCTGAATAACTGGGCTGAACTAAATAACTTAACTAAACTAATTTGTTGAACTGTTACTGATTAACTGAATTGAAAATAGTGGTATTATTTAGCAGAGCTAAAACTGAGTTTACTGGATTCTGATGACGGATGGAATATAATGATTTCTGAGGACTAATTAAGAGTATTGAAGTTACAACGATTTACTATGATTACTACGGTTACTGAGCATTGAGATTACTGAGAATATTGAACTACTGAGATTACTGAGTTTTCCTGAGTCACATGACTGATTGATTTCTATAGATCATGGATTGACTGAGAGTATTGTGAAAACATGACATAGCTCTAGGCACACAGCTATATTTTTTGGTACGAATACCCCCAGGACTCGATGGAAGGAAACTGACACAACATGACTGACTTGATCATAAGATTGGAGTCCACAATTCATATTGTTATAAGTTTGAGATATTATACTTCAAGTAGTTTTTCAACATCTTAAGCATGTAGGGAGTGCGTGGATATATTTTATGTACATATTGTATATCTCCATTATCATATGTGCTTCATACCACAACAATAGCAGCACATCAATATCCTTGAATTTATATTAAAGTATATAGCTAATATGGACTTGTCATTTAGATATCATGTAATTATGTAAACATGAATTTCTATCGTCCTAAGAATTTTATCAAACACCTTGCATGCATATTATTGAGCATAGGTGTACTTAACAAATTTAGAAATCTTAAACCATCCAAATTCATGGGTTTCCAACTAACCTATTCACATGATTCATGAAAAACACTTCAAGATACAACCTTGAATCCCAACAACAATTATCAACATGAATATAGTCATAAAACAACAAGGAAATCACAATTTATAATTTAAAACATGATTCTTGAACTCCATGGATGAAAGGAACCCATGGATAAACACTATGCATACCTTAAATCTTGATCTTGAAAGAGATCTAATGTTTCTGAAGGTTCCTGAAGAAATCCATAGGCTTGCCCTTGATTTCTCTTAACTAGGGTTTAACCCCTTTGGGAAAGAATGTTCTTGTTCTTGAGGTGATGATCTTAAGAGAAAACCCTAATCTCGTGGTTTAAAGTGTATGAGAGAGTTTTTTTAGATGTTTTAACTAAAGAGAATGGAATAAAATACATTCCTTGAGGGTTATAAGTTGTGGGAAGTAAAAGGAAAAGACTAAAATACCCTTATGAAATAAATTCCTAGTTGCTGTAAATAATAGCTGACGACATTTGTGACAAGGTATCAAAAATGTGATAAGCCGTCCAAAATGTCAACACACAGGAGATAGAATTGATGGTTTCTGCCTGATTTTGACGATATTTATGAGAAGGCGTGAAAAATGTGACAGGCCATCAAAAATGTCATCACACAGAAGCTGGATTCTACCTAAGGCTGACGACCTTTGTGATAGGGCGTCACAAATATTTTAAGTTGTCACGAATGTCATCACTTAGGAGCTGTTTTCTGCTGAAGGCTGACGACATTTGTGTTAGGGCATCATAAATATGGTAAGCTGTTATGAATCTCGTCACTTATGAGCTAGTTTCTGGTTAAGGTTGACAACCCTCGTGATAGGGCATCACAAATGTGGTAAGCTACCATGAATTTTATCACTTGGGAGATGGTTTCTGCCTAAGGCTGACGACCTTCGTGATAGGTCGTCACAAATGTGGTAAGTTACCACGAATGTCGTCACACTGTTTCTATCCTGACATGCTGGAGTAAAATAGGAATAACCCTTTCCTCCGATATCGGATATTGGAAAAATTGATATCATTGGAAAGATAATTAAATTATCTATCCTTTGATAGATTTTGAGCTCAAAAATTCCAAGTATATTTAGAGATATACTCGTTCGAAGTATACTATACCAATATCCTTCTCAAGAATTCCATCGGTAAGGAATGTTTTGATTCGTCTGATAGCTAGAAGTTATTTGAAGCCTTCGTAATACATCTAAATTAATCATAAAACTATAAAATAACCATGATGTACTATGCATAATCTTGTTACATGGCTTTAATATTGGTTTGGATTTTTGGGAGGTATTACAATTTATGAGCTATGTGTTTGATGATATGTATAAATGTGGTGTTTTGAGCAATGATACCCTACAATGGTTTTCTTTAATATTTATATATCATCATTGTTATTTCCATTCAGTGGTGGTGGGTTATGAACACCTGATACCTAATTGTTTAGATAAATTTAGTATCTTCAGAATGATTTCAGATAAACCATGAGCATTGTTATTCAGTCAGTTATTATAAATTCTGGTTTGTTCAATCAAACTTAGTTCAGTACAATAATCAGTTTTATTTCAGTTGGGAGTAGGATGTAGCACTGAGTGAATGCAGGGATGGAGGTTTCCCCATCAGTTAGGCAGAGTCATTAGTAGCATTCCCTATATTCTAGAACTACGTAGCCAGCATAGAATATGAGGAGTCACCCATCAGTTTAGGCTTGACTTCCTCTCAGGGGTCACCGTTATTTAGGCTTGACACCCTTGTACTTCGGGACATCAGTTTAGAGGACCCACACAGCAAGAGTTAGTACTCGTGGCACGGTACTGACACCCTTCCAATTTGGCTTACATATTGGACCCCGATAGCTCAGATTAGGGCATGTCGGTTATATGGTACCTCCCACAGTCTCAGTGCAGTATTTAATTCAGAATTTAGTTCAGGTTTTCTTGACCAAAGCATGCAGATTACCAATTATTCAGTTATTCGATTTCAATATTTCAGTTTACAATTATTTTAGATATGTATATATATATATAGAGAGAGAGATATGTTTGGTCTTGCATTCTCAAGTATTTTAGTTTTCGTTCTTTCATGTTCCGTTATCTCATGCTATTCAGTTATTGCATATTTCATGCACACAATAACCCATGTATATCAGCCTAACCTCATCTGATATACCAATATATTCAAAGTAATGAACGCATACTCTTCTGTGTGCTATGATATGTTATATCATAGGTTCGGACGCTCAGTTTCCTGACCATACTTAGAAAGTCCAGCACTTCAACAGCAGCAGCATTGGTGAGTTGTCATTTATCAAGGACCTGTTATGTTTATTCAGTTATTTCTGCATTTCTTTTTACTTAGTAAGTTGGAGTTAGTTAGGTCGTATCCCATCCTCAGTTAGTTTATAGGATTCAGACAATTAGTTAGACATCTAGTCAGTTTATTACTATTGTTAGTTGCATTGTAAATTTGTTATCAAACATTTACAGACTTGTGATTGCATCGTGCTTTCAGTTTTTAGATAGATTTTGGCCTTATTAGTTTATCTTCCGCATACTTGTTTCATTGCTATTTTATTCAGTGCTTACAGTAGGTAAAAGCTCATGGGTTAGCCTATGGTCACTTTTGACCGTAAGCACCTTTGTCGCGACTTGGGGGTAGTCTCGGGTCATGACAAGAGGATTTTTAAGATGTCACTTTTTTTATTAGAAAATACCAGTGTTTCAAGTATTTCAATGGTGGTACCAATGTTTCGCGAATGAATAAGATATAAGTATATAATGGTCACAACCAACAAAAATGAGAATATCCAATCTCCAACCAATATACCAGCTAGGTGAGACAAAAATCCTCTCAAATAAACCAACCATCCATGATCTAATATAATCCAGAAAACCATCAAGTGAATCATGCAAGAAAGTATCATTAAAACCACATAAATCCCATAATCAAGGCTTTTTCCACCAAAAGAGTGCCACCAAAAACATACATGTATCAATACTAGGTCAACATTATCATATAATACTCCACGTGATCACACATAGCAAATAATATACCAAAACCACCAAGTATTATTCAATAGGCCCCCACACAGTCATATAGATCACCTAAACACATTTTTCTGATAAAACTCCATACCCATAGCATGATTTTATATTATTATTGACTACCCAACCTAGTCTCAAGAAAGTTAATCCATAACCTATCTTGAAAGCAAAAAACTAGTCCAAAAAACCTTCAATCTGAAGCTTTTCCCTTATGAATAGACCCATAATCTACTAAAACATACAAATACAAAATCTATGCATCAAAAGCATGCTAATGATGCCTATATTACCTATTTTGAGTATGGGTCAAAACGGACCCCCTAAAATGGATATCCAAAAATGAAGGGTAAAATCATAATTTTATTTTATAAACCTATTCCCCATAGTCTTAGAAGTCTACAGCTGAAAACCCATGCAAAAATGAGTCAAAACGAGGTTAAAATCCAAGAAAAACCATTTTCAACCTTTACTTGCAAAACCCCCTCAAAACCCATTTTTAAATAAAATGAAGTTTTTTCAAAGCTGAAATTGAGAGAAAAATGATAATTATAATATTAGAAAATTAACCATGGAATAAATATGGAAAACCACATTGGAATCGTCGAGCTCTCAAACCCCAAAAATAATAAAAATGGGGTTTTGATTCAAAACCTAGGTGAAAATCACGAAAAATAAAATAGAAGTTCTTGGAAAATGTTAAAAATAGAGTTCTAGAAAATGCATAAAAATCATCAAAATCATCAAAATCAAAGCTTCCTAGCACCCAAAATGTCATAACTACAAAATGAGATTGATGTGAGTCTTAACCATCAACGATAGCCACTAAAGTGTAACTTTGACCACTAAAGTGGCTTGGTCAAATGGTCTAAGGCCGCTAAAGTAGTCGACCAACTGCTTTTGCACCAGCACCAACACTAATAATCTTGAAAACTTGCTTTTGATCCCCCGAAAGTCATTCAGAACCCTATGAATATAATCAATAGTGAATTTTTATGGTAAAACACGTTTCAGATCTAGTAGATTCATAAAATTTATGAAGAAAGGTCCTTATCATAAATTGAGCCACGGTACCCTACTTACACTATTTCTAAATCAAGGATCAAAATAGGATTGAAAAGACACAAAATCAAACAAACTCTACAACTAACCCAAATTCAATATTCTGGACTCAATGGCAACATTAAATTTTTGAAAAAACATTGTTTTCACAAAGTTGACCCCTAAAACCTAATTTGACAACATTTTGGATCAAGGGTCGTAATGGGATATAAAAGTCATAGAATTACACAAACCATGTTACCAACCTAAAATTGATGTTCTGAATCTACTGGTGCAGTCTGTTTTGCCAACGAATACAAAGATCAACAATGTTGACGCAAGTCAACCACTAAGCCTTTAAGACCATCAAAAACTACAATCTCACTCAAATCACATGAAAATCAATTAGAAACTATGTCAATAATCCCACCCCATAAATACCACAACACAGCCATCAGAGGGGTAAAATGGTCAAATCATATAGATATGAATATTTCAAAAAAATTAGCAAAAATTAAATCATTACATCTTCCAATACTAAAAATCTTATCCGTCCTTGATCTAAGAGAAATAGAATTACCTGAACTAACAAAAGCTAGGATAACTACAATGCATATCAGACTCAATCTCCCAAGTAGACTCATCTACCGATTAATGACACTATTGTACCTTAATTATAAGAAAAACTCTAGAATATAGTCATTGAACATCTCTGGCTAGTATGGAGAAAATCTCCTCAACAAAAGACAACCGCTAATCTCACCAAACTAAATCTCAATGAATGACATTAGACTCATCTGGAATGTAATGACGAATCATAGAAACATAAAAAATTGAATAAACAATAGATAAATATGGAGGCAATGCTACCTTATAAGCAACATCCTTAATAGTTTAAAGGATCTCAAATATCCAATATGGGGCTCAGCTTACCCCTCTTGCCAAACCTCATCACACCCTTTATGAGTGACACATGAAGGAAGACACAATCACCAACACTAAATCTTAAGGCACAAAGTCTATAATTCGCATAACACTTCTGCCTACTCTAAGCCACCTGAAGCCTATATAGAATGATCCAAACTGTATCAAATAACTCATGAAGAAAGTCCGTACCTTGAGGTCTAATCTCAGAAACCATAAACCAACAAACTAAAGAGTAACAACGCCTACCATACAAAGCTTCGAAAAGAGAAATCTCAATACTAGAATAGTTGCTATTATTATATGCAAACTCTACCAAAGCTAGATAATGCTCCCACTGACCACCAAAGTCCATCACACTAGCATAGATCATATCTCATAAAACCTAAATAGTCCACTCTGACTGAACATTAGGCTGGGGTAAAATTTTCTACTAAGATAAACCCGAGTACCCAACTCATCCTAAAAATATTCCAAAAGTAAGATGTGAACACTAAACCTCGATCAGAGATGGTAGACAATGGCACACCATGATGATGCACTATCTCAAAAATATAGATACTAGACAATGTCTCAACACTAAAAGAAACCTGAACCAGAATGAAATAAGGTAATTAGGTCAACTGATCCACGATCACCCAAATATTATCAGAACCATGAGAAGTACAAGGTAACCTAGTCATAAGAACTATAGTGCTTTATTCCATTTCCACTCAGGAATGGGTAACCTATAAAGCAAACCACTAGGTCTAAAATGCTCGGCCTTCACCTATAAGCAATACAGGCAATAAGCTATGAAATCCAATAGATCCTTCCTTAAACCACACCACTAGTAATGTTTTCTCAAATCACGATACATCATAGTCACTCCCAGATGAATGGAATACCTAGAACTAAAAGCCACCTTAAAAATCAATCTAATCCAAATACCCACTCTGGGCACAGAAACTCAAACACCAATCCTCGTGAGTCTTCTTCAGCCTTACCACTTAATACTTTATCCCAGATCACTCTAAACCAAACATTATCTGCATCAAAGAAGATCTAGCCTCAATGAATTCCAAAACACAGTAAGTGTCAAAACATCAAGACTAACCATATGGTTAGCCAAAGACTAAAACTCCATGTCCAGTGGTCTCTCCTAAGTCAAACTATATGCCAAGATACCTATTTTAGTTGAATTCTAGGTCAAGGAATCTACAACTACATTTTCCTTGTTTAGGTGTTAGAGAATCATCAAGTCATAATCCTAAAGCAACTCAAGCCAATGACGCTACCTCATGTGAAGATATCGCTAGGTGGAGAAGTACTGAAGGCTATAATGATCCGAGAAAATTTCACAATGGACTCCACATAAGCAGTGCATGCACAACTTTGAATAAAAAAAGTCATCCATAACTCCAAGGAATTGGTAGAGTAATTCCTCTCATGGGTCTTCAACTATAGACAAGCATACACGATCACCTTACACTTCCGTATTAATACAACACCTAACCCAATACTTGAAGCATGGTAAAACCAACACCGTCCTTGGGTAGAGTCAAGATAGGAGCTGATGTTAATGAATCCTTAAGCTTTTGAAAGTTTACCTCACAAGCATTGAACCACTGAAAAGAGATCTTTTTTTAAGTGAACTTGGTAAATGGTGATGCAATGTATAAACTAAACCAGTAAGAGAAGTAGGCCTATCCCAATCACGAACCTCTATAATCTTGGACAGGTCAACCATAATACCATCCTTATTCATCACATGACCTAAGAAATAAACTGACTCCAACCAAAACTCACACTTGGGGAACTTTGCATACAACTTCTCATCCCTCAATTTATGAAGCATAATCTGTAAATACTACTTATGATTGGCCTTATTATTAGAATAAAACAAGATATCATCTATAAATTTAATTAAAAAGGAGTTAAGATATGATTGAAATACCTAGTTCATCAACTCCATGAAAGTAGCTGGGGCGGTTTTCAACCCAAAAGACATGACTAAGAAATCATAATACTGTATAAAGTCCAAAAATCTATCTTCGGAATATTCAAAGCTCGAATCCTAAACTGGTGATACCCAAACCTTAAATCCATCTTAAAAAACATCAAAGCACACTGAAGCTGGACAAATAAATCATTAATATGAAGAAGAGGATACTTTTTCTTAACTACCACCTTATTTATTGATGATATCAATACATATATACATTGACCCATTCTTTTTATTGACACATAAGTCAGGCACACCCCAAAGTGATACACTAGGTTAGATAATTACCTAATCCAACAACTCCTGTAATTGATCTTCTATTTCTTCTAACTCTATTGTGGCCATCCTAAAAGGACGAATAGAAATAGGCTTGATGGCCAGCTCAACATCAAAAGTTTCACAACCTGAGACTACCCTTAGTCAAAATATGGTACTTGGAGCCACAGGTTATCCCAAGATAAATCATAAAGTGGCATGATACTTAAGCAACTAATTTAGAATATATTAAATGGCTAGTTCTGCTGTCTAGAAACATAATCATAATGAAATCTGAATAGGTATGTAACTGATAAAAATTAATAATTTGATATCTTTGATATAATAACTTGAACACTTACAAGCTAAGAATCTTCATGAGTATAACCATATGATGAATCACACCATTTAGAGCTTCAACTCTCCTTATTATTAGCTCAATCTTTAAAGATTCAAACTTATATTCTAACACTTAACATGAATATCCCCAAACCTTTAATGAACCACACTACTTCTATCATAGCCTACTAATATCATATCTCTAAGCTTATTTTTTTCCTAAGCCATGAGAAATGCCATTACACCTGAATAAACCCTACCTTAACGACATATAAGTTTGAATCAATATAGTCAAATTATGTTATGTACTATTTCAAGACTATTGATTTACCCTTCATACGACTAGCCCTATAGATATAAAGTCTACCAAATTTAAACAAATACTATCCCCACTTTACTGCATTGTATCATAGAATTCTAAGAAGGAATCTGAGGGCACATCTGACTTTGGCTTAGTGAATGATTGTCATGAACATGAATGAAGTCCTTATAACTTTGGAACTTAAAAGCACTAATGGGAAATTTTAAAGTCAGTGTGCAATCCTAGAAATATCTGTACAATTTGTCTGAGAAAACTCTATTTGTAGGGAGTTAAGCTTCACTATTTCTGTTGCCTTAAGAATAAGATAGAGTTGACATTAATTGAGCAAGATGAGGATCTGTATAAATTTCTTACAGAACACTTCTACTGCTTAATCGAAGACATAAAAGAAGGGAAACATTTCCTAAATGCCTTGTAGCCTCTCAAAGAAAAATAGAGATGTGTCTATACCATTCTACAGGACTCTACTAGACAAGACTTCATAGACATCCTAGGATACTTGAACTTGTGCTCTGATATCAAGTTTTTCATGACCCATGACTATGCGTAGTCATAACATGGTGCTTGAAACCATAAGTGATCCCAAACTTGCCCATGAACTGTAATGATACTTGAGTAACTGATTTAGAATATATTAAATAGATAGTTCTTCTGTGCAGAAATATAATCATAATGAAATATGAAAAAGTATGCAAGTGATAAAAATTTATAATCTAATAAAACTTAGGAAAGAACTCAAATTACTTGATTGACTCTGACTGACATCTATGAAGCCTCTACTAGACTGACTATAGATAGATGGGACATACCTCCAACTACCACTAATAATTACATATGGAAAATCCAAAATATAACACGATACAGGAACTAAATCTGACTGGAGTCCAAAAAATTTGAAGAACTCATCACCTGCTGGCGGAAAGCTGCAACAGTTTGATTATGATACATAGGCTATAACTGGTACCTATATAATAAGAAAATGTAGTACATAGACATATATGTGGATCAGTACTTCTAGAATATACTAGTAAGTGGGGGTAATTGCAATAAGTAAAATTGATTGTATATGAAATCTTAAAACATGCATGCTAAGTACAAGTAGACTCACCAAGAGACTAAAAATAATTCAAAAGCTGATATATCTTAAAGCATGAATAACACATAATATCTGATAAGTTGGTGAATCCCTACACTTAAATTCTTAAAAGTTTTAATTTTAGAATACAAGTAGAACTGAAGCTGGAAAATAGTAAAACATAGATACTCTATGAATACAGGGTCTAAAACTACGTGATGGAAACTAACATAACTCGAGTATCTGAATGGACGAATATACTGAGCATAAATGCATAAACATATAAACCAAGCATAACATATACTAAGATGATCTAATTAGTGGAATAAATGATAGCTGAATAATGAATAATTGATGCCAGAATAATGAATAGTTGGCATCTAGATTTTAATTAGCTGGTATTTGTATACTGATTAACTGATAACTATAAATTGATTGGTAAAACTAAACTATAATTAGTCTGAATAACAGAACTGAAACTGTGGGATACTATTCTTATGAGATAAGTACTAACCGAACTACATGAAATAACTGAGTATGCATGCGTGAAAACTGTAATATCTGAGAATACAAGACCAAGCAAAAATTTATACTGAGATAAAACTCTAATCTGAAAGACTAAAAACTGAATAACTGAATAACTAAAAATTTGTACACTTGGTCAAACAAACCAGAAATGAGAATACACTGAATACTATACTGAGACTATGTAAGCCATTATGTAACCGACATAAACCATGTGAGCGAGCATGGAGTACAACGTCTGACCCACATTAAAGAGGGCTATTTTATCCTTACCATCAAAATAGAACCTGAATTATAGTGATCACTAAATGATGTCCTGAAGGGCAAATGAGCTACCTTATACTGGTAAGTGATCTTATGATATATGTGTCAAACCTAAACTGGCAGGAAGACATCGCAAACCTATGTAGGCTACATAGTTCTGTAACTCAGGGATTGCTACTAAGTGTCAAACCTTAAATTTGAATGAATGCCCCCATCCCAGGTTTCCTAGAGGCTAAGTCATACTCCTAATTGCGAGACACTGAAATACCTAATGGTGTATGCATTGATGACTGGTAACAGATAAGCTCAAATCATGCTTTTCCAAAAATAATAGTGCATATCGATTATGGGGTAAGTATCAACATATAAAATGAGAATTCTCAACATGAATATGGATATTTGAGTATATTAAAAAGATTCATGGATTAATTGTTTGAATACTTAAAAATTTAAGTTTATGTAAATCACATAGGTATTGGGTGTTCTTAACCCACCAGCACAGAAAGAGTATAAAATATAATATCAATCTTTAAACAATGTAATAAGTGATCATGGTTCAAAGACCCTAACAAGGTAATTTCATCAAACATTTGAAAATAATAAGCTTATACATAGTAATATCTTAAACATAGGAAAACAATAGGATAACATGGATAAATTCATAACTTGTGGTTCATGTTGAAATTAATTGAAGATGACATAGGAATTACAATACTCAAATATGACATGACTTATTCTATTTGAAAACTCATGAAATCGTAACTCGTAATTGAAATCAACAAAAGGTTAACAAAGATAATTCAACTAGAAATAAGTAAACATCATAATTTAAATTCAAAAAGGGTTCTTGGACGCCATCGGTGAAAGAGGACCCATGGGTGAACTCCCACATGCCTTAATTAGATGCATTCTTAAAGTAATTTTGAAATTAAAGTTTTAATATTTATTTTCTTGGGAGGAAAAGCTTGAAACTTGTTCATGAGGGAAAGGAGAGAGTTTTTACATGAGAAATTTTGAATAAGATGGGGAAATTATGCCCTTTTATATGCTATAAATCATCCTTTGGATGTTTATCGTGGAACGGAAAGAACCTAAGTGCCCCTAGAACCTTAAGAAATAGAAACAGAGAGGGTATAAGCTTCGTGTCACGTCCCATATTGCGTTGAGAGAGAAAAGCATCATGCCCCAAATTGCATAGAGAAATCGGCGTCCACAGCCAAATCGTAGACCCTTACTGCCTCTCAAAAAAAAGGTCATAACCTTCACTTGGGTATTTGATTAAGAAAAAATTTGTATAGTTAGAAAGATAACTCAATTACCCAATTTGATGGGTATTGAGATGTAATTTATACATATATTAAGAGTTCTACATGTTCAAAGTAGACCCTTATAGAATCAAATATCAAACTTTGGATGAATCAAAGGCTCTTAGCTAAACTTTGTTGAAAGTGATTCGCATAAACATTTTTCACCTCGAAATCACTTCACACACTAGGATAAAGAACATGACACATGTATTCACATACAAATCATGGGATTAAATTTTACACATGTAAGACTGATAGTTTAAAGTTTAGCCTAAAAATATGGGGTGTTACATTATCTCCCCCTTGGAATCATTAGTCCTCGAATGTGACTGGTTAGATTGAGAGTATTGTACAAAGGTAACTGAGATGGTATAATGAACATTCATGACTTGGAACAAGATTGTATAACTAAATCTGAGCATGATACATGAACAAAACTAAATTCTTCAATACATGTAATGATATGAGAATAGTTAGAATGGCAACGTAGAAGAGAGAGAGTCGACTTATGAATAACCATTATGTTAAATTAGATCTGGTTTCATGAAGAAAAGTTGAGAGGTTTTAAGGGTATAAAAACTTGTGGTATTACAACATCTCCCCCTTGGGATATTTCATTCTCCGAATGATACTAGAATGGCTGAAATACTAAGGAAAGACTGAGATGATGCATGGGACACTTATGAACTGAATCATGATTGAATATATGAATCGAAAACATGATGCATAAACAGAAATGAATCTCCAACTTGCATGGTTGTGAATGTATTACTTCATGAATAGAAAATATTGAAAACCATAGGAACTTCTCTGCCTAATTGCTAAACTAGACTGCTGGACATAAAGATTGAATGGTACAAAAAACTTATACTCAACTACATATTCCACTTCAACACTGCACTTCACTAAAGTCTACTTACAATTTCACATGGGCACTGGTATCTCTATCTAGTGAAGTCTGAGTTTAACTCAATTCTCTAACTACGTTCAAGCCTACTCTAATCTACAAAGTGTACACATAACACTATAATACTAGTCTGAATCATGAATTCAATACCCCCTACATTTTCACAACTTCTCATCTCATGAATAATTTTTATTACTACTTTAACAGCCGCATTCTATCTTTTACTAGGAATTCACTTGCGTGCAATCCATTCATCTACTTATACACCAACATTACATTCAAGCCTATTTTTATAGCCACATATGAACGTCTGAATGTCTAAACAAACACCCATAAAATCATATTACTCATATTCTCTAAACCTCTATCAATAACAACTTTCTTGCACTATTCTAAAGAAGACACACATGAAATTCTCAACTAACCATGACATATACTTAAATATTTGCCTCAATTTTTCCTTCAAACTTATAGCCTTAGCTAGAACAAGCATAGAAAAATATTTCCCCAACATGAAACATTACTCTCCCATCTAAAGAATCATTCATCACCACCATCATTTCATAAGGAGTGGTCACTAATAGGATAGAATATGAGGACTTCAAATATGGAAGGACACTATGCACAACTTTAAGACTTATCTGAGGTCTGAGGAATTGAATATCAATATCATGGATTTGTTAAAGAGATCTAATCTAGGAACATACATGATATAATCTGAATGTCACTGATATTAAGAGTGTAGCATGAGTACCTAGAATTGAACATTCTGTAAAGCATAAGTACATGAGTCTTGATCTATATGACCTGTATTTGGAGTTCATAAATTCATGGAACATGATTCGTACGGCGTATTTAACTGGAACTACTCATACTAGAAACTGGAAGCGTACATAATTTTTATGGAAAAGGCATGAATATGAGTTATGCTCATAGGGCTAACATATAAGGCATGAGTAGATGTCGTAATAACTGAAGTACAAAACATTGGACTAAGGTAAGAATGGTTTGGGCATCTTCCTCCCCTAATGATGTACTACAATATACTGGCATCAGTACTAAAATCTTAGAGCCTGACATTATTACTTGTTCTATCATCTCCCCCTTACCTTAAAGCTATTATTATAAGTCTATGGGACCTTTTAAACTCTAATTGAATTGCAACCACTTTACACGAGAGTTTGGGTAAATACACATAAATGATAAACTCTCCCTAAAAGACTACACCTGAAAGTATAAAACCCACTCCTAGTACTTCCTTCTGAGATAGAACTCTTAACTTTCTATAGCCCAAATAGTCATCATATAATCACTTAAACACTTACTACCTTACAATATTCATGAATATCACCATACCATGAGTTCACTCCTTGTAGAGCTTCAACTCTCTTTTCTATTAGCTCAATCTTCGAAGATTAAAACATAAAAACTAAAACTTAAAATAGATATCACTAAAACTATAATGAACCATACTACTTATATCATAGCCTACTAATATCACTACTCTAAACTTATATTTTTTTCCTAAACCATGAGAAATAACATTACACCTGAACATACCCTACATTAATAACATATAATTTGAATAAACATACTCAAATTCTAGCATGCACTATTTCAAGCCTACTAATTCACCTTTCATACAACTAGCCCTACAGATACAAAGTCTACTAGACAAATACTATCCCCACTTTACTACTGCTAAACTTCTAGGTCCTTGCTTCTAACTCTAGATCACATTGTAAGGATTCTAAGAAGGGATTTGAGGGCTCATCTAACTTTGTCTTAGTGCACGATTGTCATAAACATGAATTAAGTCCTTCAAACTTTGGAACTTAAAATCACTAATGAGAAACTTTCATGCCTGCATGCAATCCCATTACTGTTTGAGAAAACTCTATCTGAAGGGATTTAAGCTTCACCATTTCTATTGCCAGAAAATAAGATAGAGTTGACATGAATGGGGCAAGATGAAGATCTATTTAAATTTCTTAGAGAACACTTCTACTGCAGGATCTGACATATGAAAGTAGGGAAATCTGAATGCCTTGTAACCCCTCAAAGAAATATATAGACGTCTTTTTACTGTTCTATAAGACTCTACTATACATAACTTCATAGATACCCTAGCACATTTGAAATATATGCTCTGATACCAAGTTTATCATGATCTAAGATTACCCCCTAGTCGTAACACGGTGCTTGTAACCATAACAGATCCCAAGCTAACCCATGAAATGGCATGATACTTGAGCAACTATTTAGAACATATTAAATGGATAGTTCTGCTATGCAGAAAAATAATCATAATGAAATCTGAATAAGTATGTAACTGATAAAAATTTAAGATATCATAAATCTAAGGAAAAAACTCAAATTACTTGATTAACTCTGACGGAGATCTATGATGCCTCTACTATACTGACAATATTTTGCTGGGACATGCCTCCAACTACCACTAATCAATACATATGGAAAATAAAAAAGACAACATAGTACTGGAACTAAATCTGAGTGGATACCCTAAAATAGGACAACTCAACACTTGTTGGCTGAAAGTTTGAAATATTTAATTATGATGCTTAGGCTATAACTAGTATTTATATTATGAAACAACGTAGAACATAGACTAATTTGTGGATCAGTACTTTTGTAATGTACTGAGTTAGTGGAAGTGAATGCACTAAGTAAAATTGATTATATATGAAATCTTAAAACATACATGCTAAGTTTAAGTAGACTCACCAAGAGACTGAAATAAGCCAAAAGTTGATATATTTAAGAACATGATTAACACACAACATCTGATAAGCTAGTGAATCCCTACACTTAGTTTCTTAAAAACTTTAATTTTATAATATAAGTAGAACTAAAATTGGAAAATAGTAAAACATAAATATTGTATGAATATTGGGTCTAAAACTACGTGATGGAAACTAACATAACTCGAGGATTTGAATGGACAAATATGCTAAGCACGAATGCATAAACATATAAAACCAAACATAACATATACTAAGTTGATCTAATTAACGAAATGAATGATAGCTTAATACTGAATAATTGAAGTTAGAATAATGAATAACTGGTAGCTGGATATCGATTTGCTGGTATCAATATACTAGTTGGTAAAACTGAACTGTAATTTGACTAAATAACTGAACTGAAACGTGGGATATTGTTCTTAAGAGATAAGGACTAACTAAACAATATGAAATAACTAATCATAAAAGCTTGAAAACTATAATATTTGAGAATGCAAGATCAAGCAAAAATATATACTGGGATAAATCTTTAATCAGAAAGACTGAAAACTGTATAACTAGATAACAAAAAATCAGTACACTTTGTCAAGCAAACCTAAACTGAGAATACACTAAATAGTGTACTGAGAATGTGGAAGTTATTATGTAACCGAAATAAACCATATGAGCTATGATGGAGTCCAATGTCTGACCCACATTAAGGAGGGTTGTTCTATCCTTACCATCAAAATAGAACCCAAACAGTAATGATCACTATATAATGTCCCGAAGGATAAAAGAGTCACCCTATACTGGTAGGTGATCTCATGATATATTTGTCAACCCTAAACTAGCAGGAAGACATCTAAAACCTACACTGGATATGTAGTTATGCAACTCAGGGGTTGCTACTAAGGATCAAACCCTAAACTAGCAGGAATGCCCTATCCTTGGGTTCGCTGGGTGCTAAATACTACTCCTAACTAAAACACACCGAAATACTAACTAGTGTATGCACTTGTATCTGGTAAAATATAAGCTTATGTCATGGTATTCTAAAAATAACAGTACATACAGATTTTGGGGTAATTATGAACATATAAACTAATAATTCTAAACATAAATATAAATATTTGAGTATACTACTAAGATTTATCGAATAACTGTCTGAATATTTGATAAGCTTAATTTATGTAAATCACATAGATATTGGGTATTCATAACCCACCAGCACGGAATGAGTATGAAATACTACATCAATCTTGAAACATTGTTATAAGTTATTATGGCTCAAAGATCCTAACATGGTCACTTCATCAAATATGTGAAAATAATAAGATTATACATGGGAATATCTTAAACATGGGAAAACAATAGGATAACATGGCTAAATTCAAAACTTGGGGTTCATCTTGAAATTAATTGAACATGATATGGGAATTTTAATACTCAAACATGATATGACTCATACTACTTTAAAACACATAAAACTATAACTCGTAATTGAAATCAACAACATATTCATTGAGATAATTCAACTTGAAACATGTAAAACTCATAATTTAAAATTAAAAAGGGTTCTTAGACTTCATGGGTGAAAGGGGGCCATAGATGAACTCCCACACACCTTAATTAGATGGATTATTGAAGATATCTTAAAATTGAAGTTTGAATCCATGTGCTCTTGAGAGGAAATGCATTAATTTTATTCATGGGGGAAATGGGAGGGTTTTTACATGAGAAATTTTAAAGAATATGGGCAAATAATGCCATTTTAGATTCTATAAATAGTCCTTTTGACATTTGGGGTGGAGGGACCCTTAAGAAGCTGAAAAAGAGGGGGAATAAGCTCTGGGTAGCATTTTGTATCATATTGAGAGAGTGACACATTGTGCCCCAAATCACATAGAGAAACCGGTGTGACACGTCGAAATTATGGACCTTTACTGCCTTTCACCAAAAAGGCTATAACTTTTCACTCAGGTATTAGGTTAAGGCGAAATTTGTATAGACAACTCAATAATATAAAATTTGTTGGGTATTGGGCTGCAAAATTCTACGTATATCAAAAGTTATACAGTTTTAAAGTAGACCCTTGTAGAACCGAATACCAAAACTTTTGCCGAATCAAAGGCTCTTAGCTCAACTTTTTTCTAACTGATTCTTATGAATATTTTTCACCTTGAAGTCACTTCACACACTAGGATAACGATCATGACACATGTATTCACATACAAATCATGGGATTTAAATTTACACACATAACAATGATAGTTCAAAGTTTTGCCCAAAAATGTGAGGTGTATATTATCTCCCTCTTGGAATCATTAATCCTCAAATTAGACTGGTTAGACTGAGTATATTGTATTAAGGTAACTAAGATCATATACTGAACATGCATGACTTGGATCATGATTACATAACTAAGTTTAATCATGATACATGAAATGAACTGATTTCATGAATACATTCAATGACATGAGAATGGGTATGAAGCCGACATAGAAGCAAGTGAGTAGACTTATGAGTAACCATTACCTTAAACTAGATCTATTTTCATGATGAAAAGCTTAGTGATTTTTAGGTTATGCAAATTCAGGGTATGACAACTTCTTCGCTTAGTATATTTCATTACCCGAATAATACTGGCATGGCCGAAATACTAAGGAAAGACTGAGATAATGCACTGGACACTTACGAACCGAATCATGATTGAATATCTAAATTTAAAACATGATCCATTAACTTTACTGAATTTATGACTGCATGGTCATAAATTAATTACCTCATATAGGAAAGATTAAAAACCATAGGAACTTGTCTTCTTAACATTTAAATGGATTTTTGTCCATACAGACTTAATTATACGGAAAGAATATACTAAACTACACATTCCACTTCAATACTGCACTTCACTTAAGGCTTCTTAAAATCTTCATATGGGCATTGATAACTCTATCTACTGAAGTTTGAGTTGAACTCAATTCTCTCACTATGTTCAAGCCTACTTGAATCTATAATGTGCATACATAACATTATAATACTAGTCTGAATAATGAATTCAATACCTCCTATATTTTAACTTCTCATCTCATGAATAATTCTTATTACCACTTCAACAATTACATTCAACCTCTTACTAGGAATTCACTAGCATGTAATGCATTCAACCACTTCTACACAAACATGACATTCAAGCCTATTGTTATAACCACAAATGAATATCTAAACAAACACCCATAAAAGAATCTTTCTCATATTCTCTAAACCTTTATCAATAACATCTTTATTGTACTATTTGAAGAAGACACACATGAAATTCTCAACTAACACTGACATACACCAAGATCTTTGTCTTAATAGTTCCATCACACTTATAGCCTTAGCTATAAAAAGCATACAACAATATTTCCCCAACATGAAATATTTACTCTCCCACCAAAACAATCATTCATCACCACCATCATTTTATAAGGAGAGGTCACTAAAAGGCTTAAACATAAGGACCTAAAACATGGATGGACACTATGCTTAACTTTAACACATATCTCTAGTCTGAGAAATAGGATATCAACATCATGAATTCATCAAAGAGATCTAATTTGAGAACTTATATTACATAAACTAAATGTCGCTGATCATTAAGAGTGTTGCATGAGTACCTGGAACTGAACATTCTATAGAGCATAAGTACATGATTCATGAGCTGCATGACCTAAGTTTGGAGTTATAAATTCATGGAACATGATTCACACTAAAGAGTGAACTGGAACTCCTCATACTAGAACTAGAAGCATACATAATTTTTATGGAAAAGTCATGAATCTATGCTATGGTTTTAGGGATGACATGTAAGGCATGAGTATATGTCATAATAACTAAATTACAAAACTTTGTACAGAGATAGGAAGGGTTTAGGCATCTTCCTCCCCTACCAATGTTCTATAATACATTGGCATCAGTACTAAAATCTGAGAGCCTGACTTGGTTTCTTCTTCTATCATTTCCCACTAAGCTTAAAGATATTATTTTACGTTTGTGCGACCCTTTTAAACTCTAACTGAACTTAATCACTTTACTGTAGAGTCTGAGGTAATACACATAAATGATAAACTCACCCTAAAAGTATAAAACCCAAAGCTAATACTTCCTTCTAAGATAGAACTCTTAACTCTATAGCCCCAATAGTCATCATATAATAATTTAAACACTTAATTGCTTAGAATATTCATGAGTATCACCATACCATGAGTTCACACTATCTAGAGCTTCAACTCTCCTTTCTATTAGCTCAATCTTCAAAAATTCAAACTTATATTCTAACACTTAACTTGGATATCCCCAAACCTTTAATGAACCATACTACTTCAATCATAGCCTACTAATATCACATCTCAAAGGTTTTTTTACCTAAACCATGAGAATTACCATTACACCTGAACATACCCTATATCAACAACATATAATTTTGAATCAACATACTCAAATTTTGGCATGTACTATTTCACACCTGCAGATTTACCTTTCATACACCTAACCTCATGAATACAAAGTATACTAAATCTAGACAAATACTATCCCTATTTCACTACTGCTAAACTTCTAGGTCCATGCTTCTAAATCTAGATCACGTTGTATTATATGACTTTGAGAAGGGATCTGATGGCACATCTGACTTTGGCTTAGTGCATGATTGTCATGAACATGAATAAAGTTCTTCAAATTTGGAACATAAAAGCACTAATGGGAACCTTTCAAGCCTACGTACAATCCCATAACTGTCTATTGGACATGGTTAAGAAAGCTCAAACAGTAGAGATTTAAGTTTCACTGTTTCTTTTGCCTCAAGAATAAGACAGAGTTGACATGAATGAAGTAACATAAGGATCTGTATAAATTTCTTATAGAACACTTATACTACATGATCTTAGACATGAAAGAAGGGAAACATTTCCTTAATATGTGTAACCTTTAGAAGAAAAATAAAGATGTCTCCATATAATTCTACAAGAATTTACTAGACACGACATTATAGATACCCTAGGACACTTGAGCTCTATGCTTTGACTCCAACTTTTTCATGCACCAAGACTACCCCTAGTTATAACACGATTCTGGGAATCACAAATGATCCCAATCTAACCCATGTACTATCATGATACTTGGGCAACTTATTTAGAATATATTAAATGGCTAGTTCTACTGTGTGGAAACATAATCACAATTAACTCAGAATAAGTATGTAACTAATAAAAATTTACGATTTGATAAAATTGAGGAAAGAACTCAAATTACATGACTGCCTCTAACTAACATCTATGAAGCCTCTACTATACTGATCATAGATAGCTGGGACATGATTAAAACATGATTAACAAACAATATCTGATAAGTTGGTGAATCCCTACACTTAGTTTTTTTACAACCTTACTTTTATAATATACATAGAACTGAAGTTGGAAAGCAGTAAAACATATATACTGTATGAATACTGGGTCTAAAACTACATGATGGAAATGACATAACTCAAGGATCTGATTTGAAAAATATACTGAGTACGAATGCATAAACATATAAAACCAAACATAACATATACTAATTTGATCTGATTTACAGAATGACTGATACATGAATACTGAGTAATTGACTAGAATAATAAATAACTAGTATCTTGATACTGATTAGCTAGTATCTCTATAGTGAATGCCTAATAGCTATATTCTAATTATTAAAGTTGAACTATACATAGTCTGAATAACTAACTGAAACTGTGGAATACTATTCTTATGAGATAAGGAATAACTTAACAAAATGAAATAATTGAGCATAAATGCATAAAAACTATAATATCTGAGAATGCAAGACCAAGCCTAAATTTGTATTAAGATAAATCTGTAATCTGAAAGACTGAAAAACTATATAACTAAATAACTAAAAATCTGTACACTTGGTCAAGTAAACCTGAATCGAGAATACACTGAATACTGTACTGAGACTCTGGTAGATATTATATAATCAAGATAAACCATATGAGCTATCATGGAGTCTAATGCCTGACCCACATTGATGAGGGTTGTTCTATCCTTGCCTTCATAATAGAACCTGAATTGTAGTGATCACTAAATGATGTCCCAAAGGTCAAAGGAGTTACCTTAAAGTGTCCAGTGCTCTCATGATATATGTGTTAACCCTAAACTGGAAGGAAGACCTCTCAAACCTACGTTAGCTACATAGTTCTGTAACACAAGGATTGCTACTAAGGGTCAAACCCTAAACTAGTAGGAATGCACCCATCCCTAGGTTCGCTCGATGCTAAATCCTACTCCTAACTAAAAGACACTAACATACTAACTAGTCTATGCACTGATAACCAGTTACTGATAAACACAGGTCATGTTATTCTACGAAAAATAGTGCACACAAATTCCGGGGTAATTAGGAACATACAAACTGATAATGCTCAACATAAATATGACCATCTTAGTATACTAATAAAATTCATGGATTAACTATCTGAATACTTGAAAATCTTAATTTATTAAAATCACGTAGGTATTGGATATTCATAACCCACCAACACAGAAGGAGTACATAATATGATATCAATCTTTAAACATTGTAATAAGTGATTATGGTTCAAAGACCCTACCATGGGCATTTCATAAAACATGTGAAAATAATAACCTTATACATGGGAATATCTTAAACATGGGAAAACAATAGGATAATATGGGTAAATTCATAACTTGGGGTTCATCTTGAAATTAATTGAATATGATATCGGAATTTCAATACTCAAAGAAGATATGACTCATTCTACTTGAAAACACATGAAACCATAACTCTAATTGAATTCACCAAGTGATTCATAGAGATAATTCAACTTGAAATATGTAAAACTCATAATTTAAGATAAAAAAAGGGTTCTTGGACTCCATGGGTGAAATGGGACACATGGATGAACTCCGCATACCTTAATTAGATGGATTCTTAAAGAAACCTTCAAATTGAAGTTTGAATCCTTGTGTTCTTGAGAGAAAAAACTTGAATTGATGGGGGAAAGGAGAGGGTTTTTACGTCTGTAATTTTGAAGAAGATGGGCAAATAATGCCCTTATGGATGCTATATATCGGTCTTTGGATGTTTAGGGTTGAGGGGAAAGGATGCAAGTGCCAATGGACCCTTAAGAAGCTGAAATAGAGAGGGAATAAACTTTGCATCGCATCCCATATCGCGTTGAAAGAGCAACGTGTCGTGCCCCAAATCGCGTTGATAAACCAACTATCCTCAGCCAAATCGCGTACCTTTACTGCCTCTCAAGAAAAAGGTCATGACTTTTCATTCGGGTATCAAATTAAGGCAAAATTGATATTGTTTGAAAGATAACTCAATTATCTACAATTTACTGGTCTTGAGTTGAAAAATTTTACGTGTATAAAAAGGTATACACGATCAAAGTATACCCTTGTAGAATCAAATACCAAACTTTCGACGAATCAAAGGCTCTTAGCTTAACTTTGTTCTAAGTGATTCTTATGAACATTTTTCTCCTCAAAATCACTTCACACACTAGGCTAAAGATTATGACACATGTATTCACATACAAATCATAGGATTAAAATTTAAAAATGTAAGAACGACGGTTCAAAGTTTAGCCCAAAAATGTGAGGTGTTATAAAAAGAAAAGTCAATATCATGATGGGGAGGCAAACCAGACAAATCTATAGGGAAAACATCCATGAACATATAAACAACATGGGCAGAATCTAAGTAAACAGGTAAAGTACCACTAGTATCATGCATATGAGCAAAATAAGACAAACACCCACTTTCTAACAAGCAATTAGCATCAAGAAAAGATATAACTCTCTTGGGACCCAAATAACGCACACCCTTCCAAGCTATCCTAGGTACACCTGACGAAGCTAAGTTCATAGTCTTAGTATAACAACCTAGGACATCACGATATAAATACAACCAATCCATACCAAAGATGACATCAAAATCTATCATAGCAGTTATAATCAGATAAACCTATATCTCATGCCCAACAAAAGTCACAATACAATATAGGTACATCTAATCCACCACCAAAAAGTACTATAGGAGTAGGTACATAGATAGGCACATCGAGAGGCTCACAAGCAAAATCAAAACCCAAAGCAAAATATATTGGTACATAGGAGAAAGTTGACCCCAGATCTAATAACACAGATGTTGATCTAAAATAAATACGGATGAGACCTATGATGACAGCATCGAATGCCTCTACCTATGGCTTGGTAGGTAATCATAGCACTCCGCACGTTCACCACTTGGTTAGTAGCCCCGTGGACACCACTACGGGCAACACTACCTTTATATCTAGAACTACTAGTAGTGCCTCTATCTTTCATAACTGATATAGTAGTTTCTCTAACACTCAGCATGGATAATCCTTGGACATATGGATAGCCTTATCACACTCAAAGTAAGTTATATGGCTCACCTCAAAGTAAAGAGGTATGACTAAACTACGATAACCACTTGAAGCAACTAAACCAGAAAACTCATAACCTCAACTCTAAAAGGTTGTTTGCACAAGTCTACCATGATACCCATAAAAAGCTCTACAATCTCTGCCTCATTAAGTTTGACCTCTGAACTTACCCCGATGGTACATATTCTTAGCGCCTCCCTGAGTTGCTCAAAGAATAAACTCAGTTATCTTTGCATAATCCATAACATTCTGAAAACAATGCCCTATACACTACCATTTGAATCATAGATGCTGAAGAGAAATATTCAACATCTTTCATGGACTTCCAAATCTTCTCCAAATCATTAGTAATATTAGCCTAAGAATATTTAGATAAGGCATGGAAACTTTCCTCATACACTACAATATTCATAGATCCCTGCTCCTTGTGATCAAACTTATCTTTTATTTGATCCCTCAAACTAAAGGGCACAAAGATATCCCAAAAGTCCGTTATAAACTTATCCCAAGTCACATCTGGTGAGCCAAGAGGTCAGCACACAATAAGTGACCACCACCAATCTCTAGCTGTATCTCTCAACTAATAAGTAGCATAAGCAACCCCATACGACTCAAGAAAACCAATGTTATGAAATTTCCCATGACAATCTATCAAAAAATCATAGGCATTCTTACCTACAACACCATTAAACCTAGGAGGACCCAAATGAGTGAATCTCTCAAACCACTTTTGATCATCAAAAAACAAGACCGTACTCATAACAATAGAAGGCAACATATATGACGATTGAACTCTAGATCTCAAAATACCATGCTTAGATGATGACGTAAAAAAGAGTCAAACGCTATTTAGAACACATGGTATGAAAGATCCATACGATATAAAATTAAATAAGGGAAATTTCCTAAATATATCTTATTTCCTCTCAAAGGTAGATATGGACGTCTACATACCAATCCATTAGACTATATTAGACACCCTATTCTTACATTGATATGTCCAATGAAAACCTGGCTACTCTGATATTAATTTTTTATGACCTAAAAACCAAGGGTCATGATGCCACTTGTCGCGACATGGCTTGAAAAGTAAGCCTATCATACAAACTGATATAACTCAGAAAAGTCTTCTAGAGCAAAGCCAAGACATAAAAATATGATAGTAATAAAAATATAATCAATGATACCAAACGAAAACCCAAAATCTAGTGTCACAATGTAAGAACTACTAAATACATCTTGAATGTCAAATATACAATAATATTCCCAAACAAGGATCAAGACTCTGCCTTAGAATTAAAAATAAGACATGTAATCGATAGTAGGAGGTAGTTGGATAACTCCAAAAGTTGCCTAAATTATCTATATGTATGGTTCACTTGTGTCTGGATCTGCAGCAAAATGCACAATAGGATAATTAGATTCCACTTGTACTAAGAAGGTACCATCGGCTGACTAAGTAAAGCATAAAATCAAACATATAAACACAATCTATGGGCACATCATTTGCAATTAGAAAATATCCCAAATAGTATCCCACTCCATCTCTACTAGCAGTTCTAATATAAATACATAAAACAAATATATGTAGAGAAAAGAAGAAAAATATACACGAACATCAAATAGAAGTATAGGAAGATATAATAGATGGATAGATCTACAGTCACAACATAAGCATAATATATGAAGTGCAATAATGATGATGATGATGATGATGACAATGTTGCGGATCATGTGAAGCACAAGGTGGTCGCACAGCCTATATATAAACCCATAGAGATAAAGCTTCCCAATATAGGAACCATGAGGGGATCGTCAACATGTATACAACCAATATCTAGTACTAATATCCATATATTCCCACTGGCACATACATCAGTAGACAATTTTTAATATGTCATATTTTCTACTAGAAAAAAGCCAGTGTTTCCAGTATTTCCACAATGGCACCAATGTTTCATGAATGAATATGATAAGAGGATGTAATTATCACAATCAAACAAAATGATAATATCAAATATCCAACCAATATTCTAGCTATGTGAATACAAAATCTACCTAAATCAGCCAACCATCCATGATCCATTATAATCCAGAAAACCATTAAGTTAAACATGTAAGAAAGTGTCATTAATACCACATAATCCCAAAATCTATGCTTTTCAACCAAAAGAGTGTAACCAAACATACATGTATCAATATCAAGCCAACAATATCACATAAGACCCCACATGATCACACATAGCAAATAATATCTCAAAACTTTCAAATATTATTAACATAGGCCCCCACATGGGTACATAAAACACCAAAACACATTTACCATGACACAACCCCATATTTGTAGCATGCTTTAATGCAACTATTAACTACACATCCTAGTCTAAAGAAATTTAAGACATAACCTACCTTGAATGCTAAAATCGATCAAAAAGACTTCAACCAAGAGCTTTTCTCTCACGAGCGGACCTGGAATTGATTATAACATGATAATGCAAAATCTATTCATCAAAACCAAGCCAATGATACATATATTGCCTATTTTCAAATTAGGGTCAAAATGGACCACCCAAAATGTTTTTTTTTAAAAGAAGGGTAAAATCATTATTATGTTTCAGAAAAGTGTTCCCCATTCTCATAGGAGTCTATAGCAGAAAACCAATGCAAAAATGAGAGAAAAATGAGTTTCAAATCTAAGAAAAACCATTTTCAAGCTTTACCCACAAAAAATTGCTAAAACCCATTTTAAAAATCAATAATTTGAAGTTGTTTTGAAGATGAAATCAAGAGAAAAATGATAATAATAAGATTAGAAAATTATCTATGGATGAAATCTTGAAAATTCTTTTGGAATCATCAAAATTCGAGATCACAAGACCCAAAAATAGTGGAAATAGAGTTTTAATTAAAAACATAGGTGAAAATTATGAAAAGTAAAATATAAGTTCTTGGTAAATATGGAAAATAGAGTTCTAAATTTATAGACTAATTCTACAGCAAAAGCATCTCAAAAATGATCAAAAATGGAGCTTCCTTGCTCTCAAAATGTTAAAAATATGAAATAGATTTAATTAGGGTCTTAAGCATCAGCATTGGCTGCTAAAGCGTTCTAACCAAATGATCAAAGGCTGGTAAAGTGGTCTAACCCCTACGCTCGCACCAATAATTTTAAAAATATATTTTTGACTCCCAAAACTCATTCAAAACTAATGAACATGATAAAATTGTGAATTATGATTGTAAAAAACGTTCTGGATCCAATGAAAACATCAACATTATGAAAAAGGTCATATTCATAAAATTTACCCCCGAAACTTTATTTACATTATTCCAAACCAAGCGCCAAAATGGTATCTAAAAGCCACAAATTGAACCGAACCCTCTAATAACCCAAATTTGATATTCGGGACTCAATATAAATATCAAATTTTTAACAAAGCACTGGTTGCACAAAGTTGACCCCCGAAACTGAATTCACAACTTTTTGTATCGAGGGTTTAAATGGCATGTAAAAGCAATAAAATCATACCAACTATGTTACCAACCTAAAATTGATGTTCCAAATTTTAGCACAGACACTCTATATCATGGTTAGATACCCCTCCTCCACCGACCCCAAACTAAGCAACCTGTTTTAGTTGCTAAGTATTGACTCTTCCACAAGTATCACACATATTATTGTTTCGACTTAACCTGATTAGACAAATTGAGATTTTTCTCCCATAAAAGAAAATGAACTCTTGTATATTGAGAAGTGTAATGCCCCGAATCTGGTACCCAGAATACTACATAATGCTTATGACCCCGAGGGACCACAAGCTAACCCATGACTGATATTTGTGCCTATATACTGCAGATATACTGTGTAAATATGGAAACATGAACTGAAAGGCCATAAGGTTCAAAACTGTAACATAACTAATAAAAACACAGTATCTGGATTGGGGTATAAATACACAGAACAAAACTATCTAAACATACTATAGTCTAAAAATCTTCTAAAACATAACTGTTTGAATAAGGAGATAATGGGATATATCCCCAACTAACTCCAACTAATAAACTAATTAATGAGATAATAAAGAAAAGATTATGTCCTCGAAAGATGAGGATTCACTTCTAACTCTGACTGCAGAGACTGGAATACTATTGATGCTCTGAAGTTTGTGCTTCTGAACCTATGGTATAAGATACCATTATGCAAATGCGTTAGTACTTTGAATATACTAGTAAGCATGTGAAGTAGTCTAAATGAATGGGGTTCATATGCATGAACAATACTGGCTAACTGACTAATATGAATGTGAGAATACATGCATGAACACATAGCAAGCTATGATATCTTAACCTACGTTGGCTATATAGTTTTGGAGTGCAAGGATTGCTTCTATGAATCATACACTCATATAACGGTCATTTCCCATCCTTGGGTTCACTCAGTGCTAACTCATACTCCCATCTGAATATACACTGAACATGAATTACTAATTTGAACTAGATGGAATTAAATAAATTCTGTTTATGGATGGAATAGTATGAAGATTACTAAATTACTGAGATTTCATAAGTCACATGACTGACTGATTTTTATAGATCATAGCTTAACTGAGGATATCATGAAACATGTCACTGACTCTAGCTAAACAGCTATATTTTTTTAGTACAAGTATCTATAGGACTCGATGGAAGGAAACTAAGAAGGCTGACAATTTTGTATACATGACTAACAACAAAAATCCATAATACAATAATTGAAGATATTTTAAGGGCATTTGATTATCATAACTTGGTATGTGAATAGGATAGCATGTATACATAATATAATTTCATATGGCTAACTTATGAGATATCCGACACATAATTTCAATACATAATAATAGCATGGAAGTCATTTTTGGATCATAATTAAGCAATAGTGCATAATTTCTATCCTCCTAGGCATTTTATCAAACACCTTGCATGCACCCTTATTGAATAGGCCTAATCATCAAATTGACACATTATAAATAACTCAATTTATGGATTTCACTCACTTGCTAATGTAGTTTCATGAAAAACTCATAAATAATTCTAACTTGGGAATCATATAACAAGATAAACATAGTTACAACCAACCCACAACTTAAATATCATGATTCATAATTTAAAATAGGGTTCTTGAACTTTATTGATGAAAGGAATGCATAAATCAACACAAATCATACCTTAGTTCTTGATTTAGGGAAGATTGATGGATAGATTTTCTTGAAATTGAATCCCCAATTGAAACCCTAATTTGTTCATGAGAGAAAATTGAGAGAAACTAGTATATTTTGGGTTCCAAATAGATGAATCTTGTGTTTAAGGTCCTAAATAGAGGTGGAAAATTGACCCTTTTAACCCTGGATGAGTCTTTTAATTTTTAGTGAAAATTTCCCAAATTGGAACCCTAGCGCAACGTGGCTCTATCATGTCGTATCATTGGAATTTGACAATTGGGAAATTGAGGCATGGCGCGATGAGGAGATATCACGTTGCTACTTCATTTGCAACCTAAAAGTTTGGCGTGATGCACCACTATCATGGAACCCTATTGGAATTTGAAAAATATTATTTTGTCTTATGGCGCGGTGCTCCACTGACTAATATGGCACTGTTTTACAATGGAAACTTGGAATAGTCATAACTTCTTACCCGGTGATTGGATTTAGGCGAATCTTATATCGATGGAAATCTTACTAAATTTCCCACCCGACTAAAAGTGAAAATATTAAAAAATCCCCAAGTGGCTCCCTCGATGGACTGATTTCTCCAAAAAACTTTGACTAGAGTGATTTCTTTATTCCTCAGTCTACAAGTCTAATAGTCTAGGATTTTTACTATAATCTCTTTATATGAGAGGTTTTTTTGAACATATATGCTCGGAATAGGGACTACAAATGCTGGATAACCTATGCAGTTCTTGAGAAAATAAACATGGAAGACTGGATGAACTGTGGCTAGATCTAAAGGTAATTTGAGCTCATAAGCTACTTTTCCAAAGCAACTAAGAATTTTGAAGAGACCTACATATCGGGGACTAAGCTTTCCCTTCTTATCGAACCTCTCCACTCCCTTCATGGGAGAGATCCTTAGATATACATAGTCATAAACCTCGATCTTGAGGTCCTTTCTATGCAGATATGCATAAGACTTCTATTAGCTCCCAGCAACCCAAAGTGTTTCTCTGATCAACTGGACTTTCCCTATGGCATCGAATACTAAATCAAGACCTATAACTGAGGCCTCAATAACTTCGAACCAATCAACTAGAGATCTACATCTCCTACCATAGAGAGCTTCGAATGGAGCCATCTTAGTACTGGAATAATAGCTATTGTTGTATGCAAATTCGATCAAAGAAAAGTGGTCATACCAACTAACCTTGAAATCAATTTCACACATCCTTAATATATCTTCTAAATTCCAAATGGTCCTTTCTACTTGATCCTCTATCTAAGGATAGAAGGCTGTACTGAGATGAACTTGGGCACTAGGACCCTTTTAAAATGCTTTTCAGAAATGAGAGGTAAACTAGGTACCTCTATCTGGTATAATTGATAATGGAACACCGTGTAATATGACCAACTCCCTAATGTAGAGTTTGGACTAATCCTTGACTAAATAAGATGTATGGAGTGGAAGAAAATGAGCTGATTTGTTCAACCTATCTATAATGACCCAAACTGATTCATGTTTATGAGGAGTTCGAGGTAAACCCATCACAAAGACCATGTTAACTTCTTCCCACTTCCAATTAGGAATACTGGACTCCGGTATGGACCCGCTAGGCTTCTGATGCTCTATCTTAACCTGCTGACATTTAGAGCACTTATCCATAAAGTCTTTAACATCTCTATTTATCCCACTCAATCAATAGACTTACCGCATGTCGCATTACATCTTTGTGGCCCCTGGATGAATAGAGTAGCATGCACCATGCACTTCTACAAGAATTCACTGCCTTAAGTCATCTACAACTGGAACATACAAATGACCTTGACAATGCAATACACCATCTCCCCCTTGGGAGAAAACCGCTACTTTCTGGTCCTTAACTGACTCTTTCAATTTGACTTAACTAGGGTCTCTATCTTGATTTTGTTTTACCTCAGAAACTAGAGATGATTTTGAACTACACCTCAGAAAGCTCAACTTGACTTATGCTACTGGAAAATTTTTGGCAAAGACATCTGAATATTCATTCCTAGCTGGGACTGAATCAAGACTAGGAGTCTCAAAACTAAAATTCTTTACATGAACAAGATAATAGACACATCCCTTAGATATCATTTTTTGTGCCCGAAGGTAGGAAACAAGATGACCTCTAGGACGAATCAAGACTGGGAGTCTTCCAACTAGAATCCTTAATATGAACAAAATGATAGACAAATCCCTTAGATATAATTTTTCATTCTCGAAGGTAGGAAACAAGCTAACCTCTGAAAGCGGATACACTTTTCTTCTACTCTAGGATGGGTTTATTCGGCAACTGAAACTGGACTATTCTATTTTTATAGTTGACTCTAGCATAGTAGAAATAAAGCCAGTCCAAGCTGAGATAAAGATCAACATGAGTCATCTCCAATTTGACTAAGTCTACTGAAGTGACTTTTTAAAATATCATAATCGGGCAGTTCTTGTATACCCGCTGGGCTATGATGGTTATACCTACTATGGTAGAGACTGAAAAGGGATCTACTAGAATTTTGGGACTGACTCTAAAATCAAATACTATATAGGGAGTAACAAAAGACAAGGAAGCTCCTGGATCTAGCAAAGCGTAATCATGAACATGAAAGATCTATAACGTACTAGTAACTACATCAGGATAATATTTCTAATCTTGTTAGGACTGAGAGCATAGAGTCTATTTGAGCATTGCCCACTAGTAGCACTGATGTGACACCCTACTAGTTTGGGTGACCGGACTAAGCTAAGGAATAATTCTGTTGACCCTGAGGACCTGGCTGAGGACAGTCTCTGACTCTGTGGCCTAGTTTGCCACACCAGAAATAAATACCACTACCAACTCTGTAAATACCGTAACGGTGCTTGCCATAAGTCTGGCAAAGAGGATAGGTGTGGGCACTATTAACACTATCCTGAGATTTAAGCCTGGCGCTCTATCTCTATTACCCTCTTTGAACTTAGGAGCTAGAGCACTAGCCAAAGAATGAGCTAGAATTTATGACTTAGGATGAAATTGAGAACGATTTCCTCCTCTAATTTAGGCTGAGCAAAGTTTAAACTACCTAGCTTGCTCTCATATTCTGCTTCTCCCTAATCTTAATCTTTTGCTCCTCTATCTTCTAAGCATGAATCATAAGTCTAGCTAAAGTCCTGTCACTATTAAACATCGCAGACCTATACTCATTTACAATACTATCATTCACCCCAGAAAGAAACTTACTCATCTTGGCCCTGCTGTCTGTACCCACATGAAGGGTATATATGGATAATTGAGTAAACTTAATAGAATACTCTTTCAATGTCATATTAAGATGCTTGAGTTTAATGAATTCTAACTCCTTAGCCTCTCTCAGCTCTAGGGGACAGAACCTCTCTAAAAATACTATGACAAACTCCTCCCACTCTATAGGTCCTGCATCAATCGACCTCTCTGACTTCCACTACTTGTACCAAGTATGAGCAACATACTGGAACTGATATGTATCTATCTCATCACTCTCAACAGATGACGCCTCGATAATGTTTGAAACCTTTTGAACCTGAGGGTCCTCATCTGACTTAGATCCGAGAAAGGATGAAGGATTCATTTAGGGAAAGTCCTGAATTCTGGCTACAGCTGAATTAGCCAATGGGTAGGCTGGAATGATAGTTGGTCATTCATTCTGAGTGGCAACTAACTGAGCAATAGTAGTGAATACAGCTCTAAACTCTGCATGAAAAATATGTTCACCTAAAGGTTCTTCGGGCTGAGGGGTTGACTGATTCCCATTTCTTCTTTTAGAAGGCATGTTCTATAGTAGAAAGGTAGAGATGTATTAGACTAAGAGATTGACTTGAGTTATGCTCACAGGCATAACATGAATACTAAAAGAAGGGAAATTGTTCCTAAAACATCTCATAGCCTCTTGTACATAAATGTGGCGCGTAACACACCCATGTATAAGACTCAACTAGATAGGCTTTCAGACTTCTTATGACACTGTTGAACCTTTGGCTCTAAAACTAAGTTTATAATGACTTGAATTTGGAACTAGGAATGCTACACGATGCTCATGTCCCCAAGGGACCACAACCTAACCCATGATTGATATTTGTGCCAATATACTGCATGATATACATTATAAATGTGGAAACATGAACTAAAAGGCCATAATGTTCAAAACTATAACATAACTGATAAAAACATAATTTCTGGGTTGGGGTATAAATACCCAGAACAAAACTGTCTAAACATACTATAGTCTGAAAAACCTATAAAATATAACTGTCTGAATAAGGAGATGATGGGACATGTCCCCAACTAACTCCAACTAATAAACTAATTAATGAGATAATAAATAAATGATCATGTCCTTGAAATATGAGGACTCACCCCTAACTCTGACAACGGAGGCTGGAATACTATTGATACTCTAGAGCTTGTGCTTCTGAACCTATGGTATAAGACACCATTACGCAAATACGTTAGTAATTTGAATGTACTGGCATGCATGTGAGGTAGGCTAGATGCATAGGGTTCATATGCATGAATAATACTGGCTAACTGACTAATATGAATGTGAGAATACATGCATAAACACATAGTAACTATATCAGAGATCATGCTAACATAAGTTTACTGATAACTAACAGGACTGATAATTGAGTTCTGATAACAGATATAATTGATAACATGAGTGACTATATCTGATAGTCCTAAATCTAATGGAACTATCAGAGTTCAATACTATTCTGAGTTGACTGTATCTGACAGTCCTAAATTCTATAACTGAAACTCTGTGAAGTATTTATCTAACTGACATGCCTCTATACGCCATTATGGCTGAGTTGGGTCCAATCTATAACCCTAATTTGGAAGGGTGTCAATACCACACCACTTGTAAGGACAATCTAAGAGTAACCCTCATATAATAGGTAACTCTAGGGAGAGCAGTGAGAACCCTTATATAATAGGTTAATCTACCTCATCTACACTCAAATAGCAGGCTATTATGTCTCAACCTACGCTGGCTACATAGTTCTGCAATTCAAGAATTGCTTTTAAGAATCATACCCTCATATAACAGGTGAGTTCCCATCCTTGGGTTCACTAGATTATAACTCATACTCCCATCTGAATAGACACTGAATATGAATTACTAATTTGAATTGGACTAAACTAGCTGAATTCTGTTGACTAACGGAATAGTACTAACATTACTGAATTACTGAGATTTCCTGAGTCATATGACTGATTGAGTTCTATAGATCATGGCTTGACTGAGGATAGCGTGAAATATGTCACTGAATCTACGCACACAGCTATATGTTTTTGGTGCAAATACCCTTGATAGAAGGATACTAAAAAGGCATGACATTTTAGAATACATGACTAACATTAACAATCCATAATACAATAATTAAAGATATTTCTTGGGCATTTGATTATCATAGATTAGTACGTGAATAAGATAGCATGTATACATAGCATAATTTCATATGGCTAACTCATGAACAATCCGACAAACAATTTCAATACATAAGAATAGCATGGAAATCATTTTTGGATCACAATTAAGCTATAGTGCATAATTTATATCCTCCCAGGCATTTTATCAAATACCTTGCATGCACCCTTAGGGCATAGGCCAAATCATCAAATTGACACATTATAAATAACTCAATTAATGGATTTCATTCACTTGCTAATGTAGTTTAATTCCTACTTGGGAATCATATAATAAGATAAACATGGTTACAATCAACCCATAACATAAATATCATGCTTCATTATTTAAAATAGGGTTCTTGAACTTTATGGATGAAAGGAATTCATAAATCAACACAACGCATACATTAGTTCTTGATTTAGCATATATTGTTGGAGAGATTTTCTTGAAATTGAATCCCCAATTGAAACAGTAGTTTGTTAATGAGAGAAAATTGAGAGAAACTAGTATATTTTGGGTTCCAAATAGCTGATCTCGTGTTAAATAGCTTAAATAGGGGTGAAAAATTATCCCTTTTAACCCTGGATGTGTCTTTTAATTTTTAGTGAAAATTTCCTGAACTGGACCCTTGGCGTGACGCGACGCTATTGCATCGTGCCACTAGAATTTGACAACTAGGAAATTGGGGAATGGTGTGACAAAGATCCATCGCGTTGCTACTTTGTTTGTGACCTGGAAGTTTGGTATGATGCGCCACTATAGCGGACCCCTTTTGGAATTTGACAAATGCTATTTTCTCTTGTGGCGCAGTGCACCACTGACCAATATAGCATTGTTTTACGATGGGAAGTTTAAATAGTCATAACTTCTTACCCTGTTATTAGATTTAGGTGAATCTTATATCGATAGAGTATATGATCAGTACTTCGAATGACATGGTATTCTAGATGAAGATAGGCTGATATGCATGGGCTCATGTGTATGAATAAAAATTGACTGAATAAATAGCATGAGATAACTAGATATGAATGCATGAATGTTGTAAAATCTGAGAATCAATGACCAAGCATTAACATTATTTAGAAATAGTTTGTAAGCTAAAATACTAAATTTGACAACTGAATAACTGATAAACTATATGCTAGGGTAAATCTAAAATGAACTAAGTACTGTACTTAATAGTGAAACTAAAACTGTAGGAGGTATCATCTAACTGATATGTCCTAATCTAAACTAACTGGAGTCCAACCTGTAACCTTAGTTGGAAGAGTGTTAGTATCGTACCACAGGTACTAACAAGTGAAAGACTCACCCTCATCTGGCAGGTGCCCAAATAGGATATGTATTTCCCTTATCTGGCAGATAAATACTTTATCAACCCTCAACTGGCAAGTTGATATCTTAAACTATACTGGCTACATAGTTCTAGAACCTAGGGACAGCTACTAAGGGTCACACCCTCTACTGACAGGTGAGCCCCTATCCCTGGGTTTGCCCGGTGCTAAATCCTACTCCCAACTGAACTAACTAAGACTACTGAATTGATCTAAGTTTGACTAACATAATAACTGACTGAATTGATAATACTCATACATTTTTGAAACTATTTTAAAAATACTAAGACAAAGTAAACAGCTAAATTTTGAGTATTCATAACCCCCATGACAAGATAACAATAACAACAAGGACACATGAAATCTTTAAAATCATGGAAGGAAATCATTGTTTACAATTATTGACTTAAGCATTTCATCAATCACATTGAGCTAATATTTTAAAATGGGGGTGTTTTTAAGCATGATAAGATAGCATGAGAACATGACCAAATTATAAAGTGAGGGTATATTCTGAATTCATGTTTAAATGATATGGAGACCATAAAAATTTAAAACATACTATAATTCATTCAATATAAAAACAATTGAAATCATTATATAAAATCAAATTACCAAAGTATAGGTAAACATACTTTAACTTTAAAATGTGTAATGGCTCTTTCTATCCAAACTCTTAGAAAAAACTTGAAATATATGTGTTTAAGCATGGGAATGAGTGAAACGTGTGGTAATAGAATAATTGCAATACTAAAACCATACTTAGGGATTTAACAATTAAATTTTATGCTTCAAATGTGTAAAGGCTGCTTTCAATGAAAATAGATTGTAAACATCATGTATATTTGAAATTCATAAAAGCTTTATGGATATAAATCATTTTAAACATGTAATATCAGAATTTAAAACATAAAACATGGATTCTTAGAGTCCATGGGTGAAAAGGCCCATGGATGAACATCTAACATACCTGGATTGAAGAATTCGTAAAGGTTCTTGGAGGACTTCTTGAAAATTGAACTTAAATTTTGAAGGGATTAGGATTTGTTCTTGATAGAGAATTTGTTTCTTGGAGAGAAATTATGGATAATAAGGCATATCATGCTTCTTTGGGGCTTTAATTTCATTTTTTTGATAAATTTAGTTATTGAAAAAGACCGAACTACCCTTTGGGGATTTAATCCCATAACTGGAATGCAGATTAGAGCTTCACCGCGATGCAGTGACTGTCTCACCGCTATACCTGCTATGATATGGTGCAATCTCGGTGGGTTATTTGAATTGAAAATTGTAGATTTGGCCTCCACCGTGATGCAGTGAGGCTTCCACCGCTATTTCCACCGTGACGTGGCGGAATCACGGTGACTTACTGGAATAAAAATCCAAATTCTGTCCAAAACTCAACCAAAAAATTCAAAACTTACCTGAGACATACCACCTACACCCCTAAACATAAATCAACTCAAAACCCATCGTCTCGGAGCACAGAAGATCAACTTAAAATCCTCGAAGTTATAGGGAGTCAAAAGTGACTATGTCCCTCAACACTTAGTCTTATTCTTAGATTCTAAGTTTCTTAAAAATGTATGGGGTATTACATACATAGTCTACCAAATTCATATAACACTATCCCACTCTATTGCTACTAAACTTTTGGGTTCATACTTTAAATTCTAGGCCACCTATTGTCATAGGATTTCGAGAAATGATCTAAAAACACATTTGAACCCTAAGCACTGAGGTACGACCCCTCCATGTAATAATCGGTTTATTCGGAACTAAAAATGAATGGTTCTATTTCTAAAAATCAACAAAAGTGATTTTTTAGGATAGTAAAATCGGGCAGTTTCAGTGTACTTATCTGGATAGGATAGTTTTATTTACTGAGGTAGACACTGAGAAGGTCTCTACTAATATTTTGGGACTGACACTGAACTCGACAGCTATAAGGGGTTATAAAAGAAAAAGAAACTCCAGAGTCTAACAAAGTGTAAGCATGTAAATTAATGACCTGTAACATACCCGTAACCATATTAGGAGAACTTTCTTGACCCTATCAAGACTGAAGTGCATATAGCCTATTCTGACGCTGGCCGATGGTTGCGCTAGAAGAAATACCTTACTGAGTCGGGTGACCGAATGGATCTTTATGACGGTTGGACTGACCCTGCTGACCAATCTTTGGGAAATCTCTAACTCTATAGCCTGGCTTGCCAGATCCAAAACACAAATCACTGTCGGCTCTACACACACCCTTATGATATCTACCACATTCTTCGCAAAGTGTATTATTACAAACACCCTTCCTACTCCTCTGTGACTTAGAGCCTAATACTTTATCTCCATTGTCATTCTTAAACTTAGGCATTGGTGCACTATATGAAGGAAGAGCTAGGGCTGAGAATTTTTTATGGAATTGGGAGCGGTTACTAACCCCTAACCTTAGCTTAAAACTTCTTGTTCTGGCCCTCTTATTATCTCTCTTTGTTCCTATACTTCCCACCTCAATCTATTGAGCATAAATCATAAGTTTAGATAGGACAACAACCTACTAATAGTTTTGAGCAACTGTTGAATGACCTAAGGTAATGAAAGCATCTTTGAATTTGGTATGGGAAATATGTCCGTTTAGGGGATCGTCCTAAATGAGCGATAGTGTGGTCTAGTTCCCATTCTTTTTTTCGTTATTATTTATTGGAGGCATGTTCAATAAATGGAACAAATATTGAATTAGAAAAAGAGTTCAGATAGAGCCTATTCTTTTTCACATAATATAAACACTGAAAGAAGGGAAACTTTTCCTAAAACATCCTGTAGCCTCTTGTCCATAAGTAAGGCATGCTTCACATCCATGCATACGAATCTACTCAATACGTATTTCATACTTCCTAGTACACTTTAAAACCTTAGGCTTTGATACCAAGTTTGTAATGCCCCAAGAGTACACCTTGGATGCCACACGGTGCTTATGGTCATAAGTGACCACAAGTTAATCCATGAGCTGCTAACTTCTGTGAACACTGATAAAATTGATAACATTGACATGTACAAAAATTAACTTAAAAACACCATCAGGTTTTAATTTCTAAAAATAATACAACTGCATCCATAAAACTAAAACATATGCGGAAATACTGAAATCTGACTGATATGACTGAAAAACTAACTGACTGACTAAAGTGTCTGAAAGCTTCTAAACTCCCTGAGGATTTAATGGGACAAGCCCCCAACTAACTCTGACTGACTAACTAAAAAGAAATACCAAAATAGACAAAAACAGTCCTCGATATATGAGGACTCACCACTGTTGTTACTGCTGATACGCTGGAATATCTAAGTATGGTCGGGAACCTGAACGTTCGAACCTATGATATAAGACATCATAGCACAAAGAAAACATATGAGATTAGTACTTTGAGTATACTGGTTCGGGTTATAAGGTTAGGCTGATATACATGGTTTATGTGCATGAAGTAAAGACTGACTGAACATCATGAGATAACCAAATAACTTATATGAATATGTGAATGCTGTAAAATTTGAGAATACATGACTAAGCATATAATATGATTCTGAAAATAGTCTGTAAACTGAAATTAGATAATTGAATAACTGATATCTGTATGCTATGGTCAATGCAAACCCAAATTGAAGTATACTATATACTTAACGGAGTCTGTGGGAGCTAGCTATAACTAGCATGCCATAATATACTATCTGGGTCTAACGTATAACCCCAATTAGAAGAGTGTTAGTACAGTGTCACGGGTACTAATAATGGTAGTATGGATCCACTATTCTGGTATCCCGAAGGATTATGGTGTCATGCCTAACTGATGTAGGACCCCTCAAACTCTGCAGTAGCACCATAGGTCTGGAACTTAGGGACGACAACTAACATCTCATGCCTACTGATGGGGAAGACAAGTGTCTCATGCCTACTAACGGTGGAGACGCCATCCCTATGTTCACTCGTTGCTAAGTCTTACTCCTAACTGAAAGATACTGACTCTGAACTGTTCTAAGTTTATCTGAATATGATAGCTGACTATTGTTAATGTTCTTTACATATCTGGAACAATTATGAAACTACTAAAACTAAGTAACCAACTAAGTTTTTGGGTATTCATAACCCCCAGGACTGGATAGCAATAACAATAGGAACACATGAACACTTTAAAACTATGATAGGAACTATTTTAGAAAAACTCATCTCTTAGATATTTCATCAAACACATGAGGGTCATGAATTTAAAGCATGGAAATAGTTTAAAATATATAATTAATCACATGGCTATAATACTAAACCATAAATTTGAGAGTTAACATGAAAACATCATCATTTCAACTTGTAAGGCTTAACTTCAACAACAATTACTTGTAAACACCATGTAAAATTGAGATTCATAAGGATTCATGGAGATAGTTTATTGTAAACATGTAAATTCATGATTTTAAATCTTAAAAATGAATTCTTGGACTCCATGAGTGAAAAGGACCCAAGGATGAACATCAAATATACCTTAAATCTTTGATGTTGAAAGAGAATTAACTTTTCTTGAACATTCTTGGATTGGAAAAAACAACTTCTTGGTTTTCTTGAAAAAAGGCATGAATCTTGTTCTTGAGAGATAATATTAATAGAAAACACTAATCTTGTTCTTGGGAATAAAGAGGTTTAATGGATTTTAAAAATAGATTGATAATGACTAAATACACTTATAAGGTGATTTAAGTCATGAGGAGGTAAGGTTTGAGGTGAGAAAAAGACCAAAATACCCCTCCGAAGCTAAATAAGAATTGCTGAAATTTTAAATTAATGACTTAGTTGATAGCTTATTAACTAGTTGATGGCTTATCAATTTAAATCGTCAACCCATAGTTTGATTTGGACCCTTGTTGTTTAATGGTGACGACTTGGCTGAAAAAGTTGTCACTTAGTTGACGATTTATCACCTCAAGTCGTCACTTTGTAGCTGAGGTTGATCATATTCTTGTTATGGGTGATGACATGGTTGTTAATTCGTCACTTAGTTGACAGCTTATCACATCAAGTCGTCACCTTATTGACAGACGGATATGCTGAGGTAAAATGAGCATAACTTTTCACTCTAATATCAAATTAAGGTGAAATTAAGTGCATTGGAAAGAAAACTAAAAGACCTTTCATTTGATATATAGTAGGACACCTGAATCTATAAATTCTAGGATATACTCTCATTTAAAGTGGACCCTTGCTGGAGCATTTGCCAAAACTCTATCGATAGAAAAGTCCTCAACTCGTCTTTGATTTAGGAGGGTTTTATGACCTTGATCAATATACAAAGATATTCCCACATCAGATATTTGATAATCACATATAAATATATATAGAATAATTGGGTTCAAGTTTGTACGCATAGGAACAATGATTTGAATTCTAGACCAAAAATGTAGGGTGTTACAATGGGTTAGCTTGGGATCATTTGTGGTTCTAAGAACAGTGTTATGACCAGGGGGTAGCCTCGGGTCATGACATAGATACTAATTGACGCGGGTTTTGTGCTTCATTTAAGAGACTATCTTTGGTCCAACCTTATTCTTTGAAAGAGAATATGTTTCTTCCAATTTTCAACAATCGAACCTCTTGGGTTATGTTTTTTATATGAATCTTTCAACGGCTAGTAGTAGACCAATCATTACTATTAAATAATGGAAAAGAAAGGAAGAGATATACTTTTTTTTCAACGTTGTATAGTTCTTTGTTCTACTTTATTCAATCATTGTATTCTCTTATGGCTTACTGTGTATTCAAATAGAGAGGAGAAAAACACATAATTGGTGAGGATTGTATCTAAAAGTGAGAAAGAAGATAGAATGTGAGTTATAGCCAAAAAACTTCACTCAATCCTTATAATTTGATTTGACTAACATGAACTAATAGAATCCCTTGCAACCCAAGGAGACTGAAGCAAAACCTATTAGATGTCCTTACCAGTATAAAATATCTAGTGTCATTCTTTTTCAGCATTTTATTTTCTGTACTTTATATTACTGCTTCAGTTGTCTACTGTCTATCGAAGCAAGTCGACTATTTAATAGACAAAGAGTAATTCGCTCCTCCCCCTCTTACCACGTTCATAATATTTGTTGCTTATATATCAAACACAAAAAAATAAGTAAATGAATTCACTTATGTTCATGAAAAATACCCTCTGTACTATTTTGATAATTTTAAAAGCCAAACCACTATTTCTTCTCCCTTTCTTTCAGATATAATAAATAAGTAATTTATATTGAATCAACTTATAAGTTAAGTAGATTATTGGTTCATCTTTAAAGTTATCCCCGATTATTAGATACGTCTAACTTTTAATGACATTAAAAAAGAATTACTCGGTTCATTCCAAAATAGTTGTCATGTTTTATTTTTTGAGAGTCAATTGACTAATATTCAAAGATATATTAGATTAGATTAATCTATATTTTGAAATAAAAATTTAGATATTCAAAAACTATATGAAAAGTACTATAAATTGTAATTTTTTTCATATAATAAAAAAATACATATTATTTAATATTGTTCAGAATATATATCATTTAACTCTAAAATAGAAAATTAATATATGTAAAAAGGCCTCTGGATAGATGATTGCCGGACTTCTGTCTCATGGAAAATATAATGCATCCTTTTCCCTTATAAATCACGTTGCAATCTCTTTCTCCACCTAATTCAATAGATATAAGACTTTAATTTCTTTACTTTTAGAATTTTACTTAATTAAAAATCAATAATAAATTCTAGGGACAATAGTATTTTTGGCCCCTCCGATATGGTAAAATGAGATTTTAGTCCTTTAATATATGACTCAACAAAGTTAACCATCAATTAATTGAAATATATCTTTTTGATTATAGGAAATATGTGAGTATAATTAGACTAGCTACTTTTAGAATTATAATATCCTAAAGTATGGAGAAATAGGGGTGGACATCGTTTTGTTCGGTTTGATTGTTGAATATCGATTCGGTTTTCGATTTTCGGATTGACGAAAATAACAACCATAACAAAACCAAAATTATTTCGGTTTGGTTTGATTTTTACAAATCTGGTTCGGTTATTTCGGATGTTTATTTCGGTTTTAAAGATTAAATTAGAGAGCATTTAAAATTGATGATTTTTCTAGAAAAATAATCTTTTTTCAAACTTATTTTTCATTCCCAAATATAATTAATTCAACACGCATGAAATAACCATAAATATCGACCTTGCTGAGTCGTCGCTGTTGGCGTGACGGCAGTGGCCGCACTCGGCAGCGATTGCCGACGGCAGTGACGAACTGAGCAAATGACTGACGACTGCCTTTGGCGATGTTGAAATTTCAAATAAATTGACGAACTGAGGATGGTTGAGCGTCACTAAAACCTTCACATTATTGTTAGGATCGAAATCAAATCAGTATATTTGGATTTAGGGTTACTAAATGATTATAATTTATATATTTATATGTTATGTCAGATTATATTATATTTTTAGTATATTTACAAATATATATATATATATATATATATATATTATAATATATTATTTATATAATTTTGATTTTTCGATTTATCTCAAAAAAAAATTGAAAATCAGAAAACCAAATTGTTTAACCAAATTTTCAAAATTTGAAACCGAAACCAATTTGAAAAAACGAAAGACCAAATCAAAATTAAATTTCGGTTTGATTTTTTATTTTTTTGGTTTAAACAAAAATGTGTTCATCCTATGGAGAAATACTGTAAAGTTAACATTGCACATGGATATTTAAAAAAAAAAAAAAAAAGCGAAATAGTTAATATGCCATAAAATTTGTGATTATTCACATGCTAATAGAATTGCTAATACACATCTCAAATAACTGAAGGTTAATGTAATAATTAATGAGATATTATAAGAACTAAATAAGAATTTACCAAAATTGAAGGGCCAAATTGGCATTAACCCTAAATATTTTACTTTCAGTAAAGTTAATAGGTAGATATTAAAAAAAAAGAAAAAAAAAAACGAAAGAATAAGAGGTATTAGGTAGATTAACAAGTTCATCATTTAAATCTTTGTCTGCCACTTAACACATGATGACATGAAAAGGGAATCTTAATTTAGTGCTTGGATTTATTTATAATTTATTACATGAATTTTTTGCCTGATTGGTATGAAGTCGAGTTAAACATTAACATATTATTGTTGAATTAATTCTACTATAAAGTAATTAATATGAATTTATTTATGAATTTATTTTATCATATCATGATTGTTGGGAATTATGAATTTAGCTATTCATAATCATAAATAAATATACTTTAGGAATGTTTGTACTCTATAGATATTTTCTATGTATTTTTGGGTTGTATAGTTGTAAACTTTTTTATCTTAGTTTAGGCTATCTCGGTATGTGGTAATTTATGGGGGTATGAACAAGGGATCTTTTTGTGTTTTTGGTATAAATAGTTTCTCAAATATCTTATTCATATTCATGTTCTGATATCTTTGTCTACTAACTCATTTGCTTGTACCTGCACAAGTAGATTTTTAATGTTAAAATTAGAAATATGTAATATGTGTTATATAGATGAATATACTTGCGCATTTAAAGAGTATTATTATAAAGGAGCATATAATATAGAAGAAAATAAAAAAATAAGAAAATTATATTTAATAAATTACCCGAACCATTTCGTTCAAAAATAATAAAGAGTTGGGAAGAAGCTAAAATAGTAGATACGTTAGGAGCAAGAATAAAATTTTTACAAAAATGGTATAGAAACTTATGTGAAAAATATAGAGAAGAATTAAAAATGGAAAAAACATTGATAAGAAATTTAGCATGTTGCAAGAATAAAATAGCACCCCAATTTGGATGTGAAGAAAGATATTATAAGAAAAGAAAAAGACATAAGAAATATAAACATATAAAAAATGAAACTATAAATACAAGAAACCAAGAAAAAGATATTATGTAAAAAATTATAAATACAAAAGACCATATAGAAAGAAGAAATTTATAAAAGAATGTACTTGTTATAATTGTGGAAAGTTAGGTCATTTAGCTAGAGATTGTAATTTACCTAAAAATCCAAAAAATAAACAAATATCAGAAATAAAAATAGATAATACAGAATATATGCAGATAGATTATATAGATTATGAATTAGAAAGTGGGGATAGTATATATGAAATTTCAGAAAACGAAACAGATAATGAAATAGATAGTGAAATAGATAAATCAAATGATTGAAGAAGATATAAAAATAATAACAAAGGAAAAATATTTAAATGATGAAGGAACAGAACAAAAAATAATATTTGACAGTAACATATTTGATGAAATAAAAGGAAAAGAATTAGTTTTAAGTGTAGAAAAAATATTTAAAATAACAACAATAAAAAATATTTTTACTAGGAAAAAGGACGAATATTATGTAGTGTGCCAAAAGGAACATGTGATAGACTGTAGATATGCAAAAGGCAAAGCTAGTATACCACTAGTAACAAAAAGAATAATTAATCAAGAGATAAATGATATAAAAAGTAAAGTAGACCCAATAAAATATGTACACCTTGGAGGTACAGAGATATTAATAAAAACATGTTTTAGAGAAGGAATAGATACATTAATAGAATTATATTTAGCAGATGATAGAATTATAAAACCTATAGAAAAAAGCATAATAACTGTCGTAAAAGAAAATCTAATATACCAAAAATTCAAATTTATAATAATTACAAATTATTCCATAGCGGTAACAGATAAAAATATAGATAAATCATTAGTATTATATTGGAAAATATTAGGAATAGAATTAACCCCAGGAAGAAAAATATTTACAGCAAGATGCAAAAATTTATATGTATTAACAACAAAACATAAAATAACAGGAAAAAATAAGATTAAGAAAATACAAATGGAAAGTCCATTCAAACAAATTGTAAAAACAATAGATTATAATGATTATAGCTATAGAGACATAGATATAGAAGAAAAATAAAAATAGAATTTAAAGTAAAGGAAGAAATGCAAAAAAACAGATATAATATTAGGAATAAAATGGCTAGAACAAGTAAAACCATATAATATAGAACATACACAATTAACCTTAACATATAACAAAGAGAAATTATTCTTAAGAAGAGCCTTAACATAAAATGAAAATATATGTATTAATGAAGATAGTAGTAGAAGGATATTACAGTAGATATTATACACCCATGATAGATACAGGAGTAGAAGCTAATTTATGTAGATATAATTGCTTACCAGGAAGGAAATACGATAAATTAAAAACACCAATACTAGTTAAAGGATTTAATAATGAAGGAAGCTTAATTACTTATAAAGTTAGGAATGTAAAAATACAAGTATGCGATAAGATATTAACAATAGAAGAAATTTATAATTATGAACCAACATCAAAAGATATACTTTTAGGAATGCCATTTTTAGATAAATTATACCCACATATAATAACTAGAACAGACTGGTGGTTTTACAACACCATGTAAACAGAAAGTGAGAGCAAAAAGAGTTAATAATAAAATAAGAAAGAAAACTGATTGGATAAAAGGAAGTGAAAAAATTACACAAAAGTTAGAAAATATAAAAAATACTGAAGATACAATAGAACTAGTAGTATTTTTGATAAATAAAACAGAAATAACTATATTTTCAATAAATAAGATAAAGATAATTAAGAAAAAATTAGAACAATTATATAGTGAAGATCTATTAAAAGGATGGGAAAAACATAAAACTACTATAAATTGAATTAATAGATAAAAATAGCATAATAACCCAGAAACCATTAACATATAATTTTGACGATTTAAAAGAATTTAAAATGCATATAGATGAATTATTAGAAAAACAATATATACAAAAAAAGCAATAGTAAACATAATAATTCAGTATTTATAGTAAATAAACATAGTGCACAAAAAAGAGGAAAAAGTACGATGGTTATTGACTATAGAAATTTAAATGGAAAAACTATGACATATAATTATCCAATACCAAATAAGATATTAAAAATAAGATAATACAAGGATATAATTATTTTAGCAAATTCGATTGTAAATCAGGATTTTACCATTTAAAGTAAGAAGAAGAATCTAAAGAATGAACCGCATTTACGGTACCATAAGGATTTTATGAATGAAACGTATTACCATTTGGATATAAAAATGCACCAGGTAGATATCAACATTTTATGGATAGTTATTTTAAACAATTACCTAATTGTATAGTATACATAGATGATATATTATTATATACAAAAACTAAAGAAGAACATTTAAAATTATTAGGACAGTTTACAGATATAATAGAAAAATCGGGAATAAGTCTAAGCGAAAAGAAATATGAAATTATAAAAAATCAGATAGAATTTTTAGGAATACAAATAGATAAAAGTGGGGTAAAAATGCAACAACATATAGTACAAAAAATAATAAATTCGAAAGAAGAATTAGATACAAAAAAAAAAATTACAATCATTTTTAGGATTAGTAAACCAAGTAAGAGAATATATTCCAAAATTAGCAAAAACTTTAAAACCACTACAGAAAAATTAAAAAAGGATGTAGAATATAACTATAATAAAAAAGATAAAAAACAAGTTCAAAAAATGAAATTACTTTATAAAGAATTACCAAAATTACAATTTTCAGATCAAAATAGAAAATTTATATATATAGTAGAAGCAGATGCTAGTGAATGTAGTTATGGAGGAGTACTTAAATACCGATATGAAACAAAAAAAATTAGAAAACCATTGTAGATACTACTCAGGTACGTTTAATGAAACAAAAATAAAATGGGAAATAAATAGGAAAGAATTATGTTCATTATATAAATGTTTATTAGCATTTGAGCCATATATTGTATATAACAAATTTATTGTACGCACAGATAATACACAGGTACGCTGGTGGTTAACAAAGAAAATACAAAATTTAGTTACAATAAAAGAGATTCGGAGACTAGTATTGAATATATTAAATTTCACATTTATAATTGAAGTAATTAGTACTAACAAAAATGTTATTGCAGATTACATATCAAGACAAAGCTACACAGACTGAAATAATAGAAGAAGATACTCTAGAAAAAATACTCAACACCCTAATTACGCTTTCAATGAAAGTGGATAGTATGGGTAATGAGATAGAAAAGCTAAAGACTAATGGAGATAAACTGAAGTCTATAGCTACAAATCAGCTAACTCAGCAGTGTGCAGAGCTATGTCGATCGGAAGACATTAAAGTTCCAGAGCTAGAAGGAGACGATGGGATACTCCATAAAACCCATAACGTTTATCAATCTACTTCTGGAGATACAAGCAAAGGAGTTAGTAGACAAAGATATCAGAACATGAATATGAATAAGATATTTGAGAAACCATTTATACCAAAAACACAAAAAGATCCCTTGTTCATTCCCCCACAAATTACCACATACCGAGATAGCCTGAACCAAGATAAAAAAGTTTACAACTATACAACCAAAAATACATAGAAAATATCTATAGAGTACAAACTTTCCTAAACTTTAACCCCAGAGCTACAAATATCAAAGAACCAAACACAAATTATATAACCCAAAAAATTACAAGATTACAACAAGCTCATTGCACTACCCAAAACCAACCCAAGCCTAGTGAAAACTTGTTTTGACTATGGATTATTAAATACCATATACACCCAAGACGGAGAAGAACTAACAGCTATGGAAGAATTACATAAAATATTCACCACCTATAAAAGGATATCAAAAGGAAATCTATTTTATATAAAATGTTATACTGCACCAGCAGAGATATTATACGACAAAGTAAAACCAGTTATACAAGTTGTAAAAATAGGACTAACCAAAGATATGATTATACCAAAAGATATTACGCAGCAGCCAGAGATACCCAGAATTGAGATACCTAATTTCTACGCAAATAAACGACTCATTGGACTAGCTACAATTATTCAAGAATTAGAAAATAATTATACCAATGGAAACCCAATATGGAGCTATTATTCAAGAGACCATCAGATGATTTACTCAAATTCAAAAGAACTACGACAAGCAGATATGGAAGATGTTAGGCAATGGATAATGACATTACTTAACCCAGAAAAACAATCTACTGCAAGAGCAATTAAGAAAGGATTTATTTCAGACGAATTATTGACAAGATATTATAAGATAATTGGACATAAATATCTAGACCATCAATGTTCAAGATGTAACGGAGAAGATAATATTATTCCAGAAGTCCACCTAGAATAAAAGAATCAAGAAGATGAGCATGCCAGTTGGAAGATAAGATAAGAAGCAATAATGGAGATATGGAAAAGCAACAGATACGACAACGAGAAGATATCAACGGACTAATAATAGAAGACAAGATATAAAATCTTACATAAATATTTTTATATAGAATTATTGTATAGAATTTAGCCCTTTTTTTTAGCCTTCTTGACTTTTTTAAGGCTATAAAACTAAGTTTTTAGCCTTTGTAGCCTTTAAGGCTATGACACTTATTTTTGTCTCTTAAGGAGACTTTTAGAATTTTTAGGAAATGTGTAAATAATGCAAACTTTTTGTAAAGAATTCATTCTATAAATGAAAGAAACCGAAGGCATTGCAAAGCAAGCCTTCATGTGTTGAAGCAATACTCTCTCCTGTCCACAACAAATATTTTGCTCAGTTAATTAAAAAATAGAGATATTGATGATAGGCGAATTTACACGCCTATATCAATATATTTTGCCCATATTTTAGCCTAGTTTTGAGAACAAATTATATATTTCATGCACTTTTAGTCCTTTTTCCTATAAATGAGCTAACGAACATGATTAGTAAAGTTTCAGGTATAAATGATGCAAAATACAGCATTTTATGGCTTAACTGACGCAAAAGAAAGCTCACAAAGGAAGGGAAGAAAGTCTACACGCCTAAGGACCAAAACTGCTGCATGGAAAATCTGTCTCGGGCTAAAACAACATTTCTGAAGACTTTGGGGACTTACAGACACAAAGCTGGATTTTGACAATGATACATTAACCTAGTACAATTGGGTTATGTATTTCATTAGTTTATTTGGATTAGGAGAATGTTACATTATCCTAGTACAAATGGGTTAAGTATTTCCTTAGTTTAGTAGGATTTGGTTATTTATTTCATTAGCATAGTAGGAGTAGGATAGGAGTATTATAAATACCCTATCATGCTAGAGATTTTTAATCAAGTCCTCCCTTAGTGGAGAGGGAAGTCCTCCCTTAGTGGAGAGGCAACTCCTCCCTTAGCGGAGAGACACATTCTACTTCTCAATTACAACTCTTCTAATCTTTCCATTAATTCTATTCTTCTTCTATTCTTAAATTCCACAACAAGAGAATCGTTACCAAGCCAAGGAATCACGCCACACGCCTATCACCTAATCCACACGCCATTACTCAACAATAACAATGCAAATCGTGATCTCCTTCGCATTCATGGGTAACTAAACTTCTCTGTTGGGGTTATGGAAGCCGAATGAGATACTATCTATTGCTGTGAGTTTGTGAGTTCGAGACACGTATATTGCTTATATCATTATTTTCTTCATCTTAATACAAATTCTTATGGCTGCAGACGCATAGAATAACGCCAGTCTAACATTTAACTTGTTCGAGAGAAAGTTATTTGTCTGGAAAAGAGATAATGTCAAGGTAGTAGGACACCCTTTCCTATTAAAAAGCTAGTGCCGTAACTGGACTAACCTCTTGGAGAATTCGTACCGTTAGACACTCTTTAAGCTCGAGAGAGTTAAAGTGAAATAGTCCTTGTTCAGGTCGAGAGACGCTTGGATTTACCATCGACTACAATTCTCTATAAGCAATTGCATGTCAAGACTCTACACACCCATAGCCAATAGAGACGTATACCTCAGAAGGTGGACATAACCCCAACGCCTCAATTCTCATTGTCTACAACCAACGTGACAATCTTCCTCTTTTTACTTTGCTATTTTCAGCTTTTACTTTATTGTTTTGGTTACATATTACAATCCCCCTTCTTACGAGACTTGCACCAAAAGTTTAGTAATTTTGCTTACTTGTTGGCCAAGCTATTCCATGTGGGATCGATACCCAACCCAGGTTGGGTTCTATATTTGCTAACGACCGCTTTACACTCAAACGAGAGCTGTAGATTTAGCATTATCAAAAATTGGCGCCGTTGCCGGGGAATATGAGTGTCAATCAAGTTCGTTATAATTACTAGACCCTTTGATCAAAGATTCTCGTACTTTTACTTTTAGTTGTTTTTTTTGTTTTTTTAGGTTTATTCAGTGCATCAATGGAGGCACAACGTGAAATTGAAAGGATGGCTGCTCAAGTGCGTCAACAAAATATTGATAACCGTAGGCGAGCAACAAATCCTGACGATGAGGATCTGGGCGATGAAGAGCTATTAAAACCACAGCATACTGCTGAGATGGCGACACCAGCAAACAAAAGAAATCGTCAAGCAAGGTTTAGGCCTGAACGCCGAGCTATGCAAATACCGTTTGATGACGATGAGGACAATCTGGACGGACCTGGTGCCACCGGAGCTATTATTCTTCCGCCATTGGCACCCGGAGCAAAGTTTAATATCACTAGCGCCATGATTCAGCTTTTGCAACTCAAGGGATTATTTGGTGGACTAGCAGGCGATGATCCGAATATGCATCTGATCAACTTTATTTCTACATGCAAGTCATTCGACAATCCTGGAGTTGGACAGAATGCAATTCGATTACGTCTATTTCCATTGTCTCTGTCTGGGGAGGCAACTATGTGGTTGAATGGGCTGACTCCTGATTCTATTACTCATTGGAGGCAATTGAAAGACGCTTTCCTAGAAAGATTCTTTCCGCCATCCAAAAAAGCACAATTGAGAGATGAAATCAGCATCTTTCGTCAGCTTTCCTCTGAAGCTCTCCACGAAATATGGGAGAAGTTCAAGACGAAGCTAATGCGATGCCCAAACCATCATATGACCAATGTCCACTTGATGGAGATATTATACAGAGCGTTGAATTCGGTGACTAAGCCAGTGGTTGATAATGCAGCAGGTGGATCATTTATGGACCTTACCTTTGTGCAGGCAAGCAATATGCTAGATCGGATGACGAAGCAAAGTAGAGCTTGGCATACCAGGGATTCTGAGGTAGTAAGCCACACTTTATCTATTGGCATGACTGCAGACCAAAGAAGAAGAGAAGAAAAACGTGAGCAAGACATGGCGCACATGAAAACACAATTGGATCTTCTGACAAAGCACTTATTATCAGGGAAGACCAAAAAAGTAAAAGTTGTAGCGCTAAAAGGAAGAGACGAATCTGATTCTGAAGAGGAGGCCAACTACTTGAACAATCAGGGGGGTTTCCGAGGGAATACCCAAGGAAACCAAGGTCGGAACTATTATGATAAATCTGGAAGCAAAGGCCAAGGTAGTTGGAAGAAAAATAATGAAAAGAGTGGTTTGTACGTTCCCCCTGGTAGACGTGATACCACCACATCTAATTCTGGGAGTATGGAAGACATGATGGCTAAGTTATTGAAAGGAGTGGAAGCAACGAGCGCAGGAGTTAAGGAGGTGATTGATGATTTGTCCTCCATGAAGCAACTAGTTGATTCTCATTCCACTTCTATCAGGCAAATAGAGCAGCAATTGAGCCAACTTTCAGCAGCATTCAATCAAAGAAAGGCTGGCACCTTACCAAGCGATACTGGGAAAAACCCAAAGAATGATGGGTCATGGATGGCCATCACTACCAGAAGTGGTAAGGTGCTGGAAACTTCAGCAAAAGGCAAGCAAGTGGTTGACGAAGTGGTACGGTTTGATATATGCAAAACAATGAAGTAGCCCAGCGATATGAATGAGTCATCTGTAGCTGATGTTCATTATGAGGATACGAAAGCATTATCTATAGAGAAACAACCTACTGTTGAGCCATTGTCTGCTGTGCCACTGAAAGTTGAGCATAAAGATAATGAAGGTTATGAAGAACTTATGAGTTCTCTAATAGAAATAGAGTCTTATACTCCTAAGAAACCGGATTGTGAACTCAAGAATCAACCAACAGCGAATACTCCCTTTGACGAGCCACTAATGCTAGCATCGCAAGAGCTTCCCGATTATCTAAGGTATGTGTTCTTGGAAAGTAGAAATATACTTCCTGAGAGAGCAGATGATTTAAGTGAACAGCACGTAGAAGCTCTCATCTCTGCTCTGAGGAGATACAAAAGAGCTATGGGTTGGACTATTGATGATATAATTGGTGACTTTCCGGAGAAACGTATGAGCCAGCTCGAAAAAGATTGCATGACCACAGGTAAGCCTCATTGTCGTCTAAATCCTTTCAGAAAATGATCCATCACTTACCTCGACGAAGTCTGAGTACTCGAGGTAACTACGTCGAGCCACGACAATAAATAAGGCGCTAGATGGGAGGCAACCCATCGTTTTATCATTTTATTGTTTTATCATTTTTCTTTCGTTCTAGTACTTGTTTTGTTCTTGATAAATGAAAATCAAAAAAAATAAGAGTCGTGCCACGACCATAACTAAGGCGCTAGGTGGGAGGCAACCCATCGTACTAATCGTTTTCATTTGGTTTTGAGCAAAAATAGGTGCAAGAAGTATTCAACGAGGAGATTGATTTCAATTGACGATTTGGACGCATTGTATGGTAAAGTTTGTAAGTTAGGAACGGTGATGCATAAGGCTATGGATTGAGACTTTTCCTTGTCAAAATAGGCATCGAGAAAGGCTAGGCCTTGGTAAAACTAGGCCACGAACGATGCACAACCTATCCTATAGCCTAAGGTCTCGGAATCTAGTGTGCTATACACTATGCGCCGCCTATTCCTAAGTGTGCTTTTGACTATGCGCCGCCTATGCTATGGCATTTGGTCTCAGTATCTCATATGCCATAGACTATGCGGCGCATATTCTCTACAAATGCTATAGACTATGGCGCATATGTCCCATTATGCCATAGACAATGCGCCGCATATGTCATGACTATGCTAAGCATTATGCGCCGTATATGTGGCATTTTTGTCTCCAAAACCGATTGTAAATGGGTCATAACCCGACCCATTCTCTTCCTATATAAAGGGGACTTAGTCTTGAAACATAACCGCACTAAAAATTGACCTAAAGGCACCGCATTCCCTCTCCAAATCATCTCAAAATTTTTTCTTGCTCTTCCAAATCACAAAACCATCTCCAAAAAGCTTCAAGCAAGTAAGTACTCTCTTATTCTTCATCTATCTCTCGTAAGTACTACGTTGCTATGTCTATCATGAATTGCAACATCTTGAAAGATTATTGGTGATGTTCATGTGTTTAGATTATTGATGCAAAATCATGTGAGTGAACGTATACGTTAGAATCATCTTGACTTGTTTTCGACTCGAATTTGGTTTTAATAGCATTGTTATACTATTTGCGGAATTGCTATAGTCTTGAACATTGTTTAAGATTTCTACTTGGATACTTACATGTTAGACTATCCCGTTCATCGGGATAAGACTTATAGTTGCTTACCAACAACGTAGGATTTCTAAGAGCATGCATATAAAATTTATTTTGCCAATTAGTATTTCTAAATAATTTATTTTCTCAAGATGTGAACAACGTAATGCTTAAGGAAAAAAAAAGAACTCTACAATTTAGAAGCAAAAAGTTATAAGCATACCAACACTGATAATACTCGATTCTTCACATATTGATTGTGGTCCTTCCTCAAATGGTGTATCTTCCTCATTTGGCTCATTATTTAAATATAACAAAAAATTACTCACCAAAGATGTCTCATCTATTGGAGTGTTTGAATCAAGATTAAGATCGGGTACATGATATGTGACGGAACAATCATCTTCAAATTCGGCGGGTATATTTAGATCTATTAGCTTCCATGAAACGTTGTAGTCATTTTTTTAAACACTTGCTTATTTTAACAACTATTAGATTGAATAACCCTTTATAATATTTTTTTTGGTGGGAAAGTTAAGTTCTTAGTAATATTTTTGGCTCAAACTTTTCCTCCAAAAATTTTAAAATTTGAAGTACAATTTAAATTTTTTAATAAAATAAATTTGCCAAAAAATGCTTAGACTAAAAATTCCATGTACTTCAATAAACGTTTTAATGAATAAATAAGCAAGTGATTTACTAGATGTTTGCCATAATTTTCAGGTGATTTATTGCTTTTGACTTGCCTGATTAACTTAAAATTTCATTGGACAATTAATTAGAGAAAAATAAATGTATTTTGTTATCATCTTCTCTGAAGGAGAATATATTCGATGACTTATCAATGGTAGATCCTGATAATCTGGCTAATTGTATTCAAATGGTCACGAGTTAATAATTGCCTATATAAGGAAATTGTCATTCACTTTCATTCTCAAAGTCTTAAGCTTGATTTTATATTCATCGTTTTAATTGCATGTTCGTGTATGGTACATGAATCATTAAACTTCACGGTGGTTACGATATCAACAAAGGTCCTAACTTGGAAGAATTCTTTCAGAAGAAGTTCTTTTAAACCTTTAGGTATTGGAAGGAGTAGACTTGCAATATTTATTTATTTTCAACTTTGTTCTATAAATCTTTTAAGAAGAGAGTTACGATTAGCCAATTATTTACTGTTGGGCACCAAAATAAGTTGCTGAACATTTGTTCTATAGTCAATGATGCATTTTTTTAGATAGAATAAATATGGAATAGAGTGTATAAGTTTTCATTTCTCCAAAAAAAATTTAATGATTTATTGATTTTCAATCCATGCATGTATATACTACAATTTTCCATGCTTCATTAATTATTGAGTCTTACAATATTATGAAGGGTAGAAAGGTAAAATGTACTCCTAATCATTAGATTTTTTAATGGGTGTGCCATGGTTGAAAGGGCCGACTAATTCAAAACGGAGGGAGTGTAATAAAGGTTTTTTTTTACGAATAACAAGAAAGGTAGAGAGAGAATATTATAAATATTTTTTTTAAAAAAAAAGGGTGTAAAAGCCATTTAGCTTTAGAGGAACATTCGAAATAAGTTTTAAAAATAATAAAAATACCCCTCTTTGGACAATATAAACATGATTTGTTTGGACATTTAGTAGTCCCTATAAGATAAATATATTCCAATGCCTCTAATAATTGTAGACAAAAGGGTGTTGCTCTCATAAACCTATACATTGATGAAAAGAGGAACAACACGAGTGTGTTATTGGTATCAAAGCTATGCAATACTAGAACTAAAGGTTGTCATTAAGAGTTATTGAGGTATCGGGGCAGAGTCTTGGATTAAGGAATTGCTTTAAGTGCTTTATCCTTTAAAGAGAGACTTTCAGACATGAATTCAAATTACTAGGATCCTAAAATGGATATTCGACATCGCATAAGAAATGAAAAAGAAGAAGAGGAAGAAGAAAAATAATTATACCACCTATGGATTGATGAGATCAATCTGATCCATTTATCCTTATATAATTGACTTAGAGTTTAAGCCCCAAAAATACAGTCCATTTTGAATTAGTCAGCTCACTGATTTTTGAATGCATCAAATGGTTATTAATACCAAAAAAAAAAAATATATTCTAGAACTAATGCACATGAAAATATCTGAAAAAGAAATGCAATTGGACATTAACAATTAGAAAAATATTGATATCACTTTCACTTTGATATGTTCATGCACTAAAGAATGTGGTTCAATGAAATCTTATTAGAAACCTCACAATTTAAATATCCTTGTGAACATGTTTAGAAGAAATAATAGCTAATTTATTGATCCTCATATAGGTTAAATAGTAGAGGAGGCATCAATTATATTATTTACTCAATTTAAATGTGTTTAATTTCCTTGGCACAAGATTATTTTTACTGATAAATTTATAGAGAAATATGCTTATCAATACTTCATGCTTCTCATGTAAAACCCCAAAAATTTTAAAATTTTTATTTTGAACTCTTCCTCGTGTTTAACAATGATTTTTGACTTGAATCATGATAAGGAATAGTAATTGGGCCATTAGAAAGAGTTTTGGAACTTTCAGAAAGTGTTCGGGGTGATTTTTGACCCTTAACCAGTAAATATCTATGACAGCGGCATGCCCATGCCCTAGGCACTCCGCGATAAGAGCATGCAACACCTTTAGGCTGGCGTGATAAGGGTGTACCATGCCCTAACGGCACAAAATGTGAATTTTTATTTTTTTAAGTTTGAGATGATATTTTTTTGGTATTTTTCCCTATTAAATGACTTTAGTCCCGATATAAACCTATTTACTCATCAGTTATAAGATTTTACACATTCTTTCTTTTTTTTATCCTCTAAAGTGAAAAAATGCTAGGTTGAAAGGTTATAAAGTTAGGGTTCACGATAAGGATTTCTACGATTGCTATCTCTGGGGAAATTTCTCTTCAGAAAGGCGTGTTGGACATTTCCTATTTTAATTATGGTTATATTGCATCAATTTAATTGATATATATATGTTGTTGCATATTTGATTTAAACTAGGGTTGAGGTAATTCTATTGTGAAAACTTCAAAACTAATTTCTTCTTATACAGATGGATTATGTGTGAACTAGATTTTGAAATTGAATTGGGTCATATAAATATGATGGAATTGGTATTATGGAGTAACAATTTTACGAATTTCTACATGATAATGACATAAACCTCAACCCATATCAAAATTTGGTTTTTAAATAAGGATTTCATAGTGTCTAAACTATTTTTTGGAAAATTGCATAACATTAACTAGTGAAAGGTAAAAAAATTTGGAAAATGCCCTTGGGTCCCATTGTTACAGATTTTAAAATAAAAAATGAAGTCTAAACGGTTAAATGGATATGGTATGGCATAATTATAATAACTTGCAAGTCTTGGTATGAAATGACCCAAGACTATTCCCTAGTTGTAACACGGTGCTTGGAACCACAAGTGATCTCAAGCTAACCCATGAATTGACATACTATTACGCAATTGATTTATAATATATTAAATAACTGGTTCTTCTTTGCGAAAATGTAATCATTACAAAATTTGGGAAGAATTATAATACTGATATAATTTACAATCTGATAAAACTAAAGAGAGAATTGAAATTACATAACAAACTCTGACAGACATCTATGAAGCCTCTACTATATTGACTATAGATAGCTGGGATATGCCTCCAACTACCATTAATCAATACATATAAGTAATAAAGTAAAGTAAACGAGCAACATCTAACTTAAGTCCCCCAAAATAGGATAACTAATCACTTGTTGGATGGAAACTGCAACTGTCTGATCATGATGTATGGACTACAACTGGTACCTACATTATGAAATAATGTAGCCACACAGAGGGATATGCGGATCAGTACTTCTGGAATATACTGAGTAAGAGGGGGTGAATTCAATAAATATAAACTGATTTCATACATAATCTTAAAACATGCATTCTAAGTGTAAGTGGACTCACCAACAGATTGAAATAAACTAAAATCAGAAGTAGCTTAAAATAGGAGTAAAAAACATAATCTGATAAGCTGGTGAATCACTACACTTAGTTTCTTAAAATCTTACTTTTGCAGAATAAGTAGAACTGAAGCTGAGATACGGTAAAACATAAAATTATGAATATACAAAACCAAAGATACATGTATTGAGCTAATCTGATAAATAAAATAACTAATGCCTGGGTGACAGAATGATTGAAATCTAAAAAGAGGGATAACTAGCATCTATATATACTAAGTATCTATTATATAAAAATGGACTACTGAACAATAAGAGATAACGGAGCATAAATGCATGAAAATTGTAAAATCTGAGAATGCAAGACCAAGCATAAGCATATTTTTAAAATAATCTGTGAACTAAAAGACTTAAATCTGATAACTGAATAACTGAGAATCTGTATGCTTTGGTCAAACAAATCTGAACTGAAACTACACTGAATACTGTACAAAGACTATAGGAGGCATCATGTAAATGACATACCCTACTCTGAGGTGATTGGGGTCAACCTGTAACCCTAGTTGAAAGGGTGTTAGTACCGTACCACAGGTACTAACAATAGTTGTGTAGATCCACTAACTAGTGCCCCGAAGAACCAGGGTGTCAAGCCTAAGCTGATGGATGACCCCTGGGCATAGTCAAGCCTAAACTGATGGGTAACCCCTCTGAGGAAGTCAAGCCTTGACTTACGGGTGACTTCTCAAATCCCATATTGGCTACGTAGTTTTGGAATAAAGGAACTGCTACTAACGACTCTGCCTAACTGATGGATGACTCCTCAGAGGAAATCAAGCCTAAACTCATGGGAAAGCTGCCATCCAACATTCGCTCACGGCTAAATCCTACTCTCGACTGAACTGACACTGATTACTGAACTAAACTAAGATTAACAGAACAAATAAATAATCTTAATAACTGACTGAAACTATGATCATGGTTTATATGAAACTGTTCTTCAAATACCAAAACTATGTAAACAACTACGTTTCATATATTCATAACCGCATCACTGAATGACTACAAAATACAATATCAACCTTGAAACACTGAAATAAGTGATTATGGTTCAAAACCCCAAAAGCATAGACATTTTATCAAACAATTAGAAATCATGAAATTGAACATGATAATGCTTTAAACATGAGGAATTAGCATGATTACATGACTAAAATCATGTGTTGGGGATTTAACATGGAATTCACATGAACTACGGCATGGGAAACTGAAATTCATAGCATGAGGAAATCAAATCTTACAAGGGATCATATATGGGTTGAATTTAATTTAAATCACCATAAAACATGAAATTCAATCTTTTTTTAGCACACAAAATACCATAATGATAGAAATTCATTCTTTAATTAAAATAAAAGGGTTTTTGGGCTCCATGGGTGAATGGGGACCCATGGATGAACTCCTACATACCTTAAACCCTTAATCTTAGGAAGGAAGAACTATTCTTGAAGCTTTCTTGAAGGTTCTTGAACTTGGGAACTTGACTTCTTGATTTTCTTGGAGAAAAAGGAATTGAATTTGTTCTACGGGGATGAGTAGGGTTTTCTTGAGAGGAAAATTAGAGAAAATGGGCAAAATAATACCCTAACTGGTGCCCAAATTGTGTTATGAATAATTGGGTTGAGGTGGGAAAAGAACCAATTGCCTCTTAATTATTTAAACCAAAAATTAGTAACTAGAATGCGGATTAAAGGCTCGTCGCGACACGTGGTATCGCTGTGGCTTACTGGTTCTGACAAGAATAATCATAACTTTTTGCTCAAGTATCAGACTAAAGAGAAATTTTTTTCATTGGAAGGATAATTCAATTATCTACAATTTGGTGGGTCTTTAGCTGAAAAAAATCCACGTATATCAAAAGCTATACGCATTCAAAGTTGACCCTTGTAGGATCAAACACCAAACTTTAGATGAATCAAAGACTCTTAGATCAACTTTGTTCTGTGATTTATATGAAGATTTTTCACCTCATAAGCACTTTACACACTAGGATAATGATTAAGACACATGAATTCAAATTATAAACCAAGATCTGGATAAAAACACCTTCACCATGATGCAATGTACATGCCAAAGGGAATGTCACTACGACGCAGCCCTATCACGGTGGCTTGCTGGATTCGCGATCTAAATATGACCCAAACCTTGTCTAAAAAATCCAAAACTCTCCCAAGACATACTTCTTACATCCCTTATCATGAATTAACTCAATAACTAACATCTCAGGGTTGGTAAAATCAAAATGAAAGTCCTTGAAGTTTAGGGGTCTGGAAAATGACTAAGTCCCTAACACTTAGTGAAAATTTCAAGCCTAACTAAGAGCTGGATCAAGCTAGAAATAATACAAGGTATTAAAATAAAACACTCCATGTTTAATGGTATGTGTAAAGATATTTTAATTAGGCTTAAATAAAATTGTATAGCTTCATCGAGATAGTGTGGTCCCGGGAGACCAACACTTGAAACTACGTTTGCCGAAGTTAGAAGGTCTTGTACTAAATTTTGGCTGATCATTGTGGATTGCTTCATGTAGTAGTACACCATTATTTTATTGGGAGGTAAATGTCTGTTAGTGACTTTAGCCTAAACCTCAATCTATGCTGCCGGAAGAGCCGGACCCATATAGCCCATGAGTGCCTAGAGGTTGGTATAATCTAAAAAGTTCAGGATTAAATTTTAAATGGTCATGTCTGCAAGTTCCTTATCTTCTACCACAACATTTTATTATATTAGTGGTTGTTGAGAACATATATTTTGACTTATTTTTGGTAAATATATATTTTATCCCTTTTCTTGAGTTATATGCCAATACTCGTTGTACTGACTGTCCCTGTAAACTAATCATATCATTATGTAGGTTTGAAGGCTTTTTCTTGTTATTCTGTATAGTTTTAGGTGCTTCGATATTTCTATTGGACAACTGGTGAAGTGGTAGTCCCTCCATCATTTGGAAGACCTTGTTTTCTTTTAGTCATTTTACTATTACAACACTTTTAGTTTTCTTCTAGCATTGTTGGGGTCATGTCCTGACTTAGTTGGTATTCCATAGTTAGAGGCTTTATAGATAGTGTTAGTTTGTTATGTTGTTGATTCTATTTTGATTTACAAACTTACTCTTTTGGTTATTTAATTTCTTTTATTCCATTAGTTAGTTTTCAAAAATTCTTATTATTACTATACTCATAAGGTAAGGCTAATAGGTCATCTCAGGCCTTGGTTGGTTTGGAGTGCATGTCATGGCCAGGGCTTCAGTTCGGGTTATGATAAGCTTGGTATCAGAGCATGGTTTAGGGTCACTAGGTATCTATAAGTCATATTGAGTAAAGTCTCTTTTATAGGTGTGTAGCATATAAGGGGGAGGCTAAAAGGCATTTAGGAATGTTTCCCTTTGTGTTCTATTTCGTGCGAGAATCTAGTCACCATAAATCTTCCCTAACTCTTAGCTTACTCGCATTTCAGATCATTCCTCCATGAATATCTGATGGCCGTAGAAACTCAACTGGAACCTCCACCCCAATTAGGGAAAATGCTGAGGAAGATTGCTCTACACATGGAATGCACACTTAATAAAAGCCCTATATTTTTGACTTTATGACTCTACTTGAGATTTCTTCGATCCTTACTATCCCTTTTTAGGCATCTCGAGCTAGTGTTACTTATACTCAGTTCCATTAGAGAGATGTCTCAAATATTTAGTTCCATCAATCCGTTCACATACTCATATTATATTATCATTGTCTCATAGGTCTTATTATGTTGTTCTTGTCACCATTTCATTTAAGGTTATTCAGATTGGCCAATTTATGAGGATAAATTCCCCGACTTTCAGAGGTTCTAAGGTTAAGGAGTATCCTTAAGGGTTTATTAAGGAGATGGAAAAGATATTCAAAGTTATGCATGTAGTAATTAAGAAGGTGTAGAATTCATAGCTTATCAACTGAAAGAGGTGGCTTATCAGTGATATGAGGAGTGGGAAGAGTTAAGGGGTGAAGATGCTGAGACAACGACATGGGAAGAGTTCTCGAGTGATTTTATTAATCACTTCTTTCTTTAGGAGTTGAGAGAAGACAAGGCTAAAGAGTTTGAGAATCTAAAGTAAGGTAGGATGAGTGTTAAGGAGTATGCATTGTAGTTGACCCAACCATACTGTTATGCACCTGAGCTTGTATCTAATATGAGGTCTTGGATAAGGATTTTACTTTGGGCCTTTCTAAGGAATTTGTATTAGAGTGTAAGGAAGCTATGCTGAACAATGACATAGATATATCGTGGCTGGTGTTTTATATGCAGTATATAGGGGATGACAAGAAGAAGCAGGCACAAATGGGAGAAAGTTAAAGTAAGAAAACTAAATATATAAGCAGGGTGCAAATCAGTAGAATAATGGAAACGATGGTTCCAAAAGAACACTAGGTGAAATTCTTCTCAGCAATGGTCTTAGGGCATTGGATACCTAATCTTAGGTTAGTGGAGCTCAGTTGGCCCCATCTTGCCTTCCTTGCCATTTTTATGAGAAGACTCACCATTGATATTGTGAGGAAGAGAGGAATTTATGATTTATTTATAGATAGCCTAGTCATAGGTAATGAGATTTTCCTTTAGTAAAGAGCGTATCGGGGGATAGAAAGGTCACGACTGCCACATTTTCAGCTCCTTCTTCTAAAGGTACTATTTCTTGGATGAGAACTTGTTGAAATTGCCTTTATGCACTTTCACTCATTACGAATTTGAGGCATCTCCAGATATTATTACAGGTATGTTATAACTTTTCTCCCATGATGTTTATTGCTTGATCCTAATTTTACCTTTTCTTATGTTACTCTTTATGTGGTTGTACATCTTTGGTTTTGGTCTCATAAGTATTTTTGATCCGTTTAATTTTCTACCCGGATGGGTGAGTCTATTATTGATAAAAAAAGTCTATAAGGGTTGTATGGTGTCCATCTTTAATAAGGAAATATTAGTAGATTTAATAGAGCTTGATATAGTTGATTTTGATATAATCTTGTGGATGTATTGGCTTTGATTTTGCTATGATTCCTCGGATTATAGGACCTGAAAGGTCACTTTTCATTTCCCAAATGATCCAGTAATTAAATGGGAAGGGAGTTCCCTAGTACCAAAAGAAAAGTTTATCTCTTATCTTAGATCCCAAAAGTTAATATCCATGGGTGTTTTTATCATCTAGTTTGGGTTAAGGATTCTAACTCTAAGGGTTCCTCTTTGAAGTCTATTTCTATGGTTAATGAGTTTCCCAATGTCTTTCCCGATGATCTTACTGGAATTTCTCCCGATAGAAAATTAGACTTTGGGATCGATCTTCTACAAGGATACTCATCCTATCTTTATTTCTTCTTATAGGATTGCTCCGGCAGAGTTGAAAGTACTAAAGGAACAATTAAAGGATCTCCTTGATAAGGGTTTTATTCATTCTAGTATTTCTCTTTGGGTTACTTCTGTGCTTTTCATGTGAAAGAAAGATGGGTCTATCTAGATGAGTATAGACTATCGTCAGTTATATGAGGTCACCGTGAAAAATAAGTCCCCTTTTTCTAGGATTGATGACTTCTTTGATTATCTCTAGGGTGGTACGTGTTTCTCTTTGTTAAACCTTTGCTTGGGTTATTATCAAATAAAGATTAGGGAATATAATATTTCTAAGACTACTTTTCAAACCTGTTATGTCCACTATGAGTTCCTGGTCATGAGTTTTGGATAGACTAATTCCCACTGAGTTAGTTTTTGGATTTGTTATTTATTGTTTTCATTGATGATATCTTAGTGTACTCCAAAGGTGAGGAGGATCACACTAATTACCTCTAAATTGTATTGCAGACCCTTAAGGATCAGAAATTGTATGAAAAAATTCTATGTATTAATTTTGGCTAACTATTGTGACTTTTATTAGGCATATTATATCCAGTGAAAAAATTAAAGCGCATCCATAAAAGATTAAGACGATTAAAAATGGCCTAGACCCACAAGTCTAACCGGAATTAGGAGCTTCTTAATCTTGGTAGGTTACTATAAAAGATTTGTGGAGATTTTATCATCTATTATTTCTCCGCTTACGAGGTTAACTCAGAAAAAGGTAATTTTTCATGCTTCAATTCTTGCGAGGTTAGCTTTGTGAATTTGAAGAATAGGTTGATTCTGGTCATATTTTGACCCAACCCAAAGGCACTGAGGAGTTTGGGGTGTATTGTGATATGTCCTGTGTTGGGCTAGATTATGTATTGATGCAACATAGAAATTTTGTAGCTTGTTCTTCCAAGAAGCTTAAGGTTCATGAGAAAAATTACCCAACTCACGATCTAGAGTTGGCGATTGTGGTTTCTACATTGAAAATTTGGTGTCACTCTTTGTATGGGCCACATGTGGATATTTACTCAGACTATAAAGCTTGCAGTATGTGTTCACATAGAAGGAATTGAACCTCGGGCAGAGGCGGTGGCTTGAATTACTTAACAATTACGACATATGTCTGCACCACAACCTAGGTAAATCTAATGTTGTTGTGATGCTCTTAATAGGTTATATGTTGGGAGTTTATCTCACTTGGAGGAAAAGAAGATAGTATTGTTGAAGGATATTCATTGACTAACCTTTTGGACTCCAATGATAGAGTGATCATCTTGGAAATAGCTAAGTCACTACAAAATATAACAACATTTAGCAGCAGACAAAATCGATTACAAATAAAAATGTATTCGTTGCTAAATTTGTTTATATAATACCTTGGGTTTTGACTCTTCGAAAATTTCCTGGATTTTTGGCTTCTGGTCAAGATAGGACTATGGGATATGAGTCGTATTGGTAAATATGTATCTTTTGGTTCATTCACTTAAGCTTAGACTTAGTGACTTAGGTTTTATCTAATTATGAGTGGATCACCATGAGCCGTAAGATAGGGTACTAGTCATACCATGGACTCGTATGAGGAGCAATGTTCAATGCTCTTAAGATTATAATATTCCAGGGGTACGGTTTATGGGTACCAATCGTATATTTTAATATGACTTAGGTTTAGGTATGCCATACCTTGGATAGCGTTGTGTCCAAGGGGGAAGGCCTAGGGTATGAGAGACGGGAACCACTCGAACAGGGTAGGTAGGACTCGTATGGGTCAGTTGTACCCTATGACGGGAATTTAATATAGTTTAGGTAAGGGAAATCTGGACATTTTCCCACTTATCATAATAAGACCCCATGACTTATATTCCAATTAGGAGGTTATTTTCCATATTATTCTATTCTTAAACACTTAGAAAACACTCTTAAATCCTCTCTAGAATTATTGGGCAAAGAAAGCTAGGGTTTTATCTTAGGGATTGATTTGGGACATGTCTTGGTGATTTCTCTCCATTTTCATCTTGTTTTAAGGCATGTTCTCTTCCCTCATTGTTAGTTCCAACAAAAGACATGGTTTTATATAATGTTTGCATTGTTTAATATTGTATTGTTTGGATTTTTTTAAATATAATTTGGGGGTTTCATTTATAAATGCTTGATTATGGTTTCTCTATGCTGTAATTATGGTTTTATATGCTTTAATCATGGTTTTGGATAAATGGATTTCATGAGAATGGTTATTAATAATTAGAATTGGTTTTGGAAATACTCTGCCCCAAATGTGTTTGATAAAATTCCTATAATAGTGTTTTCACTATATTATTGGATTTCAATGGAACTTATGCATAGTTTAAACTTGGTAATAGAACCTTAAATGGCTTAAATGGTTTTGGAATGTTTAAAAGATTGGTTTGGCTGAATAAACCTATTTATCGGGTACATAGGAATCCCCTAAGTAAATTAGATAATATAATCTATGGGTACATAGGAATCCCTTGATCACTAAAAGGTTTGTCTAAGGATAATACTTGCAAGTAATAGTCAGTATGACGATACCACTATCTAATCGGCTTGGTTAATAAATGGTCAATGGTTTGGTTGTTTGGTAATGGTTTTAATTAGGCAATAATGGAAGGCGTGTGATAGCTAACTGTAAAGGTGTGAGTCCAAAAGATAAACACTGAAAACTCATGTTTACCAACATGAAGAATGGCTTTGGTATCCATATATTTAAGGGGTATATGGGAATACCCTAACACATGTATATATGTATCATATAGAGCGATGGGTACATAGAAATCCCCTACTCTTATGATATCTCTGATTCGTGTGGCTACATACATCGCGGCTCGTTCAGGGGGTTACACTGGACCTATATAGCTTGAGGGTAGTTTATGACGGTTAAACTTCATATGCCCAGTTTAATGATTTCAAATGCATTTTAAACCCGGTTCTCTATCCCTGCATAGTTATATATATATTTGTATGGTTGTACGCATTATGGATGATTTTACTTAGTTTTATAAATGGAAGTATTTTATCCTTATCCTGAGTTCATGCTAGAGTTCAACTGCTAACTCATCTTTGGGCAGTTGTATACCCATGCTATGCAGGAACCGACCATTCTACTCCCCCTGCTTAGCATTCGAATACTCCGGTCATCCGTTGGATTGAAATGGTAAGCTTTTATTTTTTTTGAAAGGCTCTATTTCATGGATGTTATTTCATACTTTGGATTACTTATGGAATTTGGTTTTGGCTATGGTTGGGGGCATGTCCCAACCAGATTTTATTACTTTTTTGGTTAGAGGCTTTATGGTACTGCTATAGGTTAGTATGGGTGGGATCGGTATTAGTGTTGATCTTAGTATTTGTATTAGTATTAGGACTGACATTGGTTGATGGGATTATTTTTTGTTCGATCGTATTTCATTTTGGGATTAATTATATTATATCTTAGAAACCATTTGGTTGTGGTCTAGTATATGGCCTTTGATTTTGTATTGGTTGGCTTGGTTGGTTTGGTCAGCATAGTTTAGCAGATGGGATAGCTTAGTTGGGTCAGTCTAGGAATAGACTTATCACAAAGTTAGTCCCTTTCTGACTATGATATCTTCTTATGTATTTGAAATTCATCCAACTTATGGCAGGTAGCTAGAGGTTGGGTTGGGTAATAGGGGTGGTCTCCTTTCCCAGTTGGACTTGGAATGCCCATTATGATAAGGCCTCAGTCGGGCCATGTCAAGTTGGTATCAAAGCTTTAGGTTCATGGCCAATTGGGAGTCCACAAAACCTTGTCTAGTAGAGTCTATTTTAGGGGTGTGTAGCATGCTTCACTCATAGGAGATAGGCTACGGGCCATTTAGGAATGTTTTACTTTTTTGGTATTCTATTTTTAAGCTTAGAATCTATGTCCTGGAATCTCTTCTAATCCTTTTTTGTTCATCTTTTAGATTATGCCTCATAGATCTAGAACACAAGAAAACTCTTCAATCCCATTTGGGGACAATATTTATGGGGTACGTCCTACGTCAGGAGTTCATCTTTGATCTCAAGGTCTAGTCCCTAATTGTTCTGGGAATCCTCCAGTTGCTACTTGTCCTCCTCAGGGTGAGGTGACTAATGCAGAATTTTGTCAATATATTCATGTCGTTACTTAGTTGGTTGTTGCTTAGGATGCGCAGGATATGTTTGGTGCATTATCTACTGAGGCCATAAGGGTTGGCCAATTTATGAAGCTGAATCTTCCTACTTTTACTGGTGTATAGGTAGAGGAGGATCCTCAGGTTTTCTTGGATAAAGTGGAGAAGAAATTCAGGGTAATCCAAGTTACTAATATGGAAGGTGTAAAATTTACATCTTAACATCTCAAAGATGTTATGTATCAATGGTATGAGGAGTGGGATAGGGATAGAAGTGATGTGGAAGAGTCATTCTTATGGGAGCCTTTTCTAGCAGTTTTTTGGATTATTTCTTTTATCAATAGCTGAGAGAAGCGAAGATAGAGGAATTTGTCAATCTTAAAAAAGGGAGAATATCTGTCAAGGAATATACCTAGAAGTTCCATTAGCTATCAAGGTATACTCCCAATTTGGTGGCTGACATGAGAGCAAAATGAGAAAGTTCACTTCTGTGCTATCTCGGGATTTGATCTTGGAAAGCCAGACTTTTTTGATGATCATGGATATGGATATTTCTAGGTTAATTGTCTATATGTAGCTAGTGGAGGATAAGAAGAGGGAACAGGTGGAGTTCAGAAATAGGGAGGTAAGAGGAATAGGTTTTCTGACAAGGGAGGTGCTCAATCGCAAGGTAGTCGAGATGGAGGCAAATGGCAGAAAAATATGTAAGGGAGTTTTGGTTCCTTCTCTACTGCTAGTGCGCCTTACCCGAAGTATTCAGGTGATAGACGTCAGCAAGGTGGTGATAACTTCTTGGCATAGGGTGCCCAATCTCAAGTGAGTGGGGATAAGTTGGTTTCCTCATGCCCTTCTTGTTGGTTCTGTGGTCTTCCTCATTGTGGTTATTTTGATAAAGGAAGGGTCAAGTGTTTCAAGTATAACCAACTAGGCCATCTACTCATGAATTTCCTCACTAATAAGGTTGTTATGGGAGAAAATAAGGTTTTGGTTGCTTTATCTTCTGCTCTTGCACCTAGTGGTGCTGCTTCTGCGTCTATTACTACTCCTTGTTCTAATGTTGGCCGGAAAAGATTGTATGCTCTTGCGTATCGACAGGAATCTGAAGCATCTTATAATATCATTACTGGTACATTATAATTTTTTTCTCGTGACATATTTTATCTGTTTGATCCAGGGTCCACTCTTTCCTATGTGACCTTATTTGGGGCTATATGTATTTTTTTATCTGGAAATTTTTTTTTGATTTTTTTCTATGTCTACATTGGTAGGTGACTCAGTTATTTCTAAGAGAGTCTTAGGGGTGTGTGGTATCTATTGCTAGTTGACATACTTTGGTAGATTTGTTTATGCTGGATATGGTTGATTTTAATGTTATTTTAGGGATGGATTGGATACACTCTTGTTACGTGTCCTTAGATTATCAAACCTTTAAGGTTTTCTTTAGGTTCCCTGGTCAACCAGTTACAGAATGGGAGAGTGGTCCTCTAGCTTCTAGGGAAAGGTTCATTTTTTATCTTAGAGCTCGGAGGTTAAAATCAAAAGAGTGTCTTTATCATTTGGTTCAGCCTAAAGATTCTAACTCAAAAAGTCCTTCTTGATTGTCATTCCAGTGGTTAATGAGTTTCTAAAGGTTTTTTTGGATGATCTTATTGGTGTTCCTCCACATAGGGAAATAGATTTTGGTAATTATTTTCTTCCAGACCTCGTTCCATATCTATTCATCCTTATAAAATGGCTCCGGCTGAGTTGAGAGAACGCAAGGAGCATCATAAAGATCTTTAGGATAAGGGGTTTATTCATCCTTGTGTATTTCTGTGGGGTACACCGATGTTGTTTATGCCCAAGAAATATGGTTCCCTTTAGATGTGCGTTGACTATCAACAGTTAAATAAGGTAACGGTCAAGAACAAATATCCTCTCCCAAGGATAGATGACTTGTTTGATCAATTGCAAGTTGCCAAATTCTTTTCTAAGATAGATCTTCAGTTTAGGTACCATCAGCTTAGGATTAGGGAGTTGGATATCCCTAAGATGTCTTTTCACACTCGGCATGGGAACTTTGAATTCTTGGTGATATCGTTCGGTTTAATAAATGCTCTAGCAGTATTTATGGATTTGATGAATACGGTTTTCAGGTTGTTCTTGGAACTCATTGTTATCTAGTTTATTCTAAGAGTGAGGTGGATCATTCTAATTATCTCTGTGTGGTATTATAGACTTTGAAGGAACAACAGTTGTATACCAAGTTCTCTAAATGTGAGTTTTGGCTGAACGCTGTGACTTTTCTTGGTCATATTATTTCTAGTGAGGGGATAATGGTGGATCCTCAAAAGATGGCTCTAGTTAAAAGGACATCTAGACCCATGAGTCTAACTAATATTCAGAGTTTCTTGGGTTTGGCTGGGTATTATAGGAGGTTTGTGGAAAGCTTTTCGATGATAGCTGCTCCTTTGACTAAGTTGACTCAAAAAAAGGTGAAGTTTTCTTGGTCGGATGCTTGTGAGGGGAGTTTTGAGAAGCTTAAGGATAAGCTAACTTCAAATTTGGTCTTGACATTTACGAAAGGCAGTGAGGGGTTTGTGGTTTATTGTGATGCATCTCGGGTAGGTCTTGGTTGTGTCTTAATGCAATATGGAAAGGTAATTACCCTTGCTTTCAGGCAATTGATGGTACATGAGAAAAACTATCCTACTTATGATTTGGAGTTTCTTGCAGTGGTCTTTGATTTACAAATATGGAGGCATTATCTGTATGGTGTACATATGGATATCTTTTCTAATCATAAGAGTCTACAGTATGTATTCACTCAAAAGGAGCTTAATCTCTAGTAGAGGAGATGGTTGGAGATTCTTAAGGACTATAATATAAGACTTTGCTATCACCCAGGTAAATCTAACATAGTTTTTGATGCTCTTAGCAGATTTTCCAAAGGGATTTTGGCTCATGTGGAGAAAGAAAAGCGGGATCTGGTGAAGGATATTCACCGCTTGGCGAATCTTAGAGTTCGTCTCTTGGACTCCAAGGATTGTGGTGTGATGGTACATAAAGTGGTTCAGCCATCTCTTGGTGCAGAGATCAATGAGAAACAAGTGATAAATCCTATCTTGATGAAAATCAAGATGAGGTTGGTTGGAAAAAGGTAATGGTCTTTGAGATCAGCGGTGATAGTACTTTGCGGTACCAAAGGAGGTTATGTGTTCCAGATGTCGATCGTTTATGACAAAGGATTTTGGCTGAGGCGCATGAATCGCACTATATTGTTCATCCCGATTCGACAAAAATATATCATGATCTCAAGGAGATCTATTGGTGTAATGGTATTGTAATGCCCCAAGTTTGTACCCCAGACGCTACACGGTGCACATAATCCCGAAGGAACACAAGCTAACCTATTAATGGTACCTACTGCAATAACTAAATAGTAATACTGCAAATATGCAAAAATTAGGTGGAAAATATGTCATAAGGTTCAATACTGAGATAAAATTGAACATGGTATAACAATACTAAAACTGAAGCATCTGTCTGAAAATACTCTAGTCTGAAAAGCCTCTAATCTGTCTAAAATGTGGAGTTGATGGGACAAGTCCCCAACTAACTCTGGCCATTGAAATAAAATTGTAATGCTAAAATAATAATCATTTCCTTGAACTATGAGGACTCACCACTAACTCTGACTACTAAAAATCTGTAACAGCTAGGGATGATCTGGAGCCCGTGCTTCTGAACCTATGATATAAGACATCATAGCGCAAGAGAAAGGTATGCATCAATACTTTGAATATGCTGGTATGCTAAGTGAGGTAGGCTGAAATACGTGGGTTCATATGCATGAACAATACTGACTAAATGACATGAATATAACTGAATGGGAGTACATGAATGAATACGTAAAATATAACTGAGATCGTGATAACAATGGATACTGAGTCTAAATACTGATTAACTAATATCTGAGTATACTGATACTGAATTAATGATAACTGAATGACTGTATTTGTCAGTCTTGATTCTGTGGAACCATACTGAGTTCCATACTGAATGGAGTAACTGTGCCTGACAGTCCCGAATCTATAGAACTGAACTGAGTTCTGTACTGAGACTGAATCTAAAACTGAGACTGTAGGAGGTAATCATCTAACCGACATTCCCCTTTTTGAAGAGATTAGGGTCAAATCCGTAACCCCAATTAGAAGGGTGCCAATACCGTGCCACGGGTAAAGATAATTTGTTAGTTAAGCCTCTCTAATAGGAAGCTCTTTTGTCAACCCTCACTAGCAGAAAAACTTAAATGAGATGTAGCAACCCTCATAATATCTGACAGGAAGATATCTCAACCTATGCTTGCTACATATTTTTTTAACGAAGGGATTGCTACTAAGGCTCAAACACTCTCTACTGGCAGGAATGCCCCCATCCCTTGATTAACTCAGTGATGAATCCTACTCCCAACTAAATAGACACTGAAGTGATTTCTAGTTCATACTAGGCTTGACTGAACTATTACTGATTATACTATCTAACTGAACTGGACTGAGTTCACTGAGTTCTGTTGACTGAAAGAATACTACTGAATTCTTTTAACTGATAGAATTTACTGAGGCCTGAACTAAATACTGAACTAGACTGAGCTGATATTTAATATACTATATTTTTTTGTATTCTGTAACTGACTGAGAGTACTAATGATTGTGACAAGATTGATACTATTCTGAGACTGACCATGGCTCTAGGTAATCAGCTAAATTGTGGAGTATTAAATACCCCCAGGACTTGATAGGATAAATTATAAGACATGGAACAATCTTGAAACATGATAAATATCTACTTGATCATCATTCATTCATTGGGACATTCTAGCAAACACTTGCATGACATGAACTTGAATACATGCTATCATGATATAATTTAATTATTTAATTCTCATTAACAACTCATCAAACACTTAGAAGGAATTTTATATGCACATAATACTAATTAACACATGAGCATCATAATTTCAAGGATTTAACTTGAATTCACATGATACTACATACATGATAGTTTTTTTTTACATAAATCTTGAACTTAATCATGGAATAGAAATCCAATAAATATTATAATCATGAATACACTTGAATCCAAATCATATAAAGTATGAAATCAAGCTACTTAAAGTTTAAAAGAGTTTTTTGGACTACAAGGATGGAAGGAACCTTGGATGAACACTTGACATAACTTGGTTGCTAAATTCTTGAAGATTAATGGTGGAATCTTAAGCCTTGAATTTGAAATTCAATTACCTAGGGTTTTTGTTCTTGAGAAATTTGTGAAATAATGAGTGTATGTTGCAATTAAAAGGCCAAATTTCATGTTTTGGGGGGCTGAAGGACGTGGCAAAAGACCCAAATACCCCTAAGGATGTGGTTTTTTAATGACTGAAAGTCAAACTATCGACGCGCAAACCGATGAACCACATCATTGGCATCGATGCGATGGTCATCGCAGTGCTTCAAATCTGCATCGGTTCACTGGAAATTGCTATTGAAGCCAAGGAAAAATATTGATCGGCACGATAGCCGACCTACGGTGCTGAGATTACGTTGATGCACTATTTTGGATTAACAAATATGGTTCAAACGGGGTCTAAAAAATTCAATACTCGTCTAGGAGAACCTACTAACTTTCTTGATCATGAATCAATCTAAAGATCAATACTTTAGGGTCATAAGATTCGTGAGATAGTGTTGCCAACTTACGAAGGCAAAAATAATACTAAGTTTGAATAGTTAGCTAGAATTTTCTAAGTCTGGGACCCCTTAGCATACTTAAAAGACTGAGTTGAGCTTAGGATTTTTGGGGGTCTTATAATATCTCCCCCTTGGGAGTATTGATCCTCATATAAGACTGATTAAATTGAGAATACTAATAGATTGGATTTAGACACTGGACATGTACAACTGAAACATAATTTCATGACTAAAGTTACTGATATACTGAATTATCATACTGAACATGTATAACTGATGCATGAATGTATAACTGAACATGATTCATGAATGCATGATTGGGATTACTGATAAGCTGAGTTTATATACTGAACATGCATGTCTGATGCATGAGTACATGACTGAACTGATTCATGAAAGCATGACTGGGTATGCAACGTTAATTGATACTTAGTTGGTAGCTATATCTGAACATGATACTGAGTAAATTCAAAGGAAATCTATTACCTTGGGCTGAGTCTGAGTTTGCAGGGAAAAGTTGAGGATACTTGGTCTGCATATCTTCTTCTTCCTCCCAAGTATCTTCCTCAACTGACTGATTTCGCCAAAGAACTTTGACTAGAGATATTTCTTTGTTCCTCAGCCTGCGAATGTGATAATCAATGATTTCGATTGGGATCACCTAATAAGAGAGGCTGTTTTGAATATCTATTCCCTCTATATGGACTACGACTACTTGGTCACCTATGAATTTCTTAAGTAAGGAGACATGGAACACTGGATGCACTTAAGATAAGTCTGAAGGCAACTCAAGCTCGTAAGCAACCTTTTCAAAATGGCTGAGAATTCAGTAAGGACTGACATATCGGGGACTGAGTTTTCCCTTCATGCCAAACCTCTTCACTCTTTTCATATGAGAGATTTTTAAATACACAAAGTCACCAATCTCGAACTCGAGATCCTTTCTGCGTATATTTACATACGATTTCTGTCGGCTTTGAGCTATCTTAAGCCTTTTCCTGATCAACTGAACTTTCTCTAAGGTATCAAATACCAAGTCAGGACCTACCACTGTAGCCTCACCCATTTTAAACAAACCAATGGTAGATCTACACGTCCTCTCATAAAGCGCCTCAAATGGAGCCATCTGAGAGATGGAATGATAATTATTGTTATATGCGAATTCAATCAAAAGCAAGTGGTCATCCCAAATACCTTTAAAGTCTATCGCGCATGCTTACAGTGTATCTTTTAAAGTATGAATGGTCCTTTCTGCTTGACCAACTGTCTAAGGATGAAAGTCTATACTGAGGTGAACTCGGGTACCAAGACCCTTTTGGAATGTCTTCCAGAAACAAGAGGTGAACTGGGCACCTCTATTTGAGATAATGGATAGCGGAACACCGTGCAATCTGACCAACTTCTTGATATAGAGTTTGGCATAATCCTCGGTTGAATAATAGGTATGGTAGAAAGTTAACAAAACGGAAATATATGGCAATCATACAATATAAAGAAATTTAGAAAGTTAATAAAATGGAAACATGGTCAATCTCTTAATTTAACTGGACAATACAACATGAAATTCATAACATTCAAATCAACATAAGGTAAGACATGCCAGACCACACAACATTGTGCCATGATCCCCAATTAAATCAACATGTCATAGTCGTGCACAAGACCACAAATAAGGGTTAATAACCATAGTACCTAATTGGGATGGAATAAATCAAGGTACACAAGACCACAAAGCATGGCACCATTACCCCGTGTCGGCAAATCATGGTTTCAGCATAGAGTCTTTCAACTCGTGCTTTCTTCGGGTAACCATCTAACCCCATTTAAGCTCAGTTTAAAACCTCTGATAAGAAAATATTCATCATTCTTAAAAACCACTCTTTTTTAATTCTATGAAGGGCAATTCACAATGGGGTATCGTCATACCCGAAATTGCAAGTCATTTGTATCATTCCACAACCCTTCTTGTTCAAATAACTTATAATATTCTGCTTTAGGTTTTTCAATCAACTTAATCATTTGATCACCAAAAACATTTAAACAATGCAAGGGATTCCTTATTTCAAAATATGTGCAAACTTATGCAAAGACTCTCCCTTTTTAGCATTTCAACACATGATGGTCAATTCCTTTATAACAATCCATGTAACTCTTTCAATTATCATATTAAACATTTATAAATACGAAAACACCTGCTCTTCAATTTCACAATCAATATCAAGTCTATAACAATAGTAAAACATTTATCTCAAGCATCAAAACATATAATTTAATAACCCATAACATGTGAAATCAAGAGGTATCATAATAAAAGAGGGGTTTCATCATTCAGGCTCTCGATATAATCTTTGCAAATCTGAAAATGCTTATGTATACATTATTATAACTCAATTCTGTAAAAAGAAGTTCAAGGCAAACATTTACTTTTATAGTATAATATATGCTATTTAAAACAATGTCAAAACTCTATTTTGTAAACATGATTATATATCTTTAATCTCTATAAAAACCATATAAACTTATGCCCAAGGAGTTAAGGATATTCCCACATACCTTATGTTCCTTAGTTGAAGAATAGAACCCTAAACTTGACACTTTTTTTGGGAAATCTTGGATTGAAAGGCTTGAATCCTTTCTTTGAAGAAAACCGCAATTTTTCCTTGTTCTTGAGAGTGGAGAGGATTTGAGATGTTAAAAACTAATAGAAGATGAATTATAAATCTTAGGGTATGATTTAAATTCTTTGGGAAGGTTTTTGGGAAGGAAAAGTATCAAAATACCCCTGTTTGAGCAACTCATCCTAGACTGGCAGTTTGGGTTATGGATGTCATCTGGTTACCGGCCACCACTATAACAGTCTATTTATGTCAAGATATCGATCTTTCTACCTGAGGTTGACGAACAGGCTTTTTGTGCCATCACTGGCTTGACAGTCCATCAGCCTGGCTGTCGCACCTCGGCAGACTAACACCTCTTTGGAAAATAGTATACCTTTTTACCCTGATATTAGATTAAGATAAAACCGATAGAGTTGACTCGAAGAAATTTCATTTGATCTATAGTAGGCCCTCTAATTCTTTAGATACAAGGAGTAATTTTTGATGAAAGTTGACCTAAGTTGAGACATTTACTAAAACTTAATCGATAGAAAAGTTTTCAAATCATCTTCCAGTTAGGAGATATTTGTGACATCAATTCATATTCAAAGGTATTCCCACACTATATACTTTATCATCACACATATATTAACAAAGAATCATTGGGTTTGGATCCATACACATAGGAACGGCGGTTTAAATTCTAGGCCAAAAATAGTAGGGTGTTACATAACAATTTTATGATACTAAATGCCATATATGGGGGTGGAAAATATCTCTCAAATTATCACTTCTATGAGGTGGGGTCTCTTTTACCTTGGAAACTCTGGAAAAATATTTATTGTATTCGGTATTCCATAACATTTTAGTTTGAATCTTTTGCAGTGAAAATAAGTGAAGTTTCTCGAATTCCTATAGAAAAAGCAAGAACTTTTATGATAATAATCCTGGTCTGTTCTTAGTTATCTTTTTGTTCTTCTATTTCCCCATAAATTACTCCTTAGAAATTATAAATTTGTGAATATTAAGGTACTTTGTTTTAGTAGAGATTAAAATATAATATAAAAGGAATTTAAAGATCCATTCCTTTTCAATAATAGAAAAGAAGAAGCATTTTAATATCCACTACTTAGAAGTAAACAATATCATAGAAACATCAGGGAAACTTTCTTTCCATGCTAACTGTATCTTCTAGAAGAAATATATTTGGTTACTCTGGAAACACCACCATGAATCTCACAAATGTAATCTGAGTACTGGATGGAAGGAAACTTTGTGTTTTCTGTAAGCAAAGTTTTACTTAGGTGAAAAATGTTGGTCTAGTGTTGTTTAATTTTCTTCTTAGAAAAAACTACAGTTAAGTAACGATACACTTTATGCTGAAAACAATATGAACATTGTATTTAGAACCTTTTTAATTTTCTTTATTTATTTATGTCCACATAAGCAGTGGAGTACCCTGAAAGTAGGAAAGTATTAGTACAAAGATATAGCAAGAAGTGAAAAGATATTACAATAACTAAGTTGTTTTGTTAAAAAAATTAAAGCAATATAAGAAAATCCCAGCATTTCTTTATGTCTCTTCCTATCTCTCACATCTCTGTTAGGTGATGGTTTAAGTGTAAGATAAAGGTAGAACTAACTTCACTAGCTAGCTTGGCTATCTATTTAAATGATCAAATGGGGACTCATTAAGTATTGTAATAAAGAAACTGCTGGACCATTCATTTCATAGATAAAAGTATAACTCACCATTTTACACTTTTAATACAAGGACATCAACAACTAATAGAAGGGGATTTTTTCACAAAGTTGTCACACTATTAGCAACCATAATGTCAGTTTGGATATTGATGCAACCTGGGTTATAAACCCCTTCTCATGGGGTTTTCCTATGCTAAAAAACATCCTAAAAATAAATATATTAAAGCAACACCTACCACAATGTCCATAATTGACTATTATACTACAAACTCTACCACTCAACTTTTTCTTTCCCTTATAATTGACTAGCAAAGGACCATTTTAATTGTTGAACTTGATTTGGATGATCTTGACCACCTATGCCACCCGCTGGAGGAATACTAGTAGTGGGAATGGGAATAGCAGGTGTATTTGTACTAATACCAAAATTACTCCTAATTGAGGACATCATACAAGCCAAATTGACTCTAGACCTTTGGATGGGATATGTATGATGCTCGAGGTACTTGACAACTCCTTAGTGCTATTAAAAGATGCAACATGGATAAAGATTACCATTAAGAAGGTTCAAAGGACTTTTACGAGATCTTTTTTGAAGAAACTTTTTGGGTTTATTAATTAATAACTTAAACAAACATGTACAAAAAATGTTTGACCCGATAGGCCCAACACACAAGGCCCATCTGATTCCTTACCTGGTCCACTTTCCAAATGCATAAAAATAAACAAATCAAAGCAAGTAGGGTTTCTAAAATTAGCTACCATTTCCACTTTGCTCCGTCCGTCGTAGCTGGTGCTGCATCCATGTTTCCATTTGTGCACCACCAGTTCACCTTGCTCTGTTTTTGGGTGTTTGACACTTTTCCTTGGTCGGTGTTGCTATATTTTTGTTGCAACTTGTATGAGTAAGCTTAATTTCTCCTTTTGTTCATTGATAACTACTGTGAACAACTCATCACTCTTGATTTTCTTCTGTATTAGTTGTGTACTTTGACGAGGTCCAAGGAATGAAAAACAAGGCTCAATATCCCCTTGGAAGTGACATGCACCCAAGGCTTTTTGATCCATTTTTTATCTGCTACAGCATTTCAAGTATGGGTCAAAATAGCCCCTAGTGGGCTTTTTCTTGCAATAGGGTTTCTTTTGGGCCTTAAATGTGTAATAATTAGCCTAAACTATAAATACTTGGGAGCTAGCTTATTTCCTTAGTTTTTGTTTTGATAATGAAGATATGAAAACTCTTAAGAGAGTGAGTGATAAGTTTGAAAAGATTTTGTTGACCTTCATTTAGAAATGGTGGTTGTAAGGGAATTTTGATTCCCTTCTGATCAACGTAAGAGATTAGGTGCTCGTTGATAAATAATTTACGGTCTTTAGAGTTTAATATACTCATTATTTCCTATTTCTTTCAATCTTCTTATGTCAGTCTATCGTCTATACTTTTATTCCTTTTCTTTTCGCATTTCAATTTCACCATTTCTTAAGTTTTTGTTGTTGTTCTCATCTTCATAGATTAATCTTACATCACTTGGTATCATATCCGAGCTTGATTTTATCCCTACAAAGTTAATCTTGGGTCTAGTTATCGTGAAAAATAAAAAAAATCACAAAAAAATTATGATTCACATTTTAGGACTTCGGTCAAATTTTTCGTTTTTGATTTTTGAGTTTATTGTGTTTGTAATGTTATATTTGTATTCCATAGCACTATTATAGTCCAAATATGATAATTGTGCTAAATTAGAGTTATATTGAGTCTTCTACTATCATTGGAAGCTTGAGCTAAAGAAATTTGAAGTGGATTGAAAATATGAAGATTTTGGTGATGAATTTAAGCTAAATGATTTTTAGACTGAGTTTATAAGGTGAAAAAGAGCATAGGTTCAAAATTTCAACTCATTTCGAGCTAAGGAGAAAATGTTGGAAAAGTTGGCGTTCTTGGAGAGATTGTTATCTTTATCTTGAAAATTCATCCAAAACTAGTTGTTTGATCAAAAAATAAGGAACAAAAAGAGCGTAAAATTTTTTGTACTAAAGTATCTACAAAGTATTCCAACTATAGTCTAAGAGAAAGTGCAAAGAGGGCTATAAAAGGGATAATTTTGACTGTTCAAAGAGAGAAGGGCAGCCAACTTGCCTTGGACCTATGCCCAACCTTTTTGGTAGCTGAGTCCCAGCTATGACAGCATATCAAGGGAGTATATAAGATATTCTCCTATGGACGACATGTGTTGGACATGCGCCCAAGGTGTTCCAGCATGTCAAGGCAGCCCTCTCAAGCACTGGACATGCCTTTGAGGTGCGCCCAATGTGTGTAATACCTCTCTAATGCATCTCAAGCCTCCAAAATGTGTTTCAACACTCCTAAACTCTAATTTTATTAGATTTTATACCTTAGTTTCACTTCTTGATTCCTAAATTCATCTCTTACTTTTAAACTACTCAACAACTAGTAATTTATCTACTAAGTTATTTGCATAGTTCTTGAGTCCGAATTCCTTCATCCTCCAATTTATTTCAAGATTTTATATTTTTCATATTATTTTTAGATCTTGATCTAAGTATTTATTTCTTTAATTGATAATTTCAAACAAAAATCCATTCCGGCCACAAGTAGCAATTGACACCTTATGAACTACCAAAGTATATATAATTTTAAACCTTGACCTATCCAATTGTGAGGACATCAAATGTGTGTAAACATGAGTAATTGTGAGCTTTAATTTGACTATTCTAATTTTGTTATTGTATTTGTTGAGTTTTTTAATATGTAGGTACAATGGCTTTGGAAGGACAAACTTCACAAACCATGGAAAACTACTCAACAAATGTTATTTCAGGGTCCATTGAAACACTCAATAGCAAAATTAGGCCATGGACGCTAATATAAGATCACTTGACATTAAGGTGGGTTCACTTGTAGGGAGTATGTCCAATTTTTGTCATATAATGGATAGCATCGAGGAGTCCCTTGATTCCATAGAGCAAATTCAAGATGCCCCATACCATAGACCAAACTTGATGATCTTAGAAAGGAATGATGGGAAAGTGAGTAGGGAAGATGAGATGATGAAAGGATTCTAGGAAGTAATCAAAAAGGAGAAATTTGAGAAGTGGTAAACTAAATTATCCTTTGAACAAGGAAAGAAATACATGTCTCCCAAGATAAGATGAGTTAACTAAGAAGGATAAGCCATATAGTTGCTTTAAAGGTGTGAGCAATCAAGACTTAATTGTGGGGCTTTTCAACACAAACCCCTTGTTACACACTAACCATGATACTAGAATTTTACCTAGTATCAACCTTTCTTAGGTGCAGGTTAAAGAGCATATACTTCTAAAAGAGTATCCAAGAAGAGTTCCCTATGAACATATGATTGATAATCAAATGGAGTTCTTGGCTAAGAATTCTATCTTCGGAAAGAGTAATGAAGAGATAAATTAAGGGAATAGAATTGCCAAACTCCCTTGTGATGAGAGATTCCCAAAGGATCAAATGAGCTTCCACGATGGATACCAAGGTAAAGACCATACTTCATGTGAGATACAAGGTGAAATTGCTATTTCTTACGCTTCTCTAAATCTAGAATGTCATGATGTAACTAGTAGCCAAGTGAATATAGTTAGTGGTTTTCCTAAAGAAGATTTTCCTGAGTCTTTCCTTTGTGATACTCTTGGTATTGCTAAGTTACATGATAATCAAGTTCTTGTTATAGGTAATCAAGCACTAGGTGATCCTCTAGATGACCAAATTGATCCTTCTAGTAAGATCAATTTATGTCTACCTAGTGCTTGCTCCTGTGACTTTAATGAGGGCCCATTGGCAAGTGATAAGAGTAATAATACACTAGTTGACCCTTGTCAAAAAAAAGGTGAGTCTAGGTTGGTATGTGAATTGCCAACAACTAGTGAAGAGATATGTAATGATCAACTTACTAATGAGTGTAGTCCACTACTTGAACAGTATGTGGTATGCTTGATGAGTCTCAAGTTAGTGATGGTGTTGATAAAGTTGATCATGTGAATGAAAATATTATGAACAATGACATGTATCTTCTTGAGAGTGAACTTTCATGCTTAAACTATTTACCTTTGAATAGTGATCTCCTCTCAAATAATGATGTCTTGTGTAAATATAGTAAGATTACTACTTGCATGACACCTAGTGATGTGCAATGTGATGTGTTTAAAAGTAAAGATGGTTTGCTTAAGATTCACATGTTATCCTATTCCTTAAAATCTATTAAGAATATCGGATTAAATGAAGACTATGCTAACTATCAAATTCTTAATAGTGATCTCTTAATTTTGAAAAAGAATGATCAATTGGGCGATGATAACTTGAACTTACTTGAATGTTTAAGAAAATTAGTGATTGTTATTGTTAAAATGATTTTGGTTGTGGTATTTGTATGACACCCCTCCCTTGTTTGATAAATATGGGGATGAATTGCTGAATTCTTGTAGAGACGTGAGTCATGATCCCATTGATGTTAATGGTGGTATATGTCTACTTGAGGATTCTTTCCTCGAAAGAGAAGGTGTTAATTGTTTGGAAATTACTTTTTCTTCTACTTTGTGTGCCTATATTAATGAGAGTACTCATGATGATGATCTTGAATCTAATAGTGATTATATTCATGGGGACACATTAGTTGAAGTTACTCTGCGAGACACCTTTCTCTATGCTCTCTTTGCTTATGAAATTGCCAATGATCATATAGGGGGGTAAGTATAATTATGAATATTAGACCTTTGGGGAAAGTGAGTATTGCCTTGACCCATGTTCTTGGCTACTTCTCCCATTTGACCCCAGTGACCTTTTAGAATATGTTGATGTTTTTATATCCAACTTGGTGCCTGGACAATATGAAAAGAGAAGTTTGATTGAGGATTTTGGTAACCTAACCTATGATGAATATTCTTTCTTGAGGATTTACAGTCCACTTTATAGACCCAAGTTGTGCATGGGAGGTATTTCCAACAAAGACGAATGTTCTTTAATTATGGGGAGTAAAGAAAAGATTCAAGAGATTTCTACATGACCAAGGTTTCACTACTTATAGGTCATAGAGAGAGGTTCCTCTTGAAAACACTTTGGATGAATTCCATTTATGTGATACCCTTCTTTGTGAGTTGTTTGCAAATGCTGAACCCTTTATTAAAGGTGGATTTATTCTAGAGGACCCTAGGGAAAATGTGTCATTGTCTCTTTGGTGTGTTTCTTATATACTTTCATCCTTGTTTGACTCACTTGTTCTTAATTTGTGTGTACCACAACTTGTGGATGCTAAGTTAATTATTTGTTTGTGGAAGAGTCCATGGATGTTAAAAACTTCTTGCCACCTTCATAGGGTTGGGAAATTTAAAGTATCTTATGGAGATTTAAGGAGCATGTCTACCATCATAACTAGAGGGAACCCAACTCCTTGGAAGAACTAATTATTTTTATTTGTAATGGTTTCTAGTAGGGTCCCCATTCTGCCTAGTAGCATGGCTCCATTGATGAAATCCATTTCCTTAGAGAGTTGTTTAAAAAGGAAAGGTTATATGTGCTTAAAAATTTTTATTCCATCCTTGTGTGCATTACCTAATAAATATTCTAAGACAAGAGTTATTTTTGTAAACGTTAGTACCTTGGATTTTGTTTGTATGGTTGATTCCTCTCTATATTACCTCTTTACCTATAATAATGTCCATGCTAGTTGCTGAAATGTTTTATTAGGAGGTAGGAAACTTGTTTATTAGTCCACTTGGTGGAGTAATAATTATTTATGGGTCATTCATGTGTTTGACCTCAACAAACATTTGTGGATTTTTGAACCATTGATGGTACCACTTTTGGTGTGGTCTCTTGAAGAGATAATGAAGTAATTGTATCTTATGGCTCCTAAGATGAATATTGTCTCACCTTCTTCCCTTGCTGATGCCATTATGAACTTTTTGGTTTCCTTATCTCGTAATAGTTATAATATAAGGTGGGGAGGCATGTTTTTTCTCTGGGTGCACGATAGCAGGGCTGCTAACGTACATTTGTAGTAAAAATGGCCCCAGTTCTCACCCCACTGGCCGGGCCCAAATTCTTACCCCACTAGTCGTGCCCTAATGCATGTAGCGCATGAACCAGAGAATAATTTTATATATAAAAATGGGAGACTCAAACCCTTAAATCATATACTAAGGTGACTTAAACACCAGATCATGAATGAGATATAGGGGAATCAAACCCTCCAATCATAATAATTAAAATAAGTTAGACTCAAACCACCTGGTCTAAGAAAGGGGAATCAAACCCTCAAGCTATAATGACACCGACACCAGCTAGTGCGATTTCAAGTATTGGTCACTTGAACCTCCACTTTCACGATTCAGCTACAAAACCCTCTTTTAGAGCCCAATTAAAACATTTATCACACACTCTCATTAATTGAACCATGTTTCACATTGAGGTACACATTGTTGGTATCGTCATACCAACTACACTTATAAGGTAATAACATCATGCCAAAATAATTTCCATTAACTTAAGGAGAATAACTCCCTTTGTTCATTAAATTAGAGCATTGTGTTTCAAATGCCTATTATATCATGCAATAGTTCAAGACTAGTTCAATTTCACAAATTCACACATTTCTCATATTTAAAAACCAATTTCACATTATGGGGTTGGGGTCACACCCACTTCAAAAGTCACAAGTTTAGGAACTTCAAAATTCCCTAGTTTCATCCTCCATACCCAAGCACCCACAAGTTCAAGACCATAATTAAAATATAAGTAATACATCATAAAACCATGGGAAAATATTTAATTAACCATTCATGTCAAAAACTTCTAATCAAGTCAAAACCCTTACCTTCAACCACATAGGAAACTATGTATTTTCATGAAAAAGAGATATTAAGCTTAAGAGTAGAGTCACATACCAGGAATAGTAAGATGTACGGAGGGAAATCACCCTTGAAAGCCTTAAGTGATCAACCTTTTGAAAATCCTAAGTATTCTTGACCTTGAGAATTTAAGAGTATTTGAGGAGTTACATTTATATGGTTATGAGGGATAATGATACCCTAAAGATGTTATAAGATGTGGGTTTTAAGTTGGGTACGAGGGAAAATGTCTAAAATGAGCTTAACTTAAAAATTGAAAACAGGGTTGCCTTTGATTATGAGTCAACCCTTGACTCGTAGCCACTCCTAAGGACTCGTCACCACGATTCATAATCAAGGCAACACCACTAAGGTGCCCTACATTGTTATCCTTACCACTCAATGTCACCTATCATAGTAGGACCCTACAACTCGTAGGGTCCAATCATAATCAACACAGAACCCAAATTGGGGTATACACTGGACACCCTATGATTGAACCTAACAACTCATAATATATCCTCACTGCTCTTAGTAATCAACTTGTACTCAGAGTAGAATCAGGCCATAAGATTACTGAATTTGTTATGACTCATCCCAATGACTCATGAAGACATCCTACGACTTGAAAGATCCATTCTTAACCAGCACAGTGAGCCCAAAGCATAAGGATTTTACAAGGGCTAGAACCTAGGGTATTTGAATATGGGATGGTGGAAAGTATATTTCATTCTCTCCAAAGATACGATGGTCTATGTATATTCGTTATCCAGATTGGGTAGTCAATTATAAGTAAGAATGTATATTTTCCTAGATTCCTAAATTTTTTCCACATCTATTGATCTGGCGTCACGTAAATAACCTACATATTAACTAGAAGATGGTAAAGTCTTCAATCCATGCTTCACCTATTGGGTTTAATTGTATATTTTCTATTACTTAAGGTTGGAGCTTCATGATAAAACATATTTTATTTCTCTCTCCCTCAACCTTCCAACCCAACCAAATTAAACATCGTCGTAAGAGCTAAAGTGTACACTCAGCATGAGAAAAATCCTTTTGATGTAAAAAATAAGAAAGTATTAATCCTTCATCATCCACTTTTTATAGCTGATTTTAGAAGGTCTGACACATTCATTGTGCCAACTTATGTTACACTGGATGAAGCTAGTATTGAACATTGCCATCATAAGAAGCCTTAGGACTTGAAGATAGTCCATGTTGTCCTTTCATCTAGTATGCAGAGCCTCAAACCAGTAAACAGTGAATTCAAGCCCCTTGTTGTTGGCTAATTCTTATGTGCCACAAAGAGCACTTTGGATCAACTTATATGTCCAATTTTTAAGGGCTTTTCTAGGAGTAAGATAGAAATACAAGCTCATCATTTACCAAGTTTCAACGAATAGAATCTGCTTTTAGAATTTTAAAGTTTTCTAATTTATATTTTTAGTAACATTGTCCTACAGAAATACACAAAATGAAAAAAGTCCAAATCTACATCAACAATGTACAAATGCCCAAACACACATAATCAAACACCAATTACCCATAAATGCTAAAAAAAATAGAAAAATATGACCACAATACACAAATATCCAAAACTCAAAATCATAATTGAAAATTGAATTGAAAGTTGCAACGAAAGAAAGCTATCATAACATAAAACGTAGAAGAAAAATTACTGAGAGTTTTAAAGTTTAATCTATTATGAAAAGCTTCAACGTCAAATCTTTCACTTCCATTAAAGATCTGGTAAAATAAATGACAACTAATGAGTAGTCAAAGAGAAATTTGAGATGGAAAATAGAACATGCAGCAGAAAATACAAAAACCCCCGCAAAGATATTTCATGTTTTATAATCACCCAAAAATAATTTTTGAGAAAAATTAAAGTTTAACGTCCAAAAAAGCAATGTTTATAAGCACTCAAACCAGATAACTATATTCTCACCTCTAAATTAGAATCCAAAATTTACCTCCAAGTGAGATTTCAAGAGACATGATTTCTCAAATCATGTTGTGTGGAAAAGGGGAAAGAGTTTTGTGTTTTGGAAAGAGACTCAAACTTTTGGGAGATGGGAAAATAAAGTATTTTCCCTAATATTTAATAGGTGGGGATAACTAATTCTGCAATGAAACTTATCTCCGTTCCCTATTATTTCTTTTATAATTAAGAAATAAATAGCTCAAAATCCATTTTTTCATTGCAATAATTTTTAATATATTTTTAAAAAATAATAAATAATTCTAGTAAAAAATATTTTGTTGCTATATTCGTTTCTACCATATAAACCCCCCCCCTATGTTTCTATTTTTGTCACCAATATAAAGACGCCAATAATTATCACTAGAATATAGCAACAAATTTTACTTTTTATCACTGATCCATCACTAATGCGGTTGCTATTTTTATTTTCATTTATTTAGCAATGAAAGTTTTATTTTGTTGCTAGTACTTTGTTAGCGACGAAAAGTGACTTGTTGCTACAAATCCATCACTAAACACTATTTTTTTGTAGTGAGTCATCCCTTGGGGACGAAGTTAAGGAGAAGCAGATTCTGGATCCGATACTTCACAAATAAGGGATAATGTGGTCAAGCAGAAAATTATGCCTTTCAAAATCGAGGAATATGGAATTTTGAGATATCTTGGGAGGCTGTGTTCATGATTTAGATGACCAACGAAAGAGGTTTTTGACTGAAGCACATGTGTACAGATATACAGTTCATCCAGGTTTGATAAAGATATATCATGACTTGAAAGAAATTTATTGGTGAAATAATATGAAAATGGATGTGGCAAGTTTTGTTGCCAAGTGTATTTTTTTTCAACAAGGCAAGGTTGAGCATCTGCAACTAGGTGGAACTTCACCAGAGATATATCTACCCATGTTGAAGTTCAAAACGATTAATATTGATTTTGGTACAGGCTTTCTACGATCTCAAAATCAATCTGATTCCATTTAGGTCATTGTGGATAGAATGACCAAGCCCACTAACTTCTTGTCTGAAAGGACTAATTACTTAGCAGAGAATTATAGAAAGTTATTCATTTAGAATATAGTTCGATTACATGGAGACCCGGTGTCTATTATTTTTGACATATTTACACAATTTTCTTATTATTTTTGTCATTCTTTTTAGAAGGGGTTGAGTACTCGGGTGAATCTTAGTATCTGTTTCCACCCTCAAATGGATGGACAACAAAGTTTATTATTCAAACTCTAGAGGATATACTAAGGGCCTACGTTATTGACTTTACAGGAAGTTGGGTTGATCATTTACTATTTTTTTAATTCATTTATAATAATAGCTATCATTCCATCATCCAATAACCCCTTTCGAGGCCCTTTATAGTAAAAGGTGCAAATCGATAGTTGTGTTGATTTAGGTGGGTGAGACTAGGATTTTTTAGCCCGACTTTGTACACCAAGAAATAGATAAGGTAAAGGTGATTCGAGAACAATTTAAGACTTCCCAAAGTTGCCAAAAGTCTTATGTAGATGTAAGGTAAATGGAGTTGGAGTTTGAAGTCAACGATTGGGTGTTCTTGAAGGATTCTCCAAGGAAATGTGTTATGAGATTTGAGAAAAAGAGGAAACTTAGTCCCCATTACATTGTCCAATATAAAGTTGTAAAAAGGATTGGGAATATTGCTAATGAACTAGAATTACCAACGAACATGGCCTCGGTTCACCCCATTTTTCTTGTGTCTATGCTCAGAAAGTGTGTTGGTGACCCTTGCTTAGTGGTGCTCGTTGAGGATATTGGTGTGAAAGATTCATTGTCCTATAAGGAAATTCTGATTGAAATCTTGGATAGAAATGTTTGCAAATAAAGAACTAAAGAGGTAGCTTTGGTGAAGGTGCTTTGGAGGAACCAAATGATAGAAGAGGTTACTTGGGAACTAGAAGAGGATATGAAAGATAAAAGTCATGACTCGAGCTGAGGTCCTGGGCATAACGAGCATCCCGAACCGTGAAGGCCCGAGCACTCATTTTTATCTGGCAATAACGCACACCATTCATATAAATAGTAAAAGTCGAAAAAAATAGATAAATGGAATCATGGTCATTTTCTGAGTTCAACGGAACAATACGGAATTTATTTCATAAACATTCGAAACCACATGAGAACTAGTCTGAAAAATCTCTAGCAATACAAAAACCAATATCTCTCTAAATACTGGGACAAGTTCCCAGTCGGACCATGAAGAAAAATAAAATAGCAATGTCCAATAACTAAGGCCTTCTGAAATAAGTGAGGCTCACCAACTGCAAACTTCCGATAAATAATCTACTGCTTAGAGGGACCCCGGGACTGTACATCAGATCCTAAAATATAGGGGGTACAGTTGTACTGGTATCCAGAGCAATCCAATATAATGTACTTTTATACAACATAAGCGATAACAATTTATAAAACAGTTTATATATGATATAGAAAAACGCACGGGCATACTTGAAAGATTTTGAAACATTTCATTGAAATCACAAATCATGCTTTATCTTACTTCTAAGCTAGGTTGTACACCCTACAACAACAAGCCCACAGGCTATATGGAATCTGCTCTTAACTCAGCAGCCAATCCCCCAACCCAAGTTTTCTGCAAGGGCTGGAGTCTCTATCTTTAATATGCCAAAGTGCACTAGGACAGCGTATGGTCCCTTTTCGGGATATAATAAACCCGTATCATCAAAAAACAGTTCCCATCAATGTGCACTTACACTCAAATGTCTTCTTAGGGTAACCACCTAATTCTCTTTAAACCTATTTTAAAATATTTAAGACATGCATTCTTTGAAATCAAAATCTGAAAATCTTACTCTGTTATGGTATTCATCTGGTTGGTATCGTCATCCTAAGATTAGCAAGTCATATCTTCTAAGCCATAAAATATCATGTTCAACCCTTTCATTCAAAACAATCTTCGGACAACCAAAACATTCAAACAATATAAGAGGATTCATATTTCGAAACATATGTCAAACCATGCAAAGATTCTCTCTTTTCAATATTTCAACAAATGGTGGTCAGTTTCTCAAAACAATTATGCAATTCCTTCGATTAGCACATTTAGCTTTTAAAATAAAAAAATTAGTCCTCTCTCCAATTCAAAACCAACATAAAGTTCATATAAGATAGTAAAGCTCTTGACTAATACTTTAAGACATGCCATTGATGTTGGGCGTATTTACACGCCTAAAGAAAATTAGTCCTCTCTCCAATTCAAAACCAACATATGTGTATTACGAATTCCGTCGTAAGCATGAGTAGCTAAACTTCTCTGTTAGGGTTATGGAAGCCTTTTGACATACTATCTATTACTATGAGTTTGTGAATTCTTGATGTGTATGCTACTTATATCATTACTCTCTTTGTTTTAATTTAATTCTAGTGGTTGCAAACATAGAGAATAGGCCATTATAGCATTAACTTGTTCGAGAAAAAAGTTACATATTTGAAAAAGAGAGTGTGACAAGGAAATAGGGCTACCAACCCTTATTTACACGTTAATGCCGTAACTGGATTATTTTCTTGGAGAATTTGTACCGTTAGTTATACACTTTAGGCTGGAGAGAGCTAAAGTGAAATAATCCTTGACGGTTCAGAAACACTAGGATTTACCATTAGAATATGAATCTCTATAAGTGTATGCATGTATGAATTCCGCATTACTCATAGTTAATAGATACGTAGAACTCATAAGGTGGACATAACCCTAACTTATTATTCTCTATGATTAAATCTTACTAAACAAAGCATTCGTTTTTACTTCTACAGTATTAATTCATGCGAAACTCAAATCCCCCCTTTTCCATAGAATTTTTGACCAACAGTCTACTAACAGTTGCAACACTTAGTGACCGAGTATTCCCTATGAGATTCGACTCCAAACCCAATTGGGTTCTATATTTGACAGCGACCGCTTACACTCTTACGAGAGTTGTAGTTTGGGCGTTATCAAATTTTGGCGCCGTTGCCGGGGAATACGGATGTAAACTAAGATTGTGATAGTTACAAGACCCTTTGGTCAAAAATTATCAGATTTTACTTTTACTTTTTGTTTTTGTTTTATTCTGGTTCAGGTTTGGTAGAGTGCATACAAAATACACAAAGATCTGGTCAGCCATTATAACCAATAAATTCTGAACCATAACTTATTGGCAGAATGGATGCACAATGAGACATTGAAAGAAGGGCTGCTCAACAGGAGCAGGCTAGATTAGCTGCATTGGCAGCTGCTCAAGTGCACCAATAGAACATTGATAATCCAGGTCGTGCAACAAATCCTGATGATGAAGACCTGGGTGATGAGGAGCTACTGAATCCTGGGCGTACTGATGAGGTGGTGGCACCTATGCACAGGAGAGATCGTCAAGCTAGAATGAGACCTGAACGTCGAGCTGTGCAGGTTTCTTTTGATGATGATGATGATGATGATGATGATATGGATGGAGCTGGTTCCACTGGGGCTATTATTCCTCCGCCCTTGGCACCTGGAGTCAAATTAAATATCACTAGCACCATGATTCAGTTATTGCAGCTCAAGGGGTTATTTGGTGGACTTGCAGGCGATGATCCGAACATGCATCTGATCAATTTTATCTTAACATGTAAGTCGTTTGATAATCCAGGAGTTGGGCAGAATGCAATTTGGCTGCGCTTATTTCCATTGTCTCTGTCTGGGGAGGCAACTTTATGGTTGAACGGGCTAACTCCTGATTCTATTACTAATTGGAGATAATTGAAAGATGCTTTCCTAGAAATATTCTTTCCGCCATCCAAGAGAGCACAGTTAAGAGATAAGATCAGTAATTTTCGATAGCTTCCAACTGAAGATCTCCACGAAATATGGGATACGTTCAAGAAGAAGCTTACGCGGTGTCCAAACCATCAGATGACGAATATTCACTTGATGGAGATATTATACAGAGCTTTGAACTCAGTGACAAAGCCAGTGGTTGATAATGTTGCAGGTGGGTCATTCATGGACCTTACTTTTATTGAGGCAAGTGACATGCTAGATCGCAGACAAAGCAGAGCAGAGCTTGGCATACCAAGGATTCTTAGGTAGCAAGCTCTACTATATCTATCGGCATGACTGCAGAGCAGAGGCAAAGACAAGAGAAACGTGACCAAGATATGGCTCACATAAAGACACAGATGGATCTTCTTACCAAGCACTTATTATCAGGGAAGACTAAAATAGTTAAGGCCGTTGTTGAACATGGAAGAGATGAATTTGATTCTAAGGAAGAAGCTAACTACTTGAATAATCAGGGGGGTTTTCGAGGCAATGCCCAAGGAAAACAAGGTCGGAACTATTATGATAAATCAGGATATAAGGATCGGGATCAAGGTAGTTGAAAGAATAAGACTGACAGGAGTAGTTTGTATGTTCCTCCTAGAAACCGTGAGGCTGTGGCATCTGGATCTGGGAAGATGTCTATGGAAGATATGATGTCCAAGCTGCTGAAAGGAGTAGAGGCAACCAACATGGGCGTGACTGAGGTAAAGAATGATTTGTCATCAATAAACCAATTGGTTGACTCGCATTCTACTGTAATAAAATAGCTGGAGCAACAATTGAGTCGACTATAAGTAGCATTCAACCAAAGAAAGGCTGGAACGCTATCTAGCGACACAGTGCAAAATTCTAGAAATGATGGATCGTGTATGGCTATTACTACCCAAAGTGGTAAAGTGTTGGAAAATCCATCCAAAGGCAAGCAGGTGGTTGATGATATAACAGATAATTTTATTGATGTAGAATGTGAAGATGTGGTAGAAGCTGAAGAGAGTGGTCATGATGTGACACCTAGACGTCTGCAGCCTGAAAAGAGTGATAATCGGAAGCAAAATAAAAAGGAAGTGGTGGAGAAAATGATTCCTCTTCCACCACCACCTTTTCCTCAAAGACTGGAAAAGAAGGCTGATGACACTCCTAAAAAGGTTGATAATCAGAAGCAAGATAAAGAGGAAGTGTTGGAGAAAACGATTCTCCTTCCACCACCACCTTTTCCGCAGAGACTGAAGAAGAAAGCTTATGATACCAGGTTCAATAAATTTATGACTATGTTGAAGTATCTAACTATTAATGTTCCTTTGGTGGAGGCACTGGAATAGATGCCTCGGTATACTAAATTCATAAAGGACCTGTTGACAAAGAAGCGGGTAGCAAGTTATGAGCTGGCAGATGATGTTCATCATTGCAGTGCAATTACAACGAGATCGTTAGTATAGAAAAAACAGATCCTGGTACTTTCACTATTCCTTGCACGATTGGATCGTTGGATTTTGCTAAGGAATTGTGCGATTTGGGAGCTAGCATCAATTTGATGCCTCTATCTATTTATAGAAAGTTGGGGTTGGGTGATCCTACACCAAGCAATATGCGGCTTGTGATGGTAGATAGGTCGGTAAAACGACCTATTGGTATCTTAAATGATGTTTTCGTGAAGGTTTCCACCTTCATCTTTTCTGCAGACTTTGTGATTTTGGATTGTGAGGTAGATTCTAAAGTTCCAATAATCTTTGGGCGTCCTTTCCTCGCAACTGGAAGTATGCTGATTGATTTAAGAGCTAATGAGCTTTTATTCCAGCTGAATGACGAAGTCGTCATGTATGCAAATCGATGAAGCAGCCTAGAGATATGGATATGTTCTCTGTAGCTGATATTTATTATGAGGATGAGAAAGGATTATCTGTAGAGAAGCATCTTACTATTGAGCTATTGTCTGTTGTGCTGTTGAATGTTGAGCATGAGGATGTTGAAAATTATGAAGAAACCATTTGTGCTCTAACAGGAATAAAGTCCTATTCTCATGCTCCTAAGAAGCTGGACCTTGATCTTAAGAATCGACCTTCACCAACAGCGAAGACGTCCATTGAAGAGCCACCAGTGCTAGAATCGAAAGAGTTCCCCAGTCACCTAAGGTATGCATTCTTGGGAAGTGGAAATACACTTTCGGTGAGTGTTGCGGCTTATTTAGGTGAACAGCACGTAGAGGCTCTCATCTCTTCTCTGAAGAGGTACAAGAGAGCTATGGGTTGGACTATTGATGATATAATTGGTATCCCTCCTGGGATATGTATGCACAAGAGTGATCTCGTAGAGGATTGCATGCCTACAAGTAAGCATCAGTGTCTTCTGAATGCATTCAAAAAATGATCCACCATCTATCTCGATAAATTCTAAGTAATTGAGGTAAATATGTCATGCCGCGATAATAAATCAAGCGCTAAGTGGGAGGCATCCCATCGTTTTTAATTGTTCTGTTTTACTAAAAGTTTGTTTTGTTAAATAAAAATCCAAAAAAAAGAGTCGAGCCACGACCAAAACTAAGGCTCTTGGTGGGAGGCAACCCATCTTTTTAATTGTTTTTGAGTAAGTGTAGGTGCAAGACGTATAAATGAGGAGATTGGTCTCAAATTTTTATTTGAAAGGAAGCCATGTTAAAGGTGGTAAGTTGGCAATGAAGAAGAAAAGGCTATCGATTAGGCATTGCCTATGCTAATCTAGGCAATAGACAAGGCAATGCCTATGTAAATCTAGGCAATGGACAAGGCAAGGCCTATGCTATGGCCTTTGCTCTCTGAATCGGCAATGCTATAGCATAGGCGCCGCCTATGCTCAACTAGGCAAAGCTAAAGACGCCGCCTATGCCATTGACTTTGCTCTCTGAATCGACAATGTTATAGCATAGGCGCCACCTATGCTCAACATGGCAAAGCTAAAGGCGCCGCCTATGCCATTGCCTTTGCTCTCTGAATCTACAATGCCATAGCATTGGCGCCATCTATGCCCAACTAGGCTATAGCATAGGTGCCACCTATGTTCAACTAGGATTTGCTAAAGGTGTCGCCTATGCTAAGCATAGACAAAGCAATAGGCGCCGCCTACTTATGGTTTTTGGTCTCCTAAACCAATTTTTCATGGGTCAAACCCGACCCAAGCCTTGTTCTATAAATAGAACCTCAACCTTAAGACAAAATCACATTGTTTGCTCAACCTAGGCACCACCTAACCTTCCTAAATCTCTCAAAACTTTTCTTTTTGCTCATCTAACCTTGCAAGATCATCTTCCGAGTCCATCACCAAGTAAGTTCTTCTTTTATATTCCATAGATATTACAATACTATGCCTATAATGATTTGTTAGATCTTAAAGTGGTGTTGGTGATTAGAATGTGATTGATTTGTTATGATACATCTAGTTAATTGAAGGAATACGTGTGGGTGTTCTTGACTTTGTTTCGATTGGTATTTGATTGTTATACACTATTATCTTTTTGCGGAATCGTAATGGTAAAGCTAATGACATAATCTTGTAAGTTGAAAGTCGGAATGTTTGAATGACTCGTTCATCGAGATAAAGATCATGATTGAATACAAGCACGAGATGTTCTGATTATTTCTATGCCATAACTTGATTCGATCTCTACGTAGTAGTCTTGTTCAAAAAGTTCATTAATCCAAACCATAAAGTATGGTCAAGATTACATGAAATAGAGCTGAAAAAGATAGTTAAGATGACATGAAAGTAAGACTGTGCTGAATATATTGATTGGAACATAACGCCTAAATGAATGTCGATGAAGTTTGAGTAGTCGACATCGTTCACTTAATTAGTTTGTACCAACAAATTAAGTGTGAGGTGGTTCCACTATTGTTGTTTGTTGATCAAAATCCTCCGGGATAAGCTAACATGACTTTATTTTAATCTCAGGAAAAATGGCACCAAAAGGTCGACCCAGAAAAGAAAAGCGTCCACCTCACAAAAAGGGCAGAAAAGGGGAAGAACAGAGCAAGCTGAATCCTCCTCGCTGCAAATACCTCACCACAAGTTCGGGATAAAATGGGTCCTAGAGGAGGAAGGAAAGGAGTGGTACAAGAACAACAAAGTAAAAAAATATGTTCACGTGGAGTTGATACAAAAGGAGAGTCTAGCGAAGAGAGAACTTCGCATCTTGGATAAAATCATGGCGCTACATCTTGATTCATTTTCTGAGATATGGGAGAATGTAATCTTGATCTAACATGAGAATGCTATGCCAACTGGTCCCCAAAGACTACCGGAAGTGAATTGAATATTCGGGGCTAAGTCTTGCAACTAAATGCAGAGTTCTTCAACTCTTTTCTGGGTCTTCCATCTGTAGATCCATCACCTCTCAAGGAGCTTTATCAAAGACCTCCATACAGGGCAATCCGACACACACTGTTCATAACAATATCAATGTCACATTGGAGTCATCACAAGGATACCGGTCGGCACAATACCTTTCTGTATGCTTCCTTGAACAGAGAAGCTCGGATATGGTTGAGGATAGTCAACTCTTTTTTAATTCTAGGGATATAGTACAGAAATATCACACGTGATAAAGTATGCTTGGTGTACGCTCTGATGACTAATATTCCCATCAACATTGGTGTCATTATACGGTTGTCAATGTGTAAGGCTAGGCTGCACAAGAGGTCCCACTTCAGCTTTGGCAATTTGTTGACTGTGATATTGAGGAAGGAGGTTATTAAAGAGGAACCTATAGATCATAAGCTTCCACACAACCCGAAGAAGGTTGACCTCACAAAGGTGAAAGATTCTGAAACTATGCATGGTGCCAACCTGACCACTGCAGAAAGGCATGCTCGGGATGAAAGTTTCTATCGCCATCTATATGGCATGAGTCGGGTTACCATGATGAGCGGGGGTCATATTCCGACTGATGCAGAGCTCCAAAAGTTGGATTATGACTACCCAATGAATGAGCATGCGAGGGCCATGTATGGAGTGGGGGTATATTTTGAGGAACCTCTTGATGATAATGTGCCAACCGATGATGATCGCCAAATGCCAAACTCAGACGTAGAGGAGAACTCTAGTAATGATGACTCTGATGATGATTCCGACGCAGGGGGTATGACCCTATACATAGTGAAGGAGTCTGACTAATCAGGTTTTCCTTATTTATTTTCCACTGTGGGCAGTGTGTCCTATCTAAGAGTGGGGTGCTGGTATTTGTATGTTGTACTTCTTTACCTGCATTTATTTATGTTTGTTTGTTTTATTTAGTCGCAGTTAGTAGTTAGTAGTTAGTAGTTAAATTTTAGAATTTTTTTTAGATTTTGCATGAAATTGTTCTGATAGGCGGCATGATATTATGACAAGAGTTTTTGCTAAAATCAATACTATCATTACTATTGAGACATTTAGGCTTTAAGTGTGACTCACTGGGTGATATCTGTGTGGTTTAATTCATTTATCTGTTGGGTCAAGAGTATATACTTCTCCCAATAAAGTTGACCATGTGCCTTGTGTGTGTGAGGTTATAGTATATTCTGTGTTGTGACTGGTGCTAGAACTTGCCTGGTGTATGTGTAAAGCGAAATAAAGAGTGTGAGTTTAGGAGATGATTTTTCCATTTCTTTGGCAGCCTATAATTGTTTACCTTCTTTTTACCTACCTGTGTACATTATCCTAGTGAACCCCCTTTGAGCCTTTAGCCATTTTCTTTGACAACCTCATATGTAGCCTAGTCCATTTGTTTCCAAGACCATAATTGGATCCAAATTCCTAAGCGCTTTAAATTGTAAAGTCATGTGACAAAATAAGAGGAAATTGGGTGAGAGTGATGCCTTAGAGTATATTGGTACTTGAATTTGTTATGAAAAAGAGTGGCTATCATAGAGGTAATTTTTTTATAAAAAAAAATGAAAACAAAAATAAAAAGTTAGTTCTGTTATAATTGAATAACAAAATAGGTGAAAAGGGGTGGTAGATGAAAGTAAAGTAAAAAGGTTGTTTAAAAGAGAGTGTTAATTGCATAATGTGATGTATTAAAGCGCTTAGGGAACATAGTCACTATTTCTGGCCAAAATAGTCCTACCTGTCCTACATTACAACCTGTAAAGACCTATTTGATCCTAAGCTTAGCATTCTGATATTAGTAGAGCATTACACTAAGGGCAAGCCTATGGTCATCAGTTGCAACATAAGAATTCTTTGTGAGTGTGAGAGCAAGGAGAATCTTACACCCATGTTGCGAAAAATGCAAAACGTGTGAGTAATTTTGGGTAATTTCTTGTGTGAGACACACATGGTTGATGCGTTTTGGGTAGTTGCGTATGATTCTTTGTGCCTTAACTTCTAGATACGAATTAACCATCATCACGAGTCTATGTTGGAGGTTGAATTGTTTCTAGTAGTGATCAAGAAAACTACTCTTTGTTAATAATTGTCGTGCATGTCTTGGTGAACATTTTGTGTTGCTGCTGTGATTTCTGGTTTGATGATTGCATGGACGTAATATTTTTTTTGAGGACAAACAAAGATTTAAGTGTGGGGTGTTGATGTTGAGCGTATTTACACGCCTAAAGCACCATAATTTACCCATATTTTAGCTATTTATTAAGGACAAAATATATAATTGCTGCACTTTTAGTCCATTTTCCTGTAAGTGAGCTAACCAACATGATTAGCATGTTTTCAGGTATTAATGATGAAGATTTCAGCACTTTGTGGACCTTTTGGTAGCAAAGGAAACTTCGCCTAAGAGGGAAGCCAGCTTTTGGAAGCTTGTGGACTGAATGTGATGCATGGAGAATCTGTCCCGGGCAAAATCAGTATTTCTTAATACTTAAGGGTGCAGCAGTAACTTAGTAGGACTAGGACAAGGATGTTATAAAAGCCTTATTTGCTGAATTTTCAGCATTTATTGTCATTATTGCTTTTCATTATTCTTACAACACTTTTAGTATTATTGAGTTTTACAGATTCTGTAAGTTAGAACAGAGAAACACGGCTCTTTTGTAAAAGACGGCTAAGAGGAAAAACGTCATCCCTCTTTGACGTTAAAATCATCCTCTCGCAAAGATTGTTTTAGTTGTGGTATGATGATTATGTCTATTGCGAATTCCGTCGTAAGCATGAGTAGCTAAACTTCTCTGTTAGGGTTATGGAAGCCTTTTGACATACTATCTATTACTATGAGTTTGTGAATTCTTGTTGTGTATGCTACTTATATCATTACTCTCTTTGTTTTAATTTAATTCTCGTGGTTGAAAACATAGAGAATAGGCCATTATAGCATTAAATTGTTCGACAGAAAAGTTACATGTTTGAAAAAGAGAGTGTGACAAGGAAATAGGGCTACCAACCCCTATTTACACGTTAATGTCGTAACTGGATTAATTTCTTAGAGAATTTGTACCGTTAGTTATACACTTTAGGCTCGAGAGAGCTAAAGTGAAATAATCCTTGATGGTTGAGAAATACTAGGATTTACCATTAGAATACGAATCTCTATAAGTGCATGCATGTCTGAATTCCGCATTACTCATAGTTAATAGATACGTAGAACTCATAAGGTGGACATAACCCTAACTTATTATTCTCTATAATTAAATCTTACTAAACAAAGCATTCCATTTTTACTTCTACAGTATTAATTCATGCCAAACTCAAATCCCCCCTTTTCTGTAGAATTTTCGACCAACAGTCTACTAATAGTTGCAACACTTAGTGACCGAGTATTCCCTATGGGATTCGACACCCAACCCAGTTGGGTTCTATATTTGACAACGACCGCTTACACTCTTACGAGAGCTATAGTTTGGGCGTTATCAGCCATTTAGTAAACCATGACTTATAAGTCAAGAAGTAACACAATGAGAGTGGGAAAATTCACTATTCAAGCTCTCAATTAATGTTTCAAAACTGGAAAACACATATATACATATACATAAGAAAATCAAGATTTCAGCGGAATGCCTCAAAAACAAAACATTATATCATTGAAAAGAATTCATAATGGATTTTCTTTAAATTGTTCTCAAAACCCATCATGAATCTATGATTTCTAAACCTTAAAACTTAATAAAACAATTTCACCATGTCCATGTAGTTTAGGAAAACTCCACGTACCTTAGATTACTTAATTCGGGGAATAGGACCCAAATTGTTATTTACTTATTGGAAATCTTGAAGATAAAGAAGAATTCTTGATATTTGGGAAAGAGTTAAGGCTTATTTTGGGAGATAATTTGAGTAGTTTTGGGCATATAATGCTCTAATAACGCTTAAGTATTCAGTTATCATGGCTAGGAACTGTAATCCAAAGACTACATTACCCTTTGGAGTTAAGATTTGTGACTGAAACCCGATTATGGAGCTTACCGTATTACGCCTCCATTGCGATGGCTTACTGGTTCTGGTGAAAATGATCATAACTTTTTGCTCGGATATCGAATTAAGGAAAAATTGGTATAATTGGAAAGCTGACTCAATTATATACAATTTGAAGGGTCTTGTGTTAAAAAATTCCTCAAACAACAAAAGGTCTACACATTAAAATTTTTACCTTGTGGAATCAAATAAAAATTTGGATGAATCAAAAATTCCTAGCTCGACTTTGTTCTAAGTAATTTCTATGAACATTTTTCACCTCATAATCACTTAGCATACTAGGGTAAGGATCATGACACATGATTTTAAATATGAATCAAGGAATTATAGTTTACACACGTAGGAATGACAGTTAGATTTCTAGCTCAAAAATGTGGGGTTTTACGTTATCTTCCCTTTGGGATCATTCATCCCCGAATGATGGGTAGGGGATAGTTGAAGCTCTAAATTGCAGAATAAAGAACAAATCATGCATTGAACATTTTTTTCAACAAAACATGCAAATGCATAGAAGGAGCTTCATGATAACCCCTATTGAAACATGTAAGCACGAAGTGTGAGGTAATAAGACTTTACATAGGGATGATCTTGTACGTGAGTTCTAAGAATCATAATCATCATAACATAAGGAATGAGTTAATTTGGTGTTTATAGTCCTGGTTTATATAGGTACAATCATGAAATGAGATTTTGCAGGAGAGGGATAAAAACATTCTCCGCCTTTCATGATGCAACGAATAAACTTTAACTTAAAGACCCTACTCGGCTATGCCCCAACATTAAACAACATACTTTGTCCTTTCCATCTTACATTTCTACCATCAAACATATAACCATAAGAGTTTGATTGCATGGTACTTTTGGGTTGAAGCAGTACAGGGATAAAACAGGTACTAGTTTAAGCTATGGGACACCATATAAGAATATTACTTTACCTTATCAGTACGATCAAATACCATCGGGTTTTACTTCAGGGAATACTAACCACATAGTACACGAGTTGTGTTTTCATCAACCACAACAGTCAAGCCTATCATTACTACACATACTTCATGGATTTCCCCCACTAAGACCAGCAAATTCAATCACTTTCACAAAGATTTTCGCCATATATATCCTTCCTAACTACTTCTCATAAAGAAAGTCCTTCCACTTCTTCCCCTATCACCAATAACCTTAGCTAAAGAGATCAAATCAAGATTTTCATATTCAAGAACATATACTCCCCCTTCCTAAGTCACTACTACTATTCCATAACAACTATTATACTATCATTCGGAGGGTCATTAGGGACCCAAGCATATGCATCAAGAAAAGGAGTAACACTATTCGATTATAACAAATACTTATTGTAATACTCAAGGTGGGATATGAGATGAAAATACAATACAATAGACACAAAGTGCTCTGTATATAAAGTGCCTGGATCATAAATAGAGAGTCGTTCAGACGTAAACTTACACAACATGAGTCCCTAGGACTGGGCACAATGAGAAACATGTGAGCATATATCATGAGAAGTATAACATGAAGACGTAACTCAAGGGGTCAACGACCAAGAAAAGGATTACCACTTGAAGCTATTGCTTCACATTTTTAGATCTACGATAGCCATGAGTTTTCATAAACTTTATCGATTTAGCTAAACGCGACATAGGATGATTCGATGACATATATAAACATATTTCTTTAGTCCAACCAAAATGTGAGATATGGATTTTTATGGATCATGAGCAACATAGCATAGCGCGTGAATACTTGAAAGATTAGGTTACTGAGATATCATTTCTTCTAATTTGGCGGTCAGATCATAAAATAAGTTGCATAGATAACTCGGACCTTAGGCATAGGCACGATTTCAATATATAAGAAATTGGTAGAATATCCTTATTAAATTCAAATAAGAGGAACTTGATTAAATAGGAATAGATTTTTATCATGATTCCTTCCTTAAACTAGACACCTCAAGAAAATTTTGGAACTACCTTAATTCGTCATCTCCTCCTTAGATCAAAGTCACATTCCTAGACTTGAGGACATATCTTCTCACTAAATCTACGAGCACAACATTCAACACAATGGGGTATCACCATACACATAACCACTAAACTCCCCCTGATAAACTATACTTTGAAGGCATTACTTCCCAAAAATGCTACCTTTAACTTTCGCTAGCCTCTATAGCTATCACCCTAAAACTTCTACTCTCGTGAGCATACACATCCACACTCCTTATCACATAATAAATCATTCTTCACTACCTTACACACCAACATTAGACCTCTACTAACATCCTTACGATGTTAAAAAAATTGGTAAAACTATACCAAAGGAACATATTGCCTACTTATAATTCCTTAATTCAACTCTAAAGATTACCATACAATAACCCCCAGACTTCTCTGTACTACAAAATTCAAGAATGTGAGCTAAGTACATATGACACTTATACATACATAAACCTTATTTAACAACATGGTACCTGGGGGTTTAACTTATCATTATATACTCACACTCTTATCAACTTAATGATTAAACCATAATTCATCATTTTACCATTGTTATCACGTATGCATATACATCACAATTGACCACTCATTATTCTACAAGTTGCCAAATATAGTCTATTATACATATCAAATCAAGCCTTCTACTTACTCCCACAAAACGTGCATCATAAATCTTAAGTTACTATTCTTATCACCATAATCCCTATCTATAATTCAAGCCGATAGTCTAGCAACACCAATCATATAAAGCACGCCATATACTATACTAATGGGCAATATTTACCCTAGCTGATGATATACTTCATTCATTTACGAATTGGAATAAGAGAAAAAGACTACATTGCCATTCTAGAAATTAAATTTATGACTGGAACATCGATGATAAGGTCATTGCAATGCGGTGAAGGTCTCAACGCTATTACCACCGTGACACGCTATTATCGCGATGAGGTTCTGGAATTAAAATCCAAACATGACCCAATACTCGTTCGAAAAATCTGAAAATTCCCCGAAACAAGATCCTTACACCTCTGAAGATGAATAAACTCAAAATTCTATGCCTCGGGTTTGGGAAGATCAATTTAAAAATATTCAAAGTTAAGAGGCTTAAAAATAGTATCCCTACACATAGAAAAATTTTCACGTCCTATATATACCATGCATGCAACTAAGAGTTAAGTCAGAATAGAAATATCAACCTAAGTCTCTTATTTCACTTTCCATTAAATTACTACTACACCTCAAAAATCTACTACCTACCTTCTCCCGTGTAGTATTTGCTAACAACTACTAGAGAACGACAATCAACAGAGGTAAAGTCACATACTAAAGATAGTGGATCTTAATTTTATAATATAACCCATTACGATCTTATCAACATATTCCACTTTCTCACATCATAGTTAAATACCCATGCATACATCACAACTACCTTCAAAATTCCATATACAACAATGAGTCTAGACCTATAACTTATTGGCTTATCTAACCGTTTCCATTCATAGCCTATAAGGGATTTCTATAATCATCATAACTGTCTACTCTAGGTTCCTTCCCTATTTTGTAATAATCATAGACAAACACTTCCTCCACAGACTACCATAAAATCTACAAATATTGCTACCACATTATCCTATCACTATCAAATAGTAACCCACCTCTGCTCAATGGTAATACAACTAAACTAGCTTTCTTACGTAAAAGTCACCCTCATTTTGAATTCTAAGCTTGTGACATCATACCACTAACTTCGGGATCATATTACTACCAATAGGGTATGACACCTTACCATATACTACTACTTGGGTGGAAATATTATTCCAACATTATAACATATATCACTACCCTTGAGCATGACATCTGTAACAAGAATTTTGAAGGGGACAGAATACACTTCATACCCCAAGCTCAACTGCACGATTATTGTAGATAGGGGTATAAGCTTAAATCAATGCACTTTAAAGCACTTATGGACTCCTCTCAAGTCTTTGTGCAATTTCATAATCTTTTATGACTTAATTAGAAGGGACCACCTTATTTAGACTCTAAGATTCTGCATGTGAACCGAATCGACAATGAGACATGGTTAAAAATGTTAGGGTAAAGAAGGAATCTGGATAACTCCCACATAGACAACACAATGGCACGATCAAGAACATGAAGAAAAGTAAAACGTTCCTAAACTCCTAGTAGCTTCCTACTTATAAATATGGTGCACTACACACCCATAAATAGGACTTTACCCAACGCGATTTCGTAGACACCCTAGGACTATGAACCATGGTCTGATACCAAGTTTTTCATGACTCGAGCTGAGGCCCGGGCCTCGACGAGCATCCCAAACTATTAAGGCCCAGCGACTATTTCTATCTGGAAATCACACATACCATTCATACAATAAGTAAAAGTGAAAAAATAGATAAACAAAATCATGGTCATTTTATGAGTTCAACTGAACAATACGAAATTTAGTTTACAAATATTCAAAACCACATGAGAACTAGTCTACAAATTCTCTAGTAATATGAAAACCAATATCAGTCTAAATACTGGGACAAGGTCCCCAGTCGGACCATGAAGCAAAAATAAAATGGCAATGTCTAATAACTAAGGCCTTCTGAAATAAGGGAGTGTTACTAACAGAAACTTCAGACAAACAATACTACTGCTTAGCGGGACCCCGAGTCTATGCATTAAATCTTGAAATATAAAGGGGGTATAGATGAACTGGTACACAGAGCAATCCAAATAATGTAGTTTTATACAACATAAGCGAGAGCAATTTATAAAACAGTTTACATACGACATAGAAAAATGCATAGGCATACTTAAAAGACTTTGAACCATTTCATTGATATCACAACTCACTCTTTATCTTATTTCTGATCTAGGTGGGACACCGTACAACTCTACAATCCCACAGGTTATATCGAATCCTCCCTTAACTCGATGGCCAAGCCCTCAATCTGGAGTCTCTATTTATAATACACCAATGGGAACTAGGCCAGTCTATGGTCCCTCTTAGGGACATAATAAACCCATATCGGCAAGACACATTTTCCCGTAATAAGCCCTTACAGACAAATACCTTCTTCGGATAACCACCCAACTTTCTTTAAGCCTATTTTTAACTATTTAAGTAATGCATTTTTTGAAATCAAAATCTGAAAATCTTACTTTATTAAGGCATTCATCTGGTTGGTATCATCATACTAAGACTTGCAAGTCATATCTTCTAAGCCATAAAATATTATGTGCAACTTTTTCATTCAAAGCAATGTTCAAACCACCAAATTATTCAAACATTACAAGAGGATTCATATTTCAAAACATATGTCAAACCGTGCAAATATTCTCTCTTTTTAACATTTCAACAAATGGTGGTCAATTTCTCAAAACAATTATGCAATTCCTTTGATTATCATATTTTGCATTTAAAAATAAGAAATTATCCCTCTCACCTATTCAAAACCAATTTAAGGTTCATATAAGATTGTAAAGCTCTTGACTCATACTTTAAGGCATGCCATTTAGTACACCATGACTTGTAAATCAAGAAGTAACACAATGAGAGAGGGAAAATTCATTATTCATTTTGTCAATTCATACTTCAAAACTGAAAAACACCTATATACATATACACGAAAAAATCAAGATTTTAGGGGAAGGCCTCAAGACCAAAATATTATATCATTGAAAAGGATAGATAATGCATATTCTTTGAATTATTCTCAAAACCCATCATGAACATATGATTTCTAAATCTTAAAAACTTAATAAAATAATTTCACCATGCCCATGTTGTTTAGGAAAACCCAACGTACCTTAGATTACTTAGTTCGGGGAATAGGACTCGAATCTTGATTTGCTTCTTGGAAATCTTGAAAATAAAGTTGGATTCTTGATATTTGGAAAGGAGTTAGGGTTTGTTTTCAGAGATAATTTGAATAGTTTTGGGCATATAATGCCCTAATAATGCTTAAATATACATTTATCACGATTAAGGACTCTAGGTAAAAGACAACACTGCCCCTCGAGGTTAAAATTCACAACTAAAACTCAATTTTTGAGCTCACCACGACGTGCCACTATCGCGGTAGCTTATTGGTTGTGACAAAAATGATCATAACTTTTTGCTTAGGTATCATATTAAGGCAAAATTGGTATCATTGAAAAGTTGACTCAATCATATACTATTTGGTGGTTCTTGTGTTGAAAAATTCATCATGCATCAAAAGTTATATACGTTCAAACTTGAACCTTGTAAAATTGAATACCAAACTTTGAACGAATCAAAGATTCTTAGCTCAACTTTATTCTAAGTGATTTCTATGAATATTTTTTACCTCATAATCATTTAACATACTAGGGTAAGGATCATGAAACAAGAATTTAAATATGAATCATGATATTAATGTTTACTCACTTAGGAATGACAGTTTGATTTCTAGCTCAAAAATGTAGGGTGTTACATTATCTCCCCCTTGGGATCATTAGTCCTTAAATGATGGGTAGGGATAGTTAAAGCTTTAAAATGATAAATAAGAATGTAATCATGCATTGAATATTTTTTTCTCAACAAAACATGCAAAGGCATCAAAAGAGCTTCGTGATAACCCCTAGTGAAATGTGTAAGCACAAAGCATTAGGTAATGATCCTTTACAAATGGTTGATCTTGCATATGAGTTCTATGAATTATAATCATCAAAACATAAGGAATGAGTTTATTTGGTGGTAATAGGCCTGATTTACATTGGTACAATCATGAAATAAAATTTTGTGGGAGATAGGAATAGGAACATTATCCACATTTCATGATGCAATGAATAGAATCAAACTTAAAAACCCTACTTGGTTATTCCCCAACATTAATCAACATAATTTTTCCTTTCTATCTTATATTTCTACCATCGCACATCTAACCATAAGAGTTTGAGTTCCACTGCATGGTACTTCTAGGTTGAAGCCTAACTTAGAGAAAAGAGGTGCTGGTTTAAGCTATGGGACAAAATATAAAAATATTACTTCACCTTATCATTATGATAAAAAACCATCAGGTTTTAATTCAAGGACTACTGACCACATAGTACACAGATTGTGTTTTCATCAATCACAACATTCAAACCTAGCATTACTATACCAACTTCATGGATTTCCCCCACTAATACCAAAATATTCAGTGACTTTCACAATGACCTTTACCATATATCTCCGTCCTAACTACTTCTCATAATGGAAGTCCATCCTCTTCTTTCCCCCATCACCAATAACCTTAGCTAAAAAGTTTAAATCAAGATTTTCACATTTAAGAACATATACCCCCACCCCCTTCATAGGTCACTACTACTCTTCTATAACAACTATAATATTATTATTCGAAGGGTCATTGAGAGACCCAAGAATATGCATCTAGAAAAAATGTAACACTATTCAATTATAACAAATACTTATTGCAATATTCAAGGTGGGATATGAGATGAAAATGCAATACAATAGACAAGAAGTGCTCCATATGTAAAGTGCCTGGATCATAAATAGAGAGTCATTCAGAGTAAACATACATAACATGTGTCCGTAGGACTGGGAACAATGAGAAACATGTGAGCATATATCATCAGCGATATAACATGAAGGCGTAACTCAAGGGGTGAATGATCGAGACAAGGATTACCATTTGAATCTATTGCTTCTCATTTTTAGAGCTACGATGGCCATGTGTTTGTATAAATTTATTGATTTAGCTAAACCCAACATAGGATGATTTGTTGACATATAGAAACATATTTCTTAGGTCTAAGAATGATATGAGATATTGATTTTTATGGATCATGAGCAATATAGAATAGGGCTTGAATACTTGAAAGATTGGGTCACTGAGACATTATTGCTTCTAGTTTGACGGTCAGATCATAACATAAGTTGCATAGATAACTCAGAACTTGGGCACAGGCACAACTTCAATATGTAAGACATTGGTAAAATATCCTCATTAAATTGAAATAAGAGGAGCTTGATTGAATAGGAATCTATTTTTTTCATGACTCCTTCCTGAAACAGGACACCTCAAGAAAATTTGGGAACTACCTTAATTCGCCATCTCCCCCTTAGATCAAAGTCACAATCCTAGACACGAGGACAACTCTTTTCACTAAATATATGAGAACAACATTCAACATAATGGATATTGACAAACATTTACAGCTAAACTCCTACTGATAAACTATACTTTGAAAGCATTGCTTCCCAAAAATGCTACCCATAACTTTTGCTAGCCTCTATAGCTATTACACTATCATTCCCACTTTTATGAGCAAACACATCCACACTCCTTATCACATAATAAATCATTCTTTACTACTTTACACACCAACATGAGACCTCAACTCACATCCTTAAAATTTTAGCAAAATTTGTAAAACTATACCAAAAGCATATATTGCCTACCTATATTTCCTTAATTCAAATCTAAAGATCACTATACAACAACCCCCTAGACTTCTCCTATAATAACTCGCAAAAGTTCCCTCGTAGTTTGAGTCTTAGAACGTGTCAAGTGAAGTGTAATTCAAGCCCTAAAAGATTGAGAAGTTACTTCCCAAGTGATTAGTGTTCTAACCTTGATTGAATTTTCCTAAAAATGACTTTCTATCGAATGAAAAATTGAATTACCTTTCCAACACTACAAATTTCATCCAAATCTTGTATCAGAGTGAGATGTTAAGGCCATTTTACTAAGAGTTGTTGGAACCACCCAGGTGCGACGGACTGGTTGATTGATCATCGAGTTTGCGACGAACCGTTGCAACCGAGGAAGTGACTCCCTAATTTGAAAAAAGTGTGATGACCAAAATGATGGACCGTCAAGCTAGCAATGGACTATCTCTAGGACCGTCACAACGAAGGAAGTGTGGTCTTTTTCTAACCAAGGTGCGATAGATGATCCAACGGATCATTAGACTAGCGACGGACCATCACTTCGACCGTCACAAATCCCATTCATTATTTTTAAGTCATTTTAAAAGGACTTTTCGACCTTTTTTCCCTTTTAACACTTAGATATATTCAAAACCAAGCAGATGACTTTATTATCTCGTAAAACATCCAAAGGCTAGGGTTTCTTCCTCAAGATTAAACCCAAAACCCTTCTCTAAGAAATTCTAGAACTTACCATAGATTCTACAAATTGAGTTGAGATTCGAGTTCCCCAAGTCCAATGCTTGAAGAACCCTCTCTCAAAATGTAAGAATAACAGTTTCAAGCAAGCTTGTTCATCTAGTTTCACAATCTAAGATATGTGGGGTTTGAACAAGGCCAATTCTTTGGTCGTTGTGCCCAAAACTTGTTTTAAATTACAAAGATATATGACTTGATGAGTTCTCCTATGAATTTGAAGTGTGAGTTCATACCCAATATTACTATGCATGAGATTTTGAGATTTGCCAATGTTCTAGAAATTGAAGTACATGAGTATGTTGAGATTTTAAGACAATTGCTGAACATTCCAGATTTCCATAAGATTTATGTATCCTTATGACATCTAGTATGCATTTTGATGAGTCTTAACTTGAGATTTGATTATGGGTCATTAAACCCTACTTTAGATTTCATTTTTTATGAACTTTTGTGCTATAAGTAGCGATGATTTGAGTATTTTGAGATCATTGAGAAAGTTTTGACCTTAATGGTCATAGTAACTTTGAAATCCACTTTACCAAATAAAACTATAGATTTTATAGTTGGGTTCTTATGAACCATGAGATTACTTTAAAATGAATTTCCCTGAGATGAGCATAGCTAACTAAAGGGAGTAGTATTTAGCACCGAGTTGGTTAAGTTACTACGGTTTCATACCCCAGAACTACGTGCCACCATAGGATTGTGATTTATGGGCCCGATAGTGATCACTAAGTTGAGGTTATACTCCCTGGCAAGAGTATGATACCTCTCCCCAACATGAGGTTTCTTTCTTAGGAGGATGAGACGTTGGACTCTATGTAGCTCGCATGGTTTATGTCAGTTAAGAGAACCTCCCTTGACATAGAATATTTTTCCTAAAGCTTTGAGATAAGTGATTTTCCCTAATAGTAAGATTTTCAAAATAGTTTCTTGAAGTACAATTTTCCCAAGAAGAAAGTAGTTTTCTCTACTACTAAGAGTTATAGAATTCTGAGTTCCAAGTGTCTTGAGTTTAAAAGAGTTCTAAGTTCTTCAATATTAAAGAAGGTTTACTCTCCATGAGATATATGCATTAGTTGGAAAGTATTTTTTAAAGCTTTCTTTAGTCTTCGAGTAATGAGAATAAGAGAAGAGTTCAGATGTTAAATCTAAAGTATAATGACTCACTATATTTATGTTACTTGCTTCATTCTACATGATTTATGAGCTTATTATATTAGACTTATTCAAGCTACGTGAGTCATTCATATTTGCATGCATGATTTGATTAAAGAGCATGGATATTATTTTATGTACATGCATACACCCCCATACACTTAGTATATTCCCAAGTGATTATGTACACATACGTCTATGTGCTACATTGCCTTATAATATGGGTTCAAGTGCTCAGTCCCAGCCTTGTCAGTAATTTTTGAGTACCTTTTATTATATCTCCACAGTGGTGAGCCTTTATGATTCGAGGACATATCTTCAAACATTTCAATGTTTTAGTAGACATATTATTTCCTTCAGTTGAGTTTGAGTCAATTGGGGACCTGTCCCAATGGCTCTCTAGTAGACCTGAGTAGTAGAGGCTTTGTCAGACTAGTTATCAGATTGTTAGTATGTTGAGATTTCTAGTTTTATGTTCGTTTGGATCGAGTATTTCCTTTGTATTTCCTATCATTTGATAAGACAATTTCAGTGTTTTGTTTATTTTATCTCAAATTGAGTTATTATGTGTAGTAATAGGCTCAAAGAGTTAGCTTGGGGCTACTTGTAGCCTTAACCATCATGTGATGTTTCAGGAGAAGATTTCGGGGCATTACACCTCCGTACTACAAAATTCAAGAATGTGAACTAAGTACACATGAAACTTATACATATATAAACATTATCTAACAACATGCTACCTGAGGGTTCAACTTATCATTATATACTCACGCTCTTATCCACTTAATTATTCAACCACAATTCATCATTTTACCAATGTTCTCACGTATGCATAGACATCACAATTGTCCACTCTTTAATCTAGAAGTGTCCAAATCTAGTCTATTGTACAATCACATCAAGCCTACTACTTACTTTCTCAGAGCATGCATCATAAATCTTCAGTTACTATTCTTATCACCACAATCCACATCTACAATTCAATTCTATAGTCTAGCAATACCAATTATATGAAGCATGCCATATATTATACTAATGGGAAATATTCTCCCTAACTGATGATATACTTCATTCATTTATGAACAGGAATGAGAGAAAAAGACTACATTGACCTTGTGACAATTAAATTCGTGACTGGAATACCGATGAAAAGGTCACCACAATGCAATAAAGGTCTCATCGTTATTGCCACCATGATGCGCCACCATGGTGGTAAGGTTATAGAATCAAAATCCAAAGCTGACCCAATCCTCGTCTGAAAAATCTGAAACTTCCCCGAGACATGCTCATTACACCCCAGAGCATGAATAAACTAAAAATTCTATGCCTCAGGTTTGGGAAGACCAATTTAAAAATCTTTGAAGTTAAGAGGCTTAAAATATGCCCAAGTCACCCAACACTTACAAAAATTTTCACATCCTATACATCCCATGCATGCAACAAAGAGTTAAGTCAGAATAGAAATATCAACCTAACTCTCTTATTTCACTTAACTATGGTCCATAAGTTCATCCTTTCCATGAAATTACTACTACACCTCAAAAATCTACTACCTAGCTTCTCCCGTGTAGTACTTGTTTACAACTACTAGAAAAAGACAATCAAGGGAGGTAAAGTCACATAATAAAGATAATTGATCTTAATTTTATAATATAACCCATTACGATCTTATCAACATATTCCATTTCTCACATCATAGTTACTTACCCACACATACATCAAAACTACCATCAAAATTCCATATACAAAAATTAGTCTAGACCTATAACTTATTGCTAATCTAACCGTTTCCATTCACAGCCTATAAGGGATTTCTATAATAATCATAACTATCCACTCTCGGCTCCTTCCCTATTTTGAATATATAATAATCCTAGCCAAGCATTTCCTCCACGGACTACCATACAATCTACAAATATTGCTACCACATTAGTCTATCACTATCAAATGGCAACTCATCCCTCGATCAATGATCATATAATAGCTTGCTTATGCAAAAGGCACCCTCATTTGGAATTCTATGCTTGTGACAGTATATCACTAACTTCGAGATTATCTTACTACCAATAGGGTATGAAATCTTAGCACATACTAATACTTGGGTGGAAATATTTTACCAACATTCTAACATATATCACGACCCTTGAGCATGACATCTGCAACAAAAGACTTGAAGGGGATTGAATAGACTTTATACCTCAGGTTCAAATGCACGATTGATTTAAATAGGGGTATAAGCTTAAATCAATGAACTTTAAAGCACTTATGGACTCCGCTCAAGTCCTTGTATAATTTCATATTCTTTTATGACTCAATTAGAAGGGACCACCTCATTTAGACTCTAAGATTCTACATTTGAACTGACTCAACAATGAGACATGGTTAAAAAAGTCAGGGTATATAAGGAATCTAGATAACTCCCACATAGAAAACACAATGGCATGATCAAGAACATGAAGAAAAGTGAAACATTCCAAAATGCCCAGTAGTTTCCTACTTATGAGTGCGGCGTGTTACACACCCATATGCAGGACTTTACTGTAACACCCCAAAATCTAATCTTGATACATTACACGATGCTCAAGACTATGAGTATTTTTAAGCTAACCCTGTCTGCCTTTTACTAAATCTGAATCTCACAATGAAGGAAATATAGACAAAAAAGTCATACTAAATATGGAAAATCTAGCAGTCTAACAAGCCTCTACTACTAATAGCTAGAGTGTCACTGGGACAAACCCCCAACTAACTCAAAACTGTCTAAGAGAAGTATTGAATCATATAAACTAATAAACTACAAAATCTGAATGAATAAGTTCCAAAACTATGAGGACTCACAAACTGTCAGATGTAGATGAAGATACTCGAACTACTCACGCTACTGATACTGAGCATCTGAACCTGCATTATGAGATAATATAGCACATAGACGTATATATCGATTAGTACTTTGATGATGTACTGATTATATTAGGTGACTGCTTAAGTGAGACATTATCTCATCACCATAATTTGTAAAAGAATGTATGCTAAATGTAAATGACCCACATAAGCTGGAATATCTGAAATACTTAAATCGGTATTGATGAATAACAAATCATACTTTGTAAATCTAGTGAGTAATAAAATTTAGTTCTAAAAATTATTCTAATTCTATGCCTTTAAATTATATTGTCTAAGTGTAGAAAGGACTCACTTCTATGTCTGAAATATGAAAGCTGAAATCTGTAACTATTATCTTTCTGTAAAGCATATTCTGAATAAAACTGTGAGCCTTTACACTTAGTTCTGAAAGCTTTTCTGTTAATCTTTTACTTTAACTAGTAGGGAGGTTCTCTTAATTGACATAAACCATGTGAGCTAACATGGAGTCCAACATCTCGTTCTCCTAAGGGGAAAACCTCACTATAGGGAGAGGTGTCATACTCTTTCCAAGGAGTATAACCTAAGCTAAGTGATCACATCTGTAACTATCACCCATATTGGAATAGGAATAATAGCGTAATATGTACCTATGTTGGCTACATAGTTCTGTGAAAGATAGGGCACACTAATCCCACACTTCTCGGTTGGTGCTAAATATTACTCCCTTTAAGTTGTGCTCATTTTATTAGAAATCCACTTTAAAACTAGCATAAGGTTTATTATAAAACCAGTTATGCATTTATTTGATTCAATTTGTAAATAAAGCTATTTTGATTTTTGTAATCTATAATAAATCTATAAAGTGATGTAACGCCCCGAAATCTCCTCTCGGAACATCACACGGTGTTTAAGGTTATAAGTAGCACCAAGATAACCTTTTGAGCCTGTTACTACACATACTAACTCAATTAGATATGAAATAAAGAAAACACTGCTAATGTATATCAAATAATAGGAAATACGAAGAAAATACTCAGTCCAAACCGACCACAAAATTAGAAATCTCAACGTACTAATAATCTGATAACTACTCTGACGAAGCCTCTACCACTCAAGTCTACTAGAGAGCCATTGGTACAGGTCCCCAACTGACTCAAACTGAACTTACAGTAATAATATTTCCACTAACATTACTGAAATATATGTAGATAGGTCCTCGAACCATGAGGACTGACCACTGTAAAGATGTAGAAAAAGGTACTTGGAAATTACTGACGAGGTTGGGACTAATCACCTGAACCTATATTATAATACAATATAATACATAGGAGTATATGTGGATCAGCACTTGGGATGTACTGATTATATGGGGGTGTATGCATGTACATAAAACAATATCCATGATCTTTAATCAAATCATGCATGGAAATATGGATGACTCACATAGCTTGATTAAGTCTAATATAGTAAGCTCATAAATCATATAGAATAAAGCATGTAACACAAATATCATGAGTCATTATACTTTATCTTTAAAATCTGAACTCTTCTTTTATTGTCGTTACTTGAAGACTAAAGAAAGCTTTAAACAATAATTTCCAACTCATGCATATATCTCATGGAGAGTAAACCTTCTTTAATATTGAAGAACTTAAAACTCTTTTAAACTCAAGACACTTGGAACTCAGAATTCTATAACTCTTACTTGTAGAGAAAACTACTTTCTTCTTGGGAAAATTGTACTTCAAGAAACTATTTTCAAAATCTTACTATTAGGGAAAATCACTTGTCTTAAAGTTTTAGGAAAAATATTCTATGTCAAGGGAGGTTCTCTTAACCGACATAAACCATGCAAGCTACATAGAGTCCAACGTCTCGTCCTCCTAAGAAAGAAACCTCATGTTGGGGAGAGGTATCATACTCTTGCCAGGGAGTATAACCTCAACTCAGTGATCACTATCGGGCCCATAAATCTCAATCCTATGGTGGCACATAGTTCTGGGGTATGAAACTGTAGTAACTTAACCAACTCGGTGCTAAATACTACTCCCGTTAGTCAGCTACGCTTATCTCAGGGAAATCCACTTTAAAATAATCTCATGGTTCATAAGAACCGAAGTATAAAATCTGTAATCTCATTTGGTAAAGTAGATTTCAAAGCTACTACGACCGCTAAGGTAAAAATCTTTTCAATGATCTTGAAATACTCAAATCATGGGTGCTTATAGCACAAAAGTTCATAAAAACTGAAATTAAGAGTAGGGTTTAGTGACCCATAGTCAAATCTCAAGTTAAGACTCATCAAAATTCATACAAGATATAATATGGATACACAAATCATATAGAAATCTGGAAAGTTCAACAATTTGTCATAAAATCTCAACATACTCATGTAATTCAATTTTTGAAACATTGGCAAATCTCAAAATCTCATGTATAATAATATTGGGTATGAACCCACACTTCAAATTAATAGGAGAACACATAAAGTTATATATATTTGTAATTTAAAACAAGTGTTGGGCACAAAGACGAAAGAATTATCCTTGTTCAAACCCCGCATACCTTAGATTGTGAAACTAGATGAACAAGCTAGCTTGAAACTCTTCTTCTTACTCTTTGAGAGAGGGTTCTTCAAGCCTTGGACTTGGGGAACTCAAATCTCAACTGAATTTGTAGAATCTATGGTGAGTTCTTGAATTCGTTGGAGAAGGGTTTTGGGTTAATTCTTGAGGAAGAAACCCTAGCCTTTGGATGTTTTGGGAGTTAATGAAGTCATATGCTTCATTTTGAATATATCGAAGTGTTAAAAGGGGAAAAAGGTCAAAAAATCCTTTGAAACTACTTAAAAATAATTAACAGGATTTGCGACGGTCGGAGTGAAAGTTCGTTGCTAGTCTGACGGTCCGTCGGATCGTCCGTCGCATGTTGATCAGAAAAAAGCCATACTGCTGTAGTTTCGACGGTCCTAGCGATGGTCCGTCTCTAGCATGATGGTCCTTCGTCTTGGCCATCACACTTTGGCCAGAAGAGGGCGTCACTACCTTGGTTGTGATGGTCCGGGCAACGGTCCATCGCAAACTCGACGGTCCATCAACCTGTCCGTCGTACCTAGGCTGTTCTGATAACTCTCCATAAAACGGCCATAGCATCTCTCTTTGATATTGGATTTGGACGAAATTTGTATCGTTGGAAAGCTAATTCAATTCTCTACATGAAAAAAAGTTGATATTAGGGAAATTCTACATGGATTAAAAATGTTTCTCACTTGGGAAGGCAACCCTTACTCTTCTTTAAGATGAAACTTGACTTAAAGAAAATCTGAGGTATTACAATATTTCCCCCTTAGGTATATTCATCCTTAAATACCGCTTTTTAGACCAAGAAGATAGGAAAAACAAAGTACACATAGCTGAAGCAATTTTGTTAAATGGCTCAAAATCTTTCTAAACCCTTGAATACTTTAGAAATTTCAAGAACTCATGCAAGAATAGATATATAGCTGAACTTTAGATTTAGAAGGGCTTAAGAAAGGAAGAATAATACCTTCGGCTTGATCTGAACTTGCGGAAATGAGGTGCGGGTACTTGGATCACACTTCTGCTTCTGCCTTCCAAGTAATGCTCTCAACTGACTGGTTCTGCCTTAAAATTTTGACCAAGGAAACCTCTTTGTTCCTTAGTTTACAGATCTAAAAATCTAGGATCTCAACAGGAATCTCATTGAATGAAAGACAGTTCTGAGTACTAGCACTCTCCGAAGGATCAACTACAATGGAATCAACAATATGCTTCTTAATCATGGAGACATGAAAAATAGGATGAACGGCTGATAGCTCTGCGGGCAACTCAACTTCATCGGCTACTTTAACAACACGACTCAAGACTATATAGGGGCCTACATAACGGGGACTAAGCTTCCCTTTTTTACCAAACCTCCTTAACCCTTTCATGGGTGAAATCTTTAAGTAAACCAAATCACCAACCTCAAACTCAAGATCCCTTCTCCTCACATCGGCATATGACTTTTGGCGACTCTGAGCTATCTTCAACCTTTCACTAGTCAACTTTACCTTTTCCATAGCCTCGCATACCGCATCAGGTCCAATCAATGCAGCTTCACCCACTTCAAACCAACCATAAGGTGATCTATATCTTCTACCATACAAATTCTTAAATGGTGCTATCTCGATTCTAGCATGGTAACTATTTTTATAAGGAAACTCTATCAATGGAAAATGCTCATACCAACTACCTTTGAAATCAAAATCACATGCCTTCAACATATCTTCTAGAGTCTGAATTTTTCTCTCAGCCTGACCATCTGTTTGTGGATGAAAGCAAAACTCAAATGAACTTGGGTACCAAGACCCTACTGAAATGCTCTCCAAAACTGAGAAGTGAATTGAGTACCCCTATCCGAAATGATTGACAAAGGAACTCCATGTAGCCTGACTAGCTCCCTAATATACAATCTAGCATAATCCTCAGTTGTATAAGATGTATACAGGGGAAAGAAATGCGCAGAATTAGTCAGCCTATCTACAACAACCCAAATAGAATCATAATGATAATGTGAAATAGGTAAACCAATCACGAAATCAAAATTCACCTCTTCCCACTTCCAAGTGGGTATACCATACTCATGGTTCACACCACCAGGTCTTTGGTATTCTACCTTAACCTGTTGGCACATTGCACACTTTGCTAAAATCTCAACTATATTCTTCATCATACCACTCCACCAATAGATTTCCCGCTAGTCGCGGTTCATTTTGGTAGTGTCGGGATGGATAGAATACTGTGCGCCATATGCTTCAGCCATAATCCTCTACCTCAAATCATCAACACACGAAAGACACAACCTACCCTGGAATATCATCACGCCATCTCCCCCTTAGGAGAAAACCTCTAACTTTTGGTCCTTAACTAACTCCTTCAGTCTGACCAAACTAGGATCTCGGTTTTGCTTCTCCTTCACTTCCGAAACTAAAGAGGATTCGGAACTACTCTGCACCAAAGTACTTCCCTCAACTGAATCAAGCAACCTAACACCCAATCTAGTCAGACAATGCACATCACAAGATAACTCTTTCTTACCTTCCTCTACATGAGCAACACTACCCATAGGGCATCTGCCACTATATTGGCCTTGTGCGGGTGATACAACATACTCATATCATAGTCTTTTAATAACCCTAACTAACTCCTCTGCCTAAGATTAAACTCCCTCTGAGTAAACACATATTGCAGGATCTTATGATCAGTAAACACATCAACATGGACACCATAAAGATATTGTCTCTAGATTTTCAAAGTAAAGACCATAGCAGCTAGTTCGAGATCATGGGTTGGGTAGTTCTTTTCATGCAGCTTCAACTGTTTAGCGGCATAGGCTATAACCTTACCTCTTTGCATCAACATAATCCAAAGAAATTTTTGAGGCATTAAAATATGCTACAAAACCATCTGTACCATCAGGCAAAGTAAACACAGGGGTTGAAGTAAGTTGAGTCTTCAACTCCTGAAAACTCTTCTCACAGGAATCTAACCACTGGTACTTAACTTTGTTTTTGGTCAATCGAGTCATAGGAGACTCAATAGAAGAGAAAACTTCACCAAAATGGTGGTAATAGCCATCTAAACCCAAGAAACTTCTAATTTCAGATGGGAAAATAGATCTAGGCTAATTTCTTACAGCTTCTGCCTTTTAGGGATCAACTCTAATGCCTTCAGCTGAAATAATACAACCCAAAAAAGCTACTGATCTTAGCCTAAATTCACACTTACTGAATTTTGCAAACAACTGGTGATCTATAAGAGTTTGCAAGACAATTCTAAGGTGATTTTCATGGTTGTTCTCAGTACGAGAGTACACAAGGATGTCATCTATGAAAACAATAACAAACATATCAAGAAGTTTCTTGAACACTCGATTCATGAGGTCCATAAAGGTTGTTGGGGCATTGGATAGCCCGAAAGACATGACTAAAAACTTAAAGTGACAATAGCGAGTTCGAAAGGGAGTCTTTGGAATATTATATTCCCTCACTTTAAGTTGATGATAGCCGTATCTAAGGTCTATCTTGGAGAAATAACTTCTACATTGAAACTAATCAAACGGGTCATCAATTTTCAGAAGAGGATACTTATTTTTTCATATGAATAAAATAGGTGTGCCCTAAGGAGAAATACTTGACCCTATGAAATCTTTGTCTAAACTATCATTGAGTTGCTATTTCAACTCCTTAAACTCTGCAGGTGCCATACGATAAGGTGGGATAGAAATAGGCTAAGTATCGGAAAGAAGGTCAATCCTAAATTCTATCTATCTGTTGGGATATACCCCTAGGAGATCTTCAAGAAAAACATCAGGAAACTCATGAACAATTCTAACTTACTGAATAGTTGGAGCCTCAGACTTAATGTCTTGGACTACAACGAGGTGATTAATGCAACCTTTGGATATTAGCTTTTTGGCTTTGAGGTAGGAAATAAAATGGATCTTGGGAGATACCGAACTCTTGGACCACTCAAGAATTGGTTTATCAAGGATCTAAAACTTGACCACATAGGTACGACATTCTATTGATGTATAATGAGAATGATGCCAACCCATACCCAGAATAAGGTCAAAATCCACCATGTTTAACTCTATCAAGTCAACAAATATGACTATATGAAGAACAGTAATAGGACAATGTTTATACATTTGTTTAGCAAAAATTGACTCCCCTACTGGTGTAGAAACTAGAAAAGGCTCAGAAATTTTTTTAGGATTCATTTCAAAATTCACAACAACTAATGGGATCATATAAGAGAAACTTGACCCGGGATCCAAAACATATAAACATCAAAGAAAAAGACACGAAGCATACCAGTAACAGCATTAGGAGAGTTCTCCTGCTCCTGATGGGATGGTAAGGCATAGAATATATTCTGGTGCTGACTGCCAGTAGTGCTAGATGAAGTGCCCTGAACAGGGGCGGGATAAGGTACAGTAGCTGGTGCACTAGTAGTCAGTGCCTGAGGTCGATAATCTCTGTTCCCCTGCATATCAAGAGGATAATCTCTAAGTCCGTGGTCCAGCCTGCCATAACCAAAAAAACCCCACTAATTTGCTAAACACTCACCGAGATGATCTCTACTACACTTAGCACAAAGAGAATAGTGAGGTCTGTTACTTACACTATTCTGTGACCTAGACATAAAAGACCTATTCCCTTGTTTCTACTTACCTCTAGGAATGGGAGAACTAGCTGATGAAGGTTCTGGCATAGATGAATGTCTCTGGAATTATGGGTGGTTCCCTCCATGGGACCTAGCCGAACTATACCTATGCTGCTCGGATCTAGTCCTCTTGTTACCCCTCACTTTATCACTCTGTCTTATCTTATCTGCCTCTATATACTATGCATGCATCATCAACCTTTCTATATCCATATCCCTATTTAGCGTCGCCGTCCTGCACTCTTTCAGTACTAAACAAGAAACACATGTCACAAATTTGCTCATACTAGCTCAAGTGTCAGAAATATAATTAGGAGCATACTTGGCCAACTGGTTGAACTTTAATAAGTACTCCTTAACAGTCATGGAGCCCTTCCTTAAGTTCATAAACTCCTCAATCTTCGCTTCGCTCATCTCAAGCTAAAAGAACTTGTCCAAGAATGCATCTTGGAATACCTACCAAGTCATAGGAGCAATATCCTCACCTCTACCCTTCTTCCATGCTGCCACCCAGTCATAACAAATATCCTTCAACTTGTATGATACCAACTCAACACTTTCTTCATCAAAAACTTACATCACCTATGTGATCTTTCTCGACTCCTCAAGGTATAACTATAGGTCATCGCCTGCCTTAGACCTATAAAACTCTGGTGGATTCATCCACATGAAATCATGAATTTTAGCAGCAACTAAATCACCTCCCTGCCAATTTGCAACTGTAACCTAGTTATTGGCCTAAACATTAGTTTTTACTGCTCGAACTAACACCTGAAAGAACACCCAAAACTCAGCATAAGACACTATCTCATTCAAGATATCAACAGGCTGGGGTTGCTCATTATTGTTTCTGCAAGCGTTTGATCTTCGGGGAGGCATTTTCTGAAATAGGAAATCATGAATTATTATATGAGAGGGACAATTGCAGGCATGATAGAATCTGAAAGAATGAAACAACTTTTTCCTAAAACATCTTGTAGCATCTTGGTCATAGATGTGGCGCGCTACATACCAATAATCAAGACTCTACTCAACGCGGCTTGTCAGACTCCCTGAGACTCCTTAAACCTTAGGCTCTGATAATTAGTTTGTAATGCCCTGAAATTTGCTCCCAGAATGTCACACAGTTCTTAAGGCTACAAGTAGCCCCAAGTTAACCCTTTGAACCTATTACTACATATAATAACTAAATATGAGATAAAATAAATAAAACACTGGTACTATATATCAAATGATAGGAAATACGAAGAAAATACTCGGTCCAAAACGACCATAGAACTAGAAATCTCAACATACTAACAATCTGATAACTAGTCTAACAAAGCTTCTACTACTCGAGTCTACTAAAGAGTCATTGGTACAGGTCCCCAACTGACTCAAACTGAACTGAAAGCAATAATATATCCACTAACAATACTGAAATATATGAAAATAGGTCCTCGAACCATGAGGACTCACCACTGTAGAGATGTAAACAAAGGTACTCAAAAATTACTGACGAGGATGGGACTGAGCACCTGAACCTACATTATAATATAATATAGCACATAGATGTATATTTGGATCAGCACTTGGGAATGTACTGAGTATATGGGGTTTATACATGTACATAAAACAATATCCATGCTCTTTAATCAAATCATGCATGGAAATATGAATGACTCACATTGCTTGAATAAGTTTAATATAATAAGCTCGTAAATCATGTAGAATGAAGCATGTAACAAAAATGTCATGAGTCATTATACTTTATCTTTAAAATCCAAACTCTTCTCCTATTCTCATTACTTGAAGACTAAAGAAAGCATTAAAAAAATACTTTCCAACTCATGCATCCAACTCATACATATATCTCATGGAGAGTAAACCTTCTTTAATGATGAAGAACTTAGAATTCTTTTAAACTCAAGACACTTGGAACTCAGAATTGTATAACTCTTACTAGTAGAGAAAACTACTTTCTTCTTGGGAAAATATTACTTCAAGAAACTATTTTGAAAATTTTACTATTTGGGAAAATCACTTATCTCAAAGCTTTAGGGAAAATATTCCATCTCAAGGGAGGTTCTCTAAACCGACCTAAACCATGCAAGCTACACGGAGTTCAACGTATTATCCTCCTAAGGAAGAAACCTCATGTTGAGGAGAGGCATCATACTCTTTCCAGGGAGTATAACCTCAACTCACTGATCACTTATCTCGGCCTAAGGTCTATAAATCTCAATCCTAAAGTAGCACGTAGTTCTGGGGTATGAAATCATAGTAACTTACCTAACTCGGTGCTAAATACTATTCCCTATAGTTAGATTCGCTCATATCAAGGAAATCCACTTTAAAATAATCTCATGGTTCATACGAACCCAACTATAAAATAGGTAGTCTCATTTGGTAAAGTGGATTTTAAAGCTACTATGACCATTAAGGTCAAAATCTTAACAATGATCTCAAAATACTCAAATCATGGGCGCTTATAGCACAAAAGTTCATAAAACTTAAATCTCAAGTAGTGTTTAATGACCCATAGTCAAATCTCAAGTTAAGACTCATCAAAATGCATACTAGATATCATATGGATACAAAAATCATATAGAAAACTGGAATGTTCAACAACTTTTCTTAAAATCTCAACATAATCATGTACGTCAATTTCTAGAACATTGGCAAATCTTAAAATCTCATGCTTAGCAATATTGGGAATGAACCCACAGTTCAAATATATAGGAGAACTCATTAAGTCATATATCTTTGTTATTTAAAACAAGTTTTGGGCACAAGGACGAAAGAATTGTCCTTATTCAAATCCCCCATACCTTAGATTGTGAAACTAGATGAACAAGCTAGCTTGAAACTCTTCTTCTTACTATTTGAGAGAGGGTTATTGAAACCTTGGACTTGGAGAACTTGAATCTCAACTCATTTTGTAGAATCTATGGTGAGTTCTTGAATTTCATAGAGAAGAGTTTTGGGTTTGTTCTTGAGGAAGAAACCCTAGCCTTTGGATGTTTGGGGAGATAATGAAGTCATATTCTTTGTTTTGAATATATCTAAGTGTTAAAAGGGGAAAAGGCAAAAAAAAATCCTTTTAAAACTATTTAAAAATAATGAACGAGATTTGTAACGTTTGGAGTGACAGTTGTCGTCTTGGCCATCGCACTTGGGCCAAAAGAAGGAGTCACTGCCTTAGTTGTGATGGTTCGGGCTATGGTCCATCGTAAACTCGACGGTCTATCAACCTGTCCATCTTAGTAAAACGGCCATAACTTCTCACCCCGATATCGGATTTGGATGAAATTAGTATCGTTGGAAAGCTAATTAAATTCTCTACATGACAAAAAGTTGATATGAGGTAAATACTACACCGATTAAAAATATTTCTCACTTGGGAAGGAAGCCCTTACTCTTCTTAAAGATTAAACTCGACTTAAAGAAAATCCAAACTATCACAATATCTCCCTCTTAGGAATATTCGTCCTCGAATGTCGCGTGTTAGACCAAGAACACAGGAAAAACAAAGTACACATAGCTGAAGCAATTAGCTAAATGACTCAAAATCTTTCTAAACACTTGAATACTTCAAAAATTGAAAGAACTCATGCAAGAATAGATATATAGCTGAACTTTAGAATTAGAAGGGATGAAGTAAGGAAGAATAATACCTTCATCTTGATCTGAACTCACAAAAAAGAGGAGCGGGTACTTAGCTCATATGTCTGCTTCTACCTTCGACGTAGTGTCCTCAACTGACCGGTTTCACAATAAAACTTTTACCCAGGGAACCTCTTTATTCCTAAGTCTATGGATCTTTAAATCTAGGATCTCAACAGGAGTATTATCAAATGAAAGACTGGTCTATGTATCAGCACTCTCCAAAGGATCCACTACAATGGAATCACCAATAAGCTTCTTAATCATGGAGACGTACAAAAATAGGATGAACGGTTCATAAAACAATAGGATGAACGGTTGACAGCTCTGCAGGAAGCTCAACTTCATAGGCTACTTTAACAACACAACTCAAGACTCTTTTGGGGCTCTCATAACGGGGACTAAGCTTCCCCTTTTTACCAAACCTCTTTACCCCTTTCATGGGTGAAATCTTTAATTACACCAAATCACCCACCTCAAACTCAAGATCCCTTCTCCTCACATCGGCATATGACTTTTGATGACTCTAAGATATCTTCAACCTATGTCTAATCAACTTCATATTTTCCATACCTCGAATACCGCATCATGTCAAATCACTGCAGGTTTACCCACTTCAAACTAACCTATGGGAGATCTACATCTTCTACCATACAAAGCCTCAAATGGTTCCATGTCGATTCAAGCATTGTAACTATTGTTATAAGGAAACTCTATCAATGGCAAATGCTCATCCCAACTACCTTTGAAATCAAGAGCATATGCCCTCAACATATTTTCTAGAGTTTGAGTGGTCCTCTCATCCTAACCATCTGTTTACGAATGAAAAGTGAAACTCAAATGAACTTGGGTGCGAAGACCCTGCTGAAGTGCTCTCAAAAACTAAGAAGTGAACTGAGTACCCCTATCCTAAATGATAGACAAAGGAACTCCATTCATTCTGACTAGCTCCCGGATTTTCAATCTAGCATAATCCTCAGCTATATAAGATGTATGCACAGCCAAGAAATGCACGAACTTAGTCAGCCTATCTACAACAACAAAAATAGAATCATGATGTTGACGTGAAAGAGGTAAACCAGTTACAAAGTCCATATTCACCTCTTCCCACTTCCAAGTGGGTATACTATACTCTTACATCATACTATCAGGTCTTTGGTGTTTTGCCTTATCCTTTTGGAATGTTGCACACTTTTCTAAAAACTCAGCTATATTCTTCTTCATACCAATCCACCAATAGATTTCCCATAAGTCATGGTTCATCTTGGTAGTGCTGGGATGGATAGAATATCGTGCGCCATGCGCTTCAGCCATAATCCTCTGCCTCAGATCATCAACACACGGAACACATAGCCTACCCTGCAATATCAACACGTAATTTGCCCCTTGGGAGAAAACCTCTATCTTTTGGTCCTTAACTGACTCCTTCAGTCTGACCAAACTAGGATCTCGGTCTTGCTTCTCCTTCACTTTCAAAACTAAAAAGGATTAGAAACTACTATGCACCAAAGTACTTCCCTAAACTGAATCAACCAACCTAACACCCAATCTAGCCAGACAATGCACATCATGAGCTGACTCTTTCTTACCTTCCTTTACATGATCAACACTACCAATAGACTACCTGCTAAGGGCATCTTGGCCTTGCGCGGGTGATACAGCATACTCTTATCATAGTTTTCTAATAACTCTAACCACCTCATCTGCCTAAGATTCAACTCCCTCTGGGTAAACACATACTACAGGCTCTTATGATTAGTAAACACATCAACATAGACACCATAAAGATAGTGTCTCTAAATTTTCAAAGCAAAGACCATAGCAGCTAATTCAAGATCATGGGTTAGGTAGTTCTTTTAATGCGACTTCAACTATTAAGCGGCATAGGCTATAACCTTACCTCTTTGCATCAACACAACCCAAACCAACTCTAAAGGAATCACAATACACCACAAAACCATCTGTACCATCAGGCAAAGTCAACACAAGGGCTAAAGTAAGTCGAGTCTTCAACTCCTAAAAACTCTTCTCACAGGAATCTAACCATTGGAACTTAACTTTCTTTTGGGTCAACCGAGTCATGGGAGACTAAATAAAAGAGAAACCTTCAAAAAAATAGTGATAATAGCCAGCTAAACCCAAGAAACTTCTAATGTTAGATGGGGAAATAGGTCTAGGCTAATTTCCTACAGCTTTTGTCTTTTTGGGATCAACTCTAATGCCTTCGGCTGAAATAATATAACCCTAAAAAGCTACTGATCTTAGCCAAAATTTACACTTACTGAATTTAAAAACAACTGGTGATCTCTAAGAGTTTTCAAGACAATTCTAAGGTGATCTGCATAGTCGTTCTCATTATGGGAGTACACAAGGATGTCATCTATGAAAACAATGACAAACATATCAAGATATTGCTTGAACAATCAATTCATGATGTCCATAAAGGCTGTTGGGGCATTGGTTAGCCCAAAAGACATAACTAGAAACTCAAAGTGACCATAGCGGGTTCGGAAATCAGTCTTTCAAATATCATATTCCCTAACTTTAAGCTGATGATAGTCAGATCTAAGGTCTATCTTGGAGAAATAACTTGCACCTTGCAACTGGTCAACTAGGTCATCAATTCTCATAAGAGGATACTTATTTTTTTATAGTGACCTTGCTAAGATAACGATACTCAATGCGTATACGCAATGAACCATCTTTTTTTCATAATAGAATAGGTGCTCCCCAAGGAGAATATGAAGCCTTTGTCTAAAATATTTTTGAGTTTCTCTTTCAACTCCTTAAGCTCTGTAGGTACCATACAATAAGATGGGATAGAAATAGGCTGAGTCTCGGGAAGAAGGTCAATCCCAAATTCTATCTCTCTATTGGGAGGCACCCCTGGGATAGCTTTTGTAAAAACATCAGGAAACTCACGAACAATGCTAACTTACTAAATAGTTAGAGACTCCGACTTAATGTCTTTAACTCTAACTAGGTGATAAATGCAACCTTTGGATATTAGCCATTTGTCTTTGAGGTAGGAAATAAAATAGATCTTGGGAGATACCGAACTCCCGGACCACTCAAGAACTTCATCAGGGAACTAAAACTTGACCACATGGGTATGATAGTCTATAGATTCATAACAAGAATGAATCCAATCCATACCCAGAATAAGGTCAAAATCCATCATGTCTTACTCTATCAAGTCAACAAATATGAATCTATGAAGAACAGTAAAAGGACAATGTTTATACACTTGTTTAGTAACAATTGACTCCCCTACTTATGTGGAAACTAAGAAAGGCTCAGGAATCTTTTTGGGACTCATTTCAAAATTCACAGCGACTAATGGGGTCACATAAGAGAAACTTTATTCGGGATCCAACAACACATAAACATCGAAGAAAAAGACATGGAGCATACCAGTAATAACATTAGGAGAGTTATCCTTCTCCTAATGAGATGGTAAGGCATAGAATCTATTCTAGCACTGGCTTCCAGTAGTGCTAGATGAAGCACCCTGAATAGGGGCAGGACGAGGTGTAGGAACTGGTGCACTAGTAGTCAGTGCTTGAGGTCGAGAATATCTGTTCCCCTGCCTAGCATGTGGACAATCTTTAAGTCCATGGAGCAGCCTTCCACAACCAAAACAACCCTTCTGATCTGCTAAACACACATTGGGATAATCTCTACCACACTTAGCACAAGAAGGACGACCTAGACATAAAAGACCTATTCCCTTACTCCTACCTTCCTCTAGGCGTGGGAGCACTAGCTGAGAAAGGTGATGGCATAGACGAATGGCTCTAGAAATTTGGGTGGTTCCCTCTATGGGACCTAGCCTGACTATACTCATGCTGCTCGAATCTAGTCCTCTTGTTAACCCTCACTTTATTGCTTTCCCTTATCTTATCTACCTCTATTTACTATGCATGCATCATCAACCTAGCTAGATCCATATCTCTATTTAGCATCGTTGTCCTACACTCTTTCAGTACCAAACTAAAAACATCTATCACAAATTTACTCATACTAGCTCGAGTGTAAGAAATCAAATTAGTAGCATACATGGCCAACTAGTTAAACTTCAAGAAGTACTCCTTAACAGTCATAGAGCCCTGCCTTAAATTCATAAATTCCTCAATCTTTTCTTCCCTCATCTCAAGTGGAAAAAACTTGTCCAAGAATGTATCTTGGAACACATGCCAAGTTATAAGATCAATACCCTTACCACTACCCTTCTTCCACGCTACCATTTAGTCATAAGAAATATCTTTCAACCTGTATGATGCTAGATCAACACTTTCTTCATCAAAAACATACATCACCTGTATGATTTTTCTCACCTCCTCAAGGTATAAATGTGGGTCCTCGCCGGCCTTAAACCCATAAAACTCTGACGGATTCATCCACATGAAATCATGAATCCTAGCAGCAGCTAAATTACCTCCCTACTGATTTACCACTACGACCTGGTTATTGGCCTAAAAATTTGTGGTGAATGGTTGGGCTAACACCTTAAAGGCCATATAAAACGTAGCATAAGACATTGTCGCATTAAAGAAATCAACAGGCTGGGGTTGCTCATTATCATTTCTGTAGGCGTTTGATCTTCGGGGAGGCATTTTATGAAATAGTAGAGCACATATTAATAGTTGAGAGGGACCACTTTAGGAATGATAGAATCTAAAAGAAAGAAACAACTTTTCCTAAAACGTCTTGTATCCTCTTGCTCATAGATGTGGCGCGCTACATACCGATGATCAAGACTCTACTCAATGCGGCTTGTCAGACTCCCTAGGACTCCTTAAACCTTAGGCTCTGATACAAAGTATAAATATCACACGGAGCTTAAGGCTACAAGTAGCCCCAAGTTAACCCTTTTATCCTATTACTACATATAATAACTCAATTAGATATGACATAAACAAAACACTGGTACTGTATATCAAATGATAGGAAATACGAAGAAATACTCAGTCCGAAATGATCACAAAACTAGAAATCTCAACATACTAACAATCTGATAACTAAACTGAAAAAGCATCTACTACTCAAGTATAATAGAGAGCCATTGGTATAGGTCCCCAACTAACTCAAACTGAACTAAAAGCAATAATATACCCACTAACAATACTAAAATATCTGAAGATAGGTACTCGAACCATGAGGACTCACCACTGTAGAGATGCAGATAAAGGTATTAAAAAATCATTGACAAGGCTGGGACTGAGCACCTGAATCTACATTATAACACAATATAGCATATAGACATTTATGTGGATCAGCACTTGGGATTGTACTGAGTATATGGGGGTGTATGCATGTACATAAAATAATATACATTCTCTTTAATCAAATCATACATAGAAATATGAATGACTCACATAGATTGAATAAGTTTAATATTATAAGCTCATAAATCATGTAGAATGAAGCTTGTAACCCAAATATCGTGAGTCATTATACTTTAGCTCTAAAATCTACACTCATCTCTTATTATCATTACTTAAATACTAAAGAAAGCTTTAAACAATACTTTTCAACTCATGCATATATCTCATGGAGAGTAAACCTTCTTTAATGTTGAAGAACTTAGAACTCTTTTAAAATCAAGCCACTTGGAACTCAGAATTCTATAACTCTTACCAGTAGAGAAAACTACTTTGTTCTTTGGAAAATTCTAATTTAAGAAACTATTTTGAAAATCTTACTATTAGGGAAAATCACTTATCTCAAAGCTTTAGGGAAAATATTCTATCTCAAGGGAGGTTCTCTTAACCAACATAAATCATGCAAGCTACATGGAGTCCAACATCTTGTCCTCCAAAGAAAGAAACATCACATTAGAGAGAGGCGTCATACTTTTGCCAGAGAGTTTAGCCTCAAATCAGTGATCACTTATCTCGGCCTCGGAGCCATAAATCTCAATCCTATGGTGGCACGTAGTTATGGGGTATGATACCGTAGTAACTTACCTAACTCGGTGCTAAATACTACTTTATTTAGTTAGCTAATCTCATCTCAAAGAAATCCACCTTAAAATAATATCATGGTTCATAAGAACCCAACTATAAAATCTGTAGTCTCATTTAGTAAAGTGGATTTCAAAGATATTATGACCATTAACATCAAAATCTTCTCAATAATCTTAAAATACTCAAATCATGGGTGCTTATTGCATAAAAGTTCATAAAAACTGGAATCGCATGTACGGTTTAATGACCCATAATCAAATCTCAAGTTAAGACACATCAAAATGCATACTAGATATCATATTGATACACAAAGCATATAGAAAGTTGGAATGTTCAACAATTAGTCTTAAAATCTCAGCATACTCATGTACTTCAATTTCTAGAACATTAGCAAATCTTAAAATCTCATGCATACTAATATTGGGTATGAACCCATACTTCAAATTCATAGGAGAACTTATAAAGTCGTATATTTTTGCAATTTAAAACAAGTTTTGGGAACAAGGATGAAAGAATTATCCTTTTTCAAACCCCGAATGCCTTAGATTATGAAACGAGATGAACAAGCTAGCTTGAAACTCTTCTTCTTACTCTTTGAGAGAGGGTTATTGAAGCCTTGTACTTGGGTAACTCGAATCTCAACTCAATTTGTAGAATCTATGGTGAGTTCTTGAATTTCTTGGAGAAGGGTTTTGGGTTTGTTCTTGAGGAAGAAACCCTAGACATTGGATGTTTTGGAAGATAATGAAGTCATATGCTTCATTTTGAATATATCTAAGTGTTAAAATGGAAAATGGCCAAAAAGTCCTTTTAAAAGGACTTAAAAATAATGAACAGTATTTACAACGGTCGGAGTGATGATCCATCACTATTTTGATGGTCCGTCGGATCGTCTGTCGCACGTTGGTAAGAAAAAGGCTACACTACCTTAGTTTCGATGATCCTAGGACGATCTATCGCTAGCTTGACGGTCAATCATCTTGGCCGACGCACTTAGTCCAGAAGAGAGAGTCGCTACCTTGGTTGCGACAGTCTAGGAGATGGTCCGTCATAAAATCGATGGTCCATCAACCTGTCCGTCACACCTGGGTGGTTCCGAGAACTCTTAGTAAAATGGTCATAACTTCTCACCCCGATACCGGATTTGAACAAAATTGGTATTTTTGGAAAGCTAATTCAATTATCTATATGATAGATGGTCGATATTAGGGAAATTCTATACGGTTTAAAATATTTCTCACTTGGGAAGGCAGAACTTATTCTTTTTAAAGATGATACTTGACGTAAAGAAAATTTTGGATATTACAAGTGGATTCAAAAACTTATCGGAAGACCGAAAGATCAAAGGTTTATTGAAAAACTAAAAATAATCTGCTCATAAGATGTTTAAAGTATCATCTTTCTTGAAATATCAACATATAATCTGGGGCTTAGTAACCCATTCATCATGTTCAGGTCAAAACATCATAATAATCATGCTTGATATTGAAAACAATGATAATTCATCTCAAGACCTGGAATTTACTGCAATAGACATGAAAATATGAAAATATACATGAAATTCTTCTTCAAAATCTCTCAAAAATTCATAATCTTACAAATTGAAATAATGAGTATGAACCCTAATTTAAAATTCATGTATAATCATTCAAAATCATATAGATTTGTAATAAAAACTTGATTTTAGGCATAAAGATGAAAGAATATCCTTGTTCATAAACCCCACATACCTTGATGATTAATAAAGAATCTTGAATTTTGGATTCCTATTTAAGTTCTTGAAGATGAATTCTTGATTATCTAGTATTGGGAATCCTTAATTTGCAACTTTCTTGGAGAAATAATGGTGGAATTTGATTTCTTGGAGAAGAAGCCTTTGAGTTCTAGGGTTTTTTTTTAGAGAAAATTGATGAATAATGAGTATAATAGGCTTAGAATGAGTTTAATGTTATGTTTTGGACAGATTGTGGGGGCTTGGGAATAGACCAATATACCCCTTTTCAACTTTAAATCACACTTGAAATTAAATGATTTTTCCCATTTTGTAGGCTACCACAATGCACCACTATCATGGTGGCTCACTGAAAAATGATGAGTGGTAACTAAAACTTCTCCACAACTCACCACCATTGCGGTACTCTATTGGAATGCCATTTTGGCCACCAACGCGATGTGGTAAGATCGTGTTGGTCTACTACAATATGACAACTAGGAAATTAGACTTCTCCACGATACGGGCTATCGTGGAGGTCCACTGAAATCTAACAATTGGGATTTTAACCATCTTCGCGATGTGGTGAGTTCCCAGGTGGCACACTGCTTTACTAAAATCACCATAACTTCTCATTTGAGTATCCGATTTTAGATGAATTTGATATCAGCGGAAAGCTTATTCAATTTCCCACACAAGAGAGGGTTTAAGTCGGGAGAATTTCACAAGAAATAAAAGGTATTAATTTTCAAAAGCTATTCCATGTCATTCTAGGAATGAAATTAATCTAGGAAACATATGGGGTATTACAATATCTCCCCCTTGGGAACACTCATCCTCTAATGTGGCTAGTTAAGCTGAAAATAATGAGGAATCTAAGGCTATAAGCTACCATGCACAACTGAAATAAACTGAACGACTGAATCTAAAGCATACTAAGCTTGTGAAATGATCTGTGAGTGCATGAGGTGGCATAAATTAACTATATAGCTTAATCTGAGACTGGAAAAGAACTGAATGAAGGAAAACAATTACCTTCAACTGAATCTAAGTTCATGGAGAAGTGATGGGGATACTTGGTGCACATGTCTGTTTTTTCTTCGCAAGTAGCACCCTCAATGGACTGATTGTGCCACATAACTTTGACCAAGGGAACTTCTTTGTTCCTTAGTCCACGTATTTGATGATCAAGAATCTCTACGAGGGGATCTTCATATGAAAGACTGTTCTAAATATATGTACTTTCTAGAGGAACTATAACGTCTGAATCATCCATGAACTTCTTCAAGAAGGACACATGGAATAGTGGATGAACTGATGATAAGTCTGTGGGTAGATCAAGTTAATACACCACCTTCCTAACACGACTCAAAATCCAAGAGGGGCCTACATACCGGGGACTAAGTTTTCCCTTTTTGCCAAATCTCTTCACCTCTTTTATGGGTGAAACTTTCAAATACACAATATCATCAACCTCAAACTCAAGATCTTTTCTTCTTACGTCTAAATAAGATTTTTGATCACTATGGGCTACTTTCAACTTCTCTCAAATCAATTGAACTTTCTCCATGGATTCAAACACCATGTCCGGCCTAATCAAAGCGGCCTCACCCACTTCAAACCAACCAATTGGCGATCTACATATCCACTTATAAAGAGCTTTAAATGGGGCCATCTAAATACAAGTATGGTAACTATTATTATAAGAGAACTCAATCAATGGAAAATGTTCATCCCAACTACCTTTGAAATCAAGAACACAGACACTCAACATATCTATTAAAGTTTGAATGGTCCTTTCTGCCTGACCATCTATCTGTGGATGAAAGGTTGAACTATGATGAACTTGGGTACCAAGACCCTTCTAAAAGGAACTCCAAAATTGAGAGGTAAACTCAGTACCCCTATCTGAGATAATGGATAAAAGAACTCCATGCAATCTAACTAATTCTCTGATGTACAACTTAGCATAATCTTCAGCTATGTAGAACCTGTGAACTGGCAAGAAATGCGCTAACTTATTCAATTAATCTGCAATGACCCAAATTGAATCATGCTAATGATGTGAATGGCGTAAACCAGTCACAAAATCCATACTCACCTCTTCCCACTTCTAAGTAAGGATACCAAACTCTTACAAATACCACTAGGTCTTTGGTGCTCTATTTTAACCTGTTGACAAGTTGCACACTTGGCTAAAAACTCTGACGTATCTCTCTTCATACCACTCCACCAATAGATTTCTTGCAAGTCATGGTACATCTTGGTGGCTCCTGGATGAATAGTATAACGCGCACCATGCACTTCCACTATAATCCGTTGCCTTAAATCATCAACACAAAGCACACACAATCTACTCTGGTATCTCAACACAATATTTAACCCTTGGGATAAAACATCTATCTTTTGGACTTTAACTGAATTCTTCAGTTTGACAAAACTAGGATCCTTATCTTGCTTCTCTTTCACTATCATAACTAGAAAAGATTCGAAACTACTCTTAACCCAAATATTTCCCTCAGCTGAATCAACCAATCTAATACCCAATCTAGCTAATCAATGAACTTCTCAAACTAGCTCTTTTTATCATTCTCCACATGAGCAACACTACCCATCGATAATCTACTAAGGGCATCCGCCACTACATTGTCTATGCCCATGTGTACCATTAGGTAATGCTAAAACTTGGGCTAAAGTGAGTCGAGTCTTCAACTCCTGAAAACTTTTCTCGCAGGAATCTGACCACTAAAACTTAACTTTTTTTGGGTCAGTCTAGACATAAGAGATGCAATATATGAGAAACCCTTAATAAAATATCTGTAATAGCCAGCTAAACCATAGAAACGCCTAATGTCTAATGGAGAGATAGGTCTAGGCTAATTTCTTATGGCTTCTGTCCTTTCGGGATCAACTCTAATACCCTCACTGGAAATAATATGACCAAGGAAAGCTACTAAACTTATTCAAAATTCACATTTACTGAATTTGTCACACAACTGGTGATCTCTAAGAGTTCGCAACATAATTCTAAGATGGTCTGCATGGTCACTCTCACTACGAGAGTAAACAAGAATATCATCAATAAAGACTATGAAAAACATGTCCAGATACTATTTGAACACTCTTTTCATCAAGTCCATGAAGGTTGCTGGGGAATTTATTAGCCTGAAGGACAAGACTAGAAAGTCAAAATGACCATAATGAGTTTTGAAACCTATCTTTAGAATATCACATTCTCTTACTCTAAGCTGATCATAGCCAGATCTAAGGTATATCTTTGAGAAATAACTTGGGCCTTGGAGCTAATCAAATAAGTCATCAATTCTAGGAAGAGAATATTTGGTTTTTACTGTAACTTTATTCAGCTGATGATTGTCAATGCGCATACTCAAAGAACTATCTTTCTTTTGCATGAATAGGATGGGAGTGCCCTATGGAGAATTACTAGGCCTTATGAAACCTTTATCTAAAAGATCTTTGTTCTTCTCTTTTAACTTCTTAAGCTCAGTTGGAGCAATACGATAAGAAGGAATAGAAATAGGTTGAGTATCTAGGTGAAGGTATATACCGAATTCTATTTCCCTATCAGGAGGTACCGCTGGAAAATCTTTGAGAAAAACATCAGGAAAATCATTGACTACACTAACTGACTGAACTGTTAGAGTCTCAAAGTTGGTGTATTTGAGTCGAACTAGATGATAGATGCACCTTTTGGAAATCAACTTTCTGGCTTTAAGATAAGATATGCAATGGCTCTTGGAAGACACTGAATTTCCTTCCCACTCAAGGACTGGTAAACTGAAACTTTATATTTAGGTGCGATAATCTATAGATGCATTACAGGAATAGAGCTAATCCATACCAAGAATAAGGTCAAAGTCAAACATATCTAGCTCTATTAAGTCTGCTAATATTATTTTATAAAGGACAGTGATAGAACACTTTCTATAGATCTGTTTGGTAACAACTGACTCACCCACTAGGGTAAAAACCGAGAATAGCTTAGGGATCTTTTCAGGACATATTTCAAAATTTTCTATAACTAATAGGGTTACATAAGAGAAACTTGACCCAGGGTCTAACAACATATAAACATCAAGATAAAAAACATGAAGCATACCAGTAACAACATCTGGTGAGTCCTACTGCTCCTGAAGGGATGGTAAAGTATAAAATTAATTTTGTCGTTGACCGCCACTGGTACTAAATGATGTGCCTTCGGGAGGAACTGGCGACTTATAGGATTTGGTGCACTAGTAGCTTTAGTTTGGGGATGAACATCTTTGTTTCCCTGCTTAGCATGCGGACACTCTCTAATTCCAAGACCCAACTTACTACAACCATAACAACCTACCTGGCTATCCAAGCACTCTCTAGAATGATTTTTACCATACTTAGCATATGTAGGATAACCGGGCCTTCAATTCACACTATTTTGAGATCTGGATATAGAAGACTTATCTTACTACTCCTGTCTAACTCTGGGAGCAGGAGCACTAGTTAAAGATGGATCAGGCATAGATGAATAATTCTGACACTGTGGATAATTTCTCCCTGCTTACTTAGTCTTGCCATACTCAAACAGATCTGTTTTATCCCTTTTATTAATTATATCTCTTCCCTTTAACTTCTCTGCCTCAATTTGCTGAGCATGAATCATCAACCTAGTATGATCTATGTCTCTAACAAGCATGGAAGACCTATACTTCTTGACTACTAAGTTAGATACTCCAGTAACAAATTTACTCATCCTTTCCCTAGGATCAGCCATCATATCTGAGGCATACTTAGACAACTGGTTGAACTTAAGGCAGTACTCTTTCACTATCATTGAACCCTACCTCAGGTTCATAAACTCCTCTATCTTAGCCTCTCTTATTTCATGTGAAACGAACCTTTCTAGAATAGTATCTCAAAATACCTGCCAACTCATAAGAGTTGCACTATCACTTCTATCATTCTTCCACATAACTACCCAATCATACGTTGCATCCTTCAACCTATAGGTTACTAAATCTATACTCTTTTCTTCAACAACAGGCATAATCTGGGAGATCTTTTTCACCTCATCTAAGATAGGTGAGAATAATCTGAATGTAATGTCTAAAAATAAATACTGTAAGTCTGAATCAAATCTAGCAGTTTGACAAGCCTCTACTACTAATAACTAGAGAGTCACTGGGACAAACCCCCAGCTAACTCAAAACTGTCTAAAAAGAAATACTGAAACATATAAACTAATAAGCTGCCATATCTGAATGAATAAGTCCTTGAACTATAAGGACTCACCAACTGTCGGATGTAGATGAAGATGCTCGAACTACTCATACTGCTGATTTTGAGCACCTAAACCTACATTATGAGACAATGAGCATATAGACGTAGATGTGGATTAGTACTTTGATGATGTACTGAGTATATAGGGGTAAATTTATAAGTAAGACATTATCTCATGATCATAATTTGTAAAACGATGCATGCTAAATGTAAATGACCCACAGAAGCTAGAATATCTGAAATATATATTAATGAATAACAAATCATACTTTGTAAATCTAGTGATTCATAACATTTATTTCTAAAATTTGTACTAATACTGTCTTTAAATCATACTGTCTAAGTGTAGAAAGAACTCACTTCTATGTCTAAAATATGAAAGTTGAAATCTATAACTATTATCTTTCTTTAAAGCATATTCTGAATAAAACTGTGAGCCTTTACACTTACTTTTCTAAAAGCTTTTCTATAAATTTTTTACTTTAACTAGCAGGGAGGTTCTCCTAACCGACATACACTATGTAAGCTAACATGGAGTCCAATGTCTCATTCTTCTAAGAGGGAAACCTCATGTTAAGGAGAGGTGTCATACTCTTGCCAATGAGTATAACCTAAGCTAAGTGATCACATCTATAATTGTCACCCATATTAGAATGGAAATAATCTCATAATCTGTACCTACGTTGGCTACTTAGTTTTGTGAAAGATAGGGCACGCTAATCCCACACTTTCCTTTTGGTGCTAAATACTACTCCCTTTAAGTTGTGCTCATTCTGTTGGAGATCTGCTTTAAAACTGTCATAAGGGTTATTATAAAACCAGTTATGCATTTATCTGATTCACATGTAAATAAATCTATTTTGATTTCTATAATCTATAATAAATCTATAAAGTGGATTCCAAAACTTATCGGAAGATCAAAAGATCAATGTTTTCTTGAAAAATTTAAAATAGTCTGCTCATAAGATGCTTAAAGCATTATCTTTCTTGAAATATCAATATATAATTTGGGGATTAATAACCCATGCATCAAGTTTAGGTCAAAACATCATAATATCATGCTTGATAATAAAAATAATAATAATTCATCCTAAGATCTGGAATTTACTGTAATAGACATGAAAATATGAAAATAAACATGCAATTCATCTTCAAAATCTCTCAAAAACTCATAATCTAACAAATTGCTACAATGGGTATAAACCCAAATTTAAAATTCATTTATAATCATTCAAAATCATGTAGATTTGAAATAAAAACTTGGTTTGGGGTACAAGGATAATAGAAAATCATTGTTCATATACCCCACATACCTTAATTGATGATTAAATAAAGAATCTTGAATTTTGTATTCCTATTTGAGTTCTTACAGATGAGTTCTTAATTATCTTGTCTTGGAAATCCTCAATTTGGAGCTTTCTTAGAGAAACAATGGTGGAATTTGATTTCTTAGAGAAGAAGCCTTTGAGTTCTAGGGTTTTTGTTTGAGAGACAATTGATGAATAATGAGTATAATAGGCTTAGAATGAGTTTAATCTTATGTTTTGGATGAATTGGGGGCTTAGGAATTGACCAATATACCCCCTTTTAAACTATAAATAAGGCTGGAAATTAAAGGATTTTCCCCATTTTGTAGGTCACCACGATGTGCCACTATCACGGTGGCTTACTGGAAAATGACAAGTGGAACTAGAAGTTCTCAGCGATGCACTACCATCGTGGTACACTATTGGAATGCCATTTTGGACACCAACGCGAGACGGTAAGATCTCGTTGGTCTACTAGAATATGACAATTGGGAAATTAGTCTTCTCCGTGATACGGGGCTATCACGGAGGTCCACTGGAATTTACAATTGGGATTTTAACTATATCCGCGATGCGGTGAGTGCCCAGGTGGCACACTGCTTTACTAAAATTGCCATAATTTCTCAATTGAGTATGAATTTAGGAAAATTTAATATCGACAGAAAGCTTAATCAATTTCCCTAACAATGGATGGTCTAAATCTAGAAATTTTAACATGAAATAAAAGGTATTCATTTTCAAAAGTTATTCCTTAATATTCTAGGAATGAATTTAAGCTAGAAAAAGTATGGGGTATTACATCTACCCGACGTGATTTTGCGGACATCTTGGGACCATGAACCGTGCTCTGATACTAAGTTTGTCATGACCCGAGCTGAGGCACTGGATGCGATGAGCATCCCAAATTATGAAGGCCCAAGCACCTATTTCTATCTGGCAATAACACATACCATTCATACAACTAGTAAAAGCGGATTAAAATAGATATACAGAATCATGGTCATTTTTGAGGTTCAACTAAACAATACAGAATTTAGTTCATAAACATTTGAAACCATATGAGAAATAGTCTGTGAAATCTCTAGTAATACAAAAATCAACATCTCTATAAATACTGGGGTAAGGTCCCCAGTCAGACCATGAAGAAAAAATAAAATAGTAATGTCCAATAACTAAGGCCTTCCGAAATAAGGGAGGCTCACCAACAACAAACTTCGGCCAAACAATCTACTACTTAGTGGGACCCAAGACTATGCATCAGATCTTGAAATATAAGGGGTACAAATGTACTGGTATGCAGATCAATCCAAAATAATGTACTTTTATACAACATAAGTTATACTAATTTATAAAATAGTTTACATACGATATAGAAAAATGCATGGGCATACTTGAAAGACTTTAAAATATTTCATTAAAATCACAACTCACTCCTTATCTTACTTCTGAGCTAAGTGGTACACCCTGCAACTCTACAATCCCATGGGCTATATGGATCGGCCCTTAACTCGATGGCCAAGCCCCCAACCTGAGTTTGCCTAAGGACTGGAGTCTCTATCTCTAATACGCCAAAGGGAACTAGGCCAGCATATGGTCCGTCTTGGGGACATAATAAACCCGTATCGACAAAACACAATTTCCGATAATGAGCTCTTACACTCAAATGCATTCTTCGGGTAACCACCTAACTCTCTTTAAGCCCATTTTTAACTCTTTAAGACATGCATTCTCTAATATTAAAATCTGAAAATCTTACTCTGTTATGGAATTTATCTCGTTGGTATCATCATACCAAGACTTATGATGATAGGCGTATTTACACGCCTAAAGTACTATAATTTACCCATATTTTAGCTAAGTTTTGAGGACAAAAGATATAATTCATGCACTTTTAGTCCTTTTTCCTGTAAGTGAGCTAACAAACGTGATTAGCAAGTTTTCAGGTATAAATGATGAAGATTTCAGCATTTTATGGATAACTTGACGCCAAAGGAAGCTTCACTAAAGAAGGGAAGGAGAGCTTGGATGCCTAGGACTAAAAGTGACGCATGGAAAACCTATCCCGGGCAAAAACAACATTTCTAAAGACTTTGGGGATCAGCAGTAACTTATTAGGATTAGGATAATGATGCAGTAACCTAGTAGGATTAGGTTAAGGAATGCAGTAGCTTAGTAGGAATAGGATATGGGTGTTATAAATACCCTATTTTGCTAGAGATTTTTATTCATTCTTCTATTAATTCATTATCTACTATTCCAACAATTCTAATTCTCATCTTTTTATTCAACACTTTCAATTCTTATTAACTTCTCTTCATCTATTCAACAATTAACTTTCACGACAAAAGAAATGCTATTCTAAAGGGAATTCACGTCACAAGCCATACCACACCATACTACACGTGAGATCTTTATTGTGGTATAATGATAATGTCTATTGTGATTTCCATTGTACTCATGATTAGCTAAACTTCTCTGTTGGGGTTATGGAACCCTTATGAGATACTATCTATTGCTATGAGTTTGTGAGTTTGTGACACGTATGCTGCTTATATCATTACTCTCTTCATCTTAATCTAAATTCTAGTGGTTGCAAACATATAGAATACGCCAATATAGCATTAACTTGTTCGAAAGAAAAGTTATATGTCTGGAAAAGAGATAATGTCAAGGTAATAGGGCACCAACCCCTGTTAAAAAGTTAGTGCCGTAACTGGATTAACCTCTTGGAGAATTTGTACCGTTAGATACGCTTTAAGCTCGAAAGAGTTAAAGTGAAATAATCCTTGATGGTTGAAAGACGCCTGGATTTACCATAGATTACAATTCTCTATAAGCACATGAATGTCTAAATTCCGCATAACTCATAGCCAATAGAGACGTATAACTCATAAGGTGGACTTAACCCTAACTCTCAATTCTCATTGGTTAGAATCTTACTAAACATTCTTTCTGTTTACTTTGCTATTTTCCGTTTTCACTTTGTTACATTATTTGCACGCTATAAAATCCCCCTTTTTATGAAACTTTCACCAAAAGTCTAATAATCTTTGCTTACTTAGTGACCAAGTATTCTCTGTGGTATTCGACACCCAACCCAGTTGGGTTCTATATTTGACAACGACCGCTTACACTCTTACGAGAGCTGTAGTTTGAGCGTTATCAACTTACAAGTCATATCTTCTAAGCCATAAAATATTATGTACAAATCTTTCATTTAAAACAATGTTTATACCACCAAAACATTCAAACAGTATAAGAGGATTCATATTTCAAAATATATATATCAAACCATGCAAAGATTCTCTCTTGTCAACATTTTAACAAATGGTGGTCAATTTCTCAAAACAATTATGCAATTTCTTCGATTATCACATTTAGCATTTAACAACAAAAAATTATCCCTCTCTCCATTTCACAACCAACATTAAGTTCATATAAGATTGTAAAGCTCTTAACTCATACTTTAAGACATGCCATTTAGTAAACCATGACTTGTAAATCAAGAAGTAACACAATGAAAGAGGGAAAATTCATTATTCATGCTCTTAATTCATGTTTCAAAATTGAAAAATAAATATATACATATACATGATAAAATCAAGATTTCAGGGGAGGGCCTCAAGACCAAAACATTATATCATTGAAAAGGATTTATAATGCATATTCTTTAAATTTTTCTCAAAACTCATCATGAATATATGATTTCTAAACCTTAAACTTAATAAAATAATTTCACCATGACCATGCAGTTTAGGAAAACCCCACGTACCTTAGATTACTTAGTTCGAGGAATAGGACCCGAATCTTGATTTGCTTCTTGGAAATCTTTAACATAAAATTGGATTCTTGATCTTTGGAAAGGAGTTAGGGTTTGTTTCGGGAGAGAATATTTGAGTATTTTTGGGCAAATAATGCCCTACTAACTCTTAAAAATTCAATTATCATGACTAAGGACTATAGGGAAAGGAACACTATCCCTCAAAGTTAAAAGTCATGACTGAAACTCGATTTTGGAGCTCATCACAACACTCCATTATCGCGGTGGGTTACTGGTTCTAACGGAAATGATCATAACTTTTTGCTCAGGTATCGGATTAAGGCAAAATTGGTATCATTGGAAAGCTGACTTAATTATCTACAATTTGGTGGGTATTGTATTTAAAAATTCCTAATACATAAAAGGCTATACACATTCAAAGTTAAACCTTGTAGAATCAAATACCAAACTTTGGATGAATCAAAGATTCCTAGCTCGACTTTGTTGTAAGTGATTTATGTGAATATTTTTCACCTCATTATCACTTAATATAATAGGGTAAGATTCATGATACATTAATTTAAACATAAATCATGGGATGAAATTTTACACACGTAGGAATGACGGTTCGATTTCTAGCTCGAAAATGAGGGGTGTTACACTAAATACACATACCTATTTCCAGCGTTGGACAAAAGTGCTTAAGGTATGAATCTTACTTCATATCATACTGTATTTTAAATTTGTTCTTGAATCTCTCTTTGTTTTTTCTATTATCATGCTAAGGGTGTTCTAAACTCTCATTCGGGGATGAATGATCCTAGGATAGGAGATAATGTAAGATCCTAAAAATTATGATGATTTTATTTTGAACCCTCCCTAGTATTTAAAGATAATTTTTTTACTTGAATCATGATAATAAATGGTAACAAGACCATTAGGAAGAGTTTAAATATTTTTTAAAAGCGTTTAGGGTTATTTTGGGACTCCAAATCAGAGAGTGCCCATGATAACAACGTGCCCTACCCTAGTCATGATATGATAAGAGTGTTCCACTCTCTTGGGATGGCGGGATAAGGGTGTTCCATGCCCAAGGGTAAAAACTGTTACTTTTTAGTTTTTTTAGTTTGGGACAAGGGCTTTTTGGTCTTTTACCCTATTAAATGACTTTATTCTCTATATAAACCTATTTACTAATCAGTTATGAGATTTTACACCTTCTTTCTCCTCTCCATCCTAAAAAGTGAACAAAAAGCTAGGTTGAAAGGTAATAAAGTTAGGGTTTAAGATAAGGGTTTCTCTTCTTGTTATCTACAAGGAAATTTCTCTTCAAAAAGACATGTTGGAAACTCCCTATTTTAATTATAGTTACATTAATTTACTCGATATTTATGTGTTCTTGTATGTTTGATTTAAACTAGGATTGAGGTAATTTTATTGTGGAAACTTTAAACTAATTTCTTCTTGTGCGGATGGTTTATATGTGTGAACATCGGGTTTTAAAATTGAACTGGGTCATGTAAATATGATGGAATAGGTATTATGGAGTAATAATATTACATATTTCTGCATGATAATTACATGAACCTCAACTTATTTGAAAATTTAGTTTTTAAACAAGGCTTTCATAGTGTCTAAACTTTTCTTTGGAAAATTACATAATATTAGCTAGTGAAAAGGTAAAAAAGTTTTTGAAACTCCCTTGAGGGCTAATAAAATACAAATTGGAGTCTAAATGGTTAAATGAATACAGTATGGCATAATTGAAATGGCTTGCAAGTCTTAATATGACGATACCAATTTAGAAGTGCCTTAATAAAAGACACTATGGTTAATGATATGTGAAAATAAAAATTTAACTTGGTTTAAGGAGAATTATGTAGCTTCACCAAGATAGTGTGGTCCCGAATGGACCAATACTTGAAACCACGTTTGCCGATATTGAGATGTCTTGTCCTGAAATATGGATGACCGTTGTGTGCTTGCTTCGCGTAGTAGTACATTGTTATTTTATTATGAGGTCATTGTCTATTGATGACTTTAGCCTAATCCTCGGTTCATGTGGCTAACATGGATTAAGGTCCTTTTGGTAGGAAAAACCGAACCCATATAATCCGTGGGTGTCTGAAAGTTGGTATAAGCTACATAGTTAAGGATTAAATTTTTAATGGTCATGTCTGCATGTTCATCATCCCCTAGCTAGACATTCTATTATCTTGGTGGTTGTGGAGTATATATTTTATGACTTGTTTTTTGTAAATGTATATTCTATCCCTTTTTCTGGATTGCATGCCAGTACTCGCCGTAATGACCGTCTCTGCACACTACATCATTTCATGATATAGGTTCAAAAGTATTTTCTGTGACCCTGTGCAACTTAGGTGGTTCAGTATTCCTATTGGACAACTGATGAAGTGGTGAGCCCTCCATCATTCGGAAAGTCTTGTTTCCTTTTAGTCTTTTTACTATTTCAGTACTTTTGATTTTCTTCTGGCATAGTCAGGGTCATGTCCCCACTTGGTTGGTATTCCGTGGTTAGAGGCTTTGTAGACAGTGCTGGGTTGTTACATTGTTGATTCAGTTTTAATTTACAAACTTACTCTTTTGGTTATTAAATTTCTTTTATTCCATTGGTTAGCTTTAAGAAATTCTTATTATTACTTTGCTCATCAGGTAAAACTAAGAGGTCATCTCAGGCCTTGGTTGGTTTGGGATGCCCGTCACAGTCAGGGCCCCAGCTCAAGTTGCGACATATCATCAGCATATTCAAATCAGCTCTTTGGTACTCCCCCGTTTCAAAATAGTTGGTCCTCTTTTTAAAAATAATTTTTTAATTTAGTTGTCCTTTTTATGAAATCAAAAGAATATTAATATGATATTCCAATAATATCCTTATCACTATATGACTAAACAAAGTGTTTAAACTCAAATTTATATTTTCAAAGCATAATTAATAAGACCAATTTAGTAAAATGAATCTCTATTAAATTTTTCCTTAGGAAAGTGTCAAATCAACAAAGATCAACTATTTTACAATGGAGGTAGTACATGTTAAAAAAAAAAAAAAATTACGCCATTACATTTTCTAGAAATTTTTTCCTTTGAAACATATCAGTTACATAAAATGTATCCTTATAAGCTGTAAACTTTATTTTCAGCATTTTTTTTAAAAAAATAAGTTGAGTGGTTGAAGTTTCACGTCGAATTACAACTTATTAACTTGACAAAACAATATTATACACTTAATGGGCTATCTTATAATAACCTAACAATGATTTTCCAGGATATGACGTGGTCCTCGTGAATCATGTTTTATACAACAACATTTAGTACAGATCGAATTCTATATAAAGACTACCCTTTCTAACCATTTTATCACAACTTTATACACTTAATGGGTTATCTTATAATAACATAACAATGATTTTCGAGGATATGACGTGGTCCTCGTGAATCATGTTTTATACAACAATATTTAGTACAGATCGAATTCTATATAAAGACTACCCTTTCTAACCATTTTATCACAACTTTCTTTAAGTTCAAAACTTTTTCCTATACACAAGAAGAAAATATGGGTGTGAAAGGCAAGTTAATTGCTTCAGTAGAGGTGAAGTGTGGAGGACACTCGGTTCATGACATTTTTCACAAAAAAACTCATCATATAGCCAACATAAGCCCCAGCAAGATCCAACATTTTGAGATTCATGAAGGTGAAACCGTAAAGGTTGGTTCGGTTGTCAACTGGAAATATAACGACGGTAAATACTACACATTTTCCCTCTCTCTACATTTGAATCCAACTTTTTTTTACATTTGGGTTTGTTTGATGCTACAGAGAAAGTCAATTTCCAAGAGAACATTTTTCATAAAAAAAGTTATTTGATGGCGTTTATGGTTACATAGAGTAAACATTTACACTAAAAAGGGAAATGACTTCAGTTGTGAGGAAAGTCATTGCCATATAAGTATCTTAGAGATAACCCTCTCCAATCTTCTGAAAGACGATTTAACCTTAAGATATACTTTCCATAAAATATGTTTCCCTCGCCAATCAAACACCGTAAGGCACTGTACAATCGTTTTACAGTTTCATTGGAGAAAATGAAAAACAAAGAAAATCATCAAGAAGTGACCTGCAATATGTAATTATGAATGTTTATATCTTTTATGAGGGTTTGAAAACTGAAGTAGCCTATTAACATCTCTTATGTTTTCGACTTTATTGATTGTAGATGGAAAAGATAAGGTTGCAAAGCAAGTGATTGAAGCCGTTGATCCTCAAACTAAATCAATCACTTGGAAAGTGATTGCTGGTGATCTGTTAGAGCTGTACAATTCCTTCACTATTATCACATCATGTGACCACCAATGGACTACATGGACTTTTGTGTACGAGAAGAAAACTGAAGACATACCAGAGCCTCTCGTTCTCTTGGGTTTTGTCCTTCATGTGACAAAAGATATTGAGGGTCACCTTCTCAAGTAATAGAACATAAATGCTACTCCATGTATGTATTTATGTACACACACTTATATATGTGTGGGGTTGTGTGATACTGGGTAGCTAGTTCTAACTAGCTAGCTAGTTTGTGAAATAAATAACATTGTGTTTGAAGAAAATATTACACATTCCGTTCTCCTTCTAGGGATGTATTTTCAATGTCCGATATATGTAAAATACTATGACTATTGGAAGTTTGAAACTAAACCTATACTAAAAACGATATATATGTAGATAGAACTTCAACATTAACGATAAAATTGCAAGAGAAAGAGAATCTACTTGATCTGAAACCCTTTGCAGAAGAAAAAAAATCGTATCCAGAGTCATTTATTTTGGAAGCATGAGATGGTGAAATAGAGTTCCAATTTGGATCAAATTACCAAGTTTAGACCTCAAATTATCAAATATTGAAGTGCCCGGGGCATAAGTAAGATTGGAAGACTAAGGATAAACTCTTAATGGTGGGCAAACACATTGAAAAGAGAAAACGAAGCTAAACTTTGCTAGACTCGTGGTAGAGGTCGAAGTAGATGCAAATTTCCCTGGATATTTCGTTTTGAAAAATGAGAGGGATAGTGTTGTAGAGCCACATGTCACTTATGATTGAAAGGCATCAATAAGCAGCCGGTGCTTTAGCCTAAGAGAAATGATTTATAGTAATACGAGTATTTATGACTTATTTAAGATTACAAGTTTTAAATGTCTTTCTTTTTTTCTCAATTCCATAACGAGTCAAATTGTTGATTTTGGGGTACAATTTGTATTTGCAACATGAACTTCAACAACAGGCTCAATAACAACTTCAGGAATAACAAAGAAGTTCAAGCACTATTTTCTGAAAAAATTTAAAAAAAAATATAAGAAAAAAGATGAAGAAAGAAAGGACAAGTCCACCGAATTCACAGTTGTCTTTTAGGAATTTATTTCTCTCAAGTATCCGAGGTTAATGGAAAATATCCTCCCAAGATAAAATGATTCACTTTAACAAATAGTGGTATCTCCAATTTTGCCAAACTACGAACTCACTCAATGATTTGAAAATCAGACTTGAGTTTTTAAAGAAGAAGATAATGTTTTTACTTAAAAATTTCATACCTTTGTCTGAGGAAAAAAAAATCAGGTATTTATAGCCAAAATGTGTTGCTTCAAAATGAAAGCAATGGTTCATAACCGATAACACTCTTTTAGATCATCGCCAACCTGAGGACCCAATCTGCGGCTGAAGATGTTTTACATGTGGTCGCAAGTTAGCCTTTGCACAAAATAATATGGTTTGGATGATCTGCATTACGAGCTGCATATGCATCTATAGATGGACAAGTGCACGCGTAGGTGCTGTATCCGTTGTCAAATAATGCCTCGAAGGGTTATATGCCTTCGTGGTGCATTCTAGCATGTGTCCATACATGCTTGTGTGCATCTACAAATGGAGAAATTTTTCTATCAGATTTTTGGATTAAAAAATCATCTACTCTTAAGTTTCAAATGATTTTTTTCTAAAAAGATAATCCCTTGATCTATCATTTGACAAATTCAAATCCAAATTCGAAGTCTAAGCCAAGCTGAGTGAGCGACGACGACGATAATGACAATGACATGAGACTTGTTTTCTTCTTGCCTCACTATCCACGTGAAGGAATTATTCTTAATTTAAATACAAGAATATTCCTTTCTCCCACAAAAATGGGGGAAACACTCTTCTATAAAGTGAACTCACATTTTTACTTTTCTCTTGATTTTTCTTCGTTTCATTTTCCATTCACTATCATAACTTAGAATCCAACGATCTCTCACATGAATAGAGAATGTCTATTTTATCAAAAAATATACGAACAAATGTGTGATCTATAAGTAAAGACTAATTGCATCTGGATAAGTAGGTATTAAAATTTTCATACAGAACTTGCATCGGATGTACTCGATCAATCGGTAGATGCAATATCTTTGAACCATCAAACTTTTGTGTATACCTATACAATACAAGTCACATAACCAACCTTTTATCATTTATGATTCTCACAATTTTATCCATTTTATTCATAAACTCTTTCTAATTTCATGATAGCTTAGAGAATAGGCCTTTTAATATCATTTTCCTTTAAGCGGCTTTCACTTGACCCTCATATATATGTTTCCTAAATATTGATCCTATAGATCAAATTGTTTGGTCAAACCTACCAAACTTTAAAATTATTAAAAAGCTTCAAACCATAAGTTTTCTCCTTATTTCCTAAACATTGTCTTTATTATGAGAATTGGTGGGTTAATTAACAATATTGAACCATCAGTCACAACTTTATTAGATCTTCTTTAATATATATCATGGGATCTCCAGTTCACGAGGTAGAACTACCACCATGATGACTTGTTCTAGTCTATAAACCCATTTACTTCAATGATCTCTCAACTCTCTATCTAGTTAGGTCCTTTGTAAGTAGATACAACCGTTTATCCTTTGAGTTCACATAGTCTATCCTGATAATTTTACTAGAGAGTACTTTCCTAACGGTATTATATCTCTATCTTATAATGAGATTTACCTTTATATATCATGCTCCCTACCCTGCATATTTTTTCTTGACTATCACGATGTATGCATACTAGTGCCAATGGTTTGGGATAATAAATAATATCTTTCAAGAAATTCTGAAGTCATTCAGCTTTTTCATTAACTTTATCTAACATATTAAATTCAGATTTCATTGTAAAGCAGATAATACATGTCTTTTTAAGTGGTTTTCAAGAGATTAATCCTCCACCCAACGTAACCACATGTAACTTATGGATTTTACTTCATTTGATCTGTTGATCTAATTTGTATCACTATATCCTTGAATTACCACAAGATATTTATTATAATGAAAAGAATTGTCTTGAATATGGTTTAGAAACCCTAAAACTCTATTCACTACTATATAATGAGTTTGATAGGGATTACTCCTGCGTCAACTCAATTTACTAGTAAGACATGTTATATCTGATCTCGTACAATTCATGATATACATCAAACTTCTCAACACTTTTGCATATTTCAATTGTGGGTCATTTTCACCTTTATTCTTTTGAAGTGCAAAGCTAACATCTAATGGTGTTTTGGAAATATTTGAATCCAATTATTTAAACATGTCAAGTAATTTTTCAATGTAATGATACTATGACAATGGCCAACCTTGTGGAGTTCAATGAATTCTTATCTCTAAGATTAAATCAGCAACTTCAAGGTCTTTCATATCAAATTTTCTTTTTAACATTTTCTTAGTATTATTTATGTCTGAAATATTCAACTGATGATTAATATGTCATCCACATATAAACAAATAATGACTTTGTGATTTGGAGTGTCTTTAATGTAAAAATATCTATCACGTCTATTTATCTAGAATTAGTTTGCCAACATGATTTGGTCAAACTTTCATGTCATTGTTTGGATATTTTCTTTAATCCATAAAGTGACTTAACAAGTTTACATACTTTCCTTTTTTCACCAGGAACCACAAAACCCTCTACTTGTTCTATGTAAATGTATTTCTCTAATTCTCCATTTAAGAAAGTTTTTTTTCATATTCATTTGGTATATTTTAAGATCAAACGTTGTAGCTAACACAATAAATATCCGAATAGATCCTATCCTTGTTATTGGTGAGTATGTGTCAAAAATAATCAAAGCCCTTTTTATGTTTAAAGACTTTGACACTAAGTCATGTCTGCTATTAGTCAATAGTACCACAACTATTATTTTCCTTTTAATGATTCATTTTTGAACCTAAAGGTTTATCTCCTAGATAAAAGTCAACTAACTATTATGTATGGGTGCTCATGATTGATTCAGTGTCACTATTGACTACCTCTTTCCAAAAGATGAGTCCGCAAAGGACATCACTTCTTTGAATGATTGAGGCTAATTTTTGAGAAGGATGTTGCAAAATTTTATTCGAAGGAATTTGACATCTTTTGACCTTTACTATGCCTTGAATTCTCTTCATCAATTACATTCTGTTTTGGTTCATCCCTAGTTCGTTTGGACCCTTCATTAGACAACTCATATCTAGTTTTGTTCGAATAAATATTTTTAAAGAACTCAACATTATTTGATTCAATTATCATATTATCATGGATATCTGGATGTTAAGATTTATGAACCTAAAATTAACATGATTGACTATTTGTAGAATATTCGATAAAAATACAGTACGGTTTTTCGCTCTATTTTTTATTTTTTTTGTGTAGGAACTTGGACTTTGGCTAGACACCCCAATACTTTAAAATATTTCAAAAAGAGTTTTATTCCTTTTCATTTCTCATATCAATTTGATTGTGTCTTGCTATGGGTCACTATATTGCGTATGCAGTTTGCTATAAGAATAGCTTCTCTCCATAAGTTTTGCGATAAACCTGAACTTATAAGTAAGACATTCATTATTTCATTCGATGTTTGATTTCTCTTTTGTGCAATTTCATTCAATTGAACTGAATACATAATAGTATTTTGGTGGACAATTTCATTTTCCTAACATATCTATGCAAAAAGAGTTTCATACTCCCTACCCTATAACTTCTCATCATTGTAATTTTTTTATCTAACTTACAACTTTAGTTTTATATTGGTTATATGCTTATATTGCTTCATTCTTATTATTTAGTATATAAACTTAACAATATCTAGTGGAATTGTCAATAAAAGTTAAAAAAAAAAAAAAATCTGCCAAGAGATGGTAGACTCTATATCACAAATATTTGTGTGAATTAAGTCTAAGAGATTCGATTCCTTTCATTAGACTTAAACGGATGCTTAGATATTTAGATTCAACACATGTTTGACACTTTGATTTACTTAACTCAAAGTTAGGCAACACTTCCACAAGGCGAATCTAGGATTTAAGGTTTGTGGGTTCCCCATATTAAATAAAAATAAAATCAATGAGCCTCTAATGGAATTTGAACACACAACCAAGAAGACAATAAAACTTTTACAAGTCCATATACTCCTATAAACCAACAAAAACCTTTGTTTATGGGTTCCCAACTTATAATTCTTATATATTTAATATATTTCTAAATGTAAATACAAGATTAACACAAAAGTTTTTTTTTTTTCGGGAACCCTACTGAACCTTCTAGATCTACCCCTGCTCTTTCAAACTAATCAGTTTTGGTAAGGTTTATAATTGACATGTCCTAAACGTCCATGCCATGATTCTTTTAACCCAAGTTCTTAAGAAGTACCAGAACTTTGATCTATATCCATAGTCATTATACTGATACATAAAAGGCTATCAGTGAGGTAACCTTTACCTGTATATACTTTACCCTTACTTATTATAACTTTAACCTTTACCTACATATACTTCACCTTACTTATTATCACTTTGTCAAAAATAAATACACATTTAAATTAATTCTTAGTCAGAAGTGAAGTAGAAACTAAGTTCCTTTGCAACTACAAAGCATGTAGGACATAGTGTAGTTTAACCATCTTGCCAAATGATCTTCAAGTAAATTTTATCTGTTCCTTCAACTATTGTAGTAGCAAAGTACGCCATGAGTATCTTTTCATCAGCTTGAGTCGAAGTATGATATGGAAATAGTTTTTTATTGGAACACACACGGCAGGAGGAACCAAAATTAATCCAACACTCTTTAGAATTTAACTAGATTGCACTTCGAAAGCATAGCACAAAGATTGTTCATTTCTTCTTTAGATTCAGCTATTTTTTGCTTGATCCATTTTCTTGCATTTCTTCAAAACTCGACAATCAATAGACTTGTGGCCAACTTTGCCACAATTGAAGCAATTTTTCTTAAATTTCTTCTTAGGAGATTTGTCTTGTTGTCCTGACGATTTCTTTCTATTCTTTGAATTAATGTGATCATCTTCCACAATATTTTCTCTATTCACACTTGAATTTTCGGGAGACCTCTTTTGTGTTGCCTTATTATTCTCTTCAATCCTCAAACTCACAATGAGACCTTCAACAGACATCTCCTTGTGTTTATTCTTCAAGTAGTTTTTGAAGTTCTTCCATAAAAGTGGTAACTTCTCGATTATCATAGCCACTTGAAATGCATCATTCACAACCACACCTATTGTCAAGGTTAAGTGAATATTTAGGAGATTCTTAAAATGTTTAACAAAGATATTAAACGAAATTTTACCTTCAGCATGGAGATCGTGAAATATAACTTACAACTCTTCGACTTGGTAATTATTATATACGCGTGGGTTTTAACCCTGCCTAAATCTTTTACAACATCGTAACCTTAAAAATTTTATTGATTCGGCATAATTTTGTCATTTTTGAGTTTTATATTTTTCTAACATGTTTTATTTAAAAAATAAAAATTATAAAAAAATAATCGTATCTTAGGATAATATTTTATTTTTGTTAAAAAGAAAAGAAAATTACAAAAAATACTTTTTATTTTATTTAGTCTTTCTTTATAATGAAAATATAAAAATAGTAACAAATTAGATAGTGTCACTTGACAAGTTTTCATTCTTTAAATAATATTTTATAATTTATTATTTGATTTTACTTTTATCTTGTTCATCAAGTTCTGATATATTACTATACATGCATGTACATCATAGCTAAATTGCACTATTAATTCATTCCATTCATCACCTCTTATCATAGACTCTCACCTACACTGTAATATTCTCTCACACAAAAATTCAAAATAGAATAACTACACCTCAAAATTTTTTACACATTTACTAACAAAATGTACAAAACATCTGCACAAATACCACCCAGAATTCTATATTTTTGGGAGGAGGAATCACACGATGTGACATATAGCAAAGTAGAATAGACAGAGAGGACCATTATCATCTTCACACACCACCACTATATATGGGCCACCACCATTTTTCAATTGAAAAACACATCACGCATATACACTATTTAATCAAGAATTCTCACCCTCCTCAAATATTAATCAACTCCCTTGAATAACAACAACACTACTGAACAACTTCTTCAAACTTGAAACTCCGCCAATAACAACCCAATACCAGCGACTAACAACAATAGCTCCTCTATTTTCCAACCAACACACTAACACTACCTCTTCCGTTTGATTTATCTGAGAATACACCTACACATAGCAACCATTTTTCATCCACAATTCGCTACTATAATTAACCATCAGACACATCAATTTCACCTCCAAAACAAAGTCGGTGAGCTCTGTCAAACTCCATCCACCAATCAACCCACTGACTAATTTTCTTACTGGTCACACAAGATTACTTAGCCACCACCAAATTATAGCAAACCCACACCAAACAAACACGATGGATTTGAGTTCGCCATATAATGGTGTAAAACAAATCTTTGATCGGGGATTAGGAGAATTATGTTTTGTTCGAGTGCTTTGATTTGGGTCTCCAGTTGAGATGCACATCAAAATTTGATCTGAGCTGCTGATTCGGGTGGATTCTTACATATTTATGCTATTGTATTAAATGAAAAAGATTTATTTTTTAAAATAGTTTTGATTTCCAATTCCTTTAATCTTATTCATACTAATAAATTTATTATATTAGGTCGTTAATATTCTGTTCGATGTTTGTTGTTATTGGTTGGTTATTATTGACTAGTTAATAGCTGATTAGAATATTGTTTATATATGTGTCACTATCCAAGCCGATGCCTTGCCTACAACGGGTCTCCCAAACCATGAAGATCCTAGAGACCCCTTAGCATACTATCATTAATATAAATCATATGAAATAAAAGTGCAAAAGATGTAATGAAATTGAAGGGAGAACATATAACCATACTATGACAATAAAGTCATGACAAAATAATAAGCAAATCTCGTCTATAAAGCCTCTACTAAAAACTAACTGTCTAGGTTGGGACAAGGTCCCCGACTGGACCATAAACTAAAATAAATAAACATATGAATAAAATGTCTTTCGGAAGATGGATGGTTTACCAACTTGACATATCCAAATGTTCTAATGATGTGATGGACCACAGGATCGAGCCTCAAAACCTATATTATAAGACAATGTACACGCCCGAGGACGATCAACGCTTGGAATGTATTGGTATGCACAAAAATATAAGAAAATATGTATTTCATATAAAATAATCAAGAGCATTGTGAAAATAGTTTAAGATATTTTTTCATGAGGGAAATACTATTAAATTCCTCTAGCCTCTAAGATTGAACCCCAGCCTTAAAACTCTTAGGGTAAATTTTAAAGAGAAGAATAACCTCTTTCAAGTAACTATGTATGTTTTAACAATTAACAATGGGTTAAGTGAGGGTGGGATAGTTTATAGGGCGTTAAAGGACCCAAGTATCCTTAAAACATATAAAAAGATTGACCCATCACTGAAAGGGAAGGGAGTTATAGAGCGGACCCCATTGTATAGATCTGGCATCATGATAAGAGGCCCAATGAAAAAATGTCCCTCTATCGTGTGATGCCTGGCACAGAGGTGAGGCAGTGACCCCTTGCGGCATGGGGCCATCGCTAATCATACCTCTAATGACACACAACATATTTTCTATGCCCAATTTTCCCCAATGCATTAGAATCTTCCTGGGGCATCCTATTTTCAATCTATGAACCACATAAGCTCATTTTAAGCTCAATTTAGATTCCCCAAACACTCTAGGTATTACAAATTCATTGCCTCAATACTAGTCCTCACATATATCATAAATATCTACTCAAACTTTTCATAAGTTATCAACCTAATCTCTTTTACACATTATATCAAGCCTACTAATTCACTCTCATAAATTTTACGTCACAGTCCCCGAACTAACATCCTTATCTCCATAATCAACATCTAAAGTTCAAACTTAGTTTCTAGCATCAATCATGTACCATTGATGAAGCATACCACATACTATACTAGTCCATCAAATTAGAAAATCAATCTATATTCCTTATTTCACTTAACTATGGTCTACAAGCACGTATTTTCACAATGTCGTTACTACACCTTAAAATTTACTACATGTCTTCTCACATACTATACTAGTTTACACTACTAGATAAAAAGAGAGTCATGAGGGATAAATTCATATAATATGGGTAACCAATTTTAACCTTGTAACTTACGCTATTACCATCAATTAGCACAACCTTCTTCCTCACATGATATCTACTTACCCATTCATACATTTAAACTAATTTCAAAATTCTATAAAAATCACCAAGTTTTCTCCTTTTCAAAGATTTCCCCAAGGAAGTCTAAATTATAAATTATCGGCCACTCTATCCTTCCATTCACAATCTATAAATGATTTTGCAACCACCATAACTATCCATCCTGAACTCCTTTCCTATTTTTAAATAAGTAATTATCATAGCTAATCACTTCCTCCATGAACTACCTTACAAGCTAAAAATCTTTTTACAATACTAGGCAATCAAGAAAAAAGGGCATACCACCCTTTACTCAGGTTATACGACTAAAACTACCCTCTTTACTCAAAAGTTACCATTACTCTAACTTCCAAACTTATGGCTTAATATGACTGACTCTAGGATCATCTTACTATTCATAGGTTATAACACCTTAACTTATTTACCTCTCTAGTGAAAAAACAGTTTCAATATTCTGATATATATCTATACCCTTAAGAATTACATTAGCAACGAATTAAAATGGACTGAATACACTCCGTATCACAGGCTCAAATGCATGATTAATATAAAAGGGTTGTACATTTAAATCAATACACTTTGACATACTAATGGACTTTTCTCAAGTCCTAAGCTATTCATAAATTTTGGATGGCTCAATTGGAAAGGACCGCATTATTTAGAATTTAAGTTTTTGCACTTGTATTGTCTCGATAATGAGACAGAGCTAATAAAATTAGAGCAAAGAAGGATTTTGGATAACTTTCATATGGGTGACACTATTGCATGTTATAGAATATGAAAGAATGGAAACGATCTCCTTAATGCTTGATAACCTCCTAATTATAAGCGTCATGCATAATATACTTATAAGTAATACATACCCTAGGACCTTGAACCATGCTCTCATGCCAAGCTTTTCATGATCTAAGTAGAGGCCCTAGCCACGATAGGCATCTTGAACCACGAAGGCCCTAGAGAGCCCTTAGCATACTATCATAAGCATAATTAATAGTAAATAAAAGTACAAAAAATGTAATGAAATTTAAGGGAAAACTTATGATCAAACTATTTCAATAAAGTCATGAAAACATAATAACCAAATCTCATCTACGAAGCCTCTACTGAAACTAACTGTCTAGGTCAAGACATGGCCCCTGACTGGACCATAAACTAAAATAAATAAACATATGAATAAAAGGCCTTCTAAAATATGGAAAGCACACTAACTTTGCCATCTATAAATGTTCTATTGATTTGATGGACCATAGGATCGAGCCTCAAAACCTACATTATAAGAAAATGTAGCTTCCTGAGGATGATCAATACTTGGAATATATTGGTATGTAGAACAATTCAAAAACAACATATATTTCATATAAAATAATCAAGAGTATTGTGAAAATAGTTTAGCATAATAGACAAAAAAATGCATGAGCATATTTAAAAAGTCGCAATCAATCTTGTAAAACATAGACTCAAATATTTGCTTTAATTTTGAGCTAGATGGTTCACCTTATATGTCTACTATCCCATGAGATATATGAATAGCCATTAACTTGTCGACCAAGCCCCCAATCCAAGTTTGCCGCAAGGATCAGAGTTTCTGTATGATGGTATACCCCCTTTTAAGCACATCGTAGGCACCCCTCTTTCAGGATACCTAAATTATCCCCCTTTCAGGATAATATATTATAATTCCAACATCGGCAAAATATGATTTTCAGCAATGAACCCTTTCACTCAATGCTTTCTTCAGGTAATCATCTATCTCTCTTTAAGACTGAATTTAGCCTTTTAAAATCATGTTCCATGATTAAAAACCTTTCCTTCTTCCTTGTTAAGGGCATTCCATATTAGGTACTGTCATACCTAGACTTACAATCTATATTATATCAAATCATGTCCATAGCCTCTTTTATTCAAAATCATGTTAACGGCCACAAAAGAGTTAAACACCACAAAAAATTTCATATTTCAAATAACATATGAGAAGTTATGCAAAATATTCTCTTTTCAAGACTTTAATATATGGTGGCCATCTCTTGCGTAAATCACATGAAATCTTCCATTAAGAAAAAAGAGCATTTGGAAAATAAGAACACTCTCTCATTACAATATAAAATATTGTCAATCCATAAATGATAGTAAAGCATTTAAACACAAGATTTTAATCATCTGTTTGAACAACACATAACATATTAAGGAAAAATAAATTTCATCATAAGAGAGGAAATTTCATACATCGTGCACTTAAATCAATTCTCGAAACTCATAACATATATACACATGAATATAACTCAATGTTTATGAAAAAACACATAGGAAATATCAAAATTTTGTTACAATACGGGATTCATAATACATGCTCTTCAAAAAATTTCAAAATCTATAATATATATACATACATATTCAATTTAATCTTATGCCCATGAGAGTTAGGATCATTCTATATACCTTTTTGATTGAGAAAATTGAAGAAAATCTTGAGTTTGGAACCTTGGTGATTTGGAATTGAGAAATATTTGTTTACGTTCTTGGGAGGAAGAGAATGAGGGATTTGGGGGCTTTTTCACCAGTTTTGGACAACTTTAGGTTTATAAAACAGATTGGGGAAGTTATAGGTGGTGAAAAGACCATTTTAACCTTGATTAAATTAGGGAAAATATATTCTAAATTTTGTGAAGGGAGGGTCTCTCCTTGGGAGCAATCATATGGCTCCATATATGCCCTACGACCCCAATTGTGCAACATGAGCCTTTCCCCACGCGCACCCTGGACAGTACCTCACTAAAATGCCTATAGCTTTTGACTCCAAACTAGGATTGACGAATGGTTAGTTGCATTGGAAATAAGACTCAAAAGTTTACATATAAAAGATAACATAACTATTTATATTATAGGAGTAATGATCGGTGGAAGTTGACCCAAGTAAAAACATCAACTAAAATTCATCGATAGAAAAGTGTTCAACTTAACATTGATCTAGGAGATTATTATGAATTATACTCATCTACAAAGATGTTTTCACAATAAATATTTGTTATTCACACTTATATAAATAAAAATCATTGAGTTCCATACTTTTTACGCAGGCAGGATGATTCAAGTTCTAGGTAAAAAATATGGGGTGTTACAATATGCTCTTTGTATTCCTGAAATTGATAATAGAGAGGAGTAAATCAATTTTTGATAGAATTAAAAAATAACAATTGTTAAGTAATTAGGGTGGGGAATTGGAAATTTATACTTTCGTTAATATACTATTTCTATTAATTTGATTTCATATCACTCAATAGCATCGTGTTTAAGCCTATAAATGGGATAGGAAAATTTTAGGAGCATTTTGATTGTTTATATTACTTCATTTTTTGTTAGTTTGATTTATTTCCTTTGATTCAAATGTATTCATTATACCAAGAAATGCCCCAAGTATCTTATACCCGGTGTCTATTCAAAAGATGACCTAAAATATTGGGTGTAGTGTAGTCTAGGCTAGCTAGGATAACACAGTTTTATTTTCAAACTTTTTTTATCATGAATTGTATAACTCAATAGACATTGTTCTTTATTTATGTGCATTTCTTATGTGATTGTTTGTTGTTTGTCTGATCTATTCATTTGTACTGTCTATTTTGCCGATAAAAATCAACGAAGTGACTTTGCTAAAATCATGAGATCGAAGGATGACTCACACATTTTACTTAGTCAATAGAATTCTTTAACCGAAATCACTATTCATAGATGAGTTTTAAGAGTCAAATATTTTTAAAAAAATTTCTGAGAGACTTGGCACACCCAAACATAATATCAAGTAGTGACTTTAATATTCAATCTAAATTTCTTTTTGAAACATCTTTAGTTACTTTTAGATTTGAAATCCCTTTTTTACTAAAAAGGGTGTGTGTGTGTAATAGCTCTTGTAACTCTACTGGGGATTCTAGAGTTAAACTTCATATGTTGTTCGTATCAGCTTAGTTGACACAATAATTGAATATATGTCTTATTTGTTTATTGGTTTTCCTCGTTATTGATGTCTATGTCCTATTTGTTTACTGTTTTTCATTATTTGTTGTCGTTTTATATCTGTAATCACGTACATTACCTATACTCATTTCTTTTGAAATACATCTCGGAGTATGCTGTAAGAGTACACGAATATTATATTAAGTCTTTCAAATTATATAGAAGAGGTAGTATTGGAGCATGAAATGGGCTAGCTAGAGTAACCATTATCAACCACGTTTTTCTCCAAATGGCCTTACTTTGATAGTTAACCCTATATTGGGCCAATCGTTAGGAAACAAATATGTGCATCATGCTGAGACCTAGTAGGACTCAATTGATCCTTTGTAGAAGATTCGTCCAAAGCATCCCTAAGTGCTAATTGTTGTATTTTTGAAGGTATAAAGGTCATTTGAGTGACTTATTTTTTGGGTTGCAGGGATAGATTGAAAAGAATCGGAAAAATAAAAAATCAAAAGAGATTTTCTTACTTTCTTGGAGCTATTTGTGACTTTTTGTTTCCATATATCAAAACATCATAAAGATTTTTACCTTTTGCACTCATTTCTTAAAAGAATAAAATCAAAAAAAAAATTCTTTATTTTCATTAGTAAGTATTTATATATAACTACAAAATCCAAATAAATTCGGAGCATTCCACTTTTTTATCTTAAAAAATTACAAAAAATATTTTTTATGTCTTATAGTGTTTATACTCTTTTCAAAAATCAAAATCAAAAATTAAAAATGATTTTTCATGTCATATAGCTTTTTTTATTTTCTTTTTATTATGATTTTTTAAGTTATTTTTACAATGATTTTATGATAAAAACTTTAAAAATATTTTATTTTCATTTGTGCATAAGTGTCATGTTTCTTGAGTCCTAGTCTAACCTTTTATAGACTTTATAACAATCCAATCTAGATGAACTACAAACACACGATTCTCTTTTTAAGAGTGAGATACGCAGGCAACCCTTCTTGGGTTTAGTGATCTTAATTCAAATAAAATAAAAAAATGATACTTTTATCCTTATTCAAAAAAAAATCATTTCTCCACATTTATTTCAGATTAGTTTGTTTCACACTCGTCTTTAATCAAAAATTATAAAAATATTTTTCTCTTATAATTTTAGGTTTCATTTTTATTTGAAGTTCAAAATAAAAAACACATTAAGATTTTCTTAAACTTATTTTTATGGAAAATTCAAAAAAAAAAATACTTTGTGTCTTTATATTTCTTTACCTCTAAACTTTAAGACAAAGATAAGAAAGCGTTTTGAAAAATACTAAACCCTAACTCATTTGCCATCTCTGGTATTCAGTTAGTTTAAGATGGTTTATTTGTGATACATTGACATTGCACAACTACATTACAAGATCAAAAGAAAAAGTATCAATGACTACAGAAGGACAACTTTAGATAGTGAAAAACTCCATACCCAATTGATTCAACGTGAATCGGGGTTTTTTGAGGTGGTAAAAAAATTGATAGAACAATTGGTTCATGTATGTTAGACATGGATTACTAGGCAACTATTATACCCCAAGATCTCGATGATTTTATTTTTCCAGCAATCATGCGTTTAAGGCAATTTTTAATCTTAATAATAAAAAAATATTAAAGGGACCATTAGGAAGTTTTTCAAAATTTTTGAAATAAGTTATGGGATATTTTGGGACTCCAAAATAGTAAGGGTACACAATTAGGGCATGCTCCAGAGGAGAGACACCCTGGCGTGAAAACTAGTGGCCTTATGCAATAAGTGCATGCCACGCCTACTGGTTGTCGCGTTAGAGCATGCCACAATCTTGGCATGGCGCAATAAGGGTATGCCACGCTTATGGTCGCAATGATGCCAAATTTTTGTTTTTCCTTCAATTTTTGAGGGTAATTAGGTCATTTACATCCTAATTTATTCCACAACTAGTACTAACCATAATTCCTTATTCTCAACTCAAATTAGAGCATCCATATTCTTCCAAAGCTCTCAAGAATACCCTTGGAGGGTTTCTTCTCAAAAATTAAACCTCCAAGGCTTCAATTCATGTTTTCGTCAAAAAATTTATAAAGTTTAGGTGTGTAGGATTTGAATAAAGATTATCTTCTATACTTATGCCCAAAAATTAAGCTTTTACATGAATTTTAAGATTTTGATGGCTAGGGTTCATTTCCATATTTATGCTTCTGAAAATATAACATTTCCATGTGATTTAAAGTTCTTTTTTCATAAGAATTTATTTTTACTCGTGTTTTTATTCACATGATCGATATCATGAGATAAGTTTCAATAATTTCACATAAAGTTCCATGAGTTGATAAATATACGTGACTTTAAGCATGTTTCAGTTAATTTACAAGTAATACAAACTTACTATTCAGATTATAGTTTATCTCAGTATGTTTAAATTTTAGTTTTAATGTCATGATCTCAGAGAAGATATAAAATTCATACAGTTATTCATGAGCATGATTTAGTAACTGAAACATGACTGGTTTTAAGATTTATAAACTCATGTGCTTAATTTAAGGTAAATTTCATATAGTATTAACACCAATATGTTTTGAGAGTAGTATTTAGCATTGAGGGGGATATAGGTTCAACGCACCTTATTTTTCAAAAACTACATGCCATCTAGGTTAAGGAGACCTCACCATAGATTGTCTTCTTCATTCAAATAGGTTGAAATACGCTGGGTTTGGACCCTTAGAAAATGTTTTGGATTTAAGGGTTTAAACATAGGACCGGTGGGTGCCAGTCGTATGCTAGAGTTTGAGTAGTATGCCTTAGTTATATGCTGACCAGTGTTGGTTGGTGGATTGAATTAGGTTCTAGAATGGGTATGATTGTGGTAGGTACGATTCATATGGATGGATATGGGTCGTTTGGTTTGGGTCCTTACTTCACTTAATCTTAGACTTGGTAGATTAACTTGGATCTGAGTACGAGTGGCTCACCATGAGTTGTATGCTAGGGTACGAGTTGTACCATGGATTCTGTGGTAGATAGTACTCAAAACTCTTGTTATTCTATTATTCCAGGGGTACAGTTCAAACGTATAGGTCATATGCTTTGGGTACGACTTGGTTTGGATAAGTCATACCTTGGATAGTTTTTTGTCCAAAGAGGAGGCCTAGGGTACGATTCTGGGTGCCACTCGTATTGGAGGGTATGACTGGTATGGTTAGTCGTACCCCCCTGACGGAAATTGTATGTTATTTAAGTGAGGGCAATCTAGACATTTCCCCACTTAAATTAATAAGGCCTCACGAATTTTAACATACTTGTGAGGTTATTTGCCCTATAATTCTATTCTTTAACACTTAGAAAACACTCTCTAATTTTCTCTAAAATTCTTGGGCAAAGGAAGCTAGGGTTTCATCTTCGGGATTAATTTGAGGATTGTGTTGATGATTTCTCTCCAAAATCTACTCAATTTAAGGCATGTTCTCCTTTCCTAATTTTTAGATCCAACTAATGTCATATTTTGTAAATTGTTTTCATGGCATAATTGCTATATGGTTTGGGGTTTTCAAATAACTATTGGGCTTTTTGGTTAGAGTGGCTTGGTTATGGTTTTCCTATGATTTAATTATGTATTTACATATTTTAATAGTAGTTTTGGTACTTGGTTGCATGGGAATTGTTGGTTGATATTTGATTTCTAGTTTTGTAAAAACTATGCCCCCATTATATTTGATAAAATGCCTATTGGAATGCTTTTACTATATTGTTGGACTTTTTAATGGAATTATTGCATTGTATGATTTGGTAATGGATCCCTAAATGGTTTAAATGGTTAAATAAAGTGGTTTGGTGTTCATGGTTATTGTTAATTGAACTCTTTGTGGGGTACAACAGAATCCCTCAAGTAAGAATGTTATGAACAATATATGGGGCACATGGGACTCCCCTAAGCAGACATAATAATGGAACACTTATAAGTTACATAGGACTCCCCTAAGTTAACTTGGTAAATGGGAACACTAGAATCCCTTAACCTCTTAAGGCTTGGCTAAGGACAATACTTGCAAGTTATAGTCGGTATGACGATACCACTATTAATAGCCTTGGTTAATAATAAATGGAATAATGGATTGGTTGGTTCAAAATAGTTTTAATTGAGTGATAATGGAGGGGTTTGGTAGCTAACATTGAAGGTGGGAGTTTAAGGAATGAACAATGGAAACTCATATTTGACGACATGAGGGGTTGGACATGGCGATAATATATGATGCTATAAGGTACATGGGAATCCTCTAAGTACACTAGTAACACGACCCAAAGTGGGGCTTTGTTGTAACGAGCATCCCAGGTTCGACCGGGACCAGGGACCACCCTTATTTCCAAAACCTAACCTCCAGCCGCCTGCCCTGAGTTAGGTGAGTTTCAAGAATATAACAAGATAGTGTAACAGCTCACATGGAGAATCTAGGATAGTATTACAACTTTTATCAATCCAACGGAGTCCAACCATCCCATACCAACCGTCCAACCATACTAAATAAAACCAATACCGAAAAAAGGGTCATAACTAAATAAGTTCCAAAACATAATATGATTTAGCCCATAATGAAATATGATAGAACAACTAATAATATCATCAACCGGTATCAGTCTCAATACCAATGCTAATGCTAAGGCTTACACTAATACCAATCCTGCCCATTACAACCCATAATAGTACCACAAAGTCTCTAACCAAAAGAGTAAGAATATCCAGTTGAGTCATACCCCAAACCCTAGACAAAATCAATATCCATAAATAAGTTAGAATGTCTAAAAATATCCATAACATGAAATAGAAACTTCCAGAAAGATGGAAGCTCACCACTTTAATCCAACAACTGTTCCTGAGTTAATCACAATGTAGGATGAGTAGAACGATCGATTCCTACATAGCATGGGTATACAGCCACCCGAAGATGGGTTAGAGAGTGATTACTATCATGAACTTAGGATAATATTAAAAAATAGACATTTATAAAACCAAGTAAAATCATCCATATGCACATGACCATACATATATATAACCATTTTGGGAAATGGAATCTGGTGTAGCATACCATTAAAACCTTTACCTGCATTGTGTAGCTTTGCTTTCCTAAACCACCAATGTGCTAGATAGGTTCAAATCGCTCTGCTGAAAAGGCCCCAGTGTGTGAATCACACAACTAGGGAACCAAACTTGTGATGACTAGTATATCTCCCGAAATATAGTATGACATCATACACACAGTCACTTCGACTAAACCTTTCTTCAAAAAATATGAGTTTCCAATTTAGATCCCTCGGGACAACCACCTTCCACTGCTTTGCTAAATCTACCTCCTTTAATCCAAATTAAAACCATTTTCCATCCAAATCATTATTCCATTTTTTTATTAACCAAGGCTATTAGTAGTGGTATCATCATACTAATAATAACTTTCAAGTATTATGCTTAGCCAAACCTTAGGTGATTCCATGTACCCCACATTATTTTCAATTAACCAAAACCATGGACATCAAGGCCTGTACAATCCATTTAAAATTATTCAAACCATTCATACTATTTAGGGTTCTATTACCAAGTTTAAATCATGCATAAGTTCCATTTAAAAAAACAAATATTATAATAAAAACATTATTGGAGGTATTTTATCAAACACATTAGGGGCATAGTATTTCAAAACTAAAGTATATTGCCAAAGAAACATTCTCATGAAAACAATTATTGAAAACCTCCATTAATGCATATAAAAGCATAATTAAAACATGAAAAACCATAACTAAGCATTTATAACCAAAACCCCTAAATCATATTTGAAAAGCCAAAATCATACTACATTCAAATCCTAAAAACATTATATAAAACCTTGTCTTTAATTGGAACAAACAATGAGGGAAGATAACATGCCTTAATTGACAAAGTAGATGGATAGAAACTACCAACAATATCGCCAAATTAGTCCTCTAGTTGAAACCCTAGCTTTCTTTCCCAAAAGCTCTAGAGAGAATTATAAAGTGTTTAGGAATAGTTTCTAAATATTAATGAATAGAATAATAGGGTAAATAACCTCCAAATAGAAATATAAATGTGGAACTTTATTAGGATAAGTGGGGAAATGTTATAATAGCCCACTTAAGTTGAACAAAATCCCATCACAGGGGTATGACTGACCCTCACGAGTCATAACTTTCAGTAAGAGTGGTACCCACCTCTCGTATCCTAAGCCTCAACCCTTCGACCACACACTATCCAGTGTATAACTTATCGTACCTAAGTTATATTGACATCATATAATCCATACCATTCACCTTTATGCCTGCCAAGATATAATCATAGAAAGTTTGAATATTGTATACCATACGAGTCCTTATTACGATTTATACCCTGACTTACAGCTCATAGTAATAAACTTATAGTCAGATCCAACTTGGGTCACCACATGTAAGGTAAAGTTGATTTGAGGTGAATTTATACACCTTAATGTGGTTATCCCAGCTTATTTAGCCTTGTTTTGAGGGCAACTTTTGTGCTTAAAATGATAATGATGATTTAACTAATCATCTAAATGTTTAAGTATGTGATTACAATATTTAATGGTGTTTTCAAACAAGTGTGGATTCAAATTGATCATTAAGAGTCTAGACAATAAAACTAGTGATACTAGCTTGAGTTAGGTGTTGTTTTAGTTTATCTCGATGGATTCTAATGTGTATAATGAGTTCCTAATTGTATTATTATGTAATTATGTGTGGAATAATTTATTTATAGTGTTTAAAGTGTAGTTTAATCAAACAAACAGCCAAAATTAAGTGAACTATCAAAAGGGGCAAAACTAGTATTCTCAGCTTAAGTTTCTAGTTTATCGTCTTAAATATTGTGTTATTTTGAACTCTAATTTGTGGTGTTTAATCCTATAGGATTCTTGGGAAGTTAATTATGTTGATATATGAAGGATTTACAAGCTTCAAATCAAGTGGAAACAACTAAAAAATGTTTTGAATAGATCAACAAAAGAACAAGACACAACTTGACGCGAATTGGACACCTAGCATGTCAAAGGAGTGTCGCGGTCCCAAGCTATGGCCTACCGGCATGTGATACACATGGTTGGCTTCCTATGGTATCTCTGGTTTATGTGGCTATATGCATCGGTGCCCTTCAAGGGGTTACATTGGACCCATATAGCCTTGGGTGGTTTCAGACATTTAAGTTACACATACCTAGGTTAATATTTTTTAATGAATGCTAAACTTGATTCCTTTTTCCAACATGGTTATATATATATATATATATACACACACATGTATGGTTTGTATGCACATGGTTGGTTTACTTGATTTTATAGTTTGGCATTATTTTATCCTTATCCTGAGTTCATGCTAGCGTTCACTCGACAACCCATCTTCCAGCAGCTGTATTCCCACTCGATGTAGAAATCGACCATTTTATGCCTCCAGTATAATGATCGAATTTCAGGATCCGCTCTTAGGACTAAAGTGGTGATCTTCCATCTTTCCTAAAGGCTCCATTTCATATTCATGGACGTTTTTACAGACTTTGGTTTATTTATGGATATTGGTTTTGTAATGCTCCAAAAATAGGTCCCGAGACATCACACGGTGCTCTGAACTACAAGTAGTCCTTAGCTAACCCTAAAATCCTATTACTCATTCTGAAGACCTAAGTAAAAATAATATATGTATGCAGTACGCTAAAAATACTAAAATATTGTCTGAATTGGACTGAGTTCAATTGAACATAATGTTTAGAAATACTTAACTTTGAAATCTTAAATAACCAACACTAAAGAATTTAAATGTATCTAATAGTAGGATAAGCCTCTAATACTACTAGAGAGTCACTGGGACAGACCCCCAGCTGACTCAGAATGTCTGACATAACTAGATAAATAAATCTAAAAAATTGGAAATCTAAATAATTGTGTCCCAAACTATGTAGACTCACCACCTGTTGGGATGTATATAGGGATGCTCTGGGTCAATCACCCTGCTGAAACTGAGCACCTGAACCTACATTATGAGACAACGTAGCACATAGACATATATGTGGGTCAATACTTTTGGAATATCCTGAGCATGTGGGAGTTAATGCATAAGTTAAACAATATCTCAACATTTACATATACTCATAAAATAATGCATGCTAAATGTAAATGGATCACATTAGCTTGAATAACTGAAAACTGAATATCATATATCATGAAAAATAAAGCATACTATATAAATCTTGTGAGCCATAAAATTTAGTTCTTAAAGATGTACTTGAAATCTATTTTTAATTTATGCAAGCTAAATGTAAAAGGACTCACTTTCGTATCTGTAAAACTAAAAGATGAAATCTCATGGATAATGACTTATATAAAATAATATCTGAATAAAATTGTGAGCCTTTATACTTAGTTTCTAAAAGTTTTTTTGTTATTTTTTTGTTAGGGTTACTCTTTTCTGTAGAGAGGTTCTTGTAACTGACATACACTACGTGAGCTATCATAGTGTCCAACGTCTAGTTCTCTTATGGGAAAAAATCATATTGGAGAAAAGTGTCATACTCTTGCCAAGAAGTATGACCTAATCTAAGTGATCACATTTGTAACTGTCATCCATATAAAAAGTGGAATAATCTGCACCTACATTGGCTCGTAGTTCTGGGTCATGTAAACATGCCCAACTTGGTGCTAAATGCTACTCCCTTTATATATATGTGCTCATTCAGTAGGAAATCCACTTTAAAAGCTAGAATATGGGTTTATAATTAAAACCAGTTATGCATCTATCTGTTTTAAACTACAGCCAAAACTAATCTATTTTCTATAAAGTGTAATAAAAATGTAATATGGATTTCATATCTAAGTTGAAGATCAAAAGATCAAATATTTCTCAAAATTTGAATACAAGCTAGTCATAGGGTGCTTAAAATCAAAATCTTCTCAAATATCAATACTTAACTTAGGGCTTAAAACCCATGCTTTAAGATCATATCAAATCATCACAAAGTTCATGCTCAATAATCAAAATCTTAAAATTCTTAAATAATTCTAGTCAAGATAGTGAAATTCAATTCTCAATCTATTTATAATCACTTCACATGCATAAACATGCAAAAGTAGAGATGCAATTCAACGTTTGATCATTTGTAACATCAACATCTTCAAATAATGATAATTTGGTATGAACCCTAGACTGTAATTGTATAATTTCATGTACATTTAACTTTAAAACTTAGTTTTGGGTACAAGGATGAAAAAAGTATCCTTTTTCATAACCCCACATACCTTTCTTGATGAATTAAATGTAAAAACTTGAACTTTTAAATCTCTAATGGTGTTCTTGAAACTTTTTCTTGAAGTTATTAAACTTGGAAATTTGGATTATAGGCTTTCTTAGAGTAGGAGTTATGGAATTGTTGTTGATTCTTGGAGCTAGGGTTTTTGTTCTTGAATAAGAAAAATATGAATAATGAAGCATCTATGCTATTCGGGGCTAAAATTATGTGTTTTGGGTGGATTTGGGTGAGGGTAAATGACTCAATTTCCCCATTAACCCTTCATTTAACAACACAAAAATTGGGTACCAACGCGATCAGGTATGCGTTACATTGCTCACTTTGATACGATTGGCGATGTGTGATGTTGCCTACCCAATGCAGCCACCGATGTGGCGCATCTACATTGCATCAATTTTCTATTTTGGCCAACCAAACATGCCCCAAACCTTCTCCAAGAATTTTGAAACTCACCCTGGAGATGCTATGGACTACTCTGATCATGAAACAACTTAGAAATTGACATTCCAAGGTCAAGAAGGTCGGAAATAAAATCATCAAAGCTTAAAGGCCAAAAATGAGACTAAGCCTCCAACACTTAGCTAAAATTTTAGGTCCTAAGTTTCAGGTGTGCCTTTTTTAAGCTGAATTAAACTAGAAAGGATAAGGGTATTACAATATCTCCCCCTTGAGAACATTCGTCCCTAAATAAGAATAGTTAAACTAAGGATACTTAGGAACTATGACTATGTACGGGCATATACAATTGAAACAAAACTGCATGCCTGAATCTAAAACATAATGAGTGACTGGACTAATCTATGAGTGCATGAATTGACATAAATATAACTATATGGATGAAACTGAGACTAAAAAAGGAACTGGCTTAAGGAATATTGTTACATTAGGATGGATCTAAGTTTGTGGAAAAGAGGTAAGGGTACTTGGTTTGCATGTCTGCTTCTATTTCCCAAGTGGCGCCCTCAACAGACTAATTTTTCCATAGAACATTGACCAAGGAAACTTCCTTATTTCTGAGTCTATGGATCTGGTTATCAAGAATCTCTACTGGATTTCCTTGCATGAAAGGCTAAACTAAATATTTGTACTTTCTAGAGGGACTACAACAGCTGAATCATCTATACACTTCTTTAAAATGGACATATGACACATTAGGTAAACTGATGAAAATTCTGCAGGTAGCTTAAGCTCATACGCTACCTTCCCACATGACTCAATATACTGTAGGGACCCATATATCGAGGACTAAGCTTCCCCTTTTTTCCAAGTCTATTCACCCCCTTTATGGGTGAAACCTTCAAGTAAACAAAATCTTCAAATTCAAGATCTCTCATTATCATGCCTGTATAAGATTTTAATTGACTCTAATCTACCTTAAATCTTTCTTGAATAAGCTGGACTTTCTCCATCGCTTCAAATACCACATCTGGCCCTATCAAAGCAACCTCACCCATTCTAAACCAACTGATAGGTGACCTTCATCTTCTCTCAAAAAAAGCCTCAAACAGGAAAATCTGAATACTAGAATGGTAACAATTATTGTAGGCAAACTCGATTAATAGAAAATAGTCATCCCAACTACCTTTGAAGTCTAGAACATATGACCTCGACATATCCTCAAAGGTATGAATATTTCTCTCTACCTGACCATCTATCTGCGAGTGAAAAGATGAACTGAGATGAACTTGGGTACCAAGATCCTTCTAAAAGGCTTTACAAAATTGAGAAGTAAACTGAGTACCCTATCTGAGATAATGGACAAGGGAACTTCATTTAATCTAACCAACTCTTTGATATACAACTTAGCATGATACTCATCTATGAAGGATGTGTGAACTGGCAAAAAGTGGGATAAATTGATTAATCTGTCTACAATAACTAAAATTGAATTATGTTGTTGAAGTGAATGGGGTAATCCTATCATAAAGTCCATGTTCACCTCTTCCCACTTCCAAGTGAGTATACCAAATTACTGCAAAGTGCCACCAGTTCTTTGGTGCTCTAAATTAACCTGTTGATAACTTATACACTTGGCCAATTGTTCTGCGATATCACTATTCATCCCTTCCACCAATAGACTTCCCAAAAATTATGGTACATCTTGGTGGATCCTGGGTGAATAGAGTAACGCGCACCATTCACTTTTGCCATAATTTGCTACCTCAAATCATTAATGCATGGCACACACAATTTACTGTGGTACCTCAACACACCATCTCCCCCTTGGGAGAAAACCTCTAGCTTTTGTTCTTTAATTGATCCCTTTATTTAGACCAAACTAGAGTCCTTATCCTGCTTCTTTTTCACTTTTGAAACTAGAGAAGATTCTGTAGTACTTTGAACCTACACATTCCCCTCAGCTGAGACAACCAACCTCACACCCAGTCTAGCTAACTGGTGAAATTTTCAAACTAATTCTCTCATATCATTCTGCACATGATTAACACTAACTATCGAAAGTCTACTAAGGGCATCTGCCACAACATTGTCCTTGCCCGATAGAAAACACTCATATCATAATCTTTCAACAATTCTAGCCACCTTCTCTAGCTAAGATTTCAGTCTCTCTACGTAAACACATACTACAAACTTTTTTGGTCCACAAACACATCAACATGCACCCCATAAAAATAGTGCCTCCAAATTTTCAAAGCAAACATAAAAGCAGCTAATTCAAGATCAGGAGTCGGATAGTTCTTTTCATGAGGCTTAAACTATCTAGAAGCATAGGCTATGACTCTACCTCTTTGCATTAAAACACAACCTAGACAACCTCTAGAATCATCACAATAGACAACAAATACATCTGTAAAATTAGGTAACGCTAATATTAGGGCTGAAGTGAGTCGAGACTTTAACTCTTGAAAAATCATCTCACAAGAATCTGACCACTGAAACTTAACTTTATTTTGAGTCAATCTAGACATAGGGGATCCAATGAATGAAGACCCCTCAACAAACCATATTTAATAGACAACTAAACCCAAAAAACTCCTTACGTCTGATTGAGAGATGGGTCTAGGCTAATTTCTCACTTCTTTGATCTTTTGAGGATCAACTCTAATGCCATCATAAAAAATGATATGGTCATGGAAACCTACTGACCTTTGATGATAGGATATATTACGTGCCTATATCACTATATTTTGCCCATATTTGTGCCATGTTTTGAGAACAAATTATATATTTCATGCACTTTTAGTCCTTTTTCCTGTAAGTGAGCTAACGAACATGATTAGCAAAGTTTCAGGTATAAATGATGCAAAATTCAGCATTTAGTGGATAACTTGACGCCAAAGAAAGCTTCACAAAGGAAGAAAAGGGAGCTTGGACGCCTAAGGACCAAAAGTGATGCATGGAAAATCTATCCCGGGCTAAAACAGCATTTCTGAAAACTTTGCAGACTAGCAGTAACTTATTTGGATTAGGATAATGATACATTAACCTAGTACAATTGGGTTAAGTATTTCATTAGTTTATTTGGATTAGGATAATGATACATTGACCTAGTACAATTGGGTTAAGTATTTCATTAGCTTAGTAGGATTTGGTTAGATATTTCATTAGCTTAGTAGGATTAGGATATGGGTATTATAAATACCCTATCATGCTAGAGATTTTTATTCATTCAATTCTTAATACATTCTATCATTCACCATTCACTACTACTTTTAATTCTTCAATTCCGAATCTTTCCATTAATTCTATTTTTCTTCCTCTATTTATCTATTCTTAATTTCCATAACAAGAGAAACGTTACTTTGCAAGAAATCATGCCTAACGCCTACCACTATTGTGCTACACGAAATCCATCATTATTGTGGTATAATAACAATGCCAATTGTGATTTCCTTCGCACTCATGGGTAACTAAACTTCTCTGTTGGGGTTATGGAAGCCGAATGAGATACTATCTATTGCTGTGAGTTTGTGAGTTCGTGACACGTATGCTGCTTATATCATTATTCTCTTCATGTTAATCTAAATTCTTTGTGGTTGCAAATGCAAGAATACTCTAGTATAACATTTAACTTGTTCGAAAGAAAGGTTATATGTCTGTAAAAGAGATAGTGTCAAGGTAGTAGGGTCCCATCCCCTATTAAAAAGTTAGTGTCGTAACTGGATTAACCTCTTGGAGAATTCGTACAGTTAGACACACTTTAAGCTCGAAAGAGTTAAAGTGAAATAATCCTTGAATAGGTCGAAAGATACCTGGATTTACCATCGAATACAATTCTCTATAAGCACATGCATGTCTGAATTCTACACACTCATAGACAATAGAGACGTATAACTCAGAAGGTGGACATAACCTCAACGCCTCAATTCTCATTGTTTACAACTTACGTAACATTCTTTCTTTTTACTTTGCTATTTTCAGTCTTACTTTAATAATTTAGTTACACATTACAATCCCCCCTTATTACGAGACTTTCACTAAAAGTCTAGTAATCCTTGCTTACTTGTTGGCTAAGCTATTCCCTGTGGGATCGACACCCAACCCAGGTTGGGTTCTATATTTGCTAACGACCGGTTTACACTCCTACGAGAGCTGTAGATTGAGCGTTATCAAAAATTGGTGCCGTTGCCAAGGAATACGAGTGTTAATTAGGTTCGTGATAATTACTAGACCCTTTGGTCAAAGATTCTCGTACTTTTACTTTCAGTTTTTGTTTTTGTTTACTGCAGGTTTTTATTCAGTGCATGCCCCATATAAGAAGTTCTGGTCAACCATTATTACCTATCAATCCTGAACCATAACGCATTGGTAGAATGGAAGCACAAGCAGAAATCGAAAGGATGGCTGCTCAACAGGAATAGGCGAGATTAGCTGCCCTTGCCACCGCTCAAGTTCAATAACTAAACATTGATAACCCTAGGCGAGCAACAAATCCCGACGATGAGGATCTAGGTGATGACGAGTTACTAAACCCTAGGCGTGATGCTGAACTCATAACACCTGCCAACAGAAGAGGTCGACAAGCTCGGTTTAGGTATGATCGCAAACCTATGCAGCCATCTTTCAACGACGATGATGATGATGATCTTGATGGAGCCAGAGCCATAGGAGCCATTATTCCTCCACCATTAGCACCCGGAGCCAAGTTCAACATCACAAGCACCATGATTCAGTTATTGCAACTCAAGGGATTATTTGGTGGACTAGAAGGCGATGATCCGAATATACATCTCATTAACTTTATTTCTACATGCAAGTCGTTTGACAATCCTGGTGTTGGTCAGAATGCAATTTGATTACGTCTATTTCCATTGTCTCTATCTGGGGAGGCAACTCTATGCTTGAATGGGCTGACTCCTGATTCAATTACAAATTGGAGGCAATTGAGAGACGCTTTCCTAGAAAGATTCTTTCTGCCATCCAAAAGAGCATAATTGCGAGATAAAATCAGCAACTTTCGTCAGCTTCCCACTGAAGCTTTTCACAAAACATGGAAGAGGTTCAAGAAAAAGCTAGTGAGATGCCCAAACCATCACATGACTAATGTTCACCTAATGGAGATATTATACAAAGCCTTGAATTCAATAACTAAACCAGTGGTGGATAATGCAGCTGGAGGATCTTTTACAGACCTCAACTTTGGTCAAGCAAGCAATATGCTAGATCGTATGACGAAACAAAGTAGAGCTTGGCATACCAGGGATTCTGAGGTAGCAAGCCCCACTTTATCTATTGGCATGACTGCAGACCAAAGAAGAAGATAAGAAGAATGTGATCAAGATATGGTGTGCATGAAAACACAAATAGATCTTCTTACAAAGCATTTATTATCAGGGAAGACCGAAAAAGTGAAAGCTATTGCGTCAAAAGGAAGAAACAAATCTGATTCGGAAGAGGAGGCCAACTACTTGAACAATCAGGGGGGTTTCCGCGGGAACACCCAAGGAAACCAAGGTTGGAACTATTATGATAAATCTGGAAACAAGTACCAAGGTAGTTGGAAGAACAAGAATGAAAAGAGTGGTTTGTACGTTCCCCCCGGAAGACGTGACAACACCACATCTAGTTCTGGAAGTATGGAAGACATGATGGCTAAATTATTGAAAGGAGTGGAAGCAACAAGCGCGGGAGTTACGGAGGTAATTAATGATTTGTCCTCTATAAAACAATTAGTTGATTCCCATTCCACTTCAATCAAGCAAATAGAGCAGCAATTGAGCCAACTTTCAGCAGCACTCAATCAAAGAAAGGCCGGCACTTTATCTAGCAATACTGTGCAAAACCCAAGGAATGATGGGTCATGCATGGCCATCAGCACCAGAAGTGGTAAGGTGCTGGAAACTTTAGCAAAAGGCAAGCAAATGGTTGACAAAGTTGCGGACATCAATGATAACACAAAAGGAGAGGAATCCGCAGAAGACGTCAAGAACGTCACACCCAACGACGTGCAACCTGAAAAAGCTGCAAACCGGAAGCAAGAGGAGAAGAAAGCCGTGGAGAGAACAATTCCATACCCACCACCACCTTTTCCCCAAAGATTGAAGAAGGTGGCGGATGACACAAAGTTCAGCAAATTCATGACTATATTAAAGCAGCTGACCATTAATGTTCCATTGGTGGAGGCACTTGAACAAATGTCTGGGTATGCGAAATTTATGAAGGATCTTTTGACAAAGAAGTGGGCAGCAAGCTATGAGTTGAAAGATGATGTCCATCACTGCAACGCAATTGCTACCCGATCAATAGTTCAGAAGAAGGCTGACCCCGGAGCTTTCACGATTCCTTGCACCGTTGGATCTTTGAATTTTGCCAAAGCATTATGTGATTTAGGAGCCAGCATCAATTTGATGCCATTATCTATCTATAAGAAGTTGGGGTTGGGTGATCCTACTCCAACCAATATGAGGCTCGTAATGGCGGATAGGTCGGTAAAACGACCTGTTGGTATTCTATGTGATGTATTGGTAAAGGTTTCTTCATTCATTTTTTCGGTAGACTTTGTTATTTTGGATTGTGAGGCAGACTCAGAAGTTCCCATAATCTTGGGGCGCCCTTTCCTTGCTACAGGAAGTATGCTCAATGATTTGAGAGCTAATGAGCATTCATTCCGAATAAATGACGAAGTGGTTCGCTTTGATGTGTGCAAATCAATGAAGCAACCCAAGGATCTTAGTGTATTTTCGGTGGCTGATGTTTTCTTTGATGATGAGAAATAATTACTTGAAGAAGAGCAAATTATTGATGACCCTTTGGCGTTTGTGCTCATGAATGGAGAGAATCAGGATGCTGAAAATTGCGAAGAAGCTATTTGTGCTCTATCAGGATTAGGGACATATCGCTATGCTCCCAAGAAGCTGGACCTTGATCTCAAGAATCGACCCACACCACCAGCTAATTCATCTATTGAAGAGCCACCCACGTTAGAATTGAAGGAGCTGCCAAGTCATTTAAAGTACGCATTCTTAGGAAACGGAAACACACTTCCAGTCATTGTGGCAGCCGATTTGGGTGAGCAACAAGTTGTAGCTCTTATTTCTATTCTACGGAAGTATATTAGATCCATTGAATGGACCATTGCGGATATTATTGGTATTCCACCTGGGATTTGTACACATAAGATTCAGCTTGAAGAAAATTGCACACCCACCATTGAGCATCAAAGACGTCTAAACCCACCTATGCAAGAAGCGGTGAAGAAAGAAATTATCAAGTGGTTAGACGCAAGAGTTGTATATCCAATCTCTGATAGTACATGGGTCAGCCCGGTACAATGTGTTCCCAAGAAAGGAGGCATGACGGTGGTCGCGAATGCGAAGAATGAACTTATTCCACTCAGACCCGTCACTGGATGGAGAGTATACATGGACTACCGAAAGCTGAATTCTTGGACACTCAAAGATCACTTCCCAATGCCATTTATGGACCAAATGCTAGATCGATTAGCGGGGAAAGGATGGTTTTGCTTCTTAGATGGTTATTCAGGCTATAATCAGATTTGTATTACCCCAGAAGACCAAGAGAAGACAACTTTCACATGTCCATATGCCACGTTCGCCTTCAAACGTATGCCATTCGGGATATGTAACGCACCAGCCACCTTTCAACGTTGTATGATGTTCATTTTTTCTGATATGGTTGAAGACACTTTGGAGGTATTTATGGACGACTTTTCAGTTGTTGGTGAGTCTTTAGAAACATGCTTGGCAAACCTAAGCATGGCGCTGCAAATATATGTAGAATTCAACCTAGTGCTGAATTGGGAGAAGTGCCACTTCATGGTAAAAGAAGGAATTGGTCTTGGGCACAAAATCTCTGAAATAGGAATTAAGGTTGATCGAGCAAAAATTGAAGTTATTGAGAAGCTACCACCTCCAATTTCGGTGAAGGGAGTTCGTAGTTTTCTCGGTCATGTAGGTTTCTTTCGTCGGTTCATCAAAGACTTCTCCAAAATTGCTAGTCCATTGTGCAAACTCTTCGAGAAAGATGCGAAGTTTGACTTCAATGAAGATTGCTTGAAGGCATTTAAATGCCTCAAAGGAAAACTCATTGAAGCTCCTATCATGGTAGCACCAGATTGGTCTCTCCCGTTCGAAGTCATGTGTGATGCTAGTGGTGTAGCCGTTGGTGTTGTGCTTGTTCAGAGAAAGGAGAAGCTATTTAATCCCATCTACTATGCGAGTAAGGTCCTAAATTAAGCCCAAAGGAACTACACTGTTACTGAATAAGAGCTCCTAGCGGTTGTGTATGCGTTTGAGAAGTTTCGAGCCTATTTATTGGGTACTAAGGTGATCGTTCATACAGACCCTGCAGCTCTTAGGTATCTAATAACAAAGAAGGATGCAAAACCAAGATTAATTCGATGGGTATTTCTGCTGCAAGAGTTTGATTTCGAGGTCAAAGATAGAAGAGGTTGCGAGAACCAAGTGGCTGATCATCTATCTAGACTCGATAATGAGCATGTGGCGCAACCTGAAATTCAGATTGATGATGTATTCCCTGACGAGGAGATCTTAGTGACGACAATGGAAAAATTACCATGGTATGCCGACTTTGCAAATTTCGTGGTGAGCAATGTGATACCTACAAATTTATCATACCATCAAAAGAGGAAGTTTATGCATGACGTACAACACTACTATTGGGATGCGCCATACTTGTTTCGACGATGCGCGGATGGTATTATTCGATGATGTATATCCCATGTAGAGGTGCCCACTATATTGGAAGCATTCCATACTTCCCAAGTTGGAGGACATCACGCAGGCAATCGAACGGCAAGAAAAGTATTGCAAAGTGGTTAATGTTTGCCTTCAATAGTTAGAGATGCCTACGACTATGTTATAAGGTGCGACCAATGACAGTGACAAGGTGCTATTTAAAAACACCATGAAATGCCCATGTCGAAAATTCTTGAGGTAGAACTCTTTGATGTGTGGGGCATTGATTGCATGGGTCCATTTGTGAATTCATTTGGAATGAAGTACATCTTAGTTGCTGTAGATTATGTCTCGAAATGGGTTGAAGCTGTAGCATTGGCCGACAACAAGGGAAAGCGTGTTGTAGCATTCTTGAAGAAGAATATCTTCTCTCGCTTTGGAGTACCACGTACTATTATAAGTGATGGAGGATCTCACTTTTGCAACAAGCTATTCAAATCCGTGTTGGCCAAATATGGTGTCAAGCAACATAAGGTAGCCACGCCTTATCACCCCCAAACTAGTGGACAAGTAGAGGTTTCCAATCGCGAGATTAATAAAATCCTTGCAAAGACGGTAAATGCTAATAGGAAGGATTGGTCTAGGAAGCTGGATGATGCACTATGGGCGTATAGGACTGCATTCAAAACACCCATCGGCATGTCCCCTTGTCAACTAGTTTATGGTAAGGCTTGTCATTTACCCATTGAGCTCGAGCATAAGGCATTGTGGGCGTTGAAGCATTTGAATTTGAATTGGGATGATGTGATGAATCTGAGGTTGGAGCAGCTGAACGAATTAGATGAGTTCCATCTCCATGCATATGAAAAGGTCAGACCTATACAAGGAGCGGATGAAAAAGTATCATGATCAGCGGATTGTTCGACGAAACTTTCAAAAGAATGATATGGTACTTCTCTTTAACTCTAGATTGAAGCTGTTCCCAGGTAAGTTAAAGTCTAAGTGGTCTGGTCCATACAAATTTATCCAAGTCTACTCGTCTGGAGTAGTTGAATTGGAAGACAATAATGGTGTTGTCTTCAAGGTGAATAGCCAACGTGTTAAACCGTATATCGGTCCTCTTGACTCGATGAATTATATGGCTATGACTTACCTCGACGAAGTCTAAGTACTCGAGGTAACTATGCGAGCCACGACAATAAATAAGGTGCTAGATGGGAGGCAACCCATTATTTATCGTTTATCGTTTATCGTCTATCGTTTTGTCCTTCTTTCGTTCTAGTACTTGTATTGTTTTTGATAAATGAAAATCAATAAATAAGAGTCGTGCCACGACCAAAACTAAGGCGCTTGGTGGGAGGCAACCCATCGTACTAATCGTTTTCATTGGTTTTGAGCAAATGTAGGTGCAAGAGGTATTCATCGAGGAGATTGGTTTCAAATGACGATTTGGACGTATTACATGGTAAAGGTGGTAAGTTAGGCATAAAGATGCATAAGGCTATCGATTGAGCATTGTTCATGATAAAATAGGCATCGAGCAAGGCTAGGCCTAGGTAAAACTAGGCCACAAACAAGGCAAAACCTGTACTATAGCCTAAGTCCTCGGAATCTAGTGTGCAAAGGCATAGGCGCCGCCCATGCTCAAGTATGCTATAGCATAGGCGCCACCTATGCTAAAGCATTTGGTCTCAGAATCTCACATGCCATGCTAAAGGCGCCGCCTATGGTCACTAAAGGCATTGCACTAGGCGCCACCTATGCTAGAAAATGCTTTGCATTAGGAGCCGCCTATACCATTGCATAGGCAAAGCTAAAGGCGCCGCCTATGGTCACTTTTTGTCTCCAAAACCAATTTTAAATGGGTCAAAACCCGATCCATTCTTTTCCTATATAAAGGGGACTTAGTCTTGAAACATAAATACATTGGAAACTTGACCTAGGCGCCGCACATACTCTCTAAAACATCTTAAAATTTTTCTTTTTTGCTCTCCCACTTCACAAGAACATCTCCAAAGGCTTCAATCACGTAAGTACTCTTTTGTTCTTCATCTATTTCTCATAAGTACTACATTTCTATGTCTATTATGAATTGCTACATCTTGAAGAAATATTGGTGATGTTAATGTGTTTGAATTGTTGATACAAAACCATGTGAGTGAACATATACGTTAGGATGATCTTGACTTGTTTCCGACTTGAATTTGAATTCGATTGCATTGTTATACTACTTACGTAATTCCTATAGTCATGAGCATTGCATAACCTTGTCACTTGAAATACTTACATGTTAGAATATCCCGTTCATCGGGATAAAACTTATAAGTGCCTACCGACATAGGAGGGTGAGATTATTGATAAAAACTATACCATGATGCACTCCCTATGTAGTAGTCTTGTTATACCTAATATGAAAGTATTGCAAAGGTTGCAAGAATTAATACATCTCTGATTGACTTATCTGAATATAGCTCCTTAAACGTATGTCGACGAAGTCTAAGTAATCGACCACTTTCACTTTACTAATTTGTATCAATAACCTATGTGTGGGGTGGTACCCCTACTGCTTGTGTATAGATTGTATCTATTGAGATGATGCTAATAGGAATATTGTTTAAGTCTCAGGTACAATGGCACCCAAAGCGAGACAAGACAAGGCTACAACTTCCCACAAGGGCAAGAAAAGAGGTCGCAAGGACCAAGGAGAATCATCCTCAATGCAATTACCCCGCTGAATGTTTGGAATAAAATGGGTTCTTGAGGAGGAATCTAAATAATGGTATAGGAACAACAAGGAAATAAAATATGTTCATGTCAACTTGATCAACAAGGACAGCCTAGCAAAGAAGGAGCTGCGTATGTTGGCGAAAATCATGGCATTAAATCTGGATTTCATCTTCCGCGACATGGGAGAATGTAATCTTGATTTGACAAGGGAATTTTGTGCCAACTGGTCACCGAAAACCACGGGCAGCGAAGTCAAGATTCGAGGCCAAGTTTTACAACTCAATGCGGATTTGATCAACTCCTTTCTTGGCTTACCTTCGGTCGATCCAGCACTATTCAAAGAGTTGTACAGCAGACCTCCTTATAGAGCAATTCGACACACCCTTTGTGGAGGTAGATCCATGGCAAGGTGGAGCAGACACCAAGACACCGGATAACACAACACCTTCCCCTATGCTCCTTTGAATAGGGAAGCAAGAATCTGGTTGCGTATTATCAACTCATGCCTTACTCCTGGGACCCAGTACACCAAAATAACAATAGATAGTGTGTTTGGTCTATGCATTGATGACGAATGTCCCTATCAACATTGGGGCAATAATTTGCTCTACAATGCGGAAGGCCAGACTACACAAGCGGTCCTACTTCACTTTTGGCAATCTGTTGACAGCAATCTTGCGGAAGAAGGATATCAAAGAGGAACTAGCTGATCACAAACTACCACATAACCCGAAGAAGTTTGACCTCAGAAAGGTCAAAGATGCTGAAACAACACATGGTGTCAACCTTACTACTGCGCAGAGACATGCTCGAGATGAGAGTTTCTTCCATCATCTTTATGGCATGACACAGTTCACCATGATAAGCGGTGGTCGTGTTCCAACTGCTGCAGAGCTCCAACAGCTGGACCATGATTATCCAATGAATATGCATGCACGGGAGATGTGTGGAGTGAGCACATACTTTGAGGAACCTCTTGATGATGACGTGCCGACCGATGATGATTGACGCATGCCAGACTCCATCGTGGAGGACAACTCTGATGACGATGACTCCTATGATGATTCTGACGAAGGGGGTATGACCCCCGACATTGAGGAGGAGTTCGATTGACCAGGTTCTTCATATTTATTTTCCACTGAGGGCAGTGTCCCGTTTAAGTGTGGGGTGGCGGTATTGCATGCTATACTTCTCTATTTGCATCTATGTTTGTTTACTTTGTTTTATGTTTGTTTACTTTGTTTTATTTGTGTTTCATTTTTTTTTTAGTTTTGTGTTTCGTTTTTTTAGTTTAAGTTAAGTTTTTTTAGTAGTAAATTTTTTTTTAGCTTCGCATGAAATTATTCTAATAGACAGCATGAGATTATAACAAGAGTTGGTGCTAAAATCATGACTATTGAGACATTTAGGCTCTAATTGTGACTCATTATGTGATATTGTGTGGTTCAATTCCTTCACTTGTTGGGTCGAGAGTCTATATTACTCCCAATAAAGTCAATCATGTGCCTTGTGTGTGTGAGATTAATAGTATATTCTATGTTTGTGGCTGATGCTAGAACTTGCCTGGTATGTATGCAAAGCGAAAATAAAGAGTGTAAGTTTAGGAGATGATTTAGGTATTTCTTTGGCAACCTATGCATGTTTACCTTCGTTTTACCTACCCATGGACATCATCCTAGTTAAACCCTTTTGAGCCTTAGCCTATTTTCTTTAACAACCTCGTATGTAAGCCTAATCCATTTTTTTCAAGACCATAATTTGATCCAAATTCCTAAGTGCTTTAAAGTGAAAAATCATGCGACGAAATAAGAGGAAATTGGGTGAGTATGGTGCTTTAAATTGTAGTGGTGCTTGAAATTGTTGTGAAAAAAAGTGTTATCATAAGAGGTATGTTATGAAAAGAAAAAGGAAAGGAAAGCTGAAAAGTGAGTTATGCTTAAAATTGAAAAACAAAAAAGGAGAAAAAGGGTGGTAGAAGAAAAGAAAGAAGAAAGGTTGTTAGAAAGAAAAAAGTGTTAATGATACAATGTGATGTATTAAAGCGCTTAGGAACATAGTCACTATTTCTGGCCAAAATAGTCCTACCCATCCCTTAGCCTAGATTACAACCATCAAAAGACCTATTTGATCCTAATCTTAGCATTCTGACATTTAGTGGAGCATTACACTAAGGCAAGACTATGGTCATCAGTTGCTGCATATGAATTCTTTGTGAGAGCGAGAGCAAGGATATTTTGATACCCATGTTTGAAAAATATGCTATACTTGTGAGTGATTATGGGTAATATATTGTAAGCCACACATGGTTGATGAGTTTTGGGTAGTTGTATATGATTCTTTGTACCTTAAATTTCGAATATGAATTGACCACCATCACGAGTCTATGCTAGAGGTTAAATGGTTTCTACTAATAATCGGAAAACTACTCTTTGTTGATAATTGTTGTGCTTGTCGTGACGAATATTTTGTGTTGTTGTTGTGAAACCCTAAGTTGATGTTTAGAGGGACATGATATTTTGTTCGAGGACGAATAAAGCCACAAGTGTGGGGTGTTGATGATAGGTGATATTACGCGCCTATATCACTATATTTTGCCCATATTTGTGCCATGTTTTGAGAACAAATTATATATTTCATGCACTTTTAGTCCTTTTTCCTGTAAGTGAGCTAACGAACATGATTAGCAAAGTTTCAGGTATAAATGATGCAGAATTCAGCATTTCGTGGATAACTTGACGCCAAAGAAAGCTTTACGAAGGAAGAAAAGGGAGCGTGGATGCCTAAGGACCAAAAGTGATGCATGGAAAATCTGTCCCGGGCTAAAACAGCATTTCTGAAGACTTTAGGGACTATCAGTAACTTATTTTGGATTAGGATAATGATACATTAACCTAGTACAATTGGGTTAAGTATTTCATTAGTTTATTTGGATTAGGATAATGATACATTAACCTAGTACAATTGGGTTAAGTATTTCATTAGTTTAGTAGGATTTGGTTAGATATTTCATTAGTTTAGTAGGATTAGGATATGGGTATTATAAATACCCTATCAAGCTAGTGATTTTTATTCATTCAATTCTTAATACATTCTATCATTCACTATTCACTACTACTTTTAATTCTTCAATTCCGAATCTTTCCATTAATTCTATTTTTCTTTCTCTATTCATCTATTATTAATTTCCGCAACAAGAGAAACGTTACTTTGCAAGAAATCACGCCTAACGCCTACCACTCTTGTGCTACACGAAATCCATCATTATTGTGGTATAATAACAATGCCAATTGTGATTTCCTTCGCACTCATGGGTAACTAAACTTCTCTGTTGGGGTTATGGAAGCCGAATGAGATACTATCTATTGTTGTGAGTTTGTGAGTTCGTGACACGTATGCTGCTTATATCATTATTCTCTTCATGTTAATCTAAATTCTTTGTGGTTGCAAATGCAAGAATACTCTAGTATAACATTTAACTTGTTCGAAAGAAAGGTTATATGTCTGTAAAAGAGATAGTGTCAAGGTAGTAGGGTCCCATCCCCTATTAAAAAGTTAGTGTCGTAACTGGATTAACCTCTTGGAGAATTCGTACTGTTAGACACGCTTTAAGCTCAAAAGAGTTAAAGTGGAATAATCCTCGAATAGGTCGAAAGACGCCAATGGATTTACCATCGAATACAATTCTCTATAAGCACATGCATGTCTAATTTCTACACACTCATAGCCAATAGAGACGTATAACTCAGAAGGTGGACATCACCCCAACGCCTCAATTCTCAGTGTTTACAACTTACGTAACATTCTTTCTTTTTACTTTGCTATTTTTAGTCGTACTTTAATAATTTGGTTACACATTACAATCCCCCCTTATTACGAGACTTGCACTAAAAGTCTAGTAATCCTTGCTTACTTGTTGGCCAAGCTATTCCCTGTGGGATCGACACCCAACCCAGGTTGGGTTCTATATTTTCTAACGACCGCTTTACACTCCTACGAGAGCTGTAGATTGAGCGTTATCAACCTTAGCCAAGTTTCACACTTGATAAATTTGGCAAACAAATGGTGGTCTCTAATCATTTGCAACACAATTCAAATATGGTCTACATGGTCATCCTTACTACAAGAATAGATAATAATATCATCATTAAATACTATGACAAACATAACTAGGTACAGTTTGAATGCTCGGTTCATCAAATACATGAAGGTTTTTAGAGCATTTGTTAGCCCGAAGGACATGACTAGGAATTCGAAATGACCATAGCGGGTTCTGAAGGCTGTCTTGGGAATATCATAATTCCCTTACTCTAAGCTGACGATAACCAAATCTAAGGTCTATCTTGGATAAGTAAATTTCACCTTGAAGTTGGTCAAATAATTCATCCATTCTGGGGAGAGGATATCTATTTTTGATTGTGACTTTATTCAACTGACGATAGTCAATTCACATTTACAAAGAAACATCTTTCTTTCATACGAACAAGATGGGAGGACCCCATGGAGAAACACTGCCTTATGAAACCTTTATCTAAGCGGTCTTTAATCTTCTCTTTTAATTCCTTAAGTTCCTCTAAAGAAATATAATATAGAGGAATTGAAATGGGATGAGTATCTCCAAAAATTCAATATCGAATTCAATTTCCCTATCGGGAGCTACCCCTAGAAAATCTTTGGCCAAAACTTTAGGAAACTCATTGACTACTCAGACTGTCTGAACTGTTGGAGACTCAGATTGAGTGTATTTGACTTAAACTAGATGATATATGCACCCATTTGATATCAAATTTTTGGCTTTGAGATAGGATATAAAATGACTCTTGGGAGACACTGAATTACCCTCCCACTCAAAGGATGGCTCATCTGGAAACTGAAACTTCACTACTCGAGTGTGATTATCAATAGATGCAGAACAGGAATGACGCCAATCCATACCAAAAATAATGTTGAAATCGACCATGTATAACTCTATTAAGTCTGCTAATATAATCTTATGAAGGACAGTGATAGGACACTTTCTAAAGATATATTTGGCAACAACTAACTCACCCATTGGGGTAGAAACTAGGAAGGTCTTAGGGAGTTTTTCAGGACCTACTTCAAAATTTACTGCTACTAACGAGGTCATATAAGAGAGACTATACCTGGGTAATAACAATACATAAACATCAAACAGAAATACATGAAGTATACCAGTAATAACATCTGGTGAACTCTCTTGCTCCTGACGGAATGGTAAATCATTAAACCTATTCTAACGTGGACTGCCACCGATACTAGATGATCCACCCTAAGGAGGGACTGGGCGACCCAAAGGAGCTAGTGCGCTAGTAGCCTGAGTCTAGGGATGAACATCCCTATTTCTTAGCTTAGCATACGGGCACTCTTTAATTCCATGCCCTAACTTACCATAACTATAATTGCCTTTTTGTCCTAACAATCACTCACCAAGATGATTCTTACCATACTTAGCACATGAAGGATAATTGGATTTTCCACTCACACTATTCTAAGACCTGGACATAGAAATTTTACCCTACTGCTCCTATCTAGCTCTGGAGACTGGAGAACTGGTTGAATATGGTGCTTGCATAGATGAGCAACCCTAAAACTATGAATTATTTCTCTTTCTAAACCTTGTTTTTCCATATTTGAATTGCCCGATTCTAGCCTTCTTATTTCCCCTCTCTATCCTCTTTAACTTTTTTAACTTAATTTGTTAAGAAAGAATCATCATCCTATCAAGATCGATATCCCTATTAAGCATGGCAGTCGTACACTCCTTGACTACCAAACCAGATACTCCAGTAATAAACTTACTCATACTCTACCTAGGGTTATCCATTATGTCAGGGGCGTACTTAGACAACTGATTGAACTTAACGTAGTACTCCTTCATTGTTATCGAGCCCTATTTCAAGTTCACAAAATCGTCTACCTTAACTTCTCTCAATTCACATGGAAAGAACTTCTCTATAAATCCATCCTGAAATACCTGCCAACTTATAGGACCTGTATTCTTACTTATACTATTTTTTCACATAACCACCGATTCATATGCCACATCTTTCAGCCTATAGGATGCGAACTCTATACTCTCCTCCTTGGTGACATGCATATTTTGGGTGATTTTTCTCACCTCATCTAAGTAAAGCTGAGGGTCCTCACCAGCTTTCGACCCAAAGAACTCAACAGAATTCATTCTCATAAAGTCATGAATTTTTGCTACCGCAAAATCACCATTCTGCTAAAATAGGACTACCGCTTGATGGTTTCCCTGAATATTGGTGGTGACATCTTGGGCAAACTCCTGAAAGGTATCTCAAAATTTAGCATGGGATACATTCTTATTCAGAGGGTCAGTAGGCTGGGGTGGATGGCTATCATTTTTGCATGTATTAGCTCAGCGATGAGGCATATTCAACTATCATGTAAGAGCACAAGTTAAAAGTAGAAAGAGACACTATAAGAAAGCTAGATCATGAAAGAAAAGGATTATATCCTAAAATGTCCCCTAGCCTCTCACTCATAAATGTGGTGCGCTTCATATCCATGATCAAGACTTTATGTAATGATACTTGTCTGACACCCTAGGACTTTTTAAACCTTAGGTTCTTATACCAAGTTTGAAATGCCCCAAAAAGGGGTCCCGAGATTTTACACAGTGCTCCAAACTACAAGCAGTCCTGAGCAAACCCTGAAATCCTATTACTTAATCTGAAGACACAAGTAAAAATAATATAAGAATATGGTATGCTTAAAATATTGAAATAATGCCTGAACTGAATCGAGTTTGCCTAAACATGATGTCTGGAAATACTTAACTAGGAAATCTGAAACAACCAACACTGAAGAACTTAAATGAATCTAATAGTTGGACAAGCCTCTAATACTACTACTAGAGAGCCATTGGGACATACCCCCAGCTGAATCAAATCAGCTGACATAACTAGATAAACTAATCTGAAAAATTAGAAATCTAAATAACTGAGTCCCCAAACTATAAGGACTCACCAATAATCAGAATATAGATAGGGATTCTCTAGATCAATCATGCAGATGGAACTGAGCACCTAAACCTACATTATGAAATAATGTACCACATAGACATACATGTAGGTTAGTACTTTTGGAATGTACTGAGAAAGTGGAGGTGAATGCATAAGTAAAACAAAATCTCAATATTTACATATTCTTATAAAATAATGTACGCTAAATGTAAATAGCTCATATTATCCTGAATAACTGAAAGCTAAAAATCATAAATCATAAACAATAAAGAACACTTTATAAATCTTGTGAGCCATAACATTTAGTTCTAAAAGATGTACTTGAAATCTATTTTCAATTTATGCAAGCTAAGTGTAAAAGAACTCACCTTCGTATCTGTAAACTAAAGATTAAATATCATGGCTAATGACTTATATAAAATAATATTTGAATGAAATCGTTAGCCTTTACACTTATTTTCTAAAAGATTTTCTGTTATTCTTTTATGTTAAGGTTACTCTTTTCTATTGGGAGGTTCTTCTAACAGTCATACACTATATGAGATATCATAGTATCCAACATCTATAACCCTTATAGGAAAACCTCATGTTGGGGAGAGGTGTCATACTCTTGCCAAGGATTATAACCTAATCTAAGTGATCACATCTATATCTGTCATCCATATAGAAATGGGAATAATATAAATAATCTCCATCTACATTGGCTCATAGTTCTGGGTATTTAAACATACCCAACTCAGTACTAAATACTACTCCCTTTAAATCTGTATGCTCATTCAGTAGGAAATGCACTTTAAAAGCTAGAATAAGGGTTTGTAATGAAAACTAGTTATACATCTATCTATTTTAAACTGCAACCAAAACTAATCTATTTTCTGCAAACTATAATAAAACTGTAATTTGGATTTCATATCAAAGTTGAGGATCAAAAGATCGAATCTTTCTCAAAATCTGAGTATAAGCTAGTCATAGGATGCTTAAAAGAAAAATCTTCTCAAATATCTATACTTAACTTAGCGCTTGAAACCTATGCTTTAAACTCGTATAAAATCATTATAAAGTTCATACTTAATAATCAAAATCTTGAAATTTTTGCGTAACTCTAGTCAAAATAGTGAAATTCAACTCTCAATGTTTATAAAATCACATCACACGCATAAAAATACAAGAGTAGAGATGTAATTCAACATTTAATCACTTGTAACATTATCATCTTCAAATAATGATAATTGGGTATGAACCCTAGATTGTAAATCATATAATTTCAGGTAAATTCAACTTTAAAAACTAGTTTTAGGCACAAGGATGAATAAAGTATCCTTGTTCATAACCCTACATACCTTGATGAATTAAATGTAAATCTTGAACTTTTGAATCTCTAATGGTGTTCTTGAAGCTTCTTCTTGAGGTTCTTGAACCCAAAATTTTTGATTGTAGGCTTTCTTTAACTAGGAGTAATGGATTTGTTCTTGATTCTTAGAGCTAGGGGTTTTTTTCTTAGATAAGAAAAATAAGAATAATCAAGAATCTATGCTATTTGGAGATAAAATTCTGTGTTTTGGGCGGATTTAGGTAAGGTCAAATGACTCAATTGTACCCATTAACCCGTCATTTAACAACACAAAAATTGGATACTCATGCAATCAGCAAAGCGCGTTGCTCACTTCTACACGATTAGAGACTAATCACACTGCCTACCCGATGTGGCCATCGATGTGGCACCTCTACAAAGTGGCGATGTTCTATTTTGGCCAACCAAACATACCCCAAACCTTCTCCAAAAATTTCAAAAATCACCCTGGAGATACTATAGACTACCCTTATCATGAAACAACTTAGAAATTGACATTCCAGAGTAGAGAAGGTTGAGAATAAAACCATCAAAGCTTAGAGGCTAAAAATGAGACTAAGTCTCCAACACTTTGCTAAAATTTTTGGTCCTAAGTCTCTGGTGTGGCTCTTTTGAGCTGAATTGAACTAGAAAGGATACGGTCCCTTAAGAACATTCATCCTCGAATGATACTAGTTAAACTGAGGATATTGAGGAAATGAGACTATGTATTTCCATGCACAACTGAAACAAAATTGCATGACTGAATCTAAAACTTAATGAGTGACTGAACTAATCTGTGAGTGCATGAATTCACATAAAGATAACTATATGGCTGAAACTGGGACTGGAAAAAGAACTGAGTTAAGGAAGACTGTTAACTTAGGTTGTATCTAAGTTTATGGATAAGAGGTGAGGGTACTTAGTTTGGATGTCTGTTTCTACTTCCCAAGTGGTACCCTCAACAGACTGATTTCTCCATAGAACTTTGACCAAGGGAACTTTTTTGTTCCTTAGTCTATGGATCTGGTGATCAAGAATCTCAACTGGATTTCTTGGTACGAAAGGCTATTTTGAATATCTGTGCTTTCTAGAGGGACTATAACAATTGAATCGACCATACACTTCTTCAATAAAGACACATAAAACATTGGGTGAACTAATGACAAGTCTCCAGGTAGCTCAAGCTCATAGGATAGCATCACTACACGACTCAATATACTGTAGGGATCCATATATCAGGGACTAAGCTTTCTATTTTGGCCAAATCTCTCCAACCCTTTTATGGGTGAAACCTTTATGTAAACAAAATGATCAACTTTAAATTCAAGATCTCTTTTTCTGACATATGCATAAGATTTCTGTCGACTCTGAGCTGCCTTCAATCTATCTTGAATAAGATGGACTTTCTCCATCGCTTTAACCACCATATCTAACACTATCAAAGAGATCTCGCCCACTTCAAACCAACCGATAGGTGACCTTCATCTTCTCCCATAAAGATCCTCAAATAGGCTATCTAAATACTATAATGGTAATTGTTATTGTAGGCAAACTCGATCAACAGTAAATGGTCATCCCAACTTCCTTTGTAGTCTATAACATATGCCCTCGACATATCGTCTAAGGGTCCTCTCTTCCTAACCATCTGTCTATGGGTGAAAATCTAAAATGAGATAAACTTGGGTACCAAGTTCTTTTTGAAAGGCTTTCCAAAATTGAGAGGTAAACTAAGTACCCTCATCTGAGATGATGGACAAGGGAACTCCATGTAATCTAACAAACTCTCTGATATACAGCTTAGCATAGTCCTCAGCTATGAAGAACGTATTAATTGGCAACAAATGGGCTGATTTAGTCAATCTATCGATAATAACCCTAATCGAATAATGTTGTCGACCTGAATAGGGTAATCCTATCACAAAGTCCATGTTCACCTCTTCCCACTTCCAAGTGGGTACACCTAACTACTGCAAATTTCCACCGGGTATTTGGTGCTCTACCTTAATCTGTTAACAAGTTGTACACTTGGAAATAAATTCTACGATGTCTCTTTTCACCCCTTCCACCAACAGTTTTCCCATAAATCACGGTACATCTTGGTAGATCCTGGGTGAATGGAGTAATGTGCACCATGCAATTCTTCCATAATTTACTATCTCAAATCATCAACGTACGGCACACACAATCTACTCTGGTACCTCAATACATCTACCTTTTGTTCTTTAACTGACCCCTTTAGTTTGACCAAATTAGAGTCCTTATCATGCTTCTTTTTCACTATAAAAACTAGAGAAGATTCGAAAGTACTCTAAACCCATACCTTCCCCTTCACTGAGTAAACCAACCTTACACCTAGTCTATCTAGTCGGTGAACTTCTTGAACTAATTTTTTTATCATTCTCCACTTGAGCAACACTACACATTGACAGCTAATTCAAGATCAAGAGTCGGATAGTTCATTTCATAAGGCTTCGGTTGTCTAGAGGAATAGGCTATGACTCTACCTCTCTGCATTAAAACACAATCCAAACAACCTCTAGAAGCATCACAATAGATAATGAATCCATCTGACCACTGAAACTTAACTTTATTCTAGGTCAATATGGACATAAGGGATGCAATGGATGAAAACCCCTCAAAAAACCATCTGTAATAGCTAGCTAAACCCAAGAAAATACTAATGTCTGATTGAGAGATATGTCTACGCCAATTTCTCAATACTTTGGTCTTTTGAGGATCAACTCTAATGCCATCATCAGAAATGATATGATCGTGTAAAGCTACTGACCTTATCCAAATTTCACACTTGCTAAATTTGGCAAACAACTGGTGATCTTTAAGAGTTTGCAATATCATTCTAAGATGGTTTTCATGGTCTTCCTCACTATGAGAATAGACAAGAATATCATCGTTAAAGATTGTGACAAACATGTCTATATATAGTTTGAACACTCTGTTAATCAAATACATGAAGGATGTTAGGGAATCTTTCAACCCGAAGGGCATGACTAGGAATTCAAAATGACTATAGCAGGTTCTGAAGGCTGTCTTGGGAATATCACATTTCCTTACTCTAAGCTAAGAATAATCGGATCTAAGGTCTATCTTGGAGAAGTAACTTGCACCTTGGAGTTGGTCCAATAAGTCATCCATTCTGGGGAGAGGATATCTATTTTTACTGTGCCTTTATTCAACTGACGATAGTCAATGCACATTCACAAAGAACCATCTTTCTTTCGTACGAACTGGACGGGAGCACCCCATGGAGAAACACTTGCCTTATGAAACATTTTTCTAAGTGGTCTTTAAGCTGCTCTTTAAGCTTCTTAAGCTCAGCTGGAGCAATACGATATGGAGAAATTAAAATAGGCTGAGTATGTATAAGAAGGTCAATATAGAATTTAATTTTCCTATTGGGAGGTACCCTTAGCAAATCTTTGGCAAAAACTTTAAGAAACTCATTGACTACTGGGACTGACTAACTGTTGGAACTTCAGACTGAGTTTCTCTGACTCGAACTAGATGATAGATGCACCCATTTGATATCAACTTTTTTGGTTTTGAGATAAGATATAAAATCACTATTGGTAGACACTAAATTACTCTCCCACTCAAAGAATGGATCATCAGGAAACTGAAACTTCACTACTCGAGTCAGAATTTATAGATGTAGAACAATAATAAAGACAATCCATACCAAGAATAATGTCAAAATTGACCATGTCTAAGTCTATTAAGTTTGCTAATATGATCTTATGAAGGATAGTGATAGGGCACTTTCTATAGATCTGTTTGACAATATTTGACTCACCCGCTAGGGATGAAACTAAGAAAGGATTAGGGCGGTTTTCAGGACGTACTTCAAAATTTACTGCAACTAATGAACATAAGAGAGATTTGACCCAGGGTCTAACAACACATAAACATCAAGACGAAAGACACGAAGCATACTAGTAACAACATCTGGTGAACTCTTCTGCTCCTGAAGGGATGGTAAAGTATAAAACTAATTCTGGCACTGACCGCTACTGGTTTTGGATGATAGACCCTGGGGAAGGACTGGCCAACCTAAAAAAGCTAGTGCACTAGTAGCTTTAGTCTGGGAACGAACATACCTATTTCCTTACTTAGTATTTCGGCACTCTTTGGTTCTATGACACAGATTACCATATCCATAATAACCTTTTTGTCCCAATAAGCACTTACCAGAATGATTCTTACCATGATTAGCATATGAAGAATAATCAGGTTTTTCACTCACACTATTTTAAGACCTGAACAAAGAATTTTTACCCCATTGCTCATGTATAGCTCTGGGGGCTGGAGAACTATCTAAAGATGGCACGGGAATAAATGAGCGACCCTGAAACTACAAATGATTTCCCCTTCCAAACTTTGTCTAGCCATATTCAAAATTGCCCGATTCTAGGCTTCTTATTTCCCTTTTTTCTCTCCTTTAACTTTTCTGCCTCAATCTATTAAGCATGAATCATCAGCCTATCAAAATCTATATCCCCAATAATCATGGTAGTAGTACACTTCTTGACTAATAAACTCAATACTCCAGTAACAAACTTACTCATACTCGACCTAGGGTTAACCATCGTGTCAAGGGCTTACTTAGACAACTGATTGAACTTAAGAAAGTACTCGTTCAGTGTCGTTGAGCCCTGTCTCAAGTTCACAAACTCCTCTACCTTAACTTCTCTCAATTCATGTAGAAAGAACTTGTATAGAAATGCATCCTGAAACACCTGCCAACTCATAGCACCTGCATTCTCACCTCTACCATTCCACCACATAACCACTCAAACAAATACCACATCTTTCACACTATAGGATGCCGACTCTATACTCTCCTTCTCAGTGACATACATAATTTAGGTGATATTTCTTATCTCATCTAAGTAAAGTTGTGGGTTGTTACATGTTTTCGACTCAAAGAACTCAGGTTTATTTATTCTTATGAATTCATGAATTCTAGCTGCTGTAAAATCACCATTCTAATGAAGTGGGACTACTGCCTAATGGTTGACCTGAACATTGGCAGTCACAACTTAGGCTAAAGCCTAAAAGGCAACCCAAAATTCAGCATGGGATACATTCTTATTCAGAGGTGCGGTAGGCAGGGGTAGCTGGTTATTATTTATGCATGTATTAGCTCGATGAGGAGACGTATTCAACTATCATGTAAGAGCACAAGTTAAAAGAAGATTGTGACACTATAAGCATAATAGATCATGAAAGAAAAGGATAATTTCTTAAAGTATCCCATAGCATCTCGCTCATAAATATGGCATGCTTCACATCCATGATCAAGACTCTATGTAACGTGGCTTGTCTGATACCCAAGACTCTTTAAACCTTTATTTATAATACCAAGTTTAAAACACCCTGAAAGTGGGTCTCGAGACATCACACAGTGCTCCAAACTACAAGGAGTCCTGATCTAACCCTGAAATCTTCTTACTCATTCTAAAGATGCAAGTAAAAATAATATAAATATGCGGTATGCTAAAAATACTGAAATACTATCTGAACTAGACTGATTTCAACTAAACATAATGTCTGGAAATACTTAACTAGGAATTCTTAAGGAACCAACAATAAAAAACTAAAATGTATCGAATAGTCGGACAAGCCTCTAATACTACTAGTAGAGAGTCACTGGGATGGACCACCAGCTAACTTAAACCGTCTGACATAACTAGATAAACAAATCTAAAAAACTGGAAATCTGAATAATTGGGTCCCAAAACTATGAGGACTCACCAATTGTCAGAATGTAAATAGGGATGCTCTAGGTCAATCACGTTATTGGAAATGAGCACCTAAACCTACATAATGAGACAATGTAGCAAATAGACATATATGTTGGTCAATACTTTTGAAATGTACTGTTCATGTAAGGGTGAATACATAAATAAAACAATATCTCAATATTTACATATACTCAAAAAATAATGCATGCTAATGTAAATAGCTCACATTAGCTTGAATAATTAAAAATAGAAAAGCATAAATCATGAACAATAAAGAATACTTTATAAATCTTGTGATCATAACATTTGGTTCTAAAAGTTGTACTTGAAATTTATTTTGAATTTATGCAAGCTAAGTGTAAAAGGACTCACCTCCGTATTTGTAAACTAAAAGCTGAAATATCGTGGCTAATGACCTATGTAAAACAATATCTGGATAAAATCTTGAGCCTTTACACTTAGTTTCTAAAAGATTTTCTGTTATTCTTTTATGTTAAGGTTATTTTTTTCTGTTGGGAGGTTCTTCTAACAGGAATACACTACATAAGCTATCATAGTGTCCAACATCTAGTTTCATTATAGGAAAACCTCATGTTGGGGAGAGGTGTCATACTTTTTCCAAGGGGTGTAACCTAATCTAATTGATCACATTTGTAGCTTTCATCCATTTAGAAATGGAAATAATCTGAATAATTTGTCCCTATGTTGGCTCATAGATCTAGGGCATGTAAACATACCCAACTCAGTGTTAAATACTACTCCCTTTAAATCTATATGCTTATTCTACAGGAAATCCACTTTAAAAGCTAGTATAAAGGTTTGTAAAGAAAACCAGTTATGGATCTGTTTGTTTTAAACTGCAACCAAAACTATTCTATTTTTTGTAAACTATAATAAACTATAATGTGGATTTCATATCTAAGCTAAGAATCAAAAGATAAAATGTTTCTCAAAATCTTAATATAAGCTAGTCATTGGGTGCTTAAAAGCAAAATCTTCTCAAATATCAATACTTAATTTTGGAATTAAAACCCATGCTTTAAACTCATATCAAATCATCACAAAGTTCATGCTCAATAATAAAAATCTAGAAATTCCTTCATAATTCTAGTCAAGATAGTGAAATTCAACTCTCAGTGTATATAAATTCACTTCACACGTATACACACACAAAAGTAGAGATGCAATTTAATATTTAACCAATTATAATTTCAATATCTTCAAATAATGATAATTGGGTATGAACCCTAGACTGTAAATAATATAATTTCATGTAAATTGAACATTAAAAATTAGTTTTGGGCACAATAATGAAAGAAGTATCCTTGATCATAACCCCACATACCTTTCTTGATGAATTGAATGTAAAAGCTTGAACTTCTGAATCTCTAATGGTGTTCTTAAAGCTTCTTCTTGAAGTTCTTAAACCCGAAACTTGGGATTATAGGCTTTTTTAGAGTAGATGTTATGGAATTGTTCTTGATTCTTGGAGCTAGGGTTTTTGTTCTTGGAGAAGAAAAAGATGATAATGAAGCATCTATGCTATTTAGGGCTAAAATCATGTGTTTTAGGCAGATTTGGGTGAGGGTAAATGACTCAATTACCCTCAGAAACCCTTTATTTAACAAAACAAAATTTGGTACTAACACAATCAGTGATGTATTTCATCGCTCAATTTGACACAATTAGCAACGTGACACATTATCGACCCAACGCGGCCACCGATGCAGTGTATCTACATTGCATCAAATTTCTATTTTGATGACCAAACATGCCCCAAAATTTCTACAAAAATTTTGAAACTCATCTCAAAGATACTATAGACTACCCTGATCATAAAACAACTTAGAAATTGACATTCCAAGGTCGGAAAGGTTAAGAATAAAATCATCAAATTTAGAAGCCAAAAATGAGACTAAGTCTCTAACACATAGCTAAATTTTTGGACCTAAGTCTCTGGTGTGCCTCTTTTGAGATGAATTAAAATAGAAAGGATATAGGGTATTACATGTTTTGGCTATGGTTTGGGGTCTGTCCCAACTGAATATTCGTTTTCTTTTGGTTAGAGGCTTTTGTGAAACTACTAAGGGTTGGTATAGGATGGATTAGTATTGGTATCAGCCTTTGTATTGGCATTGGTATTGGGGATAATACCATTGGATGAAATATCTCATTATTCCATCTTTTTATGTTATGTAATGGTCCTTTGTTTGATTATTATTTTTTGTTTTGGTTTACAGTTTGTTTATGGCTATCGATTTGTTTGGGGATGGTTGGACTCATTTGGGTTGGTCATGGTTAATACCTATTATAGAGTCTAGATTTGGTTAGTTATACACTATTTTGCATTGGATGGTTGGGTTAGGTATTTGGGGTGGTCCCCGGTCCTGGTTGGTATTGGGATACCTATTACAACTAGGCCAATGGTCGGGTTGTGTCAAGTTAGTATCAATGCTTTATGTTCATGGTCAATTGGGAGTCTACAAAGCCGTGTCGAGTAGAGTCTCTTTTAGGGGTGTATAGCAAGCCCCACTCATAAGTGAGAGACTATAAGGCATTTAAGAATATTTCACTGTCTTGGAATTCTGTTTCAAGATGTAAGATCTAAGGTCCTTTCTAATCCTAGTTTGTTTGCTTATCAGATCACGCTTCGACAATTTAGAACATAAGAAAACTCTTTTGTACCATCTGGGGACAATATAGAAAGGACACAGGGGATACATACTTGGTCTAGGGGTCCAATCTTTGATATTTATAGAGTTCCATTAGTTGTTTCTAGTCCTCTTCAGGGTGGGTGATGAAAGTAGAATTTCATCAATTGATTCATACTACTGTTAAGTTAGTTGTTGCTCAGGACGGACGGGATGCATTTAGTGCTTTATCTATTGCTGCCCCAAGGGTTGGATAGTTTATGAAGATAAATCCTCCTACTTTTACTGGTGTGAAAGTGGAGGAGGATTCATAAGGTTTCTTGGATTAAATGGAGAAGATTGTCAGGGTGATGTAGGCAAAAAACATGGAAAGGGTGAATTTTGTAGTTTACCTGTTTAAGGATGTTTCACACCAGTAGTACAATGAGTGGTAGAGGGATAGAGGTGATGTTGAGGAGTTGTCCTTATAGGATACTTTCTCAAATGCTTTTCTGGATTGCTTCTTTCCTCAGGAGCTGAGGGAAGCGACGGCAAAGGAATTCGTCAATCTAATTTAATGGAAAATGTCAGTTAAGGAATATGCCTTGAAATTTCTTTTGGTTAGAGGATTTTATGAAACTCCTATGAATTGGAATGGGCGGTATTGGTATCGGTGTCAGCCTTAGTATTGGCATTGGTATTGGGGTTGATACCATTGGACAAAATTTCCCACTGTTCCATCTTTTTATGTTATGTAATGGAACTTTGTTTGGTTATTATTTTTGGATTTGGTTTACAATTTAGTTATGTCTATCGGTTGGTTTAGGGATGGTTGGACTCGTTTGGGTTGGTCACAGTTATATACATATCCCAGAGTCTAGATTTGGATAGTTATACCCTATCTTTTTATGTGTTCAGAATTTATCTGACCTGGGGTATACATTGGATGGTTGGGTTTGGTATTAGGGGTGGCCCCAGTCTTGGTTGGAGTTGGGATGCATATTACTATAAGTCCCCCTGGTTGGGCCGCATCATAGGCTCAGTTAGTGATAACTTCAATTCAAGTTTTATACTAATGTAAAAGTATGGGACTGCCCTCCTCAATGTTGGTCAAACATTGGAATACATGCTAGCTCACATGATTTATGCTGGTTATAAGAATCTTACATAGAAGTAATGATTCTAGAATTAAGTGTAATGAATCACTAGACTTATTAGATTATTCTTTATTATTTGTTCTTTATAATATCTAAGTTTTTAGTTTCTTTCATAATCATGGTGAATCTATTTACACTTAGCATGCATGTTTTCGGTTTATGACACATATTAGATTTTACTTATTTCATCCACCCCCAAATACTTATTGTATTCCATAAGTTCTAACCATAATATAGGTTATGGTGTTCATCCTCGTCAGTATAATTATCCATGATCACCACCTTCTATGTCCCTTCAGTTGGTGAATCCTCATGGTTTGAGGGCCAAATCTATGACTACTTTCAGATGTTCAACTACTATCAGTTCAGACTTTATATTTTTAGTTTGGGTAGGCTGGGATCTATCCCAGTGGCTCTTCAGTAGACTTAAAGACTTGTTAATACTAGTTGGTTGATCGGTTTTTCCTTCAGATCTTCATAAATTTCAAATGAATTTCAGTTCACAGTGTTTAGTTAAGATTATTTGCTCCTTTTCAATCAAATTATTAATTCCAATTTCCATTTATGTTTTAAGTATATTATTCATGGTTCAGTACTGAGTAGATAACATGGGTTAGCTTTGGAGCTACTTGTAGTCTTAAGTACCATCTGATATCCAGGGGATAGCCTTGGATCATTACACCAATGTCTACCTATGTCATCCTAATGTCTTTCTGAGAGTTCTCCCATCATATCAATCTCCACACAATCTTTATTTACTAGGATAACAGATCCCCTTTATCCTCTAGGTTTTATCCCAACATAGAATCTTTCTACTATTTTAGGAATTTCAACGGTATGACCTTAAATCGCACTTCACAGAAGCACTTCTCATATTGTGCTTGATTCTTTCACCTGTAAAATTCCACAACCACTTTCATACCTAGGTCTATTAACGAGACTTATCCTACTACAGTTGATAATCATTATAACTCCCCAGAAATAATCTTTGGAGCTACTGGCCCATATAACCATTGACCTTACTATGATTTATCAATGCAAAATGAGAAGCTTAATATGATGGTAGAGTAGTATGAAATATCTAGGAAATTTAAAAGTCTGGAAAAAGCCCTCGGAAGATATAAGGAGTAGATGGAATAATAAATGTGTCTTATAACGACTTGTGCCTATTTCTTGATATTCAATTGTCGGCAGGTTTCAAAATGTTGTATATTTAGTTATACAATAGACATGAGATTTTGTCTAATAGTTTTGGTACAACATAGACATTGTCCTAATCGTGTCTCTTTCATTAAAATAACAAAAAGGCCTGATAAAAGCTTTCTTGAGTATGGAATAAAATAGAGAGAGCAAGTTGCTCGAGTCAGTCCATCTATGGAGGAAAGTGAGATCGTTAATTATTTTCTTCAGGTATAAGATTCTACTTTTTTATTGTCTTCAAGTTTAAGATTATACTTACTTTATAACATAATTTCAAGTATGGGTAGATCATTCAATGGTTTCCTGAAAATAGGTGTAGTAGTAGAAGATGAAACTAAGTTAGGAAAAGTTTAAAAAAAAATTGGCTCTAAAGACAACTACACAAGTAATTCAGAATGGGGCAGGAAATTTAGAGTCAAGAAAAGAAATTTGATATATCAATGGTCATGCGACACTCTCAATACTCTATTTGCAAACCTCAATATGAAGTCTACAATGCACAATCATATATATGAACAACTAAGTTATCTCCAATGATGAGCTCTAACTCATCAAAGTCCTTCTCTTTATTATCAGAATGTCCAAGAACATTATAACCCTCTTCTAAGGAATAAATATAGATGAAATTCGAGACCTAGGGATTATTTCATACCAATTAGAGACTCTTACATAGGTTTGTTCATGAACTTGAATAGTTTGAACTTGATGGAACTATCCCCTAGAATCATGCAGATTAAAATTCAAAAGGTTTCAATCTTACCATACGTTGTGAGTACCATTCTGACGCTACAGGTCATAATATCGAAGAATATTGATCTTTGAACAGGGAAGTGAAAAAATAATTCAAGAAAAGACAATTGTAGGGGAAAACAACAATTCCCCAAACATGATGAGAATCATCTGCCAACAAATATTGATGTACACTTTATTAAGATGATATGAGATGATAAGGAATATAGCAATTTTCAAGAAAATAACTAAAATTGCTGGAAGCTTCATTAATATTAATATGCAACCTAGTGGGTAAGATGTCAAGATTAGTGATTAAAAAGTCATTCCTCTCTTCTTCAGGAAGGAGTGTATTGATAGTTTATTTTGTTGTCATTATTTATACAATTCATATTTTTATTTTGATTGTTTATCGGGTCAAATACTCCTATCCATTTATTATGATTATTTAGTCGAGTCTTTTTGTAGGTTGGTCATTTGGGTTATTTTAGAGTTGTAACCTAGAGTTTTATTTGTTTGTCATGTTGTCAAACAATTCTATCATTTTTAGTGAAATGTAATTTTCTATTTTGAGTCATTTTGATTCATTTTTCTTAACTCTTTCTGTATATATATTTCTTTCTATTTTAGTTTTATTGATATGATATGCATGCAAAATTTTTGGCTACATCTTTATATCCTATCTATTCATGAAATGAACACACCCAAAAAGTCAAAAATAAAGGAGAAAGGAATTTAAGAAAATATAGAGGACTTGAACATTTGGAATAATAGCAATTCAAAGTGGTTCAATAAGGTGAAATACCTTTGATGTTGAAAAAGGCTGACTTAAAAAGTTTGATCTAAACCGACATGTATCATCTGTTTTGAAATGATATTGCCTAAATGAATTTTTGTAGTGTGCAATCATGTAAGAGAAGTGACATACATGTTCAAGTCAAATAGATGTTGTATTCTCACTTTATTAAACTACTTGTCGAATAAGATTTCCAAGTTAATGTAAAAGTCTCAACTGTAAAGCCTGACTTCAAAGTCTGTAAGTTTTACAAGACTCAACTTCAAAACAATTTGACAAATCAGTTCATTTGATCCAAATGTATATCATTATTATTAAACTCTACTACCACATTTAAGGAGTCTTATCATTTTCTTTTTTTTGAGAAGGACCTCTGTCATCAAATACTTTTTCTTCTTATGGTGTTGTTCTCTTTTATCTCTGATTCGGTCTTTATTAAAGTAAATAAGAAAAATTTTGAAAATTTGCTACCAAATTTTCTTCAAAAATCAAAGTCTTACTAGAACATCCAACATCACATGATTCAATAAGAAATGAAAATCACCATAATTTATTGTGGTTGACAAGTTGAGAATGCATACAAAGTTCAATATTTATCGGATGAGACCAGTATAATGGATATGAAAACTTAAATATTTCAATTAGTGGTTTTATAATAAGTTTGTCCTCATAACAAGAATAATCTACTGAAGTTAAGGTCAAAGTCGAACATGAAATAAAAGAAATTATTAGATTCAAAGACAAGGCCACAGACTGATCACCATTTTGAAACTCCCAATCTTTCATTCTTTTCCTACATTAGGTATGAATTTTATGAAATAAAGGAAATTACAGAGGTTCAATCTTATATATTGGATTATATTAAAAATGCTCACTTTTCTCTGCTTCATACATGTATCCAACAATTTTCATTACCTTCTAGGAGGACATTTCTTAATCTGAGACAATTGCTTTATATTTTCTAGCAGGATGATATTTTCTAGTCTGAGATGATCACTTTTTATTTTCTCCTAGAATAATATTTTCTTGTTTGAGACAGGCATTTCACATTCATCTCCTAGGATGAAATTTCCTAGTAGAAGACATTTATCTTGCATACGCCTCCTAAGATAATATTTTCTAGTAGCATATAGTTATCGTGGATGCATCTCCTAGGATGATATTTTGTAGTAGCAGTTCAATTATCTTGCATTTATCTTCTAGGATGAAAATTTCTAGTAGCAGACAATCATCTTATATTCGTCTTTTAGGATGAATATTCCTATTACCAAATAACCACCTTTCATTTGCCTTTTAGGATGAACATTCTTAGTAACGAAAAGTTATCCTATATTCATCTCTTAGGATGAACATTGCTAGTATCAAAAAGTCATCTTTCATTCATTTCCTAGGATGAACACTCTTAATAAAAGATATCTATCTTGGACTCATCTCCTAGGTGAACATTTCTAGTAGAGGAAAGTCATCTCGTATTTGTCTCATATGATGAATATTTCCAATAGCAGACAGTTATTTACATTCGTCTCCTAGGATGAACACTCTTAGTGACAGATAGTTATCTTCCACTTATCTACTAGGATTAATATTCCAAATAGAACACAAGTATCTAACATTTGTCTCCTAGGATGAACTCTCCCAGTAGCACACAATTATCTTGCATTTGTCTTCTAGGATGAACATTTCTAGTAGCAGATAGTTATCTTGAGCTTGTCTCCTAGGATGACATTTCCTAGTAACAGACAGTAACTTGCATATGTCTCTAGGATGACATTTCCTAGTAGTAGATAATAGTCCTTCTTTTTTCTTCTAGGATGGACGTTCCTAGTAGCAAATAGTCATCTTACATTCATCACCTAGGATTAACATTCCTAGTAATAGACAGTTATCTTGCATTCGTCTCCTAGGATTAACATTCCTAGTAACAGATTATTTTCTCCTAGAATTAAATTTAATAGTCTAAAACTTTTCTCTTTTATTCCTCCTAAAATAAACTTTTCAGTCTGAGATCTTTGTTTCCTTCTTCTCCTAAGATAAATATTTCCTTGTCTGAATTTTATATTGAAGTTCGTAATTGCTAATAACTCATCAAATATTCTCAGTGCAAACTAGATTAAAAAATTAGTTTGTGATGTCTTACAAGTTTTACCCGCTAAAACTAGTTTGATTCTCACTTTTCTGAAATACATTCTCATTGATAGTTAGAGTTAGTAGGTAGTGGCATAGAACTTGGACATCTATTTCTATCCAGACATAGATCACAAGAACAAACAATCAAGAATATCCTCAAGGGATCATTTGAAAGTGTAAAAGTGTCACTCAAGCTCAAGTATCAATTCTCAACTTTAAGATTAAGGCATTTACCAAAAGTAAAATGATATCTGAAGCTCAGAGTTCAAGTAAAATTCAAGTTAAAATTCAAGAGAAGCTGCATAGATAGGACCTTGTACTTATATTTGTTTTTAGATTTTAGCTTTTACTTTGATGTAATAACAGAACCGCGACCCAGAATCTCAATAGGACCTCACTCAATTATCTCTCTCGGTATATTCTTAGTTCACCTTTTGCTCTCTTGAATTACACATGAGCTAATTCTCATATAATTAGACTATCCAAAATTAGGACTCAATAGCATTTTCTTTTTTTTTTCATTTCCTTTCAAATAATGATAATATTAAAACTTTCCTTGTTGTCTTCTTGTTTGTTTGAAAGCACTTTGTGTTTCCAAACAAAGAGGGGCAATTGTAAACACGTGATTTTTTACTCTCCTAAACAGTTCTCAATATTGTCATCTTAAATATTTTTCTTGATTCAATATAATCTTGTTATTTTTGTGTTTTATATTATTTTTAATATTTTTTATTTAAAAATTAAAAATTATCAGATATAATTGTAACTTAAGATGATATTTTATTTTTGTTGAAAATGTGGAGAAAATTATATAAAAAACACCTTCTATTTTAGTTAATCTTTCTTTCTAAGAAAAATACAAAAATAGTAACTAATTAGATAGTGCTACTTGAAAAGTTTTCATTCTTCCAAATAATAATTTATACTGTGTTAATTAATTTTATTTTTATATTGTCCATCAAGTTTTAGTGTATTACAATACACACATGCATATTGTAGCTAAATTACACCTTTAGTTGTCACGACCCAAGGTTACCCCCTAGTCGTAACATAATTCTTAAGGCCACAAGTAACCCCAAGCTAATCCATGATCTGCTACCTGTTGTGAGCGTAGAATAAGATAATAATAAAACATCAAATGCAGAAGCTAAACTAAGGAAAACTCTCATAAGATATAATATTCAACATGTCTGAACATCTGATAAAAAACAAAAACAAGTATGATTATCTGAAAGCCTCTAAAACATAAGGCGTTGATGGGAAAAACCCCAAATAACTTCTTCTGACTGAAATAAAAATATATTAAAAGTAACTATGAATAACTTTTCCTCGAAGGATGAGGAGTCACCACAACTGTTGCTGAGTGGCACATGAACTGTCTAGGTATGGTCGGGGAATTGGGTGGGCATCCAAACCTATATTGTGAAATCAATCTAGTGCAAAAAAGAGTATGCAGTCAGTCCTTAAACTTATCGGTACATGAGATAGGGACTAACTAAATTAATGTGGATATTGAGCACGAATGCATGAACAAGTAAAACAAATAGAGACCAAGAAATCATGTGCTAATATAATTTGTAAAACTGATAAACAGAACTCTTGGTCATGCTAAACAGTATCAAATATCATTTGAATACTGAACTGAGACTGTAGCAGCTAACATTTAACCGACATTCCCCAATCAGAGCTGATAAGGGTCCAACCTGTAACCCCAGTTTGAAGGGTGTCAGTACCTTGCATAAATAAGGCTCTCGAAGTGACCATAATATTACATAAATAGTACCAAAATACATTGAAAACTATGTCAATCACTCCACACTGCAAAAATGACATAATGCAACTACGGGGAGGGATAAAATAGTCAAATCATATAAAATCATAAATTTCACATATTTTATCAAATTTCAAGTTGTTATAGAAATAAAGTTGCAAGAACGTGTGTCAAGGATTAGGTACATGGATAGAACTTGTACACTACAGGTCATGACTAGAGGGTGGTTATGATATACTTAGCATTTATGTACAAGGTACAGGTAAGTTTGGTGGTTCCATGAATGAACCGGGTGTTGAACATATATTTTATGTTATTTACTTAACGTGACTAACTTTCATACTTGTGGACGTCTTTGAATTATTGCTAGGACTTCTAAACTTCTTAAATGATATATGTTACTAGAAGGTATAGTTAGGACTAGCATGTATAACTTGTTGTACTATGTTGTGGTTGAGTGTTCATATTCTCATCTTGGGTTGGCCAAATGACCCTAACAGGGCATTATTGTTTTCTTATACGTTGATACTACACCTCTTATTACTTTTGTTGAGTGAAGCATATATCCCTGTGGCTCCTTAAAAACCTCACTTGTGACTATCATGATTCGAATTTCAAGGTTAAGCACTATATTCGGGCTACCATGGACTCCTTTAATGATATTATCCTTTGTTTTGGACTTATGTATATTTCTTCAAATTTATGGGTTGTATCCCCTTCTTGAAAATATTTAGTATGGTTTGATACACCGACTTTCATATTATAGGGATATCTATTGGTTTAATACTATGTTCCACACTTTTAGTTTTATTTAGACTGGATAATCTTTCATTTATTAATGGGATATTTCCATTATTTTTCTCTCAGTGATGATTAATGATTCTGGGGTTGTTCATTATCCCACAAGAGAATGGGATGGGTGTCACTCATGTTCATTTGGTTCATAACAAAGTTGTTCTTAGGATCAGGTTTAATCGATCTTGTGATACCAAAATGGGTCTATTAGTGTCTCATGGAACAGTATGGAGATGTCTATAATTTTCTTTGGGAGGCTATAAGACTTTAGTAAAGCTTTCATTCTTGCTTCGTTCATGCTATAACTTAATCCCAATTGGTATCTAGTGATTCAAAGTGGTTATAATCTTATTTATTCTATTGTCCATAGATGGTGATTACTAGATCAAATAAAACTCAAGTAGTATCCCTAGTACCGGTAGGTCCATCCTCAAAGCCAGTCGTGAGTGAAAGCGAACAAGAAAGTGGGAAGAGAGGAAGGAAAAGAGCAACACACATAATGGGTGCAGCTCAAGTAGTTGTTGGTTAGACCCATGAATGGTCAGTATCACCTCCCCCACCTCAAGATTATTTGGAGGAACGAAATACGGTAGAGGAGCAGGTAATCAAGCCAGAGGTGGTGGTGCCAGTTGGTGGTGCAGTCTTATCCCCTATGTATACCAAAATATTATAGTAGCTGTTGGCTTTTCAGAGTGGACTGTTGGAACTGGAGACACTTTTACTGTAGCCCCAAGCTAACCCTTTGAGCCATTTTCATTCAGTTCAACACAAATTAATGGGGTTTTCATAAATAACCTTCAAATATCAATAGAGTAATCATCATCCAAGAATAAAATAATTTCCAAAATATAACAAAATATGACTTATTAGTCAACTCCAAACATCTATACTAGTCTGACAAGCCTCTAAGGGAATCAATAAAACCAGCGAACCATTGAGACATACCCTAATTGACTCATACTTAGTTATCAAATGTAAACGATTTTGTGAAACCAACATCAGACATCACGTCCTAGGAACATGAGGACTCACCACAACAGAGGATGTAGAATAGTGTGCCTGAAGAATCACTGTCGAACCTGGAACTGAGCACCTGAACCTATATTCTTAGAAAATGCAGCCCATATCCAAAGATGTGGGTCAGTACCATGGAAAGAAACCAAGTGTATGGGGGTGTATGCAGTTGTATAAACATTATCATCATAAATATTTATAAGAAATATGCAGGATGTATGAAAGACTCACATAGCCCAAAGAACATCATCATAATCATAAGAGGAAGAAATAAGTACAATAACACATGTGAGTCATCATATAATTTGTCAATCACTTTTAGTTCATCAAGAATATCAATTCTCATAATGTTAATATCACTTAAATCTTTCGAAAGAATAACTTTCACAATTCTACTTTCAAATCACTTCACCATTCACCATAGACACAAGGAAACACACACACACTAGGAGATCCTATAACCAACATAAACCATGTGAGCTACATGGAGTCCAACGTACAACCCACATTGGGGAGAGCCGTCTTATCCTTGCCATCAGAGTAGGACTATTGATATCAAATCCACATAAACTAGTGATAAAGGGATGACCCGGTTCATACCTACTCTGTAGGTGTCAGAGAGGGGGGGACCACCTGGCCTCACCTACGCGCCCTTACCCCAGCTTTGCTGGAGGGGCGTTTCGAACTCCCGACCCTGGCACACCATGGTAAGTAAGATTACCGCTGAGCCAAAGACATCCCTCCCACACAAACTAGTGATCATTATATAAATCAGCCTTAGGCTCACTCCTATGGGGGCACGTATTTCTAGGGAAGTAAGGTCGCTTTATACCTTCCACTCGGTGCTAAAGATTTCTTTTGGACTTAGCTCAGATCATTTCAAAGACAATCCACAACAAAATAATTTCAGTAATATATAAATATATATCGGTAGCCACCATGCTTCCCATCTATCAAAATCAACCACGTTGTGGATTTCTTTCACACTCGAGTTTAAAACAACTCCATTAAGACCAAAAGGTCAAATTATTCAAAATATCTCAAATATTCAACATCAACATTCTTATAACCACTTTCTCAAAAAAAACACAATTTTCCAATGGAGATTCACGACCCAAATATCAAAATCATGAAAAATATCATTCTAGATTCATGTTTTATATCTCTACACATGTAAAATCTTCTTTCAAAATCATAAACATCAAGATTTCATAATAATCATCATAAGATATGGGTTCATACTTCAAATTAGTAAAAATCAAATAAAAATCCTGCCTTTGTAAAGAAAATTACTTTTGGGCACAAGAACAAAAGAGAGTTCTTGTTGAAAAACCCCACATACCTTGAATGATAAACTTTAGATCGATACTCATTTTTGAGATGTTAATCGTTCCTTTGAATTATGGTTCTTGGAGTTCTTGAACTAGGAACTTGGAATCTTGAATAAATTTGCAGAATTAATGGTGAACTTTGGAGGTTCTTAAAGTTGGATGTAGGAGCTTATGGTTTTAATTTTGAGGGAATTTGATGAAATATAACATATAATGATTCTAATAGGCTTTAATACAGGGTTTGGATGGATTTTGGATGAGGGGGAATGACCAAAATGCCCCTAAAAATCAAAAAAAATCTCAAATCTGCCCTTTGGTAGACTGTTTTGATAGTCTGAAGTAGATCAACCATAATGTTTTACTCTGCTATCAAAATTGGATGAAACCAATTTCATTAGAAAGAGGACTCTCGTATCGTTTCATTGATATATAGTATTTCACCTAGATCATTGTGTATAAAGAGTTATGATCGTTTGAAGTTGACCCAAAAATTTACTTTTGATAGGCTGAAGTAGATCGACCATAATGTTTTCGATCGATAGACAAATTTAATGAAACCAATTTCATTCGAAAGAGGACTCGCAAATCTTTCCATTGATATATAGTAGATCACCCAGATCATTATGTACAAGGATTTATTATCATTTAAATTTGGAGCAAAAATACGTCAGGCCTCAGTAATTTTTTCTGCACGTTTTGTTGTTCACTACTATTCACGATTCAATCGGAATGTTCATAAATCGTCGCTCGGGTGTCCGTTTTGGATGATCCACATATCGTTGGAAATATTATTTGATACTCTACACAATGGTGGGTCATAATCTAAGACATTCCGTACGAAAAAGTTATAATTTATTCTAAAAGATAGAACCCAACACGTTTACACATAAAATTTCGATGAAAATTTTTTTGAGGTATTACATAAGGCTTCTAGGACAGATGTTTTTACTTATTCATTTTAGGTTTCTATGATGACTCGTACTTAACATGAGCTACTGGCCCATGTTTTTGAAACTAAAACCTCCACAATTCCATCATAGTGAGTTCAAGGACACTTTTAATCTCATTTTTTATTACTACAAGTAGTTACATAAGTTGCAAATTTTATAGTAACATGGGGTTGAGTTCGTGACCTTTTTGTTAGAGAATGATGTAAAGCAATAGTGGAGGCATATATTAAATGTCGATCACCGACTCTGTTGACTTGGTAATAGTTTTATGCCTTATTCTTAGAGAAGTATTAACCTTGGTCCCTTTGTAATTGTTAGAATAATGAGTTTTTCACTTTGGAGTAATTTTACATACCAGTTGCAGTCGATGATGCTAAGTTTCATGCCTTATCATGCTATGTTACTCGATTTTTAACTACCGAGGAGAATGGGTTTTGATTTTTTTTTATCAGAGGTTTTAATTATGACTTTTAGGGTTTGTTTGTTCATCTAACTTTTATAGGGAAAGGGTTCAATAAGGTTTCATATTACGTGAAGAAGTAGGAAGGGGTTATGCAAGTGAGTATATCTAAGATGTCATCTAAAAAGTCCAACAAGGTTAGGAATTTTAGTGGGTTTTACTCCAAGTCCACAATCAACGGGCCTACCTAACTCACCCTATTCAGTCAGCATTTCCATATTCTACTGTGGGTCTTTCTAAAGTCTCTTCTCTGTCACAAGTTATGAAGAACCTAGAGGCTTCTTACTCTTTTACTAGTCAACCTTCTCTAGAGTGGGGATACTATTATTATGGTATTGTTGGTAACTTTAAAAGAGAGTTAGTATTGAGATAGAAAGCTAGTTAAATGCAACATTAGATAAGGGCTATAGTTCCATCTAGTAGAGAAAAGGGATAAAATAATAGGGGGCATCCATAGAGTGGATGAGAGAATCAGTAAGGTGGTCGGGGCGATCAAGAAAATATGATGCAAAGGAAGAAGCATAGCTTGTCAAGGAGTTAACTCAGATTGATGGTGGGGTTCACTATTATGACTTCACAAGAAAGACTTATGTTAAATCTTCTGATGCATTTATCACAAGTACCATTTTAGTGTGAGATTAGATAGCTTCTTATTATTTGATCTGGGGTCTACCTATTCTTATGTATCTGTCAAGTTATCTATGCATCTAAAATTGATATGTGATGTACTTAACTATACTTTATATGGGTCTACCATGGTTGGTGAGTCTATGGTAGTAACCCATGTTTATTATTTTGGTTTTGCATTATTTGTGGGTATTCATACTTTGGTAGCTTTGATTATTATTAATATGTTGGACTTTGATGTAATTCTGGGTATGACCCGGTTATCTCTTTATTATGTTTTCCTAAACTATAATGCAGGTCAATGACTCTATTTATGCCCAAAATGGATGAACTTGAGTTACAAGAAGTTTATAAGGCCAAACTGGTGAAAATTATATTATTTGTACAGGCTAAAAATTTAGTAAAGAAGAAGTGCTCAGCATTACTAGCTCATATCCAAGTATAGGGTCTCTTTATATAAAGTCGGTTCTAGTGGTCTCCAAAATTTAGAATGTATTTTTTCCGACTTAATGACTATGCCTCCAGATAGAGACATTGATTTCTGCATCAAGTTAGATCTAATCACTCGCACTGTTTAAATTTCTCCCTATGAAATGGTTCTGGCAGAGTAGTGGAAACTCAAAACGTTATTATAGGAGCTACTCAATAAGGGATTTATTTGTTCAAGTGATTTTCTTAGGGTGCTCCAGTCCTATTTGTTAAGAAAATAGATGGTAGAATAAAGATATGTATTGATTATAGACAACTGAATAAGGCTACTATTAGAATTAAATGACATTTGCCTCGCAACGATCTATTTGAAAAGTTATAGGGTGCAGTGGTATTTTCTAAAATTAACTTGTAATCAGATTATCATCAGCTGAAAAGTAGAATAAAGGACATACCAAAGACAATTTTTATAATATAGTATGGCCATTATGAGTTTCTAGTGATGTCCTACGAGCTATCTAATGTACCTACAGCCTTTATGAGCATGATGAATGATATCTTTATATCATATTTGGATTCTTTGGTAATAGTTTTTATTGATGAAATTTTAGTTTACTTTAAGACTGCAGAGGATCATGCAGGTCATCTTTGCATAGTATTAGGGATTCTAAAGGAGAATTAGTTATATCCCAATCTTTTGAAATGTGAGTTCTGATTATCTTCGCTTGCCTTTTTAGGGCATGTTGTTCGAGAAAAAAAAGGGTGATGGCGGATCCTTAAAAGATTAAGGTAGTTAAGATTTGGGTCCGATATAGTCCAGTGATCGAGGTAAGGAGCTTTGTGGGTCTTGTCAGCTATTATTTTAGGTTTGTCAAAAACTGTGCATCCATTATGACACACTTGGAAAGGAACTCAAAAGAAAGTACCATTTGTTTGGTCAGACTAATGCTAGGAGAGCTTCCATAAGCTCAATAAATATAACCCTAATACTTTCCCTGACGGTTGAAGATAAGACTTTATAGTGTTTTGTGATGCTACAACTATGGGCTTGGATGTTGTATTAATATAGGACAGGAATGTTATTGACTATGCTTTAAGGAAACTAAATCCTCATGAGAAAAACTACCCCAACCCATGATTTGAAGATGGCAGTGGTAGTGTTTGTACTACAGATTTGGAGGAACTACCTTTATAGTGTCACATGTGAGGTCTTCAAAGACCACCTTAGCCTACAACATGTGTTTACTCGAAGAGATTTGAATCTAAGGCAGCGCAGATGGATGGAATTGTTAAAGGATTATTATGTAATTCTTTAGTACCATCCAAGAAAGGCCAATGTAGTGGCAGACACATTAATCCAAAAGTTATGAGTATGGGTAGTTTGTCCTTCTTAAGGATGTACAAGCAACCTTTAGATAGAGAATTTCAAAATCTAGAATCTTAGTGTATGTAGTTCATTATTTTAGACATGGGCGGGGTATTGTCTAGTATTGAGGTAAAGTCAACATTTGTAGATCAAATGAGGATAAAAAGTTAAATGCACTCTAAAATAAAGTGGTGCATGGAGAGGTGGACAATGCCACTTTTGACACAGGTGGGGTGCATGGTTTAAGAGAAGGATATGTGTTCCTCGAGTTGGTAATTTGATTCATGATATACTTTTTGAATCCTATAGTTTGAGTTATTCTTTTCATTTAGGTACAACCAATATATATCGTGACTCGAGGCAACTTTGTTAGTGGCTTGGGGCGAAGAGGTACATTGTGGAGTATGCGTTTAATTGTATCAACTTCAAGAAAGTGAAGTATGTACATCAAAAGGCTTGTGGGATTTCTTTAGAAAATGCCTATACCTTCATGGAAATGAGAGAAGATTTATATAGATTTCTTGATGGGTCTTCCTAAGGACTTGAGAAAGTATGACTCTATTTGGGTGATATATGATTAGTTGATGAAGTCAGCTCACTTCTCGTTGATTCGGGTTGACTAAAGTTTTAAAAAATTAGCCAAGATCAACATCAAGGAAATAGTGAGGCTTCATGGGGTGACCCTTGATATCATTTATTATTGGGATGAAAAATATACTTCTAAATTTTTGGATAGGTTACACGAAGAGTTGGTACTAAGCTCACCTTTAGCATAGTCTTTCATTCTTAAAACAATAGGCAGTTGGAGAGGATGATTCAGGTGTTAGAGGATATGTTGAGAGCCTGTGTTATTGACATTACTGGTCATTAAGACCATTTTTTATCATTGTGTGAGTTTTCATACCATAATAGTTACCACTCCAGTATCACCATAGCACCATTTGAGGCACTTTACGAGAGGAGGTGTAGGTCACCTATTGAGTGGTTCAAGACTAAAGATGTTAAATTGTTGGGTACTGACTTGATAAGAGATACTCAAGAAAAGTTAAAAGTTATCCAAAATAATTTGTTGGTTTCTCAGTCAAGACCCGAGACTACCCCTAGTTGTAACATGGTGCTTGGAACCACAAGAAATCCCAAGCTAACCCATGAACAGGCATACTTCTTGAGCAACTGATTTAAAATATATGAATAAGCTAAATTTTTTGAGTATAAGTATAATCATGAGGAAATCCAAATAAGTATAATGTTGATAAAGTATACAACATGATAAAAATGAAGAAAGACTAGAATTACATATCATGACTCTGATTGATAATCTATGAAGCCTCTACTATACTAACTATAGATAACTGGTACATGCCTCAAACTGCCACTAATCAATACATATGGATAATAAAAATACAACACATGAATTGCAATAAATTTGAGTCCCAAGAATAGGAGAACTTATCACTTGTTGTTTGAAGTTGGGAACTATCTGGTCCTAGTGTATGGCTATATGTGGTACCTACATTATGAAGGAATATAGCCACAAATGTATATATATGTCAGTACTTTAGAATGTAATGAGCATATGGGGACATGCACTAAATCATAAAAATATTTAAACCTGCTTTGATACTAAGGACATAAGTTATTTGCTGAAACATACATTTAAAACATTGTTATATGTGAAAATTGTAAGTCATAGTGATATTTATAAATCATGAGCTTAAAAACAACTATGTAAGCTGGGAAGCAACAGAAACATGAATACTATATGTAAATCTCATGTAAAACTGAACTGAGGATCATGCATGTATACTGAGCCTGAAAACATGAACATATAAGATGAATGCAAGACCAAGTAAAACATGCACTGAAATGATCTAAATAACTAAATACCTGATATCTGCATAACTGAAAATTTGATTACTTGGTCAAGCAAACCTAAACTGGTATAGACTGAGTACTGACTGAAACTTTGAGATCTATCATGTAACCGACATAAACCATGTAAGTTATCATGGAGTCCAACATCTGACCCATATTAAAGAGGGTTGTTCTATCCTTGCCATCGGAGTAAAACCTGAACTGAACTGGTAGTGATCACTAAACTGAGCCATATTGGGCAAGAGAAAACACTCTCATGTGAGGGACCTAAACCTATGGTAGCACGTAGTTTCTAGGAAGTAGGATGCACTGAACCCATATTTCCCACTTGGTGATAAATCCTATTCCCAACTAAAAGACATTGAAATACTAATTGATGTATGCACTGATAACTGATTTGCTCACATAAGGTGTTTTAAAAATGAAAGTACATGGCTAATATGAGGAAATCATAAACATGTAAAACTTATAATTTAACATGAAATAATATTGGGTATAAAATTAAAATCATAAGTTGACTGACTCATTACATGAAAAGTCTGAAATGTAATTAAATATATTGGTATCGGGTGTTAATAACTCACCAACACTAAATGATTACAAAATTTGATAACAACACTCAAAACAGTGACATAAAGTCATAATTCAAAAACCAAAAGTATGAGATATTTCAATAGCCTGATAAATTACATAAAACAGAACATGGGAATAAGTTGACCTTGGGAAAATCCCATGTTGGTATAGTTTAAAGCATAATTTGAGAATTTGACATAATATTGACAAAACATGACATCGGATTTTGAAACTTTAAGTATATATGAGCATGAATCACATGGGTTAGAACTGTTAGCATGGTTTAAATGTAAATCAATGAGGGAACATTTATAATTTCATAATTTCATAGAATATTACATGGGTACTTTAAATTCAAAGCATAAAATAATCTAATTTACATGGAACACGCGAGGACATGAATTGAATTTTGATTTACAAAGAAAAGCATGGATTAATTCATCTTGAACATGTATATTTTCATCAAAAGAGGATAAATTCATAGTTTAAAAAAAAAAAGAATTTGTGGGCTCAATAGGTGGAAGGAAACCATTCATAAATACCATACATACCTTAATTGTTTGAATCCTTGAAGTAAAAGCTTGTAATTTGGATCTTGAATGCTAGAAACCATGAGAAGGGGCTTGATTTTTACATTCTTGGGAAAAGGGTTGGGTTTTACGTATGATAACTGAAGAGGACGGGGGAAATAATGACCCTATATGGGTTTTAACTCATGTATCAGTCGTTTAGTGGTGAAACGATGTAGTTTTGGGGTTGAAAGAGTGAAAAAACAAAAAAAGGTTAGGAACCTTCCGAAAATCATTTGGAAGCAGTTCCGACGACTTAGGTCACTACTCGTAAGGTCTGGCCATGAGTCGTTACTTGATTCATCACCAAAAGTCCTATTTCGGCCTCTACTTCCCAGATTATGAATCTCTCCTATCGATCCATAATGAGACATTACGTGTCGTAGTTTGGGTAGCTTTGACAGTACTTCAGTATTTTGGCCATAATTTTTCACCCTGACATTGGATTAAGGAGAAATTGGTATTGGTGGAAATCTAATTCAATTATCTATTTGTTGATGGGTCTTGAGCTCAAAATTTCTTAGTATAACAAAACTAATGCTCATTTTAAGATGACTATAGTTACATATATCCCAAGAATTTAATCACTAAGGGATATTTTGACTTGTCTATAAGTTAGGATCTATTTGAGGACTTAATATATATCTAAGTAACTAATAAAACCACCAAAACATGAGACTAGATTCTTGGATCCTTTAATAGTTAGGCTATGGGTCGTCATAATGATTTGTAATTTATGGACACGAGTCGTATGCTAGACTCGTAGCCACTAGGTTGAATTCTTGGATTGCGTAATATGGTGACTATGAATTCTTCCATACAACTCGTAGCCACTGATTATGAGTCGTAGTGTGTAGTATTAGTCACTAGACTTAAGTAGAGGGATTAAATAGAGAGGCTATGACTCACTCATAATGAATCGTCATGAGTGGTTACGACTCATTACCATAAGTCGTAGCCATGGCAATTTATCAGGCCCTTAAGGGAAATCTTCCATATTTTTTTCCATGACCTCAGATTAAAATGAGGCTTGGAGAGTTAGAAAACTAACTTCGTGGCCTATCTTTTAAGAGGTCTAAAGCTTGAAAAATATAGGCTATTACAATATCTCTCCCTTGGTATCATTCGCCCTTGAATGAAACTATTTGAGTTGCGATGTTAGAAAAGATGAGATATTGTACTAAATACTCGTAAGCTAAATCATGATTAAATGACTGGATTTGAAACATGATACATGGGCTTAACTGAATTCACAATAGTCATGGACGTGCATGTGTTACCTCATGGACTAGCCATATTCATAAAAATTCAAATAGTAAGACTAGATGGAAAGATGGAAAACCATAGGAGTTTATCTATCTGATTTTTAATTTAAATTGTTGGCTATATAGACTGAATCATACTAAAAGTTTATACTTAACTGAAGTGTTTATCCAATACTTTTCTAAGATGTTCTAATAACATTAGGGAGTAAAGAATTCTTGGTCATGATCTGAATGAGATGTCTGAATAAGGAATCTCAATATGGTTGTAAATCTATAACATGGAACATAGGCCTAAAAAGCATAAGCCAGGATAGAATTACTAGGCCTTATTCAATGCAACTACTAATTTCACGCTTAGCCATACTTCTCAACACTCCCTCAACTATGTTTTTCTTCTCAAATACTAGTCTTATTTTATGTAACTTATAATTCTAACATGGGTACATATAACCATTCCAGCCAAAGTCTGAGTTGAACTACATGCTCTCATCACAATGTCTAACACATACCATCGTAATACTAATCTAAACTATGAATTCAATACCACGTGTATTTTCACAGCTCTCGTCTCAAGAATAATTCATCTTACCACTTCAACAACTAACTTCAACCTTTTATTAGGAATTCAATAGCGCATAATGCATTTATCCACATATATACCAACATGACATTAAACCCTATCATTATAACCGTACAAGAATTTTTAGGCAACCAGCCAACCTAGGAACTTTTTCCCACATTCTCTAATGCCTTCATTAATAACAACTTTCATACACTATCCCAAAGAAACACACACAAAATTTCAACTAATCACAATATGTACAAAAGCTTTACCTCAATATTTCTTCAAACTTATAGCCTTACCTAAACAAGTATACAACAATCTTTCCTCAACAAGAATTATTTACTTTCTCTCATCTAAACAATTATCTATAAGCACTATCTTTACATAAGAAGAAGTCACTAAAAGGTTAGAACATGAGGACCTGAAGCATGAAAGAATACTATACATAACTTTGACACTTAACTACAGCCTGGGGAATGGAGTATCAAAATTATGAATTCATTAAAAAGATCAAAATTGAGGATAACATGACATACTCTAAATTTTACTGATCATTAAGAGTGTAGCATAAGTACCTAGAACTGAACATACTATAAAGAATAAGTACATGAGTCATGAGTTGGATGACTTGAGTTTGGAGTTTAGGAATTCATGGAATGTGATTTGTACCACTAAGAGAACTGGAACTCCTCATACTAGAAAATGGGAACGTACATGTTTCTTTATAAGTGCATGAATATACGTCATGCTCATAAAGCTAATTTGTAAGTCATGAGTGGATATCGTGATGACTGAAGTACAAAAATTTACACTGAGATAAGAATGGGTCAAGCATCTTCCTCCCTAGTGTTGTTCTACAACATACTTCATCACTACTAGAATCTAAGAGCCTGACTTGGTCCTTGTTCTATCATCTCCCCCTTGGCTTTAAGCCATTATTATAAGTATGTGGACCCCTTTTAAAAACTCTAAACTGAACTGCAACCACTTTATTCTAGAGTTTGAGATATAAAAATACACATAATTTAATAAACTCACTTTGAAAAATAATACTTGAAAGTGAAAAACCCACTGCTAGTGCTTTCTTCCTAGATAGAACTCTTAAATTTTTATAGCCCCAATAATCATCATATAATAACTTAGAATTTTTGAGAGTATCATCATACCCTGATTTCACACCATCTAGAGTTTTAAAATCTTCTTTATATTAGTTTTATCATCAAAAAAATCAAACTTAGATCCTAACACTTAACATGGATATCCACAGAATATCTCATACACTAATACCCACTTATTACTACTGTAAAAGAATCATGAAACACTAATCCACACAAAATTTTATTAATATGCTCAACCTGAACAAGCTCCTTATCATTGTGGTCACTGCCTAATATCTATCCCAACTAATGCATTAACATACTCTAAGTCTCTCTTAACTGAGAAATATCTCTCAAAGTGCTATCAAACAAACTAAACAATAGCCTTCTATCTCTATGGATACATAATCTACTAAATTTAGATAAACATTATCCCAACTTTATTGTTGCTAAACTTCTAGGTTCATGCTTCTAACTCTAGATCATTGATGTCATAGAATTCTGAGAAGGGATCTGAGGGCACATATGACTTTGGCTTAGTACATGATTTTTTATGAATAAGAAAAAACCCTTTCCAACTTTAGAAGATAAAGGCACCAGTGAGATACTCTTTGAGCCAATATACAATCCTATAACTATCTGTGGGGACTGTTTGAGAAAACTCTATCAATGGGAATTTAAGCTTGACTGTTTCTGTTACCTTGAAAATAAGGCAGAGCTGGCATGAATGGAGAAAGTAAGAATCTGTATAAGTTTCTTAGAGAACATCTCTACTGCACAATCTAAGATATGAAAGAAGGGAAATATTTCTTAAATGCTTTATAGCTTCTCAAAGAAAAGTATAAATGTCTTCGTACCATTCCACAAGACTCTACTTGACATAGCTTTATAAACATCCTAGGACACTTGAACCTTGTGCTCTGATACCAAGTTTGTCATGACCCGAGACTACCCCCTAGTCGTAATACAATACTTGGAACCACAAGTGATCCAAGCTAACACATGAACTGGCATACTACTTGAGAAACTAATTTAAAATGTATATACAAGCTAAATTTACTAAGTGGAAGCATAATTATAAGGAAATTTGAATAAGTATAATACTGATAAAGTTTACAACATGATAAAACTGAAGAATGACTAGAATTACATATCATGACTCTGACTGACTATCTATGAAGCCTCTACTATACTGACTATAGATAGTTGGGACATGCCTCCAACAACTACTAGTCAATACATATAGATAATTAAAATACAACACATGAACTACAAGGAACTGAAGTCCCCAGAATAGAAGGACTTATCACCTGCTGACTAAAAGTTTAGAATTGTCTAGTCCTGGTGTGTCGCTATATATGGTACCTACATTATGAAGGAATGTATCAACAAACGTATATATGTGGCTAGTACTTTGGAATGTATTGACCATATGAGTACATTTACTAATCATGAAAATATTTCAACATGCTTTAAAACTAAGGACATAAGTTATCTGTTGAATCATATATTTAAAATATGGCATTACGTGAAAACTATAAGTCATAGTGAGATTTATAAATCATGAGCTAAAAAATAATTTTGTAAGCTTGGAAGTGGTAGAAATAAGAATATTGTATGTAAATCTAATGTAAAGTTGAATGTGCTATAAAACTGAACTAAGAATCATGCATGGATACTAAGGATGAAAGCATGAACATGTAGGATGAATGCAATACCAATTAAAGCATGTACTAAAATAATCTGAATAACTAAAAATTTGAGTACTTCGTCAAGAAAACCTGAACTGGTATAGACTAAGTACTGACTAAAACTGTGGGAGCTATCAGGTAACTGACATAAACCATGTGAGCTATCATAGAGTCCAATGTCTGAACCACATTGAGGAGTGTTATTATATCCTTTCTATCGGAGTAGATCCTGAACTAAACGGATAGTGATCACTAAACTGAGCCCACATTAAGCAGGGGGAAACACTATCAGGCTCCTAAAAATATAGTGGCATGTAGTTTCTGGGAAATAGGATGCATTGAACTCATACATCCCTCTCGATGCTAAATACTAATCCTAACTGAAAGACACTAAAATACTAACTGATGCGTGCACTGATAACTGATTTTCTCACATAAGGTGTTTTCAAACTAGCAGTGCATGCCTAATTTGAAGAAATTATGAACATGTAAGACTTATAATTTAAATTGAAATAATACTAGGTATAATAATAAAATCATGAGTTGACTGACTCATTACTTGAAAAGTATGAAACACAAATAAACATATAGGTATCGGGTGTTCATAAATCGTCAACACTGAATGATTAAAAAATTTGATAACAACACTTAAAGCAGTGACATAAAGTCATAATTCAAAGACTCAAAGCATGAGATATTTTAATAGCCTAATAAATTACATGAAATTGAACCTAGGATTAAGGACGAGGCTTGAAGCATTGAAAAACTAACTTCGTGGCCTATCTTTTAAGAGGTCTAGAGCTTGAAAACTTTAGGGTATTACATGCTCAAAGTAGACAAAAAGAGTATGCAGATCATAAGGTAAGAGACATGAATTTCAATGTAAGGGAATAAGTGTTGCTCAAGGTATCCCTTATGAAGGGAGTAATAAGGTTTGGTAAGTAGGGAAAGCTTAGGCCTTGGTATATTGGTTCCTTTTATATTCTTAAGAAGATGTGTCCAATTGTGTATAGACTAGCATTATCAACAAGGTTGTTGGGAGTCATTACGGTATTTTATTTGTCTATGGTCAAAAGGTACCATGGAGATGATGATTACATTATTAAATGGGCCTTAATTCTTTTACATAAGGAGTTGGCTTATGAGGAGGAACCGGTGGGATGTTCAAAAGTTGAGGGTGAAGAAAATTTATTCAGTCAAGATTCAATGGCATCATTGTAGATTAAAAAATCCACTTGGAAAAATGAGAAGGACATGTCGGACAAGTACCCTCACCTGTTTGAGATACGTGTATTCTTTTCTTTTTTTTATTTTAGCATAATTTTCTGATTTGATCATTTGGAGACAAATAATGTATAAATTGGCATCTATTGAGACAATTCATTCATTGTTATGTATAAGTATCTTCTTTAAAAATTTGAACTAATATTCTTTTCAAATTTAAAGTTATAACTTTTAGGCTAGGCTAGTCTCGGATGAAATTTGGGTAAAGTGTGGTCTAAGAAAATTCAAAAATAAATTTTGGTAAGTGTGGTAGTGTTTAACTTAATTTCTAGTTAGCTAAGATGATAAGAAATTTATGAAATTTTATAGAATTTAATTTGGGTAAGTAGAATTCTCAAAATTAATCTTTGTGGAAAGGGTATTGTTTGGAGTGTCTTGAATTTAAGGTGTATTATGAAAAAGAATTTTTTGAGGAAAAACTATACATTCTATCCTGTTGTCATTTCTACAGCGACGTGCATATCACTATAGTGACATGTCCAAAAATGGAAAAATCTCACTATAGTGACTGATAACATAGTCAAAGACCGTTGTAGCGACATACGCTGCTATGTTGCTATAGCAACATAAATCTTTGTCTATCCCCACCCCTCAAAAAGAATAGTTTATTTTTCTAAAACATATTTTTTTTAAAAGGAGAGACAATTTTGGGTGAAATCATTAGTTATCCATTGGTTTGCTTCATTAAGGTAAGAAATTCATTTCGTTAACAAGTAAATTGGTAATCTAGACCTAAAATTACTAGTTTATGTATTTTGGGAAAGGTTAAGGGCTCATTTTAGTTGATTTTCAAATGCAAAGGAGAAATTAAGTATAAAATCATTGAGTTGTGATTAATGATTATTAAATTACCTTTGCGTGTTTTTAATTCACTAATTGATCTACAAAATTGATAGTTTAAAGTGAATTATAATACAAACCTCAAGAATGAGGAGGGAATAATCATGAACTTGACCTTAGGAGTTGATTGAGTTATAACTCTTAAACATGGTAGGTCATTACATTGATTATATATTTTGTATGTATTTTGAGGCCGAAATCAAGAAAAAATTGAACGGAAAGGGAAGGCTCCTACTTAGTTGGATTGCGCAAGTTTGGATTGACATAGGAGATGGATACATTGTTTAATCCAATTTATGTCATATGTTCATGTTAACTATTTCTTAGTATTGCTTGTTAGTGCATGTTGACTTGTATGTGTTCGCCTTTTTGATTAAATTTATATGTAAAACTTGTGGATATTATAAGTGTTCTAGGTATCTTATTTTATATAATTTTTTCATATTATATGGTTATTTATAGAGTGTTTTGATAATTAGACATTCTCATGATTTATTGATGGAATAAGATTTGTTGGCACTTGTGTCTGAAATTAGGTACATTGAATAAACTTGTCCCCTACAAGTCATCACAAGAGGGTGGTTATGATACCCTTATATTTATGTACAAGGTACAAATGAGCTTGATTGTTTCATGAATGAATCGAGTGTTGAAAATTATTTGTTATGGTATTTACTTGATTTGTCTTGACTTGACTTGATTGATTTGCATATTTGAAGACCACTAACTTGTTGCTAGGACTTTTAAACAACTTAAATATTATGTGTTACTTAAAGGTGTAGTTAAGATATGCATGTATTAACTTATTGTATTATGTTGTGGTTGAGTGTTCATATTATCATCTTAAGTAGGTCAAATGTCCTACCAGTACATTATTGTTTTCTTATGTATTGATACTATAACTGCTCTTACTTTTATTGGGTGTAGCGCATATTCTAGCGGCTCCTACAAAACATCACTTGTGACACTAGTGTGTGATTCAGATTTCAAGGGTGAGTAGCATATTCAAGCTATCATGGAATCCTTCTTTAATGATATTGTCCTTTGTTTTGGACTTATGCATTTTTTTTTTTTAGTTTTAGGCGTTGCATTCCCTTCTTGACAATCTTTAGTATGTTTTGGCACATCCACTTTTGGATTCTAGGGATCTTTATTGATTTTAGTAATACGTTTCGCACTTCATAGTTATGATTAGACTGGATAATCTTTCAGCTATTAGTGGGACAGTTTATTTTTCTCTAAGTGTTGGCTAATGCTTTCGCGATTATTGGTTCTCCCACCAGAGAATGGGTTAGGTACCATTCATGTCCATTGAATCATGACAAAAATACTTTTTAAGGGGCTTGCAAAGTCCAAAGTGGACAAATACAAATGAACAAGAAAGTAATTTAATTATATCAGTATGTAGGCCTATTGGTAAAAATTAATTCCTCCGTTCGATTTATTTGTTATATTTTTCTTTTAAAGAGTTAAATTTACTCATCTTCGGAGCTAAATTGAATTAGATTAATTTAATATTTTAAATTAAGCTATTGAAATTCAAAAACTATACAAAAATACTATTAGTTGCAATTCTTTTCATATTAATATGATGAATAAATCTTAAAATTTCAATCAAATTTCATATAATTTGACTTTGAAGAAGTAAAACATAACAAATAAAACTGAATGGGGCGTGTATTATGCAATAAGTAACCTATTTGATGGAAAAAAATTAAAAGAATGAAAATAAAAGGTAAGACAATATGCACAATAGTGGTTAAGGTCATTAGACTGGAAGAGTTATTAGTTCCATGTGCTAGTAACTTTTGTAGTTTCTACTACTAATGTCTTGAGGCAAACATTCATTTCATGGGGAAAATATATACCTTTATAATTCAAGAAAAGAGATTGCCTTTTCCCTCCTCTCTTTATTCAAGAATCTTTTGGACAATGCAAAACCTTTTATTTATTGTTTTGAGGGTGGGGCTAGCTTTGATTTCTCCAAATAATTTTTGGAGAATTATATATTGGGGGGTTTTGGTGAAACTCATTCAAAGAAGTTTCTATATCTTCTTTTTAGATCTCACCTTGAGAACATGGACATTGTCCAATGGAAAGGTAACATAAATTGAAACAACAAAAGTTTATTTGAAATATTTAAAGTTCATTTGAAATATTTGCTCACCTCTTTAGGGACAACTGGTAAAAGATGCACTGTATTAAATTAAATAAGACTAGTAGTAACAAAAAATTGGAATATCTATCCAAACTAGGTCCACTATACACTTTGCAAGTAAAAAGTACAATGTGGTCGAATCCAACTTATTTACCCAGCCATTGATCATTTACCCTTGATCAAGGTCAATACTATAACCTTAGATAGTTTTTTTTAAGGATCACTCAAGATTGATATGTTTTCTTATCTTTAATTTAATATTAAATTTTAAATTTGAATATGAAAAAAACACAAATAGAGAACGCTTACCTCTTTAATAAATGTTACACATAGAGCTTATTTTTTGTTAATTCTTATTCACTTGTCTGGTGTTAATGGATTCGTAGTTGATCTAGTCTTTATGTTTAATCAAACGCATATTGATACATAACGAGTCTTAAGAAAACATGTTTAATTACCTAACGCATTCTCAAAATAGAATTCATGAAAAAATATACTATCGCTTAGCGTTTTGTTCTTTTTTCAATAGAGCTAGTGATTCTCATTGGCACATTGGAGGTGGCTTTGGAGAAAAAAAAAAAAAGACATTGGTGTTGCATTACTCTAGCCAGCTCAAAAATCACGATTAAGTTCAAGAGAACATGACATTATTTTTATTGGCTTTTCAAATCGAGCTACGAATTAAATATGGAAAAAACTAGATTCAAGATCAGAAGAATCAGACTCGAAAACACAATCCTTTCTCTCAAGGGCTTGACTTCTTTCTTTATTATAGTATTCCAACTACTCTAATTAACCTCTTCGATAATTGTTGAGAGGCTAAACACCTCTATTCCGAAAAGCTAATAAAATGCAAGCGCATTCTTGCTTAATTGATTCAAACACATCTTTTGCTAGCTCTCAGCCATTAATTGAGCCAATCTGGTAAAAAAAAAATCATTTATCAATTTGTTACTTAAAACTCTAAACATACTCCCTCCATTTCGAATTAGATGGCCCTTTCAACCTTGGCACACCCATTAAGAAATCCAATGATTAGGAGTATATTTTACCTTTTTATCCTTCTTGACATTGTAAGACTCAATAATTAATTAAACGTGGAAAATTGTAGCATATGCATGCATGGATTGAAAATTTTATAGGAATACTAGTAGTACTCCTTGAAAAGAAGAAAAAAAGTCAAGTTTCATAAAGTTTGTATTGAAAATTTAAGTGTTATTTTCAAAAAATTTGAAAAGTGTTATATTTAATACCTATTAAGGGTAGAATGCAAAGAATTTATGTAAAATAGTCTTGATTTGATAAGTTGGACAAGTAAATTAAAATAATTTTTTTTAAAAAAAGATCAATTAATTCGAAATAGAGAGAGTACATAATACACAAAAGTTGATGCTTAAAAATAGAAGTTGCGTTGAAAGGAATCTTATGGACCAAATGACATGCCAATAGCAAACGTGCTACAAGTACATACTTATAGTGTAATAAAATTGTTTGGGCAATTAATATGTCTTGGGGTTGGAGTGTCCATAAACATTGGCGATGCATGTTGGCCCTATATAGAAAAATGAGGAGCATTAATATTTGTGTGACAAGTATGAAAAACACCTCCCACTTTCATTAATATTTGCGTGACAAATAGTCGATCAAAGTATCACCTCCCAATGCAATAATAAAAACTTGGACAATCTCACTAACAACCGGCACATTATACTCCCTCCGTACGAAATTTTTTAATTTAATTTTTTATTTTACTTATTTTTTTCATTAATTAAGAAGAGATAAAAAAAATTATTCTATATTTTACCCTTTATATTAATTACTTATTCTTTAAATTAAAATATAAACATTAATTAATAGGAGTACTATGATAAACTAGTCATATTATTAATTATTTTTTAATCAATATGTTATCTCAATTTAGAGCGGATAATTTAGGATAGAGGGAGTACAAAGGAAAACACTTTCTCTAAATTTCTTCTAAAAAGAGTTTAAAAAAAAAAAAATCTTTAATACTCCTATTATATGTATCCGATCAATAATATTAGTCCCTCCGCTCTAAAATAAATAAATTGTTGAGTTATTTTTAATATTCAAAACAACTGAATTATTAATTTTCAAAGAACATGTTGAAACTTTTTTAAAATTTTACCCTTTCATTTAATAAGGTGCTTAAATATTTCATATTTTGTAGGAGGGTAATTTAAGAATAATTAAAAGGATATCTTCGTCCAAAAATATTTGTTTACTATCAACTTGATACACACATTAAGAAATACTCTCTTCGTCTTAGATTGCTCGGCATGTTTGTTTTTTTAAAAAAAAAAGTCCCAAATAATTGGCATATTTAAGAATTATAGAGATAATTAACCATTTTTTTTTCAATTATACTCATAATAATTGAAGAAGATTCATCGTATCAAGATTAAATAAGATCATGTTAGTTAATTTGCACCTTTAGTAATTTTTCCTTAAGAGTTCTGCAAAAAAGCAAATATATCAAGTAATATGAAATGGGAGAGTAATTTTTTATATCACTCTTTGAATATAACAAATTTAATGTCTTGAAAAATGTATTGAGTGATGAATAGTACTTTATAATAGCAAGGGTAAAATGAATAAAAAAATAGAGTATATTATCCATTAATTTTCTAAACTGAATAAGTATTATTGACATTTATTTTTAATACAGCGGACAACTATATATCGTTGGATGGTGGAGGTAGTATCCTTTAAAGTCTTTGAACATATTTAATATTTGTAGGACAAGAATATGATTTTCGAAAAGGAAAAATTCTTTTGGCCATAAAATTTAGCCATAATTTGGCCATAATAATAATAAATTCTATTCAAACTATAAATTAGTTTCTTTTGGACATTGTTGGCCCTTTCATCTTAAATTTAAAATTCTTTCATTATTTATTTTATTACTCTTTCCCAATACATTGGAAACTATCCCAATACATGAGAATGAAAAAATTAACATAATTTTCATAAATGTGATTGCATAATACTTATTGCTTGAAAAGAATAGTCTTGGATACAAATAATAATATAAAATTAATTAATGATATTCTCATATATCCAAAATCAGTATGACCAAAGTAGTATTATAATTATGTGTTTTATCATATAAATAATTCTTATTTTTTAAATTTTTAATTTTAAATCTTAAATCTCTTTATTTTATATAGATAAATAGGAGGTATATATATATATATATATATATATATATATATATATATATATATATATATATATATATATATATATATATATATATATATATATATATATATATATATATATATATATATATATATATATATATAAACCGATCAATATTTTGAATAAATTTTAGTTTTTTATTTTTGTTGAATCTGATTCGTAGTTTAGTATTACATAAAATAAGCAATTATCAAAATTTTCAACACAAAAAGTTGATTATTTTTTTATGAATTCAGTTGTATAATTTTAATTATGCTATAATTTTTCTCATGATAATTCAAATGATTTTTTTTCATTTCAAATCTTTTCTATCTATTTTTAGAAGTAGAGTGGAAAGAAGTCAACATAACATATAAAAATTTCGCATAAAAAATTTCTTTACTCTGTCACTTCCTTTTTGCATAAAATTTTTCTTAGTTAAAAAAAAAATTACCCCTATATTAATCTTACACTTAAATTATATATAAATGATAAGAAAAATACATAAAGAAAAGAATAAAAAATATTTACAAGTTTTAAAATTAAAAGTTTGCATAGTTAAACAATTTTAATATAATATGAAAATATTTTAATAAAAAAAATAAAAACTTAAAGCACTTTAGACGTGGTAGACATTGACAAGTTATAAAAATCTTATAGTTCATAAGTGTCAACTTTAATTAACAATAATCTAAGAGAGTCACACATTGATATTGTAATCTTGCGTTACTATGTTAAGCCGATTTGATAACTTAGGAATCATTATTTATATTTTTATTAATATATATGACTTCTAATTAAGGAACTATATTAATTTTTATGTTTATAGAAATTTAAACTACATATTTGAATAGTTTTTTTTTTAAATATAGTTTAAAATATTTCAATAGCGATAGTCAAAGTTCAAATTACTTTAGACATGATATCGACACAAAATAAAAATCATATAGTTAAAAAAAAATCGATATTGGTTAAACATCTATTCTTTTTTATTTTTTTTGCTTTGGTTTCCCAAGGTAGCCCCAGCTCGACAGGCCAAGGATTAATCCTCCATAGATCTGAGCTCCATTTAAGGATTTGCCGCTAGCCAATTGGTTGTTGCATGCACAAGGCAAGAATCGAACCCCCGATACTTTCTTAAGCAACCTAGTGAGCTAACCACTAGGCCAACCAAGCTTGGTTAGTTAAACATCAATTCAAGAAAGTCACACATTATATTAATGTTATAGTCTTGTGATCCTACGAACTTTAATTATTATATTTGTTAACGGGTGAATTAAAAATATATAATTATTAACTGGTGAATCATTAATTATATTTGTTATTAATATGAACTTTAACTAAGTAATTTTATTTTTATGTTTAAAAAAATCGAACAACATATTTAAATAGTTTTAAAATATATTAAAAAATATTTCTACAATGATTGTCAAAATTCAAAATTCTTTAGACATGATAGATATTAACACATATTAAAAATTATAGAGTTCATAACTGTTGACCCTCAACCCAAAATAATCACTCATTATAGCTATTAAGTTAACCATTGTCATAATTTCTTAGTACTCTAAATAAAAATTAACTATGTCCACATTTAATTTTTTTCATATTTCTTAATAGCCTGAAGTAGAAATATTGATTAATTATAATATTTTGTTTGAAATAACTTATTATAGCTACAAGTTGAGGTTACTATTGCTAAATTAACTTTTATCGTGTGAAAAATAATTTTTTCACTTACACTAGGCATGTTGTAGGTAAAGATTAAAAAGAATTGAAAAATTAAATAACTGAAATCAACGATAGATAAAAATTTTCTGCTATACCTAACATTGATTCTATCACATAAAAAATTCAAACATAAACATCATTTAACTTTAAAAATTAATATATTTGTGACATAAGAACATTCTATCTTTAAAATTCAAAACACAAAATTATTTACCCGCAATTTTTGTGTACTATTAGAAAATAATAAATTAAAGGACATATAATAGCTATAATAGCGATTTTATGATTAGGGTAAGCTTGTGTGAGACTTATTAAAATTTTGTTAGATTTGATATAGTTAGTTAATCAAAGTTAATATAATTACTTTTTTTTCTAGAGTTATTTTCCTAGATGATCATTCAAATTTTTATATATAATTGCCTACAAAGATCAGTTGTTTGCTAAAGCAAATAATATCACTAAATTACATAAGTTATCTAGAGATTTTAATTTGCATTTAAAATAATATGATAAAGATTAAGTATGGTAAAGAATTTCTAAACAGGAAAATTAAACTAATTCATTTTTTAAAAAAAAAAAAAATATAAAGTTATAATTTTGAGTAAATGAGTTTGATGAATTAAATGATCTATTATTTAAAAAATATGATTTTAATGACATGGCATGTCAACTAAGAGAGAAGAATATTTTTGAGGTGTTTAGTATTTTTTTTTTTAGGAAAAGCGTGATAGTTGAGTAATATTGTGGTTCTAAATGAAATATAAGTGATATTTGAAAGAAATTCTCAAATTCACTCAGAGTTTTAATAATAACATGTTTTGGCATGTTTAAAATTTTGTTATTTTATATGTCTATAGATAGATATACTAACAAAATACGTCGTGGTTAAATGTAAAAGGTTATTTTGCTAAATAATTTAACCACAATGTTTTTTTCCGTAAAATTTGTAGCAATAAATGTGGTTAAAATTTATATACATATTTTATATGGTCCATGACTAAGAATTTGTACTTATTGCTATGAAATCTATTATGTTGTAGACTGTAGTTATAAAGAAATTTTTACTTTACAATATATATATATATATATATATATATATATATATATATATATAGTAAGTGATTTTATCCACGATAAATAATTTTTATCTATCTTCATATAATTAGCGAGAATTTATAAAATTTTCTTTAGATTAAGTATATTAATTAATAAAATAATTAGATATAATAATTTATTTATTCAAATTATATTTGAATTAAACCGAATAATAAACACCTCTAAAATTCTTAAAACACTTGATCATGATGAAGCTTGAGTGAAACATATTAAATTTTATTTAAATTCTTTATAATTAGTTAATTGAAGTTAATAGAATCATTAATATAGACATTTATTTTTTAAAAAATTATATTTGAAACTTACAAGTTATAAATTGAACCACATCATTGACAACACTAATTAAACTAGACCGATAAATATATAATTTCGATGAAACAAGTCTAAACTAAAATTTAGTAAAGTTAATTTGTTTAAATTTGTTATAGTAAGTTGAGTAAAAAATAATAAAATTTAATCACTTATTTACTTAGATATAAATTATTGTACAAATACACTTTTATGATAGCTATGTTCAATTATTAATCCTTGGTTCAACTAATTATAACTATATTTATAATAATTATTAATTAATAATTTAGTACTAGAGTATAAAAATATTGTTCAGATAGATGAGGTTCGAATCTTCGAATAAAATAACCATTGTCATAACATTTGATCAAGGTAAAATGTGTTGATTTGTTGTTATCACAATATTTTATAAATTATATTTAAAAATTATATATATATATATATATATATGAATTTTATTTAAGCGTAATAATTAAAACAAATCATTAGAGATCATTTTAGTAACAAATATAAGTAATAATTCATAATTTGAGAATTACGTAAAAATATTATAAATCATAATAATTAACAACTTAAAATAATTAAAAAGACATAAAAAATTTAATTGACTCTCTAAATTCTACTACTGTCACATAAATTGAGACAGAAGAACACGCACAATAAATTGCAATAAGTAATAAATTAAAATATTTAAAAAATATAAAAAAAATTAATACACTCTCAAAATTGTATCAATACCACATAAATTGAGACAAAGGGTATAACATATATTATTTAAAAATTATGTAGAAAATTATTATATTTTTTAAAAAATTAAACTACACAATTTAAATAATTTTTTAAATGTAATTTGAAAATATTTTAATAAAGAAAGTTAAAACTCTAATACTTTAAACATGGTAGACATTAATATATCATAAAAATTATAAAGTTTATAAGTATCAATCCTAGTTAATATCAACCAAGAAAGTCGTGTATTAATATTGTAGTCTTGCACCCTTATGTTATGCTGGTTTGATAATTTGTGAATCATTACTTATATTTGAGCATATTTTATTTGTTAAATTTTAAATATAATTTTTTTTTATATTTGAACGATATTTTAAATATAATTTGAAAATATTATAATAACATCAGTCGAAACTTAAACACTTTAGATGTGGTGGACATTGACAAGTTATAAAAATCAAAGTATTCGTTATCGTCGAATCTAGTTAACAACAACCCAAGAGAGTTACACGTTAATATTGTAGTCTTACGCCCATATTACATTGATTTGATAATTTGAGAATCATTACTTATATTTATTATTATTATGATTTCTAATTAAATAATTTTATAAATTATTGTGTTTAAATAAATTTAAAACACATATCTAAATAAATATTTAAATATTATTTGAAAATAATACAATAACGACAGTAGAAATTAAATTAAAAATATTTTAGACATGGTAGAAATCGCAACTCTATATAACTCTATTTTATAACAACTTAAGAGAGTCACGTATTAATGTTAAAGTTTTATAGCTTCCTGGTGTTGTAAACGCTCACTTGGTTAAATAAAATTGTTTATTTACCAAAAAAAAATATTGACATTTTACATATTTATTAGTTAGCATCTTTTAAAAAGTATAATAAAAATTCAAATAATTAATGATGACCCTAGTAAACATCGACCTAAGAGAATACTCACGCACTAATGTAGTCTTGCTCCTCTATATTAAGTCGATTTGATAACTTGTGAATCATTAGTTAATTTTATAATTAATGGACCTCTAATTAAGTAATTCTATTATTTATTATATTTAAATAAATTTAGAAAATACATATTTAAATATTTTTTGAATATATAATTTTAAAATATGTCAATAAAGATAGTCAAAGCTCAAAACACTTTATAAATATCGACAATAATTAATTACACTAAACACCTACATCTCTATATTATGAAAATCTTACAGTTACATCCCAAAAACGTTAATCCTATTTTTGCTAAAAACAGTTAAACCTTACATATAATGAAGATCCTACGTAATTGAAACATTATTTAATTAGTTATACACAAATAATTTTCAAGGAAAAAATAAATAAAAACTACAATAAAAAAGAGATTATATATAATAAAATATTATAATTAATAAAATTACAAAAAAATTACGTACTTAAAGCCATAGAAAGTTATAATTTATAGTGGGTATATATTTTAAATAAGTTGTATCATATCTAATTTTTAAAATATTTATTTATTTTTTAATCAAATGTATGAATAATTTTTTATATGCTTGTTTTAAATATTCATTAGTATAACTTTGCAAAATACAATAGAGCACACATACCTTGCTGAATTGATATATAGGTCCTTCAATTCACTTTTTAGTTCTTGGTTGGTGTTTTTCAGATCAAGGAAGGCCTGTTCAAACAATTTTATGCCTCTCTTTAGATATCATATCCATTGAACTATTCAGGTTTTAAATAACAAATGTCATCAAGTAAGAACAAAGCATAACATGTGCAACAAACTCCTCAAACTCAATATGTTCAGCATCTTTATCTTTGTGGATCTTTTGCCTTGACATGTACATCCTTGTAGATCTATTTACTGAACCAATTAAACAGTAAAAAGCATAAACAAAGATAATAATGTAAAGCATCAGCAAGATAATAATGTAAAGCATCAGCAAGAGCCAGTGCACACAAGCATCTTTAAAGTTTCAGATTTTCTTATCTACTACTAACAAAACTGCATATCAATCATTCATTCACCTATTCCTCAATTCCAAGTTAATTAGCTCATCTCTATAAATCCATATTCTGCTCATTTCAAACACGTTTAATAACAACGCAATGTTGGTTACATTATAGAAAAAATAACATCAGAAAAAAGTTTTCAGATCATAAAGATAATCCAATCTATAACCTCAAAAAGGGTCGAGGAAAAACAACATTTATCTAAATATACAACTCAACACAGCAGTATTGAAAAATTCAAAGCGTGCTGATTTTGAATGAAATTTAAGATTAAAAAAATATAGTCATGGGCGTACAATCAAACGCATTAGAGAAAAGAATAACATGAGATACAAAGTCATTGTAACAGGCAAGAGAAGGATCAGACACATTGGTGTATTCCTCGATACCAGATTTTCAAATATTCTCCAATTAAATATAAATGTTCACAAGTTCTCATATGTCCTAGTAAATTGATAAAAGAATCTCCCATAGAGAAGCAACTATGAGAAGCATATACTCATCGAAGTTTCAGGACTTTTTCTCTCTCGACTCATGTCAATAATCTGGACTTTTCATGTCCAGTCAGGAGGGTGGCAGCGGTGTACTGCAAAGGTGGCAGCGCAACAAAATGGGCAAGAAGAGTTAGACAGCCGGACATTAGTAGAGAGAAGAGAACTAAATGTATTGTGGCATGTTTATTTGCTTAAATCTGTTAACTTTATCAAGTTACATATAGGACTACAAAATTTGGACTAAAGCAAACAGAGGAAAATTAAAAAAATTCTTGATATCATCTCCAACTTGAACTTTATCAAGGTTTCTCTTCTGAACCTTTAAACATAGATTCAGGAGAAAGAAGAGCAGGAGTATCCAACTGATAAAGGTCAAGAGCAGGACCAATAGATCGAAAAAATATCCAACCTCTAATTATAATAAAAATAGTAGCATAAGCAAACTTGTTTAGCCAAAACAAAAGTCTTTTTTCTCCCATGTACAATTCTAATGCCTTTTCTATCATATTCACTGATTCCCAATCCTTGGGTGGAGGCTTTGGTTTAACAGATTGTTTCCCTGGATTAATCATTTCTTCTTCCTTCTACTTTACAAAAGGTTTTCGTTCACCAAACTCCTTAATTGCATCGATGTATACAAACAATAAAAAAGCGAAAGTCATTTACAGGAATAAGATATACACAGTGAGAGCAAACCAAATTCGAGAGAAATTTTATTTTATTCCATACATGTCAATTTACAGAATCAAACTTTGAAACACTAATGGCGCACCTAAGTATTATTTTTCAAACAACAATATCCAATTAAGGCAAAATTGTAGAGCAAACCAAATTCGAGAGGAGTCTCATTTTACTCCATACATACCAATTTATAGAACCAGCATCCAAAACACCAATGGCTCACCTAAGTATTGATTTTCAAATAGCAATATCCAATTGAGGCAAAATTGTAGACATGCATGTCGAAATTTTTGAAACAACGGAAAACAAACACAACTATGGCTAGAAGATTGGTAGCAAGTAGATTGTGAAATCAAGAAGTAACAAATTCTGTAGATCAAGAAGCAGAAAACACACACAAACAGCGTGAGCACAGTAAAATCGAATAGAACCTTCAAAGTGATGGAGTCCCAGCAAATTTCAAAGTTCAAGAGGACACTATAAAGGAAGAAATCAATACATACAAAATGGGGGAAGCTTTGGCTGCATTGTTTCTTAGTATATAGAAAGTATTTGATGGTAAACACGTAGATGTAAGGTCTTTCCACGTGCCTAACCGTCAATTAAAAAGGACAAAAAAAAAGGAATAAATTTAAAAACTCTTTTGTATAAGCTATGAAACATGATGTACAAGGATTCTATTCTCTAATACTAAGGCTCAAGAGTACCATTATACATTGCATTTGGTCCAACTCTATAGTGCAGTGATGATCCTTTTCTTGTTGGCTTATATATAAGGGTAATACACACTCATGTACTTTATTTTAGTTCAGTTGAATGAAAATCAATTGAGGAATTCTCTCTACTTCTTCGTCCTTTCTACTACATTTCTCTTCTCTCTCACAGAACTCTCTTCTTCCTTCTTTGCATCTTGAAGGTCATCAAGAACTTACATTACTTTCTTCACGGTCTCTAAAACTATAATAATTTCCCAACAACCATAACTCTTCTCTTTTATAATTACTCATTTAAACATATATATGGAAATCGAATTCTTCGCCCTTGGGGAGTATTTGAACCCCCTTTACTGCTGAGTTGAAGCATAGGTTTTGAGAGTCAATTTGCCTAACTTTTGGAACTAAATTAAATTAGATAATTTAATGTTCAAAACATAGATACTCATATTTCTACTTCTCGAGAGTCATATTGAATTTCGAAACTATATGAAAATGAATATATATCGCAATATTTTTATATCAAACCATGGTGAAAAATATATCTCAAAATATTGATCATTATTCATATAATTTTACTCTGAAAGCTAAACTGACAAATATTTGAGACGGTTGGAACCGTATAATAGAGGGGCTAACGAAAGTTAAAAGCCTCAATGTTGAGAAGAGAACCCTAGCACCTCCATGAAGCTAGCAGCCTTTTAGGTTTACCACATCTTACCATACTTTTGTTTGCCTCTTTATGGGTGTTAATAAACATATTACAGGAAATACAAGAAACCAAGGGAACCTTTTTTTCCTGAAATTTATTCAAGTCTAATCGCGCCGAAAAGATTTTGAAGATAATTGTTGTCTTCATTTCTTCAAACTTTAGATTATTTAATTAATTTTACAACAATATTTTCTATTCAAAATGTTATTATATATGTACTAGCTAGCATGAATATTTCGTATCAAAGCAATGCCAACTTTGTTTTTCAAAAATGATTTGGTATTTAATGGTTTCTTATTTTGGTGTTCGCATTAGCAAAGCACAATTCAATTTGGGTATTTGTCATCTCTCACCAACAAAGATACGAATAACTATCTATTGAGGATTTGAATCTTAATCTTTTATTATATTATACATTTCATTGACAATTACATGGCAAAAAGCGACAAACAATGACTACTATTGCTAAAGTCGAACATCAGCTTCATGAACAACGTAAAACTCAAAGGTCAAATAGCTTTCAACTTGATTTTCCCTTCTCTATGATAGATAGTACTGTGAAAACTGACATTTTACTTGTCCTGTTCGAACCATCACACCTTCGTGAGAAAAGTAAATGTTCCTTAGAGTCTGATCGACTTATAACTAGGGTAGTCATTCGGTATTCGATTTGGTATTTTTGAAGTTTGAATTTGGTAATTTGATAATCGATATTTGAATATAGATACCACATGTCATACTTATAAATATTGATTTGATAGTTTGGTAATTGATAAATTAAACTTCGGTTTACTGCCGTATTTAGTAATACCATATTAAAGTTAGAGCTGTGCAAATTTACGTTTAAACTTCAAAGATTATATTTAATAGAAACCCTATTTAGTATTCTTTTTATTGTTTGTACGAATATATTACCAAGGCCCAAGAAATTTTTTGGGATGACTAGTTACCAAAACCATACCAAATATCGAATTACCGAATATCAATTACCAAATTTTTCAATTTAATTCGATAATTCAATTTTTGATATTTTATATTCAACCCTACTTATAACTTTGACTTATATCTAATGTCTATAAACATCTTTTCATCCTATGAAACACTATAAAAAATGTTTAATAACTATTTAATTTTATACAATTAAAATAAATCAATTCAAATTGGCCCTTACATTGGAACCTTTAACTCTAGTTATTGGTGAACAACGGGTATTTGGGGATGATAGAAGTTAGTGAATTGTCTTTTTCTTCTTAAGTTTTTCTTGGAGGTCGATTTCTGCTGACTCAACTAATACATACTCTGTCTAATAATAATTTTCTATTTTATTAAAATAGATATTCAATAATATCTGTTTAGTTTAAAAAATTAATGGATAATTTATTTATTTTTATTAATTTTATTCTTATTATTAAATATTATTCATCACTCAATGCATTATCAACGTATTAAATTTATTATATTCAAAGGATGATATAGTAAAATTACTCTTATTATTCATTATTTCTTAATGTATGTGTCAAGTCAATAATGGACAAACATTATTCGACGAGGGAGTAAGATATTGTATGCAATTAAAAGTGACAAATAAGTTTGTCAATAAACGAACACCCTTCAAGTTTTAAAAGTTAGGTAAAAGTGACAAATTTTTTTCAACTTTTTATTTTTATTTTTTCTCCCACAACTATAAAAATTAATCAACAATGATAAACTTTGACTCAACAACTATTGAAGTTGTCTCAAAAACTACAACAATTGTGTAAAGTTATTGAACAACTCAATAGTTATTGGGACAACTAATGCATTTTTACTTGTGGGACCCACTAATATTGTGAGATCCACTCATCCCTTTAATTAGTTGGAGACTTGGGCGACATTCTCAACTCATTTTTCATAGTTGTTATCTCAAAAAATTATTCTTTTTCTTGATTCTAAATTTATCGATAAAAATGACTTTTCAAAACAATAATGATTAACTAAGTGATAATATGTGGTGTTGACTTAAGTCATGTTTACTTGTCCTGTTTCACTTTATGAGAGTCAAATTTTATGAACTTTGCTCAATATCTTAAGGTGTATTTTTTTATCATATTAATATGAGAGGGATTGCAACTTATAATATTTTCCGTATATTTTTTTAACATCTAAATTTTAAGTTTATATAGTAAGTGTGTGTTTGGTATGATGAAAAATGTTTTTCTATTTTCTCTTGTTTGACTGTAGTTAAATGTTGGGAAAATATTTTTCATAACAACTCAGTTTCCTCCATTTGAGGGAAAATGACTTCCCTCATAGACCAAGGAAAGTCATTTTTTGGAAAATGACAAATGTGACTTATGCCTCCACCCCCACCGCTCTTCCCCCACGCCAACAACAATCATATTCACATTTCTCAAAAAATTCACATTATGATAAAATATTTTTCACTATGCTTTGATTCAATTTTTCACTGCTTGAAATAAAAAATAGCGAAACCCGAATTTTTTTCTTTTTCAATGTTCGTTGAATGTAGTGTTATTTTCATATGCATAGAGGAAGACTTACCTATATTACTTTTGTTAATTGCATATTTCATTTTGCCATTGATGTAGCTTGTTTCACAAGGTTGAATAAGTTTGTCGTTCCGTTGTATATTGATTATAGTATCTTGAGATTGTCCTAACAAAATGTTGAAAAATGTTTTCTATATTTGCTAATTAGTAGTTGATTAAATTTAGTGATCGTAATATTTTAGTATTCGATATTAATATTATTTGCTATGCTTAAATTAGTTCTTACAAATTATTGAGTTGTTAGAAGTACTGATATATTAATTAACAGTTAGTAATATTTTTCAAAAAATATTTTTTCACTGACCAATCAAACAATAGAAAATATTTTTCTAAAAAATATTTTCTACTCACCAACCGAACACCATAAAATATTTTCCACTCGCCAACCAAACGTGAGAAAAAAAGTAGAAAACCAACTTATTTTTTTAAAAAATTATTTCCAAGAAAACATTTTCCATGGAAGATATTTTTCATCATACCAAACACACCTTAAGTGGGAAAAGGGCCAAATATGTGCTAAACTTTGCGAAAAAGCATAGATATATCGTTTGTTTCAAGTTTAGCTTACCAATGCCTTTGTCATTCAAGTTTTGGCTCATATTGTCATTAATTGCTTTGCTAGAATTTCCTGACTCCTTTTCCTTTTTTGTAAGAAATTATATTTTGTCAAATCGCTTTTTACCTGCCACATCACATATATTAAACATACCCCTTCTTTTACACATTAAATATTCATCAAATATTCTCATTTGCCTTACAATCTTTTTAAAACAAATTAGTTTGTCGAAATTTCTTTATTATATTGTCAGATTCTTGTATAACTTCAAGAATCATCAAGTAAAAAATGAAAAAACATCAAGACCACCTCATAAAAACTCAATGCACAATCACGATAAAAATTTAGAATTAAAATACTTATCAACTGCATATTAAATTAATCTATTTCTACTTTACTTTAAAATTTAGTCAAATTATTTTTTATAAAATAAAAAAATGACAAATAAAAGTCAAAGGACGATGTAATTAGGGGTGTGTATCGGTTGATTCGGTTCGGTTTTACATGTTATTGGTTCGGTTTATTGATTTTTGATTTTTAAATATGTAAAATCAATAACCAACCAATAAGATATTTTCTTATCAGTTTTTGGTCCTTAACGGTTCGATTTTCGGTTTAACCAATAAGAAAATACTTATAAAATAGAAATAGCAACAAGTAACATAAAAAAAATGAAATCTTAATTACCGTCAAAACCTACGCAATGTATTTTAGTTTACAAGAATCTTCAAACTTGAGCTGAATGTTAGTTAGGAAAAAAAATTAAATCCTAATTGTTGGAAGCTATAAATGCTTCAACCTTTTTATTACGATAATAGCCGAACTTTATATTGTGTCTTTGTTGCCCTGAATAGGTTAATACTTTGTGAGTCACTTAATTATAAATTAGTAGTGCATATAATCTATATACATACACATATCTCTCTCTATATATATATAAAAAGAGAGAGAGAGAGATATTTAAATATATAATATAAATAGGGATAAAATAATAACTTAGTGTATTCTTATTGGGTTATCGGTTAAACTAATAATCTAATAAGCTAAAACTGATACCAAACCGTTCACCCAATAAATTTTTTTATAAAATCAATAAAAAACCGTTAATTCAATAACCAAATATCAATAACCCAATAATATTTTTATCGATTCAATTTATCGATCGATTCAATTTTTGCATAGTACTATACCTAATAGAGAAGCAAATAGAAGGTGAAGAATCAGGAATTTCCTATAATTCAATTGACTATTGTCAGTCATTATTTCTATACTATCAAAAGATGGCAGTGCTTAATTAACACTGAAAAGCAAATTGTATTTACTGTGACCAAATGGTTGGCCAAAGAAAAGAATCAAAAAGTAGCAGTAAAAGATCAGTAATAGTAACTACTACATTTAATACAACAACAGAGACTTTTTTTTTTTTTTTTTATCAGAAGGTGCAGAAGATAAATGAAGTCAGAAATAATAATTTAGGAACATATATATATATACTAGACGTCAAGAGACTGTGCTGGCATTTTAAAAAATATATAACAAATTAAATTATTTTTCAGATATTTTAAGTTATTAACTATTGTAATTTATAATATTTTTATGTAATTTTTAAATAATAATACTACTTCCTCCATTTAAAAAAGAATTACCTACTTTCCTTTTTAGTCCGTTTAAAAAAGAATGACCCCTTTCCTTTTTTGACAATACTTTAATTTCAGCTTTCCACATGATATATTTAAGACTATAAGATTAAATGATATTTTGATACATTTGACACAACTTTAATTTAAGACTACGAGATTCAAAAATCTTCTTTATTTTTTCTTAAACTTTGTGTCAAGTCAAAGTAGGTCATTCTTTTTTAAACGGGGGAAATATATGTTACTCTCCTTATTTAAAATTTTATGACATTGATAATCAATTATATTTGTTAAATTATTTAATTTTTTTGTTATTGTGTTTATAATATTTTTCTTCTATTTTGATTTATTTGGCACAATTGTTAGATGGCATAATAATTAATTATTAACGATATAATAATATCATGATTGAAGTAGCGAAACAGACATATCTTAAATGATTCATAATAATTAATTAGAAGTGATATAATAAAATTATTATAAAAAAATTGTGAAAAAGATTAAGTTGGCCTTATATAAGACGTCAAGGTAATTTAACAATAAATATTTTTTTTTAATAGTTAAATAAATTTATAATAATTTATAAAATATTGTGGAAGAAAATTAAGTGAAGTTTATCTAAGACGTCAAGTTAATTTAACGATAAATATTATTAATGTTTTCAATACTTAAATGAATTTATAACAATTTTATAATATTATTTTTTTAATATTTAGATGATTTATAATAATTAATTAAGGGAGATATAGTATAACTACGGTTGAAGCAGTTGAGAGACATGTCATAAATAACTTTTTATTAAATATTATTCATTTTTTAATATTTAAATGACATATAATAATTATTTAGAAATAATATAATAAAATTACGAAGCAAATAGCTGAACAACCCTAAGTTGCTGTCCCATTCACTCTTATATTACAGAGTAGAATATATATATATCCCTTATAGGAAAAATCCTTTTGGTCATAATTTGGCCATAATATCTCAAATTTGATAATAAAGTCTATTCACATTGTAAACAGGTTTACATTTTTACATTCTTACTTTTTTCTCCCAAATTTATATTTGCTTTCTTCATTTATTTTTCTAGCTATTTCCAATACATGAGGATTGGACATCTAACTTGTTTACTTATTTGTTTGATGACTTTGCATTTTAAAATAATATCTATACAAACAAAGAATAAAAACGTTAAGTTATTTCATTTATTTGAATATTTTTTTTAACTTATAATAATAGTAAGCTTAAAAATAATTTTAAAATTGCTGGATATTTTTAAAATGATATATTTATGACTGAATGATAATTTAAAAATAATTATAAATAATTCTATTTAAAAATAATTATAAATAATTCTATTTGTCTTTGTTGGACAATTATTACATTTGACCATATTTTTAGAATGAGAATTTAGAATATAAAATAATTAAAAAAAAATTAAAAAATATTTTTTTCAAATTTATTGACATTCCGTTTTTATAATTTATCAACAGAAAAATAAAATTACTTAAAATTATGTAATTAGAAAAGACAAATTATTAAAATTATGTAATTAGACAAGATAAATTATTAAAATTTCTAATGATACAAATTCACTTCAAGAATTTATTTCTCTGAGTATTTAGCTATTTAAAATCTTGTTGTGTATTTTTTAAAAAGTTTTTAATCTAAAGGATCGAGAATGTAGTAAATTAAACAACGTTAAAGCTGCTGCTTCAATTAAATTAAAAGAGATATCAATAGAAAATGCCTACTAAAAAAATTCATATTTTTCTATAGATAATTGTTTTTATTCTTGTAATATAGAACTTACTACATTTACTTTGATTCAATTATTTGCTAATCATATATATTTGCCATTAATATAACCTCTAATAAATTTTAAAATGTATTTAGATAATTATTTAAATATAATTTGAAAATATTATCAATGACAATTAAAACTCAAAATAATTTAGACATGGTAGATATCGATTCAATATAAAAATTATAAAATGTATATAGTTCATATATGTCAACTCTTATTAAAATTAACTCAGGAGAGTCACACATTGATGTTACAGTATTGAACCCATATGTACATCGATTTGAAAAATTATAAATCATTACTTATGATTGTTATTATATATAACCGCTATTTAAATAATTTTATCAAATATTATATTTAAATAAATTAAAAATAATTTTTAAAATTTAATGTGTAAACAATTCAATAACAACAGATAAAATTCAAAATATTTTAGACATTAACAAACTATAAAAATCATAAAATTATATATAGTTCATTTGTGTCGATCCTAGTTAACAGCAACAAAAGAGAGTCCAACGTTAACGTGGTAGACTTGTATTCCTATGTTACGTCGATTTGATCTTGTAAATCATTATTTAATATGGCCTATAATTAAGTAATTATATTAATTAATATATTTATACAAATTTAAATTGCATATTTAAATAATTCTTAATCTAATTTGAAAATATTTTAATAACAACAACAAAAACTCAAAACACTTTAGACATGATAAATATTGACACATCATAGTAAACAATAAAAACATATAATCTGTAAGTGTCAACCCTAGTCAACATCAATCTAAGAGAGTCATATGATGTCGTAATAAGTTATCTACTCCGATTTAACAACTTGTGAATCGTTATTTACATTGTTATTAATATGATCTTTAATTCGCCCCTCCAGCCAAGCTGGGGTGAGGGCGCGTAGGTCAGGCCCGGAGTGGTCCCCCCCTCCCCAACACCTACGGAGTAGGTATGAACCGGGTCGTCCCTTTATGATCTTTAATTAAATATTTTATTAATTGTTATTTATAGATTTAGATAAAAAAAAATTTAAAATTGATAATATTTCAATCGTCAATTCAAAAGACTTTAGAAATAATAGACATCAACACATTAAACATAATTGGTATAAACGTTTATAATTTTCAATCCAACGTATTTGGAGACAAACTGTGAAAATTAAATGTATTTTCAAATCGATTTAAACATAATTTTTTACTAATTCTAATTCTCGAGTAAAAAATTTTCTCTAATTCTTGTTCTTTACTAAAATATTTTTCCTTCACACTTAAATATTTTTTCAGTGAAACGTATTTTCAGTATTTAGAAACATACAGTAGTAAATACGTTTAGAATTTATCAATTTTTACACATACTCATTATTTGTTAATTTAAGTATAATTTTAAAATTTTAAAATATAATAATTATTGTTAGATACGTTTTCAAATACATTTACTTAGATTGACATTCTTAATTTCAGTTAATATAATTTTACACCTTTTCAAGTTAAAAAAAATAATTAGATAAAGATCTCAATATTTCAGCATGATCTCAGTCAATGCTTATTTTTTCATAGTAAGAATTTTATTTGTAATAGTAAAAGACAATCAGTACTTTAATTTGAACATAACATCCTTGACTCTAACTACGACTGTTCAGAATTGAATCGAAATCAATAATTTATAATGGCATTTTGGTTAGTGAACTAGTGGTTCGACTTATCGGATTACCAAGTGTCAAGTATGTGTGATTTGTTGTTATCGCAATATTTTACAAATTATATTTGAAAATTTTATATATATATATATATATATATATATATTAATTTTATTTAAGCGTGATAATAAAAAAAATAATTTATTAGAGATTATTTAGTAACAAATATAAGTAATAATTCACAATTTATCAAATTGTGGTAATATAGGGGTGGATGAGTTATATGATTAACACTTAAATCTCTCGACAGATGTGAACTATATGCATAATTTCTGTAAGTGTCAACGTTTATCATGATTAAGGTATATTGAATTGTCGTCATTGCGATATCTTATAAATTATGCCTGAGAATTATTTAAATATATATTTTAATTTTATTTAATCATATACTTAAAAAATAAAGAATTAGAGATCATTTTAGTAATAAGGAGAGAAAATCAGAGAAGAATATGAGAAAAAAAATAGACAGTAAACTAGTGTTTAAATTATAGCAAAAAATATATACGTTTTTTAAGAAATATATGTATTTTAATAGTATAAAACTATTGATATTCTTATCTAAAGATTTGTGTTGCAATTAAATTATAATATAGGGAGTATACATATTTTAATGCTTAATTACCTTGATTTTAAAAAAATAAAAAAAAATTCTAAAAAGCTATTATAGATTTTTTAATATTATGACCAAAGTTTGATGGCCATTTAGCATCATCCTTACCTCCTTTATTCAATTCCGTTTTTCCTCTCGACTTTACTGGTGCTCTCTGCCCTATGCCACTGAAAAAATTAATTTTGTGTCTCGTACAAAATTCGAAATTAATTTTGTGTCTCATACATTCGAAAAAATTAATGGATTCAGATTCGTATACCCAAACACTGCTTGAATAATTAGAAATTAACAACAACATATTCGATATAGTCTTATAAAGTACGATTTGGGGAGAATACAGTGTCCAGAAATTCAAGATCATAACATCTAAAAAAAATGTAATGAAAGTATGCGAGACAAAAGATAGTAACAAAAACATCTGATGGTGGCAAAACAACATTATAAAAAAATAATGCTATGATCAAACTACACGAAAGAATACATATTAACAAAAATCGAAGAACACAAAATTACAGGAGGAGTGAAATAGCAAAAATTGTTGGTAATTGTATTTAATGGTGAATTAACGACAGATTATTAGAAGATGTACTAGTTACGAGCTATGTAATAACTAATTCACGATGAATTTAAATTTTTTTGTATAGTGAAAAGTATATGATTTGGATTCCCCAACTTGTGAGACGACTAAAAAGAAAAAAAATCTAACAGAACTAGTGTCAGTTGTTTTTCGCCGCGCCGTGAACACATCTCCATTGAACAATGACAGAAAATGTTATACAAGTAAAAGCTTTGCTACTATTGATTCCATTCCGATACAGAGCAATGAGAACAAAAAAAAAAAAAAGGAAAAAGAAATAGTTAGAAGAAAGAACCATTAGAAAAATTCAATAGTAGCATAACTCCCACATTTTTTGGTTCTCATGTAGTAGTGGTGAATTAGTTGTGAAGAGGATTTGGACCTGTATGAACTAATCTCTTGTCTTCATCATACAATTTGTTAGCTCTATTTCTTTTCTCCCCTTTTCTAACATAATGATAAACTGAATTAGTTGAACTTATACTTGATGCTGCTGCTACTTGCGAATTAGTAGTAACTGGATGAAAGAAACCAACTTTTCTTGAAGTAGAATAACCAGCTGATGATATACACAACTGAGATAATATCAACATAAATGTCCAAGCTCGAAGAATTGCTTCGATTCTTCGTCTTCTTCTAGTGATGTCTTGATTCCTTGTACTTTCTCCTTCAATTGCCATTGCATGGATATGACTCTTAAAATTAGTAAGACTCGACCTTAGCACATTAACCTCTGATGTTGACTTAACCAGCGATTAGTCTCAGAAACTCAGTCTAACTTGAGTTAGGAGCCAGGTTCTTCTTCTCTCAAAATTACAACTAATGTTACCAAAAATAGAATGGGAGAGTGTAATATAGTTGGCTCGAAATGACTTGGAGAAGAATTGAGAGATGTTCAAACATTTGATGATAGACTTGGTTTTGTTTTGTTATGGAAATGTTGTGTCAAGATTGGACTTGAAATATTCTGTATGGTGATGGTTCTCCTTATCTTATGGTGTAAGTCACATGGAGGATCTTGACCCTTGAATCCAGGGAACCTTCTTATTTATATCTTATTTTCTCTGATTTCTGAAGCTTCGAACTCTGCACCATCTAACTTATTTGCTTCTAACTAGTCACTACTCCTATATAATATGTACACACCCAATGCTTTCTAGATTGTGCATGTTGGCTTGACTCTTGGCTGCTTCTGCCTGGTAAAATATTCGCTTAAGTCATTCAGGACCTTTTAAAGTTGTCCATAAAATTTAGTTAGACATTATAATTTAGTCTTGTACCTATTTAACACTTTTACCTTGAATTTGAATCACTTGAACAATAGGTACAAGATTAAGTTGAAGCATCTAAGTGAACTATGTAGATAACTTTAAGGACTGTGGACAATTTTCTATGTACACATATAAATAACTTTTACTTTCTTTGTGTATTTCTTCTCATGTAAATATGACTAAAAAAAAAAAAAATTACTTCAAACTATTGATTAAAATTTGCATAATTTTAATCTTAAAACAACTTTATAAAAATAGTCTCTCTACCTCAAAGTAGAGGTAAGATTTATATACACGTTCTCTCATACCTCACTTGTGGTTTCCATTGAGTAATGTTGTTGTTGTTATCGTCACTGATGAAGTTTAAATTTACACTAAAATAATGCAAAATCAAAAAAGAAAAAGAAAAAGCCAACACACGAAGAAATATAGTGGATTCTACATCTATATTATCTACACATGGGGAGAATTAGTTTTATTCATATATTGACCCTACGTGGCTCGGCTCCTAGTTATTGTTGAATCTTGAATAGTTTAAGTGTAGTAAAAAATTACATGCAGCATACATTTTAAAATAGTTGATCCTTTTGTAAAAATTATTTATTTTAATTTAATTATTATTTTTACACATAAATTTATATTTTTAAAATATAATCACTGAAATTAATTTAATAAAATAAATCTTCAATAAATATTTTAAAACAGAGAAAATAGTGTATATATATATTGTACATAAGAACTCGAACTCTTTTTTTTTTCTTTTTGTTTTCCATCTGGTATTTGGTGTCCGTATTAGAGCTCTGACTAATTCGGATTACATGCTGCAGAGTCCGTTAAAGTGGTAGCGCTCCTAACAGAGTTTTCTCCATATCCAGGGTCGAACCCTCAACCTCTGGTTAAGGGTGGAGCAGCCACATCCATTGCACCACAACCCATGTTGGTAGAGCTAGAACTCTAATAAAATATGTAGTTTTTTTATGCATATATCTAAGTAGTTGGATTCTTATTAATATTATAAAAATAAATATAAAATAATAGCGTGCGCATTAAAGCAAGGGTGGAGGGGTTGGACTGTTAGTATTAATAGCTGTTGTCTTCGGCATACTTTTTTCTTTTTAAAAGGTTGGATGAAGCGGAGGCTAGCCTCGGGAGTGTTGTGTGATAAGAAGGTGCCCTTTAAGCTTAAAGGCAAATTCTATAAAGTGGCAGTCCGTTCGGCCATGTTGTATGGTGCGGAGTGTTGGCCAATCAAGCACTCACACATCCTAAAATTGAAGGTGGCAGAAATGAGAATGTTGCGTTGGATGTGTAGGCTTACTAAGGGTGACAAAGTAAGAAATGAGACTATTCGGGAAAAGGTAGGAGTGACTTCAGTGGAAGACAAGTTGTGGGAAGGAAGACTGCGATGGTTTGGGCATGTGATGAGGAAGAGTGCGGATGTCCCAGTCCGAAGGTGTGAGAGACTTGCTTTGGATGGCTTCATGAGGGGTAGAGGTACGCCGAAGAAATATTGGAGGGAGGTAATTAGACATGACATGGAGCAGCTCCAGCTGACTGAGCACATGACCCTAGATAGGAAAGTGTGGAGATCGCGGATAAGGGTAGAAGGCTAATGTGGGTGTGTGGGTTGTAGCTTGTAGTCTGGAGAGTTTTGTGTAGCCGGGTTAGTAAGCCTAGGTCCGTGTTCATAGGGTCCTTGTTATGGGAGTGTAGGTTATTACTAGGTGGGTGCACTAGGTCTTATGTCTTAGTACCTATTTTCTTATTTCGTGTCGCCCTTATGTCTCGTATTTCATATTTCTCTGATGTCTATTTTATTATTTCTTATTCCTGATTTTCTATTATGTTTTCCATCCCTTTGTTTACTGTTCTCTACTTTGAGCCGTAGGTCTATCAAAAATAACCTCTCTACTTCCTCGGAAGTAGCGGTATGGATTGCGTACATCTTACCCTCCCCAGACCCCACTCTTGTGGGAATACACTGGGTATGTTGTTGTTAGTAATTTGAATTGCTTTTTGCTATGGAGAGTTAGATATTTCAGATTCATTAGTAGTAATTTTTAAGTAATACTCCCTTCGATTTATTTCAGGGATCTTTCAAAAATAGCAGCATTTTGATATAAAACTCACCTTTCATAGCCACATTTTACATAATTACCATTTATAGCTGCTGTATTCGATTTATGTCCGTTGTATTCGGTTTTACAGATAGTATGTATTCATTTAAAATATGATTACAGTCCTTATTTAATCACACAAAAAATGAAATTCAATATTTTTAAAAAGAAAAAAATCTCAATCACGCTTATCTCGTTGAACTGAACATTTTCTTGCCTAACACTACCATATCTTTTTTATTTTTATTTCTTTAAATTTTTGTGTTTTTCCCATTTTTCTTCATTTTTTTCTATTTTTTCCTACTTTTATTTTTTTCGTTTCTTTCTTTCTTTCTTTTTTTTTTCCTTTCTTTAATCTCTAACTTATATTTCTCTTTCTTCTTTGATTTTTTTTTATTTTTTTTGTGCTTATTTTCTTTATTTTTTTTTTCTATTTTATATTTTTTGTATTTTCAAAAAATATGATTAGTCGAGCACAAGTCATGGATGAGAACGTAAATATCACAATTGTTTATCGTATTTGTATTCACACCTCTATTTATATGTTTGTATTTATTGATACAACTGTATTTGAATTTTAAAGTTCGCATTTGTATTTATATTTTGTAGTTCATATTTTTATTTGTATTTAATAGTTCACACTTATATTTGTATTTGTTAGTTTGCGCCATCATTTATATTTTATATAATTCACACTTGTATTTTAAAGAACTATTTTGTATTTGTATTTTATAATTGATTGCATATTATACTGGATTATATTTATATTATCATTTTATTGTGTTTGCATATTTAGATTATATTTGGATTATACTTGTATTTTCATTTTATTTCCTTCGCTACCTTTTTATTTTTAAGAAATTGTTTTGTATTTGTATTTATAAGTTGATTGCATATTGTATTTAGTCGTGACTATGTATAATTTATCATTTGTATTTGTATACAAACAATTAAGTGCATTAATTGTATTTTCGTGATTCTAAAATATATAAATATATAATGTATCATTTGATACAAATGTACCATTTTGTATTTGTATATCAAAATTATCATTCATATTTGTAAATAAACAAATATCACTTGATACAAATACAATGATAAACAAATAAAGCAAATAATTTTACAAATACAAATACAATATGTATTTGTATATATTATATTTGTATAAAAATTTGAGTTGTATTTATTTGTATAAATAAATATAACTAGTATCAATAAATACAAACAAGTATTTTTAGAATGAAAATCAATTGTTCCTTTTCAATAATTAAAAAATACAAATGATAGTTCACACTTGTATTTATATGTTCCAGTTCACATTTGTATTTGTATTTTATAGTTCACACTTGTATTTATATGTTATAGTTCGCATTTGAATTTGTATTTTATAGTTCGCACTTGTATTTGTATGTTATAGTTCACATTTATATTTTATTTTATAGTTTGCACTTGTATTTATTTTTGCTAGTTCGCACAAATGAAAAGAAGGAGAGAAATTGAAAAAAAAAAAAGGAGAAACATGAGAGAAAAAGAAGGAGAAAAAATACAAAAAAGAAGAAGAAAAAAATGGAGAAAAATGAAAAGGAAAAAAAAAGAAAGACAAAAAAATGAATACAAAATAAAAAGAGAAAAGAAAAAAGTGAAAAAAGAAAAAATAAAGAGAAAGCAACAAAACAAGGAAAAGAAAAACTGAAGAAAACAATTTTGAAAAAGGAAAAAAGAAGAAGAGAATAATAGAAAATAAAAAAAGAGAAAATACACGAGAAAAACTATGAATTGTAATTAGGAATAATTAATAGGCAAGAAGGGACTGTGAATTGTAATTAATTAAAAATTGGACTTTAAGTGGTAATAAAAGTCCATAGTGGCTAATCCGGGTAATTTTTCTTTAATTTATTTATCTGATTTTGATTTGAAACAAAATTTAAGATAATAATAAAATATTTTTAAATCTTATAATTTTAGATTTTATATCTATAATCTATATATCAATATAATATATTAAAAGTGTGAAGACCCTTAGAAAAGTGATTTGAACTTTTAGTCCTTCATTAAAAGATTCTTCTTTAGACAAAACTGTATTTTTACAATTTTTTAATTTATTATTTAATTATTTTTTATTATATTAACTAGATTTCCTAAAATATATGATACTCCTAAAATATATGGTAGGAGAATTAATTAATATTTTCCTTTCTAACAGACTTCCTAAAATATATGAGGCTCCTAAATATATGGTAGGAGAATTAATTAATATTTTTCTTTTTACTGTTCAATTAGAAAAATACTCATAAAATAGGACTCTATTAAGGAAATACTTCTATAAATATTGAGATGTACGTTAAACTAGAGAACAAATTGATGCTCATCTAACTTGATTCGATTACATGTCTAGATTGGTGAATGCTTGATTTTCTAACCCTCAACTTCTTCATTGTTTTTGTCAGCATAATAGAATTCAATATATGTGTGTATATATATATATATATATATATATATATATATCTTCTTTGTTTTCATTCAAAATCATTCTTTAGGGTCAGAGGTTTTTCTCAGAAAAGAATTAATTGGATGAAAATCGAAGCATTGTGATAACTACTATATTATTTTTTTTTATAGTTTACAGGCCGTAGATGAATGACAGTTGACTTTGAAGAATTTATTGTGTAAAGGTTAGATTTAATTATATTATTTTGATATCTTATTATCTTATCATTTTATTTTAATTTACAAATGCTAGATGAATGTGGGTCGGTTTTGGAATTTTTTTTTAGGTAAAAGTTAGGTTTAATTGTATTATTGTAATATCTCTATTAGTTTGTTATTTTGTGGTAGTTTACAGTTCGTAGATGAATCTCGATCGGCTTTGAGAAATTTTGTGTCTAAAATTTAAGTTTAATTGTATTATTTTGATATCACTTTTATCGTATTATTTTGTTGCAGTTTACAGGTGATAGATAAATGTTGGTCAACTTTGAAGAATTTTTTTATGTAAAGGTTAGGTTTAGTTGTATTATTTTGCTATCTCTATCATCGTATTATTTTGTTATTGTTTATAAGTAGTAGATGAGTGTCGGAAGACTTTGAGAATTTTTGTGTGTGTAAAGATTAGATTAAATAGTATTATTTGGATGCATCTATCATTATATTATTTTGTTGCAATTTACAGATGGTAGATGAATGCCGATCGACTTTTAAAAATACTTTTGATAAATGTTAGGTTTAATAAATAAATTCTCCATTTTTACATACTCAAAAGATATTAAATTTAATTATTATATTCATCTTTATTATTTAAATAAATATCCTATTTTGTGTAATGTTTGAACTCATCAAAGTGAGGTACACGCGCAAGACGCATACACCTAAACTAGTATATATATATATGTGTGTGTAGAATAAGAGTAAATTTCATGGGTGGCTATCCAACTTTATGTTCATTAATCAAAAGTCATTATTTTTTATCTGGTTAGATAAAAGTCATTTAACTTTAACTTAGTTTTCACAAAAGTAACTTTGACAAAATTTGAATAAAACTCTACCATAAATGTGAGAGTAAACAACAAAAATATCATTTATGTTTGAGGATAAGTTCACAATGATCCCTTAAATATATTTTTGAGCAGTTTTGATCCATTATTTCCTAGAAATGAGTTCATTTTCAATGTATATTTGAAAGAGAAGTTTTAATTAGACCTTGAACTTGTAACGTGTTGTTTAGTGTACCTAAACTATCGATTGTCTTAAATACTCACGCGAGAACTTGTTATTTTAATATGTCGAGTACCCCTTTATGGTTCAAAGACCATAACTGTCTAAACACGAGCGTACACAGTGAAAAAATTACTTATGTATTTATCCACGTGGATAAATAATATTCACTTCCCTCATATTTATCCTATATCAAAAAATAATCAACTTCCACCTTTAAATCTCTGATTTTTCTGTAAAATAATTATGTTTTTGAGTTTTTCTCTGCTTCGAAATAGGGAAAGGTTGAATTTTCGTTGATCAAGTAAGCAATTAACTAAAAAAATTTTGTTTGTTGTTTGTTTATTTTTTTGTTTGTTAAAATTTGAGGTTATTTTTTTCGATCATTGTTTCATAGTAGTTTCTGATTACAATTTTGATTAAGATTTTAAGGAGTTAAACATGAACAAACAAGTTTCATATTATAATTGATGGAGTAAGAATTATAAGTTAAGTAGGTAAAGTAAAAGCAATAGAAAAAAAATTATTTTTAGAATTTTTGAAAGTGATTGAGGAGAAGGGAGGATAAATAAAAAGAGAAGAGAGAGGAGGCCTTGAGATTATTGTAAAAATATAAAAAAATAGATTTTTTTTTCATTTTATCATTACAAAATGATGATGTGTCAAATTTTGTACTCCATAACTCGCCTCCTTGAGTTTGAACTCACTTTTCGTGCCATGATGAAGACCTTCAAAACTTGGTCGATGAGGAGATGAATAGGTCTCATCAATCGAATGAAGAGGAATATTTAAGTGTTTCTGATCAAGAAGAATAGGATCATTAGAAGGATGGTATTGAAGAAGATGAAGTCGCAATGCATGATGATGCCTACATCGACATAAAATATTCCGCAGGCCTTGTTGTAGGTATGTCTTTTGGTAGTGTACAATCCGCCTTTGCATTTTATAAAGAAGACAATCGATTGACTGGTTTTGACATTGTTAAGAACACTTCAAAAAAAAAAAAAGGTTGTGAAATAAATTATGTGATTTGAATGTGATAAGAGTAGAAAACCAAAAGCTAAAAATCAAAGCAAAAGGGTGGATTACAAAGCTAAAGTTAACTTTCAAGTAATGGTTGATGGTAAATGCTTTGTGTCAAAGAATGTTTTAGAGCATAGTCATGAATTGGATCCTTCACTATTACATTTTTTGCCTTGCTACAAGGAATTGAGTAGGACTTTGAAGAGAACTTTTGTAGCTCATGACATTGCAGGTTTAAGACCTTCGAAGAGCATAAGACTCTTAAAAGTCAAAGATGGTGGCCTGAAAAGAATGAGGTGCACTCCCAAGGACTGTGAAAACTATATTCTTCAGAAACGGAGGCTTCAAAAATTTCTTGCGATGCTGCCGCATTACATAAATTCTTTCAGGATATACAGGTCAAGGATGAATTTTTTTTCTTCTACAAACACGGACAAAACTAGGAGACTTCAAAATATTGTATGGGTGCACACTATTGTAAGGCTGCCTACTGCTACTTCAGCAATGTCATATATTTTGATACAACCTACCTCATGATTCAATGGCATATGTCATTTGCTTTATTCATTGGTGAATCAGCTTAACCAATCCATACTTTTGGGATATGCTTTTATCACAAGTGAGGACATCGATACATATATCTTTATATTCAAAACTTGGATTGTGGCTTAACAACTATCCTCACAAACCAAGATGAGAGTATCAAGGCAACCATTCGTGAAGTGCTGTCAAATATTGTCCACAGGTATTGCATTTGACACATCTTGACTAAGTTACCTACAAAGCTAAAGGGGGTGAGAAATTATAAGTGAGCCAAGGTTCAATTCAAAGCGGTTATCTTTGATAGGATCACTATTGCCAAATTCGAGGACAAATGACACTCTTTCATTGAAGAATATGATGTGGGTGGAAGAGTTTGGTTCCAAAATCTTTATTTGGAGTGGTCTAAATGGATTTTCGTACTTTTGAAGCACTACTTTTGGGCTGGCATGATGTCCACACAAAGGTGTGAGTCAATGTATGCCTTCTTTGATGGCTATATCAGTGGCTGACTATCCATTTCTACTAATACTCTAGCCTTGGCTAACCATGAACTTCCACTTCGATTCCCTTCTCTTAGATTTCCTAATAACAAGAACCAACCAAATGACATACCCTTCGCTTCTAGACCTCCTGCTAATCCCATCAATCCATAATGCCCAACTCATACTTCTCCCACCTATAACACCAACTGTGACAATAATCTAAATGCTTACCATTCTTAAAACTTCACTCCAAATTACCAAAATATCTCTCCAAACACCTTTATTTCCTAAAACACTCATCATACTTTTAATCCCAATGTGTATAATTCAGTTACCACCTATCAGAACACCACTCATACTGCCAAAAACCCTTTTATTATACCAAAATATGCCTCCCACTACCTTCCATACCACTGTAGTACCTGGATCTTACCATGCATTCCCCCAAACAATAAAAATCAACCACCATGAGGAGATGGAGAAAGAGTGTAAGGCACCTAAAGACAAACATTCTAGGGAGCTACTATTGATAAATAAAAAGAACACCAAGATTAAGAAAACACATGGTTCGCCCAAAGCAATGGGGTTCGGTTATGACGACATTTGCATCTACCCCGATTTAAATTTTCCTGAGGGATTTAAAGTTCCTAAGTTTGAAACATTCAATATACTGTAAATCATACTTCCCACTTGGGAGGAAATTACAAACAAAATGTTAGGCGCTGGCAAAAATAAAGTGTTACTTCTGAGGCTCTTTAGTCGAAGCCTAAGTGGACAGGCATTAGAATGGTTTGCTTTACAAAATTAAAAAAAGGGGCTTGAATGGAGTGTTTTGGCCAGAGATTTTGCTGATAGATTTTCCTACAATGTAGAGATGGTTCTTGACCGATATTCTTTAAATCACATCAAGAAAAAATCTAATAAATTCTTTCATGAATACGCCTATTATTGGCAGAAAGAGGCAGCAAATGTATGACCTGCTATGATAGAAGAATAAATAGTTATTGTATTTAATTGAGCTTAGGAGAAGGAGTTCTATAATAAGATGATATCAACAGTTTGTGCTACCTTTGCCGATTTAGTTAAGATTGGTAAAATAGTTAAGGAAGGACTCAAGACAAGAAAAATTAACAAAGCCTCTGTGAAACATGGATCCTTAGGATTTCCAAAGGAAAAGAGAGAATATATGTCTTTCATATCCTCTAGTTTGAACCCTAAATCAAAGAAGTCTTTCAGGTTCAATTCTGGGAAAATATCATTACCGTCTATAATGTAACACCCTAGATTTTGGACTTTAAAAATTACTTGAATTTTGTGCTCACTGCCCTGGTAAAAAATCACCTAACAAGTCATGAAGACTCATTATGAGTCATAGGGATCAAGTCATAGGCAAACCAGTAAGGAATTCCCAAGTTTCTGTTGATGTCACGACTGGAACCTTATGAGTCATAAGCTGAGGTCATGAGTCATAAGGCATGACTCATGACAAAACCAGTGAAGGGGACCAAGAGTTTTCCCAGACTACGAGTCTAAGAAATGACTTGTACCCAGACGCTATGAGTCATCACATGATCCATAGCGACTAGGGACTATTTTTCCTTACACATTCTTATTAAGGGTAAACCGATCTTTTCGCCCATCCACCTTCTATTCCACAACTTCAAAAACTATTGTAGCCCTATTATAATTAAATTATCATAACATAAACATTATTATTATCTTAAAATCCTCCAAGAAAGAACAATTAGGGTTTTCAAGGCATTGGATATTCAAGCTTCCAATTTGTGGTTTCTCTTTAATTTTCTTGATATCTTAGGCATGTATCTCCTACCTAAAACTTTTTTTTGACAAAATCATGTGTTTAATATTATTATCCGTATGATTTAATTATTGATTTGGAAATTGGGTTGATGACTTTTGGGTACCATTGAGTGAATTGATTTTCCCATGGCTTTTGTGAATTATTTATGTTTTGAATTGATGACTTTTTAGCTAATTGGGTGCATGAGAATGGTAAATAGAAATAAAGGATAGTGGATTCCCTCAAATTGATTTTCTATTCCCCCAACTATATGGATTTTGGCAATAGAATTGGTAATAACCTTAACCCACCTTATGAAATTGGCTTTGAAATATGGATATATGTATATTGACCCTATTTTGAAACTATTGCATTGCATAAAAGTCTAATAAAATACAAATGACTTTGAAAGGCCTTTATAGCCATGACTTGATTTTAAACTGAAACTTGATGGTCGTGGATTCCCCAAAGTTAATGGATAATTAGACCATAGAGGTCATAGATTCCCCTAAGTTGGTGAATAATTAGACCATAGGGGTCATGGATTACCCTAAGTTGATGGTCAATGGACATGGCATAACAATATTAGCTTACAAACGTAATTGGTATGATGACCAACGGTAAGTGTATTAATGGATGGTCATTGGTTTAATAAACTGTAATGCATAAATATTTTAATTGGATTTTAAAGGGGTTGTATAGCTAGCCTTGAAGGTGGAGGTCCTGAGGGGACAATACTGGTAACTTATGTTTGTCGGTGTGGGGGTTGGACTTAATGGTCGTGTGCTTGTGTCATACCTTATATATATCTATCATGGATTAGTGAAGGGTCATGGATTCCTTAGCTTTCTTTTATACCCCCGGTTTATATGGATAACATGCACTAGGGCTTTTTTGATGATGGAAGCCAGACCTATATAGCCCATGGGTGCTTTATGATGGTTGAAGCTACATAGTCTAGGTTAATATTTTAGCTATCGTACTAAACCTTGTTACCTATCCCGACATATTATATATATGCATATGATTATGTGTACATGGTTTTGGAAAGATTTTGGATTGATTGATCATGGAATTATTTTATCCCTTTCTTGAGTTACATGCTAGCACTCCCCATGCTAACTGTCCTCGAATGTTGTATCCTTATATGATGCAGGGTCAAAAACCACTTCTGTTTTCTTATGTAGTGGTAGGTAATTTCTAGATTGTCTGTGATTCAGCTTTGATGTGGTAATCTTCTATTCTCTCGAAGCCCCTTATTTCATAGTCTTGTCTTTACTTTTGTTAGGGACTACCATTTAGGTTCCCTTTTTGGCTATGGTCGAAGACATGTATAGGCATAGGTTGATATTTGGTTTCTTAGAGGGTTTTATCGATAAAGTATGGGTGGATTATATTATGGATTCTTAGATCCCTCTTGTTATTGAATTATCTATCTTGTTGTATGTTCAGAACTCATCCCTATCCTGTTTTATGTTTGGAACTCATCTCTATCTTTTTATATATTTGAAACTTATCCACTTCTAGTTATATTATGTTTTGGTTGGCTAGGCTAATGGGAATGGTCTTTGGTCCTAGCGTACTTGAGATACCCATCACGACTAGGCCTCGGTTTGGGTCGTGACAAACTTAGCATTAGAATATAGGTTTATGATCATTGGGAGTCTATAAAGTCGTGTCAAGTAGAGTCTATTTTATAGGTGTGTAGGGTGCCACACTTATAAGGGAGATACTACAAGATATTTAGGAATGTTTCCCTTTCTTGTGATCTATTTTTGGGCTATAGATTCTAAAGTCCTGAAAACTCCTCTAATCTCTGTTTGCTTGTATTTTAGATCATGCCTCCTCAAAAATCTGATGCTCATGGAAACTCCTCTATCCTACTTAAGGATAATATTGATAGAACTCACATTGTTTATAGAGTTCAGACAGTCTAAGACCCCTGCTCCTGACTGTACTTTCCCTTATGGAGTTCTACTAGTCCCTACCAGTCCTCCTCGAGCCTCTTGGGGTCATAATGTTCATGCCCTACCACCCCAAAGAGATATTTCTAATATTTTTTCGATCTATTTATCTGCTGACTCAGTTAGTGACTTCTCAGTTTTGTCAGCCTAATCGTGATGGGTTCGTTGCTCCATCTTCTGAGGTTACTAAAGTTGGCTAGTTCATAAGGTTGAATCTTTTGAACTTTACAGGATCTAAGATTAAAGTGGATCGTCAAAGGTTTATTGATGAAATAAAAAAGATATTTAGGGTAATGCATGCTAATAATGTGGAGGGTGTAGAGTTTACCGCATATTAGTTGAAGAATGTGGCATACTAGTGGTATGAGGAGTAGGAGCAGTCGAGGGGTGATGATACTAAGCAAGCTATGTGGGTGGAGTTTTTTGGTTATTTCCTTGATCATTTATTTCCTCGGGAGTTAAGGGAGGCTAAAGTTAAGGAGTTTGTGGACTTAAGGTGGGGAAGGATGACTGTGAAGGAGTATGCATTGAAATTCCACCAGTTGTCTTGTTATGCCCCAGATATTGTATCTAGTATGAGGGTGAGAATAAGGAAGTTTGCTTTGGGTTTGTGTCAGTACTTGGTACTAGAGTGTAATGTCATGAATATCTCTAGGATTACGGTGTATATGCAGCAGGTTGAAATAAAAATAAGAAACAAGAAAAAATAAGAAAGAGGCACAATAAGAAGTTTAGATATTTAGCGTAGGGTGGAGACTAGTAGAACAGTGGTAGAGATGGTAGGTAGTGAGGCAAGAAGAGGACTTGGGGAGAAACATGTTTATATTTTAAGGGTAGTGCTCCATACCCCAAGCTATCTAGTGATCATCACTTTCAACTAACAATAGGTTTAAAACCCAAGATGCCTAGTCTTAGGCCAGCATAGCTCAGTCAACCCCATCTGTAACTCGCTGAATCTGGTACTCAGAACACTGCACAGTGCTCATGACCCCAAAGGACCACAAACTAACCCATGACTGATATCTGCACCTAAACACTAGAAATATACTATATAAATGTAGAAATAAAGACTGTAAGGCCGTAAGGTTCAAAACTATAACATAACTAATAAGACATAACATATGTGTGGGGTATAAAATACCCAAAACAACTGAAATAAATGGTCTAAACATACTGTAGTCTGAAAAGCCTCTAACTAACTGAACTATCTGAATAAGGAGTTGATGGGATATGTCCCCAACTAACTCCAACTAATAAATTAATTAATGAGATAATAGAATAATGATCATGTCCTCAAAGGATGAGGACTCACTGCTAACTCTGACTGTGGAGACTGGAATGCTACTGATACTCTAGAGCTCGTACTTCTGAACCTATGGTATAAAACACCATAGTGAAAATGCATCAGTATGTTTAAATATACTGGTATGTATATGAGGTAGGCTGAATGTAAAGGGTTCACATGCATGAATTGTACTAACTGACTAAATAACATGAACATGAGAATATATGCATGACTACATAATAACTATAACTGAGTTCTTGATAACATGATTACTGAGTCTGAGTACTGATAACATAAGATACTGATATTTGTATAACTAAAATAACTGATACTGAGCGACTGTATCTAACTTTCTAGGTTCTGATGGAACTAGCGGAGTTTCGTACTATTTTGAGTTGACTATATCAACAGTCCTGAATACTGTAAAACTATCTGAGTTTTATTACTGAGACTAATTGACTGTATCTTACAGTCCTGAATACTGTAAAACTATCTGAATTCTATTACTGAGACTGATTGACTGTATCTAATAGTCCTGACTCTGTACTAAAACTATGGGAAGTAGTCATCTAACTGACATGCCCCAAATAATGCATTATAGCTGAGATAGGGTCCAATCTGTAACCCTAATTAGAAAGATGTCAATACCGCGCCACTGGTAAGGACAATCTATGAGTAACCCTCATATAACAGGTGAATCTAGTGAGAATAGTGGGAACCCTCATATAATAGGTTAATCCACCTCATTTGTCCTTATATAACATGCTATAATGTCTTAACCTATGCTGGTTACGTAGTTCTGGAATGAAAGGATTACTTTTAAGAATGATACCCTCATATAACAGGTGGGTTCCCATCCTTGGGTTTGCTCAGTGCTAATTTATACTCCCATTTGAATAGACACTAAACATGATTAACTAAACTGACCGGACCAAGTTAACTGAGTTCCGTTGACTAACGAAAGACTACTGAGATTACTGAATTTCTGAGTTCTCTGAGATTACTAAGTTTACTGAGTTTTCCTGAGTCACACGACTAACTGACTTTCTATAAACATGACTTGACTGAGAGTATCTTGAAAATACAACACTGATTCTAGACATACAACTTAATTTTTAGGTATAAGTACCCTCAGGACTCGATAGAAGGAAACTGACAAAGTATGGCTTTCTTGAATACATGACCAACATCACAATCTATAATACAATAAGTTGGAGATTTAATGAAGTAGAAGTTCTAAAGCACCACAATGGCCACACATATATCTATAACTCATTGACTAAGACATTTCATCAAATACTTGACATTATATAATCTTGTACATAAACGGGGATTTCATATTATCATACTAGTATGGCACTTCTCCTTCACATAGGCTTTTAATCGAACACATAGGGAGCATGCTTTGGTTATAAAATCATCAACAGATCTAATAATCATGGATACATTAATCAACATGTAAATTTAAGGATTTATCATGATTATTATGCAAATCATCACATACTAGGATCAATCATTGGAATGCATAATTTAAAACATAAATCAAAACCCTACAACATTATGAACATGAATTTCAATTCTATTTAAATCATGAACATTCATAAATACATAAATCTTGGATTTTGAAAAGAGATTCTTGAGCTTCATGGGTGAAAGAGACCCATGAATCAACATATGACATACCTGGGTTGTGAGTTTCTTGAAGATTGATGGAGGAAAACTTCAATTATTGACTTGTAATGAAACACCTAGGGTTTCTTGTTCTTGGGTATTATCTTTGAAAGAAAACCCTAATTTGATGTTGTAGATGGATAATGAACTTATGAGCCTTGATCTGATATTATTAAGGGTTAAAACGGGTGGTAAAAGACCAAAAAGCCTTTTTAAAAATAACTTAAAATATATGAACAAACTATGCAATGGTGGGTGCGACGGTCCCCGTAGGTCCTGACCATCGCACCTGGGCAGAATAGGGGTTCACTGCCTCTGCTATGATGGCTTAGATGACAGTTCATCGCTAGCTCGACGGTACATCAGCCTGAGCTATTTCCCTTAGAAAGAAGGCGGTCTCACTACCTTCACTGCAATGGCTTGGGCGACGGTCCATTACTAGCTTGACGTCCATCGACCCTCATTGTCATACCTGGGCAGTTTTGACTACTTTCTATTAAATGACCAAAACTTTCTACCCCGATACCAGATTTGGATAAAATTAGTATCGTTGGAAAGCTAATTCAATCTCCCACATGAAAATCTTAAAAAAAATACATTTATATAAAAGTGGATTTATCTTTCAAAGTAAGTTTAGTTTTTAACATACTTGGGATGATTTCAAGCTAGGTAGAAGTATGGGGTCTTACACCATCTCACCCTCTTTGTAGATTCTGTGGATATTTGCATCATAGTCAATAAGGTGAGGGGAGGAATCAATGCTTTAATTTAGGTCAACAGGGGCCTCTACAATGACATTATCCAGCTAAGGTTGCTTCTACAAATAATAAGGTTCCAGTTTCTACTTCATCAGCTCCTGCACTAAAGGGTGCTACTTCTAGTACCTACACTAGTCAAAATTATCTTTATGCTCTTTCCATGCATTAGGAATTTGAGGTATCTCCTGATGTCGATACTGGTAGGTTAAAATTTTTCTCTCGTGATTTATATTGTCTGCTTGATTTTTGGTTCTACACTTTGTTTTGTGACCCCTTTTATGGCTATTTATTTGTTTTGTGACCCCTTTTATGGCTATTTATTTTGGTTTTGGTACCGAGAGTCTTTTTGAGTTTTTCTCTTTATCTACCCCAGTGGGTGATTCTGTCGTGGCTAAAATTTTTTATAGGGGTTAAGTGGTGTCCATCTTTTATAGGAAAACCTTAATGGATTTGATAGAGTTTTAAATAGTGGAACTTGATATGATCTTAGGAATAGATTTGCTCCATTCGTGCTACACTTCTTTAGATTGTCAGATCCATAAGGTCAGTTTTCAATCCTCTATTAAATTGCTAATAGAATGGGAGGGAAGCTCCTTAGTACCTAAGAGGGGAGGGGGGGGGGGGGATTTTGTATCTTAGATCTCGGAATTTGATTTCAAAAGAGTGCATATATCATCTCATTTGGGTTAAGGATTCTTATTTTGAAAGTCCTTCTTTGTAATCTGTCCCAGTGGTTAAAGAATTTTTAAAAATTTTTCCCAATGATATTCCTGGTATTTCTCTCGACAGGGAAATAGACTTTGAGATTTGATCTTCTATTGGATGCCCATCTTATTTCCGTCCCTCTAGGTAGAATGACTCTGTTTAAGTTAAAAGAACTTAAGGAGTAGTTAAAGGATCTTTTTGCTAAGGGTTTCATCTATCCTAGTATCTCTCCATATGCATAGACTATCAACAGTTGAATAAGGTGAAGGTGAAGAATAAGTATCCTCTTCCTAGTATTGATGATGTCTTTGACTAGCTTCATGGTGCTAGATGCTTCTCTAAGATTGATCTTTGATCGATTTATCATCAATTAAAGATTAGGGAGGTGGATATCCTTAAGACTACTTTCTGAACTTGATATGGTCATTATGAGTTTCTGGTTATGTCATTCGGGTTAACTAATGCTTCGTCTGTATTTATAGATCTCATGAATTGGTATTCAGATAGTTTTGGGATTTATTCATAATATGTTTATTGATGATATCTTTATATATTCTAAGAGTGAGGAGGATTATGTCAATCACTTCTAAATAGTGTTGCAGACTCTTAATGATCAACAATTGTATGCCAAATTTTCAAAGTGTGACTTTTGGCTGAATATTGTGACCTGGGTTATGTTGTTTCTAGTGAAGGGATCATGGTAGATCCATAGAAGGTTGAAGTGGTTAAGAAAAGGCCTAGACCCATAACTTCAACTGACATTCAGAGCTTATTAGGCTTAGCTGGGTATTATAGGAGGTTTATAGAGAGCTTTTCTTTTATTGCTTCTCCGTTGACTAAGTTGACTAAAAAAGGTGAAGTTTTTGTGGTCTGATGCTTGTGAGGGCATTTTTGAAAAGTTGAAGAATAGGTTGACTTTTACTCCAGTTTTGATGCTGCTCGAGGGTACTGATGGTTTTGTGGTTTATTGTGATGCATTCCCCTTAGTACTGGGTTGTGTGCTGATGCAACTTGGCAAGGTTGTGGCTTATACTTCTAGGTAGCTTAAGGTGTATGAGAATAATTATCTGACTCATAATCTAGAGCTGGCAGCTATGGTGTTTGCGTTGAAGATTTGGCGCCGTTATATATATGAGGTGCATGCTGTCATTTATTCAGATCATAAGAGCTTGCATTATGTGTTCTCTTAGAAGAAATTTGATCTCAGGCAGACGTGGTGGCTTTAATTGCTTAAGGACTATGATAGAAGTCTTCACTATCACCTAGGTAAAGCTAATATAGTTTCTGATGCTCTTAGAAGGTTATCCATGTGGAGCTTATCTCATATGGATGAGGAGAAAATAAATTGGTAAAGGATATTCACCACTTGGCTAACCTTGGATTTCGTATTTTAGACTCTGAAGATGGATGGGTGATAGTTTAAGAAGTGGTTAAATGAGAGGAAGGTTTTGGATCCTATCATGCAGATTAAGGTTTATGTGGTTTAGTAAAATGCTATGTCTTTTGAGATTAGTGGTGATGGCATCTTAAGGCACTAAGGCAGATTGTTTATTCCTAATATTGATGGTCCGTGAGAAAAGTTTTTGGCTGAGGCTTACAAGTCAAGGTATATAGTTTATCGGGGTTCGGCAAAGATGTATCATGATTTGAATGAGATCTATTGATAGAACAACATGAAAAGAGATGTCACAAATTTTTGGCTAAGTGCATGGTTTGTTAGCAAGTGAATATTGAGCACTTCAGGACTGGTGACATGTCTCAAGAGGTTGAGTTGCCTATGTGAAAGTGGGAAATAATCAACATAGATTTTATTACTAATCTTCGCCAGACTCAAAATCATCTTGATTTAATTTGGGTCATGGTGGGTAAGATGACTAGGTATGCTCACTTTTCGAATGTGAAGACTACTTACTATAGAGAGTATTATGCTAAGTTGTTTATTCAGGAGATTGTCAAATTGGATGGTTCTCTAGTTTTCATTATTTCAGATTGGGGTATGCAATTCTCTTCTTCTTTTTGGCATTTATTTCAGAAAGGCTAGGGCATAAGGGTGAACCTTGGTACCGCATTCTACCATCAGATAGATGGGCATGCGGAGAGAACCATTCAGACTTTGAAGGATAGTCTAAGGGCCTGTGTGGTTGATTTTATAGGTAGGTTGGTGGATTATTTTCTTCTCATTAAGTTTGTATATAGTAATAGTTATCATTCTAGCATTGGGATAGATCATTTTGAGGCTCTTTATAGTAGGAGGTGTAGATCTCCTATAGGGTAGTTTGAGGTTGTTGAGACAATATTGTATGGTCCGAACTTGGTTCACTAATCCATAAAGAAGGTAAAGGTGATCAAGGATAGGCTTAAGACTGCTTAGAGTCACCAAAAGTCCTATGTAGATGTGAGGCATAGAGAGGTGGAGTTCAAGATTGTCGTTTGTATGTTCTTGAATGTATCTCCTATGAATGGACTAATGAGGTTTAGAAGAAAGGGAAGATCAATTCCCTGCTATATTGGTTCGTACTTGATCTTGAGAAGAGTTGAAAATATTGCTTATGAATTAGAGTTTCCTTCGAGTGTGGGTTCTATTTATCTGATTTTCTATGTATCGACGTTGAAGAAGTGTGTGGGCGATCCTTCTTTGGTTGTACCTATAGAGAGTGTTGGTATTTTAAATTCCTTGTCTTATGAGGAAGTTACAGTTGAGATTTTGGATAGGCAAGTCCATTATTTAAGGATTAAGGATATAGCTTCGATAAAAGTCCTTTGGAGGAACCAAAAGGTGGAAGAATCTACTTAGGAGGCTGAAGAAGACATAGAGTCTAAGTATCCATTCTTTTTCCCTGGGTTGTACAATCATTCTTAAGGTATGCATTTTCCTATTCCTATTTCTTTCAAAATTTAGGGTTGTATTTTGTCTTATAATCATGCTAGCGGTTACCTTGATTCAACATTCAATGTGAATGATCTTGGGGGGGGGGGGGAATGTAACACCCTAAATTTTGGCCTCTAAAACTTTCTTGACTCTTGTGCTCATTGCCCAGTTGTCACTGCTCATGTTACAACTCTGACAATGAGCCGTGAAGAATCATTACGAGTCATATGGCTCAAGTCATAGTCAAACCAGTGAGGAATGCCCAAGTTTCTGTTGATGTCATAACTGGACCCTTATGAGTCAGAAGGTGTGGACAAGAGTCGTAGGGTGTGACTTGTGACCAAACTAGAGAAGTGGATCTAAGAGTCTTCCAAAGATAACAAGTCCAGGCAATGACTCATACCCAAACGTTAGGAGTCATCATGTGACTCATAGCGACTGGGGACACTTTTTTCCTGTATGTTCTCATTAAGGAAAGTCAATCTTTTTTCCCATTAAACTTTTATTCCACGACTTAAAACACTCTTGTAGACCTATTATCATCAAATTATCATAACATAAATATTATTATTCTCTCAAAATCCTCCAAGCAAGAACAATTAGGGTTTTCTAGGGATTGGGCATTCAAAGCTTTTAATTTTTGGTTTCTCTTCAATTTTATTGATACCTCAAGCATGTATATCTTCTCTAAAACTTGTTTTGTCAAAATCATGTGTTTGATATTATTAACCATGTGATTTAATTATTGATTTGGAAATTGGATTGATGGTATTTGGGTTCTATCGATTGAATTAATTTTCCCATGGCTTTTGTGAATCATTTATGTTTTGAATTGATGACTTTTGAACTAATTGGGTGAATACATGTAGTAAATGGGAATAGGGGGTCATGGATTCCCCCAAATTGGTTTGATAAACTTACGGGGGTCATGGATTCCCCCAACTATATGGATTTTCATAATGGGATTGGTAATAACCTCAACCTACCTTATGAAATTGGCTTTGAAACATGTATATGTGCATATTGAAACCTATTTTGAAACTATTGCATCGTATAAAATTCTAATGAAATACAAATGGCTTTGAAAGGCCTTTATGGCCATGGCTTGATTTTAAATTGAACCTTAAGGGTCGTCGATTCCCCTAAGTTAACAAATAATTAGACCATGGGTGTCGTGGATTACCCCAAGTTGGTGAATAATTGGACCATGGGGGTCATGGATTCCCCCATGTTCATGGTCAATGGAAATTGCATAATGATATTAGCTTGCAAATGTAATTGGTATAACAACCAATGGTATGTATCTTAATGGATGGTCCTTGGTTTAATTAATGAGAATGTGTAAATGTTTTAATTTGTCTTAAAGGGGTTGTCTAGATGGCCATCAAGGTAGAGGTACCGAGGGGCCGATACTAGACATTCATATTTACCGGTGTGGGGGTTAGTCTTAATGGCCATGTGCTTGTGTCACACCTTATATATTTATCATGGATTGGTGAAAAGTTGTGGATTCCCCATCCTTCCTTGATACCTACAGTTCGTGCTGCTGACATGCACTGGATCCCTTTCGGTGGGTTAAGCCGAACCCATATAACCTATGGGTGCCTTTATGATGGTTGAAGCAACACAATCTAGGTTAATATTTTAAATTTCAGACTAAAACTTGTTCCCTATCCTGACATATTATATATATTTATATGTTTGTGGGCATATGGTTTTGGACTAATTGATAATGGAATTTTTTTATCCCTTCCTTGAGTTACATGCTAGTGCTTACTCTGCCAACTATCTGCGGACACTGTATCCCTACGGATGTAGGGTCCAAAGATATTTCTATTGCGTTGTACAATGGCAGGTGATCTAGGACTGTCCTTGAGTCAGATTTGAAGTGGTGAGCATCTATTTTTTGGATGGCCCTCATTCATGGTCTTGTCTTTACTTATGTTATAGACTATATTTTTTGTTCCTTTTTTGGCTATGGTCGGGGGCATGTCCCAACTTAGGTTGATGTTTGGTTTCTTAGAGGATTTTGTTGACAAAGTATGGATGGATTATGTTATGGATCTTTAGGTCCCTCTTGTTATTGATTTATCTATCTTGTTATATGTTCGAAACTCATCTTTATCTTTTTATATGTTCGAAACTTATCTCTATCTTGATATGTTTGGACCTTATCCATTATAGGTTATATTATGTTCTAGCTGACTAGGCTAATGGGGGTGGTCTCTGGTATTTGTCGTACTTGAGATACCCATTATGACTAGGCCCTGGTTCAGGTCGTGAGAATATTCCCCTTGACTCTACAAAATCCTCAACTTGTGTTCTATACCAACCCAGTCCCAAAGTACCACAACCTAATTTCTCTACCAACCAACAAAATTAATTAGCTCTGTTGCCAAATTATCAACCCACTTACCAAGATACGCTACCAAATTTCTAAGAATACCAAAAAACCCCAGTTAACTAGTATACCATCAAGTCCCTTCTCCTATCAACCAAAATGACCCTAATCTTCCTCGCCCACTGATGAGGGGCGAGTTTACCACTCATTTGCACTAAATATTCATGCATACTACTATGATTTGAATGTAAAAGTGAGATATATTTGTGGTTAAATGTATTAATTCCCATATTTTACAGGTGTATAAGAGCTGAGAAGAAAAAAGCAAACTTGAGCTGAAAAGGATCAAAATAGGAATTGAAGTGCAAGAGCTGGACAAGTTAAATAAGGATCAGAATCTAACAAGCAATTATTGTGATCGCAGTGAGTCAAGCTAATCAAACAACTGTGATCACGATGGACTAACCACGGTCATAGTGAGTGCGATCGCGATCAATCTTCTACGATCACGTGAGGATAGAAAATGGCCCAAGGGCAGAACCATCATTTTGACTAGCAGACCCTAAATCCAATTTAAAGCTCAAAACCTATTTATTCTAGAGGATGTTTTTATATATCATTCTACAACCCTACCTCCCATCCTTAGTTTAATGTTTTTGTAATTTCTTGGAGCTTGGGGCTTAAATTTGTACTAATTTGAGGCAAGAAGTGATTAGAGAAACCCTGAAATATAGATTTAGCTTTATCTGTTAAAGATTCATTTGAATATAAAGTGTGGTTTGTCCTCTATTTTTACTATGCATAACTTTTATATACATCGTGGTATATTTGATTTCGTTATCCTTATAATGCGCTAGATTTACCTCTTGGGATTAAGCTAGAATAGGGTGCAATTGCATATGGGTTGTGATGTATTTGTGTGGATTCTAATTTGTTGATTATGGGTTTTACTATTGCTTGGGTTGACTAGTTAAGTTTTGTGGTTGAAATCCCCAAAAACCCTAATAGGTTTGATGGGTGAAAATCCCAAACTCTTGAATGCTCAAACCATCCTTGAAAGAGGGGTTTTGGTGAATTTTTGAACCCATATCATCCTTGGAAAAAGGGATGTGGTAACCAAGGTAATAGTATACAATTATGGGCATACTTTGCCATTTTTCACTATCTTAGACATAATGGTGATTATGAGATTGACTATACCATAGGTATCATCCAATAAATATGTAACACCTTACTTTTTTGAGATAGAAATCGAACCATTGTTCCTACGTACGTATGCTCTAATTCCATGATTTATATTTAAATTCATGTGTCATGGTCCTTCTCCTAGTGTATGAAGTGATTGTGAGGTAAGAAGTGTTCATAAAAATCACTTGGAGCAAAGTTGACCTAAAAGTCATTCATTCATCGAAAGTTTGATGTTTGATTCTATAAGGGTCTACTTTGAACATGTATAACTTTCAATACACAGAGAATTTTCAGCTCAAGGCCCACCAAATTATAGATAATTGAATTATATTTCCAACGATACCAATTTTGCCTAAATCCAATAACCAAGCAAAATGTTATGGCATTTTCTATGTGAGGCAGTAAGCCGACTCAATCTTGACGCATTGCGTCGACTGTGCCCCGACACAAAATTTGATGCAAATTTAAATCAATTTTACGCATTATTTCAATTCCTAAAGGGTTTAGGGGCACATTAGTCCAATTCCCTCACCCAAATTCTATCCCTAATCATCGTTAAAATTAAATTAAGCTGATTAGTAATGGTTCACTCTCTCTTAAGATCGCTAATTCATCTTTCAAGAATACAAGGAGAAAACAACTAGGGTTTGGGAAATCAAGCTTAAAGGTCAACTCTTTTAAAATTTCTTCGTGATTCTTCGTATTTAAGGTACGTAGGACTATCCTAAACCTTATGGGCATGGATTTTACTATTTCTAAATTAGTTTTAAAGTATATATATATATATACCTACAAAATAATTTGGTTTCAAGATTGTTGATGATTATGCGTCAAGGATTTCATATTGTTGTAATGAAATTGTGGAGATTATGATGAAGTGTTTTCAACTCAAAATACTTTCGTGTGATCTTGTAATATCAATATTGAGAAGTTAATGAGAGCATGATACTTGTGATTTCCTCTTTTACTACAAATTTTATTGGATTTACATATTGTGAAATGAATTTACAAACTATTGAAAGCTTGGGTCTATTGATGGATTATTACAGATGAATTGTACAAGTTGTTTTCATGAAGTAATGAAGAGTGTTTTTACTTGTTGTATAAGGATTATAATTCTTATTTAGAATGGTTTTAAAGTAGTTAAAACGGATGACCAGCATAGAATAAGTATTGAGAATGGGCTGATTTTTAACTATTTTGAAATATGAACTTTTGTTCAAATGGTAGATCTTTTGGGTGGTCAATAAACCTCTTTTGAAATGAGATATGGGAAATAGATATGTTGTGACATGACTTGCAAGTCAGGGTATGATGCAAACACATTACAAACCGTGAACCACTCTTTTTATCCCTCTTTTAAACCATACCCTCCTTGAACTTGAAAATGCAACTTGAGGCTAAAAGCCTAAGTTAGGGATGTGAAGATTGATGGAAGTAAGTATGGGACCACGAAGTTGTTAGTGAAATGCCTAAGCGTGGAAAACAAGTGACTAGAAAAAGCAATGGTTCAACAAAGGAAATAATTGCAAGAAAATTTCAAGAAAAAGAAATTGAAGAAAATAGGTGAACAATGGAAGAAAAAAGTAGACATATGAAAAGAGATAAAACAAGGAGGAGCGGCCCATAGTCAAAAAGGTTGATTAAATAGTGTGATGCAGATGTTCAAGGAAGGGTGTAGCCGAGTTCTTCCTAAATTATATCCTACCCTAACCCAAACCTACGTTATAGGTATAAAAAGTCCTTTGAGATCTCTAACCATTTACTTTTTTTGTAGTGGTGATTCAAAATAGGGGCAAGCCTATGACACTTGTTAACATAGAGAGTTACTTTATGAGAGAGAGAGTTTTTTCATTTAAATTCCTTGTTGCATATGTGGTATATTGGTGTGTAGAATTTTCTTTCTTGTGAGGAGTCATGTGAACAAGTTGAGATGGGTGATTTTGTCACCTTCTGATCAATGAGGAAAATGGAGTATAGCTTAGTTTTGGTCAAGAGTGAGTCACTTATAGAGTATTGATTGTTGTTACTTGGTTACTCTTTAAAGTCTTTTGCATCCTTAATTATTGCTTTTATGTTGAGGGGTGTTGGGAGAATAGCTATGCCCCTGTTTGAAGAGCTAATTGTGGTCGTAACTAAGCTTGAAGTCATTATGGTCATTAGGTTATCTAATTGGGCATAAATGTACATTGTCTCATGGTTAGAGGTAGTGTTGGATGAGGACAAACAAGGCTTTAAGTTGGGGATATTGATGAGGGGTGAGTTTACCACTTATTTGCACTAAATATTCGTGCACACTACTATGATTTGCATGTAAAAGTGAGACATATTTGGGGTTAAATGTATTAATTCCCATATTTTGCAGGTGTATAAGTGCCGAGAAGAAAAGAAGCAAACTTGAGCTGAAAAGGATCCAACAATGAATTGAAGTGCAAGAGCTGGACAAGCTGAAGAAGATCAGGACGTAGCCCTCAGTTATCACGATTGTGTGTGTCAATCCACGATTGCACCGATTCAAGCTATTCAACCAACTGCGATTGTGATGAACTAACCGTAATTGCAGTAAGTGCAATCGCCATCAATCTTCCACGATCATGTCAGGGTAGAAAATATCCCAAGGAAAGAACCGTCATTTTGACCAGCCGACCCTAATTCCATTTTAAGGCTCAAAACCCTTCATTCTAGAGGATCTTTTATCTATCATTCTACAACCCTACCTCCCATCCTTAGTTTAGGGTTTTGTAATTTCTTGGAGCTAGGACCTTAAATTTATACTATTTTGAGGCAAAGAGTGATTAGAGAAACTCTGAAGTGTAGATTTAGCTTTGTCTATTGAAGATTTATTTGAATCTAACAAGTAGTTTGTCCTCTCTTTATATTTATTATGCATAACTTTGATACACATCTTGATAGATTTGATTTCATTATCCTTATAATGTGCTAGATCTACCCCTTGGGATTATGCTAGAATTGGGAGCAATTACATATGGGTTGTGATGTATTTGTTTAGATTCTATTTTATTGATGATGGGTTCTACTATTGCTTGGGTTGACTAGTTGAGATTTGTGGGTGAAATCCCTTAACACCTAAGGTTTGATGTGTGATAATTCCAAACTCTTGAAAGCTCAAACCATCATTAAAAGAGGGGTTTGGGTGAACTTTTGGAACCCATATCATCCTTGAAAGAGGGATGTGGGTACCAAAGAAATATTAGGGTGATTTCGAGGTTTAATATAGCATGGGTATCATCCTAGAAATGGTTTTGTTGAAAAACTAACCTCAAGGACTTTCAACCTATCATACCACATCATCAACAATTAAAATTTGCACTGAATCCTCACGAATCCATGCATAACTTAACCCTAGGAATGCATAACTTGAAGATCCATTTCTAATTGATTACCCTGTAATTGATTTTAGACTTAAATTAGTTCCTTAGAAGACCAAGAATTTCTTTTACACTCGACAAGATTGATAACCCCCAAACTATCTTGTACCATAGGTTCAAAAATAACAAGTAACAATTCTTTTGAACTTAGTTGTCACTCACATTGTTCCTCGATCATTAGACCCCAAATTTTATTGGGTAATTATATTGACAACGACCGCCTTGCACTCAAATTAATGTGTAAGTTGAGCGTTATCACCTGAATCAAGTGAAGAAAGCTACCAGAAGTTTTACTACTTTGGCTGAAACTAAAATGCAATTGGTCGTGAGGTTATAGGCAGCAGGTCTGATCCAACCTATCCCACCAAAACCCATTAATACAAATTCTCTATTTTTCCATACTGATCAAAATTGTGCATAACATTCAGAGTATGATGGACATACGACTTAGGGTTATTTTAATTTGAAGCACAAGATTCATTCACAATTCAGAGGATAATGGACACATGACTGAGGATTGTTTCAAACAGTGCCACCAAAATTTTACTACCAACCCACTTTTGAACCATGAAGGGGCAACCATTAGTGTGATAGAAGTAAATGATGAGTGAATGGTGAGTTAGTTTATAGTGCAGTCCAGCCCTGAAGAAATATACAAAGTAAAGGAAATTGTAAAGGAAGTGGATGCCTTAATCGTTATTAAGAAGCCCAAATTTGTTGCATTCACCGCACCTCATCAAGCCTTTCCCTTAGTGCCTGTAAGAGAAGAACTTGTAGTGGAAGTCATTTAATAACAAGGAATGACTTGATCAGGAAGATGCTATGCTACAAAATGGCTTGCTATTAATGCATACAAGAAGAGTGCTCAAAATTGGCCAATTAGTGAAGGAGAAGCTAAAGAATTTTAGAGATGTATGCAATCGAAAAAAAATACTCTATTGTGAAACATTTGGAGAAGACCCCACTTAAATTTTTGTTTGGTTATTGGTTTTGAGTTCTCAATATCATAGATTACACTTTTTGACAGTCCTTGAAGAAACATAAGTACCCATAGGCACAAGTACTAAAAATTTGGTTTCTATGATATGTTGATATGTAGAGCCGTGAGAGACCATTGCATTATCTTTAATGGAGATGAGTTAGACTTCGAAAGAGTAATGCATAATAAGACATTACATATTACTATCAAATGACAAGATAAGATCATTAATTGGGTACTAATCAATGATGGATCAGGTTTGAATCTCTACCCACTATCCATTCTGACTCTCAGTTGAAATAATATAGGGAAAATTCATTAGAACATAATAAATGTAAGAGATTTTGATGGGGTCAGAGAAAAACCATGGGGAAGTTAAGTTGCATCTTCAAATGGGGCCTACAAAACTTCTAACTGAGTTTCAAGTGATGGGCATTGCCACAAGTTACAGTCTACTCTAAGGAAGGCCTTGGATTCATGCATCAGGAGATATTTCTTAAACATTACACCAATTAGTGAAATTTGTAAAGGAAAATAATAAAATGGTCATCCATGGTGAAAGAATCCATATGAGTCACCCTAAAAGTTATGTTACTGTGATTGAAGAAGTCCTGAGAGGTAATGATTTTTATATGGTGGAGATAATGAATGTAACCGAGAAATACCCAACTCCCTATAATCCAATTCCTTTGATCTACAAGATATTGGCCACTGTTATACTGAGAAGCGGTTTTGAGCCTGAATGTAGCTTAGTAAAATTTTTTGATGAAATTATTAAGCCTGTTGACATCCCAGAGAAGTTGTTCAAATATGGGTTAGTCTATGTGCCAAGTAAAGAAGTTGAAAGTGTGGGAAAAAAGAAAGGTCCAAAATTGGCAATGAGGTTACCTTCGCTTGAGCAGTCATTTCCTATATCTATAAAGCCTAAAAGTGATAGTCTTGAGGATAGAATAGGGAACTTGTTTGGAGAGTGTGATGCTATTATCAAAGATTTCATAGAGAAGATTGAAATCAAGACAGATAAACAAGGGGAGAAGTTATCAAACTGGACTTCCACTCTAATCATGACTCCCTGGTTGATATGGTAAATGAAAGGACAAAATTTTTCCTTTACAAAATCAGTGGTAGACCAAGTACGGACGAACACCCATCATATTTTTTTAATTTACCTCATTTTTACTTTTTATGCTTTCTAAAAGGTTTAGACCCAAACTAGTGCGGATCATACCCAACGTTTGTAATTTTTTAAATTTCAACGAAAGCCTCCTTTATTGCAACGATATTGTCATATATTTTTTCTTGCATTATCTGATAAATATAATCTAACTTATGTTGTTTATAATTTTAGTAATAATAATTTAAAACCTTCTATGTCATGTTATTTTAAGAGCTAAATGAACAAATTAAAGAAAATAATGATTAATAGAAAGTGTATAATGATTAAAAAATTGCTCCAGACTAGTTAACAAAGGAATTAAAACATTTTAAGTATCAATAAAGGACAAACCTAGAGGAGACTGATCTAATTAATCTAGGTGATGAGGGTGAAGTCAAAGAACCGATGAGAGAACTCATCAAGTTGCTTGTAAAATGCTCTGATGTATTTGCTGGGTCCTATAACTATATGCTAGGATTGAGTACAGATATCGTGTCACAAAATTTTCCAATTGACTTGAGGTTTAATCCTTTTAAGAAAAACTATCAAAAATTCAAGCTAGATCTAAGTCTGAAAATCAAGGAAGAAGTTACTAAGAAAATGCTGGCCAATGTGGTTGAAGTCATAAAGTACCCAACATGGCTAGCCAATATTGTTCTAGTTCAAAAAAAGAATGGAAAGATCTTAATTTGTATTGATATCTAAATAAAGCCTGTATTAAAGATAAATTTCTATTACCCAACATCCACATTCTCATTAACAGCTATGCTAGACATGAAATATAGTTATTCGTGTATTGTTTTACCGGGTATCATCAAATATTGATGAATCAACAAGATGTTGAAAAATGGATTTCATTATACCTTGGGGTATTTATCACTATAGGGTAATGCCCTTCAGTCTTAAGAATGATGGTGCAACGTATATGAGAGCCATGACAATCATAATTCATGATATGATCCATAAGGAGATTGAAGTGTACGTAGATGATATGATCATCAAGTCCCGTAAGTGTTTAGACCACTTAGGAAGGTTATTTGATCAATTATGGAAGTACAATTTGAAGTTGAATCTTGCCAAGTTTGCTTTCGAGGTACCAGTCGAGAAGTTGTTGGGTTTCATAGTCAAGGGGAATTTAGATTGCCCCCTCAATAATTAGGGTAATCAAGAACTTCCTCCCCCGAATACAAATAGAGAAGTCATGACTTTTTTAGGAAGACCAAATTACATTAGAAGGTTCATAGCCCAATCTAAGGCTATTTGTAAACCTATCCTTTAAATGTTAACAAAATATACCAAATAATTGGACCAAAGAATGCCAGAAAGCTTTTGAGAAAATAAAGGATTGTTTATCTATTCCAGTGATGTAAGTTCCACCAATAGAAGGAAGATATCTATTTCTATATTTATCCATCTTAGATAATGCATTTGGATGTGTCTTAGGGCAATATGATGTATCAGAAAAGAAGGAAAGAGAAATTTATTACTTGAGTACATGAGGCTCATTACACTCTATTAGAAAGGATGTGTTATGCATTGACCTGGGTAGCACGTAAGCTGATGCATTACCTACTGTCTTTTACATCATATCTCATTTCTAGACTGGATCCTTTGAACCTCTTATTACAAAAGTCCATGCCCATAGGGAAGTTGGCTAAATGTAAAATGTTGTTGAGTGATTCGACATTATATACGTGACTCAACAAAAAAATCACAGGGCAAGTCCTAATAGACCAGCTAGTATAGAATCCCCTTGACAAAGAATATGATCCACTCCAAATATATTTCTCGATGAAGATGTATTCTTCGTAGGAGAAGACATTATTAAAGCATACCTAGGTTGGATATCATTCTTTGATGGGGTAGTTAATTTCAAGGGTTCAGGAATTAGAGCGGTTTTGATATCAGAAATTGGTCAATATTACCTTATTACCACTAAACTGCATTTTTTATACACCAATAATATGGCTGAATGTGAGGCTTGCATTCATGGTCTCAAATTAGCTATTGATATGAATGTTCAAAAATTATTTGCTATCAGAGATTCTGATCTATTGATTCACCAATTTTTAGGTTAATAGGCTGTAAAGAACCCTAATATCACCTCATATATAGAATTGGTATAGGATTTATATAGTAGATAAATTGGAGTTCAAGCATATTCCAAGGATACAAAATGAGTTTGGCGATGCTTTGGCCACTATATACTTAATGATTGAACATTTGGATAAGAGTTACATCAATCCATTGGAAATAAGTCTAAAGGATCAACCTATATATTGTGCATAAGTTGAGGTAGAACAACATGGAAAACCATGGTACATCGATATCAAGAGGTTCTAGAAGCCGGAGCATACCACTAATATGTAACTGTCAATAAGAAGAAAATGACCCATCAAATGGCTATTTATTTCTTTTTGAATAGGAAAGTCCTTTATAGGAGGACCTTCGACTTTAGATTTCTGTGATGTGAAGATTCTATTGAAGCTACAAAATTAATTGAAGAAATTCATGCTGGAATATGTGGATCTCATATAAATGATTTTACTCTAGCCAAGAAGATCTTAAGAGCCAAATATTTCTGGATGACCATGGAAAATGAATGTAGCAAGTTTGTGCAAAAATATAATAAATATTAGATACACGGGGATCTGATTCGGATGCCCCCACATGAACTTAATGTTATAAAGTTTCCTTGGCCATTTATATCTTGGGGTATGGATTTTATTGGCCCGATCGAGCCACCAACTTCTAATAAACACAGATTTATCTTTGTTGCAATTGATTACTTTACCAAGTAGGTGGAAGTTGCATCATACAAAGGTGTAACCAAGAAGGTAGTGGCAAATTTTGTCAAAAACAACTTGAATTGTCTGTTTGGTATACCTGAGTCAATCATCACGAATAATGGAGCCAACTTGAATAGTCATTTGATGAAAGAGATATGTTAATAGTTCATGATCACTCATCAAAATTCAACTGTATATCATCCTCAATTGGATGGAACAATAGAAGTTGCCAACGAAAACATTAAGAAGATCTCTTGAGAAAGCTAATCGATAGTCATCGATCATGGAATGATATGATACCTTATGCCATACTGGGATATCACATAATAGTCAAAAATTTGATTGGGTTAACTCTTTATATGTTATTCTATGAGACAGAAGTAATAATCCTCACTGAAGTTGAAATACCATCGTTATGAATCATCCAAGAAGTATAATTGAGTAATAAAGAATGGGTATGTGCTTTCCATGAATAACTCATGATGATCATTGAAACGTATATGATTGCTATATTCCATGGTCAATTATAACAACAATGAATAATTTGTGCTTTCAATAAAAGAGTACGAGCTTGTATATTTCTCACCAATAGAAATATAGATGGAAGTTCACTCCAAATTGGCAAGGGCCGTATGTATTTTGCAAAGTGTTGTCTAGAGAAGCCTTGATTTTGTCAGAGATAGATAGCCAAAGGTAGCCAAAGCCAATTAATTCTAATGCAGTAAAGAGATTTATTTCTGATATTGTGTTTCTTTGTACCTATTTTCTTATAATTGATTTTCACATTTGTAACTATTTTAATGCTTTGAAATAGCTTTAAAATTGCCCAAACTTTTGTACAAACTATGTTTAACCTAAATTCTCAAGAATGAGATACGTAGGTGGCCTATGCCGGCTTTGGTCAAACCCTTAGGTAAAAATTCCTTTTCTTTTATGTATGAACTACGTTTGACCTGAATTTTCAAGAATGAGATACATAGGTGGCCTATGTTGTCTTTGGTCAACCCCTTAAAAACATTATTTTTATTCTCTATGAACTACGTATGACCTAAATTTTGACCTGAATTCTAAAAAAAGAGATATGTAGCGGCCTATGTCGGCTTTGGTAAACCCCTTAGGAGAAAATTTCCTTTCCTTTTACGTACAAACTTTGTTTGACCTAAATTTTAAAGAATGCGATATGTATGCAGCCTATTTTAGATTTGGTCAACCCCTTAGGAGAAAATTCCCTTTCTTTTTGTGTATGAATTATGTTTGACCTAAATTCCCAAGAAGAGGATACGTAGGTGGCCTCTGTCGACTTTGATCAACCCCTTAGAAAACTGTTTTTATATTCTGTTGAACTATATGATGACCTAAATTCTCAAGGATGAGATACATAGGTAACTTTTGTCGGCTTCGGTCACCCTTTATAATTATATATTTATTCTCTTCTATGTTATGGAAACTACGTTTGACTTGATTCTTGTTCAACAGGATATGTAGGCACCACAATGACTCAGTCATATCACCCCAGGAAATGGAAACTAGGACAAAATATTTGAGAAAAAATCTCAAAAATTTAAATGAAAGTCATCCTCTCGTGATCTAAATGAAAAGATCACCAGAGGATATAGAAAGAACAAATTTTGAGGACAATATCAGTAACTATGGCAGAATTCTTGAGAAAGACCTTAAAATTTTCAACATACTGTACTAAAGAGTTCAAAGACATGGCACTAAAGTTTATCAACGTTGAAAGAGCAGAGTTAACTTTATGGACCTTCTTCAAAAGCCCATTTCCTGAAATACCTCTGTCCTGATCTTTGAGAAATTTCTAAAATTTTATCCTTGTTGTCCCAATTATGACTTACCCTACGAGTCGTAGGGAGTCTTGATTTGTTGTTGGACTCAATTCGTAGCCTTACTAGTATGTGTGGATATATTTTATGCTCTAAGTACGAGTGGCTCTCTATGAGTTGTGAGGACTTACTATGAGTCATTATGTGCGAATCAAAGGATGTACAGTATATACCCAAATAGTTTGTATGTTGACTACGACTGGACCCTATGAGTCGTAGGTTCCTATTACGATACATGATATATGAGTTGTAAGTTCAACAATGTATGTGTCTCTCGTGACATTTTCTTGAAAATAAATCATGGAGATGAGTCATAATAAATCATTATGAGTCATTTATGACCCATAAAGACTAATGGTTAATGTTCTAATTTTTTAATGGGGGTAGTTAAGGTATTTTTCTCTTATTCCAATAATATATCATGACCTATAAACATACTCAGGGTATTAATTTTCATTAATAACACACTCTAAATAGTTTTTCTTCTCTCTCAAGTCTCTTAAGTATCCATACTTAGAGTTTCCAAGAAGAGGGTCAAGGGGAGCTTCAAGGGTTGAATTCTCTCCATAATCTTGGGTATTTCAGGAAATTTAATCTTCCCTAATTTCTACTTTGTTAAAAACATGTTAAAAACATGTGTTTTAAATTTAGAGAGGCTATTCGCAGGATGCGGAGGGGTAGGGTGACGGGGCCGGATGAGATACCGGTGGAGTTTTGGAAGTACGTTGGAGAGGCTGGGGTAAGGTGGTTGACTGGTCTATTTAACGAAATCTTCAAGACGGCAAGGATGCCCGAGGCATGGAGGTGGAGTACCATGATCCCTCTTTATAAGAATAAGGGTGACATCCAGTGTTGCAATAACTATAGGGGGATTAAGTTATTGAGTCACTCTATGAAGATTTGGGAGAGAGTGGTCGAGGGGAGGCTGAGACGGATAGTGTCTATTTCAGAAAATCAGTTTGGATTTATGCCTGGGCGCTCGACGACGGAGGCAATTCACCTGGTACGGAGGCTGGTGGAATAGTATAGGGAAAGAAAGAAGGACCTGCACATGGTGTTTATCGACCTAGAGAAGGCTTACGACAAAGTTCTCAGGGAGGTGCTTTGGAGATGCTTGGAGGTGAGTCGAGTCCCGATGGCTTATATCAGAGCAGTTAAAGATATGTATGATGGAGCAAAAACTCAGGTAAGGACGGCGGGAGGAGACTCAGAGCATTTCACTATCTTTACAGGATTGCATCAGGGATCTACTCTTAGTCCTTTCTTATTTGCTTTGGTGATGGATGTATTAACGCGGCGTATTCAAGGGGAGGTGCCTTGGTGTATGCTTTTTGCAGACGATGTAGTTCTAATTGACGAGACCCGAAAGGGTGTGAATGACAAATTAGAGGTGTGGAGACAAACTCTTGAGTCTAAAGGGTTCAGGTTGAGCAGAAGCAAGACAGAGTATTTGGAATGCAAGTTTAATGACGTGAGGTTGGAGGACGAGGTGGTCGTGAAGCTGGAATCGCAGGAGGTATGTAAGAGAGATAGTTTTAAGTATCTCGGGTCCGTGATACAGGGTAACAATGAGATTGAAGAGGATGTCTCGCACCATATTGGGGCGGGATGGTTGAAGTGGAAGCTCGCGTCGGGGGTGTTGTGTGATAAGAAGGTGCCGCCCAAGCTTAAAGGCAAATTCTACAGGATGGTAGTCCGTCCGGCCATGTTGTATGGAGCGGAGTATTGGCCAGTTAAGAACTCCCACATCCAAAAAATGAAGGTGGTGGAAATGCGGATGTTGCGCTGGATGTGTGGGATGACTCGAGGGGATAGAGTTAGGAATGAGACTATCAGGAAGAAGGTTGGTGTGGCTCCAGTGGAGTGCAAGATGCGGGAAGGCCGATTGAGTTGGTTTGGACACGTGAAGAGGAGGGACACGGATGCCCCGGTTCGTAGGTGTGAGAGGCTTGTGTTGGATGGTTTTAGGCGGGGTAGGGGGAGGCCGAAGAAGTACTGGGGTGAGGTAATTAGGCGGGATATGGAGCAGCTACAGCTCACCGAGGACATGACCCTAGATAGGAAGGTCTGGAGGGCGCGAATTAGGGCAGAAAACTAGGGCCAGTTTGGGGCGCTAGGGTAGGGAAGTATTTGGTGGGGGTTTTATTCCTGTTATTCTTCCTATTCTTATTTTTATTCCTATTCCTATTCTTCTTCTTGTTATGCTTTTGGTGTTCCATGTTTTATTACGAATCTGGGTGCTTTCCGATGTTTCCTACTACTTATGGGTGCCGTATTTACGTTATGAAATCCTGTTCTGTGCATTACTTTATATTTTTGTGGTGTTTCATGTCTTGAGCCGAGGGTCTATCGGAAACAACCTTTCTACTTCTTCAGAGGTAGAGGTATAGACTGTGTATATCTTACCCCCCCCAGACCCCACTAGGTGGGAATACACTGGGTTTGTTGTTGTTGTTGTTATTCATATGGTTTTGCTGTTGGTTTTGGAACATGGTTTGAGGGTTTTGAATGTTTGATTTTGAACAATGTTTTCCATGATTTACATATGATTGTTCATGCTTTAAGTATGGTTTTGAACTTGTGGGTGCATGGTTATAGTGAATAAACTTGGGGATTATGATATACCCCAATTTGTGAGTATTGACAATTGAAGTGGCAATGACCCCAAAATATACTCATTATTCACCAAATTTCTCTCTAACAAATCAAAAGTTTGACCATTCCTTTCAATATAATCAAGAATTCATGTTTTCCAGATTCAATAACTGTAAGAAGAAGCTTCAAGAACGTCATTAGGGATTCAAAGTCCAAAATTCTACATCCAATTAATCAATTAAGGTATGTGGAGTTATGAACAAGGATACTCCTTTCATCCTTGTGCTCAAAATAGTTTTTAAAGTTGAGTTTACATGAATTTATATGATTTACTGTTTAGTGTTTATACACAATTATCATTGTTGAAGTTTATGATGTTACAAGTGATTTAAGTGTTGAATTGCATAACTACTTTCACAAATTCATGCATGTGATTTGATTTCATATATTGAGAATTGAATTCAATTATCTTGACAAAAATTGTTAATGTATTTTAGGATTATTGTTATTGAGCATGAAGTTGTTGTGATTTGACAAGATTTTCAAGAATGGGTTTGTATCCCCAAGTTTAAATCTTGATATTTTAAGAAAGATGATGTTTAAGCATTCTTTCCTAAGTATGTATTCAGATTATAAGCAAGATTTGATCTGTTGATCCGCAGATAAGACATGGCATCCACCTAGATTAGTTTTGATTATAGTTTAAAATACACAGACACATAACTAGTTTTCATTATAAACTCTTATGCTAGTTTTATGGTGGATTTCTTACAGAATTGACATATAGATTAAAGGGAGCAGTATTTAGTACTGAGTTGGGTATGATTCCAAGGTCTACCTTAGAACTACGAGCCAACATAGGATCATATTATCAGATTATTCACATTTATATGGATGCAGTTACAGATTATAATTACTTAGCTCAGGTTATACTACTTGGCATAAGTATGACAACTTGCCCTAATGTGAGGTTTTCCTCTTAGGGGAACTAGATGTTGGACTCCATGATAGCTCAAATGGTTTATGTGGGTTAGAAGAACCTCCCTAACAAAAAAAATAACAGAAAAGAATAACAGAAAAGCTTTTAGAAGAAAATCCCTAAAACCTAAGTCCTAAAGTAGAATAACAGAACAGTTTTTAAAAACTATGTGTAAAGACTCACAATTTTACTCAGATATTATCTTATATAAGACATCAGTTATTAGGTTTTGGCTTTCAGGTTACACAGATAAAGGTAAGTCCTTTTTATACTTAGCGTACATGATTTTGAAAATAGACTCAACTTCAGTCCTATTTACTTTATGAACAAAAAGAGTAAAAACATAGTTTTTAGAACTAAGTATTGTGGCTCACAAGATTTATACAGTATACTTTATTAGTCATGATTCATGATTTTTAGCTTTCGGTTATTCAAGCCAATATGAGTCATTTACGCTTAGCATGCATTATTTACAAGCTATATTAACAATTGAGTTACTATTTTACTTATGTATTCACCCCCACATGCTTAGTACATTCCAAAAGTACTGATCCATATATACGTCTATGTGCTACATTGTTTAATAATGTAGGTACCAGTTTAGTTGTATTCCATATATCATGATCAAACAATTGTTGATTCCCGTCAGTAGATGACAAGTCCTCCTACTATGGGGACTTCAGTTAGATATTATTTATGTACTATATTTACTTACTCATATATATTGATTAGTGGTAGTTGGAGTCGCATCCTAGCTACCTGTAGTCAGTATAGTAGAGGCTTCATAGATAGTCAGTAGAAGCTAATGTATTTGATTCTTGTTTTATATTGTACTCATTTAATATAGCTTTATATTGATAAGATTAAAAAAATATTGATTTTTCACTTATTTTGTTTAGACTTATGTATTTTATTCAGTTTCTCATGGTTTATGCCAGTACAAAGGTTAGCTTGGGATCATGCGTGGTCCTAAGCATTGTGTGATGATTAGGGGGTAGTTTCAGGTTGTTACAAACTTGGTATTAGAGCATAGAGTTCAAGTGTCCTAGGGCATCAATGAAGCTGTGTCTAGTAGAGTCTTACGGAACAGTACAAAGATATTTGTACTTTTCTTTGAGAGTCTATAGGGAATTTAAGAAATGTTTTCCTTCTTCTTGCTCTAGGTTGTGCTATAAATTTTTTCTCTCTAAAAATTCTATCAATTCATGTGTTACTCCATAATTCTCTATCTATGTTAGATTCTTGAGATAACATGATTAGCAAGTTCCAACTCCTCTCAAGATAATGCTCTCAGATTTGCTATCATTACTTCAGAGGTCATACAAGGAGATTGAGAGGAGCTCGCTAGTGTGTTATAGGTCCCTTGAGTTAAAAGTTATGTCCTCATCCATATGAGTTTTTTATTTAAGATAGAGTAAGATATGTATTTTAATTCCGCACTAATCCTTCTATATAGATAACACTCATGAGAGCAGATAGTATGAACCTAGAGTGTTATGATTCATCAGTAGTAGAACCTTTCTATAGCTGGAAGTATGGGTATAGAAGTGTAGTGAAAAGAAAAGTGAGGATGACAATTTATAGAAAATATAGAGATAAATTTATGCATGCTATCGAGTTTGTGTTGAGGTGATATGTTCTTGTGTGTTAACTAGTGGAAGGTAGAGAAAGAGTTGTTCGTTAAGGTGAATTATTGTTTGCTTAAAGTATAAAAGAAGTAGTTAATAGTGTTTATGGTGTTAGAAAGGTATAGGATATTAATGAAGTATTTGGTGGTTGAGTATTGTTAATTTAGGCTTCCCCCGAGGTTACAAAAAAGGAGTTTAGTTGAAACTTATAGAGTAGTAAAAGTAATTTAGGTGCATAGATGTGTAAATAGTCATAATGTGTAGAAGGAGGATGTGCTAACGTATTTTAATAAGATATATTATATGATTATGACTGATTATTGTGCACTAGTGGACTAGTGTTTCTTGATGCTTTATTTTATTATTTCCAAGTGAGAATAGTATGTGAGATTGGATTGCTTATCATGCCTAGAACAAGACAAATTTGAATGGTAGATGATTATCAGGGTGGAAACAATGATTTGTTAGTTAGTGTGGCTAGTTTTATGGAAGTCATCTAGTAGGCTTGAATAGTGTATGCAAAAGTTTAAAGTTCATTTATTCGTAATATAGTGTGATGTTGTAAGTATGATGTAAAGGTGTGACCAAGGTGATATAGTGATTGATTTATTTTTAAAGATTATTAAGTGTGGTGTGTTGCTAGTATTACCCTTGAATTGATAAGTGTGAATTAAGATATGTGGTATATGATGTTCTTGTCAATTAAATTTTAGGTTATAGGTTGACGATGTTGGGTATGTTGGTGTAAAAAAATAATATAAATTTAGAGATGTGATACTAGTAGACTATGAAAGAAGTTAGTATGGATCAACAAGGGTTTAGAGATATCTATGTTATGTGTTATAATCTAAGATGGTTAGTTTTTAAGTGGTTATATGATGACTATTGAACTATATAAAGAAAGAGTTGTATCTCAGAAGGAAGTATTAGTGATGGGTTTCATACTTTTAGGTGTAGTCTTTCGGGTTAATTTTATTATTTACATATATTGTTATATCCTAGACTCTAGAGTACAGTAATTATAGTTCAGCTTAGAGTTTAGTAAAGGGTTCCACAGACTTAAAATGATGGCTTAAAGCTAAGGGGGAGATGATAGAACAAGGGACCAAGTCAGGCCCCCATATTCTAGTAGTAATGCTAATATGTTATAGAATAATAGTTTGGGAGGATGATGCCCTACCTGGTCTTATCTCGATGCAGAGTTTTTAGTCATCACAGTATCTACTCATGATCTACTCCTAATGATCAGTGAGATTTAGTTTATTTCATGAATATCCTCAGTTTAGATCTCTTTAATGAATCCATGCCATTGACATTCTATTCCTCAAGCCTCAGTTAAGTGTCATAGTTATGTATTGTATTCCTTCATGTTTTAGATCCTTATGCGTTAGCCCTACAATGACCTCTTCCTATGTTAAGATAGTGGTGATTCTAATGGATAAGCAATGGTTTAGATGAGGGGAGTTTATGACCCTCATAAAGAAAGATTATTTATGCTTTATATCTAAGGCTAGAGGATGGAGGAATATTGAAGTAAATATTTTGCATATATCATAGTTAGTTGAGAATTCTGGTTTTTTCTTCTTAATCATAGTGTAATAAAATGGTTGTTGATAGAGGTATAGTGAATATGAGAAAGATGCCTTTATGGGTGTTTGCTTAAAAGGTCACCTGTGGTTATAATGATAGGCTTGAATGTCATATTGGGATGTAAGTGGGGGAAATGAAATATTCATTAGCGAATCCATAGTAAGAGTTCCGAGTTGGTCATTGAAGTGGTATGGCATGATATGATTAGGGTGTGAGCTCTAAAAGAGACATTGAAGATTGAATCATATGGCTTAAACTAGTATTATGGTGTGGCGCATTGTACCTTGTGATTTTGAGTTAGGCTTGATCATGGTATGAGAATTTAGTTCAGTTTAGACTTTAGTAGGTGGAGTTATCAATACGCATGTGAAAATTTTAAGTTGGATCAAATGAGTATGGTAATTAAGGGGAATAGTATAGTTGGGGGAGTATTTGAGAAGTGTTACTAAGCTTGAAAGTAAGAAGTTGCATTGCCTAAGGCCTTGTAATTCTATCCTAGCTTATGATTTATATGTCTATGTTCTATGTTACAGAGTTGTATCAATGTTGTTATTCCTTATTCAGTTGTCTTGTTCAGATCATGCCCAAAATTCTTTGCTCCCTAATTTTATTAGAATTTTCTTAGAAGATGTTGGAGAAATACTCCATTTGAGTATGGGCAGTCAGCATGGTCCAGTTCGTATAACCTGCGATCCAGTTTAGCAATCAAGCAGATAAACTACTACAGATTTCCAACTTTTCATTTAGTATTACTGCCCAAACTTTCACGAGTAAGGCCATTTCATAAGGTAAAATGTTTACATTCATGCAAATTATGAATTCAGATCAGTTCATGCACCATGCATTAGTTTCAGATTCAGATATTTAGTTATGATTCAGTTCAAAACTGTTCACTGAATAATCTTAGTTTTCCAAGAATTCCAGCTCAAACAACATAATACCCATCGTATGATCTTAGTTTCATTGTCTCATGATTTGTGCTTGCACAAGTTATCACTCACAGTTCTATATGTATGATTGTATCATGAACACTTCAAGCGAATTCTAAATTCTCAGTGTGAATCAGCTCCTTATAGCAAGTAAAGGCAAATTAGCTCAAAAATCCGTTTCATGATAGAAGTTTTTAATGTTTCAACTTAGTTATATCCTTTTGCGGAAAACATATCATGTCCAAGTTATTCCATACCTCTAAGGATTTAACAAGTTCCTATCCATTATTCGAGGATGAATGATTCTAAGGGGGAGATAATGTAATAACCCATATTTTTGTGCTAGAATTCAAACCGTCATTCCTAAGTGTATAAATATTAATCTCACGATTTTGTATTTTAATACATGTGTCATGATCATTATCCTGGTTTATGAAGTTCTCTCGAAGTAAAATATGTTCATAGAATTTACTTAGAACAAAGTTGATCTAAGAACCTTAGATTCGTCCAAAGTTCGGTGTTAGATTCTACAAGGGTCAATTTTGAAAGTGTATAACTTTTAATGTATATAAAATTTTTCAACTAAAGAGCCACCAAATTTTAGGTAATTGAATACCCTTTCCAACGATACAAATTTCTCCTTAATTTGATACCCAAGTGAAAAGTTATAGCATTTTTTGTGTGAAGAAGTAAGCTGCCGCGATTACACCGCTCAATGGTGCCTATAGCGGTGGAACCAATAGCTCTCAGCGGTAATCCTCAATGTCGAGATTTTCAAAACACATTAGGTTACTGCGATTACACTTCTTGGTGGAGCCTATAGAATTGGCACCAATAACGCTCAGCGGTGAGCCTCCAAATCGGGATTTCTGCTGAAAATTTTAATTTTGAGGGACAGACTTGTCTTTTCCCTACTACCCAGGTCGTACTAACAGCAGATTAGACATATTTCTGGCAAAATGTACTCATTATTCACCGAATTTCTCTCCAAGAAACCCTAAAACTCCAACTTTAACTCCAACAAATCCAAAGTTTCACCATTCCTTTTTCAAGATAATCAAGAATTCAAGTTTTTCAGATTCAAGAACTTCAAGAAGAAGCTTCAAGAACGTCATTAGGGATTCAACGTCCAAACTTCTATATCCAATTAATCAATTAAGGTATGTGGGGTTATGAACAAGGATACTCCTTTCATCCTTGTGCCCAGAGCTTATTTTTAAGGTTGAGTTTTCATGAATTTACATGATTTACAGTTTAAGGTTCATACCAATTATCATTATTGAAGTTTAGGATGTTACAAGTGATTTAAGTGCTGAATTGCGTAACTACTTTTACAAATTCATGCATGTGATTTGATTTTATATATTGAGATTTGAATTTCTCTGTCTTGTGTAGAATCGTTAAAGTATTTTAGGATTATTGTTATTGAGCATGAAGTTGTTGTGATTTGACATGATTTTCAAGAATGGGTTTGAAGCCCCAAGTTTAAATCTTGATATTTCAAGAAAGATAATGTTTAAACATTCTTTGATAAGTATGTCTTCAGATTATAAGCAAGATTTGATCTTTTGATCCTTAACTTAGACATGGAATCCACACATTTTAGTTTTGATTACAGTCTAAAATAGACAGATGCATAACTAGTTTTCAGTATAAACCCTTATGCTAGTTTTAAGGCGGATTTCTTGTAGAATAAGCATACAAATTAAAGGGAGTAGTATTTAGCACCGAGTTGGGTATGATTCAAAGGTCTCATACCCCAGAACTATGAGCCAACGTAGGTTTGGATTATCAGATTATTCTGATTTATATGGAGAAGTTACAGATTGTGATCACTCAACTCAGGTTATATTCCTTGGCAAGAGTATGACACCTCTCCCCAATGTGAGGTTTTCCCCTCAGGCGAGCTACACGCTAGACTCCGTGATAGCTCTAATGGTTTATGTTTGTTAGAAGAACCTCCCTAATAGAAAAGAATAATTGAAAAACTTTTAGAAGAAAATCCCTAAAACCTAAGTCCTAAATCAGAATAAGAAAGTAAGTGTAAAGACTAAAAATTTTACTCAGATATTTTCTTATATAACACATCAGTTATTAGATTTCAGCTTTCAGTTTACAGATATAAATGTGAGTCTTTTTTACACTTAGCATACATGTTTGAGAAACTGACTCAACTTCAGTCCTATTTACTTCACGAACAAAAAGAGTAGAAGTATAGTTTTTAGAACTAAGTGTTATGACTCACAAGATTTATACAATATGCTTTATTATTCATGATTCATGATTTTCTGCTTTCGGTTATTCAAACCAATGAGAGTCATTTACACTTAGCATGTATTCTTTACAAGCTATATGAACAATTGAGTTACTATTTTACTTATGTATTCACTCCACATGCTCAGTACATTCCAAAAGTACTAATCCACATATACGTCTATGTGCTACATTATTTAATAATATAGGTACCAGTTCAGTTATAGTCCTTATATCATGATCAAACAGTTGCAGATTCCAGCCAGTAGATAATGAGTCATTCTACTTAGGAGACTTCAGTTAGATGTTATTTATGTACTTTATTTTCTTACTAATGTGAATTGATTAGTGGTAGTTGGAGTCATGTCCCAGCTACAATAGTCAGTATTGTAGAGGTTTCATAGACATTTGGTAGAAGCTAATGTACTTGATTCTAGTTTTGTTTTGTAAAAGAAGAGTTGTAATCATTTTTGTATAGCTTTTATTGATCATATTCAGAAAAGATTGATCTTTCTCTTATTTTTTCAGACTTATGTATTTTATTTAGTCTCTCATGAGTTATGCCAGTACAAGGGTTAGCTTAATATCACGTGTGGTCCTAAGCACCGTGTGATAACTAGGGGATAGTCTCGGGTCATTACATACTTGGTATCAGAGCACAGAGTTCAACTGTTCTAGGGTGTCTAAGAAGCCGTTTCTAGTAAAGTCTTGCAGAATGGTACAGACACGCCTGTACTTTTCTCAAGAGGCTATTGGGCATTTAAGAAATATATCCCTTCTTATTGCTCTAGATCGTGCTGTAAAGTTGTTCTTTCATAAACTTCTGTCAATTTATGTGTTACTCCATAATTCTCCATCCATGTTGTATTTTTGAGATAACATGGTTAGAAATTTCCAATTCCTCTTAAGGTGATTCTCTCAGATTTCACACAAGGGGCTTAAGAGGAGCTCGCTATTGTGTTATAATTCCCTTAAGTTAAAATTAATATCCTCATCCACATGAGTTTTTCAGTTAATACAAAGTAAGATGTTTCGATTCCTCATTAATCCTTCCATATAGATAGCGCTCATGAGAGCAGATAGTATGAATCTAGAGTGTTATGATTCATAAGTTGTAGAACCTTTCTATATTTGGAAGTATGGGTATAGAAGTGTAGTGACAAGAAAAGTGAGAATGGCGATTTATATAAAATATAGAGATAAACTTATGCATGCTATCGAGATTGTGTTGAGGTGATATGTTCTTGTGTGTTATTTAGTAGAATGTAGAGAAAGAGTTATTAGTTAAGGTGAATTGTTGTTTGCTTGAAGTATGAAAGGACTAATTGATGATATTTATGTTCTTAAAAAGGTATAGGATATTAATGGAGTATTTGGTGCTTTAGTGTTGTTAATTTAGGCTTCCCCTGAGGTTGCAAAATGGAGTTTTAGTTGAAACTTATAGAGGTGAGAAAGATTAGCTAGATGGTGAATATCCTTCTCTAAGTCCCACTTCTCCTCGTCCACATGGGATATACCTCCCATTTATAATCTACTAAGAGCATCAGCAACCACATTAACTTTACCTGGGTGATTGTCAAGACTCTTGTCATAGTCCTTAATCAACTCAAGCCATCACCTCTGCCAAAGGTTCAACTCCTTCTCGGTGAATAAATATTGCAGGCTCTTATGATATGAACAGATGCCGATATGGACCCCATATAGATAGTGCTGCCAAATCTTCAATGCGAATATTGCAACCAACTACTCCAAATCATAAGTCAGATACTTCTTCTCATGAACTTTCAATTGCCTAGAGAAATACACCACCACCTTATCATGCTGCATTAATACACAACCAAGCCGTACATGGGATGTATCACAGTAAACCACGAAGTCATAATTACCCTTGGGCAGGGTTTAAAATCATAGAAGAAGATAATTTATCTTTTAATTTCTCAAAACTCCCTTCATAAGCATCGAACCACAAAAACATCACCTTCTACTAAGTTAACCTAGTCAAAGGTGCAGTGCTCGATCAGAAACTCGCCAAACCCACCTATAATAATAGGCAATACTTACGAAGCTCTAAATATCAGTTGGAGTCATGGGTCTTGGACACTTCTTAACCATCGCAACTATCCGTGGATCTACAATGATCCCCTTACTAGAAACAACATGACCCAGAAAATTAATACCATTCAACCAAAATTCACACTTAAAAAACTTAACATACAAACGTTGATCCTTTAGATTTTGCAACACAATACGGAGTTAGTTGGTATGATCTACCTCACTCTTTCAATATATTAAAATATAATCTATAAATCCAGTTACCAATAAGTTGAAGTACTGATGGAATACTCGATTTGTGAGATCCATAAATGCTGTTGAATCATTGGTCAATCCAAAAGACATGACCAAGAACTCAAAATGTCCATACCAATTACAGAAGGCAGTCTTAGAGATATCTTTCTCCCTAATATTTAACTGATGATAAACTTTCCAAAGGTCAATCTTAGAAAAATACTTAGCACCCTAAAGTTTGTCAAATAGGTCATCAATTCTAGGAGGAGGGAACTTATTCTTCACTGTTGCTTTATTCAACTAATGATAATCAATAGATATCCGAAGAGAAATATCTTTTTTGGCATGAAAAGGATGGGAGAACCCCATAGAGATATACTAGGGCAGATAAAACCCTTGTCGAGAATATCCTTCAACTGCTCTTTAAGTTTTTTCAACTCAGTCGAAGCCATTCTATAAGAAGGGATAGAGATAGGACGTGTGTTCGAAAGAAGATCAATCCCAAACTCAATTTCCCCATCCAGAGGGACACCAGGAAGATCATTAGGGAAGACCTCAGGAAATTCTCTAACCATGATAACAAATCGTAAAGAAGGGCCCTTTGAGTTAGAATCTTTAACTCGAACCAGACGATAAAGTCACCCTTTGGAAATAAATTTTTTGGCTCTAAGATATGATATGAACCTTTCCTTAGGCACTAGGGAACTACCTTCCCACTCAATAATAGACTTATTAGGGAATTTAAGAAATGACCTTATGTGTTCGACAATCTAAAAAGGCATAGCACGAATACAACCTTTTCATCCCAAAGATGACATCAAAATCTAACATGTCTAGTTTGACCAGATCCAGCAAAGTTTCCCTACCACTAAAAGATACTTCACAACCTCTATAAATATTTCTAGCAACCACCGAGTCACCCACCAGGGTAAAAAATAAAAAAAGTTCAAAATTACACTCGAGATCGAACTAAAATATGCATGCACTAATGGGGTCACATAAAAAGAGTGGACCCTATTTCAAGTAAGTAATACACATCACGAGAGAAAAGTTTCGATGTACTAGTGATGACATTAGGATCTGCCTCAGACTCCTGATAGGTGGTAAGGATATAGAATAGTTCAGACTAGTGCTGGCACTATAAGTGGTACCTTTTGATACAGGAGCTAATAAAGTAGCCATAGAGACCTTATTGGCCCCAAAGATACCCTAGAAGGGCCATCACACTGAGTATGACCAGTCTTATCACAACAAAAATACCTATTACTCTCCTTCTCACATGGACCACGGTGCAACTAATAATAAAATTTACAAGAAAGATATGATGGAGTGGGCCCCATTGGCTTGGGATTAGGAATCCTGTTCCCTATAACCAACACCACTATAAAAACAACGATCTCTAGATGACTTTGAGTAAGATAAATTGGCCGTTGAATAGGAACTCGAGTTTCCCCACTTCTTCTTAGACTATTTCCTTCAATCTTTGTCACTTTGCTGCTCACCTCCACCTTGATTTGAATTTCGAAACTTCTTGCTCTACCTCTCTTCCACCTCTACTTGATTCTTCTTTTCTTTCTCAAACTATTATATATACACCACCAGTTGAGAAATATCCTTATCCTTGTTTAGCCAATTAGCCTTGCTCTCTATAATTAATTCATGTGACAAATTAGAAGCAAATTTCCTTATTCTAGACCTCATTGTAGACACTAGCTCAGGAGTATATCGCGACAACTGGTGGAACTTTATGGCATATTTCTTCACTATCATCCTGTCTTGCTTCAGATTCATAAACTCCTCAGCTTTTGCCTTCCTTAACTCTTGATGAAAGAAGAAATCAATAAAATCACTCGATAAATCATCCTATAAAGCGTACTCAGCATCCTCACCCCTAATCCACTCCCATTATTCATTCTATTAGTATGATATATTCTTTATTTAATAAGTAGCGAATTCCACACTCTCTACCTCTATAACATGCATAACTTAAAATATCTTCTCTATCTCATCTCTAAAACCTTGAGGATCCTCCTCAACCGTAGTACTAGTGAAAGTTTAAAGGCTTAACCTTATTAATTATCCAACTCTAGTATCCTCAGATAAACTCCCAGTAATACCAATATATCACATTTGATGTGACTGAGATATCACCAACTGGATCAATAAGTGAACAGATTTATGAAACTTAACATTAGTAATATGTTCCTGAGGTGACTGAGCACGACTACCAATAGCTAGAGAAGGATCAGTGGAGATAGGTGGAATTCCATGAGGACAATCAAAAGCAATGAATGTAGATTAGATCTGTACTCCATAAGTTAGATGGGGTACACCCATATCCTTAGGCAGGACAGATGAGTTTTTATAAGCTTCAGATCATTAGAGAGGTTCGATTAGAAGGAAACTAATAGGATCTATAGGAATTTAATACTTTGGATTCTATCGCTCGATAATAAACAACAAAAAAGGGAAACATTTCCTAAATGTCTTCTATCCTCTCCCTTAGAAGTGTGGTGTGCTATACACCATTAAAAGAGACTCTACTTGGCATAACTTTGTGTACTCCTAATCGACTATGAACCTAGGCTCTAATATCAACTTTTATATGACCCAAACAAGGGCCTAGTCATGACGGGCATTTTAAGTCCATGTAGGATCAGAGACCACCCCCTTAGCCTAGTCAACCAGATAACAATATAACATAACAGTAAAACTCTAATATAAGATGAGATAGAAAAATATGATTAATACAAAAAAAAGTTAATAAGTTCAACCAATCCCATGTCTATAGGACTGTCTAACAAAGCTTCTGATAAAATAAAAGATAGAGTGGTCGGTACATCTCTATGAACATTTCTAAAATTAAATCCTTGATAAATATTCAATACATAATGGCACCCAAAACATGAAATATAGTCTTTCAAAGGATGGAATCTCACCACTTTAGTATGACTCTTGAGCTATCCTATGATCACCTAGTCACTGTGTAAGAGGAGTAGAAATATGCGTTGTTCCTACACCGTATGGGGATACAACACTAGAAGATGATTAGTAATTGGAGCACTAGAATATAACTTAAGGATATAGGATAACATAATGCCATGGCCAATAGTTTAAAATCATTCAAATTCCATGCATATAATCAAATTCATATACATATATACATATATACATATATACATATCACATGTCTGGGTAGGGTATAAGGCTTAACATGGATGTTTAAAACCTTAGCTTGAATTATGTAGCTTAATTATCATATGATGGTAACCATGAGATATATAGGGCTCAACTCTCACTCCCTGGTCAGGCCTCAGCATATGGAGCTGCACAAATTGGAGAATAATCTCATATATATGCACATGGGGCTTAAACCCTGAACCCCATCTAAAAATTTTAAAACACCCCTGGGACACCTCTTTAAATTACCTAAGTATAATTTAAGTCTAAAATTGATGTTTTGAAAATGAGAAGGCTAAAAATAAATATGGTAATAATTTAAAGGTGTTACAATTTTATTGCTAAGTGTATGGTGTGTCAGCAAGTGAATGTGGGTTGTTTTAGGAAATTAAGCTACCTGTATAGATATGGGAATTAATTAATATAGATTTCATTGCTGGTCTTCCATAATCTTTCCATCAGCTTGATTCCATTTGGGTCATCATGGATAAGATGTCTAAGTCCTCTCACTTCTTGCCAGTGAGGACTAACTATTTGACAGAGAATTACACTAACCTCTTCATTGAGGTAATTATTAACTTGCATAGTATGACTATTTCTACTATATATGAGTGAGGTACTCAGTTGTTATCATATTTTTGGCATTCTTTTTAGAGAGGTTTGGGAACTAATGTGTGTCTTAGTACCATTTTCCACCAGCAGACGAATGGGGAAATAGGGAGAACCATTTAAATATTGGAATATCTGCTTAGATCTTATGTAATTGACTTTAGTGGTAGTTGGTTTGACCACCCTTGTCTTATATAATTTGCCAACAAAAATAATTATTACTCTAGCATCGGTATAGCTTCGTTTGAGTCTTTGTATGGTAGGAGGTATAGGTCTCCTATTGGATGGTTTGAGGTTGGTAAAAATAGCTTATTTAGCCCTATTTTTGTTCACCAACCCATGAGGAAGGATAAGGTGATTTAGGATAGGCTTAAGACTGCCCAAAGTAATTAAAAGCCTTATGTAGATGTAAGACAAAAGGAGTTAGAGTTTAATGTTGGTGACTGGGTATTGTTAATGGTATCTCCCATGAAGGGCGTGATGCAGTTTGGGAAGAAGGGAAAGTTTAGTCCCTGTTATGTGGGTTCATATTTGGTTTTGAGAAGGGATGGAAATTTTTCATATAATTTGGAGTTGCCTACTAGCTTAAGCACCATTCATCTGATCTTCCACATTTTAATATAGAGGAAGTGCGTGGGTGATCTTTGATTGGTTATTCCTTTGAAAGGAGTGGGCATTTTGAATTCCTTATCTTATGAGAAAGTTCTGGTGAAGATCTTGGATCGATAAGTCTATCGGTTATGGACGAAGAGTGTGGCTTCGATAAAGGTACTTTATAGAAACAAAAAGTTTAAGGAAGTTACTTAGTAAGATGAGGAGGACATAAAGTCCAATTATCCGTTCCTATTCCCTATTCTAGAAAATCATGCTTAAGGTATGTGTTATCTTAACATCTTTGTTTTCTATCTTTATTAAAGGTAAGTGTGGGTGCATTTTTATGTTAAATCGCGGGAAGGGGTTCCTTGACCCATCAGATCTCTGAGAATTTTTTGAAATTTTATAGTAAATATCCTAATTACAACTTATCCAATGAGTCATAGGGAGTCTTGTTGAGTCATTGGACTCAATTTGTAGCCTTACCAATGTGTGTGGCTAAGTTTTCTGCTATGGGTATTAGTGGCTCGCTACGAGTCATGAGGACTCATTACGATTCATTTTGTGAAAATCGCAGGATATCCAGTGTATACCCAAATGATTTTAGTATTGACTATGACTAGACCCTATGAATTGTAGGGTCCTATTATGAGCCATGGTATACGAGTTGTAAGGTCAACAGTGTGTGTTTGTCTCGTTATATGAGTTATATAATGGAGACGAGTCATAATGAGTCGTTATATGACCCGTAATAACTGAGGGTTAATTTTCCAACTTATTAATGCGGGTATATTTAGACATTTTCCTCTTATCCCAATAATTATCCACAACCTATAAATATACTTTGGGTCCTATTTTTCATTGATAATAGACTTCAAATATTTTTTCTTCTCTCTTATATGTCTCAAGCATCCGTACTTAGGGTTTCCAAGAAGAGGGTAAATGAGAGCTTCAAGGGTTGAATTTTCTCCATAATCTTTGGTACTTCAGGCATGTTACTCTTCTTTAATTGCTACTTTGTTAAAATCATGTGTTTTAAAAGTATTATTCATATGGTTTTGATGTTGGTATAGGAACATGGGTTAAGGGTTTTGAATGTTTGTTTTTGAATAATGTTTTCCATGATTTACGTATGATTGTTCATGCTTTAAGTATGGTTTTGAACTTGTAGGGTGAATTGTTATGGTGAATAAACTAAGGGATTGTGATTTCCCCCAACTTGTGAATATTGATAGCTAAACTGGTATTGACCTCAACCCCCTATTATGAAATTTGTTTTGAATATGAAAATTTTGCATATTGAACTACTCCTGATCTATTGCATAATGTGAAAAGTTAATGAAGCATAATGATTTTGAATTAAACCTTATGGGGTTGTTTAATACCCCAAGCTAAAGTATAATTGAACTAAGAAGGTTGTGAATTTCCCCAAGTGATAATTGTTTTGGCATGTTGATATTACCTTGCAAGTGTAGTTTAATACCATGCATGATTTTTCGGCAGTTGGGGGAGAACTGGGCCTATATATCCCATGGGTGCTTTTTATGTTATAACAGTTGAGCTATACAATTCAGGATAAAGTTTTAAAGTGCATGCTAAGATTTGTTCCCAATCCCGACATATTATGTATATAATTATTATGATGTGGTTCATATGGTATTTGAAATGGTTAGAGTTAACATTATTTTGTCCCCTATCCCTGCATTTCATGCTATTATTCAACTCACTAACCGTCTTTGGATGCTGTATCCCCACACTATGCAGGAACCAGAGATACTTCTACTTTTCTTGCACAGAGTTAGGTGGATCGGCTTGGTTCCTCAGTTTGTTGTGGTGAAGGGGTGAGTTTCCATTCTTCGAAAGATATAGACATTTCGTCAGTTCTATAACGACCCAAAATCACCTCCCAGAATGTCACACGGTGCTTAAGGCTACAAGTAGCCCAAGCTAACCCTTTGAGCCTGTTCCTACTATTAACACTTATTTCAAGATAAAATAATTCAAACGCTAGCATAGTCATATCATATCAAAGGAAATATGGAGAAAATGCTTGGTCTAAACAACAACAATACTGAAAACCTCAACACAACCACAATCTGATAACTACTCTGATAAAGCCTCTACTAATCCATGAACTAGAGAGCCATTAGGATAGGTCCCCAACTGACTCGTAATGAACTGAAAGTAATAACATAGTCTCTCAAATGCTGAAATATCTGATGATAGGTCCTCAAACCATGAGGACTCACCACTATAGGGATGTAGACAAATGTACTCGAAAGTCACTGACGAGGCTGGTACTGAGCACCTGAACCTACATTATAAGACCATGTAGCACATAGACGTATATGTGGATCAACGCTTTGGAATATACTGAGTATGTGGGGGTGCATGAATTTATATAAAACAACATCAATACTCTTTAATCAAATCATGCATGCAATAAGTAATAACTCGCATGGCTTGAATAAGTATAAAATGTAATGCTCATGAATCATGTAGAATGGAGCATGTCACACAAATCTCATGAGTCATCATAGTTTAACTTTGAAATCGGTAGTCTTCTCTTATTCTTATCACCCATAGGCTAAAGGAGACTTTAAATAATACTTTCAACTCATTCATATGCATCATGGAGAGTAAAACTTCTTTAAAGTGCAAGAACTCATAACTCTTTTAAAGTCAAATACTTGGAATATGGAATCATACAACTTTGAAACATACCTTAAGGAATTTCATTCACTTTAGAAAAATATCTCATTGGAAGGATAAATACTTTAGTTTTCAAGGAAGTAATTGATCTCGAAGTTTAAATGTCAAGGGAGGTTCTCTTAACCGACATAAACCATGCGAGCTACATGAAGTTCAACATTTTGTCCTCCTAAGGAAGAGACCTCATAATGGAGAGAGAGGCGTCATACTACTGCCAGGGAGTATAACCTAGGTCCAGTGATCACTAAAAAAAATCGGCCGCTGGTCCAATATCAACTCGGCCTTAGGCCCAATAATAATCATAAACTTAGCCCGAAGTCCAACCTAGGTGGTACATAGTTTGCGGTAAGAAACCATAGTAACTTACCCACTCGGTGCTAAATACTACTCTCTTTAGATTATCTGCATTCATCTCGTCAAAATCCACTTTTAGAAATAATCTCATGGTTCACCATGAATCCATTAATCAAATCTGTACTCTCATGTAGGAAAGTGGATTTCAAAGCTCAATGACCATTAGGTCAAAACATTTCTCAACAATCTCAGAATACTGAAAGTCTTAAGTAGGTTTTAATAACCCATAATTCAATCTCATGTTAAAACTCATCAAAAGCATAACAGATAGCATATAGATTCATAAACCATGTAAAAATCTAGAAATTTCAGCAATTTGTCTCAAAATTTCAATTTACTTATATACTTTAATATCTTAAACATTTCAACTATTAACTTCTCAAGGGTTAAAATTATGGGGTATAGACCCAGCTGTAATTTCTCAATAAAACATGGAAAAAAGTCACGCCATTAGACTCTCAATTTATCGGAAACATCAAAAGCTTGCAACCAATAATAATGGGTGAAAACTCCCAATTCAATTTCATGTAAAATCTCATAAATTGCAGAGAAATTGTAGTTTAAATAAGCCTTTGGGCACAAGGGTGAAAGGATTACCCTTGTTCAAAATCCCACATACCTTAGATTATGAAATTGGATGAAAGAGCTTTCTCTAAACTCCTCTTGTTACTCTTGAGAGAGAGTTCTTGAAACCTTTGAAATTGGATAACTCAAATCTTAACTCAATTTGTAGAATCCATAATGAGTTCTTGGATTTCTTGGAGAAGGGTTTTAGATTTTCTCTTGAGGGAGAAACCCCAGCTCACTTGTGTTTTGGGAGATAATGACGCTATAAAGTTCCTTTGGAATATATATGGTTGATAAAAGAGTGGGAAAGACCAAAAATCCCTTTTAAAAATGGGCTAAAAATATTGAATGGGGTCTGCGATGGTCCGTTGCAAGTCCGACAGTTCGTCGCAAGTTCGACGGTCCGTCGGGTCATCTATCACATCATGAACATAAAAGGAGCATACTGCCTTAATGCAATGGTCAGATAGATGGTCTATTGTAGGTCCAATGGTCCATCAGATTTTTCATCGCTTGAGGTCCAAGATGATACCACACTGCCTTAGTGGCGACGGTCTCAGCAACGGTCCGTCGCAGCCTTGATGGTCCATCATCCTGGATGTTGCACCTAGGTCAGGAAAGGAAGTTTCTACCTTGGTAGTGACAATCTAAGAAACTGTCCGTCGCAGACTCGATGGTCCATTGGATTGTTTGTAGCACCTGGAAGATTCTGACAACTCTCAGTAAAATAGTCATAACTTCTTACCCCGATGCCAGATTTGGATGAAATTGGTATAGTCGGAAAGATAATTCAATTATCTACATAAAAAATGTCAAATTTAATAAAATTCTATAAGGTTTAAATACAAATCACTTAGTAAGTCTCTTTTCAATCTTTTAGGTCCGGAATTACACTTCACTTGACATGCTCTAAGGCCCAAACTTCCAGGGAACTTTGTGGGGTCTTACAAGTTCCTTCCATAGACTATAATTGAAAGGTTACATTATCATTAACATTATCATTGTCATTTTCATTATCAGATTCGAGGACTTGTCCTGACCAAGATTGGTTATTGGTTGTTTTTGCATATAGGCTTTATTGGATTAATGTGGACTTGGGAGGTAATGTTGGTTGGATGTGTTTATTCATTTACCCATTATCGGTTATAGACATATCTTAAATTGATTTGAGATTATGTTATACTATCTTTTTATATGTTTTTAATTCATTTATTTTTGGGCAGCGTGCGGTGTTTTGGTTAGGTATATAGGTGATCTCAGGTCTATGACGGACTTGGGATACCAATCACGTCCAAGTCCTTATTTGGGTCATGTCATCTCCAAAAATCCTTAGCCACAATACTAAAATATCCTAAGATCTCACTAATAGAATGACGGATGTGTCAAAGCCTCAAGAAGAAAATGTTAATTAAAGTTAGTATATGACATGACTTAATTGACAGAGACGCCTCCCAATCTTATAAAAATATTTTTGGAAATTCAACAATTTGTAAGAAAATACTTACTTTAAATTAATTTATGCTCTGATTTTGCCTTTTACACACCAACCCGGGGAGTTGAAGCAGGAGTCAAAAGATGACAAACACCTAAAGAAGAGGAGAACCTGATGATGACAATGATAGGAGCTGAAGACTAAGGGGGTTAACAAAGATCAGAACAAAAAACCAAAAAAATCATTGATTATTCAGCATATTCATTCAATTTAAAGGAATACAACAGAGCCAAATTTCCAACAATCGATAAGAAAGTGCTAGGATGGTCAGGGAGTTGAAAGTAGTTGAGTTTTCAAAAACTAAAAATTTTCTGTGGTTACAGGTATCATCAGATATGGAAAGAAAAATGATGATTTACTAAAATCCCCCAAAAATCAAGTATCATAAAGAACATGCGATGTTCAAAATGGTATATACAGAAGGTCCAATATTCTAATGGATGGCCAAGGTACTGTTTTATACAATCGTTGCACGACTATTTACATACATCCTTATCTTTCTACTACATCAATCATGCCAAAAGGGCCATACCAAGAGGGCCATGCCGAGAGGGTCATGCCATAAGGGCCATGTCGAGAGGGATATGCCAAGAAGGCTATGCCAAAAGGGCCATACTAAAATAGCCATAACAAGGGGCCATATTGAAAGGGCCATTCCAAGAGGGCCAGGATATAAGGGTCTTGTCCTGAAAATGTTATTTCCTTCTTCGACTAGTTTTGAAGGAACAATAATCCTAGGGAATCTATAAATTGCATTTGATACCCATGATTGATTCAAAGTCTTATATTTCCATTAATCATACAAAGGCAAAAGAGTGTAGTGTTGAAAGATATTTTGATGTATTTCCAATATATCCGCTAATCACATAAAGGCGAAAGAGTCTAGTGTTAAAGGATATTTTAAATAAATTCCATATATATATTCGTTAATCACACAAAGGATAAAAAGTCTAGTATTGAAGGATATTTTGAATAATTTCCATATATATCTGTTAATCTAGCAAAGACAAAATAGTTTTGCGCTGAAGGATATTCTGAATCATTCATATTTGATCAAATCAAATAAAGCCAAAATAATATGGCGTTGAGAGATATTTATCAGCTTCAAGTTAATTAATTACCAAATATCAAATGGAATTCACCACCGAATCTCAAGAAATATATGGTCCGAAGGATGTCTATAAGTCGCTTCTGAAGACATACGACGTACTAGATTTTCCAAAAGTTGACAATCTGAGGGTCATCTATAGGTCACATTATTTGAGATAGGATACTTTTCAAGGTTATCCATAAGTTGATAATCCATCGGTCATCCGTAAGCCACAACAACAACCTAATCAGATAGTGTGTAGTTACCTGAAGATTGACTATTTGAATTCTATCCTTAAGTCACAAGTAAATCCTTTCCAAAAAATATGCAAGATTATAAAAATTGATAGATCCAAGGGTTCTCTATAAGTCGTGTAATATCCAAAATCAATTATCCACATGATTACCCAAATACTATAAATTTTAGAGATATATATAAGTCATATTGTATCTAAGGTCGGATGATGTGTAGGAATACATGATAGATAGAATTTTGAGGGATATCTGTAAGTCATCTCTTATCCAAGGTCAGATAAGATCAAGATTACCCAAAGTATTAAAACTCAAAAAATATCTGTAAGTCGCCTTATACTCAACATCAATTGATGTGCAATGTTACCATAAGATTGATAATTCAACGTACATCTATAAGTAGTATCAATGTAAAAGATGCATAAGACTAACCAAAGCTCACATACGAGAAGCATTATAGCTAACCAAAAAGGTTTCCACATTAGCATAGACTTATGTAGTTGCAGGGATAGTTTTATGCAAAGTGTCATCTATGCTCAAGAAGGGCCACCCCATTTTGAATAAAATTTTCAACCGTCAAAAAATTACTTTATCCAATAACCAAGAGGGTTATTGTATAAGTTATCATAAGAATTGTTGCCCTCCAAAAAGGGACATGATAGGATGGCATCCTTTTAAGATATCAATTCACATAGAGTCATGGTAAAAGATTATAGATCCCTTAGTGAATTATGTTTATCACTAACAGTCTTGTTTGAGACATTGTCGATCACATCCGAAAGGATGAAATTCTCAAACCAAAACAATAAGTGAGGACGTCTCCTAAAAGGACACAACACAACGTGAAACTTTTTCTTAGCAATGAATTGGGACATAGTTCGAAGAGAAATATCAAACTCTTTGGACGCAATCTAAAAGACGACTTCCACCACCATCAAACCAAATCCCTATCAAAAACATATGGGTGATTTGAAATTTTTATTTTTATTTTAACTTTTGGGGTATTTCTAAACTTATGATGAAAGTAACTTTCCTTCTTCTTCAAATTTGAGTGATAGCACACCCAGAGCTTTGGAAAGTATGCTTAGGTAAGTTCTTGCCCATGGATGTGAAGAACACCACATTCATGGTTAAGAGGTTACAATACACTTTTTTGTAACTCAATTGCTCCTCTCTCATCTTGATCCAAAGGTCATCTTATCATAATATACTATTTTTCCACCAATTGAGACGGAATACAAGTGCTCTAATTTCCTATGTCCCAGGGACATGTAGGCTGAGCTCTGCTATAATACCCCAAAAATCTAAACCACTATTAGAACTATGATGGAATCTCATGAAAAAAATTATGGTGCTTTGGTAGTTTTATGAGTGATATTGATGCATATTAAGGCCTTTAATGACTCCTAGATTTTAGATAAATCACAATATCCCTTACAGATTGAGTTCTTAGAAAGAATTTTGTTATAGTCAACTTTAAAGGAGCATTACTTTTGTATTACTAAGATTTTTTGAGCTAGGGCCCATCAAAGGATATATAATTGAATTAGATTTTTAATGATACAAATTTTTCCTTAATCCTATATCGAGGTAAAAAGTTATACCCTTTTTACTAGAGAGGTATCTATCTGCCGATGTATGACGGCCAAGGTGATGAACCGTCAATCCAGTGATGGCCCATCAACCTAGACCATTAACCATAGGTGTAAAGGTCAAATTATGGGCATATATTTATGGTTGGAGTGATGGTCAGTCACCAGAGTGATGGTCCGTCACCCAGACTGTCAATCGGGGCCGTTCAATGATTGAATGACGTTTTAAATGGTAGTTTTTTGGTTTTTTTCACCCCTTTTAATCCCTATTTCCATCAAATTAAACAACATAAAATCCTCATTCACTCTCAACATTGATTTAGGGTTTTCTTTCAAGATCATTCACCAAGAACAAGCTTCAAACCCTTCTTCAAGAAAACTAAGAAATTGTGATTCCCAATCAAAGAACGTTCAAGAAAAGTTAATTCTCTTTCAATATTAAAGCTTTAAGGTATGTTAGATGTTCATTCATGGCTCCTTTTAACCCATGGAGTCCAAAAATCTATTTTCAAGTTTAAAGTTATGATTTTTACGTGTTAATATGAATTATATCCATGAAATTTCATGAATTTCAATTATGTACCATGTTTTGAAATTATTTTAGTTGAAATTTCCCTTGATACATTTGAATGGTGATATTCACATGTTAAATCATTAACCCATGTTTTTTAGTATTGAAATTATGTGATTATTACATGATTTAACTATTCCCATGGTTTAACTCATGACCCCTATGTGTTTGATGAAATGCCTAGATGAATGGGTTTTGAACAATGACTACTTATAATGTCCTAAAAGTTGTGTTATGGTTCTATTGTTATTACTATCGGGTCCTGAGGGTTATGAATACCCGAAGCAATATCTTTGGAATGGTTTAAGATATTTATGAGCATTATTAGTTTTGGTAGTTATCATAGTCAGTTTAGTATTTTGAGTCAGTTAAGTTGGAATTAGGATTTAGCACCTAGCAAATGTACAGATGATGTCTTCCCCATCAGTTAGGCAGAGTCATTAGTAGTAGTCCCTGTATTCCAAAACTATGTACCCAACTAGATCTGTTAATATGGGCCCAACCAGTTGGGCCGGCCCTACCCAGCCTGTACTTTGATAGAATTGGGCTTCAATTTTTGTAGCCCATTTAAGAATAATGCTTTTTAGCCCTACCTAGATAGGCCCATGGCCAGTGGGGCTTGAGCAATGTGGGTTGGGTTAGCCCGTGGGATGACCCGTAAGTAAAAAATATACAACTATTTAGATTGCTTATTAGTATTTTTATTTGGTTTGAAGGATATCATGTCAAAAGTTATTTCAATTTTGCAATTAGGAATATTTTTTGGAGGTATTTGAGACTTGATTAATAAGTATAAAAACTATGTAATATTTTCTAGTAATATTTATGTTTATTAACATTCTAAAATTAAATTATAAATATTATTTTTTAAACAGTGGGATGGCCCGTGAGGCCCGCGGCCCATAAAGTAATGGTGTGGGCTTAGAATTTTTTGGCCCATCAGACTGGCGTTGCCCGTCAAACTCAAAACCCATGTGGTCTAGCCTGGATAGGATAGACCGACCAGTATTGACAGCTCTATACCCAGTGTAGGATGTGAGGAGTCACCCGTCAGTTTAGGATTGACTTCCTCTCGGGGGTCATATATAATTTTAGGATTGACACCTTGGTCCTTCAGGATATCAGTTTAGTGGATCCACACATCCACTGTTAGTATCCATGGCATATTATTGACACCCTTTAAACTGGGGTCATAGGTTGCACCCCAATTAACTTTTATTGGGGTGTATCGGTTAGATGATAACTCCCGCAGTCTCAGACCAGTATTCAATATAAAGTTCAGTTTCAGGTTTTCTTGACCTTAGCTTACAGTTACCAGTTACTCGGTTATCAGTATGTCAGTATTTCTATTTATAGTCTATTTTAGAATCATATTATATGTTTGGTCATGCATTCTCAGATTTCATAGTTTTCATGTATTTATATTCGGTTACCTCATGCTATTCATTCATTCATTCAGTTATTATTAATGCACATGTACCCTTGTATATTGTCCTAACATCATCTAGCATACCAGTATATTCAAAGTACTGATCACATACTCATTTATTGTGCTATCATATTAAATATCATAGGTTTGGACACTTAGGTTCCCAACCGTACTTAGAAATTCCATCATATTAGCAGCAACAATAGTGGTGAGTCCTCATCTATCGAGGAAATGGTTATTATTTTCTTATTTTAGTTTAGTTAGACAGTTAGAGTTAGTTGGGGCCTGTCCCATTAACTCTCTTTCAGACAGTTATAGAGGCTTTCAACCATTTAAGACAGTCAACCAGTTGTTTCTCTTTTCAGTCAAATTTTTAATATTTTCGCATATATTTTAGACTTTTGGGTTTTCAATTGGACTATTTTTAGATTTAAAACCTTAAGGCGCATTCAGTTATCCTACACATATGTATTTTGTAATTATTATTTAGTGATAACATCAGTTACCAGTTTATGGGTTAGCTTATGGTCTTTTGGGATCGTAAGCATCGTACAATGTCTAAGGTGTATTTCCGAGGTATTACAAACATGGTATCATAGCCTAAGGTTTTACAGTATCCTACGGAGTTTGAAAGCTACGTTGAGTAGAGTCTTTGAATGGGTATGAAGTAGGCCACACTTTGTAAGATCCCCGCAAAATCCTAATCTTAATTCAGTCCATTTATGCTTGTTAAGGGTGTCCCATACTTAGCCTTTAAAAGTTTTCAATCTCATTTTGCAACCTGAATATTCTTAAATGTTCCATATTTTGATGAAATTCATGATTAGGAAGGTCAATAAGTGTTCCCTATAAATTTTGGATTTTTTGAAATTTAAACCACGTTTGGAGTCCCAAAACAGCGGACCAATGCAATCTTGGCATGCCGTGTTGACAATCACGTTGGTTAACATTTTTACAGGTTGCCAGAGCCAAAATTACTGAGGTTTGGCATGATAATAGAACGACTCAGTGGGTATCGTATCGATGCCATTGACATGCCACATCACTTATAGCATCGATGCCCCATTTTTAATCATTAAATGGCCGCATCTTGAAGGGTAAATATGCTATTTTCCCATGATCCTGGTCATCCCCAAATGCAAAATTAATCCCTAAATGACCTAAATATCTCATTCTTTACTCAAATTGCCTCAAAGTTCATCATTCTCTCTCAACAGCAAGGAAACCCTAGTTTCAAAATTCAAGGGCAAGGCTTAAGAATCTCTTCAAGAACCCTTAAGTATTTATGTTTTCAGGTATGTAAATTGTTGATTCATGGGTTTCTTTCACCCATGAAGCTCAAAAAACCTTTTCCAAATATAAATTTTGAATTTCATGTTGTGGGTTTGATTGCACGCATGTCTATGTTGTGATATGATTTCCAAGATTGAATCTTTATTGAATTCTCATGATATCATGTTAGTATGTGGATTAAATTCCTTAAAAATTAATGTATTTGTTATAGCCATCATGTATTGGTTGTCATGTTATACCCTGGAAAAGGTTATGCCTTCCATATGTTTGATAAAATGCCTAAGTAAATGAGAGTTGTGTTTTATGACCTATTTGTGATTTATATGATGAACTCATGATGCAACCACATGTTCAAATTGACTCCCATACTAAATCTATGACATGTAATGATTTAGTGGAACACTCATAAGTATGGATTCATGAAATTACATTATCATAGCATGCAATTCCTATTCATGTGTAATTTTATGACATACAGATACTTTATGGAAATCCCCAATGATTGTACTATGAATTGTTGACAATGGTCATGTATCAAGAAGTGTCATGTCTTTTTAGTTTTATATCATTGAGTCCTGGGGGTACTTGCACCTAAAAATTTAGTTGTGTGCCTAGAGCCAGTTTTAGTTTTTCAAGATACTCTCAATCAAGCCATGAACCATAGAACTCAGTCAGTTATGTAACTCAGTAACCCCAGTAATCTTAGAAAGCTTAGTAATTCAGTAAATCTCAGTAGTATTCCGTCAGTCACGGAACCCGAGGAACTCAGTCCAGTTTAGATGAGTTAATCATGTTTAGTGTCTATTCAGATGGGAGTAGGATTCAACTCCAAGAGAGCCCAAGGATGGGATTTCACCTATTATTAGAGTGTGTAATTCTTAGAAGCAGTCCTTGCACTCCAGAACTATGTAGCCAACATAGGTTGAGACATCAAACCTATTATTTTGAGGGTAGATGAGGTGGCTTAACCTATTATATGAGGGTCCCACCGTTCTTATTTGAGTACCTGTTATGTGAGGGATTACTCACAGATTGTCCTTACTAGTAGCGCGATATTGACACTTTTTAATTGGGGTTACATATTGGGGCCCAACTTAGTTATATTACTTTATTTGGGGTATGTTGGATAGATGAGCACATCCCACAGTTACAGTTGTAGTTTCAGTCTCAGTCTCAGTAATAGAACTTAGGTAGATCTACAACTTTCAGGACTGTCAGATATAGTTAACTCATAACAGTATGAAACTCAGCTAGTTTCATCAGAAACTAGACTGCCATACACAGTCGCTCAGCATCAGTTATATTATTTATCGTAACCCATGGTATCAACATCAATTATATTAATTATCTATAACCTATGGTATCAGTAATCCTCAGTTACCGCATTAGTTCAGTAATCTATATTTAGTAAAGGACTCAGGTAGTTATCAAAAACCAATATTCAGTCCTACTTACAGTCTTAGCTTTGGTTATAGTCTCAATTACTGTCATATCTATAACCTCAGCCCCAGTCATAGTCAATCCAGATCAAAAATTCTGTTCACTTTTCGGATTACCCGACCATAGTATATGGACAACAGTTACTCAGCTATCGGTCAATCAATAGATCAGATGAGTCAGTCAGTAGGAATTAGTCTGAACAGCTAGTACCTCTTTCCAGCAGTCAGACAGACAAGTTTATATATTTTCTCATTCTGTCTATTTAGTCACACTATCCGAAGCCTCATGAATGTAACCATTCTAAGATGGACCAATTATGTAGTTACGTGTGAAACTAAGTCCATATTTCATGTCTCAGTCTCAAATCTCAAATATACAATCATGATTTAGTTTGTAAGTGCCTTGTGCATTGCCTCAATTTTCCTCGACATCTCAATCAAGCCAGATTCTTCGAGGGACATAGTGTCCTAAGTCGATGATACACTATAACTCTCAAACTTCCATAACCTAGACACTCTATTTTCCTCTTCACATAATGAATCTAGTTTGGAGTAGTGGGTACCCATAGGTTGACCCTCTAGCTGTAATCTCGATCATAAGCCATGTATTCAATGGATCAATTCAGCTTACGATGCTCAGTCTATGACATATGTTATAGACTTAGTCATGTTCTCATGTTTCCATTCATACATGTTCAAAAAGGATCTCGAGTTTGATATCGGTGATTATGTTTATTTAAAGACCTCTGCTATAAAGGGGGTGAAAAGATTCGACAAAAAGGGAAAGCTCAGTCCCTGATGTATCGGTCCCTTCTTAATTCTTAGTCACTTCGGCAAAGTAGGCATAGACATTTAAAACAATGCCTCTTTTGAACAGATTCTAGTCAAAATACTTGACTATCAGACTCACAAACTGAGGAATAAGAGGTCCCTCTAGTCTACGTTCTTTGACAAAATCAATCTATTGAGAGAGCTACTTGGGAAACAGAAGCAGATATGTAAACCAAGTATCCTCACTCCTTCTCCACAAATTCAGGCTCAGCCCAAGGTAATAGCTTTTCTTATGCTTATTCAGTCTCATGTTCAAATTTCAGTTACAAACTTGACATTCAGTTCTATGCTCATTTTTAATACAAACTTGGTATCTTTACCATTACATGTTCAGTCGCATGTTCTTAGGCCAGTTCAGTCATGTATTCATGCATCAGATATGCGTGATCAGCTTATCAATACTCTCAATCATGTATTCATAAGTTAGTTATTCATTCATGCATCAAATATGCATTCTTATGATAAGAAACTTAAATATCAGAAGTCCCAGTCATGCATTCATGTATCAGCTGAGTCATGAAATCATGCATTAGATATGCATGCTTAAAATAAATCTCAATAAATCAGTAATGTTAGTCATGTACTCATTTTTTAGTTGTTGATATTCCGTATATACTTTAGTTTATCATTTCTCCCATCTCAGTCAGTCTTATTTGAGGACGAATGTTCTCAAGGGGGAGATATTGTAAGACCCCACAAAATCCTAAGCTTAATTCAGTCCATTTATGCTTGTTAAGGAGGTTCAATACTTAGAAAATTCTAGCTAAGTTTCCAGACTTAGTTTATTTTAGCCTTTAAAAGTTTGCAATCTCATTTTGCAACCTTAATATTCTTAAATGTTCTATATTTTAATGAAATTAATGATCAGAAAGGTCAATAAGTGTTTCTGGAAAAGTTTTAGATTTTTCGAAACACATTTAAACAACGTTTGGAGTCCCAAAATAGTGGACCAACATAATCTTAGTGTGTCACATTTCCAATCGCGTTGGTTAACATTGTAACAGGTTCCCAGGGCCAAAAGTACTGAGGATTGGCATGATCATGGCGCGACGCATTGGGTATCGCATCGATGCCATTGACGCATCGCGCCACTTATATTATCGATGCCTAGTTTTTAGTCACTAAGTGGCCATATATTTAAGGGTAAATAGGTCATTTTCACATGAGCCAGGTCATCCCCAAACACCAAATTAATACCTAAATGACCTAAATATCTCATTCTTTACTCAAGTTGCCTGAAAGTTTATCATTCTCTCTCAAAATCAAGGAAACCCTAGTTTCAAAATTCAAGGTCAAGGCTCAAGAATCTCTTCATAAACCCTTAAGTATTTATGGTCGAAGGTATGTAAAGTGTTTATTCATGGGTTCCTTTCACCTATGAAGATCAAGAAATCTTTTTCAAATATAAATTTTGAATTTCATGTTGTGGGTTTAATTGTACGCATGTCTATGTTGTAATATAATTTCCAAGATTGAATCTTTATTGAATTCTCATGACATCAAAGTTAGTATATAGATTGAAATCCTTAAAAATTAAAGTATTTGATATAGCCATCATGTATTAGTTGTCGAGTTATGACCTATAAAAGGTTATGACTTCCATGTGTTTGTTAAAATGACTAAGTGAATGAGAGTTGTGTTTTATGACCTATTTGTGATTTATATGATGAAATTATGATGGAACCACATGTTCAAATTGACTCCCATGCTAAATATATGACTTGTAATGATTTAGTGGAATGCTCATAAGTATGGATTCGTGAAATTATGTTATGATAGCATGCAATTCCTATTCATGTGTAATTTTATGACATGCAAATACTTTATGGAAATCCCCAATGATTGTACTATGAATTGTTGACTATGGTCATGTGTCAAGAAGTGTCATGTCTTGTCAGTTTCATACTATCGAGTCTTGGGGGTACTTGTACCTGAAAATTTAGCTGTGTGGCTAGACCCAGTGTCTGTTTTTCAAGATACTCTCAATCAATCCATGAACCATAGAACTCAGTCAGTCATGTGACTCAGGAAAACTCAGTAACCCCAGTAATCTAAAAAAGCTTAGTAATTCAGTAAATCTTAGTAGTATTCCATCAGCCATAGAACCCAAGAAACTCAGTACAATTTAGTTCAGTTAATGATGTTAAGTGTCGATTCATATGGGAGTAGAATTTAGCATTGAGTGAGCCCAAGAATGGGAACTCACCTGTTATTAGAGGGTGTATTTCCTAGAAATAGTCCTTGCTTTCTAGAACTGTGTAGCCAGCTTAGGTTGAGACATCAAACCTACTATTTTGACGGTAGATGAGGTGGCTTAACCTATTATATGAGGGTCTGACCATTCTCGTTTAAGTACCTGCTATATGAGGGATCTCTCATAGCTTGTCCTTACCAGTTGCACGGTATTGACACCCTTCCAATTGGGGTTACTAATTGGACCCCAACTCAGTCATATTACTTTGTTTGGGGCATGTCAGATAGATGACTACTTCCCATAGTTACAGTTACATTTTAGTCTCAGTCTCAGTAATAGAACTCAGACAGTTCTACAGCCTTTAGGAATGTCAGATACAGTTAACTCAGAATAGTACGAAACTCAGCTAGTTCCATTAGATCCCAGACTGTCAGACATAGTCGCCTAGTATCTGTTATCTGTAACTCATGGTATCAGTATTTAGACTCAGTAGTCAGTAATCTCACGAACTCAGTTACAGTTACTTATTCATGCATGCACCCTCACATTCATGTTAAACAATCAGTTAGCATTGTTAATGCATTTGAACCCTTTGTATACTAGTACATTTAATAGTACTGATGTATTTTTGCCATGGAGTTTTATACATAGGTTTAGAAGCACGAGCTCCAAAGCATCAGTAGCATTCTAGATTTTAGCAGCCAGATTTAGTAGTGATTTTTCATTATTCGAGGATAATATAATTTTTTATTTCATTATTTTAGCTTAGTTTTTAGTGGCTAAAGTTAGTTGGGGACATTGATAACGCTCAATCTACAACTCTTGTAGGAGTGTAAAACGGTCATTAGCAAATATAGAACCCAACAGGGTTGGGTATCGATCCCTCAGGGAATAGCTTGGTCAACAAGTAAGCAAAAAGTACTAGACTTTTGGTGCAAGTCTCATGAAAGGGGGGATTCTTGTCGTGCAAGTAATGTAAATAAAGTAATAAAGTAAAAACTAAAAATAGCAAAGTAAAAAGAAGGAATGTTTAGTAAGTTGTGAACAATGAGAATTGAGGAGTTGGGGTTATGTCCACCTTCTGAGTTATACGTCTCTATTGGCTATGAGTGTGTAGAATTCAGACATGTATGTGCTTATAGAGAATTGTATTCGATGGTAAATCCAAGCGTCTTTCGACCTATTCGAGGATTATTTTACTTTAACTCTTTCGAGCTTAAAGTGTGTCTAACGGTACGAATTCTCCAAAAGGTTAATCCAGTTACGGCACTAACTTTTTAATAGGGGATGTGACCCTACTACCTTGACATTATCTCTTTTCCAGACAAATAACCTTTCTTTCGAACAAGTTAGATGTTATACTGGCATATTCTTGCGTTTGCAACCACAAAGAATGTAGATTAAGATGAAGAGAATAATGATATAAGCAGCATACATGTCACGAACTCACAAACTCATAGCAATAGATATTATCTCATTCGGCTTCCATAACCCCAACAGAGAAGTTTAGTTACCCATGAATGCGAAGGAAATCACAATTGAAATTGTTATTATACCACAATAATGATTAATTTCGTGTAGCATAAGAGTGGTAGGAGTTAGGCGTGAATTCCTTAGCGAAGTAACGTTTCTCTTGTTGCGGAAATTAAGAGTGGATGAATAGAAGAATTGATGGAAGAGTCTTGCGGAAGTAGAATGATTAATTGAAGAGTGAATTGTAGTAGAATGATAGAAGAATAAAAGAATTGTTTGTGGAATAGAGGAATGAATTAAAAATCTCTAGCATGATAGGGTATTTATAATACCCATATCCTAATCCTACTAAGCTAATAAAATATCTAACCAAATCCTACTAAGCTAATGAAATACTTAACCCAATTGTACTAGGTTAATGTAACATTATCCTAATCCAAATAAACTAATGAAATACTTAACCCAATTGTACTAGGTTAATGTATCATTATCCAAATCCAACTAAGTTACTGCTAGTCCCCAAAGTCTTCAGAAATGCTGTTTTAGCCCGGGACAGATTTTCTATGCATCAGTTTTGGTCCTTAGGCATCCAAGCTCCCTTTTCTCCTTCCGTGAAGCTTTCTTTGGTGTCAAGTAATCCATAAAATGCTGAATTCTGCATCATTTATACCTGAAACTTTGCTAATCATGTTCGTTAGCTCACTTATAGGAAAAAGGACTAAAAGTGCATGAAATATATAATTTGATCTTAAAACTAGGCTAAAATATGGGCAAAATATATTATATAGGCGCGTAATATCGCCTATCATCAACACCCCACACTTAAAGCTTTGTTCATCCTCGAACAAAATATCATGTCTTTCTAAACATCAACTTAGGGTTTCACAGCAACAACATAAAACATTCATCAAGACAAGCACAACAATTATCAACAAAGAGTAGTTTTTCGATCATTAGTAGAAACCATTTAACCTCCAACATAGACTCGTGATGGTGGTCAACTAATATTCAAAAGTTAAGGCCCAAGGAATCATATACAACTACCCAAAACTCATCAACCATGTGTGTGTCACAATATCTTACCCATAATCACTCACAAGTATAACATATTTTTCAAACATGGGTATCAAAATATCCTTGCTCTCGCTCTCACAAAGAATTCATATGCAGCAACTGATGACCATAGGCTTGCCCTTAGTGTAATGCTCCACTAAATGTCAGAATGCTAAGCTTAGGATCAAATAGGTCTTTTGATGGTTGTAATGTAGGCTAAGGGACGGGTAGGACTATTTTGGCCAGAAATAGTGACTAAGTTCCTAAGCTCTTTAATACATCACATTATATCATTGACACTTTTTTTCGACCTTTCTTCTTTCTTTTATTCTACCACCCTTGTTCTCCTCTTTTGTTTTTCAATTTTAATCATAACTCACTTTTCAGCTTTCTTTTCCTTTTTCTTTTCATAACATACCTCTTATGATAGCACTTTTTTTTCATAACAATTTCAAGCACCACTACAATTTAGAGCATCATACTCACCCAATTTCATCTTATTTCATCACATGACTTTATACTTTAAAGCACTTAGGAATTTGGATCAAATTACGGTCTTAAAAAAAATAGATTAGGCTTACATACGAGGTTGTCAAAGAAAATAGGCTAAAGGCTCAAAAGGGTTAACTAGAATGATGTCCATGGGTAGGTAAAATGAAGGTAATCATGTATAGGTTGCCAAAGAAATGCCTAAATCATCTCCTAAACTTACACTCCTTATTTTCGCTTTGCATACATACCAGGCAAGTTCTAGCATCAGCCACAAACATAGAATATGCTATTATCTCACACACACAAGACACATGGTCGACTTTATTAGAAGTAATATAGACTCTTGACCCAACAAGTGAAGGAATTGAACCACACAATATCACATAGTGAATCACAATTAGAGCCTAAATGTCTCAATAGTCACAACTGTAGCACATACTCTTGTTATAATCTCATGCTGCCTATTAGAATAATTTCATGCGAAGCTAAGTTACAAAAAAAAATTACTACTAAAAACTTATCCAAAAAAAACAAAACACAAAAAAAATGAAACAGAAATAAAAAAAAGTAAAACAATCATAGATGCGAATAGAGAAGTATAGCATGCAATACCGCCACCCCACACTTAAACAGGACACTGCCCTCAGTGGAAAATAAATGCAAAGAACCTGGTCAGTCGGACTCTTCCTCAATGTCGGGGGTTATACCCCCTTCGTTGGAATCATCATAGGAGACTTCGTCATTAAAATTCTCCTCCACGTTGGAGTCTGGCATGCGTCGATCATCATCGGTCGGCACATCATCATCAAGAGGTTCCTCCAAGTATGTACCTACTCCACACATCTCCCGTGCATGCATATTCATTGGATAGTCATGGTCCAGCTATTGGAGCTCTGCAGAAGTTGGGACACGACCATTGCTCATCATTGTAAATCTTGTCATGCCATAAAGATGACAGAAGAAACTCTCATCTCGAGCATGTCTGTCCGCAGTAGTAAGGTTGACACCGTGTGTTGTTTCAGCATCTTTGCCCTTTTATGAGGTCAACCTTCTTAGGGTTATGTGGGAGTTTGTGATCAGCTGGTTCCTCTTCGATTTCCTCCTTCCGCAAGATTGCTGTCAATAGATTACCAAAAGTGAAGTGGGACCGCTTGTGTAGTCTGGCTTTTCGTATTGTAGAACGAATGATTGCCCCAATGTTGATAGGGACATTTGTCATCAAAGCATAGACCAAACACACTCTATATGTTGTTATTTTGGTGTACTGAGTCCCAGGAATAAGGCATGAGTTGACAATACGCAACCAGATTCTTGCTTCCCTATTCAAAAGAGCATAGGGGAAGGTGTTGTGTCGTCCGGTGTCTTGGTGTCTGCTCCACCTTTCCATGGATCTATTTCCACAAAGGGTGTGTCTAATTGCTCTATAAGGAGGTCTGCTGTACAGGGCTTTGAATGTTGCTGGATCGACCGAAGGTAAGCCAAGAAAGGAGTTGATCAAATCTGGATTGAGTTGTAAAACTTGGCCCCGAATCTTGACTTCGTTGCCTATGGTTTTCGGCGACCAGTTGGCGTACAATTCTCTTGTCAAATCAAGATTACATTCTCCCATGTCGCGGAAGATAAAATCCAGATTTAATGCCATGATCTTCGCCAATATACGCGGCTCCTTCTTTGCTAGGCTGTCCTTGTTGATCAAGTCGACATGAACATATTTTCTTTCCTTATTGTTCCTATACCATTCTTTGGCTTCCTCCTCAAGAACCTATTTTATTCCAAACATTCGGCGTGGTAATTGCATTGAGGATGATTCTCCTTGGTCCTTGCGACCTCTCTTCTTGTCTTTTTGGGAGGTGGTAGCCTTATCTTGTCTTGCTTTAGGTGCCATTGTTCCTGAGACAATATTCATGTTAGCATCAACTCAATGGAAACAATCTATAAACAAGCCATCGGGGTACTATCCCACACTTAGTTTTGTTGATACAAATCAGTGAAGTGAAAGTGGTCGATTACTTAGACTTCGTCGACATACATTTAAGGGGCTATATTCCAACAAGAAAATCAGTGATGTGTCACTTCTTGCAACCTTTGCAATACTTTCATTTTAGGTATAACAAGACTACTACATAGGGGTTTCATCATGGTATAGTTTCTATCAACAATCACAACCTCCTATGTCGGTAGGCAACTATAAGTCTTATTCCGACGAATGGGATAGTCTAACATGTAGGTATGCAAGTGACAAGATTATGCAATGTTCATAACCATAGCAATTCCGCAAAGAGTATAACAATGCAATTAAAACCAAATTCAAGTCGGAAACAAGTTAAGATCATCCTAACATATATGGTCACTCATATGATTTTGTATCAACAACCCAAACACATTAACATCACCAATATTCTTTCAAGATGTAGAAATTCATAATAGACATAGCAACGTAGTACTTACAAGAAATAGATCAAGAACAAGAGAGTACTTACGTGATTGAAGCCTTTGGAGATGTTCTTGTGAAGTGGGAGAGCAAAATGAAAAATTTTGAGATGATTTGGAGAGGATTTGCGGTGCCTTAGGTCAAGTTTGAATGTGTTTATGTTTCAAGACTAAGTCCCCTTTATATAGGAAAAGAATGGGTCGGGTTTTGACCCATGTAAAAATGGTTTTGGAGACAAAAAGGGACCATAGGCGGCGCCTTTAGCTTTGCCTATGCATGGTATAGGCGGCGCCTAATGCAAAGCATAAGCTAACATAGGCGGCGCCTAGTGTAATGAATTTAGGGACAATAGGTGGCTCCTTTATAATGGCATATGAGATACTGAGACCAAATGCTTTAGCATAGGCGGCGCCTATGCTATAGCATACTTGAGCATGGGCGGCGCCTATGTCTTTGCACACTAGATTCCGAGACCTTAGGCTATAGTATAGGTTTTGCCTTGTTCGTGGCCTAGTTTTACCTAGGCCTAGCCTTGCTCGATGCCTATTTTGTCATGAGCAATGCTCAATCCATAGACTTATGCATCTTCATTCCTAACTTACCACCTTTACCATGCAATATGTCCAAATCTTCATTTGAAACCGATCTCCGCGTTGAATACCTCTTGCATCTACAATTGCTCAAAACCAATGAAAATGATTAGTACGATGGGTTGCCTCCCACCAAGCGCCTTAGTTTTGGTCATGGAATGACTCTTATTTTTTGATTTTCATTTATCAAAAGAAAAATAAGTACTAGAACAAAAGAAAGACAAAACGATAAATGATAAACGATAAACGATAAATGATAAATGATAAATGACGGGTTGCCTCCCATCTAGCGCCTTATTTATTGTAGTGGCTTGATATAGTTACCTCGAGTACTTAGAATTCGTCGAGGTAAGTGATGGCCATATAATTCATCGAGTCAAGAGGACCGATATAAGGTTTGACACGTTGGCCATTCTCTTTGAAGACAACACCATTATTGTCTTCCAATTCAACTACTCCAGACGAGTAGACTTGGATAACTTTGTATGGACCAGACCATTTAGACTTTAACTTACCTGGGAAGAGCTTCAATCTAGAGTTGAAGAGAAGAACCATATCATCCTTTTGGATGTTTCGTCAAACAATCCGCTGATCATGATACTTTTTCATTCGCTCCTTGTATAGGTCTGACCTTTCATATGCATGGAGACGGAACTCATCTAATTTGTTCAACTGCTCCAACCTCAGATTCATTGCATCATCCCAATTCAAATTCAATTGCTTCAACGCCCACAATGCTTTATGCTCGAGCTCAATGGGTAAATGACAAGCCTTCCCATAAACTAGTTGATAAGGGGACATGCCAATGGGTTTTTTGAATGCAGTCCTATACGCCCATAGTGCATCATCCAGCTTCCGAGACCAATCCTTCCTATTAGCATTTACCGCCTTCGCAAGGATTTGCTTAATTTCGCGATTGGAAACCTCTACCTGTCCACTAGTTTGTGGGTGATAAGGCGTGGCTACCTTATGTTGCTTGACACCATACTTGGCCAACACGGATTTGAATAGCTTATTGTAAAAGTGAGATCCTCCATCACTTATGATAGTACGTGGTACTCCAAAGTGAGAGAAGATATTCTTCTTCAAGAACGCTACAACATGCTTTCCTTTGTTGGCGGCATACGCTACAACTTCAACCTATTTTGAGACATAATCTACAACAACTAAGATGTACTTCATTCCAAACGAATTCACGAATGGACCCATGAAATCAATGCCCCACACATCAAAGAGTTCTACCTCAAGAATTTTCGACATGGGCATTTCATGGTGTTTTGAAATAGCTCCTTGACGCTGGCATTGGTCGCACCTTCTAACATAGTCGTAGGCATCTCTAAATATCGAAGGCCAATAGTAACCACTTTGCAAAACTTTTCTTGCCGTCCGATTGCCTGCATGATGTCCTCCCACTTGAGAAGTGTGGCATGCTTCCAATATAGTAGGCACCTCTACATGGGATATACATTGTTGAATAATACCATCCACGCATCGTCGAAGCAAGTATGGCTCATCCCAATAGTAGTGTTGTACGTCATGCATAAACTTCCTCTCTTGATGGTAAGATAAATTTGCAGGTATCACATTACTCACCACGAAATTTGCAAAGTCGGCATACCATGGTAATTTTTCCATTGTTGTCGCTAATATCTCTTGGTCCGGTAATGCATCATCAATCTGAATTTCAGGTTGCGCCACATGCTCATTCTCGAGTCTAGATAGGTGGTCAGCTACTTGGTTCTCGCAACCTCTTCTATCTTTGACCTCGAAATCAAACTCTTGCAGAAGCAACACCCATCGAATTAACCTTGGTTTTGCATCCTTTTTTGTTATTAGATACCTAAGAGTTGCATGGTCTGTATGAACGATCACCTTAGTACCCAACAAATAGGCTCGAAACTTCTCAAATGCATACACGACCGCTAGGATCTCTTGTTCAGTAACAGTGTAGTTCCTTTGAGCTTTATTTAAGACCTTGCTCGCATAGTAGATAGGATGAAATAATTTCTACTTTCTCTGACCAAGCACATCTCCAACGGCTACACCACTAAAATCACATATGACTTCGAATGGGAGAGACCAATCTGGTGCTACCATGATAGGGGATTCAATGAGTTTTAATTTGAGGCATTCAAATGCCTTTAAGAAATCTTCATTGAAGTCAAACTTCGCATCTTTCTCCAAGAGTTTGCACAATGGACTAGCAATTTTGGAGAAGTCTTTGATGAACCGACGATAGAAACCTGCATGGCCGAGAAAACTACGAACTCCCTTCACCGAAATTGGAGGTGGTAGCTTCTCAATAACTTTAATTTTTCCTCGATCAACCTCAATTCCTCTTTCGAAGATTTTGTGCCCAAGAACGATTCCTTCTTTTACCATGAAGTGGCACTTCTCTCAATTCAGCACTAGGTTGAACTCTACACATCTTTCTAATGTCATGCTTAGGTTTGCCAAGCATGCTTCAAAAGACTTACCAACAACTGAAAAGTCGTCCATAAATACCTCCAAAGTGTATTCTACCATATCAGAAAAAATGGATATCATACAACGTTGAAAGGTGGCTGGTGCTTTACATAGCCCGAATGGCATACGTTTGAAGGCAAATGTACCATATGGGCATGTAAACATTGTCTTCTCTTGGTCTTCGGGGGCAATAAAAATCTGATTATATCTTGAATACCCATCTAAGAAACAAAACCATCCTTTCACAGCTAATCGATCTAGCATTTGGTCCATAAATGGCATTGGGAAGTGATCTTTGAGTGTCCAAGAATTCAGCTTTCGGTAGTCCATGCAAACTCTCCATCCAGTGATGGGTCTGAGTGGAATAAGATCATTCTTCGCATTCGCGACCACCATCATGCCTCCTTTCTTAGGAACACATTGTACCGGGCTTACCCATGTACTATCAGAGATTGGATACACAACTCCTGCGTCTAACCACTTGATAATTTCTTTCTTCACCACTTCTTGGATAGGTGGGTTTAGACGTTTTTGATGCTCAATGGTGGGTGTACAATTCTCTTCAAGCTGAATCTTATGTGTATAAATCCCAGGTGGAATACCAATAATATCCGCAATGGTCCATCCAATTGCTCTAATATACTTTCATAGAATAGCAATAAGAGCTGCAACTTGCTGCTCACCCAAATCGACTGCCACAATGACTGGAAGTGTGTTTCCGCTTCCTAAGAATGCATACTTTAAATGACTTGGCAGCTCTTTCAATTCTAACGTGGTGGCTCATCAATAGATGGCTTAGCTGGTAGTATGGGTCGATTCTTGAGATCAAGGTCCAGCTTCTTGGGAGCATAGCGATATGTCCCTAATCCTAGTAGAGCACACATAGCTTCTTCACAATTTTCAGCATCCTCATTCTCTCCATTCATGAGCACAGTCGCCAAAGGGTCATCAATAATTTGATCTTTTTCAAGTAATTCTTTCTCATCATCAAACAAAACATCAGCCACCGAAAATACACTCAGATCTTTGGGTTGCTTCATTGATTTGCAAACATCAAAGCGAACCACTTCATCATTTATTCGGAACGAAAGCTCATTAGCTCTCAAATCAATGAGCACACTTCCTGTAGCAAGGAATGGGCGCCCCAAGATTATGGGAACTTCTGAGTCTGCCTCACAATCCATAATTACAAAGTCTGCCAGAAAGATGAATGAAGAAACCTTTACCAATACATCACATAGAATACCAACAGGTCGTTTTACCGACCTATCCGCCATGACAAGCCTCATGTTGGTTGGAGTAGGATCACCCAACCCCAACTTCTTATAGATCGATAATGGCATCAAATTGATGCTGGATCCTAAGTCACATAATGCGTTGGCAAAATTCAAAGATCCAACGGTGCAAGTAATAGTGAAAGCTCCGGGGTCGGCCTTCTTCTGAACTATTGAACGGGTAGCGATTGCGCTGCAATGATGAACATCTTTTTTCAACTCATAACTTGTTGCCCGCTTCTTTGTCAAAAGATCCTTCATAAATTTTGCATACCCAGGCATTTGTTCAAGTGCCTCCACCAATGGAACATTAATGGTCAACTGCTTTAACATAGTCATGAATTTGCTGAACTTTGTGTCATCCGCCACCTTCTTCAATCTTTGGGGAAAAGGTGGTGGTGGGTATGGAACTGCTCTCTCCATAGCTTTCTTCTCCTCTTGATTTCATTGTTCAGCTTTTTCAGGTTGCACGTTGTTGGGTGTGACGTCCTTGACATCTTTCACGGATTCCTCTCCTTTTGTATTATCATCGATGTCCGCAACTTCGTCAACCACTTGCTTGTCTTTTACTGAAGTTTCCAGCACCTTACCACTTTTGGTAGTGATGGCCATACATGACCCATCATTCCTTGGGTTTTGCACAGTATCGATAGGTAAAGTGCCGGCCTTTCTTTGATTGAGTGCTACTGAAAGTTGGCTCAATTGTTGCTCTATTTGTTTAATTGAGGTGGAATGAGAATCAACTAATTGTTTCATAGAGGACAAATAATTAATTACCTCCGTAACTCCCGTGCTCATTGCTTCCACTCCCTTCAATAATTTAGCCATCATGTCTTCCATACTTCCAGAACTAGATGTAGTGGTGTCACGTCTTACTAGGGGAACATACAAACCACTCTTTTCATTCTTATTCTTCCAACTACCTTGGTCCTTGTTTCTAGATTTATCATAATAGTTCCGACCTTGGTTTCCTTAGGTATTCCCGCGGAAACCCCCCTGATTGTTCAAGTAGTTGGCCTCCTCTTCCGAATCAGATTCGTCTCTTCCTTTTGATGCAATAGCTTTGACTTTTTCGGTCTTCCCTAATAATAGATTCTTTGTAAGAAGATCCATTTGTGTTTTCATATGCGCCATATCTTAATCACGTTGTTCTTCTCTTCTTCTCTGGTCTGCAGTCATGCCAATAGATAAAGTGGGGCTTGCTACCTCAGAATCCCTGGTATGTCAAGCTCTACTTTGTTTCGTCATACGATCTAGCATATTGCTTGCTTGACCAAAGGTGAGGTCCATAAAAGTTCCTCTAGCTGCATTATCCACCACTGGTTTAGTTATTGAATTCAAGGCTCTGTATAATATCTCCATTAGGTGAACATTAGTCATGTGGTGGTTTGGGCATCTCGCTAGCTTTGTCTTGAACCTCTCCCATGTTTCATGAAGAGCTTCAGTGGGAAGCTGACGAAAGTTGCTGATTTCATCTCTTAATTGTGCTCTTTTGGATGGCGAAAAGAATCTTTCTAGGAAAGCGTCTCTCAATTGCCTCCAATTTGTAATTAAATCAGGAGTCAGCCCATTCAACCATAGTGTTGCCTCCCCAGAAAGAGACAATGGAAATAGACGTAATCGAATTGCATTCTGACTAACACTAAGATTGTCAAACGACTTGCATGTAGAAATAAAGTTGATGAGATGCATATTCGGATCATCACCTGCTAGTCCACCAAATAATCCCTTGAGTTGCAATAACTGAATCATGGTGCTTGTGATGTTGAACTTGGCTCCGGGCGCTAATGGTGGAGGAATAATGGCTCCTGTGGCTCCGGCTCCATCAAGATCATTATCATCGTCGTCGAAAACTGGTTGGATGGGTTGGCGATCATACCTAAACTGAGCTTGTCGACCTCTTCGGTTGGCTGGTGTTATGATTTCAGCATCATGCGTAGGGTTTAGTAACTCGTCATCACCTAAATCCTCATCGTCGGGATTTGTTGGTCGCCCAGGATTATCAATGTTTTGTTGTTGAACTTGAGCGGCGACAAGACTAGATAATCTCACCTGTTTCTGTTGAGCAGCCATCCTTTCGATTTCTGCTTGTGCTTCCATTCTACCAATGCGTTATGGTTCAGGATTGATAGGTAATAACGGTTGACCAGAACTTCGAGTATGGGGCATGCACTGAATAAAAATCTTCAATAAACAAAAACAAAAACTGAAAGTAAAAGTACGAGAATCTTTGACCAAGCGGCGCTAATTTTTGATAACGCTCAATCTACAACTCTCGTAGTAGTGTAAAGCGGTCGTTAACAAATATAAAACCCAACAGGGTTGGGTATCGATCCCTCAGGGAATAGCTTGGTCAACAAGTAAGCAAAAAGTACTAGACTTTTGGTACAAGTCTCGTGAAAGGGGGGATTCTTGTCGTGCAAGTATTGTAAACAAAGTAATAAAGTAAAAACTGAAAATAGCAAAGTAAAAAGAAGGAATGTTTAGTAAGTTGTAAACAATGAGAATTGAGGAGTTGAGGTTATGTCCACCTTCTGAGTTATACGTCTCTATTGGCTATGAATGTGTAGAATTCAGACATGTATGTGCTTATAGAGAATTGTATTCGATGGTAAATCTAGGCATCTTTCGACCTATTCAAGGATTATTTCACTTTAAATCTTTCGAGCTTAAAGCGTGTCTAACGGTACGAATTCTCCAAGAGGTTAATCCAGTTACGACACTAACTTTTTAATATGTGATGGGACCCTACTACCTTAACATTATCTCTTTTCTAGACAAATAACCTTTCTTTCTAACAAGTTAGATGTTATACTGGCGTATTCTTGCGTTTTCAACCACAAAGAATGTAGATTAAGATGAAGAGAATAATGATATAAGCAGCATACGTGTCACGAACTCACAAACTCATAGCAATAGATAGTATCTCATTCGGCTTCCATAACCCCAACAGAGAAGTTTAGTTACCCATGAATGCGAAGGAAATCACAATTGACATTGTTATTATACCACAATAATGATTAATTTCATGTAGCATAAGAGTGGTAGGCGTTAGGCGTGAATTCCTTAGCGAAGTAACGTTTCTCTTGTTGCGGAAATTAAGAGTGGATGAATAGAAGAATTGATGGAAGAGTCTTGTGTAAGTAGAATGATTAATTGAAGAGTGAATTGTAGTAGAATGATAGAAGAATAGAAGAATTGTCTGTGGAATAGAGGAATGAATTAAAAATCTCTAGCATGATAGGGTATTTATAATACCCATATCCTAATCCTACTAAGATAATAAAATATCTAACCAAATCCTACCAAGCTAATGAAATACTTAACCCAATTGTACTAGGTTAATGTAACATTATCCTAATCCAAATAAACTAATGAAATACTTAACCCAATTGTACTAGGTTAATGTATCATTATCCAAATCCAACTAAGTTACTGCTAGTCCCCAAAGTCTTCAGAAATGCTGTTTTAGCCCGGGACAGATTTTCCATGCATCACTTTTGGTCCTTAGGCATCCAAGCTCCCTTTTCTCCTTCCGTGAAGCTTTCTTTGGCGTCAAGTAATCCATAAAATGCTAAATTCTGCATCATTTATACCTGAAACTTTGCTAATCATGTTCGTTAGCTCACTTATAGGAAAAAGGACTAAAAGTGCATGAAATATATAATTTGATCTTAAAACTAGGCTAAAATATGGGCAAAATATATTGATATAGGCGCGTAATATCGCCTATCATCAGACATGTCCCATCAACTCCTTATTCAGACAGTTCAGTAGTTAAAGGGTTTTGGTCTAGATTTAGACTTTAGTAGTTTCATATATTTACTTTAATTTTGGTATTGTGATACCACATTATTTAGAGATGGTTTTATCAGATGTTTTATTTATTTTTTGAACCTTATGGCATATTTTAGCCTGCTATTTCCATGTTTTACATGATGTATATAGTGTACAAGTATATATATCAGTCATGAGTTAGCTTGTGTTCCTTTTGTTCATAAGCACCATGTAGCATTTCAGGTACCAGATTCGGGCTGTTACACACTTATGGACAAGAGGATACAAAATATTTTTAGAAAAAGTTCCCCTTCTTTCAGTATTCATGTCATGTGAATGAGTATGAGCTTAAATTAAACTCCATTGCTAATCCAATCTTCCTTCTGTTTACAGTGAACATAACTCTTAGACAGAAAATAGAAGAATAAATAAAAATTAGCCCATACCTCTACCCATTTAGGAAGATCCCCTGAATGAGCAGTTTCACATGCGAGTTCAGAATTGTAATCACTTCTTAGACTTACTCTGTAAAAGATCAGAGCAATTGTCTAGATGCTATCCTAGACAACCCAATGGCTAATACCGCCACAAATAGGATTTAGGACTTCACCTGAATGAATTCTCCTCTATTTTTGGGATCCAAGTCTGATAAGAATCCATAGGAGTTTCTTGACATGGTTCAGAAGGTAACAGTCATTAGAGGTGTGACTTTCAGTGAGAGTGTAGAATTTGATGCTTACTAGTTGCAGGATGTAGCTTACAATTGGTGTAAGTAGTGGAAGGGGGATAGAGGCGCATATTTTGGGGCTATAGAATGGAGGATTTTTCTATAACCTTTTTATATAGATTCTTTCCTTTGGAGTTAAGGGAAGCTACGGTGTTGGATTTCATTAATTTGAAGCAGGGAAATATTAGTGTGAAGGAGTATTTACTTAAATTTACTTAGCTATCCAGGTATACTTCTCATATGGTGGCTGATAACAGGTCTAGGGTGAGCAAGTTTGTGTCTAGTGTATCTGATAGTGTGGTTAAAGAGTGTAAGACCACAATGATGATTAAGGAGATGGACTTATCTAGGCTTATTGTCCATGCTTAATAGATATAGGTGGAGAAGGTTAAGGATAAAGAAAGAGAGAACAAGAGGGCCAGGACATATAGTTTCAACATTGTTCAGCTGAGGTTAAAGGGTGGTAACTATCCCCAATTTCATCATAAATGTTTAGCTCCGACTCCATCTTCAGCCGGTACTCTTGTGCCAAAGTTCAGAACTGGCAATCAAGATATGGCGCTAGGCTCTAATTCCCAAGGTAGTGTAAATAGTGGTTGCATAAATCCTCTTTGCAAAATATAGCAAAAACCATCAAGGTGAGTGTAGAGCTGGAAGTGATGTATGCTTTGGGTATGGCAGTCTAGGCTACCAGATTTGGAAGTGTCGGGTAGTTTCTCAGAAGGGAAGGGATTTGCGCTAACAAGGCCAGTCCCATCTGTCATCAACTCCAACAAGTCACCCAACTTAACAGGGCAACAATATTTGCACTTCAGTCTCGATAGGATTAGGAAAGTTTTCCTAATATGGTTATGGGTATTTTGTAGGTATTTTATTCATATGTATATAGCTTTTAATCTGGATGCCAGTCCCAAAACCTTAACCAAAACCTTCTTAGTGTCCACTCCAGTAGGTGTCTCTATTGTAGCCAGGCAGGTATATCAGAACTATCTGGTCACAAAATCCTAGAAAGTCACTTTAGTAGATCTTTTAAAGTAAGAGATGATTGATTTTAATGTCATTCTTAGTATGGATTTTCTTTACTCATGTTATGCCTCAATTGATTGCAGAAATAGAGTCATTCAGTTTTAATTTTTGAATAAGCCAGTCCTTGAATTGAGGGGTAGTACTTCATCCCTTAGGGTTAAGATTGTTTTGTATGTTAGAGCAAGAAATATAATATCCAAAGGGTGTGTTTACCATCTTGTTTGAGTCAAAGACTTTAGTCCTGACACACCCAATCTTAAGTTGATTTCAGTAGTGAGGGAATTTCCAGATGTGTTCCCTAAAGACCTTTCGAGAGTTCCTTCTGAAAGGGAAATTGACTTCAGAATAGACCTTCTTCTAGATACCCAGCCTATCTCTATTCCACCACACAGATAGTTTCAGCTGAACTCAAAGAGTTGAAAGAACAGTTAAAAAACATCCTAAATAAGGGATTCATTAGGCCTAGTGATTCCCTATGGGGCACTCTAGTCTTTTCATGCGTAAGAAATATGGTTCTGTTAGAATGTGTATTGATTACCGTCAGTTGAACAAAGTCACCATCAAGAATAAATATCCACTCCCCAGAATGATAACTTGTTTGACCAAATTTAGGGTTCCAGTTATTTCTCTAAGATAGACTTTAGATTTGACTATCATATCTCAGAGTCAGAGAATGTGACATTTCAAAAACAACTTTTAGAATTTAATATGGTCACTTCGAATTCCTAGTCATCTCTTTTAGACTAAAGAATGCCCCAGCAGCTTTTATAGACTTGATGAACAAAGTGTTCAATAGTACCATATCTTCATTGATGACATTCTCGTCTATTCCCATAGTGAAAATGATCATGCAGACCATCTCAGAATTGTATTGTAGACTCTTAGAGCCCATCAATTATTATCTAAATTCAGAAAGTGTGAGTTTTGGCTAAGATCAGTATCTTTTCTTGGATATAATATTTTTGATGATGGTATTAGAGTTGACCCTCATAAGACTACAGTAGTAAGAAACTGGCCTAGACCCATTTCTCCATCAGATATTATGAATTTCTTGGGTTTGGTTGGCTATTATGGATGATTTTTTGAATGGGTTTCATCTATTGCATCCCCCATTCTTATAAGAAGAGTTTTTAGAAGTTGAAGACTCAACTCACTTCAGCCCTAGTTTTGCATTTCTAGATGGTTAAAAGGGATTTGGTATTTACTGTGATTCTTCTAGAGTTGGTCTTGGTTGTGTGTTGATGTGAGAGGTAAGGTCATATCCTTACTTTTTAGACAACTTAAACCCCATGAAAAGAATTATCCTGCCCATGACCTTGAGTTAGATATTATTGTGTTTGCCTTACAAATTTGGTGGCATTATCTCTATAGGGTACATGTTGATGTGTTCACGAACCACAAAAGCTTGTAGGATGTGTTTTTGCAAAAATATTTGAATCCATATTAGAGAAGATGGTTAGAGTTATTGAAACACTACGATATAAGTATTTTATATCACCCGGGCAAAGTCAATGTAGTGGCAGATGCCCTTAGTAGATTATTAATAGGTCATATTGATCATGTTGATAATAATAATAAGAAGTTAGTTTAGGAGGTTCATTATCTTGGTAGATTAGGTGTTCAATTGGTTGATTCAGTTGAGAGTAATGTTTGGGTTTAGAGTAGTCTAGAATCTTTATTGTTTGCTTAAGTAAAGGAGAAGTCGGATAGGGATTCCAGTTTAGCTAAGCTAAAAGAATCAGTGAGAGACCAAAAAGTTGAGGTTTTCTCTCAAGTAGAAGATGGTGTGTTGCATCATTAGGGTATACTTTGTGTTCCATGTGTTGATGATTTAAGGCAGTGGATTCTTGCTGAGGAACATGGTGCGCGTTACTCTATTCACTCTGGATCCACTAAGATGTACCATGATTTATGGGAAATTAATTGGTGTTGTGGTATGAAGAGGGATATTATAGAGTTTATAGCTAAGTGTTCTAACTGTCAGCAGGTTAAGGTTGAGCACCAGAAGCCTAGTGGCACCTTACATAATTTTAGCATTCCCTCTTGGAAATGGGAAGAGATGACCATGGATTTTGCTACAGTCTTTCCTCGTATACGTCGTCATCATGATTCGATATGGGTCATTGTAGATAGAATGACCAAATCATCCCATTTCTTTCCAGTTCATGCTTCCTATTCGACCGAGAATTATGCCAAGCTCTAACTTAGAGTATTGGTTAGGTTTCATGGAGTCCCTTTGTCTACAATTTTAGATAGAGGTACTCAGTTTACCTCTCACTTTTAAAGGGATTTTTAGAAGGGTCTTGGTACCCAAGTTCATCTCAATACAACTTTTTATCTTCAGATAGATAGTCAGGTAGAAAGAATCATTCAAACCCTAGAGGATATGTTAAGGGCGTATGTTCTCGATTTCAAAGGTAGTTGGGATTATTATTTACCCTAAATTGAGTTTGCCTATAATAAAAATTATTACTCAAGAAATCAGATGGCTCCATTTGAGGCTCTATATAGGAGGAAATATAGATCTCCTATTGGTTGGTTTGAGGTAGGTGAGGCTATACTATTAGGGCCTAATTCAGTGTTTGGTGCAATGAAAAAAGTTAAGTTAATTAGGAAGAGTCTTAAGATAGCCCAAAGACGACAGTAATCTTATATAGATATGAGAACAAATCTTTCCCATGAAAAAAGTGAAAAGATTTTGTAAAAAGTGGAAGTTTAGTCCCCGATATGTTGTCCCTTATAAAATCTTGAGCCGGTTTGGAAAGGTGGCATATGAGCCTGAGTTGTCTGCAGATTTTGCATCTGTGCATCTATTTTTTCATGTTTCCTAGTTAAAGAAGTGTATTAGTGACTCAACTATAGTAGTTTCACTAGAGGATATGGAGGTTAAGGATATACATTCTTTTGAAGAAATTCTAGTTGATATTCTTGATCATCAGACTTGTTGACTGAGGAACAAAGAAGACCCCTTGGTCAAAGTTCTATGTCAAAATCAGTCTTGTTTTGGGAGCCACTTGGGAAGCATAACCAGATAAGTGTACCAAGTACTCTTATATTTTCTCTGCAAATTCAGATTCATCTTAAGGTAATGATTTTCCTCAGATTGACTCTCTTTAGTTCTTAGTTTCAGCTATATAATCCATCTTATGCATTACATGCATTCATGAATGTCACTTCAGCCCGTGTATTATGTTTCAGAATTAGTTATGTTATCATGTCCCCATTCATGCATGTTCAGTATATAATCCCAGATTCTTAAGTACTCCCATCTAAGCCAGCCTTATTCAAAGATGAATGTTCCCAAGGGAAAGATATTGTAATACGCCAAAAATCAGGACCAAATATTAAAACTATGCTTCAAACTCATGCAAAATAAATTATAGTGCTTTGTTTGTTTTATGATTGAGTTTGATGTATACTAAAGCCTCAAATGACTCCTAGTTTTCAGATAAAATCAAAATATCCCTTACCGATTGAGATCTTAGAAAATATGTTGCTATAGTCAACTCCAAATGAACATAACTTTTGTATTACTAAGTGTTTTTGAGTTCAAAACCCACCAATAGAAATATAATTGAATTATATTTTCAACTATACTAATTTTGCCTTAATCTAGTATCAGGTAAAAAGTTATGCCTATTTTACCAGAGAGGTATCTGTCTGTCGAGGTACGATGACTAAGGTGATGAACCATCAAGACAGTGATGGCCCGTTAACCCAGAACATTAATCATAGGTAGAAAGGTCAAATTATGACCATTTTTTTTGGTATTTTCCCACCCTTTTAAATCCCTATTTCCATCAACTTAAATAATATAAACTCCTCATACTCTCTCAAGGTATGTGAGATATTCATCCATGGGTATTTTTCACCCATCAAGTCCAATAACCCATTTTCAAGTTCAAAGTTATGATTTTTACGTGTTAATATGGATTATATCCATGAAATTTCATAAATTTCGATTATATACCATGTATACAAATTATTTTGGTTTATATTGCCCTTGATATGTTTGAATGGTGATATTCATATGTTAAATCCTAAACCCATATTTTTATAATATTGAATTATGTGATTATTACATGATTTAAGTTTTCCCATGCTTTAACTCATAACCCCTATGTGTTTGATGAAATGCCTAGATGAATGGGTTTTGAACAATGAATACTTATGATGTCCTCAAATTTATATTATGGTTCTATTGTTTTTACTATCGGGTCCTAGAGGTTATTAATACCTGAAAACTAAGTTGTTTACTTAGTCTCAGTATCTTCCGAATGGTTTTAGATATATTATAAGCTTATTAGTTCAGTCAGTTCACATAATCAGTTAAAATTAGATCATTTAAGTATTACAAGACAGTTTAGTTGGGAGTAGGATTTAGTATTGAGTGAATGTAGGGATTACGTCTTTCTCATCAGTCAGGCAGAGTCATTACTAGCAGTCCCTGTATTCTAAAACTAGGTAACTAGCATAGTATATAATGAGTCACCCATCTTTTTAGGCTTGACTTCCTCTCAGGGGTCACCCGTTAGTTTAGGCTTGAAACCCTGGTCCTTCGGGATATTAGTTTAGTGGATCCACACAGCCATTGTTAGTACCCATGGCACGGTATTTATGCTCTTCCAACTGGGGTCACAGGTTGGACACCAATTAGCTTATATTAGGGCAAGTCGATTGGATGATAACTCTTATAGTCTCATACTAGTATTCTGTATAGATTTCAGTTTTAGGTTTGATTGACCATAGCATACAGTTACCAGTTATTCAGTTATCAGTATGTTAGTATTTTAGTTAACAGACTTTTTCATAATCATATTATATGTTTGGTCATGCATTCTCAGATTTTACAGTTTTCATGCATTTATAGTCAGTTACATCATGCTATTCATTCTGTCAGTTATTATTCATGCACATGAACCCCTGCATATTAGCCTAACCTCATCTAGCATACCAGTATATTCAAAGTAGTGATAACATACTTATTTCTTTCACTATGATGTTTAATATCATAGGTGGGCGTTTATGTTCCCGACCTTACATATACATTCTAGTGCATCAGCAGCAGCTACAATGATGAGTCCTTATCTATCGAGGACATAATTGTTATTTCAATTTATTTCAGTATTTTAGTTTAGTTAGACAGTTGGAGTTAGTTTGGGCCTGTCCCATCCACTCTCTTTCAGATAGCTTTAGAGGCTTTCAAACATTTATGACAGTTAGTTGGTTGTTGGTCTTTTAAGTCAATTTTTAAATATTTTCACATATGTTTCAGAATTTTGGGTTTTTGGTTGTATTACTTTTACATTTAAAACCTTATGGTAAATTCGGTTATTCCACACATATGTATTTCTTTATTATTATTTAGTGCTCATAGTAGATACCAGTTTATGGATTAGCTTATGGTCTTTTAGGACCATAAGCACCGTGTGGTATCCAGGGTGTATTTCTAGGGCGTTACATCTATGTAGAAAACTTGAGTGCATTCCAACCTCTCTCTCAATACCCTTATTTCTCAGGTTTTTATTTTCATCAAAATTCAAAAACCTATATATCTTGTGAATTCTTTGAAAATCATGCTTAAAAATCAAGCGTTATAAACTACAAGTGGCCTAAATTCTCATGTAACCTAATATATGTAGGAAACCCGATGTTGGGTCCGACTATAACTCCACAAAACTCATGTGAAATTAGGTCAAACAATATAAGGTATGTCAAACTCCCTTTGCCCAGGGTTATTTTCATTCACCCTACCAAAAGGGAGGGGACATTTATTGACAATTAATTTTTGTCCTCCACAACTAAGATTAATTCTGAGTTTCTTTGATTTTAAATAAAATTATAAAATTTATTTTATCCGAATAATTTTTTTCAAAATATTTAACTAGTTCATTTTGTTATTTTAAGTAATGATTATATATTTTCGTATTCATATATATGGAATCATATAATTTTATTACTTAAATAACTATTTTATGAAAAATCTAATTTTAATCCGGGATTATCTAGAGTATGAATTTAAATGGATAAAACCTCGATTTTAAAAGAATTTTTTTTAAAAAATAATTTATTTGAAAAATATTTGTTTGATTTTATTTAATCAAGAATCTCAGGATTAAATCGATACTTAATTTGTCTCCGATCTTATTTCAATTTAGTCTATTTAGCGAATTTGGTCAAAATTGAAATCAATAGGCTACAATTGCAATGTAATTAGCCAATTGATCTTTCAATTTGATTAAAATTTAAATAAGTTGAGCAAAATCCTAATCCCAAGGCTATTTAATAAAAAGCCTGAACAAATCCACCACTGCCCCCATTCCTTTTAAAATCCTACCTAGCCTAAAACAACATCCCACTCTACCAAATTAACCAATCGACCCCAACCCAAACACCGAAGGACCCAACCCATTCCCAAATATCCTACCTATTTTTTCCCTTTACCCCTTCATCACGGAAAAACCCAAACTCTACCCATAAAACAAAACTTTAGAAATGACTTCAACATCAACTATAACCTTCGGACTGATGGACAAGTACAAATTTATTGGATAATCACCTTTTATCTCTTTTGTCTCTTTGTTAGAGCAAAGCAAACCTGAGGCTCTGAATATTCAGGGAAGATATGGGAAAATTTGAGGATCCCTTAGGTTCAAGGTAGTATCCCAATTTGACTCAACGACTGTAGAGCTTCATCTGATGGGAATATGCTCAATAGCCTTCAATCTATCACTTTTCCTTCAAATCCACTGAAAAAGTGAACCTTTTCCCTCCTTTATTTCTTTTCATCCATCAATCCCTCTGAAATTTGGTTGCTCAAGAATTAAAAAGTTTGAAATGTTTTAAAGCTTCTTTGAGAAGGCTTTACGATTGATATTTCGCCTATAAAAGGGGGCCTTGTTCAACCCTTTCATGGATAAGTGAAGTGATAGAGAATTTAGGGAATATATTGAGTTCATTCATACTCATCCATTCATTAGCTTCTCTATTATCACTTTCTTCCTTTCATTCAATCTCTAATAAAATTTTACCGCCCTCATTGTTTAATTTTGACACTTGAAGTCAAAATTACTGGTGAAGAACCTATTCGACTCACGATTTCTCATTCACCGCCCAGAAAAAGGTAATGTCCCTTTTTTATAAAATTTTAATACTGTGTGTTTAATTACAATGTTAGATTTTTTATGCTATGTAGTTGGTTCTAATTTTGTTTAAGTGTAATCTCCCTTGTTGTGTTCTTTTTAAGTGTATCTTAATTATGTAGTAGTAATTTTGTGAATTTTAATGTTCTTAGAAAATCAATATTGTATTGAAGGTTACGTTGAAATGATTGTGCGATTTTGTTAAATAATCATCTTTTGGTATTAGGATATTATTTCCTCTAATCTCATCAATCTGAGCCTATATATGTTAAGTTGTAACAATTTGGTTCTTGCAAAATAATTTTTATTTTAATAACACATGCATGCTTCCCTTCTCATCTAAATTAGTAGAAGGAGGTGTTTGAGATAGATTATCGGAATTGTGTAAAGAGAGAATGGCTTTATTATCAGGATTAATGTTCACAGACCTATCTAGTCTTCTAAATACAAATATTTAGGTGTTTGTGATCCAAATTTCATGTGAAATTGGTTTGTTTGATTTTAAAACCACTTAAGACACATGTGCATCCATGCTATGTTATATTTGACACTTCATCTTTAAGTATGGCCTATATACTTTCTTTTCTAATTTTTGTATTCATAATATTGATCTAGCCATTAGTTTAGAAGGGTATACATTTGAATGATATCATGCCCTTTAAGTCATAGCTCTTCCATAAGTTTTATGTATTTTGTTTATACCAATGGTCAAACTTGATTTCTTCGGCATTGAGTTTTCTGTCACTATCATAATTGATCAAAGTATTTTCATTTGGAACAGTCCAAAACGTAGATTGAATAATTGATAGTGCATATCTTGTCATTTCTCTTCTTTATTTCAATATGGGAGTTTGGGGACGTTCTTTTCTTATCTTATGAGTTAGATGCTGAAATTTGGTTGAGTTATACCTAGGATGGCTTAGATATGTTGGTTGTCGTGAGGAGTTGTGTGTTTAAATCTCCCTAAGCATCAATTGGTTCTACTCTCCAAATATAATGTACTTTGTAACTAGCTATTGGAGAAATATGTTGGTTTGCCCTAGTGAATTCCTTCTTAATCTGCAAAGAAGTATTTTATATTTTTCTTTTTGTTGTTTTCTCTTCTAAAAATCTAAAAATATGTACGTCTTTTTTTCTTTTGTTTATTTTGGTTCCAATTATACACTTGGTATGTGCATATCACAATCTAAACCAGGGCATGGTCGTGTTGGGTATCTCAAGTCCGTCAAAGATCGAAGACCGAAGACCATCCCTTTTCCTAGTCAAACAGAACACAATACAGCTAGTAACGGATGAATTCCAACATATAACAAGATAGGACTGAGTTTTGAACATATAACGAGATAGATAAATTAACTAACTCAGAAAGGAATCCAAGAATCTCAACAACCAACCCAATCAGCAATAATCCACAAAGCCTCTAAAACAAAACCAACATTAACCTTATTCAGGACATGCCCAAGATGATAGATAAAAGAACCCATAAGAAACGATCTATGACATAAACTAGACCAATAACTAACAACCCTTCCATAAGAGGCTCATCACTTCAAGATGGATCACGAATAATCCATGAACTACCTATTAATGTGCAGGAAAAGCAGAAGTGTCTCTATTCTCTGCATCGCGAGGGGAAACAACATCCTTAGATAGTTAGCAGGGTGAGCGCTAGCATAGAACTTAGGGTAGGGATAAAGTAATGCCAATGTCAAATCAGGTCAAAATAAATCAAAGCCAATGAACACATCTATATCCATATATATATATATAACATGTCGAGGTAGGAAACAAGGCTTAGAATGAATGTAAAATATTAGTTTGGACTGTGTATCCTAACCATCATAAAAAGGCACCCATAGGCTATATCGGCTCAATACTCCCTGCTGAAAGGGCCCCAGTATGTGTTAGCCATATGAACTAGAGAATAATCATATGTGCATATACACCAAGGGTGACTTGAATATCTGAACATATATCAAGGGTGACTCAGACACCCGTTCATAAAGAAAGGATGACTCGAACACCTGACTAGTTAGACCACCACATCGGCAAATGGGGTTTTGATCATCGGTCTCTCAGGTCCACCTCTTTCACAGCTTATCTACATAACCCTCTTTAAAACCAAGTAAAACATTTAGCATATAACCTATTCATTTAATCAAAGAGTTATTTATTAAGGAATTATCAAGTGGTATCGTGATATAGACTATAGCTTATAAGCAAATGTCACTATGCTAAATCAAGTAGCCATTGGGACTTTTGCCCACTAACCAATAAGACTCCAGAATATCTAGCCAATTAGGAGTCAAACCCATTAGCCAATAGGACTCTAACCTATCTAGCTAACTAGGACTCGAACCCATTAGACAATAGGACTCTAACCAATCTAGCCAACTAGGACTCAAATCCATCAGCTAATAGGACTCTAACCCATCTAGCCATCTGTACCCCTAGGTCCCAATTCTAAATCAATCCATAGCCACCAAGGCCTTTCAAAAGACAATTTATGTTCCATTAACCTTTTATACATTGCCATAGTTTAAATTTAGTTGTCAATGTGTATGTATCTAAGTTTTCAAGTAATTATGCCATTGGGTTGAGCAAATAATATTTCCAAATCCAATTCCAAACAAAAATCATCAATTTGGGGAAATCCACAACCGTCATTCCAATTTACCATGCCCATGCACCCTATTAGTTCAAAATCATCAATAAAGTATTGACAATGCATGTGTAATCATGGAAATATCATTCAAACAAGAATCATCCAAACCCCTCAACCCAAATTCAAAAGCCAAACCTTAAACCACAAGAATAACAATTTAAATGCATGCTTTAAAAAAAATAAGTTTTAGGGAAGAGATCACCATTATATAATTTCATACATACCCTATAATTAACCTATGATTACCACACACATAATAGGGTAACACCGTACACTTGAACGCTAACTTCTCCCCTCCCAAGAGCTACAATATGAATCCACTACCCTTTATAGATGCTAATCTAATCTTTCGTTAGCCTCTATAACTATCACCCTATAAGTCATACTCTTATGAGAATACACATCCATACTTCTTGACCTATAAGAAAACCTCTAATCACATAACCTCACAACTTAACAAAATTCTTAAGACTGCACCAAGGGATCATATTGTCTATCCATATTCTCCTCAATTCAGCTTTGAAGAACACCATATACAAACTCCTGAGACTTCTACATACAAAGACATTCAATAATAAGAACTAGGTACACATGGAACTTACATACTTGAAACCTCACCTAATAAGAGGCTACCTAGGGTTTAATATATTCTTATCCACCTAATGAGTAAGTCTCAATTCATCACTTCAACACTATACCTTTGGTATAAATATATCATAATTACCCACTCTAATACTTCATAAGTTATTAGTCTAATCTCTTCCATATATCATGTCAATCCTAGTAATCTATTCCTATACATGTCGCATCACTATCCTCGAGCTAACATTCTTATCATCACTATCAATACTTAAGGTTCAAGCTTAGGGTCTAGTAATAATCATGCACCAATAAAATATGCTGCATAACATACTAGTCCATCCAATAGATAAATCAACCTAAAATTCCTTATTTAACTTAGCTACGGCCCATAAGCACATTTTTCTTCATAAAAACCTTATTTGATTATTGATAGTCTATAAACATCGGAAGAGACCTATCTTTTATACGCATAAAAAGAATGAGAGCACCTTATGAAGAGACATTTGCATGGATGAAACCTTTATTAAGAATACCCTATAGCTGTTCCTTAAGTTCTTTCAACTCAGTTAGAGACATTCTATATAGAAGGATAGAGATAGAACGGGTATCGAGTAGAAGATAAATCCCAAAGTCTGTGTCTCTATCGGGAGTAATACTAAGAAGATCATCAAGAAATACTTTAGGAAATTCGTTAACCAGCGGGATAGATTAAAGGAAGAAATTTTAGAATTAGAATCCTTAACCTAAACTAGATGATATAGAAACCCCAGGGGAATTTAAATTTCAGGCTCTAGGATAAAAAATGAACCTTCCCTCCCATTCTATTACCGGTTCTTTAGGAAATTAGAAATTGAACTTATGGGTCCGTCAATCAAGGGAAGCGTAGTAGGAGTGAAGCCAATATATCCTAAATATCACATCAAAATATAACATTCCAACTCTATTAGATCCACCAATGTCTCCCAACCACAGATAGATACCACATAACCCCTATAGACCATTCTATACACAACAAAATCACCCACTAGGGTAGATACAGAAAAGGCATCAAAAATACTCTCAGAACCAAAACCAAAATAAACTGCCATATATGGGGTCACATAAGAAAGAGTAGACCCTAGATTAACCAGACAAAATACATTAAAAGAGAAAAGTTGAAACATACTAGTAATGACGGCAGGAGATGCCTCAGATTCCTGATGGGTAGCAAGGGCATAAAGATGGTTTCAAACAGTACCAATACTAAAAGTACAACCCTTTGGCATGGGAACTAAAGAAGGAGAAAGTAAAACCTTATTATCCTAAGTAGACACCCTAGCTAAAGGACGCTCCCGCTGCATGTGACCAAGCTAAACACAGTTATTACATCAATTTCTCTCTTTTTACACTGACCACAATACAACTACAGACTCTATAAAAAGGATAAGGTGGATCTGGCTGTGCTCCACTAGCTTGGATTGGGAACCTTGTGCCTCAAACCCACTGTTAGCCTAAAAGAAATGATCACAAGAAGACTTAGAATAAAGAGCACTAACAATCACGTGGGAACTCCCCCAGTTCCTCTTCCTAGTCTACTATTTACCATGTCTACCATTATTTAACTGACGCTAAACCTATTATGAATATTTTAAATTCTGGTTCTACCTCTCTTTTATCTTTGCTTGGTTCCTCCTCCAAGTAATAGGACTAGATTGGTGTAAGAAAAAGGCCACTATCTGGGTTAACAAAAGACTAGAATAGAGAAACTCAATATTAGATAGATTACCCTAAGGAATTAGGGCATTAGTATCATCATTCTTAGAAACCCGAGGAGGACTAGTAGGGACTGGTGGGACTCTAGGAGAGATAGTACAGTCAGGAGCAAGGACCTTAGACCGGGTTTAAACTTCATAAATAGTGCAAGCACCATCCACATTATCCTAAGGTAGGATAAAAGTGTTTCAACGAGAATTATCTTCGAGGAGGCATGATCTGAAATGTGATTCACCAGAAGTTAATAGAGTTTTCAAACCTTAGACTCTAAAACTCAAAAATAAAACACAAGAAAAGAAAACATTCCTATATATCTTATAGTCCTTTTCTTATAAGTGTGGCATTCTACATAATAGAGACTCTTCTTTACATGGATTTGTGGACACCCAATGACTATGAACCTAGGTTCTGATACCAAGCTTATCACAACCCAAACCAAGGCCTGGTCATGATGGGTATCTCAAGTTTTTTGAGGACCTAAAATCACCCCTTTTCCTAGATAAATAGAATAAAATACAGCTAGAAATATATGAATTTCGAACATAAAAAAAGATAAGACTAAGTTTTGAACATATAAAACGATCCATCGAGGATCGAAGACCACTCCCTTTGCCTAGTCAAATAGAAGACAATACAACTAGCAGCGGATGAATTCCAAACATATAAAAATATAGGAGTTTTAAACATATAAAAATATAGATAAATCAACAAACTTGATGTTGGGTGCATTAATGCACTTTAGTGTTGCTATCTTAGCTTAATTAGCCTTATTTTGAGGACTTCGTGAGTGATTTGTGTGTTCATAATGATATAAATAAGCATATAAGTGTTCAAGTATTTAATTAAAATATTTAAAGGTTTTTTCAAACAATTTTGGGTTTCAAGGATAATTTAGAGTTCAACCGAGAAAAGAAGTTTAACTAGCTTGAGTTGAGTGTTGTTCTAGTCTATCGCGTTGGATTCTATTGTGATTAATGACTTACAAATGCTTTTATTATATAATAATATGTGTAAAAAATTTCGTATAATGTTAAAGGGTCAATTTAAACAATCCAAGAGTCAAACCCAAGTTAAAGATCAAAAGGACAAAAACTTGCATTCTTAGCTTGAGTTTTTAGTTCGTCGTCTTGGATGTTGTGATGTTTTGAGCTCTAATTGTTTGTCATTAATGTTATAGTATGATTGATGAATTGACTATGATGATTTATAGAGGATATAAATCTGTAAATCAAGTGTAAATAACACCAAAAATCATGGAATGGATCAACGAAAGAACAAGACAAAATTTGATGTCAAACAGACACCTTGAATGTCCCGGGTGCATGGAGGACCTTGGGATTAGCGAATGGGCATTTACCACACAACAATAGATTAAGAAGGAACCCAAAATAGTTAACCAATATGAATTAGGTTCGTCGCACAACTACTTCAATGTGATAACGAATGCGGCATGCCACTGTTACTACCGAGAGCAAATTGCCTTCTACTATAAATAGGATTTTTCACGTTTTGAAAATCAATTTTGGAATATTCTTGGATGAGAGAACGCTTCTAAACTTCATTTTTAGGGTTTATTATATGTTTACTACAACATTTTAATGGATCATAACATGTATTCAATTATATTAATTATAGTTATGTCGATTAGCAGCTAAACACCACCTTTCAAGGGTTAAGACGACGATCATGACTACTTTGAATTAAGTTTGTTGAATTTATTATCATTATGGTTTTTATTTATACTTTTTATAACAATTTGAAGGATTCATGGGCCTTAGAATATATTCATTATCAACCTTATGATCTCGAGAGAGGGAATAAGAAGATAGAACATAGGCTAGATAGAACAAGGTTCTTAGTCCTTTATAAAATGAGGAATTTGAATAAGCATCTAGGATAGGGATATACTTAGAAGCCTTATTTGTTTAATATGTATTATGATAACTTTATGATCTTAATTGGATTACTACATCCCCGCTCAATGATGAAGTTGTAATGTTTAAGTTAGGCAGACGATTAGAGGTCAGGAGACCATGAACATGGAATAAACCCTAAAACTCAATAACCAAGATAAGAAATCTAACAAATGAAGTTCTATGGCGTAGTATGGTTATTCATAAGCCTTAACCCTGGGTCTCTATGCATTGATTATCCAAAGTCATTGCTTTTCTGCATTATTTAATTTACTTTTAGTTTAACTCTAAAACTCTCTTGGTTACTTTATCTCAATTGTTGAACTAGAATTGAGTAGTTGTTTATAACAAGTCCCAGTAGGATCGATATTCGGCCTTTTTGGAGGCCACTATATTACTTGGTTGACCACGTACACTTGCGTATGTGCTTGGACGTTGTCAAGTTTTTGTGCCTTTGTTGGGGACTTGTAAATAGGCAACTACCTTTTTTTATAGTTAAGCTATATTAAGTTGTACATATTTTAGTAATTTTTATTTTTAGTTTATTTATTATTTTTATTATTTATTACACTTTTATTGATATGTTAGTCTGGGAAAGATGTTTTTTGAGGGATGATGATTCCTATCATTTTTATGGAGGACCCCACCACGAGGCTTTTTTTTCAAACTTTGATCTAAGCATTTGGAGGGGACCTTCTTGTTTGCGACTTATGTAGAAAACCATAAGTTTGTCTGTGGTTTATGTCAATATACATCATTCTGCAAATATGTGTGGTTTTAATCCTAATTTAGTCATGTATGGGGGCAATGCTCAAAAGTCAACAAAGAAGGTAAATGTAGAGTTGACTCCCCAACCAGTTGCAGATAAAGTTGCTGATATTTTAAGGAAGTCTGAGTACTCAAAACATGTGGTTTCTGAAAAATTTAAGGAGATACTAACACCATCATCTTTAAAGAAGCAGAGAAAAACACAAGAATTTCATTCATTCAGCTGTCATCATTTCCTGAGGACTAAAACTGAGAAGGTGAATAAAATTAAGTGTGTAGTAGAATATGTAAATCTTAAAGTGGTATTAGTTGGTCTTCACTCAAAAATACTTTTAACATTATGTTTAGATGATGTCTTGTCTGTGGAATCATCTAAAATAGTGGAAGAGTGTAAAGATAAGGGGCAAAAATCCTATATTCTTAATTTTGCACCAGACAAGCAACATAAAAATTCACCTCACTTTAAGGCCGACTGAATTACTCTGTACTATCCATTACTTGATTCCATAGTCTTTGTACCACCTTCATATGAGTAGGGAAAAATTATGGATGCAAATTTGGGGGTGAAATTCATATCTTCAAGGTGGAGGAAAAAGTTGATGTGGGTCGTGCTGCGACACTAAATTAGTCACTTCTTGTGAGGCAACCCATGTTAAGTAGGTTCATAGAAAGTCTCAGTATTGGAAAATTGAGCTAAGAAGCATGGAGAAGACTAAGTGTGGGGTTCCCCAAACCCCCTTGATGTATTAAAATGCTACTAGCTAGGACTAGAGTCCGTAAGGAGTATTTCAATATCTACTTTTAAAGTATACTTTGGGGACAAAGTATATTTTTAAGTGTGGGGTAGAAAAATTCCAATTTTTAGGATAAATTTAAAAAAATTTATGTTAGGAATAAGTAAGATGTACTTGCTGGTGCTATAGTCGATTAAATGATGCAAATATTTTTATGGTAAAAAAATGTTGATTGTTTGAATTGCTATTGTTGAGACTACTAGGATTATCTTTATGACTCTTATACATGTTGGCTTAATTTGAATTGATGTTACTGTTTGTTTAAGAGTCTATAATGATCTAACATGAGTTGAGCATGTGCCATGTGCATGCGAAGTGTTGTATAATCCTTGTTGCATGTGATGTCTAGAACTTGCCTAGTGTATGTGCAAAGAAAAATAAGAGTGTGGATGTAGGAGTTAAATTAGGCATCTCTTTGATAGCCTTGTTTTATACCTTTTTTTGACCTATCCTTGAGCATAATCCTAGTTAGCTACATTGAGCCTTTAGCTTTTTCTTTGGTATCCTCATATTATTCTAATACCATTTTTATAGACCATAATTTGATCCAAAAGCTCCTAATATCATTAGTGGTAAATTAATTTAAGGAGTTGGAAATTCAAATTGGAGAAAGTTGAAATTTAAGTCCCAAAGTAATAGTTATTGGTGTGCAGTTGTTATGTGTGGTGGTTGGGAGTTGAGTAATGAAAAAAATAAAAATTTGTTCAAATTAAATAAGTTATGCGTAGCATACTCTCACCATAGGGTTTGTAAATGATCTTAATAAGATGGGGTGAAAACAATAGAATAAGGTTGACAAACGTGGTGCAAATTGGTTGTTGGAGATTGTCTTTCATTGTATAATATAATGTCTTAAAGCGCTTAGGGAAGATAATCACTATTATTGGCCAAATTGTTCCTTCCCTTCCCTTAGCCTTCACTACAACTCGTGAAGTCTTATTTGATCATAATCTTTATCTCTGTGATATTAGCGGAGTACTACACTAAGTGAAAGCTTATGGTTTATCATTTGTAACTTGTGAATTCTTTGTGAGAGTGAGCGCAATTTGATTCTTGTACCCATTGTCTTATAAATTACATTATTGTGAGTGATTATGGGTAACTTTCTTGTTGTGAGGTCACATATTTGATGAATGTTGGGTGACTTATAAGATGTCTTAGATTGATCAATATGCATAGGTTTGCCATGTGCTGAGTTAATTCTTATGGATAGGATATTTTGAAGTAGTATTCTTGAGCTTTCATTAGTGTTGTAACATATTTAGTGTAGTAACTTGCATTCTGTGTAGTCATTATAGTACTAGCTTGAGTGTCTTACACATAGTATAAGTGTGGAGTATCCTTAGCTTATGATGCTTATAGTAAAGAGTTGGTTGATGACGAACAAGGCTTTAAGTGTGGGGTGGTGATGTTGGGTGTACTTATGCACTTTAGTGTTGCTATCTATTATGACCCGGGACTACCTTCTAGTCATCACACGGTGCTTGCGGCCCCAAAGGACCACAATCTAACCCATGAATGATATCTGCTGTGACCACTGAACAATAATACTATAATAATTGCGGAATAATAGGGTAAAATGCCATAAGGTTCAAAACATCTAAAATACTGATAATGAATAATAACATCTGAATCTGAAAAACTGTCTTAAAATCTAGTCTGAAAAGCCTCTAACTGAATCTGTCTGAGAGTGGAGTTGATGGGACAATCCCTCAACTAACTCCATCTACTAAAATACTGCTAAACTGAAGTACTGAAATATAAGCATATCCTCGATAGATCATGACTCACTGCTAAATCTGCTAGTACTGGCTGAGTCTGGGTAAGCGCGGTCAGGAACATGAGCATTAGAACTTATGATATGAAACATCATAGCATGGGAAAGTATGTGGGAATGTACTGGTATGCTAGATGAGATAAGGCTGAATGCAAGAGTTCATATTTATGAACATTAACTGACTAAATAATATAGAGTAACTGAACATAAGAGTATGTGTATACTATAATTGAGCTTTTCTGAAGGTAAGTATTGAGTTCTACTAACTTTATAACTGATATTTGAAATTACTGATAACTGAATAACTGGTAATGATTGACTGTGTCGATAGTCCTAATTCTGTAAAACTAAGCCGAGTTCTAAACAGAAGACTAAAAATGAAATTGAAACTGTGGGAGGTAATTATCTAACCTATATGCCCCTCTCTGAGTTGATTGGCGTCCAACCTGTAACCTCAGTTGGAAGGGTGCTAATACCATGCCATGAGTACTAACACTGGATGCGAGTTAGCCCTAAGAATACATTTTCTCAACCCTCACTGACAGAAAAACTCATGAGAGATAGCAAGAAGTCATCTCAACCTATGTTAGTTACGTAGTTTTGCTACTCACGGATTTCTACTAAGGGTCAAACCCTAAACTAACAGGAGTGCCCCCATCTTTGGGTTCTCTCGGTGCTGAATCCTACTCCCAACTAAAAGGCACCGAACTGAGTATACTGGACTGGACTGGACTGAGACTGAGTTTACTGAGTTTTCCTAAGTTCTGTAATTGACTGAGTTCTGTAATGGATTTAGAGTATTAATTATGATATAACTTACACTATTCTGTAGCTGACACTGAATCTAGAACAACTAAATTATCGGGTATTAAATACCCAGGACTCGATAGCATGATAAGTAAAACAAAGTATAATCTTGAATAATATAATAATGTTCACTTGGTTATAATTCATTCATAGAGACATTTCATCAAACACTTGTAATGCATTAACTTGTACATGAATGGGATCGCATAATAACATATCATGCCTTCACTAGTCAATTCACATAAGCATTTTATCAAACACTTGTAGGGCATAAGCTTGTACATGATTAAGATCTCATAATAACATCACATAATTCCTCTATTTACTTCACATAGGTATTTTAGTAAATACTTGGGTAGCATGAGTATTTCACATGATAATGGTCATCACATAAACATCATGAATACAATACAAAATTGTAAATTCAAGGGTTTAGCATGTAATTCATATAATTTCCCCTAAATACTATTCTATTATTCATAAATCTTATTATAATCATGGATTGAAAACCAAATCAACATCATAGATACATTAATCACTTTATAATTTTAAGGGTGTGTCAAGATAATCACATATTTGTTATACATGCTATTTAATTTCATGAAACTTGCATTTAAATCATAGATTGGAACCCAACTAATATTATAAATATGAATTCAATCTAATTCAAACATGAAAATCATAAATACATCATATTTGTACTTTGAAAAAGGATTCTTGGACTTAATGGGTGAAAGAAACCCATGAATCAACATCTAACATACCTGAGAAGAAGAGTTCTTGAAGGTTCTTGGAGAGATTCTTGAGGATTGACCTTGATTCTTGAACTAGGGCTCTTGCCTCTTGAGGGTGAATGCTTTAATTTGGGGAAAAACTAAATGAATAAAGGTGTAGCTAGATTTATTAGGATTGATTTTCTTGTTAAAGGCTATCTAGGGCCATGGAAAAAATACTCAAATACCCCTGGAATAATTTAAAATCTCAAAATTTAAAACTAGAAATTAACTGAAAATCCCGATCTGGGCCCATGGCGTGATGCGGTGCTATCACTCCATGTCAGTGGAAAAAGAACAACTGGAGAATTTCTTGGTGGCATGACGCGGTGGTATCGCGTTGCCGCTTTATTTGTGAACTAGAAGTGCACCACAACATGGTGGAATCGCGTTGGTAAACTAGAAATTGACTTATGAACAGGATCTATGGCGTGATGTGCCAATATAGAGGAGCAATACTAGAAATTTAAAACTACTATTTTGACACACTCTGTGATGCACAATAGGCCTGAATGACGATGTTTAACGACTGAAACTTAAAGTCACCATAACTTCTTACCCGGTTGTCGGATTTAGGCATATTTTATATTTTTGGAAAGCTAATTGAATTTACTACACAATGGCAGGCTCTAATCTGAAAACTTTTGATTATATTCAAAAAATTTATTTAGGATAACCCATGTACAGAGGGTGAATCTAGGCTAGGGAAATATGGGGTATTACATATGTCCCCCTTGGGATCATTCGTTGTTGAATATGGCTAGTTAAGCTGAGAGAGTACAGACAGATTGATTTTTTCTATTGAACTAGACATGCACAACTAAAGCATGATTACGTGACTCATAGATAGGCTAAACTTACATACTGAACATGCATATCTGATGCATGATTACATGGCTAAAAATTAATTTATGAAATACATGACTGACATGAAGATGATATGAAATACCAAGTTTATGACGGTACTAAATATGGGACTAGGGTTTAAGGAAAACTGTGATAATGTATGAGACACTATCTAACTGAAATACGACTAAATAACTTCAATACTATTGAGGCCTGAGGAACACATGGCATAAACTGAACTCCACGGGCCATTTAGAGTGTAACATGAGTCATAAGAATTGAGCATATTGTGAAACATGAATACGTGTGTCATGAACTGCATGACCTGAGTTTGGAATTTTTGAACTTATGAAACCTGTTTGTACCACAGAGTGAACTGGAACTCCTTATACTAGGAACTGCAAGCATGCGCTTTTCGATAATGCGCACAAATATGATCTATGATCATAAAGCTGACATGTAAGGCATGAGTACTAACATTCCTGACATTACTACTAAAATCTCAAATCCTGACTTGGTTACTTATTCTACCATCTCCCCCGTAGCTTAAATCCATTATCCTAAATCTGTGGATCACTAAATAAACTTTAAGCTAAACTGTCACCACTTTACTTCTAGAGTCTAAGGTAGACACTGAGGAGGGATCTGCTAATATTTTGGGTCTAATACTGAGTTGACGTCTATATAGGGGTTACAAAGAAAAAAAAGCCTCAAAATTTGACTAAGTATAAACGTAAGGATGAAAGGCATATAATGTACCCATAACTATATCAGGAGAACTTTCCTGATCATGGCGGGACTAGAGTGCATAAAATCTATTATGGCATTGACCACTAGTGGTACTGAAAGTGGTACCTTGCTGAGTCAGGCGACCGGATGGAACTGGAGAATGACTGTGATGACTTTGCGAACCATCCTTAGGACATTCTCAGACTTTGTGACCTGACTTGCCATATCTAAAACATACATCACTTTCGTCTTTACACATACCTTGGTGATTTTGACCACATTCTTTGCAAAATGGATAGGTACGACTACTGCTTACACTACCCTGGGTTTTGGAGCCAGGCACCTGATCCCAATGGTTATTCCTGAACTTTGGTACTAGCGCACTAGATGAAGATGGAGCTGAAATTAAAAACTTTGCAGAAACTAGGAACGATTGCCCCCATCGGACTTAGGCTGATAGAAATTAAAGCTACTTGTTCTAGCCCTCTTATTCTCTCTCTCTCTCTCTCTCTTCTTCTTTTTAAGATTATGCTCCTCAATATGTCGAGCAAGGACCATAAGCCTAGAATTGTCCATCTCTTTAATCAACATTGTTGTTATGCACTCCTTAACCATACTATCTGACATCCCAGATATGAACTTGCTCATTCTAGACCTATTGTCTGCTACTACATAGGGAGCATACCTGGCTAACTGAGTAAACTTTAGGGAATACTCTTTTACGCTCATACTACCTTGTGTGAGATTGATGAACTCTAATATGTTAGATTCTCTTAGCTTTAAGGGAAAGAATCTGTCTAGGAAGGCAGTATCAAACTCATCTCACTCTATGGGATCTGCATATATATATCTATCTACCTTCCATTTATTAAACTATTTATGGGCTACATTTTGTAGCTGATAGGTGGCTAAATCATCACTCTCAGTGGAAGTCACTCCCATTATATTTGTGACTTTCTGAACCTAATCGAGGAACTCCTGTAGATACCGTTCAAACTTAGATCCCATAAAGAAAAGATGATTTATTCGGGTGAAGTCCCAAATCTTGGTTGCAATAATATTGGCCACTGGGTTGGCCAGAATAGTAGCTGGTCGTTGGCTATGACTTAATTGGCTATAGTAGTGAATGCAGCTCTAAATTCTGTGTAAGAGACATGTTCATCCAGGGGATCTACCTGAATGAGCTGAGGGGCTGACTGGTTTTCGCTTTTTATTTTATTAGTCCTTTTGGGAGGCATGTTTTGTAAATGAAATAAAAAATGGATTAGACGGATAGATTAACATGAGCTCATGCTCACTCGCACAACATGAATACTAAAAGAAGGGAAACTTTTTCTAAAACATCTCATAGCCTTTTATCCATAAGTATAGCACGCTACACACGCATGTATCATACTCTACTATTGAACCTGGATCTGATACCGAGTTTGTAATGACCTGAGACTACCCCCTAGTCATCACACGATGTTTGTGACCCCGAAGGACCACAAGCTAACCTATGAATGATATCTGTTGTGAGCATTGAACAAAAATACTGGAATAATTATGGAATAATAAGCTGAAATGCCATAAGGTTCAAAACACCTAAAATATTAATAATGAATAATATCATCTAAATCTAAAATAATATCTAAAAATCTAGTCTGAAAAGCCTCTAACTAAACCTGAGAGTGGAGTTGATGGGACAATCCCCCAATAACTCCATCTACTAAAATACTGGTAAGTTGAAGTAATAAAATAAAAGCATATCCTTGATAGATGAGGAATCACTAGTGAATTTGCTACTGCTGGCTGAGTCGTACTAAGAGCGGTCAGGAACCTGAGCGTCTGAACCTATGATATGAAACATCATAGAATAGGAAAGTATGTTTCAATACATGGGAATTTACTGGTATGCTAGATGAGGTAAGTTTGAATGCAAAGGTTCATATGCATGAATAATAACTGACTAAATGATATAGAGTAACTGAACATAAATGTTTGTGTATACTATAACTGAGCTTTTCTTAAGCTAAGTACTGAGTTCTGCTAACTGTATAATTGATATCTGCAGTTACCTAAATTACTTATAATGATTGATTGTGTCTGATGGTTCTGATTCTGTAAAATTGAGCTGAGTTCTAAACAGAAGACTGAAACTGAAATAAAACTATAGGAGGTAATCATCGAACCGACATGCCCCTCTCTGAACTGATTAGGGTCTAACCTGTAACCCTACTTTGAAGGGTGCTAATACCATGTCAAGGTTACTAACACTGGCTGTAAGTTAACCCTAACTAGCAGAAATACATTTTGTCAACCCTCATTGACAGGAAAACTTATGAGAGATGTGTCAACCCTTATCTAGCAGAAAGTCATCTCAGCCTATGCTGGCTACATAGATTTGTAACTCGAGGATTGCTTCTATAGGTCAAAACCTAAACTAATAGGAATGCCCCCATTCTTAGGTTTGCTCGGTGCTAAATCCTACTCCCAAATGAAAGATAGTGAATTGAGTATATCGGACTGGATGTACTGAGACTGAGTTTACTGAGATTTCCTAAGTTTTGTAATTAATTGAGTTCTACTGAGTTTTGTAATAGACTTAGAGTACTAATCATGACATGACTAATACTATTCTGTAACTGACACTGGCTCTAGGTAAATAGCTAAATTGTTGGGTATTAAATACTCCAGGACTCGATAGCATGAAAAGTAAATCAAAGCATAATCTTGAATAATGTAACAATGTTCACTTGGTCATAATTTATTCATAGGGACATTTCATCAAACACTTGTAATGCATTAACTTGTACATGAATTGGATTACATAATTACATGCCATTTATTTACTAGTCAATTCATATAAGCATTTTATCAAAAACTTGTAGGGCATTAGCTTTTACATGATTACTATCTCATAATAACATCACATGATTCCTGTATCTACTTTACATGGGCATTTTAGTTAATACTTGGGGAGCATGAGTATTTCACCTGATAATGGTCATCACATAAAAAACATGAATATAATACTTAATTGTAAATTCAAGGGTTTAGCATGTAATTCATATAATTCTGCCTAAATACTATTCTACTTTTCATGTATCTTATCATAATCATGGATTGAAAACCAAATCAATATCATAGATGCATTAATCACTTTACAAATTTAAGGGTCTGTCAAGATAATCACATATTTGTTATACATGCTATTTAATTTCATGAGACATGAATTTAAATGATGGATTGGAACCCAACTAATATTACAAACATGAATTCAGTCTAATTCAAACATGGAAATCATAAATACACTATCTTTGTACTTTGAAAAGGGATTCTTGGACTTCATGGGTGAAAGAGACCCATGAATCAACATCCAACATACTTGAGAAGAAGAGTTCTTGATGGTTCTTGGAGAGATTCTTAAGGATTGACCTTCATTTTTGCACTAGGGTTTTTGCCTCTTGAGAGAGAATGATTTAATTTGTGGAAAAACTGAATGAATAATGGTGTAACTAGGTTTATTAGTGTGTATTTTTGTGTTAAAGAATGACTAGGGCTATGGAAAAAGACTCAAATACCCCTAGAATGATTTAAAAGCTCAGAATTTAAACATGGAAATTAATTGAAAAATCTTGATCTGGGCCCTTGGTGCGATACGATGTTATCACACCATGTCACTAGAAAGAGGAGAACTAGGAAATTGCTCGGTGGCGCGATGCGGTGGTATCGCATTGCCACTTTGTTTGTGAACTGAAAGTGCACCGCTATGCGGTGGAATTGCATTGGTACACTAAAAATTGACACTTGTGAACTGGGTCTATGATGCGATGTGCCAATATCGTGGATCAACACTTAAAATTGACAATTTCTATTTTGACACACTCCACGATGAGCTACAGGCCTGAATGACGATGTTTAACGACTAAAACTTTAAATTACCATAACTTTTTATTCGGTTGTTGAATTTAGGTAAATTTTATATCGTTGGAGAGTTAATTGAATTTCCTATGAAATGGAAGGATCTATTCTGAAATTTTTTGAGTATAGTTAAAAAATTTATTTAGTATAACCCATGTACTGAGGGTTAATCTAGTCTAGAAAAATACGAGGTATTACACTATCTTAGCTTAGTTAGCCTTATTTTGAGGACTTCGTGAGTGATTTATGTGTTCATAATGATATAAATATGTATCTAAGTGAACAAGTGTATAAATACAATGTTTAAAGGTGTTTTTAAAAAAGTTTGGGTTTAAATGGATCATTTAGATTTTAACCGAGAAAACTAATTTAACTAGCTTGAGCTGGGTGTTGTTCTCCTCTATCGTGTTGGATTCTATAGTTCTTAATGAGGTCCAAATGATTTTATTATGTAATTATATGTATAATAAATTTTTTATAATTTTCAAGGGTCAATTGAAACAATCCAAGAGTCATAACCGAATTAAAGATCTAAAATACACAAACTAGCATTCTTAGCTTGATTTTTTAGTTTGTCATCTTAGATGTTGTGATGTTTTGATATCTAATTTGTTGTGTTTAATGCTATATTTTTCTTGTATAGTTGAATAAGATGATATATATAGGATATATAAGCTTCAAATTAATTATAAATAACACAAAAAGTCTTGGAATGGATCAATGAAAGTACAGGACACAATTTGATGTTAAATGGACACCTTAAATGTCCTGGGCGCGTGAAAGAACTTGGGGTTGTACAATGGGCGCATGAAATAAACCAAAATATTTATAAGGCACCGAGAATAGTAAACCAATGTGAATTACGCTCAACACGCCACTCCTTCACAGCGATAACTAATGCAGCGCGTCACTATTCCCACCGACAACGAATTGCCTTGTACTATAAATTGGTTTGCAAATTACTTTTGGATTAGAGGTGGATGATGTAATTTATTTTTAGGGTTTATTATCTCTTTACTACATGTTTTTAATGGATCAGAACATGTATTCAATCATGTTGATTACGATTTTGTCGATTAGCGGCTAAATGCCCCCTTTTTGGGGTTAAGGCCAAGATCATGACTACTTTAATTTTGAATTAAGTTTGTTGAATTGATTATCATTATGGTTGTTTATTTAACTTGGTTATAACTATTTATAGGATTCATGACCCTTAAAATATATTAATTGTCGACCTTGTGATCTCAGAAGGGGGAATAGAAAGATAGAACATGGGGTAGATAGAACAAAGTTCTTATTCCTTAATAAAATAAGGAATTTGAATTAGCATCTAGGATAGGGTTATACCTAGAATCCTTGCTTGATTCATATATTAGATGATAAATTTACACTCTTAATTGGATTATTATATTCTCGCTCAATGATGTAGTTATAATGTCCAAGTTAGGTAGGCGATTAGAGGTCGGGAGATCATAATCATACGATAAATCCTTCAAATCAATAACCAAGTAAAGTAATCTAACAAATGAAGTTCAAATGCATAGTATAATTGATCGTAATCCATAACCCTAGGGCTCTTTCCATTGATTATCCAAAGTCATACTTTTCTACATTAGTTACTTTACTTTTAGTTTATAACTCTTAAACTCTCTTGGTTACTTTATCTTAATTATTGAACTAGAATTGAGTATTTGTTTAGAATAAGTCCCTATGGGATAGATATTCGTCTTTCTTTAAGGCCACTGTGTATTTGGGCGTTGTCAAGTTTTTGGCACCGTTGTGGGGGACTTGTAAATAGGCAACTATCTTTTTTACAGTTAAGATATATTGAGTTGTACATATTTTAGTAATTTTTATTTTTAGTTTATTTATTCTTTTTTATTTCTTACACTCTTCATGATATATCATTCTGGGATAGATTGTTTTCGAGGGATGATGATTCCTGTTATTTTTTGTGGAGGACCCCACCACGAGGATTTTTGTCTAGACTTTGATCTAAGCATTTGGAGGGGACCTACTTGTTTGAGACCTGTGTAATAGACTATAAACAGGTGTGTGGTTTGTGGCAATATGTATTATTCTTTAGATATGTGTGGCTTTAATCCTGATTTAGTCATATTTTAGGGCAATGCTTAAAAGTCAACTAAGGAGGTAGATACAGAGTTGACTCCCCAACCAGTTGCAGATAAAGTTGTTGATAATTTGAGGAAGTCTGAGTACTTGAAATATGTAGTTGCTGAACAGGTTAAGGAGATACTACCACCACCATTTTCATAGAGGCAGAGAAAAACACAATAACTTCAGCCATTCAACTGACATCTTTCCCTTGAGACTAAAATTGAAAAGGTGAATAAAAGGGAGTGTGTAGTAAATTGTGTAAATATTTAAATGGGATTAGTTATTCCTCACTCAAAGCACTTTTAAATATTATGTATATATGATGTATTGTCTGTGAAATCATCTAAAATAATGGGAGAGTGTAAAGATGAGGAACAAAAATCCTATATTCTTAATTTTGCACCAGACAAGTAATATAAAAACACACCTCACTTTAAGGCCGACTGGTTTACCATGATCCATCATTAATTGGTTCTTTAATCTTCGTACCACCTCTATATGAACGGGGAAAAATATTGATGCAATGTGGAGGGTGAAATTCATATCCTCAATATAGAGGAAAAAGTTGATGTGGGTTGTGTTGCGACACTAAAGTAGGCGCTTCTTTGGATGCAACCCAAGTTATGTAGATTGATGGGAAGTCTGAGTACTAAAATGTTGAGCTAAGGAGCATAGCGAAGACTAAGTATGGGGTCCTCCAAACCCCCTGTGATGTATAAAGATGCTACTAGCTAGTCCTAGAGGCCTCAAAGAGTATTTGTACCTCAAAGAGTATTTCTATCTTTACTTTTAAAGTATAATTTGGGTACAAAGTAGATTTTTTAGTGTGGGTAGGGAAATTTCCAATTTTTAGGGTAAATATAAAACAATTTGTGTTAGGAGTAAGATGTTCTTGTTGGTTCTATTATTAATTACATGATACAAGGGTTTTTATGGTAAAAAGAATGTTGATTGTATGAATTGCTACTGTTGTGACTCCTAGGCTCATGTTTAAGACTCTTGTACTTGTTGGCTTAATTGGAATTCATGTCATTGTTTGGTTAAGAGTCTATGTTGATCCTACATGATTAGAGCATGTTCCATGTATGTATGAGGTTTTTTATATTCCTTGTTGCATATGATCTCTAGAACTTGCTTGGTATTTGTGCAGACCAAAATAAAGAGTATGGGTTTAGGGGATGATTTTGGTATTTCTTTGATAACCTTGTTTTATACCTTCTTTTTGACCTACCCTACAACATAATCCTAGTAAGCCCCATTGAGTCTTTAGCTTACTCTTTAGTAGCCTCATATTAGTCTAATTCCTTCTTTAATAGACCATAATTTAATCCAAAAGCTCCTAAATGCTTTAGTGGAAAATTAATTTAAGGAGCTGGAAATTCAAGTAGGAAAAAGTTGAAATCGAAGCCCCAAAATGATAGTTGTTGGTGTGTACAATAGTTGTGTGTCGTGGTTGGGAGTTGAGTAATGAAAAGAATAAAAATTAGTTCAAATTAAATAAGTTATGCATAGCATACTCTCACCATACTGTTTGTAAATGAGCTTAATAAGATGGGGTGAACACAATAGAATGAGGTTGACAAAAGTGGTATAAATTCGTTGTTGGAGATTGGCTTTGACTGTATAATATGATATATTAAATCTCTTAGGGAAGATAGTTAATATTCTTGGCCAAAATAGTTCTTACCCATCCCTTAGCCTGCATTACGACCCATAAAGTCCTATTTAATCCTAATCTTCATCATTCTTATATTAGTGGAGTAATACACTAAGGACAAGCTTATGGTTCATCATTTGTAACTTGTGAATTCTTTGTAAGAGTGAACATAATTTGATTCATGTACCCATTGTGTTATAAATTACATCATTGTGAGTGATTATGGGTAACTCATTTATTGTGAGTAAAAATGTTTGATGAATGTTGGCTGATTTATATGATGTCTTATATTGATCAATATGCATAGGTTTTCCATGTGGCGAATCAATTCTTGAGGCTAGGATGTTTTGAAGTAGTATTCTTGAGCTTACAATTGTGTCGTAACATGCTTAGTAAGGGAGCATACATTCTGTGTAGTCATTATAGTACTAGATTGAGTGTTTACATATAGTATAAGTGTGGAGTCTCCTTAGCTTATGATTCTTAGAGTAAAGAGTTGTTCGAGGACGAACAAGGATTTAAGTGTGGGGTGGTGATATTGGGTGTATTTATGCACTTTAGTGTTGCTATGTTAGCTTATTTAGCCTTGTTTTAAGGACTTCATGAGCGATTCATGAGTTCATAATGATATAAATAAGAATCTAAGTGTTCAAGTGTGTAATTACAAAGTTTAAAGGTGTTTTCAAACAAGTTTGGGTTTAAATGGATCATTTAGAGTTCAACTGAAAAAATTAGTTTAACTAGCTTAAGCTGGGTGTTGGTTTAGTCTATCGCGTTGGATTATATTGTTCTTAATGAGTTAAAAATGGTTTTATTGTGTAATTATATTTGAAACAACTTGTTTATAATGTTCAAGGGTCAATTGAAACAAGCCATGATTCAAAACCAAGTTAAAGATCAAAAGGACACAAACTAGCACTCTTAGCTTGAGTTTCTAGTTCATCATCTTGGATATTGTGATGTTTTGAGCTCTACGGTGTTGTTTTTAATATTATATTTTTCTTGTTGAGTTTACTATGATGATATTTAAAGGATATAAAAGCTTCAAATCAGGTGGAAACATCACATAACGGCTTAGAATGGATCAACAAAAGCACAAGACATAATTTGACATCAAACGAACACCTTGAATGTCCAGGGGACGTGGAGGACCTTGGTATTGGCCAATGGGTACATGTCATACACCAAAAGATTCAGAAGGCACCCAAATAATGAACAAATTCAAATTAGGTCCTACACACCACTACTTTAATGTGATAACCAATGTGGCGCGTCGTTGTTCCCACAGACAATAAATTGCCTTCTACTATAAATAGGATTTATCACTTTTGCAAATCACTTATGAGTTATTCTTGGATGACAGGAGGCTACTGCACTTCTTTTTTAGAGTTTATTATCTCCTTACTACATCTTTTTAATGGATCATAACATGTATTCAATTATGTTGTATTACGGTTATGTCGATTAGTGGCTTAACGCCCCCTTTCCGAGGTTAAGGCCAAGATCATGACTACTTTCATTTTGAATTAAGTTTGTTGAATTGATTATCATTATGTTTGTTTATTTACCCTTTTTATAATTATTTGAAGGATTCATGGCTCTTACAATATATTCATTGTTGACCTTGTGATCTCGAGAGGGGGAATAGAAAGATAAAACGTGTCGTAGATAGAACAAGGTTCTTATTTCTTTATAAAATAAGAAATTTAAATTAGCATATAGGATAGGGATATACCTAGAATCCTTGTTTGGTTCATATGTAGGATGATAAATTTACACTCTTAATTAGATTATTACATCTCCGCTCAATGATGCAGTTGTAATGTCCAAGTTAGGTAGATGATTAGACGCCGGGAGACCATGATCATGCAGTAAACCCTACACATCAATAACCAATATAAGCAATCTAACAAATGAATTTCAATGGCATAGTATGATTGTTCGTAAGCCTTAAACATGGGTCTCTATCCATTGATTATCCAAAGTCATTACTTTTCTACATTAGTTACTTTACCTTTAGTTTATAACTCTAAAACTCTCTTGGTTAATTTATCTTAATTGTTGAACTAGAATTGAGTATTTGATTAGTTGTTTAGAACAAGTCCCTGTGGGGTCGATATTCGGCTATAATACCTCGGGAAATTTTTCATTGAAATTTTATGCGTAAACGTATTGGGTTCTATCTTCTAAAATGAATTATAAATTTTCCCTGCATAATGTCTTAGATTATGACCCACCATTGCATATCTTATCAAATAAGATTTCCAAAGATATGTGGATCATCCAAAACGGACACCCGAGCGACGAGTTATGAACATTTCGATCAAACCGTGAATAGTAGTGAATTGTAAAACGTGTAGGAAAAAGTACTGAGGCCTTGAGTATTTTTGCTCTAACTTTAAGTGATCATAAATCCTTGTACATAATGATCTGGGTGATGTACTATTTATCAACGAAAAGCTCTACGAGGCCTGTTTCCAATATATTTGGTTTCATCTAATTTGTCTAACGGAGCAAAAAGTTATGGTTGTTCTACTTCAACCTATCAAAAGAAAATTTTTGGGTCAACTTCAAATGATCATAACTCCTTATACACAATGATATGGGTAAGATACTATATATCAACGGAAAGATACTAGAGTTTTCTTTCTAATGAAGTTGGTTTCATCCAATTTGGATATCAGGGTAAAACGTTATGGTTGATCTACTTCAGACTATCAAAACAGTCCACCAAAGGACAGGTTCGAGAATTATTTGATTTTAGGGGCATTTTGGCCATCCCTCTCACCCAAAATCCATCCAAACCCTATATTAAAGCCCATTAGAAGCATTATATGTTATTTTTTATCAAATTCCCTCAAAAAGAAAACCCTAAGCTCCTACATCCAACTTTAAGAACCTCAAAAGCTCACCATTAATTCTGCAAATTTATTCAAAATTCCAAGTTCATAGTCCAAGAATTCCAAGAACCATCATTTAAAGGCACGATTAACATCTAAAAAATGAGTATCGATCTAAAGTTCATCATTCAAGGTATGTGGAGTTTTTCAACAAGAACTTTCTTTCGGTCTTATGACCAAAAGTAATTTTCTTTACAAAGGCATGATTTATATTTGATTTTTACGAATTTGAAGCTTGAACCCATATATTATGATGATTATTATGAAATCTTGATGTTTATGATTTTGAAAGATGTATTTACATATATGGAGATATAAAACATGAATCTTGAATGATATTTATCATGATTTTGATATTTGGGTCGTGAATCTCCATTGGAAATTGTGTTTTTTTTTTTAGAAAGCTAGTGTTATAAGCATATTGATGTTGACTATTTGAGATATTTTGAATGATTTGACCTTTTGGTCTTAATGGAGTTGTTTTGAACTCGAGTGTGAAAGAAATCTACAACGTGGTTGATTTTGATAGATGGGAAACATGATAGCTCCCGATGTATATTTATATATTACTAAAATTTCTTTGTTGTGTATTGTCTTTGAAATGATCTGAGCTAAGTACGGGAGAAATATTTAGCACCGAGTGGGAGGTATAAAGCGACCTTACTTTCATAGAACCACGTGCCCCCGTAGGAGTGAGCCTGAGGCTGCTTTATATAATAATCACTAGTTTGTGTGGATTTTATATCGATAGACCTACTCCAATGGCAAGGATAGGAAGGCTCTACCCAATGTGGGTTGTACGTTGGACTCCATGTAGCTCACATGGTTTATGTCGGTTATAGGATCTCCCAGTGTGTGTGTTTCCTTGTGTCTATGGTGAATGGTGAAGTGATTTGAAAGCGGAATTGTGAAAGTCATTCTTTCGAAAGATTTAAATGATATTTACATTGTGAGAATTGATATTCTTGATGAACTAAAAGTGATTGACAAATTATATGATGACTCACATGTGTTATTGTACTTATTTTAGCCTCTCATTATTATGATGATTATCTTCGGGCTATGTGAGTCTTTCATACATCCTGCATATTTCTTATAAATATTTATGATGATGATATTTATACAACTGCATACACCCCCATATACTCAGTTCCTTTCCATGGTACAGACCCACATCTTCAGATGTGGGCTGCATTTTCTCGGAATGTAGGTTCAGGTGCTCAGTTCCAAGTTTGACAGTGATTCTTCGGGTACACTGGTCTACATCCTCTGTTGTGGTAAGTCCTCATGTTCTGAAGACGTGATGTCTGATGTTGGTTTCATGGAATTGTTTACATTTGATAACTGAGTATGATTCAGTTGGGAATGTCCAATGGCTCGCTGGTTTTATTGATTTTCTTAGAGGCTTGTCAGATTAGTATAGATTTTGAAGTTGACTAATAGTCATATTTTGTTATCTTTCTGAAATTCTTTTATTCTTGGATGATGATTACTTTGTTGATATTTGAGGGTTATTTATGGAAACCCCGTTGATTTGTGTTGAACTGAATGACAATGGCTCAAAGGGTTAGCTTGGGGCTACTCGTATCCTCAAGCACCGTGTGATGCTCCTGGACCTATTTTTTGAGGTGTTACATCGACTTTCTTGAAGGACACTATATTACTTGGTAGACCACGTACACTTGCATGTACACTTGAGCACTGTCAAGTTTTTGCAAATTCAAAGAGGAATCCAAGAATCTCAAAAACCAACCCAATCGACAATAATCTAGAAAGCATCTAAAATAAAACCAACATCAACCTAAGTCGGGGAATTCCCCCTACCATAGCCAAAAGAGCCCATAAAAAATGGTCTATGATATAAACTAGACCAAGAAGTATTCGACCTTCTGAGATATACAGGTTCACCACTTCAAGCTGAGTCACGAACAATCCAAGAACCACCTATCACTGTGCAGGAAAAGCAGAAGTGTCTCTATTCCCTGCATCACGTGGGTATGCAACAGACGGTTAGAAGGTGAGAGCTAGCACGTAACTCAGGGAAGGTATAAAGTAATGCCATGATCAAATTAGGTCAAAATAATTCAAAGCCAATGCACAGGGAAGGTATAAAGTAATGCCATGATCAAATTAGGTCAAAATCATTCAAAGCCAATGCACAAATGTATATACATATACATATATATATATATATGTATATATATATAGCATGCCGGGGTAGGGAACAAGGATTAGCATGAAAGTACTATGTAGCTTAACCATCTTAAAAAATACATGAGCTATATGGGCTTAACTCCCCCTATTGAAAGGCCCCCCAATACGTGTTAGCCACACAAACCATAGAATAATCATATGTGCATATGAACCATGGGTGACTCTAACACCCGGTGATATATCAAGGGTGACTCGAATACTCGGCCATTTAGACCCCATACCCCCAAGCCTTTAGACCCCTACGCCGATAAAAGTGGTTTCCAACATCGGTCCCTCGAGTCCCCCACTTTCATGACCTAGCTATAGAACCTTTTTTAAACCCAATTAAAATATTTACCACATAACCCATTCATTTAATCAAGGAGCCATTTATTAAGGAATTATCAAGTGGTATCATCATATAGACTATTGCTTGCAAGAAAATGTCACTATGCCAAATCAAGTAGCCAATGGGACTCTAACCCACAAACCAATCGGACTCTAACCCATAGAGCCAATTGGGAATCGAACCCATCAGCCAACAGGAATCCAACCTATCTAGCCAACTGGGACTCAAACCCATTAGCTAATAGAACTCCAAACTATCTAGCCAACTAAAAATCAAACCCATCAGCAAATAGGACTCCAACCCATCTAGCCATCTAGACTCCAAGGTCCCAATTCAAAACTAATCCATGGCAACCAAGGCCATTCAAAAGTCAATTTATGTTCCACTAACCTTTTATGCAATGCCATAGTTTCAAAGAAGTTTCAATGTACATCTATCCAAGTTTTCAAGCCAATTATGCGAGTGGGTTGAGTGAACACAGTTTTGCAAATACAATTTCAAACCAAAACCATCAATTTAGGAAAATACACGACCCCCATTTCAATTTTCCATGCCCATGCACTCCATTAGTTCAAAACCATCATTAAAGTATAGACAATGCATGTAAAATCATAGGAATATCATTCAAACAACAATCATAAAAACCCTCAACCCAAATTCCAAAGCTAAACTTTAAACCACATGAACAACAATCTAAACACATGCTTTAGCAAAATAAGTTTTAGGGAAGAGAGACATGACCTAGATAATCAAGAATTATGGAGAGAAATCTCGACAATGGAAGCTTGAAAATTCAATCCTTAAAAATCCTAGCTTGTTCTTGCTTGAAGCGTTTAAGAGATATTGAGAAGCATATTTTGATTTATTTTGATATGATCATAAGACCCGAAAGGGGTTTAAAGTGTGGGTCACAATTGGGGGAAAGGGGAAATGTCCAAAGTACCCCCCAATTAAGAACTAAAAAATGGTCGTCCGTCATTACGGGTCTCATCACGAATGTATACGAGTCGTTACCTGGACTTGTAGTTTGGGTAGTAACTCGGGCACCCTTCACTGTTGACCCTGCGAGTTATACCCTATGACTCTTAGTCGGACCTTACAACTTGTAAGGTCAAGTTGTAGCTAGGACAGAAATATTTGGGCACTACAGTAGTTTGGCTACGGATGACACTATCTGACTCGTATAGAGTTCTTACGACTTATGATATCCTAGTCATAGTCATAACAGAATCTTGGGCTATTACACTGGTCTGGCTACGATTGGGGTTCCAAGACCCATAATGACACCTTATGACTCATTAAACGAGTCTTCATCTGAGAAATAAGTTCAAAGGTCAAGAATTTTTCAGGGACCAAAATTTGGAGTGTTATAGTTCATTGGTGTTTTATATGATTTATTGTCCACGACTATATATGTATGAATTTTGGCCAAACTATCATATGATTTTTCCAAAATTTTTCTCCTTATTTGAGAGTTTATATTTATGTGAACTTGTAGCATCTTTCTTATATACTATTGTGTCATGACTGGAGTACTAATATTTTTAGCTCTAAAAATCCATGATAAGGTTTCATTATATTGTCATTTCTTGCTTGAGTGCAACTGTCTATTTTCTTCCAATTTGATTAAATATAAGATGCATTCTAAGTGGAAATGCCGCCTCTATGCTTTGTATAATTCTATGCTTGTCAAATTTTTTTTTGTGTGTGTGTTCTCTTTTCTTGAGGGCTTTAGAGAGCTCAACTACATTTGTCTTACTCTTAAATGGTAAAGGTGTGTTGTTTGGGTTTGTTTATTTTTTTGGTTCATTACATTTTATTATTTATCTACTAATCCTTTTCTTTCCCATGCAAGACCCCCTGATCGAGTCCCTCGATCTTCTATCTCTCCCATTCTATTAGGTTAAAACCAACCTCCATCAAGTCAAGCCTTATCAAAAATCCAAAAGGTGGACTGATATACAAGAAACAATATTGGTATATAGTCTGGTATACAATTATATACAATTTGTATATATTTGAAGCAGCAGTTGCACACTATTACACAGTGCATAGTGAAAAATGGAGGAAAAATAAGCAGGTTTTCACGCTGATATACAGTTTATACTTGGAGATGTACAGAAAAATGCAAAGGTGGAACAACTGTGATATACAATAATATACAGGGTTGAAAACAGACTTAAAATCCGTAGAATTGAAGTCCAAAAGCTGGACAAACCATTATTGGGCCAAAAGGAGTCCAATCTTAACTCTTTCTATTTATTTCCTGTTCTAACTTGTTTATTTGTATTTACTTGAACACTTTAATTAATAAATCTTGATAAATTTCCTAAGATGTTGTTATTTTTATTTTTATTTTCATCTTCTTTTCTTTACTTTTGTGAATCTTTCTATACTCTTTATACAATAGCAACAACAACAACAGTAACACCACCACCACCACCACCACCAACACCAACAACAACAACAACACCAAGAGCAACAACAATAATAACAACAACAACAACAACAACAACAGTAACAACAACAAAAAAAAAATATTGAATTTTATATTAATCTTCTTAAAAATAAGCTATTTGAACTAAGATACATGTTCTTATTCATGTGTTAATTAATTTCATCTAGGCTAAAGAGGATTTTATTAAACATAAAAAGAAATTATTTTTTCTTGAATTGGTTATCTAAAAAATAGACTATTGAACGAAATAAAAGCCATTTTCAAAAATCACTCTTTACAGGTTTGGTATTTTCAAAAAATTGATATTTTTGCAGAGTTAGTTACCCTTTTAAGTTAGTTAGAATATTTTGTTCAACCTTTTTAAAATAGACGTTCCTAAGTTCCTTAAAATCTTTCTTAGGACGTTAATTGAACTCCAATTTTAAAGGTTTACTAGTATAGGTACTTACGTGATGCACGCTACCTTTTTTTTTAAATATTTATAAATAAATGTTAGCTTATTCATTTGAAAATAATAAAATTAATTAATTTACGGTTATTTTAAATGTTTTGATATGAAAAGTATCTTGTTTAATTATATTCCATTGGTTGATCTTTAAAAATGTTAAATAATTATTAATTTTGTTGTTGGACATTTATCTTTATATTAATAAATTAAAATATCTAATTACAATATTTTCTTTCCATTTCAAATGTTAGTTTTTTTTGCCTATCAATTCAACCTCAACAACTAACAATACTCTTGTTAAAAGGTTTAATTTTGAATTCCAATTCAAACACTAAAAGTATTTAATTGTGTAAATTACAAAATTTTTAATTTCAAAATTTAAATTTCACCACTCTCAATTCAATAATTAAGAACATAGAATTTATTATTATATTTTAAAATTTTAAAGTTTGTTTGATTGTTTGTAATGTTTCATTGTTTGACTTTATTATTAATATCTTTTCAAGTATTTTATTAAAACTTATAAATTATATCTTCTAAATTAATTCAACTAAGATCTCTCATATTCACCCCTTCCCCCAACTGATACACCCAATCCCCTTGTCCATCTCTACCCCACCACCAATTAGTTCAACTTATATTTTGCATGTTTTTTTTTAAAGATTCTTCCCTTTTATGTATTTTTATTTTAAAAATTCATATTCTTTATCTCAATAGGAATATTTTCTTATCTAGTGGATATATTTACTCCTTTTTTAAAAAAAAAAATATATACTATTCTAATTGATAATTTAATTAAAAAAATATTAAATTGGCATCAAATTGTAAAAGAAAGAAGCTTAATTTCTCAATAAATGTCAACATGACGAAAATTTTCAATATAAGTTGATCTTTTTTTATGCATTCAAATTTATTTATATTTGGGGAAAAAAAAAAAAGTCAAACGAACAAACTTATATTAAAAATACATTTACTTGAATCTTGACTTGAATATAGTAGATAAAAATTAACTTGTTAAATATAATAGTAAAAAGTTAAGTTGAAAATAAAATAATCTAAAAAGTGAAGAGTATGAAGAATATCACGATCAATAGCAAAAAAGTAAAAGAAACTCAAAATTATATATCAACATATGAGTATATATAAGAGAGGTAAGAAGATAAAATTTTATTCCAATTCAATTATTTTTAAAATTGAAATTAAATATGAAAATAAATTTTTACTTACTTGAATTCAGAGATGGATACAGTAGATACGATTATCACTAATCTACATATAAAAAATAAAAATGTTAAAACCAAAAAAAATTTAAACAATGTAAAACATGAAAATGCAGTAAATGAAGCTAATGATCAATAACAAAAGAAGAAAAAAAAGCTTAACATTATCTATTATTGTAGAAGTATATATAAGAGAGGTTAAGAAAATAGAACTTTATTCCATCTCAATATCCTTTGAATTCAAATTTAAATATCATATCGGTTATTATAAAAAATTAGGTTGTTACTCTTTCTAATCCACACTTTTTTTAAAATAATACATATTTATCTTATAATTCATATTTGAATGAAATAAAATATTTGAAAGTGCTATTAGAAATTTTACCTTGTTACGCTATCCATTACACCACACAATTTAATATTCATAAAAAAATACTATATGAATTGTTTTAATTGCAATCACTATTTGTAATTATTATATTATTATTACCATTTATACTACTATGATTATTGTTATTGGTGTTAATAATGTGCTAGTAAATTTGACCGCACTTTGCGTAGTTATGAAATATCTCATTAAATTTCACATTAATCTTATTATTATATTAAAAAATTAAAATATTTTAGAATATTTTAAGTTATTAAATCCTATTTGATTTGATTTTAAGTTGCAATTTATTTATTATAAACACTCTATTTTATATTTTTTTAAATCAAATCTTTCATCATTGGAAAGAGTTACTTTTCGGTGTAGAGTTGAAGCATCTTTTAACATTAGGGATCTTCTTCTGTTTTATTTTAAATGCTAAAATAAAATAATATAGGTAAAGTAATCAGAATTGAAAATAGTTCTCCACAAACATTCAAAGAAACATTAGTAATATGACAAATCATTTCTTCTTGGCATTTCCTGCCTAATCCTTCACGACATCATTTATCCTTTTGGCTCTCAGCTATGTGTTATAATAATAACGATTTTAAAAAGTTTTATTATTCTCTACGTACATTTTATAATTTTGAAAAAGTTGTCTAATTTTTTATTATTTCCTAAGGGTTTTTCCCTATTCCAATTCTTACATAATTCAAATTAATGTTTATAAATCAAAGTAAACCAAACCATGTATTGTTGATATTGAATACAAAGAAATGAGATGTAACAAATTATATTTTTAGCCTCAAACCACTTAGAATGTCATAATTTTTGGTATTGTTGATATTCAATACAAAGAAATGAGATGTAACAAAATACATTTTTAGCCTCGAACCACTTAGAATATCACAATATCTTGTAGTCTTCTTAGATTGATTCCTACTCTTTAGGTTTTCTCTAGGAGCTTCAAATTATTCTTTGTTTGGCTCTGTCACAGATGGATCTCATGCTAACGAACGATGAGAACATAAAATTCATTATACCCATTTGCTCATGTTGCCACTGAGAAATAATATATTCACCTATTTTCATGTAGCACCATCCACAAGAAAATCTATTGTTACAATATTTGGTTCATCTAATTCATTACATTCACATGAAACATAAATTTCTAGGTAAAAAATTCAGAAAAAATATATAAAAAAATAATAGACATAAAATCATAAAGTTTAAAATATAACTGGTTATTGCTAAGAACACTAACCATAAACTAAGCTAGATCCTCCTCTATCTCTTCATATCATACATCACTTTCCTACAAAAAAGGTAAAAGCATTATTGATCATAAAGAGGTATCACATAATCTTATCTATCTCTATCAAAATGATATTGCAATATAAATGATTAAATATAATTTTTTCTATAAATATGAAGCATAAACAAAATCCACCTCATCAATGAAAATAACGGCCTATTAATCTTTGTAAATTAATATTTGATATCTGTGGCCTGCTTTTTATATAAAAAGTATTGCCACTGATAAATGTTCAAATGATAATGAAATAGGAAAAGGATATTAAAACATGAAAAAACATAACAAAATGCATACCTTCAATTATCTATGAGCATCCTTTAACCAAAAAGGTCTATTCTTTAATCAAGATAACATAAGTGAAAAAATAAATAAGAAAAAACAAAGATGAAAAAAAAAAAAAGCAGAAAAACCAAAGAAACAAAGAAGAAGAACGAATGCTCATGCCTATAATTTGAAAAATCACCAAAATTTATAATTAGGCCATCATGTTCATTCCATTATGTTATAACTGTTGTCTATTTAACGCTTAGGAGACAAAGAGGTGTACACAACTGAAAGGCTAAGTTATTAGCTTTGAATACAAAAAAGTAATTTAGCCAAAGAAGAGTAAATGCAAAGGTGTAAAGAAGAAATTTTAATATAAAAATTATTACTATTAATTATTTTAATATAGCAAGTAAATAGAGAAAAAATATCAAAAAATTGAGAAAAAGAAAATAAGAATGGAGGCATTAACATCATCATCATCATGATCACTACTACTCCTACGTTTTCTTTTATAAATTAAAAGGACTACAACTTTGGTACTACTATTTGTATTGATTTTCTTAATTTTCTATAAAGATTAAGTGGCGACTTTGTAATTTTTTTTGAGTTATTTTGAAAATTTCCTAAGTTTTGAAATGATTTGAGAAGTCAAGAATCATTTTCTTTTAGATAATTTATCTTCCCTTTGACAAATTCAAAAAGGAATAAAGCAAAATTAGCACAACCAAAATGAACAAATTAACTCACATGAATACGAATTATAATTAGTTTGACTTCGTATAACATTGTACTTGGTTTTAAAAAGATTAAATTTAGATTGATGCAATGAAAAACTAACCAACGCAACATATAGACTGATTCACTTTAAAAGGTATTGACTAGTTAGGCACTGTCCAATTTGATTACTCTTAATAAATGTGACAATGTGAATGATTTAACCCTTTCTTAGACTGCCTGTAACAACCCGAGACTACCCCTAGTCGTTACACGGTGCTCATGATCCCGAATGACCACAAGCTTATCTTCTACTGATATCTGTACCTGAGCTCGGCATAATATAATATAATAAATGCAGAAAACTAGCGAAAAACTTGACATAAGGTTCAAAACATCTAAAATACTCAAAACTGAAAACTGAATACTGATACATCTGTCCGAAAAGACTCTAAACTGTCTAAACTGTGGAGTTGATGGGACATGTCCCCAACTAACTCCGTATACTGAAATTAAACTAAATCTGATGCGATAATAAAATAAGGATCATCCTCAAATGAAGAGGACTCACTGCCACGTCTACTACTGTTGACTGGGACTAAGCTGCTACGGGTACTCTGGATCTCGTACTTCTGAACCTATGGTATAAAGTAAAACATCATAGCACAAATGCATCAGTACGTGGGAATATACTGAGTATACAAAATGAGGTAAGACTAAATGCAAAGGCTTATGCATGAACAAGTACTTAACTGAATAATCATGAGAGTACTGAATGAGGACATATGCATGAATGCATAAACCATAACTGAAATCATCATGACTATGAATACTGAAACTTGGGTACTGCTTTACTGACGTCTGAATTCACTACTAATACGGAGATATTAAACAACTGAAACTTCTGATATTAATTATTGAGTACTGAAGTTGAGATCAGTCTTATCTAGCGAGTGATCTCAAAAACTGATGATACAGAAGCTGATTAACTGAATCTATTTATATCAATAACTAAGTTCTGAGCTTGCTATAATTGACTAACTAAATCTGAGATCAAACCTCTCTAACGGATGATCCCTGAATCTACGATCAATGATAAAAAATGATTATGATTGAGATCAGACCATCTAGCGGAAGGTCTCTGAATATGATAATGAGAATAATCAGTTGAACCTGAGAATGAGATCACGCCTATCTAACAGGTAATCTCGGAATCTGATAATAAGAATACTCAACTGAATCTGATACTGAGATCAGACCTATCTAATGGGTGATCTCTGGATCTATTAGTACTGATACTGATTAACTTTAGGAGAAACAAGGACTATCTCGTGGGTGGTCTATGAATCTGTGAAACTATCTGAGTTTCGTACTGAGATAGGTGCTTGTATCTGACAGTCCTGATTTTTGAGTTCTACTCTTAAGACTGATACTGAAACTACAACTGTTGAAGTTCTCACTTAACCGACATGCCCCAAATCTGAACTGGTGGGGTCCAACCTATACCCCCAGTTGGAAGGGTGTCAATACCGTGCCATGGGTAAAGACCTCTACTCTGGTCAAGCCTCTCTAACGGGTGACCCTCAATAGGAAGTCAAGCCTAAGGCAGTATGATAGTCAAGCCTTATTTTAATGGGTGACTCCTGGTCCCGCGCTAGCTACGCACTTCAAGAGTTCAGGGATTGTTGCTAAGGACTCTGCCTCTCTAATAGGAAAGCTATCATCCCTACACTCGCTCGGTGCTAGCTCTTACTCCCAACTGAAAGACTCTGGACCGATTCTTAACTGAACTTAAACTGAGCTGAATCTGTTACTTATTATATCTCTTAACTTATCTGACTGGGTTAAGATGAATTCACTTGGTTTCGTTATCTGATAGAATACTACTGAATCTTGTTAGCTGACTGAATGATACTGAGCGCTGAATAGATTACTTGAATGCTACTGAGGTTAGAAATGAACACTTGAATACTACTAGATCTAGGTTGAGTGCTGAACTGGGCCTAGAATACTAATAATACTGATATTACTGAGATTTTTAAGTTCTGTAACTGTCTGAGAGTTCAAAGTTCTATAATTCACTGAGTTCTAAGAATCATGGCTTGACTGAGATTATCGTAAAAACTGGCACTGGCTCTAGATTGTAGCTAAATTGTCGGGTATAAATACCCCAGTACTCGATAACATAAAAGTAAAACATAGCCTTTCTTGAATAATCATAACCATGGATATTCATTCACTATCACAATCACTAAAGCATCTCTTCAAGCATTTAGACATCATAAATATGTGATAATATAGGGAGACATGCTATTGACTCATACTTCATTCAACAAGGTCTTGCATCAAACACTTAGCATGTAGTAAAGAGCACATGATTAGGAAATTTTATGCTATTATGCCACAATTCATTCACTAAGGCTTTTCAACAAATACATGGCATTCATGGGCTTGCACACAATTGGGGATTTCTAGTCAACATGCTTTAATGACTCTAATTCCTTCACATAAGCATTTTATCAAACATATGGAGAGCATGCTTTTCTTATTTAACAATTTCTACACTTAATTGACATAAACACATCATTTAACAAATAACTTGAAGAGGGTTTATCATGAACATCACATGAATATCACGTAATAGGGTCAAATCTTGAAACCTCATAAACAAAATATGAATTACAACTAAATAATAGCATGAACTTCAATTTCAATTTACATGAATCATGAAAACTCTTAAACATAAGATCATTGAAATTTAGTAAAGGATTATTGAGCTTCTTCGATGAAAGGGACCCAAGAATCAACATCTGCATATCTTAGGAAACTCTTTCTTGAAGACTCTTAGAGAGATTCTTTATTTTCTTAATTTTTCTTGAAGAATAGTTTTGATCTTGTTCTTGAGTTTTTGATCTTGAAAGAAACCCTAATTTGATGTTATGGATGAGAAATAAAGCCCCCATCTTCATTCAAGATATATAAATGTAAAAAAGGTGGAAAAAGACCAAAAAGCCCTTTTTAAAAATGACTTAAAAATACTTAATGGGATTTATAAAGGTCGGAGTGATGGTCAACCACTTGTCTGATTGTCCATCGGATCGTTTGTCGGACGTTGGTCAGAAAAAGGCCACACTACCTTAGCTGTGACGGTCTTAGCGACGATCCATCACTAGCTTGGCGGTCTGTCATCTCGGCCGTTATACTTGGGACAGAAGAGAGTGTCACTACCTTGGTTACGATGATCCGTCGTAAGCTCAACGGTCCATCAACATGTCCGCTACACTTGTGCGGTTCCAAAAGCTCGTAGTAAAATTGTCATAACTTGCTCATCCAATTTTGGATTTTGACAAAATTGATATCGATGGAAAGCTTATTTTAGGGACGGATTATACATGGTTTAAAATATTTTTCACTTGGGAAGTCACTTCTCAATCTTTTACGGATGGATTTACGCTTCACTTGACACGCTCTAGGGCTCAGAGTACAAGAGAATTTTGTAGGGTCTTACACTACCCTACTTTGATTTGGATGAAAGTTTAGTTCATTGAAGACTAGCACTATCTCCCTAGTCGAGTTTGCAAGATACAAACATTGATTTGATCTTAACGATAGTTATAAATGCAATCCAAATAAAATCAATGCACTTCGTTTAACTACAAATAGACATTATAATAGAGACACTATAATTGGTTCGATTTAGGTTACCTTTTCCCTTTCCAAATTGATTTTCAAACAACCCTATTTCAAATTGTATTGCACGATGACAAGTTACATCAATAACCTAAAAAATCCTATTTGTTAAATTTAATTTTCTTGGCCAAACACCATCTTGATAAATTCAAAGTTAGATTGATGAAAATAAAAGAGTCACTAAAGCAAAATATTTTGTGTAGCACGATGATACTTAGCAGGTGTTTGGCCATGGGAATTTTTTTCACTTTTTTTGAAAGATTATTTCACTTCAGTGAAAAAAGTGAAAACAGTGGTGTTTGGCTATAAAAATTATTTCACTTCAGTGAAAATTATTTTTCAAAAAGTGAAAACAAGTTTTACTTGTTTTCGCTCACAAAATTTCAAAAACAACTTCAATTTCTATTTATGGCCAAACACAACTCCAACTTCAACTCCAACTCCAACTCCAACTTCAACTTCAAAAAATTATTATTTTCATGATCTAATGGGGCCTAATTCAGGGAGAAGTTAGAGTAATAAATGACCTAAAAAAGTAGTGAACATCTTGCCCCATGCCTATCTCTTCCAAAAGCTGCATTGGTCCTTCTTCTAAGTGTGTTCATAGGTTTGATTAGGCCTATACTAAGTGAATGCATACCACAACTCTCACTTGTTATTGTTGAGTGAGTTTCAACAACTAAAACATTGATTTGTTGTTAACAACGGACATTAAGAAAACCATAACGAACCAAATGATTGACAAGGATACACAATACAATTGATTTGGTTATGTTTTGTAGCCCTTCGTTTAATTCAGATCAAATTTAGATAACTGAAAAGAAAAATAAGTGCAAATCCAAGTATGATTTCTTTAGTTCTACTATGTTAATCAACTCCTTTTAAAGTCCTAAACATACAATTCTAACTCATATCATTTCCAATATCATCAAATTTATGTAGTAAATTGATATTAAATGTATAATATAATTTTTAATAACTATAATAAAATCAAATAATTCGTCTATCAATTAATACCAAGTACTCTCAGATTAAAAAATGAATGAAATTGCACTTTTTACTTTTTTGGGTTTCAATCAGAACTAATTACTAAAATATATGTGCAAACCAAAAAGAGTAATAGCAAAGAAATTAAAACTTTGAAATTTTTAGAAATAGTTCAAGAAATTTAAAAACAATTATTCAAATCCAACAATCATTTAATAAAAGTGTTCCAACAATGGAATTTCTTATAGGAAATTAGACATTAATCTTCGTTAGGAGGGGGAGGGGGCGAATGGTTGCACTTCAGCAACGTCAACGATACCGGCATTTGACCTCGTCATTACCTCTATCTCATCCACCTGCCGTTCAACTAGCACTTGCATGATTGATATTTTTTGCAACGTAAATAGGCCATTAAAGTAAACTTTGTCAACGTCCACAAACGTTGCTCCATGTTGTTCTCACACAAAGTGTTGTTGTTCTCCTCCGACCTTTTTTGTTTCATTTTTCATAAGAACAAAAAAAGGATAAAAATAATAACGACATAGAAAACAAATTAGAGGAGAAATATAAAGTTTGATAAATCTATGATATGCCAAAAACTGTAAATAAAGTTGGAATGCATTATCACAATAAAATCAAAGGATATTTAAAATAAAATAGTGTGCCTTTTAAACTCCGTTGTTATTTTTTGAGGTGGAAGATGGTTAAATAATTAATAGTTGGGCGAACTAATAGAGTCTAAATAATCAAGTCAAATTGATAATCACTACAATTTGTTGCATAGATTAATTCAACGATCACTTTTCATGGGTGAGTTTAATAAATTTTCATATAATATTGACAAATTGTGAATCGACGCAATTCATACCATAGGTTAATTCAAATTTCTCACTACATGTCAATTGATAAAGTTTGACATAACACTGAAAAATTAGAAACCCATGCAATTCGTAATGTCGATTAATTCAACAATCCCCTTTCATGAGTGAATTTAATAAAGTTTGACATAATATTGACAAATTGGGAATCAAAGAAATTCAAAACATGGATTGATTCAACAATTTTCATTTCAAGTCAATTAATAAAGTTTAACATAATCGCACTAAATTGACAATCAGCATAATTCATTTCATAGATACAATTCAACAATCTTCTATCATGACTGAATATAATAAAGTTTCATATAATATTGACAAATTAAGAATAAATACAATTCATAACCTACATTGATTTGACAATTTTCATTTGAAATGAATTAATAGAGTTTGATATAATCACGTCAAATTTACAATCAACATAATTCATTGCGTAGATGCAACAATGCCCTATCGTAAGTTAATTTAATAAAGTTTTATATAATGTTGACAATTGGGCAATCAACACAATTCATAATGCAGATTGATTCAATAATCACCATTATATAATAATTAATAAAGTCTACATAATCGGGTCAAATTGACAGTTAATGAAATTCATCTCATAGATTGATTCAACAATCTCCTGTTGTAATGCCCCGAGAGTACACCCTGGGCATCACATAGTACATACAATCCCGAGCGACCACAAGCTAACTCATGAGCTAGTAACTGGGGTGAGCATTGAGAAAAACTAATAATAAAAAATCATATACAGAATATAACTGAGGAATGCCATAAGGTTTTAAGTCATAAATCTAATAAAGTTTATAAAACAAAATTGATAATACTGATAAGACATCTGAAAATGACAATTAAAATCTAAGAACTGACTAACTGTCTGAAATATTCAAAAGCCTCTAAACTGACTGAATGAGAATTGATGGGATAGGCCCAAACTAACTCTAATTAACTACTGAACTGAAAGAATGAAAGTAAATATAGTCTGTCATCGAAATATGAAGACTCACCACTACTACGACTGATAACCTGGAAAGTCTATGTGCGATCCGGGAACTAAACATCTGAACCTATGATATGATATATCATAGTGCAAGAAAAGAGTATGCGATCAGTACTTTGAATGTACTGGTATGCTAAATGAGGTAGGTTGGTATGCATGGTTTTATAAACATAAGAAATAACTGTCTGAATATATAGCATGACATACTGGATAGAATGCATGAAAACTGTAAGTACTAAAAATGCTTGACCAAACATAAAACACATTCTGAATATAATCTGAAATCTAAAATACTGAATACTTATAAGTGAATAACTGATATTTTTATTCTATGGTCAAGAAAATCTGAAATTGAATCACTGAACTGTTGACTGGACTGAAACTATGGGAGCTATCATCTAATTGACATGCCCTAATAAGCAAATTTGGGGTCCAACTTGTGACCCCAGTTGGAAAGGTGTCAGTACCATGCCACGAGTATTAACACTGGCTGTGTGGATTCACTAAAGTGTTGTCCCAAAGGACTAAGGGTTACTCTCAACTGAAAGGTACCCGTATGAGATCAACCCTCAACTGGTTGGTCAATATCTCAACCTACGCTGGCTACGTAGTTTTTGAATGTAGGGACTACTACTAAAGGTCACACTCTCAACTAGAAGGTGGCCCCCCATCCCTGGGTTCGATCGGTGCTAAATTCTACTCCCAACTGAACTGATTCAGAATACTGAACTGTTCTAAGATTAACTGATTTTGATAACAGACTGAACTGATAATGCTCATAACATATTCTGAAACTATTCTGAAAATATCAAGACTAAGTAAACAACTATGTTTTCGGATATTCATAACCCCCAAGACTCGATAGTAATAATAGCAAAATAGTGCTAAAACTTTAAGGACATAGCATGAAAACATTTATATCAAAAGTCCATTCTTGTAGGCATTTCATCAAACACTTGATATGCATAGTTTAAGCTAAGCATGAGAATAGTATCAAACTTGTAGTAATAATATGATTTCAATATCAATATCATTTAAATTATGATTTAAATCAGTGAATACCATTATTCAAACATGTGGGGTTAGTAACAACAACAATTTCATGTAAACATGGTATAGAATTTTAATTTATGGAAATTCATGGTTAAAATCACAATTAAAATCATGATAACTTGTAAAGATTACAACTTTGAATTTAAAAGTGGGTACTTGGACTCTATGGGTGAAAGGAGCCCATAGATGAACACTTAACATACCTGGGTTTATGAATTTGTGAAAGTTCTTGGGTTTTTTCTTGAGAATTGAGCTTGAATCTTGGAGGTTAAGGTTTGTTATTGAGATAATATTAGTTTCTTGGAGAGGAATTATGTGTAATGGGGAACCTAATGCCCCTTTAGGGTTTTAATTTTGTGTTTTGAGCTAGTTTAGGGCCTTGGGAAAACACCAAACGGTCCCTAGAATTTAAATCGCAAAAACTAGAAATACTAATTTTAGCCTTCGACGCCACACGGTGCAATTGGGTCGGCCCACCGGAAAGATGACAATCCCCATTTTTCCCAATGGTGCGACGGGGTGCTATCTCATTGTGCCATAGAAAATGGATAACTGCAAACTGGAACTTTAGTGTGATGCTTTGCCAATCGCAGTACCCACTAAACGCGAAATTTCCACTTGGTGCGATGCAGCATTATCACGGTACTTCACTGGAAAAGGACGAATGTGATTTCGGCCATCATCGTGATGCGACCTTATCGCGTTGGGCTACAATTTTGCACTAAAAGTGCCATAACTTCTCACCCGAGTATTGAATTTGGGTGAAATTGGTAACATTGGAAAGATAATTTACTAAAACTTGGTGGGTCTTAAGCTGGAAAATGATAAGTAGAGCAAAAAATATGCTCGTTTGAAGTTGACTAAAGCAACATTCTTATAAAAAAATTCATTCGGCAAGGATAATTTTGATTCGTCTAATAGCTAGGAGTTATTTGAGACCTTAATGTACATCAAACTCACTCATAGAACTACCAAAGAGCCGTAATGTACTATGTATGAGCTTGAACAAGACGCTAACATTAGATTGGATTTTTGGGGGTATTACAATATCTCCCCCTTGGGAACATTCGTCATCGAATGACAACCTAATATGAAAAAACTGAGGAACTGAGGTAACATGATGAATATACGTGATGAAAATGTGATTACATGACTGAGTCTGAAACATGATACATAAATGAACTGGTTAACTGTAGGCATGCCTATCATGAGAATGATATACAGATGAAACTGATCATGGAAAAAGAGAAATTATGAGAAGATTGTTATCTTAAGCTGAGTCTGAGTTTGAAGAGAAAATATAAGGGTACTTGGTCCGCACAACTTTCTCTGTTTCCTAAGTGGCTCCATCAACGGAATGATTCCGCCAAAGAACTTCGACTAAGGGAACTTTTTTGTTCCTTAGTCTATGAATCTGGCGATAAAGAATTTCAACTGGAATTTCCTTGTAAGAAAAGTTGTTTAGAACTCTACTCTTTCTAAGGGAACAACTATAGCTGGGTCACTGATACACTTCTTCAACAAGGAGATATGGAATACTGAGTGCACTGATTCTAAGTCTGCAGGAAACTCAAGCTCATAAGCCATATTCTGAAATGGCTCAAAATCATGTAAGGGATAATATATCAGGTACTAAGCTTCCCCTTCTTACCAAACCTCTTCACTCCCTTCATGGGAGATATTTTCAGTTATACAAAATCACCAATCTCAAACTTAATATCTTTCCTTCTCACATTTGCGTACGATTTCTATTGTCTCTGGGTTGACTTAAGCCTCTCCCTGATCAACTGAACTTTCTCTAAGGCATCAAATGCTAAGTCAGGCCCTACTACCACTTCCTCACCTATTTCAAACCAACCAATTGAAGATCTATATCTTCTTCAATAAAGAGCCATAAACAGAGCCATCTGAATACTGGAATGATAGCTGTTATTATACGTGAATCCAATCAAAGGAAAGTGATCATCCCAACTGTCCTTAAAGTCAACTACACACACTCTCAATATATCCTTAAGGGTATGAATGGTCCTCTCTTCCTGACTATCTGTTGGAGGGTGGAAGGTTGTACTGAGGTGAACTTGGGTACCAAGACCCTTCTAAAAATCTTTCCAAAAAAGAGAGGTAAACTGAATACCTCTATTTGAGATGATAGAAAACAAAACACCGTGTAACTTAACTATCTCTATGAGATTGAGCTTGGAATAGTCCTCGATTGAATAAGAAGTATGGACTGACAAGAAATGGGCTTATTTGGTCATCCTATCTAAAATGACCCAAATTGAATTATGCTACTGACGGGTACGAGGTAAACCTATCAAAAAATCTATGTTCACTTCCTCCCACTTCTAAGTGGTAATACTGAACTCTTGCATAGACCCACTGGGCTTTTGATGCTCAATATTAACCTACTGACAAGTGGAGCACTTAACTAAAAACACTTTAATGTCCCTCTTCATTACACTCTACTAATAGGTTTCCAGCAGATTACAGTACATCTTCGTGGACCCTAGATGAATAGAGTAATGCACACCATGCACTTCTGTTAGAATTTTCTATCTCAACTCATGCACACATGGCACACATAATCTACCTTGGCAATGCAACACATAATATGCCCCTTGGGAGAAAACCTCCACTTTATGATCTTTGACTGACTCTTTCTATTTAACTAAACCGGGATCCCTATCTTGATTTTCTTTAACTTCAGCAATAGAGGAAGATCCTGAACTATTCTAAACGCAAACACTACCCTCATCTTAATCAACCAAATGAACACCTAATCTTTGAAACAGATGAACTTCTCTAAGTAACTTCTTCTTGTCATCCTCAACATGAACAACACTACCAATAGATATTTTATGGTAGTAGAAAAGAATGTCATCAATAAACACTATGATGAACATGTACAATTACTACTTTAACATTCAATTCATCAAGTCCATGAAGGATGTTAGGGCATTCGTGAGACCAAAGGACATGACTAGAAACTCAAAGTGATCAAACTGGGTTCTGAAAGCTATTTTTGGAATGTGACATTCTCTGACTCTGAGTTAATGATAGCTGGATCTGAGGTTTATCTTAGAAAAATAATTGGCACCCTGAAGTTGGTCGAACAAGTCATCAATTCTGGGAAGTGGATATTTATTTTTGAATGTGACTTTGTTCAACTTATGGTAGTCAATACACATTCTAAGAGAACTATCTTTCTTACATAAGAACAGAACTGGTGCGCCCCATGGGGAAATGCTAGGCCTGATGAATCCCTTATATAGGAGATCTTTTAATTGTTCTTTCAACTCTTTGAGTTTGACTGGAGCCATTCTGTATGGCGAAATAGAGATAGGCTGTATATCTGGAAAAAGGTCTACTCCAAAGTCAATTTCTCTTTTAGGAGAAACTCTGGAAGATCTTTAGGGAGCACATCTGGAAATCCCCTCACCACTGAAATTAACTCAAAATTTGGGGTCTTATAATTAGAGTCTTAGACTCAAACAAGATGGTAAATACACCTCTTGGATATCTTCTTTCTCGCTCTAAGGTATGAAATAAGCTAACCCCTTAGCGTTGTAGTACTACCCCTTCATTTAAGGACTATTTCATTTGGAAACTAAAAATGAACTACTCTGTTTCTACATTCAACTAAAGCATAGCATGGGTAGAGCCAATCATGCCAAGAATGACGTTAAAATTCATCATCTCTAACTCCACAAGATCAACTGAAGTGACTTTCTAAAACACTGCAACTAGGCAGTTGATGTATAACCGCGAGCTAAAATAGAGACACCTACTGGGGTAGACAGTGAGAAAGACTCTACTAAGATTTAGGGACTGACTCCAAAGTTGTCGTCTATATAATGGGTTACAAAAGAAAGAGAAGCTCCAGGGTCTAATAAAGCATAAACATGTAAATGAAAGATGCCAATGTACCAATAACCAGATTAGAAGAATTTTCATAATCCTATCGGGACTGAAATATATACAATCTTTTTGGATGCTAACTACTGATAGCACTGGAAGTGACACCCTGTTGAGTCGGGCAGCCGACTGGAATTGAGGGATGATTTGATTGACCCTACTGACTACTCTTCAGACAATCCCTAATTCTGTGGCCTAGCTTTACATACCCAAAACATACATCGCTACCGGATCCATAAATACCCTGATGGTTTCTACCATATTTCTGGCTAAAAGATTCGTACGACCACTGTTAACACTACCTTAGGACTTAGAACCTGGCGCTCTATCCCGATTGTTATTTCTGAACTTGGGTAATGGGGCACTAGCTAAAGATGGAGCTGGGACTAAAGATTTTGGGAGGAACTAAGGACGGTCACTACCTTCTGACTTCGGCTAAGTAAAACTAAAAATACCTATTCTATCTTTCTTGCTCTTCCTCTCTTTCTCCTTAGTATTCTTCTCCTCAATTTGTTGGGCATAGACCATCAAACTTGATAAGTATATGTCCTTAATAAGCATTATGGTCCTACACTCCTTGACCATACTATTTGATACCCAGACACGAACTTGCTTATCCTAGACCTGTTATTACCCACCACATAAGGAGCATACCTAGTTGGCTAAGTAAACTTAAGAGAGTACTCCTTCACACCCATGTTGTCCTGCATCAAGTTGATAAACTCTTGACACTTTCTCTTTCCTCAGCTCCAATGGGAAGAATATATCTAAAAAGGTTGTAGAAAATTGCTTCTACTCTACAGGACCTGCATTTACGCCTCTATCTACCTTTCACTACTTAAACTATATATGAGCTACATCTTGCAACTGGTAAGCAGCCAATTCAACACTCTCACTAGAAATCACCCCCATAATATTTGTTACCTTTTTCACCATGTCTAAGAATTCCAGTGGATTCTCTTAAAATTTAGATCCCAAAAATAGAGAAGGGTTTATTCGGGTAAAGTCCTGAATCGTAGCTGCAGTAGTATTGGCCACTGGGTTGGCCGGAATAGCAGTTGGCTGATCATTCTAAGCAGTTATAGAGTGAGATAGAGTAGTGAATATATCTTTGAACTATGCATAAGAAACATGCTCGTTTAGGGGATCTTCCTGAATGGGTGGAGGTGTTGGCTGGTTCATATTTCTTCTTCCGTTTGTCTTTTTGGGACACATGTTCTATAATAGAATGATGAGTAGATTAGACAAAGAGTTTAACATAAGATAATTCTTAGTCGCATGACATGAACACTGAAAGAAGAAAAATTTTTCATAAAAGGCTCACAGCCTCTTGCCCACAAGTGTAGCGCATTTCACACCAATGCACAAGACTCTACTTAACGTGACTTTCAGACTTTTGAGGTCACTTTAAAACCTAGCTCTGATACCAAGTTTGTAACACCTTGAGAGTACACTCTATATGTCACACAGTGCTTACATTCTTGAGGGACCACAAGCTAACACATGAGCTGGTAACCGCAGTGAGCACTGAGTAAAACTGATATCAAAAGATCATATGTAAAATATAACTGAGGAATGCCATAAGATTTTAAGTCATAAATCTGATGAAGTCTATAAGATAAAACTAATAATACTGATAAGACATTTAACAATGACAACTGAAATTTGATAACTAACTATTTAAAATGGCTGAAAGCCCTTAAACTGACTGAATGAGAGTTGATGGGGCAGGCCCCAACTACTTCCAACTAACTACTGAACTAAAAGAATGAAAGTAAATATAGTATGTACTCAAAATATGAGGACTCACCACTACTACGGCTAATAACCTAGAAAGTATATGCGCGATATGGGAACTCAGCATCCGAACCTATGATATGATACATCATAACGCAAGAAAAGAGTATGCGACCATTACATTGAATGTACTGGTATGCTAAATGAGGTAAGCTAATATGCATGGTTTCATGAACATAAGTAATAACTGTCTGAATATATATAGCATGGAATACTAAATAAAATGCATGAAAATTGTTAGTACTAAAGATGCATGACAAAGCATAAAACACGTTCTGAATATAATCTGAAATCTGGAATACTGAATACTGATAAGTGAATAACTGATATCTGTATGCTATGGTCAAGAAAATATAAAACTAAATCACTAAGCTACTGATTGGACTGAGATTGTGGGAGCTATCATCTAACCGGCATGCCCTAATAAGCAACTTTGGGGTCCAACCTGTGACCCCAGTTGGAAGGGTGTCAGTTCCATGCCACTGGTACTAATGTTGGATGTGTGGATCTACTAAATTGTTGTCCCAAAGGACTAAGGATTACCCTCAACTGGCAGGTACATGTATGAGATCAACCCTCAACTGGTAGGTTAACATATCAACCTATGCTGGCTACGTAGTTCTAGAACACATGGACGGCTACTAAAGGTCGCACCCTCAATTGGTAGGTGAGCCCCTATCCCTGGGTTCGCTCGCTGCTAAATTCTACTCCCAACTGAACTGGCTCAGATTATTGAACTATTCTAAGATTAACTGATTTTGATAACTGACTAATCTGATAATGTTCATAACATATTCTGCAACTATTCTGAAGAAATCGAGACTAAGTAAACAACTATGTTTTTGCATATTTATACCCCCCAGGACTCAATAGAAATAATAGTAAAACAATGCTAAAACTTTTATGATATAGCATGAAAATATTTATATCAAAAGTCCATTCTTGTAGGCATCTCATCAAGCACTTCATATGCATAGTTTAAGCTAAGCATGACAATAGTATCAAACTTGTTGTAATAACATGATTTCGACATCAATATCACTTAAATCATGATTTAAATTAGTGAATAGAATTATTAAAATGTGTGGGGTTAACAATAAAAACAATTATATGTAAACATGATATAGAATTAGAATTCATGAAAATTCATGGTTAAAATCACAATAAAAATCATGATAACTTATGAAGATTACAACTTTGAATTTAAAAGTGGGTACTTGGACTTCATGGGTGAAAGAAACCCATGGATAAACACTTAACATACCAGGGTTGATGAATTTATAAGAGTTCTTGGGGGTTTTCTTGAGAATTGAGCTTGAATCTTGGAGGTTAAGGTTTGTTCTTAAGAGAAGATAAGTCTCTTGGAGAGGAATTATGAGTAATGGGGCACATAATCTCTCTTTAGGGTTTTAATTTTCTGTTTTGTAAGAGTTTAGGGCCTTGGGAAATGACCAAACGATCCCTGGAATTTAAATCGTAAAAATTAGAAATCCCAATTTTTGCCTTCGGCGCAATGCGGTGCAATCACATTGGGCCACAGGAAAGATAAAAATCCTATTTTTCCCAACGGCGTGATGCGGTGCTATTGTGGTAACCCACTTAATTTGAAATTGGACCTTAGTGATTCACTGTAAAAGGACGAACGTCATTTTGTCCATCACCGCGATGCGGCCTTATCGCGTTGGGCTAAAATTTTGCACTAAAAGTGCCATAACTTCTTATCCAAGTATCGGTTTTGGGAGAAATAGGTATTGTTGGAAAGATACTTCAATTTCCTAGTACTTGGTGGGTCTTGATCTCAAAAAGTCTTATTAGAAAAAAAAATATATGCTCATTTGAAGTTGACTAAAGCAACACTCTTATCAAAAATTCTATCGGTAACGGTTATTTTGATTCGTCTTATAGCTGGGAGTTATTTAAGACCTTACATACATCAAACTCACTCATAGAACTACCAAAGAGCCATAACATACTACGTATGAGCTTGAACAAGATGCTAACATTGGTTTGGAATTTTTGAGGTATTACACATGTCATGACTTTACTTAATTAATTTTTATATAATGTTGACAAATTTTGAATCAACACAATTCAAGTAGATTGATTCAACAATTAACATTATAATAGAATTAATAAAGTTTAAATAATTAGGTCAAATTAACAATCAACACAATTTATTGCGTGGATTGATTCAACAATCCCTTGTCCTAACTGAACTTAATAAAAATTTTTATAATGTTCACAAATTGTAAATCGACGCATTTCATAACGTACATTGATTCAACATAGATTGATTCAAAAATTACGATACAAATGATTTAATTAAATTCAAATAATCAAAACAAAATGACAATCAACATAATTTATTGCATAGACTGCTTCAACTCTTTCCATTTGAAGTCAATAAATAAAGTTTGATATAATATTGACAAATGAAAATTAAGGCACGTCATAACATACATTGATTCAACAATCCTATGTCATTAGTGATTTGAATAATGTTTGATATAATATTGATAAATTGAGAATCAACACAATTCAGAACATACATTTTAATCCAATGCCATGTCATGAGTAAATTTAATAAAGTTTAATGTAATATTGACAAATTGGCAATCAACATAGGTCATAACGTATATTAATTAAATAATTCCATGTCATGAGTGATTTTAATAAAGTTTGATATAATGTTGACAAATTGAGAGTAAACGCAATTCATAACATACATTGATTCAACAATCCCATGTTATAGTGATTTTAATAAAGTTTGATATAATATTGATAAATTGAAAATCAATGCAATTCATAACGTTCATTCATGCAACAATCACCTATCATGAGTGAATTTAATAAAGCTTGATATAATGTTGATAAATTGAGAATCAACGCAATTCATAATGTACATTCATTCAATAATCTCCTGTTCTGAGTGAATTTAATTAAGTTTGATATAATGTTGACAAATTGAGAATCAATGCAATTCATACACAAAAATTGGTTCAACAATATCCATTAAAAGTCATTTAACACGGTTTGAAATAATTGTGTCAAATCGACAACCAACACAATTAAATTAGATTGATTCAACAATCCCCGATTCTTAGTCAATTACTAATGGTGATGAACATTGATAAATTTAAAATAATTATACTAAATAATGTTTCAATGGGATATGGGACAAGTGTGGTGATGCTTTGATTATTATGTCGTATGGGATGAGTTGAAAGCTTTGTATCATGACCCAAACAAGGCTTGGCCATGATGGGTATCTCAAGTCCATCAAGGATTAGAGACCACCCCTTTTGCCTAGACAAACAGAACATAATACCCGGCAGCGACTGAAATCCGAACATATAACAAGATAGAGGATAATAAAATCAAGACAACTAATAGTGCCAATCATTACAACTCAATCCACAATAGTATCCACAAAGCCTCTAAACAATACCAAAAACCAATCTATGTTGGGTGATGCCACTGCCTCTGACAATGATAATGTTAATGTTAATGTGAACTCTGTAATTCTATTCTATGAAAGAAAACTAATGAAATGACTAAGTCTTTCGGAGAATACAAGCTCATCACATCACCATAACTACCGACGAACCAAGACAATCCATCTAACACTGCGCAGAAAAAATAGAAATATCTCCAATGCCTTCATAGCATGGGGATACAACATTCAGAGATGGTTAATGGATTGAACACTAAAATGTAACTCCGGAATATGGGATAAAATAATGCCAAGTCAAATCCAATTCAAAACTACGTGAACACCATCACATACATACATAGATAATATGTTGGGATAGGATATTATCCTAGACTATGTATCTTAACCTTCATAAAAGGCACCCATGGGATATATGAGTTCAACTCCACTTACTGAAAGGGCCCAGTGCGTGTTAGCCGTACAAATCGGAGAAAAAGCGAGGGAAAGATAAAGCTATCAAGGCAACTAGCCGTTACAAATATATATATATATATATATATATATATACATACATATATATATATATATATATATATATAAAGTATGATACAGGCACATGGTTATCAAGACCAAACCTCACATCTGCAAATATGATTTTCCAATATAACTCATCCAAGATCGACACTTTTGCGGCGGCGTTACATAACCCCATTAAGATCAATTTAAAGCAAGTTTCACATAACCTTTTTATTAACAAAAGAACTAACCATTAAGTCAAAGTATGGGTGTCGTCATACCCTTATACTTGCAAGCTTATCTCTATGCCATAAGAATCAAACTAACTTGGGGGATACCTCGACCCCCCTTGTTCAATAAATCAAGTCATAGCCAATAAGGCTTCAAAAATTCATGTTCATTGTTTAATCATTTATGCAATGCAATAGCATAGGTGAGTAAGTCAAAAGCAAGTGACAATTTCATAATTAAAAGCCATTTACACGAGTGGGTTGAGGGAAAACCATTATTTAAAATCAATTTCAAAACATCAATTTGGGGAAAACCATGATCCCTTATTTTATTCACCATACCCATGTACCCCATAAGTTCAAAACCATTTATAAAGCATAAATAATGCATAATAAAACATAGGAAATCAATTTAAGAATCAACCATGTCAAAGCCCTCAACCATAACAAAACCCACATTTAAATCCATATAATTTAAACCATGTAAAACACATTATTTGCATAAATTAAGAATTAGAGAATAGTAACATGTTTGAAATACAAAGATTTATGAAGAGAAATCAACTCTTGAGCCCTTAAATGACCAACTCCTTGAAAACCCTAGTATATTGACCTTGGAGAGTTTAGAGAGTTTGAGAATGCTTTTTATTGTGTTAGGAATGTGAAATAACCCTCTAGAGTGCTTTATGGTCATAAGGTCTAAATAAGGAAAAAGGAGAATTGACCAAAATCCCCTTAATGAAAAGACTGAAAATTGTCCTCCCAGTCACTACAAGTGACCTTAAGACTCATAGGGTTACCTTTCGACTCGTAAGCTCCCACTCATAGTTTGGACACTGTCCATGATCACCAATACTGACTTGCGTATGAGTTGTACAATACAATTCATACTTAGTCATTACGACTTGTATGATCCAGTCATTGTCAAAGAAGAAACAACTGGACATCACACTGGTTGGGCTACGAAAGACACCATATGACCCATTTTGAGTATTTACGACTCATAACCCCTAGTTGTAAACATAGCAGACAGTCCAGTCCAATATACTAACCAGGCTATGATTGGGTCCTTCATAAGGTGAGTCGTATTCAGGACAGTGAGTTCAAAAACTCAGGAATTTTCTAGGGACCAAAATTTGAGGTGTTTTATTCTCCCTCCCTAAGGATCATTCTTCCCCGAATGAGAAGATAAGGAATTTATCATCACGATTTAACACAGAACACATCAACACTTACCTTTAACAAAGATAGAAAAAAATATTAAGGAAGTCATAATTTTCTTTAACAAAGTCAGAAAACAAAGATGTTAAGGAATACACATACCTCAAGCACGATTATCCGAAGCTGAAAGAAAGAACGGGTACTTAGACTTCATATCCTCTTCAGCTTCCCAAGTATCTTCTTCATGCTTTTTATTTCTCCATAGAAATTTTACCTAAGCCACGTCCTTTGCTTGCGATCGGCGGACTTGTCGATCCAAAATTTCAACCGGGACCTCCTCATAAGAGAAGGAATCTTCGACATCCACACTTTCTAAAGTAACAACCAAGGAAGGATTGCCCACACACCTCTTCAACATCATCACATAAAAGACCAGATGAATGGAACCCAAACTTGATGGCAACTCCAACTCATAAGCCGTCTTTCCCACTCACCTCAAAATATGATATGGACCAACATAATGGCGAATGAACTTCCCCTTGTTTCCAAACTGCACCACTTCATTCATGGGAGATACTCTCAAGAACACCAAATCATTCACGTTGAACTCCAAGTCCCTTTATCATATATCTGCATAGGACTTTTGGCGACTTTAGGCAGCTTTGAGCCTATCCCGAATCACCTTCACTTTCTTCATAGCTTGATAAACTAAGTCGGGACCATACAACCTATTCTCACCAACCTCAAACCACTCAATAAAAGACATATATCTCCTACCATATAAAGCTTTACAAAGAGATATCCCAATACTCGATTGATAACTTTTATTATACACAAACTCTATGAGAGGCAAATGGTCAACCCAAATGCCACCAAAGTTAACACAAGACCTTAGCATATCTTCTAAGGTTGGTATTGTCCTATCTGCTTGTTCATCCATCTGCAGGTGGAAGGCGTTGCTAAGGTTCACCTTGATTCCCAAAAATCTCTAAAGGAAATGCCAAAAATAAGAAGAAAACTGAGTACCTCGATCAGATATGATGGAACCTAAAGCACCATGCAACTTCACGATCTCCTCAATAAAGAGCTTAGAAAAGTCCTCCATCAAATAATTAGTCTTTACTGGCAAGAAGTGAGCGAACTTAGTCATCCAATCTATAATTACCCATATGGAATCAAACTAATAGCGAAACCGTGGAAGATCAATAATAAAATCCATATAAATCACTTCCCATTTACATATAGGCAACTCAATCTCTTTAGACAAACCACCAAACCTCAAGTGCTCAACCTTCACTTGTTGACACACTATGTAGTTAGCCACAAAATTGGCCATATTTCTCTTCATGTTATTCCACCAATAAACTTCTCTTAAGTCATGATACATCTTTGTAGAACCAGAATGAATGGTGTACCTTGACTCATGGGCCTCAACCAATATTTTTTATTATAGCCCACCAATATCGGGAATACATAACCTGCCTTGGTACCTCAAGATACCTTCACCACCAATCTCAAAAGCCATCACCTTCTAGTGACCCACATCATTCTTAATCTGAATCAAGATAGGGTCCAAGAATTATTTTTGCTTCACCTCAACATCAAGAGATCACTTCACCACCTCTTGCACAAATACACTACCATCCTCAAAGTCCAAGAGATGAACTCTAAGATTAGCCAAATAGTGAATATCCTTCACCAAACCTTGCTTATCCTTATAAACATATGATAAGATTCCCATAGATAACCTGCTAAGACAATTAATAATCAAGTTAGCCTTACCTGAGTGATAATGAAGACTCATAGTGCTCCTTATGAAACTCAAACCATCTTCTCTGTCTGATAATTAACTATTTTTAGGTAAACACATATTGAAAGCTCTTATAGTCTGAGAAGATGTCAACATAAATCCCCATAAAAAGAGTGATGCCAAATATTCAAAGCAAAAACCACAACCAACTATTCTAAATCATGTGTTTAATAGTTCTTCTCATGCACTTTCAACTGCCTAGAAGCATAGGCAACTACATTACTAGGTTGTATCAACATACAACCCAGTCCCACCCAAGACGCATCACAATAAATAACGAAAACAATGGTACCCTTGAGTAGGGTCAAAATCAGAGCTAAAGTTAACTTATCTTTCAACTACCCACGCAAGCATCCGACCACAACAACTTCACCTTCTTTTGAATCAACAAAGTTAATATGAAAGCAATATAAAATAAACTTTCCACAAACCTTCTATAATAACCAGCTAAACTTAGGAAGCTCCAAATATTGGTTGGAGTTGTGGGTCTACCCACTTCTTAACCACCGCAATTTTTTATGGATCTACCATGATCTCTTCACTAGAAACAACATGACCCAAATAAGTCATATCATTCAATCAAAACTCACACTTAGAGAATTTATCATACAATCGTTGTTCCTTAAAGGTTTACAACACTATGCGGAGGTGATCGACATGATTCGCCTCACTCTTAGAATAAAACAAAATATCATTAATACACATAATTATGAACAAATCCATGAAGTGCTACAATACTTAGTTCATAAAATCCATAAATGTCTCGGGGCCATTAGTGAAACTAAAGGACATCACCAAAAACTCAAAATGACTATACCAGATTTGAAAGGCAGTCTTAGGGATATCCACTTCCCTAATCTTCAACTGATGGTAAACCAATCAAAGATCAATCTTAGAAAAGCACTTAGCACCCTAAAGCTTGTCAAATAGGTCATCAATCCTAGAAAGTGGATACATATTCTTCATGGTCACCCTAGTCAACTAGCGGTAATCTATACACATCCAACCCATCCTTCTTACGCATAAAAAGAACCAAAGCACCACAGGGAGAAATACTAGGGGATATAACCTTATCTAGAAGATCTTTCAACTGCTCCTTAAGTTCTTTTAACTCAAACAGAGCAATTCTGTAAAGAGGGATAAAAATAGGATGAGTGTTTGTAAGAAGATCAATCCAAAATCCATTTCCATATCGAGAGAAACACCGAGAAAATCATCAGGAAATACCTTGGGAAACTCACAGACCACTAGGACCAATTAAAATCAAGGATCTTCAGATCTAGAATCCTTAACATACACTAAATTGAAAAGACACCCCTTGGAAACTAATTTTTGGGCTCTAAGATAAGAAATAAACCTTTCCATAGGCACTAGGGAACTACCTTCTCACTCAACTACCAACTTATTTGGGAATTATAAATCGACCCTTTGGGATCGAGAAACACATAGAATGAATGCAACCAATCCATCCCTAGAATCACATCAAAATCTAACATGTCCAACTCTATCAGATCTACTGACATATCCCTACTAAATATAAATACCACACAAACCTTATAGACTCCCCTAGCCACAATCAGGTCAGCAATCAGGATAGACACAGAAAAAGGATTTGGAATACACTCAGGACTAAACCAAAATGAATAGCCACATAAGGAGTGACAAAAGAGAGAGTAGACTTGGGATCAAGTATATAATATACATCACTAGAGAAAATTTTTAACGTACAAGTAACAACATTAGGAGATACCTTAGAATCTTGACAGGTGGCAAAGGCATATAGATGGTTTCGACCAGTATTGTAGCCAGATATACCACCCTTTGGTGTGGGAGTAGAAAAATAATAAGCGAGACCTTATTTTCCCCCGTAGCAATATCTCCTAAAATATAGTTCCCTTGATAGTGGCAAAGATAGTCGTATCTGGTGCAACTACCCATAAAATATACAAGGAGGATGGGATGGAGCTGACTTGGCCCCATTGGCCTGGGACTGGGCACCCTATGCCTTAATCAACTCTTTCTCTAAATACAACGATCCTAAGATGGCTTAGGATAAGGAGCACTATCCATAGAATATGAACCAGAAATATTTACTTTTTCTTAGACCATTTCCTGCTATCCTTGCCACTACTTTCTTAGCCATCATCTTTCTCTAAAAATTAGGATATTTTACTCTTCTTCTCCCCAATATCTGCCTACTTTTTTTTTCATATCCTCCACTTATTGCATATACACCATAAGCCTAGAGTTGTCCATGTCATTATTAAGCAAGGAGGCCTTACACTCTAACACTAAATTTTGAGACAAACCTAAAGCAAACTTTCTCATCTTAGCCCTCATACTAGATACTACCTCGGGAGCGTAGCAGGATAATTGGTAAAACTTCAAGGTATACTCCATCACATTTATATTGCCTTGCTTCAAGTTCACAAACTCCTCAATCTTCACCTCCCTTAACTTCTGAGGAAAGAAGCAATCAAGAAAACTACTAGAGAAATCCGTCCATAATTCCAACTCCATATCCTCACCCCTAGACTAATCACACTCCTTATACCACTGATATGTAATGAACTCCACACCCTTAAAGTTAGGAGCATGCATCATACAGAGAATATTTTCTTTCTTATCTATGAACCCTTGAGGACCCTACTCAACCTTAGTACCAATAAAGGTAGGGGATTCGTCCTCATAAACTAGCCAACTGTAGTGGCCTCAGAGAATCCCATTATAACACTGACAAGACTCAATTGACGTGACTGAGATATCACCAACTGGGTCAACAAATGAATAGAATGGCAAAACTCAACATTAGTAATATCTCTTAGAGGTAATTGAGCAGGAGTGTTACTAGTGGAAGAAGGATCGGTAAACACTAGTTAAAGTCTACTAAGAAAATAAGAAGCAGTGACCCTAGATCGGGTTTGAACTCTTTGAGTAGGACGAGACCCGTCCGCACCGTCCTTAGGCAGGACATAGGAGTTTGCACAAGCATCAGATCTTATGGGAGGTATGATCTGAAAAGAGAACAAATAAAAATTAGATGAGGTTTCAACACCCTAGACTCTATAGCCCAAAAGTAGATCATAAGAAAGAGAATCATTTCTAAATCCCCTGTAACCTCTCCCTTATAAGTATAGCATGCTACACACACCCCAAAAGAAAACTCTACATGACATAACTTTGTGGAAACCTAATGACACAAAATCTAGGCTCTGATACCAACTTTGCAATCACCCAAACCAAGGCCCAGCCATGATGGGTATCTCAAGTCCACCGATGACTGGAGACAAACCTCTTTTCTTATCAAATAGAACATAACACCTAAAAGCGACTGTAATCTGAGCATATAACAAGATAGAGGATACTAAACTCAATACAACTAATAGTGTCAATCCTCATAACCCTAACCACAGTAATATCCACAAAGCCTCTAAGCATTACTGAAACAAATCTAAGTCGTGATATTCCCCCAACTCCGACAATGATAATGACAATAATATCGTTAATGTTAATATAAACTTTTCAATTCTAGTCTATGAAATTAAAATAATAAAATTACCAAGTTTTCTAGAGAATAAAAACTCACCACTTAACCACAACGATCGAGGAACCAAGCCGATCTACCTAAAACTACACAGGAAAAGTAGAAGTATCTCCAATGACTATATCACATAAGGATAAAACAGTCGGATACGGTTAGCAGTTTGAGCACTAGCATGTAACTCAGGGATATAAGACAAAATAATGCCAAGTTAAATCTTATTCAAAATCATATCAACACCATCATATACATACATGGATAATATGTAAAAATAGGGAACGAGGCATAGCATGAAGTAAAAAATTATCTTAGATTATGAAGCTTAATAGTCATAAAAGACACCCATGGGCTATATAGGTTTAGCTCCCTTTGTTAAAAGGGTGCCAATATGTGTTAGCTACAAAAACTAGAGAAAACCAAGGAAAAACTAAAGCCATTAAGGCAACTAGCTGTGGTGATATATATATATATATATAACCAATGAACTAACTGTTAAGGTACAGCATGGGTATCATCATACCCTTACACTTGCAAGCTAATATCTATGCCATAATAATCAAATTAACTTGGGGAAATACCTCAACCCCTTTTGTTCATTAAATCAAAGCATAGTTAACATGGCTTCCAAAATCTATGTTTATTGTTTAATCATTTATGGAATGTAATAGAAAAGGTGAGTAAGTCAAATCAAGTTACAATTTCACAATTCAAAGATATATACACGAGCGGTTGAGGGAACACCATCACTTAAAACCAATTCAAATTTCAAAAGATCAATTTAGGGGAAACCATGACCCCTTAGTTTATTCGCTTTACCCATGCACCACATAAGTTTAAAACAATTAATAAAGCATAAACAATGCATAATAAATTATAGGAAATCAATTTAAGAATTAACTTTGTCAAAACCCTCAACCATAATAAAACCCACATTTAAATCCATATAGTTTAAACTATGTAAGACATAGGCTTTGTGTAAATTTAAGAATTGGGTAATAGTAACATGTTAAAAATACCAAAATTTATTGTAATGCCCTGATTTTCTGAACTAGAATACTACACGGTGATCAGGAACTCATAGGACCACAAGCTAACCCATGAATCATATCTGTACTTTTACACTGTATAATATAATATGAAAATGAAGCAAACATGTACTAAAAGGCCATAAGGTTCAAATTTGAATAAATATCTGATAAGAACAATGTCTGAAAATAGTATAACAAGACCAAAACAAATCTGAAATAACTATCTAACATACTATATCCTGAAAGCCTCTAAACTATCTGAATAAGGAGTTGATGGGACATGTTCCCAACTAAATTCAACTACTGAAATAAACTGAAAATTGAAATAGTAATGAAATCAATATGTTCTATAGAGATGAGGACTCATTTCTAACTCTAACTACTGAGATTGGAATCTACTACCGATCTGGAGCTCATGCCTCTAATCCTATGGTATAAGACACCATAGCATAAATGCGTCAGTACTTTGAATATACTGGTATGCAAATAAGGTAGGTTAAATGAAAAAGGTTTATATGCATGAACAATGTTGACTAATATGAATGTGAGAGTACATACATACATAAATAAATATAAATAAACTCGTGATTATGCTGACTATAAAGTTTGAACACTGACAAGATAAGCTTATTGATACTGAGATACTGATTGATTGAGTTTACTGATATTGATATGTAAGTCATCACTAAGTGAGGAACTAATACTATAATATTGAATACTAAAGGACTGAAACTATATTAATGATACATGAATAACTATTTTTGATAGTTGTGATTATGAAGAACTAGCTTGGTTGATTCTATCTAGCAATCTAATAATAAAGAATTAATCTTATTAATTATATCCAACAGTCATGAATGTGAATACTGGTAATATGAGTTTTGAAAACTAGTATAACTGATAACATGAGTGACTGTATCGGACAACCCTAAATATAGTGGAACTAGATGAGTTCTGTATTACTGGGTGACTGTAGCTGACAGTCCTAAGTCTAAAGAACTATCTGAATTTTATTACTGAAAATGAAATTGAAACTGTAGGATGTATTCATCTAACCGACATGCCCCAAAACTAAACTGGCGGGGTCCAACCTGTAACCCCACATGGACGGGTGTCAATACCGTGCCACAGGTAGAGACAATATATGAGTAAACCCTATTTTATTTGGGAGTTCTTTCTGTCTACACTTGCAATCAGGTAAACTCAAATGAGATGTATTAGTCCTATATACAGGTACATCTCAACCTATACCGGCTATGTAATTCTGTAATATCATAAGCCTAGATATGTCCATGTCACCAATCAACATTGCAGTCCTGCACTCCTTAACCACTCTACCTGATACCCCTAACACAAACCTACTCATTCTAGATCTGCTATCTGCTATCTGCTACTACATGGAGAGCATACCTAGCTAACTGAATGAACTTGGGGGAGTATTCTTTTACGCTCATTGTACCTTATCTGAGATTGATGAACTCTAACACTTTAGCCTTCTTTTACTCTATGGGAAAGAACTTATCTAAGAAAGTTGTAGAAAACTCTTCCTACTCTATAAACTCTGTATTTGTACCCCTTTCTACCTTACATTATTTATACCACGTATGGGCTATATCTTGTAGCTGATATGTGGCTAACTCTATGCTCTTAATAGAAGTCACTCCTATTATATCTGTGACTTTTTAAATCTGATCGAGGAACTCCTATGGATCCTCTTCGGACTTGGAACTAGTGAATAGAGGAGGATTCATTTGGGTGACATCCCAAATCCTAACTACAATAGAATTTGTCATTGGGTTGACTAGAACAACATCTAGCCATTCATTCTGGGCTGCGACTAAACTGGCTAGAGTAGTGAATACAGTCCTAAATTCTGCATAAGAGACATGCTCATCTAGAGGATCTGGCTGGACGGGCTGAGGTGCTGTTTGATTTCCATTTCCCCTTCGCTAGCCCTTTTTGGACGTATGATCTGTAAACAAAGGGAAGAAACAGATTAGAATGAGAGTTTAACTTTGAGACTATACTCACTAGCACAATATTAATACTGAAAAAGGGAAACTATTCCTAAAACATCTCATAGCCTCTTGCACATAAGTGTGGTACATAACACACACATGTACAAGACTCTACTAGATGTGGCTTTCATACTTCCTAGGACACTGTTGAACCTTAGGCTCTGATACCAAGTTTTTAATGCCCTAATTTTCTAAATCGAAATACTACACGATGCTCATGACCCTATAGGACCACAAGCTAGCTCATGACTGATATCTGTACTTGTACACTGCATAATATAATATAAAAATTCCTAGTTATTTCTGCAATACTGTAACACCCCACAAATTCCTAGTTATTTCTGTCCTATAGAGCATGCCAAAATAGGTCCCAACCTTAGAAAATTTTAGCAAAGTATTGACACTTAGTCTCATTTTGGCCTCAATATTTCAATGGTATCATTTATGATCTTCTTGACCTTAGAATATTGATTTTAAATTGCTTCATGATTAGGATTATCTATAGGTCATCTCGGATGAATTTCAAAATTTTCGGACATCATTTAAGTTATGTTTGGATGACCAAAACATCAAGCCAATATGATCTCAATGTGATGCATTGGATATCTCATCGATATCATTGACACGATGCGTTAGCTATCACATCGATACTATCAATGCGGTGCATCGGTCATCGCATCACTGGGCATAGATTTTGTATTAAGTTACAAGTTTATGGGGGTAGTTGGATTATTTTTCCCTTACAATACTCAGCCATAACACATAATTAAACCACCCAAAGGGAACAATTCACTCATTATCTCATAAATACTTTCAAGAACAACGCCCTAGTTTCATCAAGTTCAAGTCCAAGTTCCAAGAAATCCCTAACAATCTTCACAAAATAAACAATCAAGGTATGTTAGGTGTTTATCCTTGAATTTCATTTCACCCTTGGAGTTCAAGAAATATTTTTTAAATTACAAGTTTTGAGATTCATGATTTACATGCACAAATTGGGTTGTATTCATGTTTGTGTTGTTGTATGGGTTTCAATTCAAGATTTAATTAAAAGTTTCATGATCATAATATATCATGTAAGTTGATGGATGTAATTTCCATGATAAAACCCTTGAAATTGCAAGTTTAAGTTATAGTCATGATGCTTATGTGTTGTTCATTATCATGTGCATTAATTATGCTCCCAAAGTGTATAATGGAATGTCCATGTGAATTGAATAGTATAATCATGACATGTTATCATGTGTTCTTATTCATGTACAAGTTCATGACCTTCAATTGTCTGAAAAAAATATGTCAGTGAATGAATTGTGAACAATTGACTATTGTAATGCTTTCCAGATTTGTTATGTTTTATTATTGATGCTATCGAGTCCTGGGGGTATTTATTACCCAAAATCTAGATGTTCACTTAGTTGCATTATTTATAGAATAATCCCAGTAAAGCTAAAGAACAATAGTACTCAGTCAATAACAAAGCTCAGTGAACTCAATCTAGTTTAGTCAGTCAACACGATCAGTGTCAGATCAGTCAAACCTATATAGTCTAGTGATCAGTTTAGTATCGATTTAGTTGGGAGTAAGATTCAGCATTGAGCGAACCTAGAGATGGGAGCATTCCTTCCATCATAGGGTTTAACCCTTAGTAGCATTCCCTGCATTACAGAACTATGTATCCAACATAGGGTAAGTAGTCCTCCAACCAAACTAGGGTTAACGCTATCATATATATATTTTATGAGTCTTCCTGCCAGATTATGGTTGACCCAGAATTGTTAGTATCCCGTGAAAAGGTGATAACACCCTTCTAACTGGGGTCACTAGTTGGATCCCAAATTAGTATATATCGGGGTATGTCGGTTAGATGAACACTCCCACAGTTATAGTTTTAGTCTCAATATTCAGTAAAGAACTCAGTCAATTCTACAGAACGATGGCTATCAGTTATCAGTTACTCAGTCATCAGAATTCAGAACTCTGTTTTAGTATAATCTCATATACATTATATACATCTACATGCATAGTATTACATGATCAGTATGTTTAACAGTTAGCATTTTGCATATACACTCATCCAGTTACTTTATGATGTTAATTCAATCAGTTATCATCTCATGCATATGAACCTATGTGTATCAGCCTTACCTCACTTAGCATGCCAGTATATTCCATATACTGATTCTTACTGTCTTTTGCATTATGATATCTCATATCATAGGTTCAGATGCATGGGTTCCTGATCATACTTATCGGCTCAGGATACCAGTGATAGATCCAGTAGTACGTCCTCATCCATCAAGTATATTATTTTATTTTAGCATTTTATAAGGTTTAGAATATTCAATCGTTGGATTTAATTGGGGACTTATCCCGTCAACTCCATATTCAGACAATTAGAGGATTTTAGACTAGATTACTTTAGAAAGATGTTCAGTATTTTCAGTATTATTATTAGTATTCAATATTTATTTTTAGTTTATGAACCTTATGGCATTTTCAGCCTAACTTTCACATATATTTTCATTATTATTAAGTGCTCACAGTAGGTACCATTCATGGGTTAGCTTGTGATCTTTTGGGGTCGTAAGCACCGTGTGATACCCAAGGTGTATTCTTAGGGTATTACAAACTTGGTATCCGAGCCTAAGATATTAAAGAGTCCTACGGAGTCTGAAAACTGCGTCAAATAGAGTCTTATGCATGGGTATGTAGTGTGTCACACTAATAGAAAAGAGTCTATAAGGAATTTTTAGGAAGAAGTTCCTTTCTTTCAATGTTCATATCGTGCGAGCGATCATGAGCTCAAGTTACACTATCTGTCTAATCCAACTTTTCTTTTCGTTACAGAACATGCCTCCCAGAAAGACCAATGGAAGAATAACTGGGAACCAACCAGCACCTTTGCTCGTTCAAGAAGATCCCCTGAATGAGCATGTTTCTCATGAAGACTTCAGAGCAGATTTTACCACTCTAGCCGATTCTATGGTAGCTTAGAATGATCGATCAACTGCTATTCATGACAATCTAGTGGCCAATACTGTTGTAGCTAGAATTTGGGACTTCACCCAAATGAACCCTCCTTTATTTTTAGTGTCTAAATCTGAAGAGGACCCATAGGAATTCCTTGACATAGTGTAGAAGGTAACAAAAATTATGGGGGTAACCACTAGTGAGAGTGCTAAGTTAGTTTCCTATCAGTTACAGTATGTGGATCATACATGGTTAAGCAGTGGAAAGTCGATAGGGTCACAAATGCAGGGCCTATAGAATGGGAGGAGTTTGTTACTATTTTTCTAGATAGGCTCTTCTCATTGAAGTTGAGAGAAGATAAGGTTTTGGACTTTATTAACTTGAAGCAGGGCAACAGAAGTATGAAAGAGTATTGCCTCAAGTTTAATCAGTTGTCCAGGTATGCTCCTCATGTGGTAGCTGATAGCAGGTCCAAGATAAGCAAGTTTGTGTCTGGTGTATTCGACTGTATGGTCAAGGAGTGTAGGACCACAATGATGATTAAGGAGATAGACATAGCTAGGTTGATAGTCCATGCTCAACAGATTGAGGAATAAAAACTAAGGAGAAAGAGTAGGAGAATAATAGGGCTAGAATAGGTAGCTTCAACTTCATTCAGCCTAAGTCAGAGGGTGGTAATCGTTCTCAGTTTCTCCTAAAATCTTTAGTCCCAGCTCCATCCTCATCCAGTGCTCCAGTGCTTAAATTCAAAAATAATAATAAGGATAGTGCACCAGGCTCTAAATATCAGGTTAGTATTAGTAGTGCTCGAATAAATCTACATTGTCAGAAATATGGTAGAAATCATCAGGTTGTTTGCAGAGCTGATAGCGATGTATGTTTCAGTTGTGGTAATCTAGGCCATAGGATCAGATAATATCCTTAGGTGATGATAACGCTCAATCTACAGCTCTCGTAGGAGTGTAAAGCGGTCGTTAGAAAAAATATAGAACCCAACCTGGGTTGGGTGTCGATCCCATAGGGAATAGCTTGGCCAACAAGTAAGCAAGGATTACTAGACTTTTAGTGCAAGTCTCGTAAAAAGGGGGGATTGTAATATGTAACCAAAACAATAAAGTAAAAGCTGAAAATAGAAAAGTAAAAAGAGGAAGAATGTTACGTAAGTTGTAAACAATGAGAATTGAGGCGTTGGGGTTATGTCCACCTTCTGAGTTATACGTCTCTATTGGCTATGAGTGTGTAGAACTCAGACATGCATGTGCTTATAGAGAATTGTATTCGATGGTAAATCCAGGCGTCTTTCAACCTATTCGAGGATTATTTCACTTTAACTCTTTCGAGCTTAAAGCCTGTCTAACGGTACGAATTCTCCAAGAGGTTAATCCAGTTACAGCACTAACTTTTTAATAGGGGATGGGACCCTACTACCTTGACACTATCTCTTTTCCAGACAAATAACCTTTCTTTCGAACAAGTTAAATGTTATACTGGCATATTCTTGTGTTTGCAACCACAAAGAATTTAGATTAAGATGAAGAGAATAATTATATAAGCAGCATACGTGTCACGAACTCACAAACTCACAGCAATAGATAGTATCTCATACGGCTTCCAAAACCCCAACAGAGAAGTTTAGTTACCCATGAATGCGAAGGAGATCACGATTGACATTGTTATTATAGCACAATACTTGATTAATTTCGTGTAGCACAAGTGGTAGGCATTTAGGCGTGAATTCCTAGGCAAAGTAACGATTTTCTTGTTGCGGAAATTAAGAAAACATGAATAGAAGAAGAAAAATAGAATTAATGGAAAGATTAGAAGAGTTGTAATTGATGGAAGAATTAGAATTGTTTGTAGAATAGGAGGATTGGAAGATTAATAAAAATCTCTAGCATGATAGGGTATTTATAATACCCATATCCTAATCCTACTAAGCTAATGAAATATCTAACCAAATCCTACTAGGCTAATGAAATACTTAACCCAATTGTACTAGGTTAATGTAACATTCTCCTAATCCAAATAAACTAATGAAATACTTAACCCAATTGTACTAGGTTAATGTATCATTATCCAAATCCAACTAAGTTACTGCTGGTCCTCAAAGTCTTCAGAAATACTGTTTTAGCCCGGGACAGATTTTCCATGTATCACTTTTGGTCCTTTAGGCGTCCAAGCTCTCTTTCCTTCCTTCGTTAGCTTTCTTTGGCGTCAAGTAAGCCATAAAATGTTGAATTCTGCATCATTTATACCTGAAACTTTGCTTATCATGTTCGTTAGCTCACTTATAGGAAAAAGGACTAAAAGTGCATGAAATATATAATTTGTTCTCAAAACATGGCACAAATATGGGCCAAATATAGTGATATAGGCGTGTAAATTCGCCTATCATCAACACCCACACTTGCAGCTTTGTTCGTCCTCGAACAAAATATCATGTCCCTCTAAACATCACTTAGGGGTTTCACAGCAACAACACAAAACATTCGTCAAGACAAGCACAATAATTATTTATAAAGAGTAGCTTTCCGATTATTAGTAGAAACAGTTTAACCTCTAGCATAGACTCGTGATGGTGGTCAACTCATATTCGCAAGTTAAGGTACAAGGAATCATATATGACTACCCAAAACTCATCAACCATGTGTGTCTCACAATATAGTACCCATAATCACTCACAGGTGTAGAATATTTTTCAAACATGGGTATCAAAATATCCTTGCTCTCACTCTCACAAAGAATTCATATGTTGCAACTGATGACCATAGGCTTGCCCTTAGTGTAATGCTAAACTAAATGTCAGAATGCTAAGCTTAGGATCAAATAGGTCTTTTGATGGTTGTAATGTAGGCTAAGGGATGGGTAGGACTATTTTGGCCAGAAATAGTGACTATGTTCCTAAGCACTTTAGTACATCACATTGTATCATTAACACTTTTTCTTTAAAACAACCTTTCTCTCTTTTATTCTACCACCCTTTTTCTCCTCTTTTGTTTTTCGATTTTAAGCATAACTCACTTTTCAGCTTTCTTTTCCTTTTTCTTTTCATAACATGCCTATTATGATAGCACTTTCTTTTTCATAACACATTCATACTCACCTAATTTCCTGTTATTTCTTCACATGACTTTATACGTTAAAGAAATTAGGAATTTGGATCAAATTACGGTATTGAAAAAAAATGGATTAGGCTTACATACAAGGTTGTCAAGAAAATAGGCTAAAGGCTCAAAAGGTTTAACTAGGATGATGTCCATGGGTAGGTAAAATGAAGGTAAACATGTATAGGTTGCCAAAGAAATTCCTAAATTATCTCCTAAACTTACACTCTTTATTTTTGCTTTGCATACATACCAGGAAAGTTCTAGCATCAGCCACAAACATAGAATATACTATTAATCTCACACACATAAGGCACATGGTTGACTTTATTGGAAGTAATATAGACTCTCGACCCAACAAGTGAAGGAATTGAACCACATAATATCACATAATGAGTCACAACTAGAGCCTAAACGTCTCAATAGTCACAATTGTAGCACATACTCTTGTTATAATCTCATGCTGCCTATTGGAATTATTTCATGCGAAGCTAAATAAGCAACAAAACAAAAAAAAATTTACTACTAAAAAAACTTTAAAAAAAAACGAAATAAAAACAAAGTAAACAAACATAAATGCAAATAGAGAAGTAAAGCATGCAATACCGCCACCCCACACTTAAATGGGACACTGCCCTCAGTGGAAAATAAATACGAAGAACCTGGTCAGTCGGACTCTTCCTCAATGTCGGGGGTCATACCCCCTTCGTCGGAATCATCATAAGAGTCGTCATCAGAGTTATTCTCCTCGTCGGAGTCTGGCAAGCGTCGATCATCATCGGTCGGCACGTCATCGTCAAGAGGTTCCTCAAAGTATATGCCTACTCCACACATCTCCCATGCATGCATGTTCATTGGATAGTCATGGTCCGACTTTCGGAGCTCTACAGCAGTTGGAACACGTCCACCACTCATCATTGTAAATCGTGTCATGCCATAAAGATGACAGAATGTCTCTTCGCAGTAGTAAGGTTGATGCCATGTATTGTTTCAGCATCTTTGACCTGTGTGAGGTCAACCTTCTTCGGGTTATGTGGGAGTTTGTGATCAGCTAGTTCCTCTTCGATATCCTTTTTCCACAAGATTGTTGTCAACAGATTACCAAAAGTGAAGTGGGACCTTTTGTGGAGTCTGTCCTTCCGCATTGTAGAGCGAATGATTGCCCCAATGTTGATAGGGACATTCGTTATCAAAGCATAGAACAAACACACTCTATCTGTTGATATTTTGGTGTACTGAGTCCTAGGAATAAGGCATGAGTTGACAATACGCAACCAGATTCTTGCTTCCCTATTCAATGGAGCATAGGGGAAGGTGTTGTGTCGTCCGGTGTCTTTCTGTCTGCTCCACCTTGCCATGGATCTACTTCCACAAAGTGTGTGTCGTATTGCTTTATAAGGAGGTCTGCTGTACAGCTCTTTGAATGGTGCTGGATCGACGAAGGTAAGCCAAGAAAGGAGTTGATCCATTCTGCGTTGAGCTGTAAAACTTGGCCCCGAATCTTGACTTCACTACCTGTGGTTTTCGGTGACCAGTTGGCGTAAAATTTTCTTGTCAAATCAAGATTACATTCTCCTATGTCGCGGAAGATAAAATCCAGATTCAATGCCATGATTTTTGCCAACATACGCGGATCCTTCTTCGCTAGGGTATCCTTGTTGATCAAGTCGACATGGACATATTTTCTTTCCTTGTTGTTCCTATACCATTCTTTGGCTTCCTTCTCAAGAACCCATTTTATTCCAAACATTCGGCGGGGTGATTGCATTGAGGATGATTCTCCTTGGTCCTTGGGACCTCTCTTCTTGCCCTTTTGGGATGTGGTAGCCTTATCTTGTCTCGCTTTAGGTGCCATTGTTCCTGAGATTTAAACGATATTTCATGTTAGCATCAACTCAATGGAAACAATCTATAAACAATCCATCGGGGTAACACCCCACACTTAGGTTTGTTGATACAAATCAGTGAAGTGAAGGTGGTCGACTACTTAGACTTCGTCGACTTATGTTTTAGGAGCTATATTCAGACAATCACGTCTTGCAACCTTGGCATTACTTTCATGTTAGGTATAACAAAACTACTACATAGGGGTTGCATCATGGTATATTTTCTTTCAACAATCACAACCTCCTATGTTGGTAGGCAACTATAAGTCTTATCCTGATGAACGGGATCTTCTAACATGTAGGTAAGCAAGTGACAAGATTATGCAATGTTCATAACCATAGCAATTCCACAAAGAACATAATAGTGTAATTAAAACCAAATTCAAGTCGGAAACAAGTCAAGATTATCCTAACGTATATGTTCACTCACATGGTTTTGTATCAACAATCCAAACACATTAACATCACTAATGTTTCTTCAAGATGTAGCAATTCATAATAGACATAGCAACGTAGTACTTACGAGAAATAGATGAAGAATAAAAGAGTACTTCCGTGATTGAAGCCTTTGAAGATGTTCTTGTGAATTGGAAGAGCAAAAAGAAAAATTTTGAGATGATTTGGAGAGGGTATGCGGCGCCTTTAGGTCAAGTTTCAATGTGTTTATGTTTCAATATTAAGTCCCCTTTATATAGGAAAAGAATGGGTCGGGTTTTGACCCATTTAAAAATGGTTTTGGAGACAAAAAGGGTCCATATGCGGCACATAGTGCTTTGTATAAGCATGGTATATGCGGCGCCTAATGAAAAGCATAATCTAGCATAGGCGGCGCATAGTGTAATGCATTTAGGGGACATATGCGGCGTATAGTGTATAGCATATGAGATAATGAGACCAAATGCTATAGCATAGGCGGCGTCTATGCTATAGCATACTTAAGCATGGGCGGTGCCTATGTCCTTGCACACTAGATTCCGAGACCTTGGGCTATAGGATAGGTTTTGCATTGTTCATCGTCTAGTTTTACCTAGTCCTAGCCTTCCTCGATGCCTATTTTGGCATGAGCAATGCTCAATCCATAGCCTTATGCATCACTATTCCTAACTTACCACTTTTACCATACAATACATCCAAATCATCGTTTGAAACCAATCTCCTCGTTGAATACCTCTTGCACCTATATTTCCTCAAAACCAATGAAAACGATTAGTACGATGGGTTGCCTCCCACCAAGAGCCTTAGTTTTGGTCGTGGCACGACTCGTATTTTTGGATTTTCATTTATCAAAAGCAAAACAAGTACTATAACGAATGAAAGACAAAACGATAAGCGATAAATCATGGCCATATAATTCATCGAATCAAGAGGACCGATATAAGGTTTAACACGTTGGCCATTCACTTTGAAGACAACACCATTATTGTCTTCCAATTCGAATACTCCAGACGAGTAGACTTGGATAACTTTGTATGGACCAGACCACTTAGACTTTAACTTACCTGGTAAGAGCTTCAATCTGGAGTTGAAGAGAAGTACCATATCATCCTTTTGGAAGTTTCGTCGAACAATCCGCTGATCATGATACTTTTTCATCCGCTCCATGTATTCTGACCTTTCATATGCATGGAGACGGAATTCATCTAATTCGTTCAGCTGCTCCAACCTCAGATTCATAGCATCATCCCAATTCAAATTCAATTGCTTCAACGCCCACAATACCTTATATTCGAGCTCGATGGGTAAGTGACAAGCCTTCCCATAAACTAGTTGATAAGGAGACATGCCAATGGGTGTTTTGAATGCAGTCCTATATGCCCATAGTGCATCATCTAGCTTCCGAGACCAATTCTTCCTATTCGCATTAACCGTCTTTGCAAGGATTTGCTTGATCTCGCGATTGGAAACCTCTACTTGTCCACTAGTTCAGGGGTGATAAGGCGTGGCTACCTTATGTTGCTTGACACCATACTTGGCCAACACGGATTTGAATAGCTTGTTGTAAAACTGAGATCCTCCATCACTTATGATAGTACGTGGTACTCCAAAGCGAGAGAAGATATTCTTCTTTAAGAACGCTACAACACGCTTTACTTCGTTGTTGGCTAATGCTACAGCTTCAACCCATTTCGAAACATAATCTACAGTAACTAAGATGTACTTCATTCCAAACGAATTCACAAATGGACCCATGAAATCAATACCCCACACATCAAAAAGTTCTACCTCAAGAATTTTGGACATGGGCATCTCATGGTGTTTCGATATAACACCTTGACGCTGGCATTGGTCGCACCTTCTAACATAGTCGTAGGCATCTCTAAATATCGAAGGCCAATAATAACCACTTTGCAACACCTTTCTTGTCGTCCGATTTCCTGCATGATGTCCTCCAACTTGGGAAGTGTGGCATGCTTCCAAAATATTTGGCACCTCTACATGGGATATACATCGTCGAATGATACCATCCGCGCATCGTCGAAACAATTATGGCTCATCCCAATAGTAGTGTTGTACGTCATGTATAAACTTCCTCCTTTGGTGGAAAGATAAATTGGCAGGTATCACATTAGTCACCACAAAATTTGCAAAGTCGGCATACCATGGTAATTTTTCCATTAACATCGCTAAGATCTCCTCGTCAGGGAATGCATCATCAATCTGAATTTCAGGTTGCACCACATGCTCATTCTTGAGTCTAGATAGGTGATCAGCCACTTGGTTCTCACAACCTCTTCTATCTTTGACTTCGAAATCAAACTCTTGCAGCAGGAATACCCATCGAATTAATCTTGGTTTTGCATCCTTCTTTGTCATTAGATACCTAAGAGCTGCATGGTCTTTGTGAACGATCACCTTAGTACCCAATAGATAGGCACGAAACTTCTCAAACGCATACACAACCGCTAGGAGCTCTTGTTCTGTCATAGTGTAGTTCCTTTGGGCTTCATTTAGGACCTTACTCGCATAGTAGATAGGATGAAATAATTTCTCCTTTCTCTGACCAAGCACAGCTCCAACGGCTACACCACTAGCATCACACATGACTTCGAACGGGAGAGACCAATTTGTTACTACCATGATATGGGCTTCAATGAGTTTTCCTTTGAGGCATTCGAATGCCTTTAAGCAATCTTCATTAAAGTCAAACTTCGCATCTTTCTCCAAGAGTTTGCACAATAGACTAGCACTTTTGGAGAAGTCTTTGATGAACCGACGATAGAAACCTGCATGGCCAAGAAAACTACGAACTCCCTTCACCGAAATTGGAGGCGGTAGCTTCTCAATGACCTCTATTTTTCCTCGATCAACCTCAATTCCCCTTTCGGAGATTTTGTGCCCAAGAATGATTCCTTCTTTTACCATGAAGTGGCACTTCTCCCAATTCAGCACTAGGTTGAACTCTACACATCTTTCCAACGCCATGCTTAGGTTTGCCAAGCACGCTTCAAAAGACTCACCAACAACTGAAAAATCGTCCATAAATACCTCCAAAGTGTCTTCAACCATATCAGAAAAAATAGACATCATACAACATTGAAAGGTGGCTGGTGCGTTACATACCCCGAATGGCATACGTTTGAAGGCAAACGTACCATATGGGCATGTAAATGTTGTCTTCTCTTGGTCTTCGGGGGAAATACAAATCTGATTGTATCCTGAATAACCATCCAAGAAACAAAACCATCCTCTCCCCGCTAATCGATCTAGAATTTAGTCCATGAATGGCATTGGGAAGTGATCTTTGAGTGTCTAAGAATTCAGCTTTCGTTGTCCATGCATACTCTCCATCCAGTGACGGGTCTGAGTGGAATAAGCTCATTCTTAGCATTTGTGACCACCGTCATGCCTCCTTTCTTGGGAACACATTGTATCGGGCGTACCCATGTACTATCAGAGATTGGATATACAAATCCTGCGTCTAACCACTTGATAATTTCTTTCTTCACCACTTCTTGCATAGGTGGGTTTAGACGTCTTTGATGCTCAATGATGGGTGTGCAATTTTCTTAAAGCTGAATTTTATGTGTACAAATACCTGGTGGAATACCAATAATATCCACAATGGTCCATCCAATGGCTCGTATATACTTGCGTAGAATAGCAATAAGAGCTGCAACTTGTTGCTCACCCAAATCGGCTGCCACAATAACTGGAAGTGTGTTTCCGCTTCCTAAGAGTCCGTACTTTAAATGACTTGGCAGCTCCTTCAATTCTAACGTGGGTGGTTTTTCAATAGATGGCTTAGCTGGTGGTGTGGGTCGATTCTTGAGATCAAGGTCCAGCTTCTTGGGAGCATAGCAATATGTCCCTAATCCCGATAGAGCACAAATAGCTTCTTCACCATTTTCAGCATCCTCATTTTCTCCATTCATGAGCACAACCTCCAAAGGGTCATTAATAATTTGCTCTTCTTCAAGTAATTCTTTCTCATCATCAAAGAAAACATCAGCCACCGAAAATACACTCAGATCTTTGGGTTGCTTCATTGATTTGTAAACATCAAAGCGCACCACTTCGTCATTTATTCAGAATGAAAGCTCATTAGCTCTCAAAGCAATGAGCACACTTCCTGTAGCAAGGAAAGGGCGCCCCAAGATTATGGGAACTTCTGAGTCTGCCTCACAATCCAAAATAACAAAGTCTGCCGGAAAGATGAATGAAGAAACCTTTACCAATACATCACATAGAATACCAACAGGTCATTTTACCAACCTATCCGCCATGACGAGCCTCATATTGGTTGGAGTAGGATCACCTAAACCCAACTTCTTGTAGATCGATAATGGCATCAAATTGATGATGGCTCCCAAGTCACATAATGCTTTGGCAAAATTCAAAGATCCAACGGTGTAAGGAATAGTGAAAGCTCCGAGGTCGGCTTTCTTCTGAACTATTGATCGGGTAGCGATTGCGCTGCAATGATGAACATCTTCTTTCAACTCACAGCTTGCTTCCCGCTTCTTTGTCAAAAGATCCTTCATAAATTTCGCATACCCAGGCATTTGTTCAAGTGCCTCCACCAATGGAACATTAATGGTCAGCTGTTTTAGCATAGTCATAAATTTGCTGAACTTTGTGTCATCCGCCACCTTTTTCAACCTTTGGGGAAAAGGTGGTGGTGGGTTTGGAAGTGTTCTCTCCACAGATTTCTTCTCCGCTTGCTTCCATTTTTCCACTTTTTCAGGCTGCACGTCACTGGGTGTGACGTCCTTAACGTTAGGAGTAGTTGCTGCGGCATCTTCTCCTTTTGCGTTGTCATCCATATCCGCAACTTACAACTTCTGGTATCGATGGCCATGCATGATCCATCATTCCTTGGGTTTTGCACAGTATCGCTAGGTAAAGTGCCGGCCTTTCTTTGATTGAGTGCTGCTGAAAGTTGGCTCAATTGCTGCTCTATTTGCTTGATTGAAGTGGAATGAGAATCAACTAATTGTTTCATCGAGGACAAATCATTAATTACCTCTGTAACTCCCGCGCTCGTTTCTTCCACTCCTTTCAATAATTTAGTCATCATGTCTTCCATACTTCCAGAATTAGATGTGGTGGTGTCACGTCTACCAGGGTGAACGTACAAACCACTCTTTTCATTCTTGTTCTTCCAACTACCTTGGTCTTTGTTTCCAGATTTATCATAATAGTTCCCACCTTAGTTTCCTTGGGCATTCCCGCGGAAACCCCCTGATTGTTCAAGTAGTTGGCCTCCTCTTCCGAATCAGATTCGTCTCTTCCTTTTGACGCAATAGCTTTCACTTTTTCGGTCTTCCCTGATAATAAATGCTTTGTAAGAAGATCCATTTGTGTTTTCAAATGCGCCATATCTTGATCACATTCTTCTTCTCTTCTTCTTTGGTCTACAGTCATGCCAATAGAAAAAGTGGGGCTTGCTACTTCGGAATCCCTGGTATGCCAATCTCTACTTTGTTTTGTCATACGATCTAGCATATTGCTTGCTTGACCAAAGGTGAGGTCCATAAAAGATCCTACAGCTGCATTATCCACCACTGGTTTAGTTATTGAATTCAAGACTCTGTATAGTATCTCCATTAGGTGAACATTAGTCATGTGATGGTTTGGGCATCTAGCTAGCTTTGTCTTGAACCTCTCCCATGTTTCATGAAGAGCTTCAGTGGGAAGCTGACGAAAGTTGCTGATTTCATCTCTCAATTGTGCTCTTTTGGATGACGGAAAAAATCTTTATAGGAAAGCGTCTCTCAATTGCCTCCAATTTATAATTGAATCAGGATTCAGCCCATTCAACCATAGTGTTGCCTCCCCAGACAGATACAATGGAAATAGACGTAATCGAATTGCATTCTGACCAACACCAGGATTGTCAAACGACTTGTATATAGAAATAAAGTTGATGAGATGCATATTCGGATCATCGCCGGCTAGTCCACCAAATAATCCCTTGAGTTGCAATAACTGAATCATGGTGCTTGTGATGTTGAACTTGGCTCCGGGCGCTAATGGTGGAGGAATTATGGCTCCAATGGCTCCGGCTCCATCAAAATCATCATCATCATCGTCGAAATCTGGATGCATAGGTTGGCGATCATACCTAAACTGAGCTTGTCGACCTCTTCGATTGGCAGGTATTATGATTTCAGCATCACGCCTAGGGTTTAGCAACTCGTCATCACTTAAATCCTCATCGTCGGGATTTGTTGCTCGCCCAGGGTTATCAATGTTTTGTTGTTGCCCTTGAGCGGCGGCAAGATCAGCTAATCTCGCTTGTTCCTGTTGAGCAGCCATCCTTTCGATTTCAGCTTGTGCTTCCATTCTACCAATGCGTTGTGGTTCAGGATTGATAGGTAATAATGGTTGACCAGAACTTCTAGTATGGGGCATGCACTGAATAAAAACCTGCAGTAAACAAAAACAAAAACTGAAAGTAAAAGTACGAGAATCTTTGACCAAAGGGTCTAGTAATTATCATGAACTTTATTGACACTCGTATTCCCCGGCAACGGCGCCAATTTTTGATAATGCTCAATCTACAGCTCTCGTAGGAGTGTAAAGCGGTCGTTAGCAAATATAGAACCCAACCTGGGTTGGGTGTCGATCCCACAGGGAATAGCTTGGCTAACAAGTAAGCAAGGATTACTAGACTTTTAGTGCAAGTCTCGTAAAAAGGGGGGATTGTAATGTGTAACCAAAACAATAAAGTAAAAGCTCAAAATAGCAAAGTAAAAAGAGGAAGAATGTTACATAAGTTGTAAACAATGAGAATTGAGGCGTTGGGGTTATGTCCACCTTCTGAGTTATACGTCTCTATTGGCTATGAGTGTGTAGAACTCAGACATGCATGTGCTTATAGAGAATTGTATTCGATGGTAAATCCAGGCGTCTTTCGACCTATTCGAGGATTATTTCACTTTAACTCTTTCGAGCTTAAAGCGTGTCTAACGGTACGAATTCTCCAAGAGGTTAATCCAGTTACGGCACTAACTTTTTAATAGGGGATGGGACCCTACTACCTTGACACTATCTCTTTTCCAGACAAATAACCTTTCTTTCAAACAAGTTAAATGTTATACTGGCATATTCTTGTGTTTGCAACCACAAAGAATTTAGATTAAGATGAAGAGAATAATTATATAAGCAGCATACGTGTCACGAACTCACAAACTCATAGCAATAGATAGTATCTCATACGGCTTTCATAACCCCAACAGAGAAGTTTAGTTACCCATGAATGCGAAGGAGATCACGATTGACATTGTTATTATAGCACAATACTTGATTAATTTCGTGTAGCACAAGTGGTAGGCATTTAGGCGTGAATTCCTAGGCAAAGTAACGATTCTTTTGTTGCAGAAATTAAGACTAGATGAATAGAAGAAGAAAAATAGAATTAATGGAAAGATTAGAAGAGTTGTAATTGATGGAAGAATAAGAATTGTTTGTAGAATAGGAGGATTGGAAGATTAATAAAAATCTCTAGCATGATAGGGTATTTATAATACCCATATCCTAATCCTACTAAGATAATGAAATATCTAACCAAATCCTACTAGGCTAATGAAATACTTAACCCAATTGTACTAGGTTAATGTAACATTCTCCTAATCCAAATAAACTAATGAAATACTTAACCCAATTGTACTAGGTTAATGTATCATTATCCAAATCCAACTAAGTTACTGCTGGTCCTCAAAGTCTTCAGAAATACTGTTTTAGCCCGGGATAGATTTTCCATGTATCACTTTTGGTCTTTTAGGCGTCCAAGCTCCCTTTCCTTCCTTCGTGAGCTTTCTTTGGCGCCAAGTAATCCATAAAGTGTTGAATTCTGCATCATTTATACCTGAAACTTTGCTAATCATGTTCGTTAGCTCACTTACAGGAAAAAGGACTAAAAGTGCATGAAATATATAATTTGTTCTCAAAACATGGCACAAATATGGGCAAAATATAGTGATATAGGCGTGTAAATTCGCCTATCATCAGGTGGATTCACAGAGTCATCAAAATAGTCCCATATCTCAGTCTGATCACCCATCTTCGTAGGGTACCACTTCTAGTGCCACCAGTAGGCAATGCCCAAATTGTCTCTATGTACTTCAGTCTTAATAGGATTAGGAAAGTTCTCCTAATGTGATCACTGGTACGTTACAAGTTAACCATTTACATGTTTATGCTTTGCTAGATCCAGGAGCTTCTTTATCCTTTGTAACTCCTTATATAGCTATGAACTTCAGAGTCAGTCCCAAAATCCTAATAGATCTTTTCTCAATCTCTACCCTAGTGGGTAAGTCTATCATAGCCCAATGGGTATACAGGAATTGTCTGATTATGTTGTCTCAAAAAGTTACTTCAGCAGACTTAGTAGAGTTTGAGATGATGGATTTTGACCTCATTCTTGGCAGGGATTGGATCCATTCATGCTATGCCTCAGTTGATTGTAGAAATAGAGTTGTCTATTTTCAATTCCCAAATGAACCTGTCATAGAATGGAGGGGTAGTACGAAGCACTTAAGGGTCAACTTGTTTCATACTTTAGAGCGAGAAAAATGATACCAAAAGGGTGTGTCGATCATCTGGTTTAGGTTAAAGACTCGATTTTTGAGACTCCTAATCTTGAGTCAGTTCCAGTCGTAAGTGAATTTTTAGATGTATTTCCTGAAGATCTCCCTAGATTTTCTCCCGGAAGGAAAATTAACTTTAGAATAAACCTTTTTCATAATACTCAACCCATCACTATTCTGCCATAAAAAATGGCTCCAGTAAACTTAAAGGGTTGAAAGAAAAGTTGGAAGACCTCTTAGACAAAGCGTTTATCAGGTCGAACGTATCTTCTTAGGGTGCACCAGTTCTATCCATGCAAAATAAATATAGTTTTCCCAGAATGTGTATTGATTACCGTCAATTAAACAAAGTCACAATAAAAAACAAGTGTCCACTTCCTAGAATCGATGACTTGTTTGACCAAATTTAGCGTGCCAGATACTTTCCAAAGATAGACCTTAGATTTGGCTATCATTAGCTCAGAGTTAGAGAATGTGGCATTCTGAAAATAGCTTTCAAAACTAGATATGGTCACTTCAAGTTCCTAGTCATGTCATTTGGTATTACCAATGGTCCAGCAGATTTCATGGACTTTATGAACTATGTGTTCAATCCATACTTGGACGTGTTCGATGTAGTCCATATTGATGAAATTCTTGTCTATTCCTGCAGTAAAAATAAACATGCAGACCATCTCAGAATAATATTACATACTCTTAGATCCCATCAGTTGTTCACCAAATTCAATTAGTGCAAGTTTTGTCTAAGGTCAGTATCTTTTCTTGGTAATATATTTTTTGGTAATAAAATTAGATTTTATCCTCAAAAGATTGAAGAAGTGAGAAACTGGCCTAGACCCATCTCTCCATCAGATATCAGGAGTTTTTTAGGTTTGGCTGGCTATTATCGACGGTTTGTTGAAGGATTTTCATCTATTACATCTCCCATATTCAGATTGACTCAGAATAAAGTCAAGTTCCAATGGTCAGATTCTTATGAGAAAAGTTTTCAGGAGTTGAAGACTTGACTCACAACAACCCCAATTTTGACTTTGACTGATGGTTCAAATTGATTTGTTGTATATTGTGATGCTTCCAGAGTTGGCTTGGGGTGTGTTTTGATGCATAAGGGTAAGGTTGTGTCCTATTACTCTAGACAACTTAAGCCCCACAAAAAGATTTATCCCACCCATGACCTTGAATTAGTGGTTGTTGTGTTTGACTTAAAAATTTGGAGGCACTATTTGTATGGGGTGCATATTGATGTATTCACAGACCACAAAATCCTGCAGTATGTGTTTTCACAAAAAAAATTGAACTTAAATCAGAGGAGGTGGTTAGAGTTGTTGAAAAACTATGACATGAGTGTTCTGTATTATCTAGGGAAGGTCAATGTAGTGGCAGATGTCCTCAGTAGGTTGTTCATGGGTATGTTGCTCACGTTACGGATTGTAAGAAGAAGTTGGTTTAGGAAGTTTATCATCTCTCCACACTAGGTGTTCATTTGATTAATTTGGCTGAGAGAAGTGTATAGGTACGAAATTGTTCAAAGTCTTTTTTAATTTTTGAGGTAAAATAAAAGTAAGACAGAGATCCTAGTTTAATTAAGCTGAAAGTGTCAGTCAGAGACCAGAAAATAAAGGTTTTTTTCTAAAGGGGAGTTTATGTATTGCATTTCCAGGGTAGGAAATGTGTGCATGTGTGGATGGCGTGATACAACAAATTTTAACAGAAGCACATGGTGTACGTTACTCTATTCATCCAAGGGCTACTAAGATGTACCATGATTTATGGGAGATCTATTAGTGGAGTGGAATGAAGAGGGATACTACAAATTTTGAGGCTAAGTGCTCTACGTGTCAGTAGGTTAATATTAAACATCAGAAGCCTAGTGGGTCTATGCTGGAGTTCAGTATTGCTATATGGAAGTAGGAAGAGGTTAACATGGACTTTGTGATGGGTTTGCCTCGTACTCATCGTCAGTATGATTTGATTTAGCTCATTGTGGATAAAATGACCAAATCAACCTATTTCTTGCCAGTTTATACTTCTTCTTTAGCTGAGGATTATGCCAACCTCTATATCAGAGAGTTCATTAGGTTAGACAGTGTCCCAATGTCCATCATTTTAGATAGGGGTACGCAGTTCACCTCTTACTTTTGGAAAGCTTTTTAGAAGGGTCTTCGTACCCATGTTCACCTCAGTACAACCTTCTATGGTCAAGCAGAAAGGACCATTCAGACTTTAGAAAATATGTTAAAAGCGTGTGTTGTTGATTTTAAAGGCAGTTGAGATGATCATTTACCTTTGATTGAGTTCATCCATAATAACAACTATCATTCTAGTATTCAGATAGCTCCATTTAAGGCTCTTTATAGGAGAAGATATAGATCTCCCGTTGGTTGGTTTGAAGTAGGTGAGTCTATGGTAGTGGGGCCTAACTTGGTGTTTGATACTTTAGATAAAGTGCAGTTAATCAGAGAGAGGCTTAGGGCATCCCAGAGATGACAAAAATCATATGCAGACGTGATAAGGAAAGATCTCGAATTTGAAATTGGTGATTTAATGAATTTGAAAATCTCTCCCATGAAGGGAGTGAAGAGATTTGGTAAGAAGGGGAAGCTTAGTCCCCAATATATTGGTCCTTACAGAATCTTGAGTCATTTCGGTAAGGTAGCTTATGATCTTGAGTTACCTGCAGACTTAGCATTAGTGCACACAGTATTTCATGTCTCCCTGCTAAAGAAGTTCATAGTTGACCCAGCAGTTGTAGTCCCTATAGAGAGTGTAGATTTCAGAACAGTCTCTCTTATAAGGAAGACCTAGTGAAATTCCTTGATCGTTAGATTGGCAGACTAAAGAACAAAAAAGTTCCTTTGGTCAAAGTTCTTTGGCAGAATTAGTCCATTGAGGGAGGTACTTAGGAAGTAGCGGCAGACATGCGAACCAAGTACTCTCACCTCTACTCCATACACTCAGACTCAGCCTAAGGTAACATCCTTCCTTAGATTTACTATATTCCATACTCAGTTACAGTTGCACAACATTCTCATATCATTCATGCATTCATGAAATAGTTCAGTCATGTGTCATGTCTCTATAATTCAGTTATGCATGTTAGTACAAGTACAGTTCCTCTCTATTCAGTTAGTCTTATTCGATGATGAATGTTCCAAGAGGGAGATATTGTAAGGCCCAGTAAATTCCTAGTCATTTCAGTTCTATATAGCATGCCAAAAGAGGTCCCTGACTTTGAAAATTTCAGCTAGGTGTTGCACATAGTCTAATATTAGCCTCGATATTTCAATGGCATCATTTAAGATCTTTTTCGACCTTAAAATACCAATTTTTAAATTGATTCATGATCAGGGTTATCTATAGGTCATCTCGAGTGAGTTTCAAAATTTTTGGTCCCTGTTTGAGTCACATTTGGATAACTAATATAGCAAGCCAAAGCAATTGTGATGCATCGCATTGGCTATTGCGTCGATACCATTGATATGATGCATTGGCTATCGCATCAATACCATCGGCATGGAATATAGATAATCGTGTCACTAGGCATAGATTGTGTATTAAGTTATGGGTTTATAGAGGTAATTGGATTATTTTTACCTTACAATACATAGTCGTAACATGAAATTAGACCTACTAAATGGCAAAATTCACTCCTTATCTCACAAATACTCTCAAGAACAAAGCCCTAGTTTCATCAAATTAATGTCCAAGTTCCAAGAAATCCCCAATAATCTTCACAAAATCAACAATCAAGGTATGTTAGGTGTTCATCCTTGGGTTTCATTTCACCCGTGGAGTTCAAGAATCCTTTCTAAAACTACAATTTTTCAGATTCATGATTTACATGCGCAAATTGGGTTGTATTTATATTTGTGTTGTTGTATGGGTTTCAATTCAAGATTCAATTATAAGTTTCATGATCATAAGATAGCATGTATATTTATTGATGTAATTCCCATGTTAAAACCCTTGAAATTGCAAATTTAAGATGTAGTCATGATGCTTATGTGTTTCGCATTACCATGTGCATTAATTATGCTCCCCAAGTGTTTAATAGAATGTCCATGTGAATTGAATAGTGTAATAATGTGTTTTGATTCATATACAAGTTCATGACCTCCGAGTGTTTGACAAAATGTCTCAGTGAATGAACTATGAACAATTGACAATTGTTATGCTTTAAATATGTGTCATGTTTTATTATTGATGCTATCGAGTACTGGGGTATTTATTACAAAAATCTAGTTGTTTACTTAGTTGCAGTAGTTATAGAATAGTCCTAGTAAAGTTCAAGAACAATAGTACTCAGTTAGTTAAAAAAACTCAGTGAACTCAGTACAGTTCAGTCAGTCAACACGATCAGTGTCAGTTCAGTCAAGCCTAGTACAGTCTAGTGATCAGTTCAGTATTAAATTAGTTGAGAGTAGGATTCATCACCGAGCGAACCCAGGGATAGGGGTATTCCTGCCAGCAGAGGTTTTGACCCTTAGTAGTAGTCCCTGCATTATAGAACTATGTAGATAGCATAGGGTAAGCCATCCTCCTACTAGAATAGGGTTGATGCCATCATATACATATTTTATGAGTTTTCCTTCCAGATTAGGGTTAACCAGAAATGTTAGTATCATGTGGTAAGGTGCTAACACCCTTCCATCTAGGGTCACAGGTTGGACCCCAAATCAGCCTATATCGCGTATGTTGGTTAGATGAACACTCTTATAGTTACAGTTACAGTCTCAGTATTTAGTAAAATACTCAGTTAGTTCTACAGAACCATGGCTATTAGTTATCAGTCACTCAACCATCAAAATTCAGAACTTATTTTCAGTATAATCTCAGATACATGATGTGTATCTACATGCGCAGTATTGCATGTTCAGTATGTTTAGCAGTATTGTATGATATTATGATGATGATAATGCAATATTCACGACCCATCGTAATAATTATTTCCACAATCAAGCATATGAGGTATTTCCACAACTAGTCAAATAACATATTTACAAAATCACGTGAGCCAATATCCACTCATTAATTCCACCATCCATGAATTTTTATATGTTTCATATGCCAAAAATTATGAATATACCATAATACACCAATGGTATCACATTAGGCATTTCAACAACACAATATAATTATTCACATGTATTCAAGGCTATCACTATCACATAGGAGCCCACATAGTCACGTATATAACAAAATATCTCAATTTCAATAATTACGTCACATATAGACCCCCACATTGGTACAACACAGATAAATATTTTTCATAATTAGTTCTCACCCTTAACATGCATTTTGTACAATCATTTACTACCCAACCAACTCTGAACAAGTAAAGTCATAACCTACCTTGAATGTTTAAATTGGTCCACTACCCTTCAAACTCACGACCTTACTTTCCATGAACGATCCCAAAATCAACTAAAACTATGAAATATAGAATTTACTTAGCAAAATAAATCCAATGATACCCTTATAGACTCATTTTGGTTTGGGGTCAAAATGGTCCCCTAAAATGGATTTTTGAAAAAAGGGCAAAATCGTAACTCTACTTCAAAAAAGTATTTTCCATATTTTGAAAACCTTACTCAAATTGAGTAAAAAGTGGGGTTCAAATCAAAGAAAAACTATTTTTTATTTTTATTGGTTAAAATCTTTGAAATTCATGTTAAAATCAAGACTCGAAGTTGTTTTGGAGATTAAATTGATAAAAATCTACCAATTATAAGATTAAAATATTGTTCAAATGAAAAGGAGTGAAATTGAAGTTTAAAATCAAGCTCTAAAATTTTTGGAGTTTTGAGAACCTAATCAAAGAATTAGAGTAAAAAGGATGAAATATCACCTTATATTTGTAATAAAATCAAGAAATAGGTGTTAATTTAGCTTCCCAAGCTCCCACAAGCTTTACTTTTAAGGTCTTACACTATTTTAGGATTTAACTCTGAAGAGGCAAGATGAAAGAATAGGTAAAATAGGCATGGGGGGAGGGTTGTTTTATACATTACACCAGATCTAAAAAAAACAGATTTTTTGAGTCCAACTCGGACTCTGATGGGGTGTTCATAATTCATTTTGAGTCCGATATACACAAACGAACTATGCAATCACACTTAATTCGGCTCTTCAAACTCAATGGCAATATCAAAATTTTGAAAAAAAAAATATCATTTTCATAAAGTTGAACCCCGAAAGGTAAAATTGCAATTTTCCAAACCGAGGATCAAAATAAGATTTAAAAGGCATAAAATCACACCAAATATTCTACAGCACTAAAATTGACATTCTTAATGTGATGGCGAAGTCAGATTTTCCATCCGATGTCATTTTAACCAAATATTGGTCCCACACTCATATTTCCAATTATTTTAGCTTTCCGACCAATAGGTTGAAATGAGCTAGAGTGCATCAGGACCCAAACCAAAGGTGTACCTAGCCTAAAATTGATATTCCATAGCTGCTAAAATAGTACGTTTAACTATTCATCGGACGGATCAAAAGATAACCACAAGGTCTAAAATAAGGCTCTCGAATTCACCCAAAATCATATTATCGCATAAAGGGTACCCATATGTATTGAGAACCGTGCTAATCATCCCTCCATACCCTAGAAATACCACAATGCAGCTATGGGGTGGGGCAAAACAATCAAATTACAAAATTACAAATTTAACATATTTTATTAAATTTTTAGGTCGTTACATCATCCACCACTAAAATTTTAGTTCGTCCTAGAACTATGGCAAAGAAATACCTGAATCAACAAAGAGTTGGGGATAGGAACTATGCATATTAGACTCAATCTCCCAAGTAGCCTTATCTATAGGCCGGAATCACCACTAAATAACCCTAGAGTGTAACCACCTAACATCTCTAGCCAAAATAGAGACCAACTACTCATCTAACTTAACCGACTCCCAACGGATAATATGTGACTCATCAGGAATATAACTAAAAAGCATAAAAACATGAAAAATTTTATGAACAACTGCTATGTCTCAGGGAAAAGCTAACTCATAGGCCAAATCACCGATAGCCCAAAGAATCACAAATGGACCGATATAATTGGGGCTAAGCTTGCCCCTTTTTTTAAACCTCATCATACCCTTCATGGTTGAAACTCAAAGGAAAAATATTATCACTAACACCAAATCTCAAGGCACAAAGTCTATGATCAGTGTAGCAATTCTGTCTATTCTAAGCCTCTCTAATTCCATCTTGAATGATCTAGACTCTATCTAAGTACTCTCAAATAAAGTTCGTACCTTGAGGTCTAACCTTAGAAACATCAAACTGATGAACCGATGAGCAACAACTCCTCAAAAAGAGCCATTTCAATACTTTAATGATAGTTGTTATTATAAACAAACTCTGCTAAAGCCAAATAATACTCCCATTGGCCACCAAAATTCATTACACAAGTGTAGAGCATATCCTTGAAAACCTGGATAGTCCGCTCTAATGACCATCAGTCTGTGGGTGAAATATTATACTGAGATCAACCTGATTGCCCAACTCTTCCTAAAATGTCCTCCAAAAGTGAGATAACATTGAAACATGATTTGAGATGATAGAAATGGGCATACCATGAAGTATCAAAATTTCATGAATATAGATACGGGCCAATCTCTCGGCATTAAATAAAACCTAAACTGGAATAAAATGGGCTAACTTGGTCAATTGATCTACGATGACCCAAACACTATCAGAACCGTAAGAAGTATGAGGCAAACCAATTACAAAATATATAATGATCAATTTCCATTTCCACTTAGGAATAGGCAACCTTTGAAGTAATCCACTGGGTCTTTTATGCTCAACTTTTACTTGCTGACAAAAAAGGGAATGAGCTACAAAGTTTGCCTCATCTTTCCTTATACCACCCTACTAGTAATGCTGCCTCAACTCATGATACATCTTAGTCAAATCCGGGTAAATAGATTATATGAAACTATGAGCCTCCTCCAAAATCAATCAAATCAAATCACCCACTCTCGTAACACAAACTCGACCACCAATCTTCAAAATACTGTTCGAATTAAGTGAGATATCCTTAGCCTCGCCCCTTAACACCTTATCTCAAATCAATCTCAAATTTGTATCATCAAATTGATGAGCTCGAATCAGCTCTATCAAATAAGACATAGCCTCAATAAAGGCCAACACACACCCAGGGGTTAAAATATAAAGCATAACCATCTAGTTAGCTAAATACTAAACCTTTAAGGCCAAAGGCTTCCCATGGATCAAAAGATATTCCAAGCTACCCATCTAGTTGACTTCCAATTCAAGACATCCACAACCATATTTGCCTTACCCAGATGATAGAGATAGACAAATCATAATCCTTGAGCAACTCCATACAATGAAACTAAATCATATTAAGATCTAATTGGATGAAGAAATATTGAAGGCTATGATAATATGAGAAAATCTCACAACGGACTCTATACAAGTGATGCCTCCATAATTTCAAAGAAAAAACAACTGCACACAACTTCAAATCATGGGTAGGATAGTTTCTATCATAAGACTTCAACTGGAAAGATGCATATGCAATAACCTTACCTTTCTCCATCAACACAACACCTATGTAACACCCTACAAAAATTCTCTCATAGAATGAGCCTTAGGGCATGTCAAGTAATGCGTGATTCCAGCCCTAAAATACTAAGAAGTGACATCTTAAGTTAGTATCATGTTAATCATATATAATTTCTCTAATTTCAACTTTTTATCTTATGAGAAATTTTATAAGCTTTTCATCGATATAAGATTTTCTCAAATCTGATACCCCGGTAAGAAGTTATGGCTAACTTAAGCCCTAGTCATAAAAAGTGTCATTTTAGTACTTGGCGCATCACGGAGAAGGTCTATTTGATAATTGTCAAATTCTAGTGGAACTCCATGATAGTGGCACTTTGAAGAGGACCTAATTTCTCAATAGTCAATTTCCAGTGGCCTAGCACGATTGTGACGTATCACGCTAAAGTTCCAGGTCCTAACTAGTGGAACAATATGATGGCTCCATGTTGAGGTGACTCCTGAATTCCCATTTGTCAATTTCAAGTGAGCCACCGCGATAGTGGCGCATGCAGTGGACCATAAAATTGGGCTCCCAATTCAATTTTTCCAGCTTTATACAGAAGTTAAAAAGGGTACTTTGGACTTTTTCCAAGCCTCATAAACCATGTAAACACCAAATTAAAGTCATTTACAAGAATTCTATGAAGTCTCTCTCAAGTTTTCTCTCAACAAAAACCCTAAACATCCAAAACCTCTTCCAAGAATCTCAAGAATCCACCAAGGATTTTCTAAATTGAGTTAAGATTCAAGGTTCCCAAGTCAAAGGCTTCAATAACCCTCATTCAAGAGTAAGAATAGAGTTCCAAAAGTGAGATTTCATCCAAAGATTCTAATTCAAGACATATGGGGTTTTGAACTAGGGTAATCCCTTTCACCCTTGTGCTCAAAGACTTATTTAAACTACAATTCTCTGCAATTTATGATATTTTACATGAAATTGAATTGGGGTTTTTCACCCATTATTATTCGTTGCAAGATTTTGATGTTTTCCTTGAATTGAGAGTGTAATGGCATGATTTTTACATATTTTCTTAAGAAATTACAGCTGGGTCTATAGCCCATGATTTTAATCCGTAAGAAGTTAATAGTTGTAATGTTTGAAACATTGAAGTAATGAGTATGTTGAAATTTTGAGATAAATTGCTGAAATTTCTAGATTTCTACATGAGTTATGAATCTATATGCAATCTACTATGCTTTTGATGAGTTCTAACTTGAGATTGAATTATGGATTATTAAGCCCTACTTGAGACTTGAGATTTTATGAACTATTATCCTATAAGAACCCATGGTTTGAGTATTCTGAGATTATTGAGAAATGTTTTGACCTAATAGTCATTGATTTTTGAAATTCACTCTACTACATGAGATTACAGATTTGATTATTGGGTTCTTATTAAACCATGAGATTATTCTAAAGCGGATTTTCATGAGATGAGCGAGATAAACTAAAGGGAGTAGTATTTAGCATCGAGTTGGGTAAGTTACCACAGTTTCTTACCCCAAAACTACGTGCCACCATAGGTTGGGCCTATGGATAAGATGATTATTGGGCCTAAGGCCGAGATATTAGGCCCGAGGCTGAGATAAGTGATCACTGAATTAAAATTATACTCCTTGGCAAGAGTAGGATTCCTCATACCAATGTGGCGTTTCTTCCTTTGGAGGACGAGTTCGCATGGTTTATGCCGATTAAGGGAATCTCCCTTAAAACTAAAGCTTTGAGATAAGATATTTTTCTTTAAAATTGAAATCATTTCCCTTGATATGAGTATTTTTCCCTAAAGCTTGAAATGACATATTTTCCTAAAGTGAATGAAATGCCTTCAAGTATGTTCCAAGGTTATATGATTCCAAATTCCAAGTATTTGAGATCAAAAGATTTATGAGTTCTTGAGCATTAAAGAAGTTTTACTCTCTATGAGACATATGCATGAGTTGAAAGTATTACTTAAAGTTTCCTTTAGCCTTGAGTAATGAAAATAAGAGAAGAGTAAAAAATTCAAAGCTAAAAGTATAATGACTCACGAGATTATGTTACATGTTCCATTTTAAATGATTCACGAGCGTTACATTTTATACTTATTCAAGCCATGTGATTCATTACTCATTACATATATGATTTGATTAAAGAGTATTGATATTGTTTTATATAAATTCATGCACCCCCACATACTCAGTACATTCTCAAGTGTTGATCCATATATACGTCGAAGTGCTAAATTATCTTATAATGTAGGTTCAGGTACTCAGTCCCAACCTCGTCAGTGATTTTTGAGTACCTCTATTTACATTCATACAGTGGTTAGTCCTCATAGTTCGAGGACCTATATTCAGACATCCCAATATTTTTAGAGACTATGTTATTATTTCCAGTTCATTTTGAGTCAGTTGGAGACCTGTCCCAACGGCTCTCTAGTTTATAGATTAGTAGAGGTTTGTTAGACTAGTCTTCAGATTATGGTTGTGTTGAGGTTTCTAGTATTGCTTGGTCGTTTGGACTGAGCATTTTCTCCGTATTTCCTTTCATATGATATGACTATGCTAGTGTTTGAATTATTTCATCTTGAAATGAGTGTTATTAGTAGAAACAGGCTCAAAGGGTTAGCTTGGGGCTACTTGTAGCCTTAGCACCGTGTGATATCTCAGGAGGCAATTTTGGGTCATTACAAACTACCCCCACGCCTAAAGTATCACAAAAAATGGTGAAACCCACGCCTTCCTTGGGCAAAGTCAATATAGGAGCTAAAGTCAACATTTTCTTGAGCTTTTGAAAGCTTTCCTCACAAGCATCAGACCACTGAAAAGACATCTTCTTCTTAGTGAACTTAGCCAACAGAACTGGAATAGATGAAAACTCTTAATAAAAGATGATAATAACCTGCTAAGCCAATAAAAATCCAAATCTCGATGGGCAAAGTAGGTATAGACCAGTGAAGAATACTGCAACCTTGGCTGGATCAACGATAGTACCCTCCTTAGTCACTACATTACCCAAGAAAGAAACAAAGTCCAACTAAAACCCGCACTTAGAGAACTTGGCATACAAATCCTCACCCCTCAATCTCTGAAGCACAAGCCATAAATGCTCCTCATGGTTAGCCTCACCCTTGTAATACACCAAGAAATCATCTATAAATACAATAACAAAGGAGTCAAGATACGATTAAAACACCCAATTTACCAACTTCATGAATATGGTAGAGGCATTGGTCAACCCAAAGGACATGACTAAGAAAAATAATAACCATACCGAGCCTACAAAGCTATCTTTGGAATATCCAAAGCTCTAATCCTGGACTAGCAATAACTAGAGCTCAAATCAATTTTAAAAACACCACAGCACGCTGAAGCTAGTGAAATAAATCATCAATGTGAGGAAGAGGATATTTATTCTTAATCATCACCTTACTCAACTATTGATAATCAATACACATACACATAAACTCATCCTTCTTCTTCATAAACAAGACAGGCACACCCCAAGGTGATACACTAGGTCAGATAACTCCATTATCCAAAAACTGTTGCAACTGATCATTAAATTTCTTCAGCTTGACTGGGTCATCCTATATGGAGGAATAAAAATGGGCTTGGTTCCCAGTTGTAATACCCTTAAAAATGCAAATTAATATTAGCGTCATATTTCAAGCTTATGTATAGTACATCATGGTTAATTGGTAGTTTCATGATCAAGATATATGTCAATTAAGGTATCAAATATGTCCTAGCTATTAGGTAAATCAAAGCATTTCTTATATATTGAATTCTTGGGAAGGATATTAGTATAGTCAACTTCAAACAAGCATATCTCTTGTTATAATTTGAATTATCTTTCCAATGATATCAACTTCACTCAAATATGATATCGAAGAATAAACTTATACCCATTTTACTCCAGCATGTTAACCTGAAAACTGAGTGACGACATATCTGACGGGCCATCATATATCTGACGACTTATCAGCCTTAGTCGTCAGCTAGGAATTTTAATAACTGGGAAGTGGTTTTGTAGTGGTATTTTAGACTTTTTCCTTATCCTAAACCATACCCCTACAATATAAAACACCATAAACATGAAATTCAGCCTCAATTCACCAAAATATACTCACTTTCTCTCAAACTCTCTCAAGAACAAGGCTTAGGGTTTTAAGAGAAGATTCAAATTTAAAGAATTTCAATGTCAATCTTCTTAAAGTCAAGCATTAAGGTATTTCATGTGTTGATTCATAGGTCCCTTTCACCCATGAAGCTCAAGAATCTCTTTTCAAAATACAAGATTTGTGTATTTATAAATGTTCATTATTTAAATAGAATTGAAATTCATGTTCATGATGTTGTGGGGTTTTAATTCATGTTTTAAATTACATAATATAATGATTAACCCTAGTATATGAAAATTCGTATAATAATCTTGATAAACCCCCCTACAATTTACAAGTTGATTAATGTATCCATGATTATTAGATGTTTGGATGATTGTATAACCAAAGCATGCTCCCCATATGTTTGACTAAATACCTATGTGAAGGAAAAGGGTCATATTAGTACAATAATATAAAATCTCCATTCATGTACAAGTTTATACACGTCAAGTGTTTGATAAAATATCTTAGTCAATGAAATATGGATATATGTGTAGCCATTGTGGTGCTTTAGAACTTGTGCTTTATGAAATCTCAAACTTATTGTATTATGGATTGTGATGTTGGTCATGTATTCAAGAAAGACATACTTTGTTAGTTTCTTCCCATCAAGTCCTGGGTACTTGTATCTGAAAAATATAGTTGTGTGCCTAGAGTTAGTGTCATGTTTTCATGATATCCTCAGTCAAGCCATGATCCATAGAACTCAGCCAGTCATGTGACTAGGGTAAGCTATATAACAAATTTAGTTTGGAGTTGTAGGTACCCATAGGCTAACTCTCTAGCTTCAATATCAGCCGTAAGCTATGTACTCAATGGCTCAGTTCAGTTAACAATACCCAGTTCACGTCACATGTTATAGACTCAGCCATGTTTTCATGTTCCCATCCATACCTATTCAGAAAAGGTCTCAAGATAAGGTTAAACAATTTTATGTGTTTGAAAATCTCTCCCATGTAGGGAGTGAAGAGGTTTGGCAAGAAGGGGAAAGCTCAATCACCAATATGTAAGCCCCTTCAAAAATTCTCAGTCACTTTAAAAAAGTAGCTTATGATCTTGAGTCGCCTTGAGGTATAGCTTCAGTGCCTTTGGTCTTTCATGTCTCTTTGCTTAAGAAATGCAATGGTGAAGCAGCAGTCGTAGTCCCTGTTAAGGGCATAGACATCCAGAACAACCTCTCTTTTGAAGAGATTCCAGTAAAAATTCTTTACTACAAGACCCACAGACTGAGTAACAAAGAAGTCCCTCTAGTCAAAGTTCTTTGGCAAAATCAGTCCAATGAGGGAGCTACTTGGGAAGCAGAAGCAGACATGCGTACCAAGTATCCTCACCTCTTCTCCTCTAATTCAAACTCAGCCTAAGGTAACAACTTTTCTTAAGCCTTTCAGTTTCATGTTCAGATTTCAGTTACAACTTGGTATCCAATTCATGTTTAGAATCCCATTTTAAACTTGGTATCTATTTACCATTGCATACTCTATTATATGTTCATGTATCAAATTAGTCATATGTCCATGCATCAGACATGTATTCTCCTTATAAGAAGACTCAGTTATTAGAAATATCAATCATGTATTCATGAGTTATTTTATCCATGTATTCACACATAAGATATGTGTGATATGCTTACCAGTACTCTCAGTCATGCATTCATGTATCAGCTCAGTCATGAAATCATGCCTCAGATAGGCATGCTCAGTATGAATCTCAGAAATGTTAGTCGTGTAGTCATGTTTTAGTTGTTCAAGTATAGTATGTACTTTCAGTTACCATTTCTTTTAGTCTAATCAGGGTCATTCGAGGACAAACGTTCCCAAGAGGGAGATATTGTAATACCCCAAAAAATGCAAATTAATATTAGTGCTATATTTCAAGATTAAACATAGTACATCATGGTTATTTGGTAGTTTCATGATCAAGTTTGATGTCAATTAAGGTATCAAATACGTCCTACCTATGAGGCGAATCAAAATATTCCTTACCGATTGAATTCTTGGAAAGGATATTGGTATAGTTAACTTTAAATGATAATATCTCTCGTTATACTATGAATTTTTTATCTCATGATCAACCAACAGATAGATAATTGAATTATATTTTCAACGATACCAATTTTACCTAAATCCGATATCAGACCAAAAGATTATACCCATTTTACTCCAGTATGTTAGTCTGGCAACTGAGTGACGTCATATCTAACGGGCCATCACATATATGATGACTTATCAGCCTTGGTCATCAGCTGAGAATTTCAGCAGCTGGGAAATAGTTTTCTAGAAGTATGTTAGTCTTTTTTCCTCACCCTAAATCATACACCCACGACATAAAATACCATTAACATGAAATTCAGCCTCAATTCACCAAAATATACTCACTTTCTCTCAAACTCTCTCAAGAACAAGCCTTCAAGTTTTAATAGAAGATTCAAATATGAAGAATTTCACCTTCAATCTTCTTAAAGTCAAGCATTAAGGTATGTCATGTCTTGATTCATGGGTCCCTTTCACCCATGAAGCTCAAGAATCTCTTTTTTAAATACAAGATTTGTGTATTTATGAATGGTCATGATTTAAATAGAATTGAAATTCATGTTCATAATGTTGTGGGTTTTTTATTCATGTTTTAAATTACATATTCAAATGATTTACCCTAGTATAAGAAGATTTACATAATAATCATGATAAACCTCCCTTAAATTTACAAGTTGATTGATGTATCCATGATTATTAGATGTGTAGGTGATTGTATAACCAAAGAATGCTCCCCATATGTTTGACTAAATGCCTATGTGAAGGAAAAGTGCCATACTAGTATAATAATACAAAATCTCCATTCATGTACAAGTTTATCCACGTCAAGTGTTTGATGAAATGTATTAGTCAATGAAGTATGGATATATGTGTAGCCATTGTGGTGCTTTAGAACTTGTACTTCATGAAATCTCTAACTTATTGTATTATGAATTCTGATGTTGGTCATGTCTTGAAGAAAGTCATGCTTTGTCAGTTTCTTCCCATCGAGTCCTAGGGGTACTTATACTCAAAAAATATAGTTGTGTGCCTAGAGTTAGTGTCATGTTTTCATGATATCCTCAGTCAAGCCATGATCCATAGAACTCAGTCAGTCATGTGACTCAGGAAAGCTCAGTAATACAGTAATCCCAGTCCTATTCTGTCAGTCAATGGAAACTTAGTTAATTCAATTCAGTAACCCATGTTCAGTGTCTATTCATATGGGAGTAGGAATTAGCACCGAGTAAACCCAAGGATAGGAACACACATTGTCAGATGAGGATGTGATTCTTAGAAGTCATCCTTGCGTTCCAGAACTATGTAGCCAGCATAGGTTGAGACATCAATACTATCAAATGAAGGTTGATGAGATGGATAAACATTTCCAGGTGAGGGTCCCACCATTCTATTTTGGGGACACTGCCAGATGAGGGTCACTCATAGCTTATCCTTACTAGTGGTGTAGTATTGACACCCTTCCAATTAGGGTTACAGATTGGACCCTAACTTTGCTATAATGCATTATTTAGGGCATGTTAGTTAGATGACTACTTCCCGCAGTTTTAGCTATAGATCAGGACTTTTAGATACAATCATTTAATCTCAATAATAGAACTCAAATAGTTCTACAGATCTCAGGACTGTTAGATACAGTCAACTCAGTTCAGTACGAAACTCAGTTAGTTCCAGCAGTTTCAGGACTGTCAGATATAGTCACTCATGTTATCAGTACTCAGACACAGTAATCATGTTATCACGAACTAAGTTAATAGTATATTAATTATATGAAACCCATGTTATCAGTATTCAATTTCAGGACTGTCAGACACAGTCAATCAGACTAGTTTTTCATAATCAAAACTGTCAGAAATAGTCTTTCCTTTATCAGTAATATAACATCAGTCTCTTAGTATTTAGTAGACTCAATTATTAGTATCAGTATACTCAGACGTCAGTAAATTAGTACTCAGAACCCTGTACTAGTGTCAGTATGGTCTCAGTTACAGTTACTTATTCATGCATGTATTCTCACGTTCATGTTATTCAGTCAGTTAGTATTGTTCATGCATATGAACCACATGCATTCAGCCTACCTCACATGCATACCAGTAAATTCAAACATACTGACGCATTTGCGCTATAGTATTTTATACCATAGGTTCAGAAACATGAGCTCAAGAGCATCAGTAGTATTCTAGTACTCAGCAGTCAGAGTCAGCAGTCAGTCCTCATCCTCCGAGGAAATGATCATTATTTTATTATTTCAGTACTTAGTTTATTTAAGTAGTTGGAGTTAGTTGGGGACATGTCTCATCAACTCCTTATTCAGAAAATTAGTGGCTTTTCAGACTATCATGTTTCAGATAGTTTACTACAGTTGTTTTGGGTATTTCATACCCTACCCAAATGTTATGTTTTTATCAGATTTGAACCTTATGGCCTTTCAGCCTTTATTTTCGTATTTGTATACATCTATTATGTAGTGTACAAGTATAGATATCAGTCATGGGTTAATTTGTGGTCCTTTGGGGTCATGGGCACCATGTAGCGTTCTGGGTACCAGACTCGGGGTGTTACACCAGCTCAGCATCCATAGCAAAATAAATATCACGATCCAAAGGCATACTATGTAAATCTGTAAGAAACACATCGATAAACTCATAAATAACACAGAAAGAATCTAAGGAGGTAAAGCAATACTAGTATTATGAATACACCCCCTCTCAACTAATTGATGAGCCTAAACATATGATGTGACCCTCTTAGGTCCCGAATGAAGCACACCCAACAAAGCTAAAGTCACAGTCTCAGCAAAATAATCTAGGACAACATGATAAGGAGTTTACCAATCCATACCCAAAATAACATTAAAATTGAATATATCTAACACAACTAAATCTATCTGAGTCTTACGGCCAGAAAAGTCATAACACAAGATCAGTATACCCAATCCACCACTAAAGAGTCTCCTACAGGGGTGGATACACAACTAAGCATGGCAAGAGGCTCAGTAATAGAATAAAAACCCAAAGAAAAATACACAGACACATAAGAGAAGGTTAATTCAGGATTAAATAACACAGATGTAGATAAAAAATAAATGGGGATGATACATATGATCATAATAATAGAAGCATTTGTCTCTAGTTTGGTTGGTATGGCATAGCTCTTTCCACTACCACTAACTAGTTGAATAGCCCCACAATCATCACCATGAGCTCTACTACCTCTGCCCCTCGTACCTCTGGTAGCACCCCTACCCATCATAACTAAAATAAGTGTAGCTTTAAACACATAGCGGGGACAGTTCTTGGCCAAATATCCAAACTCATCACACACAAAGTAACCTCTACACTTGTCTTGATGTTGCACCCTCTTGGCACCTCTCGCCATCACCCTTTCGGCATATCTCTAAGATGATCAAGGAGTAGATCCATACTTCTATACACAGTTCCCTATACTCTGGAATGATTCCCTAAACACTATCACCTGAGTCGTGGCTCACTGAAGAGAAGGAGACAATAATTCTTGCTGGCCGAGACCCTGCTAGAAGGGGTGACATAGATAAAGGCCAAACTTCCAACCCTAGAGCAACATACTTAGATACCGATACTGATTGAGGAATAGTATTCTGAGTTTAAGGAGTACCCAAAATAGGAGTAGGTGCAATATGATGATCCACACTCTAAACTAGAGGAACACCTGACATAACAAAAAAAGAACCCTCTAAATATGTCAGCAAATGCACCAATAATCCCTCTAAAACTAGAGAAGACAAACTTTCAGGAACTGGAGTAAAACCCATACCTCCAATCTGCTCAACATGAGGTTCCTGAACCACAGGCTTGTCCACTTCCTTGAGGTCATTCATAATTCAAGGCTCGCTTTCTAGGTGAAGGATTTGCATCTCTTCTCTTGCTAGACGTAGTCAACACTATCTGTGTAGAAAGAATGAAACACAACTCAGAACGTAAGGTGAAAAAACTTTGCAAAATAAGAAAAGTTTCCTAAAGATATCCTATAGACACTAGAAGATAGATACGAACTTCTATGTATTGATCTGTGTGACTCTATTAGACATCCCGCTCTTTCACCAGTGAGACCAATAAAACCTGGCTCTAATACCTATTTATCATGACCAAAAATCCAAGGGTTATGATGGCTCTCATCGCGGTGCATATTGATGAGTAAGCCTACCCCGCATACTGATACATCAAGATAAAAAGAAAGAAATACCCCTAAGGTAGGGCTTTTAGAATGAAGTTAAACTACATCAGCAATTATAACAATGTGGAAAGAACATATCTAAATACCATACATTCCTAAAACCAATTATCAATAGTGTAAGAACTACTAATACAAACCATGAGTCAAATACATTAGAAATATCCACATAGGGTCAACATTTCTCTTTGAGTACAAATAAAGACATAACTACTATAGAAAGATAAAGATAAACTCCGCATACATGAAAGTCCAACCGCTACCTTGAGTAATCTGAAGTCACTCAAATTAACTAATCTGATACGCACTCGATCTAGGACCTACATCGAAAGGTCGCAGTAGGCGTGAGTACGATTCACTCATACTCAGTAGGTATTATAGGACGACCAATCAAAGTAGTAAATAAAGCATACAATATATACACTAAGTGCATGTCATCTGCAGTTAAAAAATGTCCTACAACGGTAGCACACACTGTTTGCACTAATAGTTCTACAATATCCACACATAATACAACAACACACCAGATAGGAATACAATTTTACACAATATCATATACAAGTAGAACAAAAGAGGAGCGTGTATAATCTGCATCATCAAGTACAAATAAAGGAAGATAAAAAATTTAGACATTAACATGTCAAGAAATAGAATAATTAGATAGATGATAAGTCAATATCGAAACACAAGCACTATATAAACACAATAAAAGAAGTGCAATGTATATAATGATGATAATGATGCACGAGGTCCTCACACAACGACCAGGATCATCACACAATCTCCGTATACACCATTAGAGGAAAGCCTCCTGATGTGGAACCCATGGGGGGTTCATCAACCTATATTCAATCCATATAGTAATATCTCCTCCTCCGCATATCCTTCTGAAGGGTTATAAAATTCGATGTTCCCAGTATTTCTAGAATTCCCAGTATTTTTTGTATTTTTAGTATTTCCAAAGCACATAAGACACAAATCAAGTATGACAAACAACGACAACAAGTATATACAAAACATAAAACAAACTAGTGAAATTATGTGTATGATGTTATGAGCATGACAATACAATATTCATGACCTATCATAATAAGTATTTTCACTTCCAACATCATGAGGTATTTCCACAAACAGTTATAATAATATATTTCCACAACCACGTGAGCCAATATCCACTCAATAATTCCACCATCCATGAATATCCACATATTTTATATCCTAACACTATGAATATATCAAAATACACCAATGATATCACATTAGGCATTTCAACAACACAATATAATTATTCATATGTATTCAAGGCTATCAATATCACATAGGACCCCACACAGTCACACATATCACATAATATTTTAATTTCAATAATTACGTCACACATAGGCCCCCACATGGGCATAACACATAGATAGCTATTTTTCATGATTAGTTTCTACCCTTAACATGAATTCTGTGCAATTATTTACTACCCATCTCAGTCTAAAAAAATTAAGCCATAACCTACCTCAAATATCAAAAACGGTTTTCTATACTTTGAACTCACAACCTTACTTTTCATGAAAAATACCAAAGTTAACTAAAACTAAGAAATATTGAATCTACGTGTCAAAACAAAGACAATGACACCCATATTGACTACTTTTATTTTGAGGTCAAATTGAACTACCGAAATAGATTTTCAAAAAAGAAGGACAACAGAAAAAATCGTAACTTTACTTGAAAAACATGTTTTCATAATCATAGGAATCTACAGTTCAAAACTCAAGTCAAATCGAGTAAAAAATGAGGCTCAAATCAAAGAAAAACTATTTTTGAGTTTTGCCGGTAAAATCTTTGAAATTCATATTAAAATCAAGAATCGAAGTTGTTTTGGAGGTTAAATTGATGAAAAATTAGTAATTATAATATTTAAATATTATTCAAGTGAAAATGAGTGAAATTGGGGTTTAAAATCAAGCCCTAAGATTTTTTGTTTTTTGAGAATTTAATCAAGGAATTAGAGTAGAAAAGGATGAAATCTCACCTTAAATTTGTAATAGAACCAGGAAATGGATGTTAATCTAGCTTCTCAAGCTCCCATAAGATTCACTTTTAAGCTCTCACACTATGTTAGGGTTTATTTAAATCTCAAGAGGTAAGGTGAATGAATGGATAAAATGGTCAAAAAAAGGGGGGGGGGGGGCAAAGGGTTTTTTATACACAGCACCAGGTCTGAAAAAACCAGATTTTTTGTGTCCAACCTCGACTCCAATAGGGTGCCCGAAATTCATTCGGAGTTTGATATACGAAAACAAACTATGTAATCATACTAAATTTGATGTTGTGGACTCAATGACAATATCAAAATTTTGTAAAAAATATGATTTTCACAAAGTTGACCCCCGAAACTTGAAATCGTAATTTTTTAACTTGAGGGTTGAAATGAGATTTAAAAACCATAAAATCACACCAAACATTGTACCATTCTAAACTCGGTGTTTCAGACTCATTGATAAAGTCAAATTTTTCATCCGAGGTCGTTCCGACCAAATATGCGTCCCATACCTATCTTTTTAATTTTTTCAACTTTTCGATCAATTGGTCGAATGAGCTCGGGTGCATCGGGACCCGAACCAAAGTTTTGACTATCCTAAAATCAATATTGTAGAGTTTCTGGGGCAGTCCATTCAGTCATCTGTCACACAAATCAAAAGATAATCACATAGGTTCAAAATAAGTCTCTCGAAGCCACCAAAAATCACAATATCACATAAAAGGTACAAAAATACATCGATAATCGTGCCATTAATTCCCTCACACCCTAAAAATATGACAATGCAACTATGTGGAGGGGTAAAATAATCAAATTATATAAAATCATAAATTTTACATATTTTATCAAATTTTTAGATCATTACAAAAGTTGATGGTGTTATTTGTGGCATAATTCATATTTATATTAAATGAACTTTATAATTGATGTGGAAGGAATATTATTTATATATCAACTATTTTTTTTCTAAGTACATTCTTTTTATATAAAGAAAAACTTTACCACAATCCTAACTTGTATTTCAAGCCCAAAAAATTAGGCGCAAGAAAAATTTTCATATGCGCAACAGATTGGGCCCAAAATTTGGACGTTGAATGCACAACTTGAGGATACTTGGAACATTTTTCTTCACATTTTCTATTAGATAACTTACTAGTAAGATGAAAAGACTTGAGGAGAGAGTGGGAGAAAACTTTTGGAAAGAGTAGTGTCAACCTAGCCAACGGTTTAGTCAAAACCGGGTAGCCTTAAATGTAGTTTCACGTGGGAGGGTAATTTGGGTAGGTAAAAATTGTAAAGTGACAACAAGACCCGCCATTGTCAAAATAATTATGAAATTACCGGCCTAACAGTGTATTTAGTGTCATTCATGTCAAAACCTTTAGTGCCCAATATATTTATTGTTAATTACTTCCTCTGCTCTGTTTAATTTTATTTAATTCGTATTGATTTGAAACACCTCCTAAGAAAATTTTGAAGTCGAAGGTCTATCAGAAAAAAGTGTTCTACCTCTAAGGTCGACAGAAGTTAGATTTGCATACACCCTATCCTTTTTATACCCCACTTGATGGGATTAAATGGGGTATTATGTTGTTATTCTTATGTATAATATTATTAGAGTTGTCAAAATGAGCTGTACCAACTCAACTCTAGCGGGCTAGAGAATTAAATGGGCGAGGACGGGCTAGCCCTTTTAACTAAAGGGCCTTTATAATAGCGGTCCAACCCAGTCCTAAGTGGGCCGCGAGTTGGGACGTTGGCCCTTCGAAAAAATAAAAGCAATCCGAAACATGATAAACTAAAATATTGTAAGTACTAAACTATCACCAACTTTTATGATTTCACTTTAATATGTCTCCTACTAGGTTTTAGTGAGTTACAGACATCTTATTAATACCTTTAAGGGTCGTTAGGTTGGAAAGAGTTATCTCAATATAATTAATCTCGAAATTAGTTATTCTACCATGTATACGGATAATTATCTCATTACTATGGTGTAAATAGTGCGATAAATAATGTTGATACTAACTAATACCACACATCAAACATGGGATAAAATAGTCTTTTATTTTATCTCGGACTATTTATCCCTTATATCTCAAACTAAATGATCGCTTAGTAGTAATTAGTTCATGGCATTTATTGTAAAAGCAAAGAAATGATGATTAGCAACAAATTCCATAGAAAAATTCTAATAAGATTAAGATAATAAAAATAGATATAGACAAAGTATCTATAAAAAACAGCAAGATTATAACAAAAGAGAGCCTACATTTAAAGAACAAAATATTGCATTAAGCAAAGGCAACAACTACTAAACCATCACGAGTAAAGCAAATTTTTGAAGTTCACAACTAAAAGCAGCTTAGCAGCCATTTCACAGACAAACTAAGAACTTTTCAAAAATTAATATCAATCAAAGAATAAATAAAAAAATAAGTAACTAGTTAGAAAAGATTAACAAAATTCTAATTGCTAATAAATAAATGACTAATTTAAAAATATTTAATAATTATTTTTAATGTCCTAGCTCATGGGCTGGCCTCTGGGGCTAGCCTCTGAGACTGACGGGTTAGGCTTCTGAGACTGACGGGTTAGGCTTCTGAGACCGACGGACCAAGTGAGGTTGGGCTTATAAGCCTCGTTTCTAAATGCGCTGAAAAAACTTAGCCCAACCCCACTTAATTAAAGGATTGGGTTGGGTCGGCCTCATGGGTCAAGCCCCTTTTGACAGCTCTAAACATTATTAATAATATTTTAAAATTTTAAATTTAATTATTATTATTTTATATAATTATTCAATACTAAGGGCAGAAATAAAAAAAAATATGATAGCATTCTTTTAATTTAATAAATTGGATAAATAAATTAAAATAATTATTTTTAATATGAAAATCAAATAACGTGAAACAAAGAGAATACTTTCGAATTTGTTTCCGACTCTAGTAGGACTCGGCTCGAAATCATTTAATACGCAATGCTTGTAATGTCCAAACATGTTTCTTAGCAAGTAATTCCTTTGAGATGTTTGAACATTTACATAGGCAAAAAAAGAAAAGACAAGTTAGGAGGAAATGGACTATGAGAGTATTTTTATATTCGGTTTGGATTAGCCGACTGAAATAGTTTATAAATATTAAGTGGTGAAAAAGACTTTTGTATTGAAAATAATTTATTGAGTTAAACACGTTAAATATCCATGTTTTATGACTCAAAATGAGGTTAAAAACACTCTTTACTAATAAAATAATTTTATAAATATATAGTTATATATTGAATAATTGAATTGAAGTTTACTAATAAAATAATTTTATAAATATATAGTTATATATTGAATAATTGAATTGAAGTTTTGACGCAAATAATAAGCAATAGATATAATTAGGAGAAAGACATTGGTAAGTCATTTATATTAAAATGACTTATATGATTTTAAATTTATTCAAAAAATAATTACGTATTTGAGTAGAAGATCTCAAATTGATAACAAAACCGTTGATGTATTAATAGCAATTATTTTCTATTAAAATAGTAATCATGTTCTTTAAGTTATTTACAAAAAAATATAAATTTAAACGTATATATCAAAAAAGAATAAACAACGTGAAAATGAAACGTAGAGGATATGTTTTCTATTTCGAGAAGAGTGTTTTGAGAATTAGAAAAGAGATTTGAAACAAAAAGAGTTGATTTACAAGAATCACACTAGCTAGATAGTCATGAACTTTTGACTCCATTTGTTTCATGATCAAACTTCAAGTTTAATATATTTTAATTTTTAATTTTAAAGGTTAATTTGTTAATGGAGCAAGTATTAGGTCAAAAAATTCAAGAACACTCATTTTCACAATCATTGAATGTAGTTTCTATAGATAAAATATTAAAATACTTTGGTCAAATAAAAAATGTGTAGTAAAATCAAAAAACATAAGTTATAAATGACTAACTACCAAATTTTAATTTATTTTAGCTCATAATCACTTGAAGTATTTATCAAATATCTTTGTCTCAGTATTATTCATCTTGTCAGAACGGCTCTGACCACTCTCCTTTTCCCACTATTGCTAAATCTATTCAACAAAAAAAAATATTAAATCATCAAATTCCTGGAGTTTTGCTTAGAAGAAGAATGATTTACGGAAGTGGAGACTAAGCATGAAATATGGAGGTTCATGGATCTCCTATATGGAAATTCCATCTAAAATTAAAGAATACTTGCAAGGCCTTATCAATTTAGTTCAGACACTTTGTTGGGTAATATTTCGATGTGATCAAAGATATGAAAATAAAGCTAGAGGAAATGAAAAACAAGATCTTGATAGATAATCCTGAAATGAAACCAACAGAGCAGACTTGAATTATATCAATAGTTTACTAATTAAAGCTTTCAGAAAGGAGTCCGTCTGGAAGAAAAAATGTGGAATTAATTGGTTTGTGGAAGGGAAAGTCAATTCTAAATTCTTTCACTCTTTTGTTAAATAAAGAAAGAAAAGGTTGTCCCTACAAAAATAGACTTGAAGATGGTAGTTGGATTGAAGGAGATGAGGACATTGCCAAAGAAGCGAGATCCTTTTTCCAAATATAATTTATTAAAGAACCTATCGATTTAAATTATTGTACTCTTAATTTTCATCCTAAGCTATTAATGCCGGTGACAAATGTCAAGCTTACAACACCTCCTATTATAGAGGAACTATATATCTCACTTCTGTACGTTTTAAATTACTGAGCTTTGATACCATTTGTAGGGGTGTGGATAATTAGGTTAATAAATAGATTTATTATATCTAATGAATCTATTCTTTTTTGTGCGTGGATATTTTTTAGATTTTGTTTTAATAAATTATTCTTTTTGTAAGATATATTCATTAATTTATTTGGTTTATTATTTTATCCTGTAGTAACTGCAGAATTACAAATTTTTGTGTAATAATTTATTTTATCTGTACTGTAGTGTATATCTAATTTTAGATTTTCTATGTCATTTATTATCTTGTGTTGTTCTTCTCGTAGTGAACTTTTTAAAGTATATAAACTATCACATGTACTTTTTTCTAAATTTTCTAAGGTTTTTTCTATTCATATTAACTTTTCTTTTAGTTCTTCCATTATTTTTCTAATTCAGTTTCTATAATTAATTTCGTTATTTAGATTATCTTGGTTTTCTCTAGTTTTTCTAATATATTCTAACATCCACAGTTTTGGTCTGAATAATATTCTTCTGGGTAAATGTCTTCGTATATCCGTTCTAACGCATTTATTATTTCAATTTCGTAGTTTATTACTTCTTCTAATATTATTTTCTTAATATCTATAATTTCTATATCTTTAAGTATATATAAGATTAAAACTTTAAGGTAGTCTAAACGATCTATTTTAAAAAAAAAATTGATATTTTATAGTTGTTTGTTTTAGCCTTAGTAGTTCTTGCATATTTTTATCAAGAGATTTTATATATTTTTTATTTTCCATGTATTTGTCTATATTTATTTTAATCTATTTTTCTAGTAACTGTATATTTTGCATATCTTTAAAATTTCTACGTGATTTTAACATAATAAGTATTTATAAGAGTAACTAGGTAGACATGGTATATAATTTACTCGTCATGTAATATTCTCCAAATGTTTTTTCTAATATAATTTTTATTATATCTGCAACATTTATATCTCTAAGTGCATACAAAATAAGTATCTTGAATTTATCTACCATGACATCAAATAAATTATCATTCATTATCATAAAATTATTTTTTTCAAAATATTCCCTTCAACCATGCACATAATAAAATATAGTCATCTCAGATTACTATATACTAGATTATTCTTAAATAACATGTTCTTCGGTCACTATTAGCATGGTAATTCGGATACTTTTTCCCTTAAACAGCGCCTCGACTCTAGTTACTCCCTGCCACGGCTTCTTGCCTCATTGGTTTCACCTTTAGGATGTCATAGTTCTTAGGGATTTTTCTCCGTTTTCACTTTGCTAATAAACTTCTTAACATATTATTCTTCGAATAATTCTACTATAAAGTAACTAATATGAATTTATTTTATCATATTATGATTGTCGGAAATTATGAATTTAGCTATTCATAATCATAAATAGATATACTTGTTACGGTAGCTTTGATATTTCTGAGGTTTGTTGCGTCATAGCTTTTTCCATTGAAGTGTATATATTTAATTAATTGGGCAAAATATTTTGGAATGGAGAGAGTTTTTTTTTAATGTGAGAAGGCTTGCTTTTGCAATGCCTTCTTCTCCTCTTATTTATAGAAGAACGAAAGTATACATCTTTTACATCTGTCTAAAAACAAAAACAAACAAAGAAAGGCTTAAAAAAGTCTTTCAACCTATAAGGCTACCCTAAGGCTATAAAGTAAAATTTCAAACTATATTAAATTTACATTAAATGCTATCAACTACTTTAACTTTAGACACTATCTTATCTTTATGTAAACAACTCAAACTTATACAATAAGTCTTCCGTTTATTTTGTCATATCTGTTGTATCTCCATTATTACTCTGATTTTATCTTTCTAGCTGGCGTCCTTATCTTCTTTTATTCTAGCTGAACTGTTGGGACATCATTATCTCCTCCATTACATTTTGAACATTTATGATATGGATATTTATGTCCAATAGTCTTGCAATATCTGGTTAATAATTCTTCCGAAATAAATTTTTCTCTAATAGCTCTGACGATAGGTTCCATTTCTGGTTTAAGCAACGTGAGAATCCATTGCCTAATAGTTTCCATATCTGTTTCTCGTAACTCTTTTGAATTTGAATATATTAGTACATGATTTCTTAAATAGTAGCTCCATATGGGATTTTGGTTGCAGTATGTATTTGCTAGCTCTTGCAATATTGTAGATAGTCCGATAATCCTTTTGTTTGCACAAAATTTTGTTATCTCAATTCTAGGTATTTTTGGTTGTGAAATAATATCTTGTGGTATAATCATATCTCGTGTCATCTCTATCTTTACAACTCGTATAGGTTTTTTGACTTCATCAAATAATATCTCTGCTGGTGCCATGTAAATTTTTATAAAAAACAAGGTACCTTTGGTTATTCTTTTAAAAGTGATAAATGCTTCATATATTTCTGGTATAGTAGATATCTCATTTCCGTCCGTGGTATATACAGTACTAAGTAGTCCATATTTGTAGCAAGTTTTAACTAAGCTTGGTTTGGTCTTAGGTAAGGCAATTAGTTTATTATATCCGGTCAATCTCTGGGTTATATAGTTTGTATCTGGTTCTTGGATATTTATAGCTTTGGGTTTGCTATTTAAAAAGATTTGTACATTGTAGATATTTTCTATGTATGTACGGGTTGTGTAGTTGTAAGTCTTTTTGTCTTGGTTTAGACTATCTCGGTATGTGGTAATTTGTGGGGGTATAAACATGGGATCTTTTAATATATTTGGTGTACATGGTTTATCAAATAGCTTGTTTAGGTTCATATTTGTATTTTTTCTAACTCCTCTGCTTGTACCTGCAGAAGTAGATTGATAAACGTTATGGGTTTATGGAGTATCCCAACATCTCCTTCTAGCTCTGGAATTTTATTGTCTTCCGATCGGCATAGCTCTACGCATTGCTGAGTTAGCTGATTCATAGCTATAGACTTCAGTTTATCTTCACTAGTCTTTAGCTTTAGCTTTTCTATCTCAGTACCCATACTGTCCACTTTCAATGAAAGCGTAGTTAGGGCGTTGAGTATCTTTTCAAGAGTATTTTCTTCTATCATTTCAGTCTGTGTAGCTTTGTCTTAATATGTAATCTGCAATAACATTTTTGTTAGTACTGATTACTTCTATTATAAATGTGAAATTCAATATATTTAAAACTAGTCTCCGAATCTCTTTTGTTGTAACTGAATTTTGTATTTTCTTTGTTAGCCACCAGCGTACCTGTGTATTATCTGTTCGCACAATAAATTTGTTATATACAATATATGGCTCAAATGCTAACAAACATTTATATAATGAACATAATTCTTTTCTATTTATTTCCCATTTTATTTCTGTCTCGTTGAACGTACCTGAGTAGTATCTACAATGGTGTTCTATTTTTTTTTGCTTCATATCTATATTTAAGTACTCCTCCGTAACTATATTCACTGGCATCTACTTCTACTATATATGTAAATTTTCTATTTTCATCTGGAAATTGTAATTTTGGTAATTCCTTGCAAATTAATTTTATTTTTTGAACTTGTTTTTTATCTTCTTCATTATAATTATATTCTATATCCTTTTTTTAATTTTTTTCTGTAGTGGTTTTAAGTTTTCTGTTAAGTTTGGAATATATTCTCTTACTTGGTTTACCAATCCTAAAAATGATTGTAATTCATTTTTTGTATCTAATTCTTCTTTTGAATTTATTATTTTTTGTACTATATGTTGTTGCATTTTTACTCCACTTTTATCTATTTGTATTCCTAAAAATTCTATCTGGTTTTTCATAATTTCGGCTTTCTTTTCACTTAGATTTATTCCTGATTTTTCTATTATATCTGTAAACTGTTCCAATAATTTTATATGTTCTTCTTTAGTTTTTGTATATAATAATATATCATCTATGTATACTATGCAATTAGGTAATTGTTTAAAATAATTATTCATAAAATGTTGATATCTACCTGGTGCATTTTTATATTCAAAGGGCAATACATTCCACTCATAAAATCCTTGTGGTACCGTAAATGCGGTTAATTCTTTAGATTCTTCTTCTAACTTTAGATGGTAAAATCCTGATTTACAATCGAATTTGTTGAAATAATTATATCCTTGGATTTGTCTTATTTTTAATATCTTATTTGGTATTGGATAATTATATGTTATAGTTTTTGCATTTAAATTTCTATAATCAATAACCATCCTACTTTTTCCTCTTTTTTGTTCACTATGTTTATTTACTATAAATGTTGGACTATTATGTTTACTATTATTTTTTTGTATATATTGTTTTTCTAATAATTCATCTATATGCATTTTAAATTTTTTTAAATCGTCAAAATTATAGGTTAATGATTTTTGAGTTATTATACTATTTTTGTCTATTAATTCAATTTTTATGGTAGTTTTGTGTTTTTCCCATCCTTTTAATGGATCTTCACTATATAATTGTTCAAATTTTTTCTTAACTATTTCTATTTTATTTATTGAAAATATAGTTATTTCTGTTTTATTTATCGAGAATACTACTAGTTCTATTGTATCTTCAGTGGATTTTATATTTTCTAACTTTTGTGTAATTTTTTCACTTCCTTTTATCCAATCAGTTTTCTTTCTTATTTTATTATTAACTCTTTTTGCTCTTACTTTCTGTTTACATGGTGTTGTAAACCACCAATCGTTTCTAGTTATTATATGTGGGTATAGTTTATCTAAAAATGGCATTCCTAAAAGTATATCTTTTGATGTTAGTTCATAATTATAAATTTCTTCTATTGTTAATATCTTATCCCATATTTGTGTTTTTTACATTCCTAGCTTTATAAGTAATTAAGCTTCCTTCATTATTAAATCCTTTAACTACTATTGGTATTTTTAATTTATCCTATTTACTTTCTGGTAGGCAATTATATTTACATAAATCAGCTTCTGCTCCTGTATCTATCATAGGCGTATAATATCTACTGTAATATCCTTCCACTATTATCTTCATTAATACTTATATTTTCATTTTTATGTTAAGGCTCTTTTTAAGAATAATTTCTCTCTATTATATGTTATGGTTAATTGTGTATGTTCTATATTATATAGTTTTACTTGTTCTAACCATTTTATTCCTAATATTATATCTGCTTTTTGCATTTCTTCTTTATTTTTATTTTTCTAATTCCTATTATTATTTTTTTTTCTGCTATATTTTTACTATTTATTAAACTTCTTGGTTGATCTGGACATATATCGTTATCAATTTTTATTTCTTCATTTTTTACTAGATATTTTACTATATAATTTTCTTCTTGTCCTGTATTTAAGAGTATTAAATATTTTTTTTCATTTATTTTTCCTGTTATGTAATATTGGTTTAAATTACTTATTGAATTTGTTTCATAACTTGTTCTTTTTGATGAGCTTGATGATTCTGGTTTATCATTAGCTATTCTTTTTGTTGTACTTATTCTATCATTTACTATTTCTAAATTTTCTTCTATATTTATGTCTCTATAGCTATAATCATTATAATCTATTGTTTTTACAATTTGTTCGGATGGGCTATCTATTTGTATCTTATTAATCTTATTTTTTCCTGTTATTTTATGTTTTGTTGTTAATACATATAAATTTTTACATCTTGCTGTAAATATTTTACTTCCTGGGGTTAATTCTATACCTGATATTTTCCAATATAATACTAGTGATTTATCTATATTTCTATCTGTTACCGCTACTGAATAATTTGCACTTATTATAAATTTAAATTTTTGGTATATTAAATTTCCTTTTACGACAGTTATTATGCTTTTTTCTATAGGTTTTATAATTCTATCATCTGCTAAATATAATTCTATCGGTATATCTATTCCTTCTCTAAAGCATGCTTTTATTAATATTTCTGTACCTCCAAGGTGTACATATTTTATTGGGTCTCCTTTACTTTTTATATCATTTATTTCTTTATTAATTATTCTTTTTGTTACTAGTGGTATGCTAGATTTACCTTTTGCATATCTACAGTCTATTACATGTTCTTTTTGGCATACTACATAATATTCATCTTTTTTCCTAGTAAAAATATTTTTTATTGTTGGTATTTTAAATATTTTTTCTACACTTAAATCTAACTCTTTTCCTTTTATTTCATCAAATATATTGCTATCAAATATTATTTTTTGATCTGTTCCTTCATCATTTAAATATTCTCCCTTTGTTATTATTTTTATATCTTCTTCAGTCATTTGATTCATCTATTTCACTATCTATTTCAGTATCTGTTTCGTTTTCTGAAATTTTATATATACTATCTTCACTTTCTAATTCATAATCTATATAATCTATTTGGATATATTCTGTATTATCTATTTTTATTTCTGATATTTGTTTATTTTTAGGATTTTTGGGTAATTTACAATCTCTAGCTAAATGTCCTAACTTTCCACAATTATAACATGTACATTCTTTTATAGATTTCTTCTTTCTATATGGTCTTTTATTTTTGTAATTTCTTACATAATATCTTTTCCTTGGTTTCTTATATTTATATTTTGATTTTGTATATTTCTTATATTTTTATGTCTTTTTCTTTTCTTGTAATATCTTTCTTAACATCCGAATTGGGGTGCTATTTTATTTTTGCAACATGCTAAATTTCTTATTAATGTTTTTTCCATTTTTAATTCTTCTCTATATTTTTCACATAAATTTCTATACCATTGTTGTAAAAATTTTATTCTAGCTCCTAACGTATCTACTATTTTTGCTTCTTCCCAACTTTTTATTATTTTTGAACTAAATGGTTCGGGTAATTTATTAAAATATAATTTTCTTATTTCCTTACTTTCTTCTATACTATATGCTCCTTTATAATAATATTCTTTAAATGCGCAAGTATATTCGTCTATATAACACATATCACATATTGTTAATTTTAACATTAAATTCCTATTTGTATCTTTTTCTTCATCTTGTTATTCTTCTATTGTTGTCATACTACCAAATTCATCTTTTATAGCTGTTTCATATTTTTTTCAATAACTCTATAGGTGTTAGTTTAGTTAGTGTTGATGATGTTCCTTCCATAAGTTTATTAGTTCTTAATACTTTCTTACTATTTTCAGTTAAATTTGAAAACCACAGTTTTACTGATCCTATTAATGTTCTTTCTATATATTCTGGTGCATCTGTTATGTTTATATTATTATCTAATAATTGTTTTGTCATATATCCTATCCATAATTGTATTGTTTTTTCGGTATCTATTACACAGTCTAGGTCTAAAAAGTTATAATTTTTATTAACTATTTGTTTTGGTGTCCATTTGTCATATTTATTATATTTTTTAAATTTATTTTTATAATATATAGGTTTTCTTATTTCTGTTGTATTAGGTATTATGGTTTCATCTTCTTTTTTATCAAGAGTATTTATTTCTGTGTTGGTATTTTATAAGTCATTAATTATTTCTTGTTTTTCGTTAATGTCTAAATGTTTTATATTTGTTAAAATTTCTGTATATGTTTCACTATCTTCTGAGTCATAATTATCTGACTCTTCAACCTCTATATTATTTATTTCTATTTTTTCTTTAAATTGATTTATCTCGTTTATTAATTTTTGTTCTTTATCTTTTTCTTCTTTTTCTTTTTGTCTTTGTTCGTACAATTCTTTTAACATTTGTAGTTCTTTTTCTAATTCAGCAATTCTACTATTTTTAGTTTCTTCTATTTTTCGTATTTCTTCCGTAGTTTGTTGTTTTATTTTTTCTATTTCTTTTTTTCTATCTATTTCTTCATTTTCTTTTTCTATTCTTACCATTGCTGTTAATTTATCTTCTAATTTTAATTCTTCTTTTTCTAACATTAGATATAAATGTTCTCCTATTTTTTTATACCTTCTTCCTAGATTAGAAAATACTATTTTTAGTTTTGATCCTTCGTGATTTTCGTATATTTTTTCATCTATTATAAATTCTTCTTTATTCATTTTATTGTAAATAGTTCATGTTGGTATATATATTCTAAACTATCTATTTGTAATTCTAATTTTGATATTTCATCTTTTTGTATATTATTGAGTTTTTGCTAACTCATGCAGATACATTATAATTTAACCTTTCTTTTCTTATTTTTAATTCTTTACATTTTTCAGAGATAAAGTATTTTAATTCTTTGTATTTTTGCTCTTTATTCATTTAAATTATATTTATAATACCTTGGTGGATATCTAAACCTAATTTTATCATAATTAGGTGGTATATGTCTCATTCTTCTAGATTTTAAATGGATTATTAATTTTGCTTCAATACTAGATATTAATGTAATTAAATAGGCTAATCTTTGTGGATTTTCTTTTGTTTTATTTAGACTTATATATTCTGAATAATTACTGACTAAAGATTCTTTAATTTTTCTAAAAGCTTCTCTATTTTTAAACGGTCTTCTCATAATTAATTTTAATCTATAACTAATTTTATGACTAACTCTAACATATATCTCACTTCTGTACTTTTTAAATTACTGGGCTCTGATACCATTTGTAGGGGGTGCGGATAACTAGGCTAATAAATAGATTTGTCAAATAGGCCCTAACTAAAAGGAGTTAAAGGATTCTCTATACTTTTAAAAATTTTGGGGATCGAATCGGGTTCATAAAACTAGAAGTAGCTAAATCACTTATCCAAGTCAAAAAATTCTAAAAACTGTAGAGCTTCTTTTTTCTATTTTAAGAATAGAATCGGGCCCTTACCAAAAAAAAAAATTAATGGATTCTCTCTACTTTTTCAATGTTAGAATCCATCATGTCACATTAAATCTTCTATTTATAAACTCTCTTGTTTCCAAGTCACAAACAACCTCCTCCTAAAAAAAAGCATAAGAAATCTGAAATGACTGCCTCTTTAATAAAAAAAATTCTGGACACTCTAGCAAATCTTTCTTGCTTCTCCCACATTACGGAGGCCGAAGATTACTCCTAGCTTTATCATATTAATAGTTTTCAGTATCACAATCTCTCGACGTTAATTTTCAACACCTCCACTTTGGACTGCGTAGAAACGTAATTTATCCCGTTAAAAATTATTTTTTATCATTTTATCTCGTTTTATCATGCACCTTATCCTATTTCATAATTTTTCTCAAAAAAAAGATAAAAAATAAATAAATTCATAACACTTTTGTCACCTTATCATGCCACCTCACACATTGCTCTCCATTTTTTATTGAATAAATACAAAAATCACATACCTCACTCACTTAACACACTCATTCACATGGGATCCACATGCTATACACAATTTCCCCACATTCAACAACCTTCACCCCTCTTACGCTCTCACCATCCATGACACATAATCGTTATCAAAAATAGAATAAAACAAAAAGGTGTTTCATTATTTTAAGGGGTCCCGCATGAATATTTTGTTCTTCTTTCCAATTGAAAAGGAATACACATCAGATAGGAAGGGGGAAACGCCATATTGAAAAAATATAGATAAAAAATAGAAAAAAAAAGGTGGGGCCCGCATGAATATTCCTTTTTCTTATTCTTTTTTTCCAATTAAGAAAATATATACAGAGAGATTACACGCAGGGGGAGGGGAGTAAAGGCCTAAAATTATACATTATCTTTGTTTTAGACACAAAATAATACATATTCTTTCAACTGATGCACTAATAGTCCTTTATGTTAAAAAAGTGGTGCATTTTTAGTCATAATCCTAACACCGTTAACTTTTTAAATAGTAACAATTAATAAATTACAGTACATTTGATCATGGAAATAAACTACTAAATTATTCAAGTAACCACACTTTTTCTACTTAGAAACATAGAAACATCTATTGTGTGGGCTGAAAGTTGAAACACCAGATAAAATTCTATAATTTCTTATATCCTTTGTAGGCAAAATAGTAGAGGAGAACATGCTTATAGCTGCGTTACTATGCATGTTTGGCATTATATATGACTCCATCGATGTGTCTTGTAAAAAAGGATTATAATGGCTGGCTGGTTTCATTACTGAAATTTGATTATAATTATTGATCATATTAGTCATTAATTTTAGGCCAGTATTCAAAAAAAATGTTGATAAACTTTCATTATACATACGATTCGTCCAAATAGGAAAATAGAAGTTGTTAACGTTGTCAGAGGTAGTAGGCATAGGTTGTGATGCTTTTGATTGTGGGATTGCTTTAAATAATACCATATCCAAACCATTAGTTCCATCATTTATTGATACTTATTCTGGTTCTTGCCTTTCTGGAAAGGCACTGAAAGATGGTAATGGCAATGTGGAGACATTGAAGCTGTTAACATTGTCAGAAATAACACTAGTCAAGCGCTGTGCTAATTTTGCTTATGGGTCTGCTTTAAATAGTGTCAAATCCTAACCATTGCTTGAAGAAGCCTCAACAAAAGACATATTTTCTCCATTTCTTGGCATCTCTTTTGGTTCTTATTGGTCTGGAAAGGTATTAAAAGAAGATGATGACGCTAAGGTATCTCAGCAGATATAGTGCTGGTGTAACTAGTTTTCATATTGCAACACGAAGATAATAATGAAATAAATTAACAGCAAACTAGTAATGAAAACAAAAAGGGAAAACACACAATTTGGTGTGCATTTCAGTTTCATAATTAACATTTTTTCTCTACACAACACAACACTAAATCTTGAATAACTGCTCAACGCAATAAGTCAGTCTATTCCCTCTGTCATACTTTTTTTAACAAAATATGGTACGGTGCGGTGCAGGTGCATATAGGTATGTGTGTGGGGTGAATTTATGCAGGTTTAAAAGACATGTGGTGCAGTTATCTAATTTACAAGTTATGAAAAAACTCGCACCGCACCGCCCTATTGCCATTTCTTTAAATTCTCCGACTAGTCAAACACCATCACATTAAATAGGAGTAGGTAGTAAAATTCATGGGTTTCGCTGAATAAGCAAGAAAGAGTAGTTAAATGTCCACTATGTTTCAACAGAGCATTTAAGTACTCTCATCGAAATCATAGACATTGCACATCTTACTTAGTTTAAGCGTTTGAACTACGGGTGAAATTTACTTTTGATATGAAGTGTTGTAAAAAAGACTGCATGAAGGAGTACAATGGTGAATATGCATTCATGAAGTTTTTGAAAAGGGATACCTTTTACAACTGGTATAGAAAGTTGTTTATGTTATAACGCTCATGAGCAAAGGTAGATGATTAGATTAAATGTGAGGAAAAACTCAGTTTATTAATCAATGTACTGTAATTTACTAATGGTTACTATTAAAAAAATTTACTGTGCTAGGATTATGACAAAAAATGCACCACTTTTTAAATATAAAGGACTATTAGTGCACTAGTTGAAAGAATATGTATTATTTTGTGTCTAACGCAAAGATAATGTATGATTTTTGGCCTTTACTCGAGGGAGGGGGGCACATTTTTTGAAGAAAAAAAAAGAATTTCCATTTTTGGTTTCGTCATCATTCACAAGCACACATACAGATCTCTCTCACAAAAATTGCGCTCACACACACTCATAGTTCACTGGAAAACATCCTCACGTGCACACAAAAAGAGAAAAGAGAGTATAAAGTTTGTTTGATGGATATCTGATGAAGAAACCAAAAAACAGTGAGAAATCGATTTCTTTTCATATTTTTTCAGCGACATTTGCATCGGAATTAGCATCATCGGTGTCCAGTTCATCCGTTCAACGAGTCTAGTCCGAAATCCCCAAAATTTTCTCCATATTACATTTGTTTCTAGATGAATTTGGCCTAAAAATATAAAGGTTGTCAGAATCTGACTTTTTCTATTAGTTTTTACTATTGTCAGCTCGTCGGAGCTCGGATTGTACAGGTTTTAGTTTTCTGTTGTATCGTTGGGCTTTTGGGTTCGTCTATTTTGGTGTTTCATCGGTGATATCTGTCCTCGGAGTTTTCATGTTCAAATTTTGTCAACCTTCGTGATTTGGATTTTGTAGTAAGAGTTTTTCTTCACTAGTTTTAGAGCTGTCTAGTTATTATTTTTGATACCTGGTTTAGTTTGCTCGCTATTGAGGTTCTCTTTAGAAGATTTTGGTTTCAGATTTCTCTATTATCGATGAAAACATGTTTTATTGAGGTCCATTTCTTTAACCCGTTCTCTTTTCATTATCTTGATTTGTTGATTGGTTGTGATTATGTATGGGGTGATCGCGAATGTTGTATTTTGTTGATGTTATGATTATGCGCTTGAAAATTTTATTTTGGTGATATCCAGAATGAATTTGAGTAATTTTGATGGTGTGATTGATAAAATAAAGCTAGATGGGGTAGAATTGTGGAATTGGTAAAAATGGGTGAATAAGCATGAATATTGTTCGAAGGTGATAGAATTTTGATAGGTTGAAACGGATAGAAAGACATAGGTTCGGGTAGGCAAAATTTAGGAATAAGTGTTCTCTTGTTGAATGTTTGAATGCAGAATTTGTGTTGAATAGTTTTATTTTAGTGCTTGTTTGGATCAGATGTATTCATTCGCCGGGGAATGCCCCAAAGATATATTGTACTTATTTACTGGGGAATATTTTGAAGTATTTTGTATTCGGAGGACGTTCTTGACAAAGGCCCGAGGCATCGGGTAAGACATTGGAGCGTAGTTTTAGGATTAGCTTAGAATAGGATTTATATTTTCACATTTTTGTATTCTTGGACTGTATAATTGGAATGGACACTATATTTTGAATTATTTGTTTTGTATGTTTGATTGACGGTTTTATGTGTTTTTGTGTGGTTTATACATTCGTAATGTCAAACTAGCTATTATGCTCCACCAAGCGATCGTGGTCGAACTACGGGATCGAGGGGTGCCTAACACTTTCCCCTCGATCAACAGAATTCCTTAGACGGAATCTTTGCTCGCAAATCAATTTTAAAGAGTCAAAAACAGTTTTGAAAAAGGATTTTCAAAGGTGACTTGGCACACCCGATTATGTCAAGTGGCGACTCTGAGTTGATTATAACAAATAATTTTTTTTTGAAGCAATTTTCATCTTTTCTCACTTAATAATAAAAATTCTTTCGAACCTAAAATCTGAATTTTTTCGGTTAAAAAAGGAATATGACACAGTGCTAAGAAAAATTTGAAGAAATTACTTAGAAAGCAAAAGAAGAATGGATTAAGGAAACGACCAAGAGAATAAAAAAGCCCAAAATATTTTGCAACCATTTATCATCAGATCATTTGCTTTAAACCATTGGAGTTGGCCAAACAGCAAATAGCACACGTGAAGGTCGACCACCCCAAGCATTGATAATGGCGTCTCTTATGTGGAGATACATTCAAGAGTCGTAGATCTCTTGGCCATCACCAAATAATTTTTTACGTACTCTGGGAAATTGATAAGGGAGAGGAAACAACAAACAAAATTAAAATAAAATCGAAAGAGGGTGGACAATAGAATGAATAAACTCGATCCAAACTTCATATTGGATGAAGAAAATGATGACACTACTAGAAATATTTAGCGACCATTTCCTAATGAAGGGATATAACTCTAATCAAATATATACTTGTAGCAACTAGATTTGTTTTCAATTACTAGAAGTTAATTTTAAGCTCAACAATAGCGAAAGAATTATATTAAATTGTTAAGAAATATATTATCCGATCACTAAAGATGATAAAAAAACAGACATAGCGCCAACCAACCATTCTCCCGCCTCCCACCCCCCGCATAACCAACCCCACTCTTTTTTACCCAAAAAACCTCCAACACCCACAATTCCTCCGTATCACAAAAAAGAAAATAATGAAAAACTCTTAAGGTTTCATTCTCCTTCTTGCCAATGTAAGATTTACCAAAAATTCAGTCTTATTTTTATAAAGATTTCCTTGCTCGTTGAGCGATTGGTAATTTCCCTGTTTATTTGTGAACCAAGGCTTGGAAAAATTACCACAGAGGAAATGTTATTGCTATTGTGGTTGCAATTAGTCTAATATGTAGATAATTTTGAATTTCCACCTGTATATAGCAAAGAATGTGGCTAATTGGATCCAATTGTTCAATTACAAGGTATATTCATGTTGTAATAATTTCATTTCTGTAGTATTTCTTGTTACTTCCGACAATACGGGTACGTAGAATCTGTAAAATAGAATAACAACTTCAACTCTTGAGTTCAAGTATGAACAAGAATATAAAGAAGTGGAACAAATACCCTCAACACAAGATCAAAATGATCTTTCAAAGAGGTGTATTTTTTTTCTTTTTTTTTTCCTCAGAAAGTAGAAGAAACAGAAAGTTGTTAAGGCCAAGTCATCCGAATTCACGGACTTTCCTTAAGGAAATAATTCCCCTCACTGTACCCGAGGTTGTGTAATCATCCTCCCAGGATAAAATGGACTTCAATCCGACTATAGCGGTACCTCAAATAGGCAGATTCTTCGAACACACTCACGGTTAGAATGATCACACTTAGAGTATTTTAAGACAAGAAGAGAAGCTTGTAATAAAAAATAATGATGTTTTTTTTTAAAAACCTATGGGTGAAACCAGTTTTTTATAGCCATACCATACCTTTTCAGAAAGGTGGCATTGGTTCAATTCAAAGGTGTGTGTCTTTTCCTGAAAATGCATGTGTGTTTACTTAAACCATTGCAGTAATTTTTATGAAACATTATACCATTTTGTGAAACAGTGCATCACTTCGAATTGAAGATTTGCATCAGTTCAGTCGAACCAGTGCAACTGTTCACTCGTAACAGTGCCAGTTCACTGTTACTGCATGCATAATAAATTAATGGAGCATTACTGTTTCAGATTGATTTTCAGTCTGGATTTCTTTTCGTCAAATAAACTTTGTCCAAAAAGAAAGATCTCATCGATCGATCATTTGACCAAATCCAAATCCAAATCCAAATCCAAAGCCGAGCCGAGCGAGCGACGACGACGACGGCGTGAGGCATCTCTATTTCCTTGCCTCACTTACCATGTGAAGTAAGTGTTTCACTTTATAAACACTTTAAAGTTCTCTTCTTCCACCAATGTGGGAGAAGAGTAAACTTTCCAATTTAAAGAGTACAATTTCCAATTTGGGTGTCTCCTTCCCTTCACTTGATTTCTCCATTTTCCATTCAACACACTATGAACCTAACAATCCCCCACATGAATGGGGAATGGCTATTTTTCGTAAAACGTTTACGGATAGTATGTGATCATCAAGGAAAGACTGATTGTATCTGGATAAGTGGGTTTCCCTTTGAACTTTCCATAGTGAACATATATCGGATGCATTCGGTCAATCGGTAGATTTGATATCTTTGAACCGTCGATCTTTAATGTACACCTAGACAACACATGTCACACAACCAGCCTTTTACCATTTATGGTTCTTACAGTTTTGTTCTTTTCAGCCATGAACACGTCCCAATTTTCATGAGAGCTTAGAGAATAGGCCTTTACTAACATTCTCTTTGAAACGGCTTCCACTTCGCCCTCACATAGGTGATTTCTAAATGTTTCAATCCTTTAGATTGAACTATTTGGTCAAATCTGCCAAATTTAGATAATCATTAAAAGACTTTTCACCTTGAGTCTTATCCTTATTTACTATACATTGTCTACATCATGAGAATGGGTTGGGTAAATGACAATATTGGACCTGTCAGACATAACTTTGTTTGATCTCCTTGAACCTAGCTCTTGGGATCTCCAGTCTGCTAGGTAGAGTTACCGCCATGCTAACTTGTCCTAGGACTTAAACCCATTCCCTTGGATGTCCTTTCACTCCTTCTCTAGATAGGCCTTTTGTAAGTGGATCCGACACATTATCCTTTGACTTTACATAGTCTATAGTGACAATTCCACTAGAGAGAAGTTCTCTAACGGTATTATGTCTTCGACGTATGTGACGAGACTTACCGTTGTATATCATGATCCCTGCCCTACCTATTGCCGATTGGCTATCACAGTGTATACATACTGGTGCCACTGGCTTGGGCCAATAAGGAATATCTTCTAAGAAATTCCGGAGCCATTCTGCTTCTTCACCGGCTTTATCTAATGCGATAAATTCAGATTCCATTGTTGAGCGAGCGATACAAGTCTGTTTCGATGATTTCTAAGAAACTGCTCCTCCACCGATAGTAAATACATATCCACTTGTGGATTTTACTTCGTTCGATCCGGTGATCCAATCACTATATCCTTCAAGTACCGCGGGATATTTATTATAATGCAAAGCATAGTCTTGAGTGTATTTAAGATAACCCAAAACTCTTTTCATTGCCATCCAGTGAGTTTTGTTGGGATTACTCATGTACCGACTCAATTTACTGATAGTGCATGCTATGTCTGGTCGTGTATAGTTCATTATATACATTAAACATCCCAATACTCTTGCGTACTCCAACTAAGAATCACTTTCACTTTCATTTTTCCGAAGTGCAAAGTTCGCATCCAATGGAGTCTTGGCAATATCGAATTCCATATACTTGAACTTATCAAGTACTTTTTTGATATAATGAGACTGTGACAGTGCTAACCCTTGTGGAGTTCGATGGATTCTTATACCTAAGATCATATCTGCAACTCCGAGGTCTTTCATATCAAACTTGCTCTCGAGCATTCGTTTGGTTGCATTTATGTCACAAATGTCTCTACTGATGATCAACATATCATCCACATATAAACATACAATGACTTGGTGATTTGGTGTGTCCTTAATATATACACATTTATCACATTCATTTATCTTGAATCCGTTTGCCTACATGGTTTGGTTAAACTTTGAATGCCATGGCTTAGGTGCTTGTTTTAGTCCATAAAGTGACTTAACAAGTTTACACACCTTATTTTCTTTTCCTGGAACCACAAAACCCTCAGGTTGTTCCATGTAGATTTCTTCCTCCAATTCTCCGTTTAGGAATGCGGTTTTCACATCCATTTGATGGATTTGAAGATCATATACTTCCGCCAAGGCAATTAACATTCGAATTGAGGTTATCCTTGTCACTAGCGAGTATGTATCAAAGTAATCAAGACCTTATTTTGGTTGAAGCCTTTTACTACAAGTCTTTCCTTGTATTTGTCAATAGTACCATCCGTTTTCATTTTTCTTTTGAAGATCTATGTAGAACCTAAAGGTTTTTTTCCTGGAGGAAGATCAACCAATTCCCACGTATGGTTACTTAAGATTGAATCAATCTCACTATTGACTGCCTCTTTCCAAAAGGATGAGTCTGATGATGACATCGCTTCTTTAAACGTTCAAGGCTCATTTTCTAAGAATAATGTTACAAAATCTGATTGAAATAAAGTTGACGTTCTTTGACGTGTACTACGTCTTGGATTTTCTTCATTATGTACATTCTCACTTGGTTCATCTCGGGGTCGTTTAGATTCTCCACTAGACTGTTCATGTCTAGTTTTATACGGATAAATGTTTTCAAAGAATTCAGCATTATCTGATTCAATTACCGTATTTTCATTTATATTCGAATGTTCAGATTTTTGAACCAAAAATCGACATGCTTTACTGCTTTTAGCATATCCTATGAACACGCAGTCCACCGTTTTAGGTCCTATGTTAACCCTTTTAGGTATATGAACTTGAACCTTCGCTAGACACCCCCACACTTTGAAATATTTCAAGTTGGGTTTCCTTCTTTTCCATTTTTCGTAAGGAATTGATTGTGTGTTACTATAGGGAACTCTATTGAGTATATGATTGCCCGTAAGGATAGCCTCCCCCCATGAGTTTTGCGGTAAACCAGAACTTATTAGTAAGGCATTCATCATTTCCTTCAAAGTTTAGTTTTTCCTTTCCGCAATTCCATTAGCTTGAGGTGAATACGGGGCCGTAGTTTGATGGATTATTCCATTCTCTACATATATTTGCGCAAAGGGAGATTCATATTCTCCGCCCCTGTCACTTCTTATCATTTTGACCCTTTTGTCTAATTGATTTTCAACTTCAGTTTTATATTGCCTAAACGCATCTATTGCTTCATCCTTACTATTTAGCAAGTAGACATAACAATATCTAGTGCAATCATCAATAAAAGTTATGAAATACTTTTTTCCACCACGTGATGGTGTTGACTTCATATCACAAATGTCAGTGTGTATTAAGTCTAAGGGATTGAAATTCCTTTCAACAGACTTATAAGGATGCTTAGCATACTTTGATTCTACACACGTTTGACACTTAGATTTATTGCACTCAAAATTTGGCAAAATTTATAAGTTAATCAGTTTTCATAACGTTTTGTAATTAACATGGCCTAAACGTTCATGCCATAAATTATAACACTCAAGCAAGTAAGAAGAATTTGAATGTTTATTCATTTCAACAGTCATTACATTCATCTTATAAAGGCCTTCCTTGAGATAGCCTTTTCCTACATACATTTCTCCTTTGATAACTACTATTTTTCCAGAAACGGTTACACATTTGAAACAGTTTTTATCTAGGAGTGAAACATAAATTAAGTTCCTACGTAACTCCAGAACATATAACATATTATTTAGTGTCAAAACCTTTCCGGATGTCATCTTTAGGCAAACTTTTCCTATTCCCTCCACCTTAGCAGTCGCGGAGTTGGCCATGTAAATTATTTCTTCCGCTTAAGCCGGAGCATATGTCGAGAACAACTCTTTGCTTGTGCAGACATGACGTGTGGCCCCTGAATCAATCCACCAAGCGCGTGGATTGCCGACCATGTTGCATTCCGTGAACATAGCACACAGGTCGTCATAATCCTTGTTGGACTCAATCAGATTCGCTTGGTCCTTTTTCTTCCCTTTTTTCTGGGCTCGACAGTCTGTTGATTCGTGGCCAACTTTGCCACAGTTGAAGCACTTTCCCTTAAACCTTTTCCTCGGATGATTGCTTCCATGTTCAACATTCTTTCTTTTCTTTGAGTTGTTTTGGCCATCTTCTACAATATGTGCTCCACTCATTGTAGAATTTCCCTTTGACCTTCTTTCGACAGCTTTATTGTCTTCTTCAATACGAAGTTGGACAATAAGATTTTCAACGGTCATCTCCTTGCGCTTATGCTTTAAGTAGATTTTGAAGTCTTTCCACAAAGGTGGTAGCTTCTCAACTATTGCTGCTACTTGGAAAACATCATTCACAATTAAACCTTCTACTAGGAGATCATGTATGATGACTTGCAACTCCTGTACTTGAGAGACAACAGATTTGCTATCAATCATTTTGAAGTCCAGAAATCGTGCAACAAGGAATTTCTTAATTCCCGCATCTTTCGTTTTATATTTCCGTTCAAGTGCCTCCCACAGTTCTTTTGATGTCTTGGTTCCACTATAGACATTATAGAGGTCATCTTGGATACCACTCAGAATATAGTTCCTGCAAAGGAAATCTGAATGTTTCCAAGCTTCTATAATAACGAAGCAGTCCTTGTCCGAGGTTCCCTCGGGCACCTCAGGAGCATCTTCGCTAGTGAACCGTTGTAGACATAACGTGGTGAGGTAAAAGAACATCTTTTGTTGCCACCGCTTGAAGTTGATGCCAGAAAATTTTTCAGGCTTCTCCGCCGGGGCCATCATTGGCGGAGCATTTGTGCGACTTGATGTGGCAATATTAGTTGCCCCCATAGACGTTGTCGCATCCATCATTTGACTTTTAGTTGTCATTTTTCCTGTCACCACAAGACAGAAAAATTAGTATTTTTCAGAATACTATTAATAAAGTTAAATAACTTTACAACTTTTCCTTCTTATTTCTAATTAACGATGAAGTTTTTATAACTTCAAATCGTCAATCGAGTGAACTTCAACTTTTGATGAAGATTTTATGTCTTCTAATCACAAGTTAAATTCAGACGGAGTAGAAAGCATAAGCTTTAATCTCCAAAAACAAGTTATACAGATTCTGTAGATTATTTCCTTAAGATTGTTACTTCCGACAATACGGGTACGTAGAATCTGTATAATAGAATAACAAATTCAACTCTTGAGTTCAAGTATGAACAAGAACACAAAGAAGTTGAACAAATACCCTCAACACAAGATCAAAATGATCTTTCAAAGAGGTGTATTTTTTTTTCTTTTTTCTTTTTTTTTCCTTTTTTTCCCTCAGAAAGTAGAAGAAACAGAAAGTTGTTAAGGCCAAGTCGTCTGAATTCACGAACTTTCCTAAAGGAAATAATTCCCCTCACTGTACCCGAGGTTGTGGAATCTTCCTCCCAGGATAAAATGGCCTTCAATCCGACTATAGCGGTACATCAAATAGGCAAATTCTTTGAACACACTCACGGTTAGAATGATCACACTTAGAGTATTTTAAGACAAGAAGAGAAGCTTGTAATAAAAAATAATGATGTTTTTTTTTTAAAAACCTATGGGTGAAACCAGTTTTTTATAGCCATACCATACCTTTTCAGAATGGTGGCATTGGTTCAATTCAAAGGTGTGTGTCTTTTCTTGAAAATGCATGTCTGTTTACTTAAACCGTTGCAGTAATTTTTCAGAAACATTATACCATTTCGTGAAACAGTGCATCACTTCGAATTGAAGAGTTGCATCAGTTCAGTCGAACCAGTGCAACTGTTCACTAGTAATTGTAAAATAATTTTTTCTTGTGTTTGTAATAGACTAGCTAATCTAGGTAACCTTAGCGTTACAAACTCTATTGTACTCCTTATTGATGCTACTTAATACTAAGGTGTCAAATGGGCCGGGTCAGCTCACTCAGGAAAACCGGCCTGGTCATCCCATGGGTTGTAGGATACCAGGTCCCGAGCCAAATTATTTTTGGTTTTGGGCTCGGTTAATTCGGCTTGGATCAGGCCCAGTCCAAGCCCGCTGATTAACCGGCCCAGTTTTTTTTGTTTTAAAAAAATCAGTTTTAGCCCATTGGGCCCAACGGCTATATTACTGTTTGGACCCTAAAAATGGCTAATTAACCATTTTTAATTAAAACAAAAAAATTTCAATCAAAATATTTTTTAAACCCAAAAAAATTTCTATAAATACCCTACACTTTCAAATCATTTTCCACACAATTTTTAATTTTCTCAAATCTCATTCGCTCTCAAATCTCATTCTCTCTCAAATCTTAATTCTCAAATATTCTATATATTTCCTAAAGTGCTCACTTTAATTTTTTAATTTTGCGATTACAAAGTACGAGTGGAAGTTTCTAAAGATGCAACTTTCGGATACTTCCAAAATTTGATATTGTCATTCCATCTCTTATGTTTAATTTTATTTAGTGTATTAATTATTGAATATTTAATTCTATTATATTTTCTTATTTTATTTTTTTTAGTTTAATTTATTTTATGGATAAATTAAGAAACCTCGCTACTAAAGGTGTTAAAGAAATTTGTCCCGGAAGTGGTAGTGGAGTAGTAAAAAATGAATTACTAGCGGTGAAGTTACTTCAAGTAGAAGATATACTCGTGTGTCTCCGACACCGCTTATTCAACCTTTTGAGGAAGAAGTAGGTGTACCTTTAGGTGTAGGTGCCCACGATATGGATTATGTAGAAGCTTAGGAAAATTATGGTATAGAAGAAGAAAATGAAGTAGATGCGGTTAATTTAGATGAAGATGATAAAAATATTGGTGAGACACCCGCAATAGGAATGATAACGTTAGATTCAAATCGTTTAATCCTCCTCCCCGTCCTCACCATGCCCCAAGACCTCGTAAATTAACTAGTATTTGTAATACCCGTATATTTTTAAGCTAGAAAATAAACCATTGTTCCTACGCATGAAACCTCCTATACTATGATTCATGTTTGAGTACATGAATTATGATGAGTATCTTAGTGATAATAGAGCTTATGATGTGTCAAGCATGTTCACAAAAGTCAGTTAGAGTAAGCCAAGCTAAGAACTTTTGAATCCACCAAGTTTCTATGTGTGATTTTACATAGGTCATCTTTGAATGAGTATAACTTGGTTTATAGGTGGTATTTTGGCTGATTCATACCCTCCAAATGGTAGATAATTGAATAAGCTTTTCGTCGATATCAAATTCGCCTAAAACGGACACCCGGTGAAGAAGTTATGGCAATTTAAAATTTCAGCAGCATCATTTTAGTCAATGGCGCGTCGCGTCATAAGCCAAAATGACGTTTGTCAATTTCTAGTGTCTCTCCGCGATTCCAGCACATCTCAGTGAGTTTCCAGGTCACAAACGGCTGGCAACGCGATGTCTCTGAGTCGCGCCGGGGGCTCAAATCGGGTAATTTTCACATAAATTTAAATGACGTATCTAGAGGGGTATTTGGGTCATCTTTCCACCCCTATATGTTCCATAAATATAGAATTTAGACCAATCCAACCACATTACACTCTCTTTTCTCAAAATTCTCTCAAGTACCCCATAGGTTCTTCATAGGAGCTTCAAGATTCAAAGGGTTTCACTGTTAATTTTCACGGATCTTCTATCTAAGGTATGCGTAGTGTTCATCCACAAATTCCTTTCATCCGTAGAGTTTAAGAATAAATCTTTAAATACTAAATCGTGAATGTTTTGTGGTGATAAGATTGTATTTATGTTGGTGGTTGTGGTTATGCTATAGAGTAGTGATTTGATGAATTTTCATGAATGTTTTGATCATGTAGTTAGAACCCATGAATTTGGGTGGTTTAATGTGATGTAAATTTATGAACACACCTATGCTTTAAAGAGAGCATGCAAGGTGTTTGGTAAAATACTTAGAATTCTAGGAATTTCATATTTACATGGTCTCATATTATCTACATGACAAGTCCATGTTAACTATACAATTCAGTATAAGTTACATGCCATTGTTTTGTTGCTATTGTTGTGGTATGAAGCATTTATAATAATTGAGTGATATAATATGTACATGATATATATATTCTATGCACTCCCTACTATGCACAAGATGTTGAACACTACATATGGTATATTATCCCCTACTTATGATATTATGAATTGTGGACTCCAATCTTGTGATCAAGTCATGTCATGTGTGCCAGTTTTCTTCTATTGAGTCCTGGAAGTATTCGTACCCAAAAATATAGCTGTGTGCCTAGATCCATGTCATGTTATCACGATAATCTCAGTCAATCCATAATCTATAGAACTCAGTTAGTCATGTAACTTAGGAAACCTCCGAAATCTCATGATCTCAGTAAATTCTCAAATAGTAGTACTATTCCGTTAGTCAACGAAAGTTGGTTACTCAATCCATGCACAGTCAGTAAATTATGATCAGTCTCTTTAGATGGGAGTAGGAGTTAGCACCGAGTGAATCCAAGGATGTGTACTCACCTATTATATGAGGGTGTGATTCTTATCAGTCATCCTTGCGTTCCTGAACTATGTAGCAGCATAGGTTGAGACATTGTATCCTACTATACGAGGGTCGATGAAGTGGCTTAACCTGTTGATAACGCTCAATCTACAGGTCTCATAGGAGTGTAAAGAGGTCGTTAGCAAATATAGACCCAACCTGGGTTGGGTGTCGATCCCACAGGGAATAGCTTGGCCAACAAGTAAGCAAAGATTACTAAACTTTTGGTGCAAGTCTCGTAAAAGGGGGAATTGTAGTGCAAGTAATGTAAACAAAGTATTAAAGTAAAAGCTGAAAGTAGCAAAGTTAAAAGAGAAAGATTGTCACGTAAGTTGTAAACAATGAGAATTGAGGCGTTGGGGTTATGTACACCTTCTGAGTTATACGTCTCTATTGGCTATGAGTGTGTTAAATTCAGACATGCATGTGCTTATAGAGAATTGTATTCGATGGTAAATCCAGCCATCTTTCGACCTATTCGAGGATTATTTCACTTTAAATCTTTCGAGCTTAAAGCGTGTCTAACGGTACGAATTCTCCAAGAGGTTAATCCTGTTACGACACTAACTTTTTAATAGGGGATGGGACCCTACTACCTTGACACTATCTCTTTTCCAAACAAATAACCTTTCTTTCGAACAAGTTAAATGTTATACTGGCGTATTCTTGTGTTTGCAACCACAAAGAATGTAGATTAAGATGAAGAGAATAATGATATAAGCAGTATACATGTTGCGAACTCACAAACTCACAACAATAGATAGTAACTCATTCGGCTTCCATAACCCCAACAGAGAGGTTTAGTTACCCATGAATGCGAAGGAGATCACGATTGACATTGTTATTATATCACAATATTGGTTAATTTCGTGTAGCTCAAGTGATAGGCGTGAGGCGTGATTACTTAGCGTAGTAACGGTTCTCTTGTTGTGGAATTTAAGAATAGATGAATTGAAGAAGAAAAATAGAATTAATGGAAAGATTAGAAGAGTTATAGAATTGTTGTGGTGGAAGAAGAGAGGGATGGAAGAAGATTACTTGTTGAATAGAAGATTAATGGTGAATGTATGAATGAATCTCTCCACTAAGAGAGGAATGAATAAAAATCTCTAGCATGATAGGGTTTTTATAATACCCATATCCTAATCCTACTAGGTAAATAAATATCTAACCAAATCCTATTAGGCTAATGAAATACTTAACCCAAATGTACTAGGTTAATGTAACATTATCATAATCCAAATAAACTAATGAAATACATAACCCAATTGTACTAGGTTAATGTATCATTGTCCAAATCCAACTAAGTTACTGCAAGTCCCCAAAGTCTTCAGAAATATTGTTTTAGCCCGGGACAGATTTTCCATGCAGCGTTTTTGGTCCTTAGGCGTGTAAACTCCCTTTCCTTCCTTCGTGAGCTTTCTTTTGCGTCAAGTAAGCCATAAAATGCTAAAGTCTGCATCATTTATACCTAAAACTTTGCTAATCATGTTCGTTAGCTCACTTATAGGAAAAAGGACTAAAAGTGCATGAAATATATGATTTGTTCTCAAAACATGGCACAAATATGGGCAAAATATATTGATATAGGCGCGTATATTCGCCTATCATCAACACCCCACACTTGAAGCTTTGTTCGTCCTCGAACAAAATATCATGTCCCTCTAAACATCAACTTAGGGTTTCACAGCAACAACACAAAACATTCGTCAAGACAAGCACAACAATTATCAACAAAGAGTAGTTTTCCGATCATTAGTAGAAACCATTTAACCTCTAGCATAGACTCGTGATGGTGGTCAACTCATATTCAAAAGTTAAGGTACAAAGAATTATATACAACTACCCAAACTCATCAACCATGTGTGTCTCACAATATAGTACCCATTATCACTCACAAGTATAGCATATTATTCAAACATGGGTATCAACATATCCTTGGTCTCACTCTCACAAAGAATTCATATGTAGCAACTGATGACCATAGGCTTGCCCTTAGTGTAATACTCCACTAAATTTTAGAATGTTAAGATTAGGATCAAATAGGTCTTTTGATGGTTGTAATGTAGGCTAAGGGACAGTTAGGATCAGCTATTTTGGCCAGAAATAGTGACTAAGTTCCTAAGCACTTTAATACATCACATTGTGTCATTGACACTTTTTTTTTCTTTCAACCTTTCTTCTTTCTTTTATTCTACCACCCTTGTTCTCCTCTTTTGTTTTTCAATTTTAAGCACAACTCACTTTTTAGCTTTCTTTTCCTTTTTCTTTTCATAACATACCTCTTATGATAGCACTTTTTTTTAACACATTCAATTACCATTACAATTTAAAGCATCATACTTACCCAATTTCCTCTTATGTTGTCACATGACTCTTTTTTTTTTTACTTTAAAGCACTTAGGAATTTGGATCAAATTACGGTCTTGAAAAAAATAGATTAGGCTTACATACAAGGTTGTCAAAGAAATAGGCTAAAGTCTCAAAAGGGTTTAACTATGATGATGTCCATGGGTAGGTAACACAAAGGTAAACAAGTACAGGTTGCCAAAGAAATGCCTAAATCATCTCCTAAACTTACACTCCTTATTTTTACTTTGCATACATACCAGGCAAGTTCTAGCATCAGCCACAAACATAGAATATACGATTATTCTCACATACACAAGGCACATGGTCGACTTGATTGGAAGTAATATAGACTCTCGACCCAACAAGTGAAGGAATTGAATCACACAATATCACATAATGAGTTACAACTAGAGCCTAAACGTCTCAATAGTCATAATTGTAGCACATACTCTTGTTATAATCTCATGCTGCCTATTCGAATTATTTCATGCGAAGCTAAAAAATAATTTTTACTCCTAAAAAAAACAAAGAAAAAAAATGACACAAAAAAATATAAACAAACAAACATAGATGCAAATAGAGAAGTATAGCATGCGATACCGCCCACCCCACACTTAAACGGGACACTGCCCTCAGTGGAAATAAATACGAAGAACCAGGTCAATAGGACTCTTCCTCAATATCGGAGGTCATACCCCCTTCGTCGGAATCGTCATAAGAGTCATCGTCAGAGTTCTCCTCCTCGTCAGAGTCTGGCAAACGTCGATCGTCAACAGTCGGCACATCATCATCTAGAGGTTCCTCAAAGTATACGCCCACTCCACACATCTCCCTTGCATGCATGTTCATTGGATAGTCGTGGTCCAGCTGTTGGAGCTCTGCAGCAGTTGGAACACATCCACCACTCATCATAGTAAAGCGTGTCATGCCATACAGATGACGGAAGAAACTCTCATCACGAGCATGTCTCTCCGCAGTAGTAAGGTTGACACCATGAGTTGTTTCAGCATCCTTGACCTTGGTGAGGTCAACCTTGTTCGGGTTGTGTGGGAGTTTGTGATCAGCTGGTTCCTCTTTGATATCCTCCTTCCGCAAGAGTGCTGTCAACAGATTACCAAAAGTGAAGTGGGATCTTTTGTGGAGTCTGGCCTTCCTCATGGTAGAGCGACTGATTGCCCCAAAGTTTATAGGGACATTTGTCATCAAAGCATAGACCAAACACACTCTATCTCTTGATATCTTGGTGTATTGAGTCCCAGGAATAAGGCATGAGTTGACAATACGCATCCAGATTCTTGCTTCCCTATTCAGTGAAGCATAGGGGAAGGTGTTGTGTCGTCCTGTGTCTTTGTGTCTGCCCCACCTTGCCATCGATCTACTTCCACAAAGTGTGTGTCGTATTGATCTATAAGGAGGCGTGCTGTACAGCTCTTTGAATGGTGCTGGGTCGACCGAAGGTAAGCCAAGAAAGGAGTTGATCAAATCCGCGTTGAGCTGTAATACTTGGCCCCGAATCTTGACTTCATTGCCCGTGGTTTTCGGTGACCAGTTGGCATAGAATTCCCTTGTCAAATCAAGATTACACTCTCCCATGTCGCGAAATATGAAATCCAGCTTCAACGCCATTATTTTCGCCAACATACGCGGCTCCTTCTTTGCTAAGGTGTCCTTGTTGATTAAGTCGATGTGAACATATTTTCTTTCTTTGTTGTTCCTGTACCATTCTTTGGCTTCCTCCTCAAGAACCCATTTGATCCCAAACATTCGGCGGGGTATTTGCATTGAGGATGATTCTCCTTGGTCCTTACGACCTCTCTTCTTGCCCTTGTGGGAAGTGGTAACCTTCTCCTTGCCTTGCCTCGCTTTAGGTGCCATTGTACCTGAGACTAGAAATAGTGTTAATGGCAACACAATCTCAATCGATACAATCTATCAACAAGCAATAGGGGTACCACCCCACACTTAGTTTTGTTAACACAAATCAGTGAAGCGAAAGTGGTCGATTTCTCAGATTTCGTCGACATAAGTGTTAGGATTATATTCCGACAAGAAAATCAGCAATGCATCACTTATTTGCAGCCATTGTACTACTTTCATGTTAGATAAACCAACACTACTATATAGGGGTTGTATCATGGTATGGATATTTTCAACAATTGCAACCTCCTAAGTCGGTAGGCAACTATAAGGCTTATCCCGATGAACGGGATAGTCTAATATGTAAGTATCCAAGTAACAAGATCATAACATGATAGTCAATGTTCATCACCATAGCAATTCCGCAAATAGTATAATAATGCTATTACAACAAATTCAAGTCGGGAATAAGTCAAGATTATCCTAACGTATATATTCTTCTCACATGATTTTGCATCAACAACCCAAACACATAAACATCACCAACAATCTTATTCAATGTAGCAATTCATAATATACATAGAAACGTAGTACTTACGAGAAATACATGAAGAATAAGAGAGTACTTACTTGCTTAAAGTTTTTGGAGATGGTTTTGTGAATTGGAAGAGCAAAGAAGAAAATTTTGAGAGGATTTGGATGAATATGCGGCGCCTTTAGGTCACTTTGTAATGTGATTTGTGTTTAAAGACCAAGTACCCTTTATATAGGAGGAGAATGGGTCGGGTTTTGACCCATTTCCAAGCGGTTTTGGAGACAAAAATACCACATATGCGGCGCATAATGCTCGGCATAGTCATTGTATATGCGACGCATAGTCTATGGCATTTAGAGACATATGCGCCACATAGTCTATGGCATTTAGAGACATATGCGCCGCATAGTCTATGGCATATGAGATCCTGAGACCTAATGCCATAGCATAGGTGGCGCATAGTCAAAAGCACACTTAGGAATGGGCGGCGCATAGTGTATAGCACACCAGATTCCGTGACCTTAGGCTATAGGATAGGTTTGGCAATGTTCGTGGCCTATTTTTACCTAGGCCTAGCCTTTCTCGATGCCTATTTTGGCATGAGAAATGCTTAATCCATAGGCTTACGCATTACCATTCCTAACTTACCACCTTTACCATGTAGCACATCCAAATTGTAAATTGAAATCAATTTCCTTGTTGAATACCTTTTGCTCCTATATTTACTCAAAACCAAATGAAAACGATTAGTACGATGGGTTGCCTCCCACCTAGAGCCTTAGTTTTGGTCGTGGCACGACTCTTATTTTTGGATTTTTCATTTATCAAAAGCAAAACAAGTACTAAAACGATAAAACGATAAAATGATAAAATGATAAAACGATAAAACGATGGGTTGCCTCCCATCTAGCGCCTTATTTATTGTCGTGGATCGACATGGTTACTTCGAGTACTTAGACTTCGTCGAGATAAGTGATGGCCATATAATTCATCGAGTCAAGAGGACCGATATAAGGCTTAACACGTTGGCCATTCACTTTGAAGATAACACCATTATTGTCTTCCAATTCGACTACTCCAGACGAGTAGACTTGGATAACTTTGTATGGACCAGACCACTTAGATTTCAACTTACCTGGGAAGAGCTTAAGTCTGGAGTTGAAGAGAAGTACCATATCACCCCTTTGGAAGTTTCGTCGAACAATCCGCTGATCATGATACTTTTTCATCCGCTCCTTGTATAGGTCTGATCTTTCATACGCATGGAGACGGAACTCATCTAATTCGTTCAGCTGCTCCATCCTCAGATTTTTAGCATCATCCCAATTCAAATTCAATTACTTCAACGCCCACAATGCCTTATGCTCGAGTTCAATGGGCAAGTGGCAGGCCTTCCCATAAACTAGTTGATAAGGAGACATGCCAATGGGTGTTTTAAATGCAGTCCTATACGCCCATAGTGCATCATCAAGCTTCCTAGACCAATCCTTCCTATTTGCATTAACCGTTTTTGCAAGGATTTGCTTGATCTCGCGATTGGAAACTTCTACTTGTCCACTAGTTTGGGGATGATAAGGCGTGGCTACCTTATGTTGCTTGACACCATACTTGGCCAAAACATATTTGAATAGCTTGTTGCAAAAGTGAGACCCTCCATCACTTATGATAGTACGTGGTACTCCAAAGCGAGAGAAGATATTCTTCTTTAAGAACGCTACGACACGCTTCCCTTCATTGTCGGCCAAATCTACAGCTTCCACCCATTTCGAAACATAATCTACAGCAACCAAGATGTACTTCATTCCAAACGAATTCACAAATGGACCCATGAAATCAATACCCCACACATCGAAGAGTTCTACCTCAAGAATTTTAGACATGGGCATTTCATGGTGTTTTGAAATAGCACCTTGACGCTGGCATTGGTCACACCTTCTAACATAGTCATAGACATCTAGAAATATCATAGGCCAATAATAACCACTTTGCAAAACTTTTCTTGCCGTTCGATTGCCTGCGTGATGTCCTCTAACTTGGGAAGTGTGGCATGCTTCCAAAATATTAGGCACCTCTTCATGGGATATACATCGTCGAATGATACCATCCGCGCATCGTCGAAACAAATAAGGTTCATCCCAATAGTAGTGCTATACGTCATGCATAAACTTCCTCATCTGGTGGTAAGATAATTTGGCCGGTATCACATTGCTCACCACGAAATTTGCAAAGTCGGCATACCATGGTAGTTCCTCCATTGTTGTCGGTAATTTGTCTTCATCCGGGAATGCATCATCAATCTGAATTTCAGGTTGTGCCATATGTTCATTCTCAGGCCGAGATAGGTGATCAGCCACTTGGTTCTCGCAACCTCTTCTATCTTTGACCTTAAAATCGAACTCTTGCAGCAGCAGAACCTATCGAATTAACCTTGGTTTTGCATCCTTCTTTGTCATGAGATACCTAAGAGTTGCATGGTCTGCATGAATGATCACCTTAGTAAGTAATAGATAGGCACAAAACTTCTCAAACGCGTACACAACTGCTAGGAGCTCTTGTTCAGTAACCGTGTAGTTCCTTTGGGCTTCATTTAGGACCTTACTCACATAGTAGATAGTATGAAATAATTTATCCTTTCTTTGTCCAAGTACAGCTCCAATGGCTACACCGCTCGCATCACACATGACTTCGAACGGGAGAGACCAGTCTGGTGCTACCATGATAGGGGCTTCAATGAGTTTTCCTTTAAGGCATTCGAATGCCTTTAAGCAATCTTCATTAAAGTCAAACTTCGCATCTTTCTCCAATAGTTTGCACAATGGACTAGCAATTTTGGAGAAGTCTTTGATAAACCGACGATAGAAACCCGCATGGCCAAGAAAACTACGAACTCCCTTTACCGAAATTAGGGGCGGTAGCTTCTCAATAACCTCAACTTTTGCTCGATCAACCTCTATTCCTCTTTCGGAGATCTTGTGTCCAAGAATGATTCCTTCTTTTACCATGAAGTGGCATTTCTCCCAATTCATCACAAGGTTGAACTCTACACATCTTTGTAGTGCCATGCTCAAGTTTTCCAAGCATGCTTTAAAAGACTCACCAACAATTGAAAAATCATCCATGAATACCTCCAAAGTGTCTTGGACCATATCAGAGAAAATGGACATCATACAACGTTGAAAGGTGGCTGGTGCGTTACATAACCCCAATGGCATACGTTTGAAGGCAAACGTACCATATGGGCATGTAAATGTTGTCTTCTCTTGGTCTTCGGTAGCAATACAAATCTGATTATAGAATGAATAACCATCCAAGAAGCAAAACCATCCTTTCCCTGCTAATTGATCTAGCATTTGGTCCATGAATGGCATTGGGAAGTGATCTTTGAGTGTCCAAGAATTCAGCTTTCGGTAGTCCATGCATACTCTCCATCCAGTGACGGGCCTGAGTGGAATAAGCTTATTCTTCGTATTTGCGACCATCGTCATGCCTCCTTTCTTGGGAACACATTGTACCGGGCTTACCCATGTACTATCAGAGATAGGATACACAACCCCTGCGTCTAACCACTTGATAATTTCTTTCTTCACCACTTCTTGCATAGGTGGGTTTAGACATCTTTGATGCTCAATGGTGGGTGTGCAATTTTCTTGAAGCTGAATTTTATGTGTGTAAATCCCAGGTGAAATACCAATAATATCCGCAATGGTCCATCCAATAACTCTAATATACTTGCGTAGAATAGCAATAAGAGCTTCAACTTGTTGCTCACCAAAATCGGCTACCACAATGACTGGAAGAGTGTTTCCGCTTCCTAAGAATGCGTACTACAAATAACTTGGCAGCTCCTTCAATTCTAACGTGGGTGGCTCTTCAATAGATGGCTTAGCTGGTGGTGTGGGCCGATTCTTAAGATCAAGATCTAGCTTCTTGGGAGTATAGCAATATGTCCCTAATCCCGATAGAGCACAAATAGATTCCTCAGAATTTTCAGCATCCTTATCCTCTCCATGCATGAGCACAATTGCCAAAGGGTTATCAATAATCTGCTCTTCTTCAAGCACTTCTTTCTCGTCATCAAAGAAAACATCAGCCACAGAGAATACACTTAGATCTTTGGGTTGCTTCATTGACTTGCAAACATCAAAGCACACTACTTCGGCATTTATTCGGAATGAGAGTTCATTGGCTCTCAAGTCAATGAGCACACTTTCTGTAGCTAGGAAAGGGCACCCCAAGATTATGGGAACTTCTGAGTCTGCCTCACAATCCAAAATAACAAAGTCTGCCGGAATAGATCGATAATGGAATCAAATTAATGCTGGCTCCTAAGTCACATAATGCTTTCGCAAAATTCAAAGATCCAACGGTGCAAGGAATCGTGAAAGCTCCGGGGTTGGCCTTCTTCTGAACTATCGATCGGGTAGCAATTGCACTATAATGATGCACATCGTCTTTCAGCTCATAACTTGCTGCCCTCTTCTTTGTTAAAAGGTCCTTCATAAACTTTGCATACCCAGGCATTTGTTCAAGTGCCTCCACCAATGGAACATTAATAGTCAGCTGCTTCAACATAGTCATAAATTTGTTGAACTTAGTGTCATCCGCCACCTTCTTCAATCTTTGGGGAAAAGGTGGTGGTGGGTATGGAAGTGTTCTTTCCACGGTTTTCTTCTCCTCTTGCTTCCGTTTTTCCATTTTTTCAGGCTGCACGTCACTAGGTGTGACGTTAGGAGTGGTTGCTGCAGCATCTTCTCCTTTTGTGTTGTCGTCCATGTCGGCAACTTCGTCAACCACTTGCTTGCCTTTTGCTGAAGTTTCCAGCACCTTACCACTCCTTGTAGTGATGGCCATGCATGACCCATCATTCCTTGGGTTTTGCACAGTATCGCTAGGTAAAGTGCCGGCTTTTCTTTGATTGAGTGCTGCTGAAAGTTGGCTCAATTGCTGCTCTATTTGCTTGATGGAAGTGGAATGAGAATCAAATAATTATTTCATGGAGGACAAATCATTAATTACCTCTGTAACTCCCGTGCTCGTTGCTTCCACTCCTTTCAATAATTTAGCCATCATGTCTTCCATACTTCCAGAATTAGATGTGGTGGTGTCACGTCTACCAGGGGGAACGTACAGACCACTCTTTTCATTCTTGTTCTTCCAACTACCTTGGTCTTTGTTTCCAGATTTATCATAATAGTTCCGACCTTTGTTTCCTTGGGTATTCCCGCGGAAACCCCCCTGATTGTTCAAGTAGTTGGCCTCCTCTTCCGAATCAAATTCGTCTCTTCCTTTTAGCACCACAGTTTTCACTTTTTCGGTCTTCCCTGATAATAAATTCTTTGTAAGAAGATCCATTTGTGTTTTCATGTGCGCCATATCTTGATCACGTTCTTCTTCTCTTCTCCTTTGGTCTGCAGTCATGCCTATAGATAAAGTGGGGCTTGATACCTCAGAATCCCTGGTATGCCAAGCTCTACTTTGTTTCGTCATGCGATCTAGCATATTTCTTGCTTGACCAAAGGTGAGATCCATGAAAGATCCTCCAACTGCGTTGTCCACCACTGGTTTAGTTATTGAATTCAAGGCTCTATATAAGATCTCCATTAGGTGAACATTAGTCATGTGATGGTTTAGGCATCTCGCTAGCTTTGTCTTGAACCTATCCCATGTTTCATGAAGAGCTTCAGTGGGAAGCTGACGAAAGTTGCTGATTTCATCTCTCAATTGTGCCCTTTTGGATGACGGAAAGAATCTTTCTAGGAAAGCGTCTCTCAATTGCCTCCAATTTGTAATAGAATCAGGAGCCAGCCCATTCAACCATAGTGTTGCCTCCCCAGACAGAGACAATGGAAATAGACGTAATCGAATTGCATTCTGACCAACACTAGGATTGTCAAATGACTTGCATGTAGAAATAAAGTTGATGAGATGCATATTCGGATCATCGCCTGCTAGTCCACCAAATAATCCCTTGAGTTGCAATAACTGAATCATGGTGCTTGTGATGTTGAACTTGGCTCCGGGAGCTAATGGTGGTGGAATTATGGCTCCAGTGGCTCCGGCACCATCAAGATCATCATCATCATCGTCGAAAGCTGGCTGCATAGGTTGGCGATCATACCTAAACCGTGCTTGTCGACCTCTTCGGTTGACTGGTGTTATTTCAGCAACACGCCTAGGGTTTAGTAACTCGTCATCACCTAAATCCTCATCGTCGGGATTTGTTGCTCGAGTAGGGTTATCAATGTTTTGCTGTTGAACCTGGGCTGCGGCAAGGGCCACCAATCTTGCTTGTTCCTGTTGAGTAGTCATCCTTTCGATATCTGCTTGTGCTTCCATTCTACCAATGCGTTGTGGTTCAGGATTGATTGGTAATAACGTTTGACCAGAACTTCGAGTATAGGGCATGCACTGAATAAAAACCTGCAGTAAACAAAAACAAAAACTAAAAGTAAAAGTACGAGAATCTTTGACCAAAGGGTCCAGTAATTATCACGAACTTGATTGACACTCGTATTCCCCGGCAACGGCGCCAATTTTTGATAACACTCAATCTACAGCTCTCATAGGAGTGTAAAGCGGCCGTTAGCAAATATAGAACCCAACCTGGGTTGGGTGTCGATCCCACAGGGAATAGCTTGGCCAACAAGTAAGCAAAGATTACTAAACTTTTGGTGCAAGTCTCGTAAAAGGGGGAATTGTAGTGCAAGTAATGTAAACAAAGTATTAAAGTAAAAGTTGAAAGTAGCAAAGTAAAAAGAGAAAGATTGTCACGTAAGTTGTAAACAATGAGAATTGAGGCGTTGGGGTTATGTCCACCTTCTGAGTTATACGTCTCTATTGGCTATGAGTGTGTTGAATTCAGACATGCATGTGCTTATAGAGAATTGTATTCGATGGTAAATCCAGGTGTCTTTCGACCTATTCGAGGATTATTTCACTTTAACTCTTTCGAGCTTAAAGCGTGTCTAACGGTACGAATTCTCCAAGAGGTTAATCCAGTTACGACACTAACCTTTTAATAGGGGATGGGACCCTACTACCTTGACACTATCTGTTTTCCAGACAAATAACCTTTCTTTCGAACAAGTTAAATGTTATACTGGGGTATTCTTGCGTTTGCAACCACAAAGAATGTAGATTAAGATGAAGAGAATAATGATATAAGCAGTATACGTGTTGCGAACTCACAAACTCACAGCAATAGATAGTAACTCATTCGGCTTCCATAACCCCAACAAAGAGGTTTAGTTACCCATGAATGCAAAGGAGATCACGATTGACATTGTTATTATATCACAATATTGGTTAATTTCATGTAGCTCAAGTGATAGGCGTGAGGCATGATTCCTTAGCGTAGTAACGGTTCTCTTGTTGTGGAATTTAAGAATAGATGAATAGAAGAAGAAAAATAGAATTAATGGAAAGATTAGAAGAGTTGTAGAATTGTTGTGGTGGAAGAAGAGAGGGATGGAAGAAGATTAATTATTGAATAGAAGATTAATGGTGAATGTATGAATGAATCTCTCCACTAAGGGAGGAATGAATAAAAATCTCTAGCATGATAGGGTTTTTATAATACCCATATCCTAATCCTACTAGGTAAATAAATATCTAACCAAATCCTACTAGGCTAATGAAATACTTAACCCAAATGTACTAGGTTAATGTAACATTATCATAATCCAAATAAACTAATGAAATACATAACCCAATTGTAGTAGGTTAATGTATCATTGTCCAAATCCAACTAAGTTACTGCAAGTCCCCAAAGTCTTCAAAAATGTTGTTTTATCCCGGGACAGATTTTCCATGTAGCGTTTTTGGTCCTTAGGCGTGTAAACTCCCTTTCCTTCCTTCGTGAGTTTCTTTTGCGTCAAGTAAGCCATAAAATGCTAAATTCTGCATCATTTATACCTAAAACTTTGCTAATCATGTTCGTTATCTGACTTATAGGAAAAAGGACTAAAAGTGCATGAAATATATGATTTGTTCTCAAAACATGGCACAAATATGGGCAAAATATATTGATATAGGCGCGTATATTCGCCTATCATCACCTGCTATATGAGGGTTCCCACCGTTCTTTCTAGAGTTACTTGTTATATGAGAGTTGCTCACATATTTTCCTTACCAGTGGCGCGGTATTGACACCTTTCCAGTTAGGGCAGAGATTGGATCCCAGCTTAGCCGTAATGGAACATATGGGGCATGTCAGTTAAACAACTACCTCCCACAATTTCAGACTCAGTCTCAGTACAAGAACTCAGATAGTTCTTCAGATATCAGTATACCAGGACAGTCAAATACAGTCAAATTCAGTTATAGTACAGAACTCAGATAGTTTCACCAGATTCAAAACTGTCAGATACGGTCGCCTATGTTATCGGAACTATAGTTTCAGTTATGTCAATTATCAGTAAACCATGTACTAGCGTACAGATCTAGATATCACGTACTCATGATCTCAGTTACTATGTATGTATGTTTGTACTCTTACGTTTATATCAGTCAGTCAGTTAGCATTTCTCATGAATGTAAACCCTTTGCATTTAGCCTACCTCACTCGTATACTCAGTACTCCAGTTGTACTAATGCATTTGTGATATAGTTCTTTCTTTTTATGTTACACCATATGTTCAGAGACACGAGTTCCAAACCAATAGTAGCAGTAGCGATCCAGTACACAGAGTTGCAGTGAGTCCTCTTCATTCGAGGACTATATGATCTCATTCATTTCTTATTTCAGTTAGTTTTTTTTTGTTTATGGAGTTAGTTGGAGACATGTTCCTTCAACTCCTTATTCAGACAGTACTTAGAGGCTTTTAGATTTAGTTCAGATTTATTTCAGAATTCAGTTATTTTGGGTATTTTTCACCCACATGGATGTTATGTTTTGATAGATCCTTTATTCATTTGAACCTTATGGCCTACATATTCATATTTTCCACACTCTTACATGTATATTATGCAGTGTAACGGTACAACTATCAGTCATGGGTTAGCTTGTGGTCCTTCGGGTCATAAGCATCATGTAGCATTCCTGTTCAGCAAATTAGGGTGTAACAAACTTGGTATCAAAGCTTAAGGTTCAATAGAGTCCTAGGAAGTCTGAAAACCACATCTAGTAGAGTCTTGTACATATGTGTATTGTGCGCCACACTTATGTACAGGAGTATATGAGGTGTTTTAGGAACAGTTTCCCTTCTTTCATGTCTCAAATTGTGCTATAGCAAGGTTCTCTAAGGAACCCATGCAGATTCACATCGTGCTCCCCTCATGTCAACTTTACCTTACTTCCAAGGTAACGGAAATAGTGAAGCTCAAGTCCTAAAGATAGGGCTTTCTCTGATAGTATCCCTCAGTTCCCCTATGTTCCAAAGTTGTACGGACCTTATTCATGATCATGAGAACCTGTTGTCGAACCCAGATTTAGATATACCATCTGATCCCTTCTCAAAATCCTATGACAGTATAGACCTAGAATTTTTAAGCATGAACTCAGGAGTTAACAGTGGTATAGTTGGGATAGTATCATCCAGTTTGATCAGATTATGTATTCATGGGGATAATTTTACTAGAATGAATCAGTAGGCTTGAACTGTGTGAGTTACAAATTTAAGTTTATTGACGTGAAATTAAGCATGAAAGTGTGAATATGATATTAGTAGTATGTGAGATAACAAAGGCAGATAATGGGCTTAGTAAGGCAAGCCTGTGTTTGACAGAGTGTAAGTGTGGGATTAAGATTACAGTTCAGTTCAAAGATTAGTTTAGTGTTCACAGGCTTATGATGATGGCTTTAAGATAAGGTCAAGATGATAGATCAAGTAACCCAGTCAGGCTCTCAGATTCCAGTAGTAGAGTCAGTATGTATAGAAAAATAGTTAGGGAAGATGATTCCCAACCCATCCTTATCTCAGCGTAAAGCGTCGTACTTCAGTCAGCATAATTCCTATGTATGCTTCATATCTTAGATTCCATGAATACAACTTATGTTCACACATCTCCCATAGAATTATGTGTGCTTTCAGTTCCCAGCATAGGGAGTTCAGTTCCAATTCACTCAGTGTTACGAATCATGTTCCACGAACTCAAAAATTCCAAACTCAGGTCATACATCTCATGACTCATGTACACGTATCATGCTCCTCTGTATACTCAGATTTCATGACTCATTCTATGCCCCTACAGATAAGATAAATTCAGATGATGTCATATATTTCCTCAGTTTAGGCCTTTTTAGTAAATCTATGTTATTGACATTCTATTCCTCAGGTTTCAGTCGTGTGTCAAGTTCAGTCAGTGCCAATTTATGTTTCAGGTTCTCTAGATGTAATCCTTCAGTAGGCTTTCCTTATGGAACATTGTAGTAATAAGCAGTTGCTTATATGGGAGATAGAAAGTGTTTAATGTTAAGAGAAGATTGTGGCATGCTTATTGTATACGAGGGGATAGTTAGGAAGATAGGCTTGAATACCATGTTAGTGTAAAAGTAAGTGGTTATCATAAGATTGTATTTATAAGTTGGAGAAGTACAGAGTGTGAATGTACATTTATATCCTTGACTTATGTCAATCCCCATCGCGTACTATGGAAGCTCAGTTGCCATCTTAGTTACAATTTTAGTATTTAGTACCTAGTAATCAGTGTTCAATTCTAGAATTTAGTATTTCAGTATCAGCCTGAACCTCAGTTATCAGAGCCCAACATTTAGTTCCAGTAAGAATCGCAGTTACAATTTTAGTTTTAGTGTCAACTTTAGTTTAGGAATCACATCAAAAACTCAGTTCAGTTCCAGAATTGCTTGACCTATGCTACAAATATCAGTTACTTAGTCAATAGTATTTTAGTACCTCAGTCTACAAGATGTTTCCAAATCATGTTATACACCTAGCCTTGCATTCTTGAGGTGATATAGTTTTGCTCATTCATGCTCAATTACCTCATGTTATCCAGTCAGTCATTACCTCCTATCGTAATATTCTACAGCCTTAGTCCAGTTATTCGAACTAAGTACAGAAGAGTCTCACATGTCTAGTATTCAGCTATCAGTTATTCAGTTAATAAGATAAGTTAGTTTATTCGTACAGTCATGCTCAACACCTCATAAATCTTTCAGTTGTCTTAGTTGCAGTGCATGAGTTTAGTTGCTTTATCTTAGATCATGTATCAGGCCTCAAGTTTTAGATCTCAGATAATCAGTCATGATTTAGTTCCTAGGTTCCTTGCACATCGCCTTAATTTCTCTCAGTAGCTCAGCCAAGACAGTATTCCTAGAGGGACCTAGAGTCCTAAGGCGGATATATGCTATGATCCCCCGAACTTTCATAACATAAGCGTCCCGTTCTGTTCTCACATAATGAATTTAGTTTAAAGTAGGGATACTCATAAGTTGACCCTCTAGCTCCAAATATCAGTTGTAACCTTGTACTCAACAGGTCAGTTTAGTCCACAATAAGATACTCTATTCATGTCATGCATTACAGACTCAGTTCAGTTCATGTAACACATTCCATACTCGATTATGTTCTAATGTTTCCGCTCATGCATATTGCGTAATTAATCTCAGACTCATCAGTATGTTCGATTCAAGGTAACAGTCTTCTTTGAGCTTACTTGTTCTCATGTTTAGATTTTAGTATCAAACTTGGTATTCCGTTCCATGCTCAATTTTCAATTCAAAATTGGTGTCTTTACTATTGCATGTTTAGTCGCATGTTCATGAGTCAGTTTAGTCATGTATTAACACATCAGATATGCGTGATAAGCTTATCAATACTTCGAGTCATGCATTCATGTATCATGTCAGCCATATAATCATTCATCAGATATGCATGGATTCAGCTTATCAATTTTTTCATCACATATGCATTCTCATTTTGAGAAACTTAGTTCATCAGAACACTTAGTCCTTCATTCACGAATCACTTACCCATGAATCAGATATGGATGCTCAGTACGATATATTTCTTTTTCAGTCATGTTAGTCATGAACCCAGGTTTCAGTAGTGTATGTCTTGTATGTACTCCATTTTATATTTACTCCCCTCTCAGTCAGTCTCATTCGAGGACGAATGTTTCCAAGGGGAAGATATTGTAATACCCCATATATTTCTAAGCTAGAAAATGAACCATTATTCCTACGCATGAAACCTCCTATACTGTGATTCATGTCTGAGTACATGAATTATGATGAGTATCCTAGTGATAATAGAGCTTATGATGTGTTAAGGATGTTCATAAGAGTTACTTAGAGTAAGCCAAGCTAAGAACTTTTGAATCTACCAAGTTTTCATGTGTGATTTTACATAGGTCATAATTGAATGAGCATAACTTGGTTTATAGGTTGTATTTTGGAAGATTCATACCCATCAAATTGTAGAGAATTGAATAACCTTTACATCGATACCAAATTTGCCTAAAACGGACACCCAGTGAAGAAGTTATGGCAATTTAAAGTTTCAGCAATGTCATTTCAGTCCGTGGCGCATCGCACCGTAAGACAAAATGACGTTTATCAATTTCCAGTGTCTCTCCGTTATTCTAGTGCATTGCGGTGAGTTTCCAGGTTATAAATGGGTGGCAACGCGATGTCTCCGCATCGCGCCAGAGGCCCAAATCGGGTAATTTTTATAGAAATTTAAATAACGCATCTAAAGGGGTATTTGGGTCATCTTTCCACCCCTATATTCCATAAACACGAAATTTAGCCCAATACAACCACATTATACTCTCTTTTCTCTAAATTCTCTCAAGAACCCCATAGGGTTTTCATAGGAGCTTCAAGTTTCAAAGAATTTCACCGTTAATTTTCATGGATCTTCTATCTAAGGTATGCGTAGAATTCATCCATGGATTCATTTAGTCCGTGAAGTTTAAGAATCAATCTTTAAATACGAAATCATAAATGTTTTTTGGTGATATTATTGTATTCATGTTGGTGGATGTGGTTATACTATAGAGTAGTGATTTGATGAATTTTCATAAAGGTTTTGATCATATAGTTGGAACCTATGAAGTTGGGTGGTTTAATGTGATGTAAATTTATGAACACACCTATGCTTTAAACAGTGCATGAAAGGTGTTTGATAAAATACTTAGAATGCTAGGAATTTCATGTTTACATGGTCCCATATTATCTACATGACAAGTCCATGTTAACTATATAATTCAATATGAGTTCCATGCCATTTTTTTGTTGCTATTGTTGTGGTATGAAGCATTTATGATAAGTGAGTGATATAATATGCACATAATATATATATATTCTATGCACTCCCTACTATGTATAAGATATTGAAAACTACATGTGGTATATTATCTCCTACTTATGATATTATGAATTTTGGACTCCAATCTAATGATCAAGTTATGTCACGTGTGTCATTGTTCTTCTATCGAGTCCTGGGGGTATTCATACCCAAAAAATATAGTTGTGTCCCTAGAGCCATTTCATGTTGTCATGATAATATCAGTTAAGCCATGATCTATAGAACTCAGTCAGTTATGTGACTCAGAAAACCTCAAAAAACTCATGATCTCAGTAAATTCTCAGATAGTAGTACTATTTCATCAATCAATGAAATTCGGTTACTCAGTCCATACACAATCAGTAAATTATGATCAGTCATTTTAGATGGGAGTAGGAGTTAGCACCGAGTGAACCCAAGGATGGGTACTCGCCTGTTATATGAGGGTGTGATTCTTATCAGTCTTCCTTGTGTTCCTGACCTATGTAGCTAGCATAGGTTGAGATATCATAGCCTGCTATATGAGGGTGGATGAGGTGGCTTAACCTGTTATATTAGTGTTACCACCGTTCTCACTAGAGTTACTTGTTATATGAGGGTTGCTCACACATTGTCCTTATAGTGGTGTGGTATTGACAACCTTCCAGTTAAGGCAGAGATTGGACCCTAGTTTAGACATAATGGCATATATAGGGCATGTAGGTTAAACAACTATCTCCTATAGTTTCAGACTCAGTCTCAATAAAAGAACTCAGATGGTTCTTCAGATATCAGTATACCAGGACTGTCAGATACAATCAAATTCAGTTATAGTATGGAATTCAGATAGTTCTACCAGATTCAAGACTATCAAACACAGTCGCCCATGTTATTAGAACTATAGTTTCAGTCATGTCAGTTATCAGTAAACCATGCATTAACATACAAATCTAGATATCACGTACTCATGATCTCAGTTACTATGTATGTATGTTTGTACTCTTACGTTCATATCAGTCAGTCAGTTAGCATTGTTCATGCATGTAAACCCTTAGCATTAGCCTACCTCACTCGTATACTCAATACTCCAATTGTACTAACGCATTTGTGCTATGGTGCTTTCTTTTTATGTTACACCATAGGTTCAGAGACACGAGTTCCAGACCAACAGTAGCAGTCGCAATCCAGTATACAAAGTTGTAGTGTGTCCTTTTTATTCGAGGACTATATGATCTGATTCATTTATTATTTTAGTTAGTTTTTTTTGTTTATGGAGTTAGTTGGAGACATATTCCTTCAACGCCTTATTCAGACAGTACTTAGAGGCTTTCAGATTTAGTTCAGATTTATTTCAGACTTTAGTTGTTTTGAGTATTTTTCACCCACGCGGATGTTATGTTTTGATAGATCCTTTATTCAATTGAACCTTATGGACTACATGTTCATGTTTTTCGCATTATTATATATATATATATATATTATGTAGTGTATAGGTACATATATCAGTCATGGGTTAGTTTGTGGTCCTTCAGGGTCATGAGCACCATGTAACATTTCGGTTTAGAAAATCGGGGTGTTACAATATTTCATGGTAATTTTTTAAACGTATATCAGATATTGAGGTGCAATGCAATATTTGTCAACAAATATATAAGCATACGATAGGAGGTGAGCAAGGGGGTACGGGTATGTTAATGAGACATATAAGTGGTAATCATGAAAGAGAGTTAAATAGTTAAATATTGCACGAGGTGGTGCGGATGTTGGTGGGCCAATGCAAACTAGAATGGACCCAGCAACCGTTCAGGTAATAAAGAAGTATAATAAATTGAGGGACCAGGAAGAAATAGCTAAAATGATAGTTGTGGATTGTTTGTCTTTTAGTTTTCCTTCTTTTTATGCCTTTATTCATTATAATCAAGCAATTTATAATCCTAATGGTATTCCTAGAACTACTTCTAGGGCCAATATTTTTAGACTTCATTCAGAATATTGTTTTTATTTATCAACATTGTTAAAAAATATTCAATGTAGAATGTCCCTAACTTTTGATCTTGGTCGTGCTGTAAATAAAAATGATTATTCAACCATTACTTGTCACTGGATAAATAGTAATTTTGTTATGCAAAAACGTATTCTTGCTTTTTTATATGATAAAGATCATAAACATACTGGAGATTTTATTGTTGATTTGATTGCTAAAGTTGCATAATTTTACGGTATTGAAAATAAAATCTTATGTATTGCTTTTGATAATGCTTCTAACAACAAGACTGGTATAACAAAGTTAAAATCTAAGCTATCTCCGCCATTACCTGAATTTTTTCATGTTAAATGCGCTTGTCATATATATAATTTAGTTGTAAGAGATGGTCTTGAGTTTTTTGAACTTTATATTAAAAGAATTCGGCTTGCCGTTGGTTTTATTCAAGAAAATAATCGTAGAAGAAGAATTAAAGACTTTAAACTTAAATGTGAACAAAATGGACTTGCACCGATATTGATCCCTGAAGAATGTGATACTAGATGGAATGCTACGCAATTTTTTAAAACCTTGTTATAAATATAGAGTTCCTATTACACTATCTTTTAACCAACATTGTGGTTCGTTTGCTGATTCTTCCCACTGCATGCTACATGATTCTGGCTGGACTGTAATTAATGATCTTGTTAAGTTCTTGAAAAAAATTTATATAGCTACGGTTGAATTTTTCGGTGCTTAGTATCCTACTATTTGTAATATTTTGGCATATATAGTCGATATTTTTGGTTTTCTCAAAGAATATAAAAATAAAGAAGGTTACAAAGAAGCTGTTAGTACCATGGTTGTTAAATTTAAAAAATATTTTTTTCGATTCTCCCTATTTACTTGGTTGGTGCTATGCTAAATCCATGCATGAAATATAATACTATGTGCCACTTTAGTACTCTTATTTATGCTAACTTAGAAATAAATACGAACAATGATTCTGATGATGAAGAACAAGAAAAACCTGATTTCTGGATGGTTATGGCCGATACAAATGCTTACATAGATAAATTATATAGCCACTATGCTGATTTAGTTGATTTAGCTGTGCCGACAAATATCACTCCAACTATTGCTCGTTGTCTTCCCGAGGAGCCATCATCTTCTAAAAGGCTAGCACATAGTAGTTTTCCTGATCACTTTTATGATTTACCATGTTGGAACAGTGTAGACGAGGGAGCTTACACATCAACTCATCGGGAAGATCTGAAGTATTATCTCCGATCAACACTAGAGGATCGCAAACGATGGATCAACACATTGGATTGGTGGAGAAATAATGAAGCACAATATCCTGTGCTTTCAAGATTAGCTAGAGATATCCTGAATGTTTCAATGTCAACTGTTGCATTGGAAAACGCGTTTAGTCAGGGACGACAACAGATTGGAGACAACCGACATTCATTGGTAAGAAATACAATGAATGTTCTAGTTTACCTTAGATATTGGATTAGAGCAGAACAAAGAAATCAAGGAATGGAAGTGGAGCCGAACGACGAGTAGAGACTTGAAGAAATTATGACTTCATGGGACTTTGACTATCTTATACAAGTTCCCATTAATATTAACATGAATGAGTTATAAAAATGATGCAAAATTTGTAGATTTTTTATCCATGTAAATTATAAATTTTAGATCATTTTGAAATTAATAAAATTCAACATTCATTCACTCCTTAGTCCTTAATTTATAATTTTTTCCATTTATTTATTTAAATTGAATGTTTAGTTTCAATTAAATACTTAGTTTTAATATATTACTAAATTTACTATAAAGTATTATACATATATTTTATTTAAAGAAGTACATAAATTTTATATGTGTACGTATATATTGAATGGTACATATACATGTGTATATGTTTTATAAATTAGTGTATAACTATATATATAGTGTGTGTATATATTGTAGTATATTTTATTTAAAGTAGTACGTATCTATTGAATGGTATGTATATATGTGTATATATCTTCTATAGACGTATATATTTAACGTATACATGTGTATATGTTTTATAAATTAGTGTATAACTATATGTATAGTGTGTGTATATATTGTAGTATATATATAAATATGGTAGTATATATATATATATATATATATATATTGTAGTATATTGTTAGAAATTTTATATTGTAGTATGTATATTGTAGTATATTGTTAGAAATTTTATTTTCTATCTTTCTCTCTCTACACCTGAACTTGCCCTTCTTTCTTCTTTAGAATTATTTCAAGGTTTGAATAAAAGGCTGATAGCCGTCGATTAACAACTAAAAAAAATATCTACGCATACTATTATGGCTCCCATATTTGGGTTCCTGCACATAGTGGTTTTACTATTTAAACAGTAAAATTGTCTCACATATGGGTCTTATACATATGAGATAAACATAGTGAAAGCATTTAATGTTTTAGCAGATGTTCTGGTCACATCTTGTCTTTTCTTTTTAGTTGGTAGAGTAATGCATCTATTTTTTTCAATTTCTTATTCATCAAGAATATTTTTTGGATGAAGTGGATGGGAATCTTGAATATCTTCAGTTTCTGCCGCTTCGTCACTTGTAAGACTTTTCATAGAAGTATCCGATTATTTTTCAATGGTTTTCATTAAATTTTTTTGGACTTCTTCTAAATATTGTTTAATCATTTTCATCTTATCTCCTTCATGTACAGATATTCTTCTAGAAATATAACTGAGATTTTTATCTTCAACAAGTTTCTTTTGAGTGGTAGAGTTTTTAAGGATTTTTCTATTAATGGATTCGATCATTCTCGTCCATGTGGTAATTTAGTAAGGGGATCTTTTCAGGTTAGTTTTTCCCAAAAATTATTGTAGAATACCCTATAGAGTCCGAGTATTTGTTCTTTAGTGTAACCAAATTCAACATCCCATTTATGTATCCATGGAATGGAGATTTCTATAAAGAAATACATTTGATTAATTTTATCCAGATTGCAGACATGGTCTGAATGGTATAAATTCGTTAAGAATGGGGATACCTTTGTCCATTTTTTTGTAGAGATGTAGGTATTCTTCTAGCAGAATTTTAATTGTAGGCCATGATATGACCACCACTGAATAAACCAATTTAGAATTTAATCTTCAAATACATTATAACAGACTTTTAAAAACCAAGTATGCTTATGTTTAATATTGTTGTAATATAAAGTCTGAGTAAAGGCCTTAATATTGTCCCAATATGTAAAGAAATTTTTTTATCCTTTCATCATCATGGCCTTTTCTGACATGGAAGAAGTTCCCTATTCTTTTATTGAAATCAGTTTTTTAATAACAATCTTGAAGTATACATGAACATCTGGGGTTGACTCACCCATTTGGTGATGTTCCAATTCATTACTTCCAGTGGACAATAATATTGATTCATAGAATGCTCTTGTCTTATAGGATTCACCTGCAAAATAAAGGTTAGCTAGTAAATGTTTTTGGAGGAGTTTTCAGGGATTATTTTGTTTTCATATTTGAGAATTTTTTACGAGAACTATTATCTCTTGATTTTCAAGTTTTTTATATTAGTACCTTTCTGTAGAGTTTTCTTTAGTAATTGAAGCAAACGAATCCGCTTGCTTTGCAGATATAAAAGATTGTAGATGCTCATATAAAGGATGATCCTCTGAAATATCTTCAAGATGGATTGAGGTGCTTATATGCTGAGTTTTTCCGTCCTTTGAAGAAAATTCTGCAATATGTGAAATCCTTGCATTTAGCAGGCTCATATTTCCCCTTTGCAATACTGGGAAATTAGATAAAGATGAAGTATATGATGATGATGATGATGATGATGATGGGGAGTATCTTCCCCCTGAGGAGAAGTATCTTCCTCCATAGCTTCTTTCTCTGCCTCGACCTTTAGTTATTTGCCAGGGCGGATCTATAGCTATACTGCGTACAAAATTAGTCATATAAATCAATACCATACCAATCAATTTCATCACGGATATCTGCAAAATTGGAAAGAAATAAATCTTCTTCTACATATCATGGATGATTTTTTCTAATATAATAAAATGAATATCTTCATTTAGAGGAATGCATTTGATAATCGTAATTATTGTTTTTCAGAAAGAAAGTATGTATAAAAATTCAATTAATGATTTAAATATTCTCTAGACAAAAAATCAGGTTAAGAATTTTCACTCCCTTTCTTGTATTGTATTTCAAAATAAAAAGGGGCTAATTGAGCTTGCCATTTTTCAAAGATTAACTTGGAAGCATCATGTTTAAAATCTTTATCAAACATATATTTAACTAATTGAGCCACAGTGGCGTATTTTTTCTGACTTTCAGACCATTTTCCAGAATAAAACCTAATGAGGCTTTCAATATGATTATGGAAATTTATTTGTTTAAGTATTCCACCATAACCAACACTAGAAGCATCAGTATCAACTATTTTTAACCAAGAAGAATTATCTAAGGTTAAACAAGGTAAAGACTCGATGCATTTTTTAATTATTTTTACCAGATTAGTGTGCGATCAGTCCAAGGACCTTTGTAATCCTTTTTTAGCCTATCATATAAAGGGGCTAAATCATGAGACAGATTCTGATAAAAAGGAGAAATGTAATTCAGGCTGCCTAAGAACCTTTGCAATTGAGTTTTATCAGTTATAATATTAGGGAGTTTTTAGCAAAGTCCAAAGCCCTCTATATGGGTTCGATTCTTCCTTGGCAAATATTGTAACCTAAAAATCAGTTTGAAATAAGCACATTTTTATTCAGATATGATCAAACCATTTTGTAACATAATTTACTTGAATATATTCAGATGTTTAAAATGCAATTCTAATGTTTTTGAAAAGACAAGAATATCATTATTATACACAATTATTAAATCCATATACAGATTAAATATATCATTCATGATTTTTTAAAATTTAGAAGGAGCATTTTTCAAACCAAATGACATCACACTCTACTCATGTTGTCCAAAAGGAACATTAAAAGCAGTTCTATATGTGTGCTCTTGAGAAATCTGAATTTTCCAATAGCCGGATATTAAATCAAATTTTGAAAATAAATTAGCATTATATAATCTAGATAACAAGTCTTTTTTATTAGGTATGGGATACCTAATCCATTTCAAAACTTTATTAAGAGGTTTATAATTAATTACAAGTCTTGGCCTACCACGTTCTTTTTCAGTAGCATTATTAGCATGGAATGTCGTGCATGACCAAGGGAATTTTGAAGGTTTTATAAGACATTTTTGTAAGAGATTATCAATCTTTTTTTTTTTACAGAATTCAACTAACTCTGTGTTTATTTGGCAGGATTGAGATTGATTTGGTTGGAATTTTATCTTCGCTTAAATCATCTTCATAAGGAAGAGTAACAATATGATCTTTGCGATTCCAAAAAGTTTTAGGGTGTTCATCACAAATATCAACCATCAATTGATTAGAAAGCATTTTTATTTTTTCCTGAATTTTACAAAATTCATAGTATTATGAATATTCATACTCATCCTTTTAAGCTGTAAGAAATTTACTTGTCGATGCTTCATATCAATTAAAGCATTTATGTCCCTTGTTACTGGATCGGTAACAAAAGGATAGGTAATTTCTTGATCTTTGTAAGTAACCTTGAAACCATTCGCATCAATATGCGTGTAAGGATAAATAGCATTTATAAAAGGGGTTCCTAAGATAATAGAAGGATATAACTTATTTTTTATTAAGAAAAAGAAATACGGAATACAAATATTATTTCTACAAATATGTGCATGAGGTAAATTATAATTAATATCAAGAGAATGACCAGATGCATATTTAACTATATGCGTGATTTTTTGAAAATATTTGGTTGGAATTAGTCCTTCCTGAATGCAACTAACATTCGTACCACTATCAATCATAGCCACATTAGTTATAGAAAATTCATCATCAATCAAAATAGTACAATTTATATACCATTTATGGGACGTAACTATTTGCATCGTACCCAAAAAATAATCATTAGCTATATCAAGATTAGAAATAATGTCATTTTCAGAATTTTCCACAATTTTTTCTTTCCCTTTGGAACTGGAGGAAATAACATTTTGAGAAATGTCCTTTTCAATCTCTGATATTCTATGATCTGAAATCATTTGATTTTGTATAAATAATTTCCTTTTTAAAATTTTCAACTTCTATTTTCAAGTCATTGAAAGACGTGACTTTACTAGGTGTTTGACTATTGGCAAGACGTCTATTAACTTCAGTTAGAGAGTGAGGCATAGTATCAAGAATAGAATCAGTATTTTTCTTAACATGTTTATTATCAGCAAGTTTTGAAGTACTGGTTTGGGAAGAAGTAAGATCAATAATTTTTTGTCGCAGTTTTTCATCAGTGACTTCTTTTGATAACTCTAAAGCGCTATCAATAGTGATAGTTTGAATATTTAAATCTACATTTTTAAACTAGGATTACAATTTATAGAAAGTATCATCACAATCGCAAACATTATTATTACAACCAGTGCAACCATTAGAATAGGGGTTTTCGTCGACATGATTTTCATTATCAGTTAGATCAAATAATTCAACCTCAGTGCCAGAAGTAGATTCACATTCATAATCAGATTTAGAACCTGAAGTATATAACAACCCATAAACTTTGTCATGAATCTCATTAGAAAGTTCTAAGGACTTGATTTTTTTAAGTTTACAATTTGGAGCAATATGACCAAGTTGATCACAATTGTAACACTTGATTTTTTATAAGTATCTCTTAGACCTATTTTTTATAAATCTAGTAGACTTACGATGGGGTTTTCTAGCTTAACGTTTTTCTTTTGATTTTATAATACTGTGTATATGATTTATAAATTAGTATATAACTATATATATAGTGTGTGTACATATTGTAGTATGTTTTATTTAAAGTAGTACGTATCTATTGAATGGTACGTATATATGTGTATATATCTTCTATAGACGTATATATTTAACGTATACACGTGTATATATTTTATAAATTATTATATATATCATTATATTGTAGTATATATCTTGTAGTAAATATTTTATTTAGAGTAGTATGTATATACTTAACTAACGTATAGTCGTATACACGATTGCATGTGTAATTGTGTATATGTGTATATATTTTTTAAATTCTAATGTAGTATATACTATATATATAGTGTATATATATTTTTTAATGTATTTAAAATGTATATAGCTGTGTGTATATAGTGTATATTGAAGAATTTTATTTTTTGGTTTTTGACCGATTTTGATCCGATTTTTAACCGGTTTTGACCGAGTTTAGGTGGGTTGGACCAGGTTGAGTTAATTGGGACGGTTCAGGATTATTTTTTTAAATAATTACTGTTAGGCCCAAAACCAGACCGGTCCATTTAACCAGGCCTGGATCCAAATCGGCCCACAACCCGGCTAACATTCACGGGCCGATTCCGAGTTGACCCGACCTAGCCCACTTGACATCCTTACTTAGTACTAACCAATAAATTTTCCTTTCATCCAAGAAAAAAATTATGATGCTTAAATTTATCTCTTCTCAAATTACGTTATACTATCTTACAATCAGTTAGTGTTTTCTAATTATCTATAGGAAAAAGGATCAAATTTATCCTTTTACTTTAAAAAATTTTCTAAATATACCCTTCATCATACTTTGAGGTTAAATTTACACTCGCTGTCATATTTTGGAACAAACTTTATTCCTCTAATTCAACAAATTGGCTAAATATACCCTTCGTCATACTTTGGGGCCAAATTTACCCTCGAGTCATACTTTGGAATTTACCTTCATTGTTAAGAAAATTTTTACGTGTACCCTTACTTAACAAAAAAGTCAAAATCAATGTCAAATCCCTCATTTTTTAAAAATAAATCAGACTTTAGTCTAATTCGCTCGATCTGACCCACAAACAATACACCAACAAATATACCCCTTCCTCAGTTTTGTTGGTTGAATTTTTTCAATGAATAAAATACTTCTCTTTCAACGTGCAATATTGGTTGGTTGTTTACAAATGAACAAAAAATAAAATGGAATGGAATAACGTAGAAGTATGGAATTAGAAAAATGACTTACAAATTTTGCTCCTATTTAGTTATGTTTAAATTAAAGTTCAAAATTTGGTATATAATTTTATGTACATCTAGATTCTAGAATCAGTGGATAAGTTTTCTAAGAAAATAACATGATGAAAAATTTGTGTGGATCTAAATTGCATATAAAGACATATGAACGAAGAGATGTCCCGATTGACATACAGGGGGAGCTTTTAACTCAATCATCCAGAGGAATATTCAGTGGGTCTAATCTATTATATTTGACCATCAAGTGTCATATTTTATGAGTTTTAAACTGATGTAAGTCAATGAATTGAGAGAGGAGTATATTTCTTTGTACTTGTATTGATGTAGATTAATTTTTGATGAGTTATGCACTGATAAATATTGAATCGCTTAATCTCATTGGAAAAAATAGGTATATTTATTTGTGTATTTTGGGTCGAGTCGGTCGAATTAGATTAGAATGTGATTTATTTTTAAAAATTGTGCAATTTAATGTTAATTTAAGCATTTTTTTTGGTTAAAGAAAGGGTACAACTGAAAAGTTTTTTAACAATAAGGGAAAATATGACCTCAAAATATGACATAGAAGGAAAATTGGCTCCAAACTATGACAAAGGGCATCTTTAGCTAATTTTTCTAAGTAGAAAGGTAAATTTGGCCTCAAAATATGACAACGATGATAAACGTGGCCCCAAAGAATGACCAATGATATATTTAGCCCGTTTTTTAAGTAGAGAGGTAAATTTTACCCTTTTCCCTTATCTATAATGTGGGTGTACTTGTTATTATTTGTTAATAAAAATAGTGAAAATTATCCTAAATAAACTTATTAGATTGTTTATTACAAGTTATAGCAACACTTTTGATTAATTACTAGACTAAAGAAATAATTGCAACTTATAACAACTTTTTAGAAAAATCTTTTTTCTTAAATATCCAAAAATCATTTAATTTAATATTTAATGTTCATATTATTTTTGTATCTATAGCATGTAATGTTTAACACTCTTCATTAAATCTTTTCATAATTATGACAAGTTATAACTTTGGTATCAATGATTTTTTACTTATCATAATTAAGTTTCAAAGTTTGTTCATAATTTAAGGAGTCAAATATAGTAAAAATATATTTTTTACATTGATACTTGATTTTTAATTTTTTTATTTACCTTAATAATTAACTTACTTTCTACATTTTATCATGTTATACAGTATTTCTTTATCGATAAAACTCTTCACTCTTTACAATATTTTTTTCATCGTCGTTTTCTCTCCTTTTGATTCTCATGCTTATGACGTTGGATTTACCAACATTCACCCATTCGTTTGGGTTTCACAACAATCACTCATACACTTGGATTAAGAGTGCTTCAATTTAGTTTGCATTTTTTCTTTCTTGAAATATGTCAGAAAAATGCAAATTTGATTCTATTCCTAATAGAAAAATTCCTAGACTAATACAAGAAAATAGTATGATTATACTATCTAGACCCTTATTATTAAGTTCATGTTAATATGTATATGTTTTGATCATCTTATATTATCCTTTTGCAACGGTAATTATTGCATTCAAATTAATTATCACATATCATATTTGACATTATAAAGACAACTTATATATAGTAGATGACATTATAACAATAAAAGATATGTTAATGGATATTAGAGAAAATATTAAACAATCAGTTATTTGTGTTAATAACAACATAAATAAGGATTTGAATGAAGATCGAAATCTTTCAGAAGAATAATATAGTAAAAATTATCTTGTATATACTTATTACATTATTTCGTGTATGAAATCTGTATAAAATCAGTATAAAACGAGTATAATGATTACAGAATTTGGTATAGAAATCGACTTTCATCAAATATTATACGTTATTATTTATTTTTGTGTATGAAATAAATATACAAACTTGTATTTTTTTGAATTGTTTCGTGTATGAAACCTGTATAATATCAATATTACATTCAAGGTATATAAAATAGTTTCTTACATTTTATGTTTATATGGAATGAATATAATGTGATCGTGATATTCAATCAAAAAGATATACTTAAAATTATAAATTGAATGGAATCAGTTTATAAAGTGTTTTCTTACATGTCACATTTGTATCAAATAGATACATAAATTGATATTTATGAATTTTGATATTCAATTTAGGTGATATCAATTTATATACTCATTCCATACACTATACGCTTGTCTCTTTGAATCAAGATTCTATATCATCTACTTTTATATTAAATTAAGATTTAATGAACACTGTCATCTTTCATACTGAAAAAAAAATAATCAAGATTTATAAAAAAAAGTTGCAGTACATTCAGTTGACACAAATTTAATTCATATCCAATTTATTCAACGATGTGAAATGCGAAACAACTATTAAATTAGCACAACACTGAATAAAAAATTGCTTAAATATCAAAACTAAACTTTGTTCATACCAACAATCATAGAAAGACAACAATAATAAGCATAAAAACACATTAAAATACAATATCCATGTCGATGTATGCCTTATTTTTTAAGGACAGTTGAACTAACAATGTCACTCAAAATCTTCGGGCCACCGAGTCTGCTCATAACATTGTCAGTCACGTCATTTTCACTTATCGCACCATCATCTTGCTTTTGTTCTTTGAAGTTGTGTCTATCCTCAGCTGTATTGCAATTGCTTTTACTAATCCTTTGTAGTTTGTACTTGCATCATACATAATCCCGTCAATATCAAAGTCCTTAGGTATACCTGTTTCAACAACTATTATATAATTCTTGCTTTGATCATGCAACCCATAAACATATAGTAACAAATTTTACAAAATTCAACATTTTATCAATAACGAATTTAAGAAAAACATAAAAAAAAATCATTAAATTCGTTTGATTTCAAAATATCAATTTTTTAAATAATGTAACATACCTGACGAATTTCATTTCCCTCCATGATGTATCATGATTGAATGCAAATAATCAAAATTCATAGTTTAATAACACAACAATAACTTATGTTTGCTTTTCTTTCAAAAAAATTCTCAAAAGTTGCATAAAATAAAAAAATAATAATTTGAAATTGATTTACTGGAACAGTAAAATCATGTTGAAAAAAAGGATAAAAGTGTATAAAGAAGAAAACTCTTAATGGAGGCATTAAAATAGCAGGAAAAATAACGATTAGAGAGATTTTGGGATGAGTTTGATATCAATTATTAAGGTTAACTACATTTAAGAAAGGAATATTGTGGATTAGTTATATTAAATTTTTATTTTCCTTTTCTATAATTATTTTGATATGCCTTTAAAAAAAATGAAAATACATTGGTAAGTATTTTTTTTAAATGAAAGTTGCTATGGCTTGAAAATTTAAAAGAGCTGTTATAATTTGTACTAAAAATCTAATGAGTTTATTTAGTTAATTTTCCCTAAAAAATATGGGTCAGTTAATAAAATGATGAAGCAAAGTTTGCCTGTTTAGATTAGCCCATTTTGGATGCTTTTAAGTATTTATTTTTAGTGTTTGGATAAGATAGGGAAACTTTTATTTGAGATAAAAGAACAAAAATAAACCCAAAATTATAAGTTAGATTTTTTAACTAATGCCTTGTGCTTTTAAGTCATAAGCTATAAACCTATCCAAATAGGCTCAAAGTTCTCTTTTATTTTAAGATATAATTTGCCATGAGTCGTGAATAGGGTATTTTTGTAGTTTGTCGTTGCATCTGTGTTAGCTTTGAGATTGAAAATAATTGTTTGCATCTTAGTGTCCTTGGAAGTTAATATTTAGCCTTAATGTTATGCACGTATTGTGGAAGGAAAGATAATATTTGATTTATCATATGTTTTGGTTGTTGAAATTCTTAATTTGTGGTTCTATTCTAGTTAGAGCTAACAAATCCTCATGTGGCAAGTTTGATTTCGGGTTATAGTGTATTTTTAATTTGGTAATGAGTATTGTGATATATATATATATATATATATATATATATATATATATATATATATATATATATATATATATAGTTTGATGATTGTTCTCCATTCGCTCACATTTGCTATTGTCGCAAAAACTCACCTTACAAGACGTGATTTTCATTTCTTTTTTATCAGGTTGTACTTCGGTCTCTACTGTTCCTCAATTCGGTAGCTTAAAGTTTTTAATATTAACGATATTATTATTACTGTAAGATTCGTCATACCTTTGTGAGTTTTTTTCTTATTGTTATGAAATTAGAAATAATTTTCTTAGTATGTATTATCTGGCCTTAATATACACTACATAACAGAAGTTAACGGATCCTAAGCTCTCCTTTAAGAAGAAAAGACAATTTTTCTTGAAAATGGTTGAAACCAAGTTGTTTTATCTGAAAAGACTAGTTACGAGAAGCCTATGCAAAGCACAAACTCAATATTTATTCTAAATTAATATTATAACAATAATTATATCAATTAATGTGACTTCTTTTAAATTTTGAAATTTAAATGCATTTATTTTTCAAAGTAATTTTTGCATATATTTTTAAAATATTTTAAATTATCAATTATTGTGATTTATTATTTAAATATATAATTTTGTCTAAAAAGTTTACTCCACGATCAAAATTAAACTCTACAAATGTATAAATTAATAAAGAGCATGAAAAATAAAATTCGATGGGCCCATATTATTGTTTTTCAGATAATACGGGCTCAGTATTTGTTATTTTTTGTCTTAATTTATGCAACACAAATAGAATTTAGATAATCAATCATACTTTTAACATGTTTTTCAATATTTTAAGCTATTAATTATTACAATTTATAATATTGTGTATGTAGTTTTGAAATAATATATGTTACTGTTCCAGTCCAAATTTTGTAGTGTTAATAGTCAATTATATTTTTTAAAAATAATTTAATTTTTTATTTATTGTGATTTATAATCCTTTTTTTCTATTTCCATTTAAGTGACATTGAGATAATTTAGAGAGTCAAACCAAATATTTTATAACTTTTAAATTTTTTAAGTTGTTAATTATTGTGATTTATTGTATTTTTTTTATATATTCTTTTGAAATATAACAAATTGATTTTTTTAGATATTTTAATCTATTAACTATTGTAATTTATAATATATTTTATGTAATTTTTAAATAATATATGTTATTCTCACTGTCCAAACTTTTGTAGTATTAATAGTCAATTATATTTTTTAAAATAATTTAAGTTTTTACTTCTTATTTAGTAAAAGTTACGATTAAAGTAGCAGAAACAGACATATAATAAATGTCTATTTTACGTTTTTTTTATTAAACTAGTTTAATCCCATGTGTCTCGCACGTATAAAGATTGATTATTTAAAATTAGATAATTTTATTTATTGTGGAGATTTTTAATGAAGTGTAAAAAGTTCAAATCACTTCTCAAATATCTTTCACACTTTAATTTAATCATGCAAACATAAATAAATATTTTAGTGTAAGCACACATATATTTACCATAAAAATTTTTTAAGTGATTGATGGATCATCACTTTTATGTTTGTCATGGAGTACCTCTTTCCCTTATTGTCAGGGGATAAAGAGATACATCAATTTGAATCATATTTGTGGTGCGATTAATTTTTTCTATGTTTAAAGTTTTTACTTTCTTTTTTTAAAAGTCAAATCTTTACAATCATTTAATTTTTTAATATATAAATAACTTATAATAATTAATTAGGGTGATATAGTAAAATTATGATTGAAATAGCTGAAGCAGACAACATAAGCAGACATGTTAACGCTCTATTGCCTGCTTTACTTCTTATTAGTAAGTAGTAATTTTGTAATACTAAGATGATTTATAATAATTAATTAGGAGTGATATTTACTAAAATTATGATTGAAGCAACTGAAGCAGACATGTCATAGATGTCTATTTTTTTTAATTAAATATCAATAATTTTTTAATACATAAATAACTTATAATATTTAATTAAAGGTGATATAATAAAATTAAGGAGCAAACAACATAGGTAGACATATTGACACTCTATTGCCTGCTTTACTTCTTATTTAGTAAATTATTAAATATTATTATTTTTTCATAAATAGATGACTTATAATAATTTATTAGGGGTGATATTTACTAAAATTCCGATTGAAGCAACTGAAGAAGACATGTTATAAATATCTATTTTACTTTTATTAATTAAGTATTATTAATTTTTTAACACATAAAAAATTATAATAATTAATTAGGGGTGATATAGTAAATTACACAGCAAGGAGCTGAAGCAGGCAGCAAACACAAACATGTTGATGCTCTTCTGCCTGCTTTACTTCTTATTTAGTAAAAATTACGATTGAAATAGCTGAAACAGACATGTCATAAATGTCTATTTTACATTTTTATTAAACTAGTTTAATCCCACGTGTCTCGCACGTATAACGTTTGATTATTTAAAATTAAATAATTTTATTTATTGTGGAGATTTTTATTGAAGTGTAAAGAGTTCAAATCACTTTTCAAAAGATCTTTCACTCTTTAATATAATCATGTAAACATAAACATATATTTTAGTGTAAGCACATATGTATTTTACCACAAAAAGTTTCAAGTGATTGATGGATTATCACTTTTGCGTTTTCCATGGAGTACCTCTTTCCCTTTCTGCCAGAGAATAAGAGAGACACATCAATTTTAACCATATTTATGGTGCGATTATTTTTATTCTATGTTTAAAGTTTTTTCTTATTTTTTAAAGTTAAATCTTTACAATATCAATTGATAATATTCTTATTACATACTTAAAATTTTTAAGAATTTAGTACTTCTTAATTTTTTCTTATTCTAATGCTTTTGTATTTATTGTTAGATTTTTCAAATATTTTAAAAGAAAATTTAGTTGATTTAGAATTCTTAAATTAATGAAAAAAGTATTAGTTGTTATTAATTTTGATGACTTCTAATAAAAAAATATTTTATCATAAATACATTTAACTCATTTCTACATTTAAATATTAGAAAAAAATAGTAAAAAATAATTTTGTCTAAAGAAAATGCTTTTAATGAAGGAAAAAAAGTTTAAATAACATTTTTTCAAGACCCTTCACACTTTTAATATATTATAAATATTATTAATTTTTAATATATAAATAATTAATAATAGTTAATTAGAAGTGATATACTAAAATTATAATTGAAGCAACTGAAGCAGACGTGTTCTCTGCCTGCTTTACTTCTTATTAGTAAATACTAGTAGTATAGTCCGGGCGCTGCCCAAGCCCAACAATAGTAATTCACAAGACGTAAAAATAAACCAAACTCTAATTTCCAAGGAAAAGAATCATTTTTTGTTTTTTGGTATCTTACAACTAAAATTACATTAGGACTAATCAAAGAGAACGGAGGGTGTATTATATAATAATAATTACATGGTGTTGTAGAAACATTTTTGGGGAATTGCGATGGTGTAAAAATCCATGATGCTGCAACAATCTTCTTGGAGTATGATGAAAATCAGACATATTCACAAACCAATAGATCACGAAATGACGGATCTTGACCTCACTATCACCCATTTCAACATCCCAATTTACATGAGCTAGATCACTAAGATACTAGAATACAAAGATAATTATATACTCACCCCTTACGCAAATAAGCTTTTGACATTGAAAGATCCCACTCAACGGTCTTGTTCGCATCAACAACTTTTGCTCACATGGAGACATAATTACGATACTACCCACCTTAGAACTATTAATTAGTATAGATATAAAATAAGGTTACTATTTATAGTATATAGTGAAATATAATGATGTATGCAAAACACATCCAAGTAGGATTCAGGAAAATATCAGACTTTGATGCATATATATACATTATTGGGCATATAGAGATGTCTTTCCAGGACGTGATATCAATGAACCTCATTCAAACTTAATTGAACATTATAAAATAAGCAGAATTACCACACAAAAAAGTGTCCGCAATAACAGCTTATTTTATTACTAAAAGAGGCAATAACGGTTGCCTTTGTGAATCCTCCTATTCATTCTGATAGTCCATCTCATTCGAGACTAAAAAAATTAACTTTTTAAGTCAGATTAAGGTTCACAAGATTCTCTTAAATCTGAAACTAATCAATTAACAAAAATACCATAGGAAAAAAGTTTCCATGGCCATAGATTCTTCCATTACTAGAATAGAGGCAATAAGGGTTGGCTTTGTCAATCCCCCCTATTCATTCTTTATTTATTTGATAACCGTGGTGTCCGCAGTTTATTTCTCAAACAACATCCACATTAATGTAGAGCTATATATATATATATATATATATATATATATATATATATATATATATATATATATATATATATGTATGTATGTATGTATATTGATTGTACTACCTTTCTTGATCGAATGTGTCTAGGAGCAGAATCAAGCTGGTGCTCCAAATTCTAAAGTTCTTTTTTATTTAACGAATTCAATTCTTATCCCACATAATGCTTGGAAACATCAAAATTGAACCACCAACAAAACTTTTAGGAAATATTCTGCAAAACCTCAAGTCTAGCCTTAAGTTTTACATGTTCCAGATTTCAGCTTCCCTGTACCAAATTAATTTTACTACATCACCCTCAGAAATGAAAACAACAGTAAAGAGATCATAGAAACTAATAATGAAAAATTAGCAATAACAAATTAGTGCAATAACCGAAACACCACTACAACCAATCAATCAAAGAGACAAAATAGTGAGCAACACTAAATCAAAGCAACAAAACTAAAGAAAATTAACTGATCAAATGACTTCTGTTGTTTCAAAGATACTGACTTCGCATAAAGATGAAGTGCTGGATTGGGTATTGATGTTCCGTCATTTGACGGAACATTATGCATTTGTTTCTTGGGAAAATTGTACGTTTTCAAGAAACCAAGGTTGCATTTAATACTGGATTTTAGTGTTTCAAGGTAAGGAGCTAGCTGAAGGATAAGACTCATGAAATTAGCAGAAAAACACTACTAATGGTTAAAATGGTGGACCACCAGTTTTACGACGGACCACCAACTTGACCACCAGACCCAAAACAAAATTCAGGATTTCAGAAGACCCAGGGACGATCAAAATGGTGGACCGCCAGTCTAGCGATGGACCACAAACCTGACCACCAGGCCCAAACAGAATTTGGCATTCTGAAATACTCAGCAACGACCCATGTGGTGGACTACCAGTCTTGCAACGGACCACCAGTTTGGCCATCAATTTGGATATGATTTTTCTAAATTTAAATTTTAAATCCGTTTTACCTGAAAACATATAAATATCCAATTTTAGGTTTTATTAGGGATCTTTTATCTTTTATCAGAGTTTTTCTATTTTTGAAATATATTGTACGTAGTTTTTGTAAGAGATACAGTCTAGAATTGTGGATCTAGATTTTATTATCATTTTCTCTATTGAAGATTGAAGAACAATAATTGTGACTTTTGTAAGTAAATTCTAAATTAATTTATGAATAACACTATGATTTCTTCTCACTCTGTGGTAGAGATGTATGGCTAAACTCCCATAACTAGGGTTATGTATCCTTGTTGTGAATAGCTGATTGGGGGTTGTGAATCTAGTAGATTCCCATGATTAATTGATGTTGCATAAATCCTTTTTCACTTTAATGACTTTTCTTGGTTGCAAACTCGAAAAGTGAGTCCAAGAACATCATTTATTCGAATAGAAAAGTGTTTATTGGGAAAAGAAAAGGGTTTACATAAATCTAAAGGCTTTAACCTTTGGATAGAGGGTATATGCCTTAACCGGATCAACCCATTTGAGAATATAGTTGAATAAATCATACGTTGCTTAAGTTTGAAAGAATTAAGGGATAAGTTACTAATTTAGGTTGAGAAACTAATTGGTAAACCATAGAATTCAATTACTCTTGCAATTAGAATTGTTCATTAGGAATTCAAAATAGTTCACAACCTTAGCTGCTTAAGCATCTTGGTAATCATAACTCTAGTTTGACTACGCTTAATGAATTACGATTTGCAATACAATCTACAATTGGATTACTTTCTGTGACAAGCATCTAAATACAATAGATAAATCAAAACTCCACTTTATTCTGGAACCTTTGATTAACAGTCTAATAAAAACAATAATACTTAGTGAACACAGTATTCCCTGTAGAATTCGATACCCAACCCAGTTGGGTTCTATATTTGATAGCGACAGATTACCCTTACTAACGAGAGTTGTAATTTGGGCGTATCAAATTTTGGTGCCGTTGCAAGGGAATATAGTCGTCATTTAAGTTTGTGATTGTTAATTAAACTTTGGTCAAGTTTCCCAAATTTTACTTTTGTTTGTTATTTTTGTTTGGTGAAGGTTAGTTATTTTATATGCCAAGTACACAGAGATCAGGTGCATCATTATTACCAGTACATCTAGAACCATAGTTGATTATCAGGATGGCAGAACCCCAAGATGAAGAAAGGCTAGCCGCTTTGGCCAGAGCCTAAGTTAATCAACAGAATAACGGCCAACCGGCATGTCATACTAATCCTGATGATGATGGTTTGGGGGATGATGACTTGTTATATCCTGTTAACCCAAGACGTGCAGAGAATGTAGCTGCACTGGTAAACAACAACATAAATAGGAATCGCCCCTTCAGGACAAGGAATGAGCGACAAACTGTGCAATTTGATCTGAATGACAACAAAGATGGAATGGATGGAGCAGGTGCAACTGGAGCTATTATTCCTCTACCTCTAGCACCAGGAGCTAAGTTCAATATTACCAGTATAATGATTCAACTCCTTCATCTCAAGGGGTTGTTCGGTGGAATCCCAGGGGATGATCCTAATATGCATTTAGTGAACTTTGTCACTATTTGCAAATCCTTTGATAACTCAAGAGTGGTACAGAATGATATTCGACTATACTTGTTTCCATTGTCTATGTCTGGAGAGGTAACACTATGGCTCAATGGACTGACTCTATAACCATCTGGAGGTAGTTGAAAGAGGATTTCTTAGAAAGGTTCTTTCCACCTTCTAGAAGGGTACAGTTGAGGGATGAAATTAGTAACTTTCGGCAGCTCCCCACTGAAGCTCTTCATGAGACCCGAGGGAGGTTTTAAAAGAGGCAGATTCAATGCTCGAACCATAATATGATAGATATTTATTTAATGGAGACTCTTTATCGAGCTTTAAACACTATTACTAAGCTAGTTGTAGATAATGCTATAGGAGGATCATTTGTGGATCTCACTTTTCTAGAGGCCTCAAAGATGCTTGATCAGATGACCAAACAAAGTAGAGCTTGGCATACCAAGGATTCTATGGTAGCAAGCCCTACCGTTTTTGGTGGTATGAATGCAGAGCAACACAAGAAGAAGGAGGAATGTGACCAGTACATGGCATACTTGAAGACGTAAATGGATTTATTGACCAAGTATTTATTATCTGGAAAGACTGAGAAAGTGAAAACTGCAAGATCCTGAGGTAGAGCTGACTCTGATTCTAAAGAAGAGAAAAACTATCTAAACAACCAGGGGGTTTCTATGGCAATAGCCAAGGGGACAAAGGTCGGAATTATTACGACAAAGCTAGTTATAAAGATAGGGACCAAGGGATTTGGAAGAATAATAATGACAGGAGTGAACTGTATGTACCTCCTAGAATTTGTGATAATGCTGCCACTAGTTTTGGAAAAATATCTATGGAGGACATAATGGAGAAACTTATGAAGGGATTTAAGGCAACAAATACTGGGGTAGCGATGATAAAGAGTGATTTATATTTCATGAGTCAAACAGTAAACTCGCATTCAACTTCTACTAAATAATTGGAGCAGCAGATGAGCCAATTATCCACAACATTCAACCAAAGAAAGAATGAGACTTTACCAAGTGATACAATTTAGAATCTGAGGACTGACGGATCATGTATAGCTATTAGAACTAGGAGCGGTAAGATGTTATCTAGTCCATGTCTGGGAGAATCCTCTCATATAAATGAGGTCAAAATGGATGGAGATATAGTTGATGAATCTCTAGTGGTGCCTGTAGAGTTAGGAGGTTTAGAAAAGAAGATTTTAGAAGTAGAAAAACTACCTAAGCCGAAGCAAGCTAGTGATGTAGAGAAATAAATAAGAAAGAAGGTAGAAGTTGCTCCAATTGAAATCCAAAGGCCACCTCTATTTTCACAATGATTAAAGAAGAAAGAAGATGATGGCAATTTTAGCAAATTCATAGTTATGTTGAAGCAGTTGACAGTGAATGTGCCTTTAGTTGAAGCACTGGAATAAATGCCTTGAAATGCTAAATTTATGAAATACCTACTGACGAAGAAAATGACTTCGAGCTATGAAATGGCAGACAATCTTTATCATTGTAGTGCTATTTCTACAAGATCTATTGTGTAGAAAAAAGCTAATCCGGGAGCATTTACTGTCCCATGTATGATTGGATCGCTAAATTTTATAAGGGCCCTTTGTGATCATCGGACAAGTATAAATCTGATATCATTGGTAGTTTTCAAGAAACTAGGTTTAAGAGATCCTACGCCCACCAATATGCGGCTTCTAATGGCGAATAGATTAGTGAAAATACCGATTGGGATTCTTCATGATGTACTTATAAAGGTGGCTGATTTTATATTTCCTGTCGACTTTGTAATTATTAATTGTGAAGTGGACTTCGAAGTACCCATAGTTTTGGGCTGACCATTCTTAGCAACTGGGAGAGTGTTAGTTGAACTGGAGTTGAATGAGCTGAAATTTAGGCTCAATGGGAAAAAGGTTAGTTTTAAAATGTGTAAATCTATGAAATAACAAAAGAAGATGACTGTCTTCTCGATTGTTGATGTATTCTATGAAGATGAGTGAGATGTACCAATTAATGATAGGTCTACTATGGAGACCATGAATGGTGTGGTTGAACTTATTAGTGCTTTCAAAGTGGATGGACTAGGAATAAAGTAGTTTTTTAATTCAACAAGTTAAGTAAAGAGGTATCAATCAGGTATTGACGAATTCTGAGTAGTCAAGATGAATGAGTCATGCTATGATGCTAAATCAGGTGCTGCTTAGGAGGCAATCCAAGGTATTTTATTGTTCGTATTTGTCTTGTATAGTTGACATCATATCTTCGTACCTATGGTGCCACAGGTATGTTTCTAATTCTCTTGTTTTGGTTTGACGCATTGCAGACAATGGATGATTTTAAGTTGAGGGTGTATAGGGCTACTTATGGGTGTTGATGTCCTCTTGGAGTTTTTGTTGCCGTGTCTATTTTCCCCAGAGTCTTGTTCCTAGTAGAGCCGGCATATTTAGACGTATTGTGTTTTGTTTGTGATGTTTTATGGTTAACTGGGAGAAAAATAATTATGCAGTTGACATATTTTTATTGATTTTTGGGAAAAATGATAAATAACCCTCCAATTGTCTATTTTGTAACTATGTGATATACATCTATATATGACTATTGTGAATTATTTTATGGAATTAGTATTAGGGACAGAATGATCATTGCTAATAATTACATAACCCGATCAAGTAGTAGCTTGTGATATACCTTTGTGCCAAGTGTGTGTGAGATATTACCAAGTTTCTTTGTGTGTTAAATCCAGAACTTGCCCGGTTAGTCTTACCTAGATTGTAGGATAGTGGTTAGGAAAAGATCATAGGCCGTTTTTGATATTAGTCCACTTTTATCCTTAATGGCGTTCTATGTATGAATGATATTCCTTGATCCCGATTTTGAGCCTGTATGCCTGTTTTTCTTGTAGACCTATCACCTTCCCATTTGTATCACAATGAACATTTTTTGGCCCTGGTTCTCCTTGGACATTGTACACTTTGACTTGGGAAAATATCCTAAGTTGAGGGTGGCTACCATAGGGGTACTGATGTAAAGTGAGTATGAAGAGAGATAAAATGAGAGAAAAGATTGCAAGGCTGGGTGTGGTAGAAAAAGAATAAGGAAAGAAAATCTGTGAAAAAAAGAAAATGAAAGAGTAAAAGACTGTACCCAGCTTGCAGTTCCTTTAATAAAGAAAGGGAGAAATCAGTTAAAGGTTAATAATTGAGACTCCAAAATTTAGTGTAGTGCCAAGGTGGCCTAGTCACTTTAAATATCTTTACGTATTATACCATACACAATCCTGCATTACAAGATGAAGAAAAGTCCTATAGTGATCTTAACTTAACTGTCTGAAAGCTTAGGTGATGAAAATAAGGGCAAGCTTATGGTATTTGACATACATTGATTGAAACTTTTTCTGAGAGTGAGTGTCTCTTACCCGTTCGCGCATTGACATGCTTGATTTCATATATAAGTGAGGAGGGACTTCTTCGTTGTAAGGGCACATGGATTTTATTGCTGGATGCTTACTTGTTTTGGTAGTGTAACTTGTACATAAGTGTGGTTGTTTGTTGCTAATATGATACCATAGCTTGATTTCTTTGTATCAAATTATTGACTTTCATTAATATACACAGTTGGGTTTAAAGTGATTGAACTTGGAGAGGGTAATGTGTTTTGAACTAAAATAGACGATTGACTATCATAGGTATCATATATTGCTCTTGGTTAAGCATCATAGTATGGTATTATGTAGTTGCTTGAGGACAAGCAACTATTTTAAGTTTAGGGTGTTGATATTTCGGCTTTTGATGGAACATTGTGCATTTTCTTCTTGGAAAAATTATATATTTTCAAGCAACCAAGGTTGCATTTAATGCTGGATTTTAGTATTTTAGGGTGTGGAGCTAGATGAAGGAGAACACTCAGGAATTTAGCAAAAAAACACCACTAACGGTCAAAATGGTGGACCACCAGTCTTGTGACGGACTACCAACTTGACTACCAGACCCAAAACATAATCCAGGCTTTTAGAAAACCTAGTGACGGTCAAAATGGTGGATCACCAGTCTTACGATGGACCACCGACCTGACCACTAGGCCCAAACATAATCTGGCATCCTGAAACACTCAACAACGACCCATATGGTGGACCACCAATCTTGCGATGGACCACCAGTTTGGCCATCAATTTGGACGTATTTTTTCTGAATTTGAATTTTAAATTCTTTTTACCTGGGAATATATAAGTACCTAGTTTAAGGTTTTATTAGGGAGATTTTATCTTTTATCAGAGTTTTTTCATTTTTGAAATGTATTGTACGTAGTTTTTTGGGAGATTCACTCTAGAATTATGGATCTAGATTTCATTATCATTTTCTCTATTGAAGATTAGAAAACAATAATTGTGACTTTTGTAAGTAAATTCTGAATTAATTTATGAATAACACAATGATTTATTCTTTTTCTGTGATGGAGATGTGTGGCTAAGCTCCCATAACTAGGGTTATGAGAGCCTTGATGTAAATAGCTGATTGGGGGTTGTGAATCTAGTAGATTTCCATGATTAATTGATGTTGCATAAACTCTTCTTCACTATAATGACTTTTCTTGGTTGCAAACTAGAAAAGTGAGCCCAAGAACATCAGTTGTTCGAATAGAAAAGTTTTTGTTGGGAAAAGAAAGGGTTTACATAAATCTAATGGCTTTAACCTTTGGATAGAGGGTAGATGCCTTAACCGGATCAACCCACATGAAAATATAATTGAATTAATAATACGTTCTTTAAGTTTGAAAGAATTAAGGGATAATCTACTTATTTAGGTTGAGAAACTAATAGTAAAACCATAGAATTTAATTACTCTTGCAATTAGAATTGTTCATTGGGAATTCAAAATAGTTCACAACCCTAGCTGCTTAAGCATCTTGGCAATCATAACTCTAGTTTGACTACTCTTACTAAAGTACTATTTGCAATACAATCTACTATTGGATTACTTTCTGTGACAAGCATTTGAATACAATTGATAAATCAAAACCCCACTTTATTTTGGAAACTTTAATCAATAGTCTAGTAACAACCACAATACTTAGTGAATGCAGTATTCCTGTGGGATTCGACACCTAACCCGGTTGGGTTCTATATTTGACAATGACCGCTTACACGTTCTAACGAGAGTTTTAATTTAGGCATATCAGGTATCGGTATACAAAAACAACAACAACAAAAACAACATACCCTGTGTATTCCCGGATGTGGGATCTAGAGAGGGTAGACTTATAGAGCATACTTCTGCCTTGCCCCTACCTCGTGTAGGTAAAGTGAACATGTCTTTATAGTGACTAAATATAGAGAAGATTTCCCAGGAAAGTACCAGTTTTTCTTTTAAGTTTTTAGAAGAAAGATTCGTCCCCTACTAGAACTAATCAGTCAAAGAGATAAAATAGAAAATAACACTTAACCAAAGCAACAAAACTAAAGCACACTAACTGTGCATATCTCTTCTTTTGGGTATACAAATGTAAAAGATAGTGTCATTTGGATATACAAATATTAGAAAAAAAGAAAAAAAAAACAGTACATACAATTCATGTACATCGCAAACTTGTGAGAAATCAGGCAGAAACAACCACTATCTAAAAAATATAGTGTGTGAACTTGAGCCTACTTTGCTTATTCCTTCTTTGTTGCATCCAAGACATCTTCTACCCAAGAACTATCATCTTCTCAACAACGTAGTAGGACATAAGGTTCTTTATGTTTGAACAAGCTCTGTAGTACAAAGATTCATTTTTAAGTTATGCGTAACGAAGGAAGCAACATAAGTCCAAAAATTCATGTAGATTGTAGAGAAAAAACATAAACATTGTTGGTACTTTGGAACAACACTCAACACTTAGTAAAAAATATGATAACCTTTTTATTATCCCCAAAACAATGTGAAACAGCTTAAGATACAGAAAAATAAAACATCAACTTCCAAGGGGTCCAACCTGAAAGATAGAAGAAATAAAAGATATCACTTTAGGCTAACGCTAACATGCAGTTGGTGGAATTTGTCTCCTATGCAACTTATTCAAGCTAAAAGTCACAAATGGTTTGTTCAAGAAAATTCTCACAATCACAATAAGTTGTTGAATTTCGTAGATAATTTCTTTTATCGGTAAGGTTTCTATACCTATTTCATCTGAGGTAATTGTATGGATTGCATACAATTTACCCTCTCGAGATCCCACTTTGTAGGACTATACTAGATATGTTGTTATTGTTGTTGTAAGGCTTCTATAAGATCGTTTTTCCCTAACCAATACATAAAGCAAATATTTGGAGATGTTGCGAGCTGGTAATATAATAAAAAATTATAGTTTAGGTTTTGTGACAATTGAGATAAGCTACTGCTATAATGGAAAAAGGGAGCCATATTTAAAAACTTTTTGAAAAAATATATGATGAGCATAGAAATACATAGAGCAGAGGATTGATACATTAACCTTTCTTTTATCAACTATTATGAATAAACATGAATCCCCTATGATACCTAGCATAAACATGTCCTTAGTGTATTAAAACATTCTATTCACTAAGCGTATGTAATAGAACAGAGTGAAAAAGTTTTCTCGAAATCAAAGGGGTACTAACTAAAGTTGAGTACCCTCCAAACATAGCAGCAGAACAGCATAAACAAATATGACTTGGAGGAATGAATGTAGGAACATCTCATCTCAAGTAACTACTGGCTATGATGCAAAGTCAAAAAACAACTATGTTCTAATCAAAGTAAAAAGTATTTCATATTCTCGAAAAGAATTTACATTAGAATAGTCAGGTTGCAATTAATATCCATAATGTTTCTACAAATTTGAAAAAGTTCCATGAGTAATAGATTATATATATTAGTAAGAACATTTTGTATGGCATGATTTTTCACCATCAAGTCAACCAGTTTAAACAACTTTACTTGCCAATAAGGAATATTTTGTGTAGTAGCCGGTTGGATACCCTCTTTGCTGTTAATCGTTCATGTGCCCTTATCCTTTCAGCTATTTTAAGTTAATTTTGGATGAAACTCAATTTATTTGAACCTGCAACATCCATGTAACTAAAATATAAGAGATATTAATACAATCATATTGATGCACTGAACAGTGAGCTATAGGCATTTAACGTCCGTAAACACAAATACTTTCCTGTTGATTTAGAGTAGATAAAAATAATAGAGTGGTAATTGTTCAATTTTGCTAAGAGATACATGGGAGGAAAAGTTTTGAACATGTTAACCTCACACATTTTACAAACTGCACCAATCAAGGGTAGTTACTACTACAATTGGTCATTGATTAAGTACTTTTCTGTAAAGCCATCCTGGAGACTCAGGGAGGATAATCATGAGTGCAAACTGAATAATTGCTGGGAGTCTAGCAATACCAAGCATCCAGTGCCACTTTTCCTTTACCTAAAGATAAGTTGAACATGATTTACTACGTTTCTTATATAGACTAAGTAGACTAAAAACATGTATAAGGAAGAACACTACCAGTCGTAAAACCTAAACAAAAAAATACATACATAGTGTCCTGTGACTGAATGGAAACAAAGAGTTATATACTGGAATGTACTTCTTAAGTGCTATTTACAAAGCAATAGAACACTACTTTGCTCAATCCGCACCAATTATTCTCTGAGCTTCTCAAGTTCTATCTCTTCTAGTTGATTCTCTTTGATCAAAACGTTTTAGGGTTCTGTGTTATTTACAAATAAGAACCGCCAAGAATTAAAAGGTATTAATAAAGAGAAAACTTAAGAAAAAGGAAATATATAAATGTTTCATGAGATGTAGGATACCTATCACAAAAGAGGTTTACATTTCTTGCAGTAAAGCTTAATTTCATTACCGTGAAAATTTTTCAGAAAGCATTAAGCCATACGTCTTCCAAAGCTGATCATATTGCACAGTGTAGGAAATAATGTTACTCGATGTAAAGTTAACAAATGATTTATTCTTATTACTATTTGATGAAGAAAAAATTGTTTTAAGATATAAGTACATACGCAAGCATTGCAAGGCCTAGATCAAGCAAACAATGATCTTTTGCTTCAAAAGGATTAAAATTCTTTTGTATATGGTCAACACTGGCATGATCCAAATAATACATCCTCATCTTCTTTCTAAAAATAGAATCTTGAATTAGAATCTCTTTCTAGAAAATGATAGATTTAAAAAACCAAAAAAATGATCTAGTTGGAAACCTATGTCAGAGGGATTAAGATATACCATCAAGTAGCCTTTGGGGATTAAAATTTGCTTCACTGGCTAAAAGTATGTCTCTATTTATTCTAAGAATATGCTGCACAATTAATAACACATTTTGTTATAAGAAACTAAAGCAACATTCAAGATGGTATATCTCCACAAAAAAGCCCCTACGGTCAAGCTAAAGGCTATCTTGTAAATTATGTATAATTGCTAAAGGAGCATTAGTCATAAAAAATATTCAATAATTAAAGCTGGAATATTTAACTACTACAACCACCTCCAAGACGACCCAAAAAGGATTAAACTTCAACAATATCATATCATTTCTCAAAAGATCAGAGAGATAGAGAGAGTAAAGAAAGCATGGGAGGTTGTGGTAGTTTGCTCTAAAGTTAAAGATTCTTCACAGGAATTTCTCAAAACTACAACTATTGAAGAAACCAGAAAAAGGATCAGAGTTGAGCAATATAACATTATTTTTCAAAAGATGCAAAAGATAAAATTTTAAAAATTATAGAATATGGGGTTTTGTCATCTTTATCTGAATTTCCTAAAGCTATTCAAATAGATATTCAAGAAATAAAAAAATGATCATACTTGAGCTACATCATAACATTACTCAAAAATATTCAAGACACAAATTAAGAAAGTAGAAGCTAAAATTGTGTTAGTTTTATCTAAATTGCCCAAAACTAATCCGATAACTATTCAAGAAACCAAAAAATGATCAAACTTTAGGAATATCACAACATTTCTCAAAAGATCAAAAAGACGGCGCAAGAAAATAGAACCTGAAGCTAATCTGCTTTGAAGATCGAGATTCCTCAATAGAATTGCCTAAAACTCAAATAATTTTTCAAGAAACCAAAAAGGATCAATAAGCCAACAAAGAATAACCTTGAAAACTATTATAATTGTTATAGGACTAAAGAAAGAATAGTCAAATAAAATTACAATAATAAAAAATTGAATATTTTTAATATTTGAAGAAGAAAAAATACAAATAAAAAAAACTTACAGAATTTAAATTGAAGATCTTCTGAGTACAAGAAGACTATCAAGAGGACAATAAGAAGATTTTGAGTATTCTTAAATGAAAAGGAACAAGCTTTCATAAAAAAAGAAACAGTAGAAATGACACCTGTTGTCTTTGTCATTCTTAGAGTTACACGTGCACTAAAATTTAAAATTGCCAATTTGCCCTTACTAATGAAATGACAAAAATAAATCTTGGGAAGCTGGTTGGACAACCTACACCTGCCAACTTTATGGAATTCTATATATTAGTACAGTCAAGAGAAAAAAAGAACATGAAAAAATTGAAAGAAAGGTGTCTTTTAAGTTTGAATATGACATTGGTGACATTGACCAACATAAAAGGTCAAATATAATTAAGAAACTTGATTATGTTAATTGTTAAATTAATTAATATTTTTAAATTTTTTTAATCATTTTAAAAATACAAATCAACTCACACTCCTCTCCTCTTCAAATCAACCATCTCTCTATCTCAATAGTTTCTTTAAAACTTCCCCCAATCAACAGTCCTGCAAATTTTACCTTTCAATCACCAGTGACTTCAACTTGCAATGATAAATAGTTGGGCTTCTAGTTTCTTTTAGACTTTTAACCGTCAATCGACGTAACAACATTGCTCTTCGGTGACTTTATCATCCCTTTTCTTCTTTCATAGGTAAAAAACTAGGGCTATTTTATTATGAAGAAAAAAAGAAAGTTAAGACAACTTTTCTTCTAGTATTGGTTAGCAATTTCAATGCTTTTTTGCTTAAATTTGGAATGAGGATTGAAGAAAACCATAATTTGTGGTATTTCTTCTATTCTATTCTTGAAGTGAAATATGATTTTTTATTGTTACAGTAGTTCTTATAGTCGAACTGTTGATTAAATTCATTAGTGTCTGATGAGTTTTTTGTAGTTTGATTTTTGTTGTTTGTGTTTGTATAATCAAAACAATAATGTCGGTGTGTTTGGTCACTGTTGATGTTGTTAGTGTTTGTGTTTGTGTTGGTGTTGCGTGTGTTATGTTGATGTTTCTGGGTTGATTTGTTGTTATTCTTGGTGAGAATGGTGTATTTGATATTAAATGCGATATTGTTGTTGTTCTATTGAACAAACTCTTGCAATTGTTTTATTTCTGTAATCGATTTACCATCTAATGCAACAGATTTACCATATGATGCAACAAATTTATCATCTGATGCAACTGATGAACCATCTGTTGATGAAATCCTATCAACTATTCCACCAGGACGACGTGTCTAAGACTTTGATTTCTTCCAATAGATCATTTATCTGTTGCGACAGATGACCCTTTTGTTGAAAGAAATCTAAACAATATTGACAGTTGATAACAGTTCCAATAGATCACTTATATATTACAACATATGAATGATCTGTTACACAAACTAGTCATTTATTTCAATAGATGAGTGATCTATTGGAAGAAATCACAATAGTATTAAAACAATTTTTATTGTTTCCAATAGATTACTCATTTGTTACAATAGGTTAGATGTATGTTGCAACAGATAACCCCCTAATACAATAGATGTGTGATCTGTTGGAACTATTATTTTACTTTGTTGTACATATTAGATTTATGGTTATCCTTTTTTAATGATGCATCAATCAATTATAATTTTTTTTAAATTTTTTTGTTACTTTTAGATAATATGGCTCCCAAATGAAAACAAATAAAATCAAGTTCAAGTAAAGGAATGAGTGATGCAGCTAGGCTACATCCACCACTCAATGATCTTGCTTTACAAGTAATATCTCAATTAGAAGTAGAATATAATGAACTTTGGGATGAGGAATTTTTCAAAATAGATGATCTAAATGCTAATAGCCCTTCCACTTTGGTCAAAACCATCAACATTGATAGTTATCTTGTAAGAATGTAGTTTGATGGTGCCACATATTTAACTGATGATTTGGTGGTTAAGTTTTCCATGGGAAAATCTTTTGAAACCTTTAAAAAAATACTTCAAGACCAAAAATTGGATGTATATTTCATGGACAACTGCTTTGGACCTTATCTTAATTTGTCAGAGGACAACAATACTCGTTTTCAAATGTCCATGGTATATGATTTTCTCAAGCATAGGTTTATGTATGAAAATAAAGATAAGATGGATGAGGTGTGGTTAAATTATTGTGGCATGCCTGTTTGTTTTGGTTGGAAGGATTTTGCCACAGTTACTGAACTAAACTGTTATCCTCCTTCTCCTTCTCAGCTTATACCTATTCTAACCCAAAATAAAGCACCCCGCACACCCAAAAAAGGCAAAGGTAATTCAAGTAATGGTGATTAATTGGTGTCCCTTGTTGGTCTAAGCTTCAAAAACAAAAATTTAATAGAAGCATTGAAAAGTAAAAAGACCTTCAAAGAAGTACAAGCAATCATTGTTCTTGATTTGGTTTGTACATAATATTATTTGGGATAGAGACTTTAACAACAATATACCACTTGGTTTAATAAATCTCTCTGAGGATCTTGAGGCATTTAACAGCTATCCTTGGGGTTGTGAAAGCTTTAAAATGACTATTAAATATTTGTTGACTCCATTAAGCCATAAACAATCAACTTATATGACTTTCCATGGGCTTTCATGGTAAGTTTTTTTTTTTATTGTGATTCATTTATTTTTTATTGAATAATAGTTTTGATTTATTGGCGTTATTTTATAGGCTTGGTCATTTGAAGTCATTCCTTATTTGAGACAACAAGTGATCTATCAGGAAGAAGTTTTATGTCCAAGAATTCTGTGATGGTTGTCGGCCAAAACTGATGAAAGAAGTAAAATTTCTTGATCTCTTCAACCTCTCAAAGGATTCAATAAGTCTAATTCTAATTAAGTTTTTGTTTTAATTAATAAGTTTTAAAAATGATTTAATCATCAATCTAAATTTGTATTGATTTATTTTAGATTGTGCATCTGTGGCTTATTCCAATCAATCGAGAATTGAAGATTCTATTTTTCTTACTTTACAGTCTTTGCAAACTTTATCGTACCCTAAAGTCATTGATAGACTAAAAACGAGATTGTTTTGGAGCAATAACCATCACAAAAAAAATAATTTTGGAGAGTCGACTTGTTGGTGTTGATGGTGTTAGTGGTGATGGAACTGTTGGTTATGGTACTGGTAGTAGTGCTTCTGTTAGGGATAATGATGCTCATGTTGGTAGTTTTTGCAATAAAAAACCATTATGATTATGATCATACTGGTTTTACAGATTTTTCTCCTCCTAGCAAATATTCTGCATACAAATATCAAAAGTATAAGGCAAAACATAATGGAGTAATTAATGCTATTAATGCATTAACTGCTTCTGTAAAGGAATTGACATCTAAGAGGGGTGTTATTCCATCAAAGGGGTTTTCATATCCATACAATCCTTTAGAGATTAAGGCGGCTAAGAATAAAAGGAAAGAAATCTCCAAGGCATTATCAAGCACCGAAAAAAGAAAAATTGCAACTCCTTTAACTTTGTCTTGTACTTTTGATCAATATACAAGAGCCACAGGAAATCTGCATGAGTTGAAGAAGGTGAATATTTATTATCTATTTTAATAAACAAATAGGCTACATATATGTTTCAACAGATGATACATCTACTGAAAATTATCAAACATACATAGACATTTATTGCAACAGATGACTAACCTATTGCATCTAATGTATTACATGTTGCAACGTATGTCTGATCTATTAGAGAAAATCAAACAAGTTACCAACTGTTTTAATTTATCCCAATAGATGACCCATATATTAGGACAAATTACATCAAGACTTCCTTAATGTTTTAGGTTGTTCAAATAGATGAGTCATCTATTCCAATAGATTAGTCATCTATTAGAATAGATGGGTCATCTATTGGAAATTGTCATATAGCTCTTCCTACTATTTTAATATTTACCAACAGATAACCTATCTGCTTCAGTGGATGGTTCATCTGTGGGATAGATTAAATTAAGACTTCCTACTATTCTAGTTTGTCCAAATAGATGAGTCATAGTTGCAATAGTTAGCCCATCTGTTGGAAATTATCATGCAAGTCTTCCTACTATTTTAGTTTGTCCAAACAGATGAGTCATATGCTGTAACAAATGACCATCTATTGGAAATTATCATAAAGGTCTTCCTCTTATTTTAATTTGTCCCAACAAATGACCCATCTATTGCAACAGATAGGTAATTTGTTGGGACTAATTAAAATAGGAAGAAGACTTGTTTGATTTCCTCCAATAGATGAGTTATCATTTTATTTTTTCCTATCTTTGTGATTAGCATGGCAATTCTGGCTTTCCCGGTGGATATCATAGTAGAAGCTACTGCTAAACAACATAATATCACAATTGATAAACCATCACCTACTTCTAAAGATGAAGAAAAAGTAAAGCATGTCAGTCCGGAAGAATGGAATAATTACCCATGTGAAGGGTTCAACATCGCAAACGAGGCTCCAAGAAAACTAACAAAGATGATCAACAACTATTTAGAATGGATTTTTGTGGGCTGTTAAATCATTTTTAAAGATATTGATTTATATAATTATTCTTGTAAGAATGTGACATTAACACATATAAATCATGTAGAAAACAAAATGACAAACACTACAAAGTGAATCAATGGGACCTTAGTTTTGATATGTTTGACTTTGTTATTACATATCCCAAAATAAAGAATTGGTTATATTTGATGTCACAACCTTAAACTTGATGGAATGATGAGGTTTAAATGCCATACATCTTACTATTAATACTTTATTTAATTGTATCTATATATTAATTTTACTGTCACGTAATCTGAAAAGTTTGATAATATGTGAAGAACACCGATGTCATTTTTTACTACCACTGAAAGAAGGCAAAGTTTTAAACACAAGAACAATACAAATACATGGCATACAATTATTTGTACAAAGTTTATATCAATAATACCTACGATAGGTATTGTCAATGACAGTTGAAAGTTTTCTCAAATAAAGAATACTTAATCAACATCATCAAAGGTTTTAGCATTCCAACTGGCTTACTTTGGCATTTGATCGATGAAGTGTACTTCCCAATCAATTATGGTGACAAATTCCATTGGAAATTGGCTGTCGTTATTTTAAAAGAGAGGCGTATTCGAGTTTACAACTTGATGTTGTGAAGGAGATGTTCTGGGCCATCACCTGAGATACAAAAGTTGGCCAAAATATTGCCTACTTACCTTTATATAAGTGGAATTTTGGATCAAAAGATTCATACTGATTGGTCGATCATTAAAGCATATTAGGATAAAATAGGTAATCCATTTGATGTAGAATATTTTGAAGAAATTACTTAGAAACCCAGTGGTAGTCTGTAAGTATCATGATTTAGTTTTATTTCATTAATTTCACAACATTTACATTAATTGCAAGATGTAGATTATCTGATTTTTACAAACGCAGGGTGTGGTCTTTTTATTGCCGCTTACGCCGAGTATTTGAGCAATATATTAGAAGTACCATATGATGGACTTGATGCCATATTACTACATAAAATATATTCTACTCTTTTATAGAAATATGGAGAAGAAAAATCTCAGAAACCATATGCAGGCGACATTAAATATCCACGATGATCGAAGACAAATTTCATAGCACCGGATGAAGAACAACTTGTCCATATTGAGTAGATCATTATATCTTGAGTCTTTCAAATTAATAACCTCTTCTTAGGACTCTCTGGCAATAAAATATTTTACATCCATGTTCATGACTGCAATAATTCTCTTTGCCTTGATCCAGTCCTTGCCGTGTGGATACGACCTTTTCCCTCTAATATATTCAATCATATCTTTATCACATTCAAACCTAGAAACTAACGAATTAAATCCTAGACAACCGAGAGTTGATGCTAGATGAATGAGTTCATCGTATCTATTCTTGAAAGTTTTGTAGAAGTTGAGGTCCATTATCCTATCACCAACATCATAAGAATCTAAGTATACTAATTTCTTGCCCTTCATGATGCGGAGAATTTCATCAATATACTGTGATATAAGAAGACAATTTTTAAATAGCTTAGAAATTTTAAAAAAGAAAAAACAAGTGGAAAGCTACAACAGATGGTCCATATATTGCATAACAATCTCTAAATCTCTTACAAATTACCCATCTAATACAACTTATGCAACAAATGAATAAACTGTTGCAACAAATGAACCAAAAGTTGCACCAGAATATCCAGCTGTTGCAATAGATGACACGTCTATTTCATAGCTTCTTCTTCATGGAGTAGATTAGAAGGCTAGGTTAGAAAAAATAAACTTACCATGTCCACCTACCACACTTCCATGCATGTCATCTTCTTGAAGTCTAGGGTAAAAGGTATTCATGTTGAAGGTTTTTACGCGTTGCTTGGAATTTATTGTCTTTCTCAGAACGACCTTCTGTTTGACTTTAAGTTCTTAGTATATGGTCACCTTCTTCAATTTTCCCTGAACTTCATCAACTTTTGGAGAAGGATGAGTTATAAATTTTTTAGGTTTCCTATTTGAGAGTATATCTCTAATTGTTTTTTCATCTTCCTAACCTCCACCGTAGGAGTGTAGGCTCTCTCACCTTCTTGGATGGTATGACACCCCTCTTGAATTTCAATTTCTTGACAGTATTAGTGAGAGAATCTATTTTTTAAAAGAGTTTATCCTATCCATCTATACAGTTTTTGCATTTGCAAAGAGAATATGAGAGTGAAGAGGGGTGAGAGAGACCCCCGTAAGGGATGATTTCAAAACATATTTATTTTTTCTTGAGCATCAACATGCTCATCATCATGACTGGCAGTAGCATCAGAATCAGCATGTCTTCCACCAACATTAACAACTCCACCAATAACAGCCCCAGAAGCAACACTTAAATCTTTGCAGCAGATTGATAATGAAGAGCATCAATATGAGGATGATCTAGCCTAACTACTCTTTTTATGGTTGTTGCTCTATCCAAATCCTTGTTTATTGAATCCACCATTGGGTATGTTATTATATCAACAATACCTAGAGTAATAAAAGAAGTCATCTCCAACTCTTGCTCAGTAGGATGATCCATGGATGCATAACTTAAAAAAAGGGTAGATACGATTAAATCAAATAATAATTTGCAGTCAGTTGGGTAATATGTTAACCCAGACAACTTATTCAATAGATGATATTTATGTTGCAACAGATGATTCATATGTGGAAACAGATTAACCATCTTTTTCATTACATTACCCATCTATTTCATAAGTTGTAGTAGATGGGTAATCTATTAGGTCGGGTTCAGAGAACCCAAACAATAGATAGGTAATTTGTTGTAAAAAATGACTCATCTATCACAACAGATTACCCATCTATTGTACTAGATGAGTAATCTATTAAGATAATTTGCAACATATGATCCATCTGTTATAACAAATAGGCCATCCATTTCAACAGATGGACCATCTGTTTCAATATCTTTATTTGAGTCAAATTATTTTACTTGAAAGAAGACTTACAACATCATCCAGAGGGTTTAAGAGAGCAACCTTCTTAATTATTGTGTTTCTCTTGGTAGCCAACGACCCAAGGATCCTTGCATGAGAAACCTCATTCGGATAATTCTTGACCTGCTTTAGGAGGAGAGAAATGGTTTTAAATGCTCAACCCTAAAAAATGTAAAAAGGAAACAAACAAAAAAATCATAATAATTATTCAATATAAATATAAACAAATACAAGTGTAAACAAATAGTGATTAAATTTAACATGAAATACCAAGGAAAGCTGTATAAAGAGATCGTCTTTAGGGATAACTTTATTAATAAATATTTGACAGTCAACTTGTAGCTGTCATATCCCCTTGGATAATAGTTGAATTTCTCAAGATCCTCAGCTAGCTCTAATAAATCATCTTCAATGACTTTGTAGACATCTCTTGCCAATATAATGGAATGGGAAAACCATACTAAGCACAATTGCTAATTATTATTCTTTGTTATGAATTTATCCTTGAGATATTCTAACAATATTGTGGCTTTGTATCCACATCTATCAATGTCCAACAACCCATATATTTTTTCCTTGCGTTTGTTGGTTTTGGTGGGTGGTCACTTGGACAATGTCTTTACTTTATTTGATGGTGGTGTTTTGGCCGTCCTGCTTTCCTTGGACTTTTAAGGGGTGTTTCCTTGATGAGAGATTATTTTACACAATCACATCTCAAGACAATCACTATGACAAATTCTTTCATACCAAAACAAACCGGTATGCCACAATAGTTGATCCAGATTTCATGCATCTTTTTGCCCCTCTTCTTTAAATCTTTATTATCCCCTATGTACTTGATCTTATACTTGATAAGACCATATACCATGCTCATTCAAAAACGGGAAATGTTGTTGTCCTTAGGTACCTTAAGAAAGTTTCCAAAGCAGCTTTTTTTACAAAATTCCTCTAGTTTTTCCTTCTTCATAGTATTTCTAAAATCAACAAAAGGTTTCCCCAACAGAGGTTTAACTACAAAATCAGCAATTAATTATGCAAGGTTATCTGTCGGCATCTCAACTTGAATTTTGTCAATACAAATAGTTTTGACAAGATCATGCTAGGATTTCAATCTAAATTCACGTTCTATTGGTGATGCCTTATCGTCATGTTGATCATCATTATCTTTCTCACTTTCTACTTCCTCCTCTTCTTGTTTATCTTCTTCTTCTTCCTCACTTTTATTTTCCTCACCACCCCTATAGATACTTCTCTACCTCTATCTACATCATTTTTATAACTTTCCTCATCGTTACTTTTCCTTGACTAAGTTTGCTCAGGAAGCTCTTTCAATCCATCTGTACTCTAGCCTTTTTTATTAGGTGGTCAGAAGTTGATCCACTTTTAGTTTCTTTTCTTTTGGGAGACATCTTTTACCTACAAACAAGAGAAAAACAAAAATACATTACAACTGATGTCTGCATATTTTAAAAAAAAGGTAAGACAAAATTCAATAAATTTTTATAGGTCACATTAAAAAAAATATTCCAATAGATAACCCATTTGTTAGAACAGATGAATCATCTATAACAACAGATGCAACATTTGTTGCAATAGATGAACAACTAGTTGGAAGAGATCAAAACAGTCTTGCTACTGGTTTGTTTTATGCCAACAGCTGAAACATTTGTTGCAATAGATTGGGAATCTATTTGAAGACCTATTTAAGTATCTCCTAACAGATGTTCCACTGGTTGCAATAGATGGATCACCACCACCACCACCAATACCACTAATAACACCACCACCAAAACCACCACCAACACCACCAACACCAACACCAATATCACCAACACCAACACCAACACCAACACCAACACTAACAACTTCTACACCAACACTAACACCGCCACCAATACAACCAACACTAGTAACACTACCAATACCAATATTACTAATACTAACAACACCAACACTAATACCATTACCAACACTGCCAACACCAACACCAATACCCCCACCACCACTACCAACACCACCAATACCACCACCATCACCACCACCACCAATAATACCACCAATACCAACACCAATGCCAATTCTACCAACACCACCAATACCAACGCCACCAACACCAATACCAGCACCATAACCAACACAACCAATACCACCAATATTAATACCAATACCACCACCAATAAAATCACCACCAACACCGATACTACCAATACCAACACCACCAACACCAATACTACCGATACCAACACCACCAATAATACCAATATCACCACTAATACCAAGACCACCAACACCAACACCAAGACCACTAACACAAACAATACGAACACCACCAACAACCACAACCACCACCAAAAATACCATTCAATAATACCATAACAGTTAACAAAATATGATAATAAAAACTAAGGTTTTCTTGGGTTCTTCCTATGTTTTTAGCATTAAAACTCAAAATTATTAATCCATTCTCAAAGATAATACAACTAAAAATCTTCTTTTTTATCATTAACTAAAAATCCTTAATTTAAAAAAAAACAAATGTAGAACTCTTCTAGAACTCTGTTACCTGCAAAGACAAAGAAGAAATGGATACAAGTAAGAAAGAACTCAAAAATAACAACTATGTGGTCGAAAATACGAAGAAAATTGATTTGTTGTGAATGGTTGAACAATATGTTGAGTAGTTATTGTTTGTATTATTGAGAGATAAAGAAAAGAGAGAGAACTCAAGATTTGAAATCATGAAACATTTTTTCATAAATGGATGAATTGTATGGGTTGATTTGCATTTTGGAAAAGAATAACATGTTTTGAAAGTGTTAATTTGGTTCGAATTGATCATAATTAATTCTTTAAAAGATATAAATTTTAACTATTTCATAATAAATTGTATTAATTTCACTAACATTAGTTTTTAGTTATAAAATTAATGTTATTAATAGTAAATTAATAATAATTTAATATAAATCATTTCAACTCAAATTGATCGATTGATGACTCTGGTCAGGATAAATACAATACCAATATCATGCAATTTCAATGACTCAATTGAAATTATAGTTGAACCTCTGAACTAATCCCTAATCTTAGCTAGATCAATTTAGATATTTCAAACAATGGCTTGATTCCAAATTTATCAATTGATGACTCCAGTCAAGACGAACACAATATCAACATCATGCAAGTACAATGACTCAATTAAAATTGAAGTTGAACATATGAATTCATACCTAATTCTAGCTAGATCAATTTACATATTTCAAGTAATGACTTAATTTTAATCGTTTCAACTCAAAATGATCAATTGATGACTTTGATCAAGATGATAAAATTCCAATGTCATGCAGTTGCAACAACTCCATTGTAATTGTAGTTGAACCTATGAAATCATCCATAATTCTAGCTAAATCAATTTAGATATTCCAAATAATATCTTGATATGAATGACTTCAACTCAAATTGATCAATTGATGACTTCGATCAGGAAGAACACAATACCAATGTCATGCAATTGAAATAGCATCAATTGAAATTGTAGTTGAACCTATAAACTCATCCTTAATTCTAGAAAAATCAATTTAAATATTTCAAAAAATCACTTGGTATGAATCATTTCAACTCAATTTTATTGATTGATGACTCTGACCAGGATGAATACAATACCAATGTCATGCAATTGCAACAACATTAATTGAAATTGTAGTTTAACCTATGAAATCATCCTTAATTATAGATAAATAAATTTATATATTTCAAAAATTGATTGATATGAATCATTTCAACTTAAATTGATCAATTAATATCTCTAACCAAGACGAACACAATACCAATATCATGCAATTGCAATGACATTAATTGAAATTGTAGTTTAGCCTATGAAACCATCCTTAATTCTAGATAAATCAATTTATATATTTCAAACAATCACTTGATATGTATATTTTTAACTCAAATTGATCATCTGATGACTCCGACCAGGATGAATACAATACCAACATCATGCAATTCCAACAACATCAATTGAAATTGTAATTTAACCTATGAACTCATCCTTAATTCTAACTAAGTTAATTTAGATATTTCAAGAAATTGCTTGATTTAAATCTTTTCAACTAAAATTGATCAATTGATGACTCTGATCAGGACGAACACAATACCAACATCACGTAATTGTACCGAAATTAATTAAAATTTTAGTTTAGCATATGAATTCATTGTCAATTCTAGATAAATAAATTTAACAATCACATGAAATGAATAATTTCAACTCAAATTGATCAATTGATGACTCCAACTTAAATGAACACAATACCAATGTCATGCAATTGCAACGACATCAATTGAAATACTAGTTGAACCTATAAACTCATCCTTAATTCTAGCTAAATAAATTTAGATATTTTAAACAATCACTTGATGACACATTTGTTGCAATATATGACACATTTGTTGAAAATTATAAAATAATTATACCATATATTAAAATAGATGTTCAAGCTATTGCAACAAAGACTTATCTGTTGGTCATTATCAAATAGACAATGACATCTATTGCAATAGATGACTTATCTATTGGAAATTATCAAATAGATAAAGATATATATTGCAATAGATGACTTATCTATTAGAAATTATCAAATAGACGTTGCAATCTGTTGCGACAGATGACTGATTTGTTGAAAATTTTCAAACAGATCTTGACATCTATTGTAATAGATGACTTCTCTATTTTAAATTTTTTTTTAATTTTTAAGTAATTTTTTATTTGAAATAAAAAAATAGTAAGGCGGTAAAAAATATTTGTTGGATAACTGAAAAATCTACTCCTTGAGTTGTCTTATCTTATCTTTTTAATGTCACCATCACCATCTCCTCGTTATCCTCAAAGAGTTTCACCACTATAAATTATTAATAAATATTTAAACCTAGCTCTAGAATTCTCTCTAACCCAATCATAAAATAAATCATCTCTTTTTTTTTCTCCTCTTTTGGATAATCCCAATTGTCTTTTTTTTTTTCTCTTCTTTTTCCTGAGGATCTTTTTGGATCTCAACCAATTTATATCTTTTCTCCATTGAAATTACAGTTTTGATCCCTTTTTATTGACATGATAGGTATGGTTCACTATTTCTCTTTCCTTCTGGTTCACTATTTCTCTTTCCTTCTCGTTTCTTCTTTACATATTTCATCAAATTTTTTATGTTTTCTATGATGAAAATTGAAAATATAAATATCATATTTTTAAATTGGTTAGTTAAAGTAGATATTTACATACATTGTTTTCATTTATTTACCCATTACCCATATCCTATTTATTGAGAAAATTGAAGGAAAGGAGTCTTAATATTATTAAGTCTTGAAAGAACGAACTGTTGTTTTTATTAAACTATGTAAAAAAAGTCATCTATTGGAATAACTTAAAAATTCTTGTTGGCAGCATAATTTTTTTGTTTATTTTTTATTTGTTTCTTTGTTGTTGATGTTGTTGTTGGTGTTGGTGGTTTTAGTGTTGTTTGAACATACGGTGTTTGAGCATATGGTATTGTTTCTTTGTTGTTGGTGCTATTGTTGATGTTGTTGTTGGTGTTGGAACATATGGGGGAGGATATTAAAATAGGTATTCTAATAGAATCCACATCTGTTGCAACTGATGAATCAACTATTGGAAAAAGCCTCCAAAGTTTTATTTCTTCCAATAGATGACCCATCTATTACAATATGTTGGTCAGCTGTTGTAACAAATATGTCACCTGTTACAACAGATGACTCATCTCTTGAACAGATGGAGAATTTGTTTCAACAGATGGGCCATCTATTGGAATGCTTATTGTAATGTGTTGTATTTATTGAATTTTATGTTACCCTTTTTAAAATTATGTAGACATCAATTGTAATGTTCTTTTTATTTTTCTCTTGTTTGTAGTTAAAAGATGTCTCCCAAAAGAAACTGAAGTGAAAGTGGATCAACTTTTTCCCGGCGAACATAAAAGGCTAGAGTAAATATGAGTTTGGAGAAATAAACTACTTGCAGATAGAACCACTTATATGGGCGGTATGTATTATTGAACATGTTATCATGAATATAACACATAGAGTACAGTGATTTTATGAATATTGTTCTTTGTTAATTAGGCATTAATTATTCGAACAAGAAATTGCATTTTACAGTTAAGATTGATAGGTTTAAATTGATAAGGCTGAGGGACCATGTAGGTGGTGTCGATACCTTATTATGATTTAATGATGGTTTTGCTAATATTTATTTGGCAAGTTTTGAGACAGGCTCAAGTTTTTGGTAGTAGTGTAAAGATTCAACAGTGATTTGATCAATTTTAAAGTTTCAATGGATGTTTGAAATGGCTCCAAAGCCTCGCACTGCTGCAAACAAGAAGAGAAATCAATATAGTTATTGACCTGATCCAAATTTATATGGCTAGGTTGATCGAGATGATGATATACATCAGAAGGTGCGAGGGAGAATATCTGCGAGTAAAAGGGGAGGTGCTGAAGATTATATATCAACTCAGACCTTATTAAAGAACAAACACAAGGTACCAAGGAATGTGTAGCGAATCTAGCCATTGAAATTAACATCAAAAAGGAAAAAACTAAATAATCAAAAAATTAAAAGTGTATCCAAAAATAAAAAATCCATCACTCGTTGTTGAAACAAAAATTTTAAAGTGGACTGGAGGTGGACACTTTGCTAGGTAACTACGACTAGTTAGCATGGCCTGAATGATGACCCACAAAGTGAAGGATCACAACACAAAGTAAAAGGATTTACGAGCACCGAGGGGTGGTAAGATGGTCAGCTAGGAATGTAACTTAAACCAACAAATCCTGAATTAAAAATAAGGGATCAATCCAAGGTGGCAATTTCTAAAGTTAAATTTTCATCCTAAGCCTTCTTCTTGTGGTTTTGGTAAGATCAAAGGTAGAGGAAATAAAAAGACATGGTATTTCTGCCCAATTTAAGACAATTTTGTTTCCACTGCCATTGACATGATCAGAACCACAAACATAAGGCATGGGATGCAAGTTAGACTTTAGAAATTGATGTCTTAGCTTCTCTTATTTTTACTTCAGAAGTTGTTGGTTTAAGTTTCGTTTCTTACTGACCATCTTACCAATTCTCGATGCTCGCAAAGATGTTTCCTTAGAGTAATGATACTATACTTGGTGGGTCAACATTCAGGCCACGCTAACTAGTCACAGTTACCTATCAAAGTGTCTAGCTCCAATGCACTTTACCATTTTTATTTTCAACAACGACTAACAGATTTTAATTTTTTGATACACTTTCACATTTGCAACTCAGATTTTTCATCTTTCAAGTCAATTTTATTGGCCCATATTATCTATAAGTTCCTTGATTGCTCCACTGTGATTCCTCTTTAACACGATCTGAGATGATACGGTCTTTAGCAACTCCTTTTTCCCATGCAGATATTCTCCTACAACACTTTCTACTATATAATCATCTCCTCAAGCAACCTATCCATAAAAATTTGGACCTGGGAAGTTTTTACTGGTTTTCTATTCTTATTTGCTGCATTAGAAGGCTTTGAAAGCCTTCTTAAAGTCCATTGCACCATTAAAACTAGTCTAATCACTATTAAATCTCTATTCTACTATTAAATATTAATCCCTTCTTAAAACCTAACACACATAAACATGAGAAAAATCATCATTAAATTGTAACAAGGTATCGACACCATATCATGTTCCCTTAGCCTTGTCAATTCACACCTATCAAACGTTGCTATAAAATACAGGATCTTGTATGAAGGACCAAGGACTAACTGGTAGAAAACTTTATTCACAAAATCATTGCACTTTATGTGTGTTATCACGATAACTTGATCAGTAATACATAACTTCCATGCATGAAAGTCGATCAATCCATCTACACGTACCTTATTCTTGCAACCCCATCAATATTAAACAATGCTTTATCTTCAGTGCCCATCGTGAAGTAGTGTACAAAACTACGGAGAAAGAAAGGGTAACCATCTTCAATATCAAAGGACTAAATGCCCGTCAAGAAAAAATAAGTAGTACGTATGTAATGCACCACGATCGTTGTAATAGTAAACTTGTGTTGTTATTTATTATGGACTTTGATAATTTTAATGTAATACCCTATGTTTTGAAGTAATTGTACAACATATAGCTTATGCCTTAGAGTCGTATGGACATTTTATGAGTCGTTTGTTCAACTCATACCTATGACAATATGTGATGGGTGGTATTCTATTTGAGGTATGACTCATTCCTTGGAAGTCATAAGGTGATCATATGAGTCATACATGGTAAGTCATAAATAAATTAGTGTAAGGTGAGATGAGTTCTGTCCAAGTTACGAGAGGATGAGCGCTAGTCGTGTAACTTGTTATGAGTCGTAAGATATTAATTGTATCCTAATCAGTAAAGGATCCAAGAACCAAGTCTCATATTTTGATAGATTTATAAGTTACTTGGACATATATTAAGTCATCAAATATCTCCTAACTTATAAACAAGTTGAAATATCCTATAGTGAGTAAATTTTTGGGATGTATACAACTATAGTCATCTCCAAATGAAAATAAATTTGTTCTACAAAGAATTTATCAGATAAAGATCCACCAATAGATATATAATTAAATTATCTTTCCAATAATACCAATTTTGAGTTGATCCAATATCGCTATGAGAATTTATTGCTAAATTATAGAAGCAATGTTAGTTTCCAATAGGGTATGACTCACTGATATGACTCATAAACAGTCCATACAAGTCGTCGGTAGGATTCTTACCCACAATAGTAGGGGTTAAAATTTGGGTTCCCGGTGATGACTCAAGCTACGACCCATACCCAAAACATACGAGCCATACCCAAACACGTTGGGATGGCTTCCAAAAAATATTTAGAAGATTTCTAAGGGGTGTTTGGTCTTTCATCCCCTTATAACTCCTAACCCATGAAATTTTACCCCAAGGGGCACTACTTTTCCTTTTTTTCCAATCAATTAAACAACACAAAAACCTATTTCCATTCTCAAGAGCAAGATTAGGGTTTCGTCTCTGGTTTATCTACCAAGTCTAAATGGTTAAGTTTACTTCACCAAGCCAAGAACTTTAAGGTATATGGGGTATTCATCAATCGGTTAATTTCACCTATTGATCCCAAAAACCCTTTATTTGATTAAAGTATGATTTTTCCTTCATTTATGAGATTTCACATGCTCAAGATGAATTCAATTAATATTTCTGCTTTGTAAATTGAACAAAATTCATGTTCTCAAATGGTCCTATGTAAATTAGGTCATGTAATGCTCTGAATCTCAAATTCTTGTGTATATTTAAATTAAATCCATGTATTTATCAATTTAAATCCTGTAAGCATGTTATTTTCCCATGGTTTACATCGTTCCATATTTAAATTCACGTGCTTTAGTGATTATTGAAATTTATTTTCATTTGGATATCTGAATTATGACTTCCTCTTATCATTTAAATGTTGTTATAATTTAGTAATCATTCAGTGCTGGCGGGTTTTAAACACCCGATACCTCTGTGTTTACTTGCTATTTCAGATTTTTCAAATTACAAGTTAGTTAGACCATGCTTTCATTACTATGTTCAAGTTCAAGTTGATCCTTGTCAGCACAATACCATGTTATAGTAAACCATGAATAACACTAGTGTCATTCAGTTGGGAGTAGGATTTAGCACTAAGAGGGAAATATAGGTTCAGCGTATCCTACTTCCTTAAAACAATGTGCCCCCGTAGGATTTTGGGATTTGCCAAAGAGTGTTTCCCCTTTTGCCTAAGGTAGGATCAGTTTAGTGATCACTCCAGTTTAGATTCCACTTCTATGGAAAGTATAAAACAACCCTCATCGACATAGGTCAAACGTTGGACTCCATGGTAATATCCATGTTTTATGTCGGTTACATGATATCTCCCACAGTTTCAGTCAGTATTGGTAGTCTTTTTTAGTTCAGTTTTGCTAGACCAAGTAGTTAGTTTTCAGTATTTATTTATTCAATTATACAAACTGCACCAGTTGTTTAGATAATGTTAGTGTATTAAAATGCTTGGTATTACATGTTCAATTTTACACATTCATGTAATATATTTAGTTTTTTCTTGTATTTCAATTATTTCTTACCTCACGTACCAATATATTCAAAGTGCTGATTACATACCTTTCTCTTCCACTATGTTGGCTTATAACATAGGTTTCGATGCATAGTTTTCCGACCACCCTTGGACAACTCAGCAATTCCTTATGGTATTAGTGGTGAGTCCTCATCCAATGAGGATATGTTATGTTATTTCATTCATTTCAGCATTTTATTATGATTCAGTTAGTTGTAGTTAGTTAGGGGTTTATCCCATCAATTCCTTATGATTCTTAGAGGCTTTTCAGATAGTTAGACAGTCATTCAACTTTCAGATATTATCAATTATTTTAGACAGACAATCTAGTTTTCTAGTGTTTATCAGATACTTAAGATATGTCATTTTATATATTTTAGTATTTAGATTGATAGTACCTTATTGGTTTATTTTCCACACATGTTGTTTTACTTTTATTTTATTCAGTGCTCATAGCAGGTACTAGACCATGGGTTAGCTTGGGGTCACTTGTGTCCTTTAGCGCCATGTCACGACTAGAGGGTAGCCTCGGGTTATGAAAAACTTTGTATCAGAGCCTAAGGTTTTAAAGTTTCTTATGGTGTCTAAACTCCTCATTGTGTAGAGTCATGTACATAGGCGTGAAACTCTTATGGACAAGATGCTACGTGACATATTTAGGAAAGTTTCCCTTCTTTAAATATTTATGTCATGCGAAAGATCATGAGCTCTATTGAATTCCTCTTTATAACTCACTCTTCATTTTGTTTATAGATAATGTCTTTCTAAAGAAACAATGAAAGAAGAAATGGGGATCAACCGAAAACACCACGTATTCAGAAAGATCCCCTAAAAGATTATATCTTACAGTGAGTCAAGGGTCGCTTTTATGGTTTTAGCCCATTTTGTAGCAGCTCAGAATAATCAACAATCTATTTCCCCAACCAATATATTACTAAATATAGCTACAGTTAGGATTCAAGATTTCACTCAAATAAATCCCCCTTTGATTTCTGGGTCCAAGTGTGAGGAGGATCCATAGAAGTTTCTGGATATGGTACAAAAAGTGATAGACATCATGGGTATAACTTTGAATGAGAGTGCAGAGTTGGTTGTACATCAGTTACAGGGAGTATCTCACACCTATTTTATGTAGTAGAAGTAAGATAGGGATGTGGAAGTAGAGCCTATGGAGTGGTAAAATGTTTCCATGGATTTCCTAGATAGGTTTTTCCCACTTGAGTTGAGGGAAGCTAAGGTTCAGGAATTCATAAATTTGAAGTAGGGATGTATAAGCGTGAATGAGTACTCACTCAAGTTTACTCAGATGGAAAGGCATGCTCCTACGATGGTATCTGACAATAGGTCCAGAATAAGTAATTTCTTATCTGGTGTATCTAATAATGTGGTTAAGGAGTGTAGGACTGCATGTTTATTAAGGATATAAACCTATCTCGACTAATAATTCATGCTTAGCAGATTGATAAGGAGAAGATTAAGGAGAAAGAAAGAGAGAATAAGTGGGACAAAATAGGTAGTTTAAACTTTTCTCAACCAAGGCCGGAAGGTAGTAACTATTCTTAGTTCTGCTAGAATTTTTCTGCCCTAGCTCAATCTTCATCTAGTGCACCAGTACCTAAGTTCTGGCAGGACAGTCGGGATAGAGAGCTAGCATCTAAGACCTGGGGTAGTGTATACAGTAGATGTACCAACCTACTCTAAGAAAAGTATGGTAATCCATCAGAGTGAATGCCAAACATGTAGTAATGTGTGATTTAGGTATGTCAATCCAAGACACAAAATCAGGAAGTGTCAAGCAGTAGCCCAAAAGAGAGGTGATTCATGCCAATAGGGCCAGTCTAATCTTTTATCATCTTTAGCAGATCGCCCGACTGAACAAGGTGCCAATTCCAGTGCCATTAATAGGCAGTGCCAGAATAGGCTGTATGCTCTCCAGACTCGACATGATTAGAAAAGTTCTCTTGATATGGTTACGAGTACATTAAAAGTCTTCCATCTTCATATATATGCATTGTAAGATCCATGAGCTTCACTTTCCTTTGTGACTCCTTACATCACTGTAAACTTTGTGTTAATCCCAAAATATTAGTAGAGCCTTTTTTAGTATCTAACCCTTTAAGTAAGTCCATTGTATTATGACGGGTGATGGGGTGATTTTTCCTCTTATTCTCGCTAAGCATTTATGCACATTACCTTGTTTTGAATATATGAATGAGAAAGATTGGTGATAAAATGCACTAATATCAACTCTTTGTAGGTACAGAGTTGAGAAGAACAAAAGATATGGATTGGAGCTGAAAATGATAAAAATAGATCAAAGAAGAGTGCAACTGAAGACCTGGACTACAATAGCCTCAGTTACTGTGACCATTGTCCTCAATCAATGGTCGCGGTCAGTCAAGATGGTCAATATAATATGATTGTGGCATATAACTGAGGTCATGTGGACGTGGTCGCGGACAATCATATGCGATCATGGTTTACTGGGAATATGCCCAGGGGAAGACATGTAAAATCACTTAGATGAATCCCAAACCATATATAAGCAAAAACCCTTTCTTCTTTGAGTATTGCTTACCTAATAACCAATTTTGATTTGATAAGGATAAACCCTAATTGTGAAAGTGTGTAACTACTCTTGGAGGCTTAATTTCTTAGTGATTACATAAAGGATGAATGTTTAGGATAATCCTCATGGTATATTTATCTTTTCTTACTTCATGAGTAGCTAAGTAATTTAGTCTTGGGATTATGTTAAACTAAAGTATAATTGTGCATGGTTGTTATTGTGTTTGGAAGATTTTTCATTGACTTCTAAGGATTCCACCATTGCTTGATCTTATTAATTGGAATTTGATGGGTAAAAACCCCAAATCTCCAAATGGGTTTGATGGGTGAAAACCCCAAACTCTAAGAACCCTTGGTCATCCTTGAAAGAGGGACTAAGGTGAACTTGAGGTAACCTATAACATCCTTTAAAGAGGGTTATATAGGGGCAAAGTAATGGTGGACAATTGAGTCTATGGTTTACTACCTTTTGCAATCTTAGAAATAAGTGTAATGGGAGTGTAAGCCATGTCAAGAGCATTATCCTAGAAATAGGTATGCATGATTGAGGTGTTGGGTGTTTACAAATTGCACACTTTTTAGGTACTCGAAAGACCAATGGTTGAAATCATTGTAGTTTTATTGAAAAAATTAACCATAATGACTTTTGATCTAGCCTATCCTTTAATCAATAACTAAAACTCATACCAAACCATCATTTACCCATACACTTTACCTTTAGGTAGACATAATCCCAAGACCCTCTCTATTCTTAATCTTAAATCAAAAGTGTTATATCCATTCTTTGTTAGTTGATGAACCATCTTCAAATCAAAATCCCCCCATTTAATTTTACATGCCTTATTTATTATCATTCCGGGTAAACTTGTAGTAACTAGGATACCCATAATATTGAAGCCTGTAATTCACTCTTTGTAGATTCGACCCCAACTCTAGTTATGTTGTTTGACAATGACCACCTCACCCTTTAGAACGCAATCACAGAAATGGAAACACAGTGATGACTCACGATCGCGGTAACTGAGGACAGTTTCTTGCCATGACAAAAATCTTGCACTTCTTATTTTTAGGCAAGCAACACCAAGAACCTCGTCCAATGAACTCTAGTGATCAATATATCATAACTTACATGATTAAAATATCATTGAAAGATATAATGTTTGCTTAGTGCTTTCAGGATGACCTCATGGATAAGTATGATCATATCTTATTCATGGCACTCGAGTGCCACACTCATTACTACAGTGATTTTCTGAGGACAAAGATGCTCCTAGAGAGAGGAATTTGCTTGAAAAATATACTGGAGAAACTACCACCACTTCATGACAAACTTGAATCCATAGGGTGGTGGTGCTTTACCCCGGATCCATGCATTGCAAATGAGTAATGGTTCTATGAATTTTATGCAAACTTTAGTGAAATCTTTTTTTTAGACCCACTCAATATGACTGTCAAGATTCAGGGAAAGCCGATTAGGGATAAACAAATTAATGATATGTATGGGCTCAAGCATGCTAACATAAGTGAATTCAAATCAAACGGGTGTAAATTTGGGATTTGGTTGGCACAACGACTATTCCTTAGAAATAAAGTATCGTGGACCAAGACTAAAAGCAATATTTCTATGAATGACTTCACTTTCGAGGCTCGAATATGGTTGCACAATATCTGCCGTCGAGTTTTTCCTTAAACCTACATGACAACAGTCCCCGAATTTTAGGCTATGATGGTTGCGTGTATTCTAGATGGCATCCCTCTAGATATTGGTCAACTTATGGTTAATGAAATATACCATTTCAAGGACCAAGGTGGTACACATCTATTCTTACCCTCCTTGATTACAGAACTTTGCCAAAGCGCGGTGGTGGAAGAGTATGCTAGTGATACGTGGGTGCGCCCTAATTCCCCTATTTACCCTTTGAGGATTAGAGGTGAGGGTGCACCCGAAAAAAGCAAGAAAAGAAAGATCAATTTAGAAAAGCCAGCATATAGTGAGCCTAAGTTTCATAGGCCAACCACCACAGGACCTTTTGAGGAGATTGGAATAAATATTTCAACCATCAAAGAGCTTGTGTCTAGTTTTCCCTAAGGAACAGAGAGTCGTCTACCACTCATCATTCTTATGTATCATGTACCAATTATGAGAAGTATTAGAAGGACCAAAATAAGCAAGAAGCTACAATTGATAAGCTTGAAAAGTCTACTACTGTTTGGTGGATTCACATCAATACCTTCGAATTATGCATGAAAAAATGGTTACAAATAAGAAGAAGGGGGACAAATTCTTTATCTGGATATAGAAGTTCCTAAAGTCCCGAGATAGACTTCCTTCTTTGAGGGTGGATAGTGATGATGAGGCCCCAATCGAGTGGTTTGATCTTGATAAAGATGGTGATGATGCAGAGTCCGACAATGATAACAGCCATTGATGCAGTTTTAGGTAGCACCCTTATCTCTTTTACCCTTGATTATTTATGCAGTGGGGATACTTCTACCTTTACAGTAGGGGGTATTTTCTTATTGTTATTCATTTAATTTGGGTCGTATTTTTACTCTACATGCTTTTCTACTCTTTTGGATAATTCTTATCTTTATTTTTATTTGGATTGTAATGTTCGTGCACTTTGATGGTGTCCACAATTGCGTGGATTAGTTATTTTGTTCTAGCTTTGTTACATTATTTTAGTTTTAGTTGATAAAATTTTCTATTGTGATTAGGTTTCTAACTATAGGTGTAGGGGAAGTTTGAGTACCCGTGGCACCGAGGCCATGGAATATAAGCGAAGTCTGAGTACCAATAGCATTGTTGATCTATGATTGCATTAATTTCCATTGGTGAAGTTTGAATAAACATATGGTGGGTTTCCCATACTATGATTTGCAATGTGAGATAATATCTTGGATGGCTGCCATGATGAGTAAATTATTTATGGTACGGATACAAAAGCAAAAAACCCCTTTCATCCAAAAATTTTACAAAATTTAAAGGCATGGACGTGAGCAACTTGGTGACAAAATTTTTCCCTCTTTCTATGACTCCAAAAGTTGAATTCAGAAAAATTGTGAATACTCAATCTTTGTCTTGAGCAGGTAGAATAATTGAACCCCTTTGACGACATTTGCATTCCATGTGTGTGAGGTTAATTGTCTTCATCTCATGTGTACTTGTACTATCTAAAACTTACCCCATTAGCCTTTAAAAGCTAAACTTTGATTGTGCTTGGTTGGCAAAAGGATCATACGTCATCTTATGATTTTGGAAGCCCACTTTAACCTAAAGAGCCTACCAATACATAGGATTTACCCCTAGTCACACTCTTTGAGACTTTAGACTTTTCTTTTGAAAATTCCTTACAAGCCGTGACCCTTCTATTCATCCCCTCTTGAACCCCATCCTCCTTGAACTTAAGAATACAAATTATTGTTAAAATCCTAAGTTGGGGGTGGTGGAAAGAGAAAGAAGTATAGTTGAGCTACGAACTCGTAAGAAGGTTCCTATAAACTTAAACAAGTAAGTATTTTGATTTAAAGAAAGAGAGAATCCATTAAAAGAATGAAATGTAGAGATTTTAAATGCATGTAGTAAGAGGCGAACAACATGTGAGTAAATCAAAATGGGAAAAGTAGGCAAATTAGTAAAGGAAAAAGAAGTGGACCAAAGAGTAATGCATGAAAGGATTATTATGTAGAAGTTCAAGGAGGATGTAGAATTATCGACCCAAGATAATGTACTGCTCTACCCTAAACCTACATTACAATCTCATAAAATACTTTTGTGATTCCCAACAAAGTCTGATCATTGTAGTGGTGATTGAAAATAGTGGCAAGCTTATGGCATAGTACTTATTATCATGGAGAATTTCTTGAGAGAGTGAGTGTTTGCACTTAAAATTCCTTGTTGTATGATTGGTAACTAGGTGTGTGAATTTTTCCTTTCTCATGAGGAGGATGTGAACTAGTTGAGGTAGGTGATTTTGTAATCTTCTGCACAGTGAGGTAAATGGAGGATAAGCTTAATTATAGTCAACATGTGAATCATTTCTAGAGTGTTATTATTTGTTACATGGTTTTTCCCCAAAGTCTATTGCATCCTTCAATATTTTTATTTTATGATGAGGGGAGTCGTTAAAAGACTATTTATCCATGTGTGAAAAGCTTTTGGTGGTAGCAATCAAATTTGAGTCGTCATGATCATTGAGTTATATAATGAGTGCATACATATGAAATTTTCTCATAATAAGGGGTAGCATTTCTTGAGGACAAACAAAGTCTTAAGTTGGGGATGTTGATGAGGGGTGATTTTTCCACTTATTCTCACTAAACATTTGTCCACATTACCTTGTTTTGAATAAATGAATGAGACATATTTGTGATAAAATGCACTAATATACACTCTTTAAAGGCATAGAGTTGAGGAGATCAAAAAATATGGATTGAAGATGAAAATGATAAAAAAGAGTAAAAAAGAGTGCAACTGAAGACCTGGACTACATCAGCCTCAATTACCGCGACCGCGATCATTAATTTGAGGCTGCGTCAGTCCAGATGGTCAACATAATGTAGTCGTGGCATAGAACCACTGTTACTTGGAGATGGTCATGGACAGTCTTGCGTGATCATGATTTAATGGGAATATGGGCAGGGGTAGATCTGTAAAAGCACTTTGACGAATTCCAAACCATATATAAGAAAAATCCCTTTTTTGTTTAGGTATTGTTTACCTCATAACTAATTTTAATATGAGAAGAAGAAACCCTAATTGGAAAAGTATGTAACTACTCTTGGTGGCGTAATTTCTTAGTGGTTTTGTGAAAAATGAATGTTTTGGATAGTCCTTATGTTATATTTTTTTTACTTTATGCGTAGCTAAGTAATTTAGTCTTGGGATTATGTTGAACTAAAGTGTAATTGTGTGTGGGTGTATTTTTGTTTGCATGATTTTTAGTTGTTGACTATGGATTACACCATTGCTTGAGCTTATTATTTGGAATTTGATGGGTGGAAATCACAAATCACCAAATGGGTTTGATAGGTCAAAACCCTAAACTCTAGAAACCCTTTGTGATCCTTGTAAGAGGGACTAAGATAAACTTGAGGTAAGCCATAACATCCTTGAAAGAGGGTTATAGAGGGATAAAGTAATGATGGAAAATTGAGTCTATGGTTTACTACCTTTTGCAATCTTAGAAATATATGTGATGTGAGTGTAAGCCATGTCAAGATCATCATACTAGAAATGAGAGTGAGTTGATCATTATCAATGGGTATATAGAAATTGCCCGATCTTAGTATCTCAGAAAGTTACTTCAATTGATATTTTAGAGTTAGAGATGATTGATTTTGATATGATTCTCTGCATGGATTGACTCCACTCATGTTATACCTCAGTTGATTATAAAAATAGAATTGTCCAGCTCTAGTTTCCTAATGATCCAATTATCAAATGGAGGAGTAGTACTTCAATGTTTAAAGGGTCCATTTGTTTCCTATCTTAAGGCAAGAAAGATGATATCTAAGGGGTGTATTTACCATTTCATCTGAGTCAAGGATTCAAATTCCATGACTCTGTGTCTGGAGTCAGTTACATTAGTATGGGAATTTCCAGAAGTATTTCTTGAAAATCTTTTTAAGATTTCTCTTGAAAGGGAAATTGAATTCAAATTTGATCTCCTTCTACATAGCCAACCTATCTCTATTCGTCTTTATAGAATGGCTCTAGTTGAGCTTAAGGAATTAAAGGATTAGTTGAAGGATCTCTTTAATAAAGATTTCATCAGGGCTAGTGTTTCCCCATGGGGTGTTCCAGTACTATTTGTGTGCAAGAAAGACGGCACTCTCAGAATGTGCATCAACTTTTATGAACCTGATGAATAGGGTGCTCAAGCAGTACTTGGACATGTTCATCCTAGTCTTCATTGAAGATATCCTTGTTTATTATCGTAGTAAGAATGATCATGTAGACCATCTAAGAGTAATGTTGTAGACCCTTAGATATCATCAGCTGTTCACTAAGTTTAGCAAGTGTGAATTCTAGATGAGATCAGTAGCTTTTCTTGGTCATATAGTTTTCGGTTATGAAATTCAAGTTGATCCTCAAATGACCGAAGTAGTGAGAAACTATCCTAGAACTATCTATCTATCAGATATCAGGAGTTTCTTAGGTTTGGTTAGCTATTATTGATGGTTTGTTGAAGGGTTTTCTTCAACTGCTTCCCCCATGTCAAGGCTAACCTAGAAAAAGGTTAAGTTTCAGTAGTTAGATTCCTGCAAGATGAGTTTTAAGAGTTGAAGATTCAACTCACTTCTATCCAGTATTGACGTTACCAGATACCATAAATGGGTTCGTAGTGTATTGTGATGCTTCTAGAGTTTGTCTTAGTTGTGTATTAATGTAGAGACGTAAGGTCATAGTCTATCCTCTAGATATCCTAAACCTCATTAAATAAATTATCCAACCCATGATCTTAAGTTGGGAGCTGTTGTCTTTGCCTTAGCGATTTGAAGGCATTACCTTTATGGGATTCATGTTGATGTGTTCATAGATCATAAGTGTTTACAATAGACGTAGAAAGACTTAAATATTCATCAAAAGAGGTGGCTTGAATTATTAAGAGACTATAATATTAGTATGTTATATCATCTGGGCAAGTCCAATTTAGTGGAGGATGCCCTAAGTAGATTGTAATAGGCAGTGTTACCAATGTTGAGGATGATAAGAAGGAGTTAGTCCATAAGGTTCATCATCTTGCTAGGTTACTAGTTTAGTTAGTTGATTCACAGGAAGGTAGCATATGGGTTCAGAATGGTTCTGAGTCTTCATTGGTCGCTGAAGTAAAATAAAAGTAAGACAGGGATCCTAATTTGATCAAGTTAAAAGAGGCAGTTCTAGGTCAGAAGGTGGAGGCTTTCTCCCAAGGGAGAGATGATGTACTTCATTGTCAGGGTAGATGATGTGTTTTGTGTATTGATAGTCTAAGACAATAAATATTAGCTGAGGCGCATTATGCACGATACTCTATCCACCAAGGAGCTAATAAGATATATTATGATTTATGGGAAATCTATTGGTAAAGTGATAAGAAAAAGGACATTGTAGAGTTTGTGTTGAAGTGTTCAAATTTTCAGCAGGTTAAGGTTGAGAACCAAGGGCCTAGTGGTATACTTTAGGAGTATAGCATCCCTACTTGGGAGTGGGAGGTGGTTAATATGGATTTTGTGATAGGGTTTCCTCAAATGCATCGTCAACATGATTTGATTTGGGTTATTATTGATAGAATGACCAAGTCAGTCCATTTCTTGCCAATTCATACTTCGTACTCAATTAAGGATTAGGCTAGGCTTTATTTTATGGAGTTTGTGAAATTGATGGGGTCCTATTGTTTGTCATTTCAGATAGAGGTACTTAATTTACCTCTCACTAGTAGAAGGCTTTCCAAAAAGGGTCATAGTACCTAGGTTCATATCAGTATGGCTTTCCATCCCTAGAAAGATGGTCAGGTAGAGAGGACTATTCAGACTTTAGAGAACATGTTGAGGGCTTGTGTTATCGATTTTAAGGGTAGTTGGGATAACCACCTACCTTTGATTGAGTTTGCCTGCAATAATAGTGATCACTCCAGTATATAGATAGCTCATTTTGAGACTCTTTATGAGAGGATATGTAGATCTCCTATTGGTTGGTTTGAAGTAGGTGAGGTTGTTTTGATAGGGCCAAATTTAGTATTTGGGGTAATGGAGAAATTTCAGTTAATTTGAGAGAGGCTAAAAATAGCCAGAGTCATCAAAAATATTAGGTATCTATGAGGAGAAGATATCTTAAGTTTGATGTTGGTGACTTGGTTTATTTGAAGATTTTAGCATATGAAAAGAGTGAAGAGATTTGGCAAGAAGTAGAAACTCAGTCCCTGCTATATTGGCCCATATAGAATCTTGAGCTATTTTGGAAACGTAGCTTATGAGTTAGAGGTTCCTACAGATTTGGCATTAGTACATCTGGTGTTTCATGTCTCTTTATTAATGAAATGTATTAGCGACGCGGCTTCAGTCATGACCATAGAGAGTGTAGATATAAAAGATAGTCTCTCATTTATGAAGAAATCCCATTTGACATCCTTGATTGTTAGACTCGTAAGTTGAGGAACAAAAGAGGTTCCCTTGGTTAAAGTTCTATGGCAAAATCAGTCTATTGAGGGAGCTCCTTGGGAATCAGAAGCAGAAATGCGAGCCAAGTACCCTTATCTTTTCTCCACAAATTCAGATTTAGCTTGAGGAAAGTATTTTCCTTAAATTGACTTTTTCCGATCTCTTTTTTCATCTATGTAAACATTCTCATGTTATTGCATGTATGCGTGTAACCAGATCAGTCGATGTATCAAGTCTCAAACTCATTCACATTTCTTATCATGAACATTCAGTGTATGGTCTCAAAATTACCTTAGTACTCTCAACCTAAATAGTCTCATATGAGGATCAATGTTCCCAAGGGGGAAATATAGTACTACCCCGCATTTTAAAGTTACTGCACAACATATGACTTATGCCTTAGAGTCATATGGATATCATTTGAGTTGTATGTCCAAATCATACCCATGATAGCATATGATGGATGATATTCTATTTGAGGTATGACTTATGCCTTGGAAGTCATAAAGTGATCATATGAATCGTACGTGGTAAGTCGTAACTAAATCAGTGTAAGGTGAGATAAGTTCGGTCCAGGTTATGAGAGGATGAGTGCTAGTTGTATAACATTTCATGAGTCATAATATATGACTCGTATCCTCATCATTGAAGGATCCAATAATCAAGCCTCATATTTTGATAGCTTTATAAGTTTCTTGGACATATATTAAGTTATCAAATATATCCTAACTTATAGACAAGTCAAAACATCCCATAGAAACTAAATTTTTGGGATACATATAAGTATAGTCATTTCTAAATGGTCATAAATATAGTTCTATGAATAATTTATGAGCGAAATACCCACAAATAGATAGATAATTTAATTAGCTTTCTAACTAAACCAATTTTTCCTTGATCCAATAGCGGGGTGAAAAGTTATGGATGAATTACTGAAGCAATGTCAAAGCTGCCAGTAGGGTACAACTCACTGATATGAATCGTATGCAGACCATACTAGTCATTAGGAGGATTCATACCACCACAGTAGGGATTGAAATTTGAGTTCATGGTAACAACTCAAGGTACGACCCATAACTAAAACATACGAGTCGTACCCAAACACTTTGGGACAACTTAAAATTGATTTCTATAAGGTTTCTAAGGGGATTTTATAGTATTTTCTCCCCTTATAACTCCCAAAACACGACATTTACCCTCAAGGGGAAGTACTTTTCCTTTCTTTTCCATTAATTAAACAAGACAAAAACTCTATTTCTATTCTCAAGAGCAAGAATAGTGATTCTTCTCAGGACCTTCTCCTAAGTCTAAAAGGTCAAGTTTACTTCTCCAAGCCAAGAACATTAAGGTATGTGGTTATTCATCAATGGGTTTCTTTAACCCATTGAGCCCTAAAACCCTCTCTTTGATTAAAGTATGAGTTTTCCTTCATTATGGGATTCCACATGTTCAAGATGAATTCAATCCATGTTTTTATCTTAGTAAAGTGAATTAAATTCATGTCCTCATATGGTCCCATTTAAATTAGGTCATGTAATGATTTGGATCTCAGGTTCTATGTATTTTTAAATTTAATTTATGTATTTATGAATTTAAATCATGTAAGCCTGTTGTTTTCCTCCGCTTTACACCCTTTAATGTTCAAATTCAAGTGGTTTGATCATTGAAATTTATTATCTTTTGGGTCTCTGAATTATGACTTCCTATTATCGTTTAAATATTATTGTTATATTTTAGTAATAAGTCAGTTCTAGTGGGTTTTGAACACTAGATACATATATGTTTTCATGCTATTTTAGACTTTTCAAATTACAAGTTAGTCAGACTATGATATAATTACTATGTTTAAGTTTAAGTTGATCCTTATCTGTATAGTACCATGTTATGTTAAACCATGAGTAACACCAGTGGCATTCAGTTGGGAGTAGGGTTTAGCACCGAGAGAAAAGTATGGGTTCAGCGTATCCTACTTTCCAGAAACTACGTGCCCCTATAGGATTTAGGGACTTGCCAAAGAGCGTTTCCCTTTTTGTTCGAATTGGGCCCAGTTTAGTAATCACTCTAGTTCAGGTTCTACTCCGATGTCAAGGATGGAATAACCCTCCTCAACATAGGTCAGACATTGGACTTTATGGTAATATCCAAGGTTTATGTCAGTTAAATAATAGCTCCAACAGTTTCAGTCAGTATTGGCAGTCTATTTCAGTTCAGTTTTGATAGACCGAGTAGCTTGTTTTCAACATTTATTTAGTTAATTATACAAACTGCACCAGTTATTCAGATAATGTTAGTGTATTAAAATACTTGGTCTTGTATGTTTAGTTTTACACGTTTAGGTAATTATATTAAGTTTTCGCATGTATTTCAGTTGTCCTTACCTCACATACAAGTACATTCTAAGTACTGATCGCATACCTTTCTCTTGCGCTATGTTGTCTTATAACATAGGTTCGGAAGTATAGTTTTCCGACCATCCTTAGACAACTCAATAGTTCCCCATGGCAGTAGTTGTGAGTCCTTATCCATCGAGGGCGTGATGTATTATTTCATTCGTTTCAGCATTTCACTATGATTCAGTTTATTGGAGTTAGTTAGGGGTTTGTCCCATAATTCCTTATGATTCTTACAGGCTTTTTAGGCAGTTAGACAGTTATTCAACTTTTAGTTATTATCAGTTGTTTCAGATAGACAATCTAGTTTTCTAGTGTTTATCAAGTACTTCAGACATGTCATTTTATATATTTCAGTATTCAGACTGACAGGACCTTATTAGTTTATTTTTCACACATGTTGTTTTACTTTCATTTTATTAAGTGCTCATACCAGGTATTAATAAAAAAATATTATTGAAAGAGTGAAAAATCATGACTTTTTAATTATTTTTTAAAAAATAATTCATAAATAAATTATAAGGAAATAAATGCTAAACACAATTTAAAATCATAAGAAAATAGTTATTTAATTTTAATAACTGGTGTTAATATTAAATAGGCAAAAATATGACTTTTCATCTTTTTTTTTTATTTTTAAATCTATTTTTTAATTTAAATAATTAAAAAGTCACCAGTTTGAATTAGTTCAGGGATATGATTATTATAAAAAAGGTGAACAGTCATGATTTTTTGTCTAACACATTCAAAACAGCTGATGAATCAAATTCTCCATCTTTTATAACTAATGAATCAACTATTGGAAGAAATCAAAACAGCTCCTCCAACAGATGGTCCTTCTATTGCAATAGATAACTCATATGTCATACATGGACCATTTGTTGCAACAGATGGTAAATCTCTTGCGATAGATGGGTTATCCATTGCAACAGATGGGTTATCTATTGCAACAGATGGACCATCTGTTGCAACAACTCAATAAAAATTCTTATTGAAAAGGTGAGAAGTCTTTGATTATTTAATTGAGAAAAATGTTTATTTAATTATAAGAACTAAGTAATATTAAGAAGCTAAAAATTCCCGACTTTTCACAATAATCAAAAGTCACCAGTTTGATTTAATTAAGTCATGACTTTTCACACTAATAAAAAATTCACTAGTTTGAATGTAATTAATAAAATAGAGTTGAACAATCATGACTTTTTGCCTAACACATTAAATTTTAATCCTCTATAAACATGTCTCTTCTTACTTATTCATTCTACTCCACTTTATTTATTTCTTGTATCTTGTCTTTCATATTACAACTTCAATCACTTCTCTTCAAAGAGAAGATTCCTTTTTCATTGAGGTAAGGTTTTATTTTATGTGTAAATCTATCAGTTGGTAGTATACGTTGTATTACATTCAGGCTCTGTTATTTACTTTTATGTTTATATTTTTATCAAATCATGCGTGTAATAGATATGGTTGATCCTGTTTGGGACATTGCTATTCTGTGAGACACCGTGTGAGAACATCAAAGGAAAGTTAATAAGCTCTAGTAGGAGTTGAACGCCATTAGAGTAAAGATGCTCCGAGAGAACTGTAGGCTGAGGAGGGCGCTGCTGCTATCGGTTCATGATAGGCCGTTTGACAATAATAATAATAATAATTAGGTTATATTTTTTAATTTAGCGTATGTATCTTTTTTTTATTTATATCCGATCTACCTACCTAATGTTTTTTGTTTTTGTTTAGTGAAAAAAATTTATGTTTAGTCGGCTTTGACATTTTCATTCTTATTTAATTTTTATTCTGTCTATTTCTTTTTCTCAATATGTCGATGGTTGGAGGTAAGGATTAAGTGTTTCACATAATTTTGAATTCAGTAGCAATAGCAAGAGTGTTGAGTACAAACAAGTAGCAAGAACTGTATTGTGTTATTCAAATAGATTAACCATCTGTTGCAATAGATTGGTCATCTATTTAAGGAACACATTCCAGTTTGTTGAACTTTATTATGTTCTTTCAGCAAATGTCCATCTGTTGCAATAGATGGGTAATCTGCTGAAAATATTTTTGTAGTCTATCGTATTTAGTTTCGATTTTACCTCTTTTTATTGATGCGCCAGTTAATAAAATGATATTTTATATAATAAATAATAACATGTACATTCACAACAATAAGTTAAGAATATCAAAGTCCATAACAAACAATAACACAAGTTTTACTATTAAAACTATCATGCTGCATTACGATCTAGACATGTAGTTCTTTGGTTGCCAGAGTTCTTACATACGGAGCATTTATTTTTTATTGATGAAAATGATTCTCCGACTCCACGCCTCCTCTTATATCGCCTTATTCCTAATTTGATCATCTTTGGGTCAATTTATGGAAGAGGTATTAATCTCTCCAAAATCTCTGTAGGAACAAATCAAGATTCTTCAGGAGGTACCATATTAATATTCTCACTATATAGCATTATATATCCTTCCACCAAATAATATGGAGATGAGTACTCATAAATTTGAGTTCCATATTGTGCATTGTATTAGGATCGAAGCGCTGCCATAACATATGGAATGGGTATTTTTTTCAAGTCAAAACTCTAAATGTAAAAGATCTTATTTGAAGATCTACCGCGGTAACATCACCATGACCGTCGATACTGAACTTGCAATATGCTATTTGATGAGAAAATAACCTATTCCCCAATTTTATATTTGTTAATATTTCTTTTTTTGCTTATAGAAAAATTTATTTATTGTGTTCGCAAACTGCATACGGCTTTCTTGAAATAATTTGACATACTTCTTTTTTATTTCCTTAAACATTGACATAATGGGAAATTCTCTTTCAATGCCAAACATTAAATTCAATGATTCATCTATGTTTGATGTGATGATATTATATCTATACAAAAAAATCACTTAGTAAGACATCATACAGTAAGTATTCAAAGTTGTAACTCAAACAAGGCATTAAATTCATAAGAATATACCTATTTGCTGGAAAAACTGTCCGACTCCATCTCTCTAAACTGACACGTTTGAGAAGTTGTGCTATCTTGAGATGTGTATCCTTTATTTGATTAAAATATCAAAATACCTGGCTTTATTATATGATAGTCACAACCCTTTCATTATGAAAGTCTTTTTGAATATTTTCTCCAAGATACCTCATGTAACAACCAAAGTTAACTAAAGTGAAAAAAATGTACCCGTCTTTTGAATACTTGAATGCCTATACGAAATTATACACAACTCTTTGGTATAGTCCACACAGCTTCACATTTGTTCAAAAAATATGCACACGAGGCATCACATTCCTTGTGCATTACACAAAAAATGATGGGAAAGATATGACTCTGGGCATCCTATGCCACCGCCACTATCAAAACATTATTATACTTTCTCCTCAAGAAAGTTCCATCGATGGCTATGAATTTTCTAAACTTTTGAAAACCAAGAATCCAAGCACCATAGGATACCAAAAAGTACTTGAACCTTCCATTTTCAACAATATGCAACGTTGTCTTTCTTTTGAGATTAGTGGACTTAAACATATAACGGTACACATTGAGGACTGCATAGCCATGCTCATATGTCCCCCTATACAAGTCCTTATCGATCCCCATAGACATATAAATCTTCCAATTACAGATCATAATACCCAATTCTGTACAAAGTTGATTGGCTATATCAGCAGTAGAAGGGACATTGTCATTGGGGAATCTATTTTGGAAATAACTACCGAGGACCTTTGCTGTGGCATAAAAATTTTGGCTCATAATATGATCCAAACAACACGAGTGATACTTTTGATAAGAATTATTGAAGAATATTTTAGAACTTAAGTATTTCACAACCCTCAACCACCACTTTCAGTCCAAATTAGCACGTCTAAAATAAAAGACTTTGCTAAAATTAATCACCTTCTTTCGTCTTGGTGCTTTTTTCAAGCAAGCGATAAAACAAAGAAGTAGATAGTTCTATCTTATCCTTGAATAAAATTCTCTTGTAAAATTCAGTCTTGTCATCTCGATGATTTCCTGACTGTGTTGATTGAGAAGAACTGCCTACCGTATTTCTCACAACAACGAACGTAGGTGTTTGATCATCATCTGGAATATTCATGTCCAGATCATCCAATTTTCTCGAACATGTCTTGTTATTCTTATTCTATAGTTTGGTTCTTATTCTCTCTTAGTTTTTCAACCACATGCACCCTTAACACCAGCCTAGCTAAATCACTCAGCTAAGAATGCAACCGAACCAGATCAGTTATCTTGAAAGATAGTACCCTTTGATTTTCAAAGAATCTGTGCATGTAGATGATGATGAGTTCTTTTGGTTGAAAATTTAGTCCATAATAGCTGATGATTAAGTTCACAAAATCATCATATGAAGAATCACTTTGGACTGTCATAGCTATCGTATCTAATATTTTACCCTCCTTCCAATGACAAACATATTGATTTCTCTTCTCAGTCCATTCACTATGACAATCCACCTCTATTGATATTGATCCTTCCATTAGTGGTACCTAAATAATGACATTTGTTAACAAAGTTAATAATGACATGATAATAAAATTAATGGTGATTGTACAGTACCATAACATGAACCCCAATAGATGAGTAATATGTTGCAACAGGTGAATAATACGTTGCACAAGTAAGTTATATGTTGCAACAGATAACTCACTTATTGGTATTCATGTTACAGTACTATAGAACCTGAAGCTGATTCCAACAAATGAGTTATATGTTAGAACAAGTAACTTATTTTTTACAATAGATTATACATCTGTTATAATAGATTACTCACCAATTGGAATGTATTACAGAACCTTTGAAGCTGGTTCCAACAAATAAGTCACCTATTGCAAGATATCACTAACCTATTGTAGCAAATTGCTCACCTGTTTAAACAGATTAGTCATCTGTTAGAATCAGCTTAGATTTTACATTCTCAACATAAATATGGATAGGTGAGTCATCTGTTGGAATCAACTTTGGGTTCTATTGCAATAAGTGAGTAATATGTGTCAACAAATGAATCTTTTATTACAATAGATAACTCATATATTGCAATAGATGACCCATCTATTTGATTCAAGTTACAACACTATAAAACTATAAACATGAATCCAACATATGAGTCTTTCATTGCAACCGATTTCTAATACTTTTTATCTATTTGCAAATGAGAAGAACTAGATGGACCTAAACAAAGTTGATAATAGTGACAACGGTGGAAAACAAAAGGCAAACAAAGAGAGTACCAAAGAATGAGTTACCAACAGCTTTGGTAAATCAGTGAAAGACAAGATAATAAAGCAATATGAAAATAAAGAGAGCAAAAAGATAAATTGGATGCGAAGGAGTTTAAGTCCAATACTGATACACTTATTCAGCAAAGTCTAGAAGGCAAAGATAAAAGGGGTATACTGTTAGCCATTTTGAAACCTGATGACATTATTGATGATACTGAAGTGATGGAAGATATTCTGCCTTTAGCTATTCAAGGTGAGTGGCAGATTGCCCGTAGTAAAAAAGATAATGAAGTTTTGGATGAAGATGATTTGGAGGACACCATTAAGAAAGTGGGAGTAGAAGGAAATCTATCTCCTAACCAGATAGATAGATTAAAAGAAAATTAGGGAGGAGCTAAAGCAAGTTCAATGCAAACTAGGAGTTCACTAAACAATAACTCAAAATTAATGCTCTAATATGGAAGATTAGATTAGTCAACACACAGAAGGCATTTACAAGACTGATCATATTACAAAAAAAATATCAATTTGCTTTTATAGGGGTAATGGAACCATTCCAGGTTAGAAAGAACATTGAAGAGTATAGAAGAAGGTAAAAAGTGCAGCACTCAACACCTAATACTACTGGCAAAATCTGGCCATTTATGGAGTCTAATATTTTCTGTACAATACTAAGAGATAAAGTATAACAATTCATTTTAAAATTAGAGAATCAAAAAGCTGGGGTGACTGTAATAGTAAAATTGATTTATGCAAAACATACCCAAAGGGTGAGATTAATATTATAGGAATCACTTGAAGAAATGGCTTCTAGAATTCAAGAGTCATGGTTACAGGTGGGGACTTCAATGTCATTATCAGTCAAGAAGAGAAGTTGGGTGGCTTGTCAGTGAATGGAGCAGAAACTGAAGACTTAAATCATTGCATAAACATATGTAATATAGAAGATCCTTAGTTTAAAGGGGGCTAGTACACTTGGTGGAATGGAAGAACAGTCGAAGAGTGTACATTTAAAAGGTTGGACAGAGTTTTCATTAATGATTAATTGCATGAATTGTTTCCAGTGTTAGAAGTTGAATATTTATTTAGAAGCAGTTCTGATCACACTCCTTTAAAAATCAACTTTAGTACTGTGAAGTAGAATATCTCAAAGCTTTTTAGGATTTTAAATATTTTGCTGAAGGTGAAGACTTTTCTGGAGATAATCAAAAAAAACTGGGTAACTGATGTGGTGTGCAAACCATTAATTATGTTTCATAATAAACTAAAAGAATAAAGCTTTCTCTAACACAATGGAGCAAAGAGTGCTTTGGTAAAATCTTTTAAGAAATTTCTACTCTGGAGAAAGTTATTATAGTGAGGGAGAAGCAGTTTGAGGAGAATTCTTCAGGTTCAAATAGAGAATTGTTGTTTAAAACACAGGCTGAACTAAATGTGTAGCTTAGCAGGAAAAAAGACTTTTGGATCCAGAAAGAAGGATTAGATTGGTTTAAGGATGATAAGAAAAGTATAAAAGTTTTTTAGATAGTGGTAAAAGTCAGAAGAAGTAGGCGTAAACTAAAAAGAATTCAAAATAATGAGGAGAAGTGGTTGGAAGATCTAAATAGGATTGCAAAAGCTGCCATTGATTTTTTTCAAAAGAAAATTTCTAAAGGGGAAGAGAATACTGATTTTGAAATGTTGGAGGAATTACCAACATTACTGAATGGCAGTCAAAATGAAGATCTTAATAAAGTACCAGAGTTATAAGAAGTGCAGAAGGCTGTATTAGGGATGAATAGGAATAGTACAGTAGGAATAGATGGTATAACTGGAGCATTCTTTCAGGATGCTTGGGACATTATAAAGGAAGATGTTCATAAAATGGTGGTTGATTTCTTTTGTGGGTATGAATTACCAAAATTTGTAACTCATACAAACTTCGTACTTTTGCCCATAAAGTTAGTGATCAATAATTTGTCAAACATAAGGCTTATTTCACTGAGTAATTTTGCAAACAGGATATTTTCCAAAATTATACAAGAAAAGATCAAGAAGGTGCTGCCTAATATTATATCTGAAGAACAAGCAAGGTTTATTCAAGGGAGGAGTATTGCAGAGAATATCCAGGTGGTACAGAAGATAATAACTGATATTCAGAAAAAAGGTAAGATTCCTACCTTGGTGATTAAGCTGAACATAATGAAAACTTATGACAGAGTTGACTGGTTGTTTCTTACTAAAGTATTAAGGAAAGTAGGGTTTAGTGAATTAATAATTGATATGGTTTATAGATCGGTGGGAAATAATTGGTACTCTATATTACTGAATGTCCATCCTAAAGGGTTTTTCAGATCATCTAAGGGGTTAAAGAAAGATAATCCCTTATCACCTACTCTTTTTATTTTAGGTACTGAGGTGGTGTCCAGATCCTTAAAGTCCCTGATGCTCACTAAAGAATTTAATACTTTTGGGATGCCAAGAGGAAGTCCATAGGTGAATCACTTTGCTTTTACTGATGATATGATAATATTGTACAAAGATGACGTGATTACTTTGAAAAAAATAGCTGATACTTTAGACAAGTATGAAAAAATGTCTGGTCAAAAGATAGATAAAGAGAAGAAAGCAATTTATATGCATAAGAGAGTGTCTCAAAGGATTGTGGTAATGGCAAAAGTTGCTACAGGGATCAATAGAAAGTATTTTCTTTTTATTTTTCTTGGATGCCCTATATTTCATATGAGCAAGAAGAAAGATTTATATCAAACCATTATGAATAAGATTAGCAGTAAACTATAATGCTGGAAAAAGAAATTATTTTCATATGGGGGAAGGTCAATACTCATTAAGTATGTCCTACAATGTATTCCCATTCATAGCCTCTCAGTTATGAACCCTCTTAGTAATGTCTTAAGCTCAATTCAGAAGATGTTTGCTCAAATTTTTTGGAGCAATCATATTGGTGGAAAAGTAAGAATTGGGTGAGGTGGAATTCTTTATGTTTTCCAAAAGAAGAAAGAGGTTTGGGGTTCAGAAAGGTGCAGGGTGTATCTATGGCTTTGTTTTGAAAATTGTGGTGGAAATTTTGAAATAAAGACTCTATTTAGAGTAGGTTCATGCATAACAAATACTATATAAAACAACATCGTAATGAGATAACATGGAAAACAAGAGCTGGATCTTAGTTATGGAAGAAAATATTGCAGGCTAGGGACCTAGTGGAGCACCAAATTCTATGAAAGATTAAAGGTAGAGGGTCTAGTCTATGGTTTGATAACTGGATTTCTATTAGGGATTTATATAACATATTGCAGAATAGTAGGGAATGGGATGGCGGAGTATAAGTGGTAAAGGACTTAGTCATAGAAGATAAATGGAATGAGCAACTGATGATGCAAATATTACCTCAAGAAGTTGTCAATCATATCATAACTAAGTTTAGGACCACATTGGTTGCAGGAGAAAGATTTATTCCTATTTAGATGTTGGAAACTACAGGCAAATTTATAGTTAAGTCAGCATGGTATTATATTAGACAGAGATAAGAAAAGAATAAGATATACGAAGAAATATGGGTGAAAAGATTACCTTTCAATAGGGAATTTCTAATGAGGAGAATATAGAAAGAAAAGGTTCTAATAGATGCTCTTATGAGAAAATAGGGAGTTGAAGGGCCAACTAGGCGTTGGTGTTACACTTATCCTGATTAAGAAATTATTACTCATATGTTTTAGAGATCATCTTTAGCTAACAGGACTTGGTCCTACTTTGATTTATGTGCAGGTATTCTACTTGAGGGAGTAACATTCAAAAACATTATTCTTGTATGGTGGAATGAGGAAGTCAAGGGAAGAGTCAAACATGATTTCCAGTTCCTTTCAAGCATTATTATATGAGAAATATGAAAAAAAAGGAATAGTTTGAAGCATGATGGGAAGAACTTGTCTTTACATAAAGTAATATTAAATATTACCAGAATATAAAGATTACTCAAGTGATATGGAAGCTTCCAAAGAATGGGTTGGTTAAGTACAATACAGATAGAGCATCCAGAGGTAACCCTGGGGTAGCTCATATGCCTTTTATGTAAGGAATAAGAAAGATGACCTAATTTATGTAGAAAGAGATAAATGGAAGATACTTCTAATGTTGAAGCTGTCTTATGCTATTTTATAGGAAGAAATTCATGCAGATCAACGACATAAGGTAAAATGATAATTCAAACTGATTCTCTACTGATGCAAAAAATACTAATCAGAGAATAGAATTGTCGTTAGAATATAATAGACTATGCCGAACAGATATGGAAAATAATGAATAGCAAGTAGGTACAGTATCAACACATTATGAGGGATTTAAATTAGTTGGATAATCATCTAACTAATTTATCCATTGACAAATGGGTTTTGCAATTTCAATTTTTTAGCAATTAGAGATAAGTGGCAGAAAGATCCTTAACAGTGACAAGTTAAAATGTCCATACATAAGAGTGAGAGAAATAAGAGAATAAAAAGGTTGATTAGGCTACTGTAACACCCCGAGAATACACCCTGGATGCCACACAGTCATATAGTCACACGTGACCACAAGGTAACCCATAAGCTGATGCCTGCTGTGAGAGTGAAATAAAACTGCTAATAAAAGATACGTAACTGTGGAATAACTGAATATGCCATAATGTTTTATAATACTAAGACATTACTAGAATCTTAAATATGAAACAATTGTCTAAAATTAATAACATAAAGACTAAAAATCAATTGAAAATTGGATAACTGTCTTAAAGTGTCTCAAAACCTCTAACTGAATGACTAAGGAGTTGATGGGATATGTCCCCAACTAACTCCGACTGACTACTGGACTAAAGTACTAAAATTAACATAAACGACCCTTGTAATATGATGACTAACCACTGCTACTGCTGTTGCTGATGTGCTAGAATGTCTAAGTGCATTTGGGAGCCTGTGCATTCAAACATATGATATGATACATCATAGCGCAGGAAATGAGTATGCAATTAGTACTTTGAATATATTGTTATGCTAGATGAGGCTAGGCTGATATGAATGGGATCATGTGTATGAATCATAATTGACTGAATGAATAAGCTGAGATAGCTGGATAATTGAGATAAATGTATGGATGCTGTAATATCTGAGAATGTATGACCACACATATAACATAATTCTGAAATAGTCTGTAAACTGAAATACTGAAATCTTATTATAGAATAACCGATAAACTGTATGCTATGGTCAAGTAAAACTAAATAAAGTTCTAAACTGAATACTGAAACTGTGGGAGGTATCATCTCATCATCATACCCCAAACTGAACTGATTGGGGCCTAATATGTGACCCTAGTTAGAAGGGTTCTAGTGCCATACCACGAGTACTAACTATATGTGCGGAGTCAGTCATATTCTGGCGGGTGACTCCTGATATCTGTCCTAAACTGGTGGTTGATCCCTGAGAGTGTTAGTCCTAAATTGGCGGGTGACATCTCATAACCTACGCTGGCTACATAGTTCTAGAAATTTGGGATTGCTTATAAGGACCCAGTACTAACTAATGGGTGGACCCCCATGCCTAGGTTCTCTAGGTGCTGAATCTTACTTCCAACTGTACTGATATTGATTACTGGATGGAACTAAGCTTAACTGAACGAACAACTGACCATATTAACTAACTGAATGATATTGCTCATGGTATGACTGAAATCATTCTGTAGATACTGAAAACTAGGTAAACAACTAAATTTTGGGTATTCATAACCCCTAGGACTCGATCACTATAACAATAGGGACACATAAAAGCTTCGAAACCACTGAAAGAAAATCATTGTTTACAATTATTCACTTAAGCATTTCATCAAACATTGGGAGACATGAATTTAAACATGGGAATACATTCGAACATTATTAGGTAGCACGATCACATGACAAGATCATAAACTGAGGATTGATTCTAAATTCTCATGAGAAAGATATGGAAACCACTCTATTCAAAACATTCTATAATGCATTACACTTGAAACAATTTATAATCTTAACCAAACATTAAATGGTAAGAAATTCATAGATTTAAGCATGGGAATGAGTGAAACATGTGGGAATAGCATGACTGCAATACTAAAACCATATTTAGGGATTTAACAATGAAATTTAATGCTTTAAATGTGTAAGGGATGATTTCAATGAACATAGATTGTAAGCATCATGTATAATCAAAATTCATAAAAGCTTCATAGAGATAAATCATTACAAACATGTAATTTCATAATTTAAAACATAAAAGATGGATTGTTGGATTCCATGGGTTAAAAGGGCCCAAGGATAAACATCTAACATACTTGAGTGAAAAGTTCATAAAGGTTCTTGGTGGTTTTCTTGAAACTTCAGCTTGAATCTTGAAGGGGTAAATCTTGAAGGGGTTGGGGTTTGTTCTTGTGAGAGATATACTTTTTTGGGGAGAAATTATGAATAATGGGACATAAAATGCCCCTTTGGGGTTTTATATTTGTGTTTTGAATGGATTTGGGTGAAGAAAAAATGATAAGACTATCCTTGGGAAACTAAAATTCATAACAGGAACCCAAAATTGACACTCACCATGATGCGCCAAGGCTGCCACCATAATTTTAACCGTGACACAGTGAAATTGCAGTGACTTGCTAAAAGCTGACAACTATCTTTCTGGACCTCACCGCGATGTGGTGAAGTGACCACTGCTCCATCCACCGCGATGCAGTTCAATTACGGTGAGCTTCTATTTTGAAAATTTAAACGTGGTCCAAACCTAATTCGATAAATCTAAAAATTACCTAAGACATGCTAATTACACCCCTGAATATGAATTAACTTAGAAACCATCATCTCGGGGTTGGGAAGTTAACTTTGTAAATCATCAAAGTTTAGAGGACAAAAATATAACTAAGTCTCCAACATTTATCTAAATTTTCATGTTCTAAGACTCTTATGCATGTACTATGAGCTGAACTAAGTTAAGAAAAATATGGGGTGTTACAATATTTCCCTCTTGGAAATATTCATCCTTAAATAAGACTTGTTAGACTGAGAGTACTGAACTAAGGCAACTGAGATCACATACTGAACATGCTTGATGGGGAACATGATTAAAGAATTTAGTCTGAAACATAGTAACTGACTGAACTAATTTGTGAATGCATGCAATGACATGAAAATGAGTATATGATTCAGAAAGAAACAAAAGAGTCAACTTATGAGTTACCACTGCCTCAGGCTAGATCTGCTTTCGTAGAGAAAAGTTGAGAGATTTATTACATGAAAACTCAATGGTGTTACAACATCTCCCCCTTGGGATAGTTCATCCCCCGAATGATACTGGCTTAATTGAAATACTTAGGAAAGATTGAGATGATGCACACGACTCTTACAAACTGAATCATTACTGATTATCTGGAATATGAAACCAAGGCCTAAGGAATAGAGTATCAATGACATAAATTCATCAAGAAATCAAATCATGGGATATCCATAACAAAATTCTAAATAGCACTGATCATTGAGAGTGTAGATTTAGTACTAGAACTAAATATACTGTATAACATAAGTACTTATGTCATGAGCTGCATGACTTGATTTTGGAGTTCGTAAATTCATGGAACTTGCTTCTTACTGCAGAGTAAATTTGAACTCCTTGTACTAGGGACTGGAAGTGTACAAAATTTTCTGTTATGTGAATGAACATGAACTATGATCATGGAGATGACATTTAAGGCACGAGTAGAAATCGTAATGACTGAAAACCTTGCACAGAGATAACAATGGGTTAGGAATTTTCCACTTTAGTATTTTTCTATAATACGCTAGCATCACTACTAGAATCTGAGAACCTGACCTGATTTTCTTATTCTATCATCCCCCCTTAGATTTAAGCTATCACTCTAAGTTTGTGAACCCTTTTAAACTCTAACTAAACCACAAACACTTTAGAGTATGGGGTATAATAATTCATATCAATGATAAACTTACCCTGAAAGGTCACACCTGATAATATAAACTTACTGCTAGTACTTTTTATGAGATACAACTCTTAGCCCTGTATATCCCTAATAATTATCATATAACAGCTTAAAATTTACTAGCTTAGAATTTTAAACTCCTCTTTTTACTATCTCAACCTTCAAAGATTAAAACTTAGATACTAACACATAACATGGATATTCCCAAATCTGTAATAATCATACTACTTTCATCAAAGCCTACAAGTATCACATCTACAACATATGTTTTGAATCAACAACCCTAAATTCTGGCATACATTGATTCAATCCTACTAATTCACCTTTCATCCTCCGGCCCTTATGAAATATATTCTGCTCAAATTTAGATAACACCATCCCAACTCTACTACTATTGCTAAACTCTAGGTTTCATATCTCTAATACTAGATCATATACTATCATAGGATTTTGAGAAAGAATCTACAAATATGTATGACTCCTAAGCACTGAGGTACTACCCCTTCATTCAATGATCAGTTCATTTAAAAACTGAAACTGAACAACTCTATTTCTAAAATCAACTAAAGTCATTTTCTAGGACACTGAAATTAGGAATTTTTTGTATACTCATTTGGCAAGGATAGATTTATCCACTAAGGTAGTCACTAAAAAGGGCTCTTCTAAGATTTTAATACTAACTCTGAACTCGACAACTAAATAGGGGTTTCGAAGAGGAAGTAAAGTTTAGGGGTCTATTACAACATACACAAGAATATGATAGGCCTTTGATGAACCCATAATCTCATTAGGAGAACTTTCCTGAACATGTCGGGACTCGAGTGCATATATTCTATTCTAATATTAACCACTGGTGGCACTATAAGTGGCGCCCCACTGAGTCGAGCGACCGGATAGAATTGGACGACGGGTAGTCTCACTCTGCTTAAGCAAATCCTTTACCCTAGGTACCATTACTCGACATTCTTGAAATTGTGTTCTGTCTTATCACACCCAAAACACACATCACTGGAAGATCAACACACACCTAGGTGATTTCTTCTAAGATACAACTCTTAGCCCTCTATATCCCCATCAATTATCATGTAACAACTTAAAATTAACTAGCTTAAAATTTTCAAATCCTCTTTCTATTAACTTAACCTTCAAAGATTAAAACTTAGATTCTATAAAAATCCTACAAAAAGGTACGACCACCCTCTCAAATCTACCCTACACCTCTCTTTGGACCCCAAAACTGTCCAACATATGACCTCTAAGGCCCGTTTTGTACCCAACTATATGACTAGTAGCCTAAATCTATACCTTAGGCAAAATAGACTCCTCTAGGTTAGACATAGGGCAACACACGGTAGGCATCATACTACTACTACCCTAACATATGACTAGTATGATCTATTCATACCTTGGATAGAAACCAACCAACCAACACTAGTTAATATATGACCAAGACCTATCAAATCGTACCCTATCATACGACTAGTACGACTAGTACCCTCTAGTCGTATAATATTCTAAAGCCAAAACTCAGGATATTTCTAAGGATCATAACCCAGGGTATTTCATATGTATCCAATTAATAAGAAAAAAAATTAACTTATAGGGATCTCACATGAAATTTTAAAAACCCTTTAAACAAGGATGAAGAAAATACTGATAATTATCGTGCTCCTCTACCTCCCAAATTCTGATTGTATTGTTATAATATAGGGTATGTCCTACACAATTAAATTTATTCTAGTATTGGTAACATATGTAAATAAATTATAGTTTTGATCCATTAAATTACCAATTAAATTAATTATATAAAATTCCCAAAACATATAATAAATTATCAGAATTTATCCAGAAACTTGAGGAAGTAAACCAATGTATGCATTGACTAAAAGTATATTCTGGACCTATTGAAAATATTACAATGCTAATCCGAGGTAGTATCGATCAAAGGTTGACCATTATTGGATATAACTTTCTCAACTCAATAACCCTGATAATAACTTAAATTACTTTTGAATGCTACAAGAATTGGTACTACTCATCCCGTGAGTCATAATCCATGTATACAAACTATGGAGAGTGATAAAATAGGGAAGACAAGAAAATTTCACCAACAACTGGGAGGGTCGTTACATTAGATACCAATTGAACAACTATTCATCCCTGAACAGGCAAATAAGAAATAAGAACAGGAAACAGGAAATTACCTGAATCAACAAAAAGATGTGGATACTTGTTGCACATGTGTACTTAGGTCTCCTAAGTGGCCTCTTTAATAGGACGATTCTTCTACTAGACCTTCACAGATGCAATCTTCTTAGTCCTCAACTTACAAACATCTTTATCAAGAATAACAATAGGTTCCTCTTCGTAAGAGAGGGTTTCATCTAACAACGCCAAGTTCTATTGAATTATGTAATTACCATCACCATGAAACTTCTTTAACATAGATAATAAGCTCTTGATAAACTCGAAGGCAACAACAACCTCTAGGTCACTGGCCCCACACGCTGAAGAATCTCAAATGGCCAAATATATCTAGGGTTAAGCTTGCCTCATTTCCCAAAATGCATGACACCCTTCATGAATGAACCTTGAGAAACAGTTGCTCACCCTCCATAAAGTGCATATCTCTAACTTTCTAATTTGCATACTCTCTTTTCTTTTTGAGCTGCTATAAGTTTCTCTTGAATGAATATAACATTCTCCAATGAGTCTCTTAATAGATCAGTGCCTCATGGTCTCACCTTAAATGTATTAAACCACCCAATGGGAGATCTATACCTCCACCCATACAAAGCTTAAAACGATGCCATATCCATCACACACATGATAGATATCCCTCTATACCTGCATTTGGTTGAAATAACCATCGATTTAAGGGTGAAAAGTTGTACTAAGGTTCAACCTTTTACCTAACACCTGATGAAACTTATTCCAAAAGATAGAGGTAAATGGAGTACCCCTATTTAAGATAACAGAAATTAGGAACCTATACAACCAAACAATCTCCTTAAGATAAATCTTGGCCAATATTTCTGCGTTATAAGTCACCTGAATCGGAATGAAATGTGCAGATTTAGTAAACCTATTCACAATAACCCATATAGAATCATTCTTTTCCAAAGTCATGGGAAGACCAACAACAAAATCCATAGATATCTTCTCCTATTTCCATTCAGGATTCGACATCTACTGAAGAGTACCACACCTTTTGATTCTCGTACTTTATCTGCTGGCAACTTTGACATTTAGCACCAAAATCAACTATATCATGCTTCATTCGACCCCACCAATAATACTCCCTTAAATAACAATATATCTTTGTTGCTCCAAGATGTATAGAATACTCAGAACAATAAGCCTCAAATAGAATAGTAGGAATCAAATCATCAAAACGATATACATAAAATCTTTCTTAATATGTAACATGCTATCACCAACAAGAATGGCCTCTTTGGCCTCACCTTGCAAAACCTTATCAGGAATTTTGCTTAACTTAGCATCCTTAAATTTTTTAGCCTTGATTTAATCTAGAAATATGGACCTTTTCTCAATGATGGATAGAATTTCACCAATCTTAGTTACCTCAAGTAGAATAAACTTATTAGCAAGAGTCTGAATCTCTATAGCTAATGGATATCTGGTAGCATTCAAATAAGCTAAACTATGCTTACTTGTAGACTTTCTGCTCAATACATCAGCGACCATATTATCTTTCCCATATGGTAGAGAATGGTGATATCATATTATTTAAGCAACCCCATTCATCTACATGTGTTCAAATCCAAATAGCTCTACGTGTACACATACTATAAAGTGCAGTGATCAGTGAACACTCCCATACAAGTAATGCCTTCATATCTTAAAAGCAAAAACTACAACAGCTAACTCCAAATTATGAGTGGGATAATTCTTCTTATTAGGCTTCAATTACCTCGATGAATAAGCAATAACATTTCTTTCCTACATCAACACAACACATAAACCAGAATAATAGGCATCACAATAAATAATAAAATCCTACCCTTTTCTAGCAAGGTAAGAATATGAGCGGTAGTCAATAATGTCTTGAGCTTTTGAAAGTTCTCCTCACACTTATTAGACTAAATAAAAGGTATATCATTCTGAGTCAACCGTGTCATATGAGTAACAATAGAAGCAAACCCCTTCACGATCTTACGATAATAACTTACTAAACTAATAAAGATATGAAGCTCCATCATTGAAGTAGTCCTAGCCTAAGTTTTAACTGCTTCAATCTTCTGCGGGTAACCATTACCCCTTCTTTGAAACCACATGCCCCAAAAAGGATACAAAATCCAACTAGAACTCAACTTAGAAAAGTTTGCATAAAGCTATTTCTCTTTTATCAAGCCTAAACAATCCTTTAGTGATTCTCATGCTCCTTTTTACTTTTAGAATAAACTAAAATATCATCAATAAATAAAATCATGAAAGAATCCAAGTTAGGTTTAAATATCTTATTCATCAAACTCATAAAAGAAGTTGGGGCATTAGTCATCCCAAAAGACATCATAAGAAACTCATAGTGCCTATACCTAGTTTGAAAAATAGTCTTAGGAATATCATCAGGCCAAGTCATAAGTTGATGATACCCTGACCTCAAAATCAATATTATAAAATACTTATGCACCCTACAACTGGTTAAATAAATCATCGATATGGGGTAAAGGATAATTATTATGGATAGTAACCTTGTTCAATTGCCTATAGTCTATACACATAAGAAGACTACCATCGTTCTTCTTCACAAACAATGTAGAAGTGCCTCATGGAGAGGCACTCGGATAGATAAAACAATTACTCAACAAATCCTACAACTGATCCTTTAGCTCCTTCAATTCAATCATAGCCATCTTATAAGGATGAAGAAATAGGGCAAGTACCTGGCTCTAGATAAATACAAAAATTAATATCATGGTCTGGTGGCATACCAGGAAAAGTTATAGTAAAAAAATCTTGGAACTTAGACACCGCAGGAACAACCTCCCAATTAACCTTTTTTGCACATAGAAAGGAAATAAGTTTCATTGGAACAGGACTACAATTAGCCTCCCACTCGAACCTATACATTTTTGACATAGCCACAGTCACTGTCTTAATATAACAATCTAATATAGCATGATACATAGACAACCAACTCATACCCAAAATTATGTCAAAATCTACCTTGTCTAGAATCACAAAATCTTCCCAAGTTTGATACCCGATAAACATAATAGAATAAGAATGATAAACCCTATCAACAATAATAAAATTACCAATAAGAGTAGACACATGAAAACAAAAGCCAAGTAAATTACACACCATGTCTAACCCTACAACAAAATTGGATGATACATATGAGAAAGTAGAACTAAGATCAAATAATATAGTGGCCATTTGGTCATAGATAAGAATAGTACCTATAATAAGAGTGTCTAATGCCTCTAACTCGGGCCTACCTAGAAAAGCATAGATATGAGCCCCCCACCAGTTTGGGCATTACCCCTGCTAAGTTGAGAACCACCTTTATAGGGTTAATTACCACCCTTACCTACTTAATGACCACCCTGTAGAAAACCTCTACTATTACCACCATCTCCTACTTGCTAGGACTAGAGCTCTAGAAGCTATCTATTGGTTAGACTGACCATACTGCATTACATTAGGACACAAACTCCTGATTAACTAACTCTGCCATATTCATAACATATACAATTCAAGGTAGGCCACTGATCTATCAAAGTTAAAGCCAGGTAACCACCAAAATCTGAAAATACTTGGGTAGCTCCTGATTGACCCCTAACATATACCTACATCGCTAATTAAATAGGGTGGGTAGGGTATCCCTATGAACTCTGACCTCTAGAATCAGAATCACTGAAATTGCCTTCTCTGTGCGCCTTCTTTTTTGCTACCTTGACATAACCCTCTTGCCATAGGACCTCTACCTTTTTGGCAAAATCAACTATATCGTGGAAAGACCTAGCTGAAGATGGCATCTAAAGAGGAGAAATCTAGAGAGCTATATTCAAACCCTTTAAAAAAAATAATCCTCTCCTCTTTAGTTTTTAGTAAATAAGATTCAAAATGGAATTTGCCTCATAGGCCACAACTAAAATATTTCACTACTTAAGAGTAGTAAACTCATCACTTTTTCTATCTCTCAAAGTATAAGGCATGTACTTTTCTAGAAAAAGTGAGTAAAATCGAGTCCAAGTCTAGGGAGGCAAAATCGCATCCCTACACTCTATATAAGCTCTTCACCATATCTTAGCATCCCCTTAAAACTAAAAAGTAACAGTTCTACACCATACCTCTCAACCAAACCTATTTTTTAAAGCCTCTCATGAAAGTCAATAATAAACTCATAGGCATCCTTAAACTCGGTTTCATGAAAAATAGAAGGCTTCATGATGATAAAATTACAAAATAACTCATGATCATCTTTGGTCATTACCTGACCCACAGACCCAAAACCTATCCTAGAAAAATATTTGATCCCAACACTTCTTCCATCCAAGGTGATACAATAATAGAATACTGCTGCCTCAGATGCTGGACTGCAGGTGCTGCGGGCATAGTCCCTTTTCCTACCAAACTACTTAGAAAACTTTGAACCTGCTGAATCACAGCGAAAGACATCTGAATTAGAGCTACACCTCCCTAAACTGGTGCAACCCCATCATAAACTGATATCTACTTATTTGGTACTGGCATCACTCTATCCTATGTCATCCCAAGTATATACTTATTTGGGGACGGAGATACTTTTATCTCTCTAGCTAGTATCACAGCTTAAGCTCTGTCCTTGATGGGTGCAACTCTCCGTCCTCTTCTTAGTCATTCCCTTGCCTATTTTCTACCATAAATAGCAGCCTCAGCAGTCAGTTTATGCACCTCAACTCTTGTTCCATTTGTTCATGTTCTTACTATTTATGAGAATAAGAGTGAAAAAGTCAAATATGAATTAGAATCATCAGATACTAATTAAAATCAAGTAATAGCATGTACGAAAGAAAAAATTGAATTTTTCTAGTGTCTATAGCCTCTTAAAGAAAATTACAGACATTTCCATACCATTCTGTAGGACTCTACTAGACATGTTCTTGTATGAAGATGTAATACCCTATATTTCCCTAGATGAGATTAACCCTCAATACATGGGTTAACCTAAATAAAATTTTTAGAAAACTTGGTTCTTTTTAGATTTGAGTCTTCCATTGCATATAAAATTCAATTAGCTTTCAAACGATATAAAATTAGCTTAAATCAAATAATCGGGTAAGGAGTTATGACAATTTTAAGTTTCAGTCTTTAAACGTCGTCATTCAGTCCATTAGCGCATTGCGGAGTGTTTTAAAATAACAATTGTTAATTTCCAGTGTTGCTCCATGATATTAGTACATTGGACCAACCCAGTTCACAATCGTTAATTTCTAGTGTACCAACGTGATAGCATCACATCACGGTGCACTTTCAGTTGACAAACAAAATAGCAACACGATAATACCGCATCACGCCACCATGCAATTCTCCAGTCGTCATTTTCCACTAGCCTTGCGCGATAGCAGTGCATTGCGCCAGGGGTCCTGATTAGGAAAATTTCACAAAAAAATAAAGTTGAGACCAAGATTAAAATAGTCTTTTCCTATGATTTTATTCCACCCAGATATGGGATTTAAGAACAAAAAATGTTTAAATCCTTCATTATTTACTATTCCCCAAAATCAAAAGGTATTTCCCTCTCAAGAAAACAAATCCTAGTTCAAGAATCAAGGTCAATCCCTAGAATTTCTTCAAGAACATCAAGAATCTAACAAATTAAGGTATGTTAGATATTCATCCATGGATTCTTACCTTCCATGCAGCCCAAGAATTTATTTCAAAATACACGATTTTAATTTCCATGTTTGAACTAGATTGAATTAATGTTCATGATGTGGTTTGACTTTTAATCCATAATTTGGATTAGAAGTTCCAAGAGTTGATTCTAGTATGTGTTAATTTACATGATATTCATGCTAAACCCTTCAATTCCAAAGTTTATTGTTGCAACCACGTTAACCCTAAGTATTTATGTTTTACTAAACCAAGTATGCTTCTTATGTAGTCCCTATTCGTGTACAAGTTAATGCATTGAAAGTGTTTAATTGAATGTCTCAATGAATGAATTATGATCAAGTGAACATTGTAATGTTATTCAAGATTATGCTTTCCTTTACTTTTTATGCTATCAAGTCCTGGGGGTAGTTAATACTCGATAAATTAGATGTTTATTTAGAACCAGTGTCAGTTAAAGAATAGATCAGTAATGTCACCATCAGTAGTACTCTCATTCATTTATAGACCTTAGGAAAACTCAGTAATCTTGGTGAGTTCAGTCCAGTATAACAGTTCAGTGTCTTTCAGTTGAGAGTAGGATTCAGTACCGAGTGAACCCAAAGATGGGGGATCACTTGCCAACAGAGGGTGTGATACTTAGAAGAAATACTTGTGTTCTAGAACTAAATAGACAGCGTGGATTGAAATATCGAACCTGCCAGTTGAGGATTAATGAGGTGCTCTACCTGTCAGTAGAGGGTACCACCATTCTCGATTAAGCGAACCTTTTAGTAAAGGGTTACTCTTCAGCTTGTATTTACCCGTGGCATGGTATTGATACCCTTCTAATTGGGGTTATAAATTGGACCCTATCTTAGTTATATTCTCTTATTTAGGGTATATCGGTTAGATGATTACCTTCCACAGTTTTAATTTTAGTCTCAATCTTCAGAATAGAACTCAATTTATTTCTACAGAATTAGGACTGTCAGATATAGTTACTCAATTATCAGTAACTAAAATTATTAGTATATCTAGTTAGTAGTTATCAGATTTAGTTTTAGTATACTCAGTTACAGTATGCACAGTATGTTCAGTAGTTATATATCCTCTATGTATGCTAATCCATCTCTTGAATATTATTAAGTTCATTATTATTCATGTATATGAACCCATGCATTCAACCTTAGCTCATATATCGTACCAGTACATTACGACATATTGATTGCATACCTATTTCTTGAACTATGATATTTTATATCATAGGTTCGGACGCTCAGGTTTCTAACTGTACCTTGCAAGATTTATCTAGAAGTAACAGATTTAGCAGTGAGTCCTCATCTATGGAGGATACTTTTTTATTTTAGTACTTCAGCTTAGCATTATTTTAGTAGATGGAGTTAGTTGGGGAAGTGTCCCATCAACTCCACTTTCAGACAGTTCTAGTTAAAGGCTTTTCAGACTAAATATTTAGACAGTATTTCAGATTCAAATATTATTATTCATTATTAGTATTGAATATATTTTGAACCTTATGGCATTTTAGCCTATTATTCTGCAATTATTATAGTATTGTTATTCAGTGCTGACAGCAGGTACAAACTCACGGGTTAGATTTTGGTCCTTTTGGATCGTAAAAACCATGTAACAACTAGGGGGTAGTCTTAGGTCATTACAAACTTGGTATCAAAGCTAAGTTCAATAGTGTCCTAGGGAGTCTAAAAAGTCATATCGCGTAAAGTCTTATGCATGGGTGTGTAGCGCACCACACTTATGGACAGGAGGCTATGAGATGTTTTAGAAAAAGTTTCCCTTATTTCAGTATTCATGTCATGCGAGTGAGCGTGAGCTCAAGTTAATCTCTTAGTCTAATCCGCTTTTTCCTTTTATTTATAGAACATGCCTCTTAAAAGGACTAACGAAAGAAGAAATAAAAACCAGTCAGCCCTTCAGCCCATTCAGGCAGATCCCCTTGATGAATATGTCTCTCACATAGAATTTAGAGATGCATTCACTACTCTAGCCAATTCAATCGTAGCTCAGAATAAATGGACAGCTACTATTCTGGACAAGCTAGTGGCCAATACTACTGCAACTAGAATTTGGGACATCACCTGAATAAATTCTCCTTCCTTTATGGGATCTATGTCAGAAGAAGATCCACAAGAGTTCCTTGATTAGGTTTAAAAAGTAACAAATATCATAGGAGTGACTTCCTGTGAGAGTGATGAGTTAGCCTCATATTAGCTATAAGATGTAGTCTATATGTGGTTTAAGTAGTAGAAGGTATACAGGGGTATAAATGCAGATCCCATAGAGTAGGAAAATTTTACTACTGCCTTCCTGGACAGATTTTTTCCCTTAGAGCTAAGAGATGCTAAAGTGTTAGAGTTTATCAATCTCAGACAAGGTAGTATGAGTGTAAAAGAGTATTCCCTTGAGTTTACTCAGTTATCTAGGTATTCTCCCCATGTAGTAGTAGATAATAGGCCCAGAATAAGAAAGTACATATCTGGTGTATTAGATAGTGTGGTTAAGGAGTATAGAACAACAATGTTGATTAAAGAGATAGACATATCTAGTTTAATGGTCCATGGTCAACAAATTGAAGAGCAGAAACTTAAAGTGAAAAAGAGAGAGAATAAGAGGGCTAGAACAGGTAGCTTTAATTTCAATCAGCCTAAGTCAGATGGGGGTAACCGTTCCTAGTTTTATTCAAAGTATTTAGTCCAAGCTCCATCCTCAGCCAGTGTAGCAATGAACCAGGACAGCGTAAGTAATGGTCATACTAATCTGTTTTGTGGAGAGTGTGCTAAGAATTATATGGTATGTGAAGAGATGGCAGTGATGTTTGTTTTGGGTGTGGCAAGCAGGGCTACAGAGTTGTAGATTGTCCTTAGGTTCTCAAGGTCAGTATAGTCATTCTTTATCTATGTTAGGTTACCCGAATCTACAAGGTGCCACTTCCAGTGCAACCAGTGAGCAACGCCTAATAAAGAATATGCACTCAGCCCCGACAGGATCAGGAAAGTCCTCCTAATGTGGTCACTAGTAAGTTACAAATCTCCCACTTATATATTTATGCGTTGTTAGATCCATGAGCTTTTCAATCTTCTGTAATTTCTTACATAGCAATCCATACCAAGGTTAAATCCTGAAATATTAGTAGGGTTATTGAGTTAGTGACCCACAAACTCAAAATGATGAGTTCAAGCTAAGGGGGAGATGGTAGTATAGTGCATGGTAGAAGACCATGCATGCTTACAATTCCTAGTATAAGGATTTTAAGTTTACTCTGTTGTACAAATCAGGTTCTATATGTTTAGAAATTACAAACTCAGGTCATGCATTTCATGATACACGTATTCATGTTTCCCAGTATGCTCTGTTCCCATGATATGTTACGCTCTTAATGGTCTGTGAAGTTCAGTTTATGTCATGTGGTCCTCAGGACTTACTAGAATACTAAATTCATTCAGTCACCTTTCAGTTAGATGGTATCTCATACATCATCACAGTCTTTCTTAAACCAAATCAGTCCCATATTTAGTACTATTAAAAGCTAGTTATTAGTTACTATCTAATATTATTCTCATGTCAGTCATGTATTTTATGAATCAGTTTTAGCCATGTAATCATACATCAGATATGCATGTTCAGCATGTAAGTTTAGTCTATCAGACCAGTCACATAATCATGCTTTAGTTGTGCATGTCTAGTTCAGTATGTAAACTCAGTCATTTTGTACTCTCTCAGCTTAACTAGCCACATTCCAGGACGAATGTTCCCAAAGGGAAGATATTAAAATACCTCGTATTTCTCTAGCCTAAATTAACCCTCAGTATATGGGTTATCCTGAATAAAATTTTTAGAATACTCAGTAATTTTCATATTTGAACCTTCCATTGTGTAGGAAATTCAATTAGCTTTCCAATGATATAAAATTTACGAAATCCGACAATCGGGTAAGAATTTATTGCGATTTTAAGTTTCAGTCGTTAAACATCATCATTGAAGCCAGTAATACATTGTGGAGTGTGCTAATATAGCAATTGTCAATTTCCATGTTGCTTCATGATATTGGCGTGTTGCGCCATAGACCCAGTTAACAATTGTTAATTTTTAGTGTACCAACGCAATACCATCGATTCTCATTGATTGTTAATTTCGATTTCAGTTGCACAAGAACAACTTCTGAAGTTTGTTATGATTCTCTCATTGATTGTTCCCACATTCCATTATCAAGAAGTGTATCTTATCACTCAGATGGAAGCGTAACAAATAGATTCAGTAACACTCAGGTGGAAGCACAATAAATAGATTCAGTAGTAGGAAACTCCTAATTAAAATAGGTAAGTTCATGAAAACTTACAAGTGTATTACGGAAGGGATACTTTATGGAGAATTTTCATTGTTTGAGATGAATACAAATGTAACACCCCGAATATGGTACCTGAAATGCTACATGATACTCATGATCCCGAAGGACCACAAGATAATTCATGACTGATATCTGTACCTATATACATAATGCAGAAACATGAACTGAAAGGCCATAAAGTTCAACACTGGGTTATAATATTAGATAAAAATATAGCATCTAGGTGGGGTATGAAATACCCAAAACAAATGAAATAAAATGTCTGAAATATACTATAGTTTGAAAAGCCTCTAAATCATTTCCTCAAAAGATGAGGACTTACTGCCAACTCTGACTGCTGAGACTTGAATCTACTGATGCTCTAGAGCTCGTGTCTCTGAACCTATGGTATAAGACACCATAGTACAAATACGACAGTACTTTGAATGTACTGGTATGCATGTGAGGTAGGATGAATGTATGTGGTTCATATGCATGAACAATACTGACTAACTCACTAATATGAACATGAGAATACATGCATGAATACATAGTAACTATAACTGATATCGTGATAACATTAATTTACTGATAACTAACATGACTGGTAATTGAGTTCTGATGATTGATATAACTGGTAACATGAGTGACTATATCTAAAAGTCTTAAATCTGATGGAACTAGCTGACCTCCATACAGTTCTAAGTTAACTGTATCTGACAGTCCTAATCCTAAAGAACTATCTGAGTTATTTTACTGATACTGATACTGAAATTATGGGAAGTAGTTATCTAACCGACATGCCCCTAATATACCATTATGTATGAGTTAGTGTCAAATCTATAACTCCAATTGGAAGGGTGTCAATAACGCGCCACTGGTAAGGATAATCTGTGAGTAACCCTCATATAACAGGTAAATCTAGTAAGAATGGTGGGAACTCTCATATAACAAGTTAAGACACCTCATCTACCCACATACAGTAGGCTATGATATCTCACCTTATGATGGCTACATAGTTCTGGAAAGCAAGGGTTGCTTTTAAGAATCACACCCTCATATAACAGGCGAGTTCCCATCCTTGGGTACACCTAGTGGTAATTTCTACTCCTATCTGAATAGACACTAAACATAATTAACTGAACTGACTGGACCAAGTAAACTGAGTTCCATTGACTGAAGGAATATTAATAAGGTCTGATGACTAACTGAGATTTACTAAAGTTATTGAGTTTTCTGAAGTTATGTGACTGACTGAATTCTACTAAACATTGCTTGACTAAGAGTATGTTGAAAGAATGACATAGGCTCTAGGCATACAACTAAATTTTTGTGTACAAGTATTCCCAGGACTCAATGGAAAGAAACTGACAAAACATGACTTTCTTGAATACATGACCAACATCACAATCTATAATTCATTTATTGAGGCATTTCATCAAAATGCGATATGCATAAACTTGTACATGAGGATTGTATAATATCATACTAGTTGGGCACTTTTCCTTCACATAGGCATTTAATCAAACACATGGTAAGCATAGTATATGTAGATAACATTATACAACAAATAATCATCATAATTCAACTTTAATTTCATCATCCAAGGGTCTAATCACATGTTCACATGAATCTACACCTATACTAATCAATACCACATAAAATTGATCACCCAACATGGATTTGAATTTAATTGGTCATTATCAACATGAACAAAAGCAAAACCAACATGACATTTTTAAAGAAATCCATACACTTGAACTTTGAAAAGAGATCTTAGGCTTCATGGATGAAAGGGGTCCATGAATGATCACTATGCATACTTGGTAGTGAATTTTTTGAAGTTCTTGAACTTTAAGACTTTGAATCTCTTATTTCTTGAAGAAGATTTGGATTTTGTTGCTTAAGGATTGCTCTTAGGGAGAAAACCCTAATTTTTGATGTTGTGGAAGAATAATGAAATTATGAGCCCTGGTCGGATATTACTAGACATATAACAGGTGGTAAAATACCATAAAGCCCCTTTAACAATGACTTAAAAATTTACGGAATGGAACCTGTGATGGCTTATGCAACGGTCTGTCGCTTGACCGATGGTCCATCATTTCGACCGTCATAGGTGGACCAGGATAGGGACTTATCGCCTAAGTAGCGACGTCTTGGGCGATGGTCCATCGCAAATTTAACAGTCCATAAACTTTTCTATTGCACCTTATCTAGAAGGTTGCCTCACTACCTTAGCTGCGATGGTCAAGGTGATGGTCCGTCGCTAGGTTGACGGTCCATCAACCTGGCCGTTGCACCTGGGCGATTCTGATAGCTTTTAGTAAACATCCATAACTTTTCACTCCAATACCGGATTTAGACTAAATTGGTATCGTTGGAAAGATAATTCAATTTACCATATGATTGAAAGTGAAAATCTTAAAAATTCCACATGCACAAAAATAGATTAATCCTTCAAAGAATGTTTTTAACATTCATGGGACAATTTTAAGCTAGGAAAAAGTATTGGGTATTACAATATCTCCCTCTTAAGAACATTCACCCTCAAATGAGACTAAGAATTAAGGAAGAAGATAAACTGACATATATACTGAACATGAATGACTAAAACATGATTTCATGAATAACATGACTGATAACTGAATATATCATACTGAGCATGCATATCTGATGCTTATGTAACTGATTTATGAATGCATGGCTGAGAGTTCTGATGAGACAAGGTTCTCATAATGAGAATGCAGGTCTAATGCATGCTTGTATAAATGAACTGATACATGAATGCATTACTAAATATACAATGGTAGTTAATACCAAATCTGTAATGAAATCCTGAACATGAACTGTATACCAACCTTGTAACTGAAGTCTGAACATAAAACAGAAAAGCTTAAGGAGAACTGTTACATTGAGATTGATCTGAGTTGGTGGGAAAGAGGTGAGGATACTTGGTTTGCATATATGATTCTGTTTCCCAAGTATCTCCCTCAACGGATTGATTTTTTCAAAGAATATTAACTAGATGGACTTCTTTGTTCCTCAGTCTATGAGTCTTATAGTTAGGATTTCGACTGTAATCTCTTCATAAAAGAGGCTGTTATGAACATCTATTCTCTGAATAAGGACTACAACTGCTGGATCACCTATGCACTTTTTGAGCAAAGAGACATGGAAGACTGGATGAACTGAGCTGACTAGACTGAGTTAACCAAGTTTTGGTGAAGGATAAAATATTACTGAGGTCTGATACCTGACTGAGATTTATTGAAGTTACTGTGTTTTTCTAAGTCATGAGACTGACGGAATTCTATTGAACATTACTTGACTGAGAGTATCTTGAGAACATGACATAGGCTCTAGGCATACAACTAAATTGTCGGGTACAAGTACACCTAGGACTCGATGAATAGAAATTGACAAAGCATGACTTTCTTGAATACATGACCAACATCACAATCTATAATTCATTTATTGAGGCATTTCATCAAACCTGTGACATGCATAAACTTGTACATACATGAGGATTGCATAATATCATAATAGTTGGGCACTTTTCCTTCACATAGGCATTTAATCAAACACATGGTAAACATAGTATATGTAGACAATATTATATAATAAATAAACATCATGATTCAACTCTGATTTCATCATCCAAGGGTTTAGTCATAGATTCACATGAATCTACACCTATACTAATCAATTCCACATAAAATTGATCACCCAGCATGGATTAGAATTTAATTTATCATTATCAACATGAACCAAAACAAACCCAACATGAAATTCATAAAGAAATCCATACACTTGAACTTTGAAAAGAGATTCTTGGGCTTCATGGATGAAAAGTGTCCATGAATAAACACTATGCATACTTGGTAGTGAGTTTCTTGAAGTGTTTGAACTTGAAGAGTTTGAATCTCTTAGTTCTTAAAGAATATTTGGATTTTGTTGCTTAAGAATTGCTCTTAGGGAGAAAACCCTAATTTTTGATATTGTGGAAGAATAAATAAATTGTGAGCCTTGGTTGGAAATTACTAAGTATATAAGCGGGTGGTAAAAGACTATAAAGCCCTTTTAAAAATGGCTTAAAAATTTGCTGAATGGAACCTGTGATGACTTATGGGACGGTCCATCGCTTGATCGTTGGTCTGTTGTTTCGACCGTTGTAGGTGGACCAGGATTGGGAGTCACTGCCTAAGTAGCGGCGGCTTGGGCGGCAGTCCATTGTAAGTTTGACGGTGATTCAACCTATCCATCACACCTTATAAAGAAGGTTACCTCACTTCCTTGGCTGCAATGGTCAAGGTGACATCCGTTGCTTGGTCGACGGTCCGTCATCCTGGCTATCGCACCTGGGCGATTCTAACAACTTTGAGTAAAACGTCAATAACTTTTTACTCCAATACTGGATTTAGACAAAATTGGTATCATTGGAAAGATAATTAAATTTCCCACATGATAAAAAGTGAAAATCTTAAAAATTCCATGTGCAAAAAAAAATGGAATCATCTTTCCTAGAAAGTTTCTAACATTCTTGGGATAATTTCAAGCTAGGAAAAAGTATGGGGTATTAGAACATATAATGAGAGGAAGAGACTAATTGAAATAGACCTATGAGAAGGAGAAAATAGAAATTTTGTCATATTGTATTGCAGAGAAATCAAAAGGAGCAACTTTGGCAACACATGAAATAATATGGTACCTGAAGATATGATAAAAACTATGAAAAACACACAAAGAATGGTTGAGGGTTGTATCAAACACTTTCAGGAATATATGGAATGTCAAATAAATTAAACTAAGAAAACTTAAAAAGTTTAACACCATATAGAAGTCTAATCTATTGTTAAATAACAAATACCACCATACAAAAGACTATAACATACTTTATATTAGTTTTAACTTCACTAAATAAACTAATTCTTTCGCACAACCATATAGGTAAACAAAAAGTAGGAGATCATTTCATCCACATTGAAATTCCATAGCTGGTGTAATTAATAATGTTGTGTAGTTGATACATAGATTAGATGTAGATATAATTGGAGAAAAAGACACAATAAATAGCAATTTGGTCAAAGACACTTCTATTATATTTATAAAAAGAATACCCTTCACTTGTTATATCGGGCCTTTCATTAGGTATTCTTATGATCAAACTATTGATAATTCTCAAACTACACCTCTCTTACGAGAATGTAAGCGATAGTTGTCAATATATAACCCAACTAGATTGGGGTCGAATCCCGTAGGGAATACAGTGTGAATTTCAGTTAACTGTAGGTTAATCAACGAATAGTTATTAATTTCTTGTGAATGGGTTTTTTTTTGTAAAGGTAACAAATAAGTACTTCTCAATTTACTATTTGAAATCAATATGATAAGGAAAACAAGAGCTATGTTCACTATAGGTGTTGGGATTTGACAGACGCTAGTAACGATTCAAGATTCTTGTGCTAGGTAGGAACAACAGACTATCCTTGAAGTTATGTCTAAATGTTTCTCAACCTATTTAGAAATTTAACCACCTAATTCTCTCGAACTTAGGGAATTTATATTTCATAGCAAGATGTTATCTCAAGTTAATTAATCTTGCTACAACCTTAATTATTAAATGCAAGTTTAATGTTTTGATGTCCTTGTTGATAATTCACTTCTTACTAGGTTTGATTTATTATCTCAAGGAAATCACTGGTAAGCAAGGACTATTGTTTGCAGCCAATAGTCAGAGTATAAAATAGTGGAATTAACAAGACGTTTCTACCACAGTTAGAATCTTGAACACTTATTTACGTTACAAACCCAAACCCATAGATCCTACAACTTGAGTTAAGGGAATTAAGCTACTCATAATAAAATAATCAAGACAAGTTGAATTCATAGTTTGATATATGAACTTACAGCAAGATGAATAGCAACAACTGTTTCTCAGATTTGATTCACAGTAGAAAAACCCAAAATAACTGGAATAATCTCTCCAAATATAATTGTAAAGTTCAAGTAAAAAAAACTAGAGAGCAGAGATTCTCCAAATGTTAGTTCCCCTTTTTTCTCATTATAATTAGAAAACCATAACACATTCTTTAAATACTTTAGCCTAATTATGGAAACAAAATCATAGATCATAGTATTTTCTCAGACAGGCGACAACATGTGTGACGATTTTTTAGAGTCTGACGACTTATCAGGAGTGTCTTCAGCTCCTCTGCACTTTTGATAATCTCTGCCTTAGGTTGACGATGAGCCTTATGGCTTATCATAATTTTGATGGCCTATCACAGATGTCATCATAAATTCCAGCTGAAGCCAATTCTCTGTCTAAGCCTAATGACGAGCCTGATGGCTTATCACACTTCTGACGGCCTATTATAGATGTCATTGCGAATTCCATTTGAAGTCTATTCTCTATCTAGTGCTGACGAAAATTCTGATAGCTTATCACAAGGCTGATGACTTATCAAACAAGTCGTCAGCTATACTTCTCTCTCTAATTGCTCAAAAATCAACTCTTTTACTTCCATTATTGCTGGTTCTCTTGTTTCTTGGCTTTTACTGCAATATCAAACAGAAAACAATAAAAAATAACAAAAGTTACTTAATACTTTGCAATTATTCTTAGTTAAAAGACTCAAATGTGTTAGCATCTGGTCACATATCAACACCCTCAACTTGAAATAGTTGTTTGTCATCAAGAAACTAAAACACAACCAAGCAAATACAGAGTACATTCGGCAGTCAACCATCTATATTTTCTCAAAACATCTTCACCATCTCTAAGGTCAATTAATTTAAAAACAAAAAATATGCAGAACAATAATGCGACACATAGAAATCAAGATATGGCTACAATTAAGAAACAACAACCATGCATGTACCAAGATTACAATATCCAAACAAGTTAGAAAGAGGCAACGTAACCAGTGTGCCCTCACTACAAAGAAGTCCCACTCCACTTATATCAGACATCACCTATGTCACCATGGGGAAAAACAAAAGACACTCACTCTCAGAGTGAAGTTCCAATCATTGTATGCCAAATACCATAGGCTTGCCTTTATTCTTATTACCAAGATTTTCAGAAAGGTCAGCAAGGATCACTATAGGTATTTTCCTTGTCTTGTAATGTAGTCTAGGGGATGGTATGATACTCAATTATATTTAAAGTGACTAAGTCTCCTTGACACTACACTAGCCTCTAGGGTCTATCTTATTAACTTTTCTCTATTCTTCTCTTTTCTTGATCACACATATTCAGTATGGGTGCAGTCTTTTCTACTGTCACTTTTTTTTTCACTACTTTTATTTTCTTGTTCTTTTCCACTGCACCCAACTTTTTAATCTTTTCTTTTATTCTATCTTTCTTCATACTCATTTTACATCACGCACCCCTATGATATCCAACCTCAACTTAGGCCATTTTCCTAAGTCAAGGTGCACCGTGTCCAAGGAGGACTAGATCCAAAATAGGTTCATTATTATATAAATTATACGGTGATAGGCATTATAAAAAAATAGGTTATTCAGGCTCAAAATAGTGATCAAGGGATATTATGCTTAAAGGTAAGGTCATTTAGGCTAAAAGTGGCAAATATCAAAATAACCTATGATCCTTTCCTAACCCCTATCCTTCAACTAGGTAAGACTAACTGGGCAAGTTCTGGATTCAACACAAAAAGGGAACCAAGTAAGATCTCACACGCACATGGCAAACAAGTATATCACAAGTTACTACTTATCTAGTTCATGCAATTGTTTAGCAATAATTATCAAAGCACTAGAACTGATACCAAACAAGATGCACAATGGTTACAATTAGATGCAAATCACACAGTGAAACAATCAGACCATTTCAGAGGTGTTCTTAAAATAACAAAACCACATTAGCAGCCTTAGGTACTTGTATTTCTCCAAGTCAACTACAAAATGTTACAAAAACAACTCACCTTACACTCAACTTAAAATAAAAAAAAAACTAAATTGAGAGGTAGGGTGTACCTGGAGTAGATTAAGCATGGGGATCATGTGTTTCCTCCTATATAGCACCTGATTTAATGTCACGACATTACTCGGGTATCTCAATTACTTCAAACTTCATCCATACTAATAGTAGCAATACTTTAAATCAAGTTTTTTAGACCGATATAATGTTTTACTTGTTGCCCATTAACCTTGAAGATGTTTCTGTCTTTATTTTTAAGTTCTACTAGTCGAGATGAGTAGACTTTACTAACTTTAAACAGGCCTGACCACTTGGATTTAAGCTTACCTGGGAACAGTTTGAGTCTGGAATTAAACAGAAGCACCATGTCACCTTATTGGAAATCTCATTTCTCGATCCTTCAATCATGATATTTCTTCATATTTTCTTTGTATAGGTATTCTCTTTCATATGCCCTAAGACGCAATTCATCCATCTCATTTAGTTGTCCCAGTATTAGCTCTATTGCCTCTTTCCAATTCAAATTTAACCTTTTGAGTGCCCATAAAGCCTTGTGTTCCAACTCTATTAGTAAGTGGCATGCTCTTCCATAAATTAACAGGAATGGAAACATGCTAATGGGTGTCTTAAAAGCGGTCCGATATGCCCACAAGGCATCATCGAGATTTCAAGACCAGTCTTGCCGACTAGGATACACCTTTTTGGATAGGATGACTTTAATATCTTGATTTGACACCTCCGCTTGACCACTAGTTTGTGGGTGATATAGAGTGGCTACTCTATGCTGCTTTACCCTATATTTTGTTAAGGCAGCTCAAAAGACTTTGTTGTGAAAATGAGATCCCCCATCGCTTATAATAGTACATGGTACTCCAAAAAGAGAGAAAATATTCTTCTTGAGAAAAGAAACAACCTTCTTTCCTTCATTATCAGATAAGGAAACAACTTTGACCCATTTCAAGACATAGTCAACAACAACTATAATATAGTTCATCCCCTACGAGCTTACAAAAGGACCCATGAAATCGATGCCCCAGACATCAAACAATTCAACTTCAAGCATCTTAATGAAAGATATCTCATGTATTTTGGAGATCGACCCTTGCCTCAGATATTGGTCGCATTTCAGCACAAACTCATGAGCATCCTTAAACAACGTTAGTCAATAGTAGCCACTCTACAACACCTTCCTAGCCGTTCGGTTACCTACATGGTGACCTCCAACTGGGGAAGCATGACCTGCTTCCAATACACATAATACATCCACTTCTGGTACACATCTCTTTATAATATTATCAGCGCATCACTGAAAAAGATACAGCTTATCCCAAAAGTAATGTGTCACATCATGAAGAAATTTCTTTCTTTGATGGAAAGAAAGGTTTTCTGAATAACCTCACTCACAACATAATTTGCAAAATCAGCGTACCAAGGCATTTTCTCCATAGCAGCAGCCAAGATCTCCTTATCAGGAAATGCATCATATATCTCCATTTCATCTCTAGCTGCCTGCTCACCTTTTATTCTAGACAGATGATCCATATCAGGGATTTCTCAACCCTTCCTATCTTTGACTTCAAAGTCAAATTCTTATAGTAGAAACACCCATCTAATCAACCCTGGCTTTGTACCTCAAGGATGCATAGTCAATGTGGACCACCACCTTTGTCCCAAGTAGGTAAGCCTTGAATTTCTCAAAAGCATACACTATAGCCAGAAGTTCCTATTTAGTAATGGTGTAGTTATTTTGCGGTCAATTGAGTACTTTGTTGGCATAATATATTAGATAAAGCAGTTTGTTTTTCTTTTGTCCTAATACAACTCCAAGGGCAACACCGTTTTCATCACATATGATCTCAAATGGTTTTGACCAGTCTGGTGCAATAATGATAGAGGCCTCAACTAGCTTATTTTTAAGGCATTCAAATGCCTTTAAGTAATCATCATCGAATGAGAACTTCACTTCTTTCTCAAAAAAGTTTGCAAAATGGATTTGCAACCTTCAAGAAGTCTCTTATAAACCTCTAATAAAAGCCAGCATGTTCAAGAAAACTATGCACTCCCTTCACTAAAATGGGAGGTGGTAGTTTCTTGATAAATTCAACCTTGGCTCGATTAACCTCTATCACTTTTGCTGAAATTTTATTCCCAAGAACGATGACCCTTTTTACCATAAAGTGACATTTCTCCCAATTAAGCACCAAATTGAATTCAACACTTCGTTGTAAGGCCATACTCAGGTTTTCCAAACACAGCTCAAATGAATATCCCACCATAGAAAAATCATCCATGAACACCTCTAAGGTGTCTTCCACCATATCTAAGAAAGTAGATATCATGCACTATTGAAAAGTAACGGGTGCATTGCATAGCCCAAACGGTATCCTCTTAAATACAAAGGTGCCATATGGGAATGTGAATGCCACCTTCTCTTGATCTTCAGGAGAAATACAGATCTAGTTATATCCAGAATAACCATCCAAGAAACAATACCACCATTTTTCGGCCAATCGATCAAGCATTTGGTCGATAAGCGCATTGGGAAGCGGTTTTTCAAAGTCCATAAGTTTAGTTTGTGGTAGTCCATGCAAAATCTCCACCCAGTCCTAGGTGTGAGTGGAATCAACTCATACCTTTCATTTGCAACAACAGTCATGCCCCTTTTTTTCGGCACGCACTTAACTGGGATCACCTATTTACTATCAGAAATTGGGTAAACTCCTCATGCGTCCAACCAATTAATAATTTCCTTATTAACCACCTCTTGAATTGGTGGGTTAAGATGGCGCTAGTGCTCAATGGTTGGAGAACAATCTTTCTCAAGTTGTATTTTATGCGTGCAGATGCCAGGGGGAATGCTAATAATATCTGCGATAGTCCATCATATTTCTCTTTTGTATCTCTTGATAATTACCAAACTATAACTCTCGTAAGAGTGTAAGCGGTCACTGTCAAATATAGAACCCAACTGGGTTGGGTGTCGAATCCCACAGGCAATACTCAGTCACTAAGTGTTGCAACTATTAATTGACTATTGGTCAAAAATTCTACGGAAAGGGGGGATTTGAATTATGCGTGCAATAAGGTTAACAAAGTAACGAATGAATGATTGGTTTAGTAAGATTTAATCACAGAGAATAATAAGTTAGGGTTATGTCCACCTTAAAAGTTCTACGTATCTATTATCTATGAGTAATGCGGAATTCATACATGCATGCACTTATAGAGATTCGTATTCTAATGGTAAATCCTAGTGTCTCTCGACCATCCAAGATTATTTCACTTTAAGTCTCTCGAGCATAAAGTGTATAACTAATGGTACAAACTCTCCAAGAGGTTAATCCAATTATGGCACTAACGTGTAAATAGGGGTTGGTAGCCCTATTTCCTTATCACACTCTCCTTTCCAAACATATAACTTTTCTCTCGAACAAGTTAATGCTATAATGGCGTACTCTATATGTTTGCAGCCACAAGAATTTAATTAAGATGAAGAGAGTGATGATATAAGTATCATACGTATCAAGAATTCACAAACTCATAGCAATAGATAGTATATCATAAGGCTTCCATAACCCTAACAGAGAAGTTTAGCTATTCATGATTACAACGGAGATCACAATAGATAGAATCATCATACCACAACCTAGAATAAATTTGGTGATAGAGATGGTTTAGGCGTCCACTAGGGTTTGATGTTTTCCCTTCACCATTGATCACAAGCGGTACTCTTTCCCTTCACCATTTTTCTCCCCTCATTTCCCCTGTAACCCTGCATACAAGCTCTCAAAAACGGCTGTCTTAGCTGTCGTGACAGCTGACTTAGCCTCCTTCCTAGCTAGCTTGTACTCTTTCTTGTTTACCCGCTTCTCGTCTTCGTCCTTACTCTCAACCAACTTAGCATACGCCCCTTTCTTGGTCCCCACTTTCTTCTCCACCTCTTCATTGCACCACCAATCCCCCCGGTGGTGCCCGGCTTAGCCCCTAGAAACACCCAACACCTCCCTAGCAGTCCCCCTGATGCACGTAGCTACCCTATCCCACATACTATCCACGTCCCCCCTACACTTCCACACCCTCATTCCTGCCAACTTCTCCCCTATCTCCCACGCCTTCACTGGTGTCAATCCGCCCCACTTAATTCGAGGTCTACCCTCATTACTCCTCCTCTTTCTATTCTTCTTTATACTCAAATCCATAACCAAGAGCTTATGCTGCAATTAAAAATGATGGGTTGCCTCCCATGAAGCACTTGATTTATTGTCGCGGCACGACATAGTTACCTCGGTTACTTAGACTTCATTGAGATAGACAGTGGATCATTTTTTGAATGGATTCAAATGACGCTGATGCTTACTTATAGGCATACAATCTTCTTCGAGATGACTCTTGTGCATAACTATCCCAGGAGGGATCCCAATTATATCATCAATAGTCCAACCCATATCTCTCCTGTACCTCTTCATAGCATAAATGAGAGTCTCTACGTGATGTTCACCTAAATCAACTGCAACACTCATCGGAAGTGTATTTCCACTTCCCAAGAACGCATACCTTAGGTGACTGGGGAGCTCTTTCGATTCTAGCACTAGTGGCTCTTCAATGGAAGTCTTCGCTATTGCTGAAGATTGATTCTTAATATCATGGTCCAGCTTCTTAGGAGCATGACAATAGGACCTTATTCCTATTAGAGCACAACCGGTTTCTTTATATTTTTCAGCCTCCTCACGCTCAAAATTCAACAGCACATCATATAGTGGCTCAACATTAAGCTGCTTCTCTACAGATAATTCTTTCTCATCCTAATAATAAATATCATCTATGGAGAACACATTCATATCACTGGAATGCTTCGTTGCTTTGCATACATCAAAATGGACTACTTCGTCATTCATCCGAAATAAAAGCTTATTAGCTCTTACGTCAATCAGCACACTTCCAGTTGTGAGGAAAGGGTATCCCAAGATTATGGGAACTTCAGAATCCACCTCGCAATCCAAAATAACAACGTCTGCAGGAAAAATGAAGGTAGACACCTTCACCAATACATCATATAAGATACCAACAAGTAATTTTACCGACCTATCTGCCATCACTAGCCGCATATTGGTTGGTGTAGGATCACCCAACCCTAACTTTTTGTAAATAGATAGCAGTATAAAATTAATGCTAGCTCCCAAATAGCTCAATGCCTTAGCAAAATCCAACAATCCAATTGTGCAAGGAATAGTGAAAGCACCAGGATCTTTCTTCTTTTGTACTAGCCATCTTGTAGCGATTGTACTACAATGATGAACATTATCTGCCAGCTCATAGCTTACTGCCCGCGTCTTTGTCAAAAGGTCCTTCATGAATTTAGCGTACCTAGGCATCTGTTCCAGCGCCTCCACCAAAGGAACATTAATAGTTAGATGCTTCAACATAGTCATGAATTTACTGAACCTTGTATCATCAGCTTTCTTCTTCAGTCTCTGAGGAAAAGGTGGTGGTGGAAGAGGAATAGTTTTCTCCACCACTTTCTTTTTATCTTGCTATCGATTATCAATCTTTTCAGGAGTTTCATCAATGTTTTTCTTTAGTCTTTGCAGAAAAGGTGGTGGTGGAAGAGGAATCGTTTTGTCCACCACTTCCTTTTTATCTTGCTTTCGACTATCACTTTTTTTTAGGCTGGTGACGTCTAGGTGTAACATCATGAGCACTCACTTCAGCTTCTACGGCATCTTCAGATTCTTCTTCATCAATAACATTCTCCGCTATATTATCAACCACTTACTTTCCTTTGGATGGATTTTTCAACACATTACCACTTTGGGTAGTAATAGCCATACATGATCCATCATTCCTTAGATTTTGCACTGTGTCTCTAGGTAGAATTCCAGCCTTTCTTTTGTTGAATACCGCTGATAGTTGACTCAATTGTTGCTCCAGCTATTTTATTGTAGTAGAATGCGAGTCAACCAATTGATTTATAGAAGACAAATCATTCTTTATCTTGGTTACTCCCATGTTGGTTGCCTCCACTCCTTTCAATAGCTTCGCCATCATATCTTCCATAGACATCTTGCTAGAGCCAGACGGCATAGCCTCACGATTTCCAGGAGGAACATACAAACCACTCGTGTCAGTCTTATTCTTCCAATATCCTTGATCATGGTCCTTGTACCCAGATTTATCATAATAGTTCCGACCTTGGTTTCCTTGGGCATTGCCTCGGAACCCCCCCTGATTATTCAAGTAGTTCGCTTCTTCTTAAGAGTCAGATTCATATCTTCCTTGTGATACAACGACATTAACCTCTTTGGTCTTCCCTGATAATAAATGCTTGGTAAGAAGATCCATCTGCGTTTTCATGTGCACCATATCTTGGTCGCATTCCTCTTGTCTTCATCGTTGTTCTGCTGTCATTCCAACAGATACACTAGAGCTTAGTACCTCAGAATCCCTGGTATGCCAAGCTCTACTCTGCTTTGTCATACGATCTAGTATATTACTTGCCTGAATAAAAGTAAGGTCCATGAATGACCCTCCTGCCGCATTATCAACCACTGGTTTAGTCACCGAATTCAAAGACCTGTATAATATCTCCATCAAGTGGACATTGGTCATATGATGATTTGGGCACCACATAATCTTCTTCTTGAATCTCTCCCATGTTTCGTGGAGAGCTTCAATTGGAAGCTGTCGAAAATTGCTGATCTCATCTCTCAACTGTGCTCTCTTGGATGGAGGAAAAAATCTTTCTAGGAAATCGTCTTTCAATTGCCTCCAATTAGTAATAGAATCAGGAGTTACCCCGTTCAACCATAAAGTTGCCTCCCTAGATAGAGACAATGGAAATAAGCACAGCCGAATTTCATTCTGTCCAACGCCAGGATTGTCAAATGACTTGCATGTAGAGATAAAATTGATTAGATGAATATTTGGATCATCACCTGCAAGTCCGCCGAATAACCCCTTGAGTTGGAAAAGCTGAAACATGGTGCTAGTGATATTGATCTTGGATCCGGGAACCAGGGTCGGAGGAATAATCGCTCCTGTGGTAGCAGCTCCATCCAGATCATCATCATTATCATCAAAAGGAACCTTTACAGCTCAGCGTTCAGGCCTAAATCAAGCTTGACGATCTCTTCTGTTCACAGGTCCTCCTCAGCACGCCTAGGATTAAGTAGCTCATCATCACCCAGGTCCTCCTCATCAGGATTTGTTGCTCGCCCTGGGTTTTCAATATTCTGTTGATGCACTTAAGCAGCTACTAGTGCAGCTAATCGAGCCTGCTCCTGTTGAGTAGCCCTTCTTTCAATGTCACATTGTGCATCCATTCTGCCAATACGATATGGTTCAGGATTGATAGGTGATAACGGTTGACCAGAACTTCGAGTATTTGGCTTGCACTGAACAAAACCTAAATAAAACAAAAACAACAACTAAAACTAAAATATGAGAATTTCTGACGAAAGGGTCTAGTAACTATCACAAACTTAGTTGACAACCGTATTCCCCGGCAACGGCACCAAAATTTGATAACGCCCAAACTACAGCTCTCGTAAGAGTGCAAGCAGTCGCTGTCAAATATATAACCCAACTGGGTTGGATGTCGAATCCCACTGGGAATACTCGGTCACTAAGTGTTACAACTATTAATAGACTGTTGGTCGAAAATTCTATGAAAAGGAGGGATTTGAATTATGCGTACAATTAGGTTAACAAAGTAACGAATGAATGCTTGGTTTAGTAAGATTTAATCACAGAGAATAAAAAGTTAGGGTTATGTCCACCTTATGAGTTCTACGTATCTATTAACTATAAGTAATGCGGAATTCAGACATGCATGCACTTATAGTGATTCGTATTCTAATGGTAAATCCTAGTGTCTCTCGACCATCCAAGATTATTTCACTTTAAGTCTCTCGAGCATAAAGTGTATAACTAATGGTACAAACTCTACAAGAGGTTAATCCAATTATGGCACTAACGTGTAAATAGGGGTTGGTAGCCCTATTTCCTTATCACACTCTCCTTTCCAAACATATAACTTTTCTCTCGAACAAGTTAATGCTATAATGGCGTACTCTATATGTTTGCAGCCACAAGAATTTAATTAAGATGAAGAGAGTAATGATATAAGTAGCGTACGTATCAAGAATTCATAAACTCATAGCAATAGATAGTATATCATAAGGCTTCCATAACCCTAACAGAGAAGTTTAGCTACTCATGATTACAACGGAGATCACAATAGATATAATCATCATACCACAACCTAGAATAAACTTGGCGATGGAGATGGTTTAGGCGTCCACTAGGGATTGACGATTTCCCTTCACCATTGATCACACGAGCTGTGCTTTCTCTATCAGAAAGTAACGTGAAGAAATCAAAAAGTAGCGAATGAATTATGAAAAGAAATTGATGAAAGAATAATGAAAATCTTGCTGAAAAATTCAGCAAATAGGGTGTTTATAACATCCTTGTCCTAGTCCTACTGAAATAGGGTTTTTATCCTTGTCCTAGTCCTACTGGGTTACTGCTGCACCCCTAAGTATTAAGAAATACTGATTTTGCCCGGGACGGATTCTCCATTCATCACATTCAGTCCTCAAGCTTCCAAAAGCTGCCTTCCTTATTATGTGAAGTTTCCCTTGTTACCGAAAGGTCCACAAAGTGCTGAAATCTTCATCATAAATACTTGAAGACATGCTAATCACGTTGGTTAAATCACTTACAGGAAAATGGACTAAAAGTACAGGAATTATATATTTTGTCCTTAAAACTTAGCTAAAATATGGGTACATTATGGTGCTTTAGGCGTGTAAATACGCCTAACATCAACACCCCACACTTAAAACTTTGTTCGTCCTCGAACAAAATATTACGTCCATGCAATCATCTACTTAGAATATCGCAGCAGCAACATAAAATGTTCAACAAGACATGCAAGACAATTATTAACAAAGAGTAGGTTTCTTGATCATTACTAGAAACAATTCAACCTCCAACATAGACTCGTGATAATGGCTAATTCATATCCACAAGTTAAGGCACAAAGAATCATACAAAACTTCCCAAAAATCATTAACCATGTGTGTCTCACGCAATATATTACCCATAATCACTCACAAGTATTGTATTTTTTTGAAACATGGGTTTAGGATTATCTTTGCTCTCACTCTCACAAAGAATTAATATGTTGCAACTGATGACCATAGGCTTGCCCTTAGTGTAATGCTCTACTAATATCAGAATGCTAAGCATAGGATCAAATAGGTCTTTACAGGTTGTAATGTAGGCTAAGAGACGGGTAGGGCTATTTTGGCCAGAAATAGTGACTATTTCCCTAAGCGCGTTAATACATCACATTATGCCATTTACACTTTCTTTCAAATAACCTTTCTACTTTCTTTTAATCTACCACCCCTTCTCACCTATTTTTTTATTAAATTTTAAACAGAATTAACTTTTTATTTTTCTTTTCATTTTTTCTCTTTTTTTTATAACATACCTCTTTAATAGCCACTCTTTTTGATAACAAATTCAAGTACCAATTCACTCTAAGGCATCACTCTCGCCCAATTTCCTCTTATTTTGTCAAATGACTTTACAATTTAAAGCGCTTAGGAATTTGGATCAAATTATGGTCTTGAAAAAAAATAGATTAGGCTACATATAAGGCTGTCAAAGAAAATAGCTAAAGCCTCAAAGGGGGTTAACTAGGATAATGTCCAAGGGTAGTTAAAAAGAAGGAACACAATCACAGGCTGCCAAAGAAATGCCTAAATCATCTCCTAAACTCACACTCTTTATTTTGCTTTACATACATACCAGGCAAGTTCTAGCATCAGCCACAAACACAGAATATACTATCATCTCACACACACAAGACACATGGTCAACTTTATTGGGAGTAGTATAGAATCTTGACCCAACATATGGAGGAATTAAACCACACACTTATCACACAGTGAGTCACACTTAGAGCCTAAGCATCTCAACAGTAATGATTTTAGCACAAACTCTTGTCATAATACTATGCCGCCTATCAGAACAATTTGATGCAAAATAAAAAAATTCTACTAACTACTAACTAAATCAAACAAAAAAACATAAATAAATGCATGAAAAGAAGTACAGCATACAAATACCAGCACCCCACACTTAGACGGGACACACTGCCCTCAGTGGAAAATAAATAAGAAAAACCTGATTAGTCGGACTCCTCTTCTATGTTTGGGGTCATACCACCTGCATCGAAATTATCATCAGAATCATTGTCATCAGAGTTCTCCTCCACGTGTATCCCACTTGATCCCAAAAGTGTGTTGAGGTATTTGCAACGAGGAGGATTCAACTTGATCTTTTCTCGCCCTTTTCTGACCTTTCTGTAAGGTGGACATTTTTTTTTCCTTGTCGTCCTTTTTGAGGCCATTCTACTTGGTGATGGACTCGGAAGATTATCTTGCAAGGTTAGATGAGAAAAAAAAAGTTTTGAGAGATTTGGGAAGGTTAGGCGGCGGCTATGCTATAACATTTGTGATTCAGAGAGCAAAGGCTTTGGCATAGGCGGCGCCTTTAGCTTTGCCTAGTTGAGCATAGGCGGAGCCTATGCTATGGCATAGTTGGGCATAGATGACGGGTATGCTATGGCATTGTAGATTCAGATAGATTAGGCCATAGCATAGGCCTTGCCTTGTTTGTTGCCCAGATTTACATAGACCTTGCCTTGTTCGTTGCCTAGATTTGCATAGGCAATGCCTAATCAATAGCCTTTGCTCCTTTATTCCTAACTTACCACCTTCAACATAAAATACTTCCAAATCAAAATTTGAGACCAATATCATTCTTTATACATCTTGAACCTACACTTACTCAAAAACAACAAAATCTATTAGAAAGATGGGTTGCCTCCCACCAAGCGCCTTAGTTTTGGTCGTGACTCGACAAAATCCTAGGAAAACAAAACAATTAAAAATGATGGGTTGCCTCCCATGTAGGGCTTGATTTATTGTCGCGGCACGAGATAGTTACCTCGATTACTTAGACTTCATTGAGATAGATGGTGGATCATTTTTTGAATGGATTCAGACGACGCTGATGCTTACTTATAGGCATACAATCTTCTTCGAGATGACTCTTGTGCATACCTATCCCAGGAGGGATCCCAATTATATCATCAATAGTCCAACCCATATCTCTCCTGTACCTCTTCAGAGCATAAATGAGAGTCTCTACGTGATGTTTACCTAAGTTAGCTGCAACACTCATCGGAAGTGTATTTCCACTCCCCAAGAACGCATACCTTAGGTGACTGGGGAGCTCTTTCGATTCTAGCACTAGTGGCTCTTCAATGGAAGTCTTCGCTATTGCTGAAGATTGATTCTTAATATCATGGTCCAGCTTCTTAGGAGCATGACAATAGGACCTTATTCCTATTAGAGCACAACCGGTTTCTTTATATTTTTCAGCCTCCTCACGCTCAAAATTCAACAGCACATCATATAGTGGCTCAACATTAAGCTGCTTCTCTACAGATAATTCTTTCTCATCCTAATAATAAATATCATCTATGGAGAACACATTCATATCACTGGAATGCTTCGTTGCTTTGCATACATCAAAATGGACTACTTCGTCATTCATCCGAAATAAAAGTTCATTAGCTCTTAAGTCAATAAGCACACTTCCAGTTGTGAAGAAAGGGCATCCCAAGATTATGGGAACTTCAGAATCCACCTCGCAATCCAAAATAACAAAGTCTACAGGAAAAATGAAGGTAGACACCTTCACCAATACATCATATAAGATACCAACAAGTCATTTTACCGACCTATCTGCCATCACTAGCCGCATATTGGTTGGTGTAGGATCACCCAACCCTAACTTTTTGTAAATAGATAGCAGCATAAAATTGATGCTAGCTCCAAAATCGCACAATGCCTTAGCAAAATCCAACGATCCAATTGTGCAAGGAATAGTGAAAGCACCAGGATCTTCCTTTTTCTGTACTAGCCATCTTGTAGAGATTGTACTATAATGATGAACATTATCTGCCAGCTCATAGCTTACTGCCCGCTTCTTTGTCAAAAGGTCCTTCATGAATTTAGCGTACCCAGGAATCTGTTCCAGCGCCTCCACCAAAGGAACATTAATAGTTAGCTGCTTCAACATAGTCATGAATTTACTGAACCTTGTATCATCATCTTTCTTCTTCAGTCTCTGAGGAAAAGGTGGTGGTGGAAGAGGAATAGTTTTCTCCACCACTTTTTTTTTATCTTGCTATCGATTATCAACCTTTTCAGGAGTTTCATCAACGTTTTTCTTTAGTCTCTGCGGAAAAGGTGGTGGTGGAAGAGGAATCATTTTGTCCACCACTTCCTTTTTATCTTGCTTTCGACTATTACTTTTTTTAGGCTGGTGACGTCTAGGTGTAACATCATGAGCACTCACTTCGGCTTCTACGGCATCTTCAGACTCTGCTTCATCAATAACATTCTCCGCTATATCATCAACCACCTGCTTGCCTTTGGATAGATTTTTCAACACTTTACCACTTTGGGTAGTAATAGCCATACATGATCCATCATTCCTTAGATTTTGCACTATGTCTCTAGGTAGAATTCCAGCCTTTCTTTGGTTGAATGTCGCTGATATTTGACTCAATTGTTGCTCCAGCTATTTTATTGTAGTAGAATGCGAGTCAACCAATTTATTTATTAAAGACAAATCATTCTTCATCTTGGTTACTCCCATGTTTTTTTCCTCCACTTCTTTCAATAGCTTCGCCATCATATCTTCCATAGACGTCTTGCCAGAGCCAGACGGCATAGCCTCACAATTTCCAGGAGGAACATACAAACCACTCCTGTCAGTCTTATTCTTCCAACATCCTTGATCATGGTCCTTGTACCCAGATTTATCATAATAGTTCCGACCTTGGTTTCCTTGGGCATTGCCTCGGAAACCCCCCTGATTATTCAAGTAGTTTGCTTCTTCTTTAGAATCGGATTCATATCTTCCTTGTGATACAACGACATTAACCTTTTCGGTCTTCCCTGATAATAAATGCTTGGTAAGAAGATCCATCTGCATTTTCATGTGCGCCATATCTTGGTCGCGTTCCTCTTGTCTTCATCGTTGTTGTGCTGTCATTCCAATAGATACAGTAGAGCTTACTACCTCAGAATCCCTGGTATGCCAAGCTCTACTCTGCTTTGTCATACGATCTAGTATATTACTTGCCTGAATAAAATTAAGGTCCATGAATGACCCTCCTACCTCATTATCAACCACTGGTTTAGTCACCGAATTCAAAGACATGTATAATATCTCCATCAAGTGGACATTGGTCATATGATGATTTGGGAACCACATAATCTTCTTCTTGAACCTCTCCCATGTTTCGTGGAGAGCTTCAGTTGGAAGCTGTCGAAAATTGCTGATCTCATCTCTCAACTGTGCTCTCTTGGATGGAGGAAAAAATCTTTCTAGGAAAGCTTCTTTCAATTGCCTCCAATTAGTAATAGAATTAGGAGTTACCCCGTTCAACCATAAAGTTGCCTCCCTAGATAGAGACAATGGAAATAAGCACAGCCGAATTGCATTCTGTCCAACGCCAGGATTGTCGAATGACTTGCATGTAGAGATAAAATTGATTATATGCATATTTGAAATTGGATCCGGGAACCAGGGATGGAGGAATAATCGCTCCTATAGTAGTAGTTCCATCCAGATCATCATCATTATCATCAAAAGGAACCTTTACAGCTCGGCGTTCAGGCCTAAATCAAGCTTGACGATCTCTTCTGTTCACAGGTATCGCCACCTCCTCAACACGCCTAGGATTAAGTAGCTCCTCATCACCCAAGTCCTCCTCATCAGGATTTATTGCTCGCCCTGGGTTTTCAATATTCTGTTGATGCATTTAAGCAACTGCCAGTGCAGCTAATCAAGCTTGCTCCTGTTGAGTAGCCCTTCTTTCAATGTCACATTGTGCATCCATTCTGCCAATACGATATGGTTCAGGATTGATAGGTGATAACGGTTGACCAGAACTTCGAGTATTTGGCTTGCACTGAACAAAACCTAAATAAAACAAAAACAACAACTAAAACTAAAATATGAGAATTTCTGACGAAAGGGTCTAGTAACTATCACAAACTTAGTTGACAACCGTATTCCCCGGCAACGGCACCAAAATTTGATAACGCCCAAACTACAGCTCTCGTAAGAGTGCAAGCGGTCGCTGTCAAATATATAACCCAACAGGGTTGGGTGTCGAATCCCACTGGGAATACTCGGTCACTAAGTGTTGCAACTATTAGTAGACTGTTAGTCGAAAATTCTATGAAAATGAGGGATTTGAATTATGCATGCAATTAGGTTAACAAAGTAACGAATGAATGCTTGGTTTAGTAAGATTTAATCACAGAGAATAATAAGTTAGGGTTATGTCCACCTTATGAGTTCTACGTATCTATTAACTATAAGTAATGCGGAATTCAGACATGCATGCACTTATAGTGATTCGTATTCTAATGGTAAATCCTAGTGTCTCTCGACCATCCAAGATTATTTCACTTTAAGTCTCTCGAGCATAAAGTGTATAACTAATGGTACAAACTCTCCAAGAGGTTAATCCAATTATGGCACTAACGTGTAAATAGGGGTTGGTAGCCCTATTTCCTTATCAGACTCTCCTTTCCAAACATATAACTTTTCTCTCGAACATGTTAATGCTATAATGACGTATTCTATATGTTTGCAACCAGAATTTAATTAAGATGAAGAAAGTAATGATATAAGTAGCATACGTATCAAGAATTCACAAACTCATAGCAATAGATAGTATATCTTAAGGCTTCCATAACCCTAACAGAGAAGTTTAGCTACTCATGATTACAACGGAGATCACAATAGATATAATCATCATACCACCACCTAGAATAAACTTAGCGATGGAGATTGTTTAGGCGTCCACTAGGGTTTGATGTTTTCCCTTCTCTGTTGATCACAAGATCCGTGCTTTCTCTGTCATAAAGTAACGTGAAGAAATCCAAAAGTGGCGAATGAATTATGAAAAGCAATTGATGAAAGAATAATGAAAAGCTTGCTGAAAAATTCAGCAAATAGGGTTTTTATAACATCCTTGTCCTAGTCCTACTGAAATAGGGTTTTTATCCTTGTCCTAGTCCTACTGGGTTACTGCTGCACCCCTAAGTATTAAGAAATACTGATTTTTCCCGGGATGGATTCTCCATGAATCACATTCAGTCCACAAGCTGCCTTCCTTCTTACGTGAAGTTTCCCTTGCTACCGAAAGGTCCACAAAGTGCTGAAATCTTCATCATAAATACCTGAAAAGATGCTAATCACGTTGGTTAGTTCACTTACAGGAAAATGGACTAAAAGTGCAGGAATTATATATTTTGTCTTTAAAACTTAGCTAAAATATGGGTACATTATGGTACTTTAGGTGTGTAAATACGCCTAACATCACCTCTAAACTACTGAAATAAGTGCTTCTACCTACTTCTTGTCCAAATCAACTACAATAATAATCGGTAGCAAGTTTCCATTGCCCAAAAATGTACCTTAAATGCCCTGGCAGTTCCTTCTATTCCAACACTGGTGGACCTTCAATAGATGGCTTAGCAGTTGGTGTTGGTTGATTAGCAAGAACAAGATCTAGATTCTTAGAAGCATAAGAGTATGAAACCATTCCTGACAAAGAACAAATAGTCTTTTCATATTCCTCAATACCTTCACAATCATAATTCATCAGAACTGCAGCTAAAGGCTTGACAACAAGTTTCTCCTCTATTGACACCTCCTACTCATCCTTATAATATACATCAATGATTGAGAACACACTCATTTATTTATGCTGCTTCATTGATTGGCACACATCAAATTGCACCACCTTATCATTCATCCTACATAAGATCTCATTAGCTCGCAAATTAATCAACACACTTCCAATTGAAAGGAAAGGTCAACCCAAGATTATGTGCACCTCAAAGTGCACCTCGTAATTCAGAATGATGAAATCCACAGGAACTATAAAGCTAGATACCTATACCAAAACATCATACAAAATACCAATAGGCCATTTTACTGACCTATCCACCATCACAAGTCGCATGTTGGTGGGTGTGGGATTTCTCAAACCTAGTTTTTTATATACAGACAACGGCATTAGATTAATGCTCACTCCTAGATCATATAAGGCCTTAGCGAATCCGGAGACCTAATCATGCAAGGAATAGTGAATGCTCCTGGATCTGCCTCTTTTGCACCAAGGACCTCATAGAAATAGCGCTACAATGATGGAGATTATCATTTGGTTCATATCTCACCTTTCCTTTCTTCATCATAAGGTCTTTCATGACTTTAGCATACCTTGGTATTTGCTCGAGTGCATCTACCAAAGGCATATTTATTGTTAACTGATTTAACATTGCAATGAATTTACTAAATTTCACGTCATTAAGCTTGTTCTTTAATCTTTGAGGAAAGGGAGGTGGTGGTCTTTGGAGAGTTTTCACCACTACTTCCTTTTCCTTATATTTTCCTTATTCTGGAGCATCATCGTAACCTTCCAGCTTCCCAGATTCCACTCGACATTCTTCTTTGGGTTCATCATCTACTTTAGTCACATCTACAATCAAACTTTTACCCATAAAAGGGCCAGGAAATATTTTACCACTCCTAGTGGTAATTTTCATACATGAGCTATCACTTTGCGAATTCTGAACTGTATCACTTTGTAATGTTTCACTCTTCCTCTTGTTCAACACTGCGGAGAGTTAGCTTATTTATTATTCCAGCTATTTTATTAAAGTAAAGTACGAATTTACCAACTGACTCATAGAGGACAAATTGGTCTTCATGGTAGTCACCCCTTAGTTGGTAGCCTCTACTCTCTTTAACAATTTAGCCATCATGTCTCCAGGGACATCTATTTAGAACTTGTTATAGTAACCTTATGATTTTTAGAAAGGACATATAACCCGCTCCTATCATTATTACCCCTTCAATTACCTTGCTCTTAGTTCTTATATCTAGCCCTGTCATAATAAGTTCGACCTTGATTTCCTTGGTGATTGCCTCAGAAACCCCATTGATTATTTATATAGTTCACCTTTTCTTCTGAGTTAGACTCCACTTTGCTTTGCAATCCCACAGCCTTCACTTTCTCAGTTTTACCTGATAGTAAATGCTTGGTTAGAAAGTCCATCTGCATTTTTATGTGAGTCATGTATTGATCATGCTTCTCATCTCTTCTACATTGTTCCACAACCATACGAACAGAAATAGTGGGGCTTGCTACCATAGAGTGCTTGATATGCCATGCCCGACTCTGTTTAGTCATTCTCTCAAGTATTTCTAAAGCCTCTGCGTATGTAAGATCAACAAATAGACCACCAATAATGTTATCTACAATTGGTTTTATCAGAGAGTTACAAGCCCTGTACAAAGTCTCTATCAAGTGTATGTCCGTCATGCTGTAGTTCGGACATTGCGTCAGGTTCTTCTTAAATCTCTCCCAGGTTTCATGCAAGGCTTTAGTTGGGAGCTTTCTAAAGCTGCTGATCTCATCCTTTAATGGTACCTTCCTGGAAGGTGGAAAGAACCTTTGTAGGAATGCTCCTTTCAACTGCCTTCTGTTGGTTATAGAATTGGGTGTCATCTCATTAAGCCACAATATTGCCTCCTCAGACAGAGACAATGGAAGCAATCTCAAATGGATAGCATTCTGACCTACTCCTGGGTTATCAAAAGATTTATAAATGGTGACAAATATCACCAGGTGCAAGTTTGGATCATCCCCAGGAATCCCACCAAATAACCCTTTCAAATTAAGGAGTTGAATCATAGTACTTGTAATGTTGAATTTTTCCCCAGGTGCTAATGGAAGAGGAATAATTTCACCCGTTCCACCTGATCCATCCATTATATCATCATCATTATTGAGGTCATACTGGATCGGCTGGTGATCTTGCCTTCCTCAGAATGGATGGTTCTTGTTAGCATTACGTTGTACTGGTGCAGCTATTTGCTCTGCATGCCTTGGGTTACCAGGGTTAGAAACTCTTCATCTCCTAAGTTGTCATCCTTAGGATTTTGATGCCGTACTTGTTGACCATCATTCTGCACATTCACATGAGCTCTAGCTAAGGTTTTTAACCTATTAGCCTCCTACTGGTTTGCCATTCTACCTATTTGTTGTGGTTTTGGATTAAATAGTAATAATGGTTCTCCGGAACATCTAGTTCTTGGCATGCACCACAAAAGTCCTGCAGCAAACAAAAACAACAAATAAATGTAAAACTAGGAAACGTGACTAACAGTCAATTAGCGCACACAAGTTCAATTTACAATTGTACTCCCCAGTAATGGAGCCATTTTTGATAAGTCTCAAACTACACCTCTCTTACAAGAATTCAAGTAGTCGTTGTCAATATATAAACCAACTAGGTTGGGGTCGAATCCAATAGGAAATATTGTGTGAATTTGAGTTATCTATGGGTTAATCAACTGATAGTTATTAGTTTCCTATGGATAGGATTTTTGTAAAGATAACAAATAATTACTTCTCAATTTAGTTTTTGAAATCAATATGATAAGCAAAACCAGATTTATGTTCACTGTGGGTGTTGGGATTTGACAGATGCTAGTAACAGTTTAAGATTCTTGTGGTAGGTAGGAACAACAGACTATCCTTGTCTAAGTTATGTCTAAATATTTCTCAACCTATTTAGATATTTAACCACCTAATTCTCTCAAACTTAGGGAATTTATATTTCATAATAGGATGTTATCTCAAGTTAGGTAATCTTGTTACAACATTAATTAATAAATGGAAGTTTAATGCTTCCAAGTCCCTATTGATAATTCACTTCTTACTAGGGTTAATTTATTGTCTCAAGAAAATCACCAGTAAGAAAAGCCTATTGTTTACAACCAATAGTCAGAGTATAAAATAATGGAATTAACAAAAAGTTTCTACCACCGTTAAAATCTTGAACACTTAGTTACATTACAAACACAAACCCATAGATCCCACAACTCGGGTTAAGGGAATTTAGCTACTCATAATAAAATAATGAAGACAACAAGTTGACTTCATAGTTTCATATATGAACTTACAAAAATATGAATAGGAACAAGTGTTTCTCAGTAGAAAATCCCAAAAAAATTGGAATAATCTCTCCAAAGATAATTGTAATGACTAAAAAACTAGAGAGAAGAGATTCTCCAAACGTCAGTTCCTCATTTTTTTATCATTACAATTAGAAAACCATAACATATGCTTTAAATACTTCAGCCTAATTATGTAAACAAAATCATAGATCACAATATTTTCTTGGACAGGCGACGACGTGTATGATGTCTTATCAAGAAGCTGATGACTTATCAGGAATGTCGTCAGTTCCTCTTCACTTTTGACAATCTCTGCCTTAGGTTGACCATGAGCCTAATGGCTTATCACACTTCTGATGGCCTATCACAGATTTCATAACGAATTCCAGCTGAAGCATATTCTCTGTCTAAGCCTAACAACAAGCTTGACGGCTTATCACACTTTTGATAGCCTATAATAGATGTAGTCACGAATTCCAGCTGAAGCCCATTCTCTGTCTAAGGCTGACGACAACTTTAATATCTTATCACAAAGCTGATGACTTATCAAACAAGTCGTCAGCTATACTACCCTCTTTACTTTCTCAGAAATCAAGTCTTTTACTTCTATTATTTTTGGTTCTCTTGCATTTTGACTTTTCCTGCAAATATGAAACAAAAAACAATCAAAAACGACAAAAGTTTCTTAAAAATTTGCAATTATTGTTAGTTAAAATCCTCAAATATGTTAGCATATGCTTACATATCAACTATGCATACAAGTAAATAAAAGGCCAAACATATCGGTGTCCCCCTAAACTTGGCACGAACTTTCACTTAGACACCTCATATGAACGTTGTTCACTTTTGGCACCTCAAATAGCCATAAAGTGTGTCACTTTTTCACCTTTCGAAATCAGCACTGGTGAGATCATCTCACTCGCTGCCAACATGGAAAAAAGGTCCAATTAGTTTGTGCCAACTTATTTAAATTGCCACAACACTATATACACCTATAATTATTTTTTTTTTTGAATAAAAGATTAAAACACATGGAAAGGTCCCAATTATAAAGGGACATTTTTCATTTTTATAAAAATAATTTTTATATAATTAATTTAAATAAAAAATATTAATAACCCCAACCCCACCTTATATCATCTTCCTAACCACCTCGCCGCACCCCTTATCATCTTCCTCAACCCACCCCACCCCCTAAATCGGTTACAGCCACCCTACCCCTACCCCCACCCACCCACCTCTTCCATATTGTCTTCTTCAATCCACAATGCCCGCCCCCGCCACCCCTACCCCAACATTTTCTTTTTCCTTTTTCTATTCATACATTTTCCTTCCATTTTCTTTCATAACCACTATCAAATTTCCATTTCCACCATAGCATAACAATCACTAAACTCAATCAGCAAAGCAATTACCATTCAAATCCACCACTTACACAACTTATTCCCACACTTTAAAATAAAAAGAAAAAAGAAATCTCTTTTTATTTTTCATTTTTGCATGCTTGAGGATCAGGAATTTTGCAGCTCATCTCTCTCTCTGGTATTTGAATATTTTTTGTTAACTTAGAGTGCTTCATTAGTGTTGGAGTGCTTCTTTAGTGCGTGCTCATTATAATCAATCAGTTAGGATGGAGATGGTCTATGTGCTTGATGGATTTGTTTGCAAATATTGATAGAAGAGTTGGAGAAAACTGTCACCTCGTAACATCAATATTTTTTGAGAAAGAATACATACACCTCAATTTTTTTGAACTTAATTTTCTTCAATTCTTGGAAAAACTTGCAGCTTCATAAAATAGATGCGGAGAATTATGTATACTTGGGGTATTTTGGACATTGATTCATAGGTGGGGTGAGGGTGGGGGTGCTGGGTATTTAGAGAAGAAGGACATTTGGTGGGGTGGATGGGGGCTGGGTAATCAGAGAAGATGATTTTGGTAAGTGGGTCAGAGTGTTTAGAGAAGATAGGTTATGGGGGGTAGGGGTGAATGGAGATATTTGATTATTTTTTTATTTAAATTAATAATTTAAAAGTTATTTGGAAAAAAATATGGAGAAGATGGCAAAATTAAATTTAAAAATGAGCAAAAATATAGCTATCATGCGCCAAACCGCGAGTGTAATACACTCTCTTTGCCGAATCGGCAAAAAGTGTCAAAGTAACAAGCTTTATGGCTACTTAAGGTGTCAAAAGTGAACAACACCTACTTGAGGGGCCTAAGTGAAAGTTTGTGCCAAGTTTAGGGGGCCACCGATGGGTTTGGCCTAAATGAAATTGAAAACTAAGTACAACTCATAGTTATAATAAATCCATAACCAATAGCAAATGGAATAAAATCTACAAGTCAATGAAAGCTAATGGCCTGAGGAAAAGAAGAGCTGAAATATAGAAATAATTGAGCAAACCAACATTAGATTAAACTCGAATTTAAAATTCAAGCAGCAGTAAAAGCAATGCAGTACCTCGTGGAAGTGAAAAACAAAAATAATTCAGGATATATTTTAGGATGTAGCAAATCGTGGCTCCAATCTTACTGCAAAAGTAGTCGATAGAAGATCCTTCACCGATGATAAAATTAAAGCATTATTGTTAGCCGTGGTTAAGCTAAATACTGTTCAAGAGTATTTGATGTTGATCTTTTCAGACAAATATGGTTAAAACTATATCAATACTAATGTTGCACACCAAAGTATAAGTGCAATATTTCAACTTGGTTCGAATCGAAGAAGTGCTTCTGCTAAAAGAAGAGTGTGTTTCTCCGTTGAACTAACTGAGTTTGCACTAAATTACCGGTTGCTTGATTCAGCTTTATTTATTCGGTTTTTGCTGATACATCCTCTTTCTAACTCTTTTAAGTCCGACTGTACTTGTACCAATGCAGCCCAACACTAGAGAAACAAATTAATGAAGAACAAAAAATACTTGGGATGAGGAACATCAAAGTTATTAGCTAAAAGAACAATAAAGGACTTGAGAATTATATATGAACTTGAATTAGATGTAGGATATAAAATTAAGGATTTTACAAGGGCATTCCTATTTGATTTTTCCATACAAAAATGACTAACTTTTATATCTACTTGTAGGTCTTTCCAATACTCACTCTAAAACAAATGTTTTAGCCAATTCACTATTTCATATCCACAAATGAAATGCATTCTCCAGAATATATGCCAAATTTTGCAATTTATAGCAAGGTTTTGGTTGGTCTTATTCCTGGACAACATGTGGGTGGACTAAAATTAAGATTAGCAGAGTTCAGTTGGTACGTTGGCCAGCTAATTGGAATGTTCATCATGTCTCATTTCTCCATTTATGTGATCTGTATAGAAAGAACTAATCAAGAAGAATATAGAGTAAAGTATTAAAAACACACCTACATTGTCCTCCTTTTTCAGTTTCACACTAAACTAATGGAAGTGTGAGAAACAAATATAAACTATCACATTTAATTTGTGGAACACATCTAAACTATCACCATGTCAAACTACTACACCAATAGATACCGAAGATAACTAAATCAATTTCTTCAAAGGTGGAATAAACTATTTTTTGGAGGAAAATTAAATCCTGCAAAAATTTAGAAAGCAGCAGAGAAACTAATATAAACGGTTTTATATTAGATTTTGCATCTAAAGTAAGCCAATTCAAACAAGCTCTTATTCTATACTAAAATAATCCTAGGTACTGGAGATGTGATCAAAATCTATCAACTCAAAGTTAAATAACAAAAGCCACTATACATTTTTTAAAATATTTCATAGACCATAATAAAATTCAATTGAAATTCCTAACAGAAGCTACTATAGTATACTATAAAACAAGAAAATAGTACAACACTTAAGAAAAACTTCCTAGAAAAAGAGAGCTTATGCTCCCTAAAAAGAGAGGTTAACTAATTTTTTTTCTTTAAGAAAAAAAGTAAAAGCAACTTGAGAATCTGGAACTCTGATTTTGAATCACCAAATGTATAAGTAGAAAAACCCTAAATCCACAAGATAGAAAGAGAAGGGAAAAAAAATTAAAATAAGTATTTATGGTGAGGGAATTGACAGAGTAAAATGATGATCCAATGGCATTTATGTCATCCTATCTTCCCCTCATTTCCCTCCACAAAGAAAAGATAGATAGAAAGATGGCAAAAAGCAAGGCTTGATCCCGTGAAATCCTAATCACATGGCAACAACTTTATAATTTACTCCTAGATTCCTTTCCCCAAAAGTGAACTGTAACCCCCAACAAAACTTTAACCAAAATAAACAGAAACTTTTCTGACCATGCACTTCAAGGATCTAATGTATAAGTTACTATTCAATATACACATATACTTCACTAAGAGACCTTTACTTTAGGAATAACCTTAATATCAACTTTTTAATCCTTAAGTTCACCCTTTTTAAGAATAGCAGAACAAGTTCATCCAAATGACCTCTACCCACTTCTTCTCCAATATCATGCTTAATATTAAACTGCTTAGAAAAAAATCTTATTCAAATTAGCACTTTCACTTTCTTCTTCTTCAGCTATAGCTGCAATATCGAATATGTGAGACTAATTAATATGGCAGACATACTTAACATTTTACTAAGATTTAAACACGGACACAATTTACTCTATCCAAAAATTGGAAAATTGAATTAATTTTTATGACAGAAACTAACTCCGAGTAAAATCTTAAATGAACTATGAAATTCAATCTTCTTCATGAGTTGGAATCTAATAAACCCCCAAGTACCTATAACCAAGAATTGTTGATGATGTAATAAGAAATCGATTTGGAGAAAAAGACATGTCCGACAGAGAGAACACATGACTTGAATTTTTTCATGTTTTTTTATTGTGCAACAACAGAAGATGATTGAAAAAAGTTACCCTCAGAAAAGAGTTACTCTTGAAAGAGAGATGGCAGCCACGTATTTTATAGGAGGTTGTAACTTGGACACATATATAAACCTCATTAGTCGACTATTAGCCTGTGGGAGAATATGATTAAAATAACCTCAAATAAATTTTTAAAGAAATTTAGCAGCCATGTCAAAACCATCTTTTCTATAATATAGATAAAGATAAAATATAAATGCTTCTTGAAATTGTATTTTTAAAGAATAAAGAAGACTTTTGAATTTTGTCTTTAAATTGAAGTTGTGTCAAATGTACAAAAATGCACTTTAATCTTGTGGTCATAAACATGCCAGGTAGAAAGTTAAAATTAATGTATTACCAAATATCGAAAGGGGTCATTCTTTTTGGAACATACTAAAAGGGAAAGTAGGTCATTCTTTTTAAAGCTGTTGGACAGCTTCCTAATTAAAGTGGTTCAGGTGATAAATGGACTAACTGACACTGCTACAGCTAATTCTCTAACAACTTTTTATTTTCTTTAAATAATTATTATTTGTTGACACAAAATTATGTTAAAATTAAGGAAATTGATGATTTGTTTGAATAATATATGACTTAATGGGTCAAATTTGAGTCAACAATGGAGAACCCAAAAGGTATTTCTACTATAGGAAAAAAACATGGGCTAGCCTTTTTAAAAAGAAATGGCCTAATTTCGATATATTGGACAGAAAATGATACTGGAGCCTTTTTAATTCCTTTTGTAGTCATTCATAATATGACCCAAATCAAGTATCCGCAGTAGCCAAAATTATTCCTTTCAACTGCTCTATCGCATTTTCCTTTTTTGACTATACTTTTCAAAATAGAATTTTTCTCTTCTTCTCTACTTTCTCATTTGAATAGAGTTTTCTCTACTTTATCTACTTTCATAACTACTCGCATGTCGATCTAGTGTGAAATTTGTATCTACTTTTTCTTTTCATTTATAATTATTGTGGATTAAATCTGTTGTGATGAAGACATACAACAAAACTACCTTAGTTTTTAAAATCGACTGGTATAGGAATTGAATTTGATCCCAAATTCATTGTTATGGATGATAATTTTGTTGAATTACCAATTGTTGATATTCAATTGAAGGACTCGAAGAATGTTCATTCTCCTAATCTGTTAGAAAAAGTGTAGAAATATATAGTACTTCATGTGTTTGAGTGACTCGATCTCAGAGTTGTTCACTGTCTGCTGTATAAATACATGTCAAAGTAGTTGTCCTAATAAAATTACTAGATCTCAAAGTAAAGTATTTGTTGGTCCATCAAACCTGGCATAAAAAAATTATCTAAAGAAAAGAAAAAAATAGGCGTGAATGATGAAGGAGGTCGTCACAACCCGAGACTACCCCCAAGTCACGACAATGGTGCTTAGAGTCACAATTGACCATAAGATAACCCATCAGTTGATACATACTGTGAGCACTGAGTAAATTGATAATAAACAACATATGCAAAAAAATAGATGATAATGCCATAAGGTTTTAAATATTGTAAAATGATTAAATTATAAATATGAAATGTATGAAGACATACTAAAAAGGCTAATAAAAGAATGGATAAACCTACTAACAGTCTGAATGTCAGAAAAGCCTCTAACTAAATGACTGTAGAGTTGATGGGAAAAACCTCCAACAAACTATGAATAAATGGAAATACTGAACAACTGAGATAAACTAAAATGAAACTATCATGTCCTCGATAGATGAGGACTCACCATAACTGCTACTGTTGATAAGATAAAGTGTCTAAGAACGGCTGTACATTCGAACCTATGATGTAATAAATCATATCTTGAAGAAAAGTATGCGGTTAGTACTTTGAATGTATTGGAATATGTGATGAGGTTAGGCTATAATATCAGGGTTAACCATGTATGAAATATTGATTGGATAAATGACATGAGATACCTAAGTATGCATGCATGAAAACTAAAATACTGAGAATGCAAGACCAAACATATAATGGTTCTGAAATAATCTGTAAACTAAATTATAGAAATTTGATAACTAAATAACTGGAGTGTATATGCTATGTTCAATCAAACCTGAACTAAATTCTATACTGAATTTTGTACTGAATACTATACTGAGACTGTGGGAGGTATCATCTAACTGATATTCCCTAACCTAAGCTAATCAGGGTCCAACCTATACCATATTAGGAAGGGTTCTAGTACTGTTCCATAGGTACTAATAGTAGTTATCTAGAACTACTAATCTGATGTCCCAAAGGACCAGGGTGTCAAGCCTAACTGACGGGAGACCCCACAGAGGTATTCAAGACTAACTGACGGGTAACTCTTCATATCCTATGCTGGCAATGTAGTTCTGGAATATAGGGACTACTACTAAAAAATCAGACTAACTAATGGGGAAGTTGCTATCCCTGCATTAACTTGGTGCTAAATCCTACTCACAACTAAACTGACACTGATTACTTGTAAGACCTCGCAAAGTCCTAGTCATTTTAGTCCTATATAGCATGCAAAAAAAGGTCCTAGAACTAGAAAATCTTAGCTAAGTTTTGACACTTAGTCTTATTCTTGTGTTCGTTATTTCAATTACATCATTTATAATCTTTTAGACCTTAGATTGTCTACTTTTAAATTGAATTCCTTATTACAAATGTCAATAGGTCATATTGGGTGAGTTTTGGAATTTTCGGACTTTGTATGGGTCATGTTTGGATATCCAAAATATCAAGCCAATGAAATCATGATGCATCACATTGGTTATCACATTGACACCATCGACGAGATGCGTCAGTGATCCGTTTAACCCTATCGATGCGGCGAGTCGCCTATCGTGTCACTGGGAAATTTTTGTGTGATACCTAGGGAGAAAATATTGAACTAAGTTAAAATAAGTACAGCTTTGGTCTATAAAGAGAATTATGATACAACAAAAAATGGTATGGGATATATATATACACCTATATGTGATGTATTTGTTATGTTGGTTCTGGTAAGACAAGAACTTTGGAGTGTTTATTATGTTTTAAGTGTGCCATGTAGTGGCCCTTTGACTTTTCTTAAAAAAAGAGAAAATTAAAATAAGTAAAGTGAAAGTTAAAGAAAAGTTACATTCTTTAATTAGGAAATACTCCTAGGTAGTGGAAACAATTAGAACCTAAAGGGTTCTCTGTTTCTTCTCCGTACTTAGTTAGTTGATAAGAAAAATTCAAGCGATAATACATCTTACCAAATTTTATTCAAAGGCAAAACGTTCCACAGTCCTTAGTTTCTAAAGAACTATCGGTTTTATCTAAAATCTTCAAGAACTCAAATTTGAGCTTAATTTCAGGAGGACAATCTCTCGAGTCTATACTCAAATTTAATTATAGAATATGTTGGGGTGTCATATAAGCTGTTAATTATTGTTTGATTTGAATCCTTCCACTATTCATTGATTTGGGTTCACGAAAAAAAAAGGAAAATGGGAAATTTAAAAGAAGTTTTTAGGGTTTTCTATTAATTGGGTGGATTTAGTATTGAATTGTGTAAGTTGAAAGAGTTAGAATTTACTCCAAATTCTGATAAGAAATTCAATTTATGTCGGGCATAAGTGAAGATTTTTGGATTAAGTTACTAAATGCACCTATGGTTTATTGTTGGACACACATGTAATCTTTGCAGCTAGTGAATTGTGTATCAGATAGCAGGAACTAGTGGTTCAGAAAATAAAGGCTATACTCCAGAAGGTTGAATGACTTGAGGCTCGAATTATTATTGTATTTAATAAAGCACTAAGGTATGTAAAGTTACACCCTCCCTCATTATTAAGGCACCACCCTCCATCATGTACTCTTTTCTATTAATGCTAATCGAATTCTCATGAAATACTAGAGTAGAATCTTTATATTACCATACATATCATTCCCTCATCCTACCAACAAGCTTATACATACCTATTTTTTCCTCTTTGTGTTAAATTTCCATTATACTTCCATATTATCATAAGTTTCTATACTTGAACCCCTTAGGACTCAATATGTATATGTATATCACACGTTAGGAGTAAAAGTAAATAAGTAATAGCATAATTTTACTTGTATATGATAGCCAAACGACTATTATTAAAGCTCACTTGTCATAGGCCTCAATCTAATATTTGATAAACATTAACAATGGGAGGGTATGTAGGGTTGGCTTGGCATATCATTTGACGTGATTCTATGCATAGGATCGAGACCAGACCACTATAGCGAGCCCAACCAGTGGGCATACCCGCTTTTGTGGCATCATTTGTATTTGAAGTCAGCTAGAATGTCATGCATTAGTTTCCCTTGACTCGAGCCAATATATGTCATGCGGGAAAACCCCCATAGTGAGCCCCTAGGTGGGGCATACCTAGATATAGATTACGATTACAATTATACGTGTGGGATCATAACAATGAGCATGTGAGCAACATATGCTTTATACTTGACTTAGATTGCCTTTGGTAGGCCATTTTTGATTATTTTTACAACTTATAAGATAAGTACATCACCTAGAGAAGGTATAGTCCCTATATTATAATGAACGCTTTTCTAAATATTATATAAGTGGCTAATAAGGTCAGCGTATAAATTACCAGTTGATTTTATATAGGTGTTACTTACTGGCTCATATGATTTCCAGTTTACCATTCAACTCATATGCACTTTTGTACTTGTCTAGATGTTGTTCTAACTACTTTCATACCAGTACATGTTGTTTATGTACTGACGTCTTTGGCCTACCATGTTTTATTAACGCTGGTTAAAATTCTTCAAGATAGCAGACGTCTATCGTAGGCCCTATTATGGTTTTCAGCTGATATTTTGGTGAGCTCCAACTCTCTTTGGAGCTAGTATATGCCTAGTAGTTTTGATTATATGTACAGGTCACTGGTTGGTATGACGGTCCCGATGCCTACTAGTCACTTATAGTATAGCGTGTTAAACTGACTAGAGGCTTCATGGACATTGTATAGTATTGTATGGTTTTGTTAATGTAACTCTCTCATGTATATGTGCAACTCTTATTTAATATCCTTCTCGTTAATATCTCATAACCTCACATATGTCATAGAGTGTTTGTAGAGTAAGTGTATATAGTTTTTGTCCGTCATTATCATTTTGGGGCATGAAAAACTTGGTATCAGAGCGCCTAGGTTCACTTGTCCCATAGAGTCTATGAAACCGTGCTTAGTCGGGCCTTATTTACCGATATGTTTCGCTCCACATTTATAATTGTGAGACTACATGGATATTTAGGAACATGACCTTCATTAATAATCTAGATCGTGCCATAGAGTTAAGTCATAGGAAGTTGTTTCTGACTCCCATTCTGCTTATTTATGATACAAACCATGTCTGCTATAGAAAAGGATAAAGCAGCCCAGCAGACCACTACTAGCACTACTCAAGAGGCAACTACTACTGGGTAATCTCCCGTATTGGTGGATCTAAATAGGACTCTTGAAAGTTTGTTGGGTTGTATGGTTTCAGGTTCTCAAATGCTCAGAACAGAAGGACCTATTGGTGTTTCTACACCTCTAGTGGTACTAACCGTAATTCTTATCCCACCACCAGGTGCCTCAGGCCCAGATCTAATTGGAGCGATACATTTGTTTACACGATTGGTCTCTGCTAAGGTCCAAAGATAGAATGTAGATATACCTGCCACTAGTCAGAGAGGGATAGAAGAATCTAAGATCAAAGATTTTCTCCATATAAATCCACCAAAATTCACAGGTTCTAAGATAACAGAGGGTCCTCAATAATTCATTAATGAGGCTTGTAGTATTTGAAAGGTGATGCGGGTCTCGAATATAGATGTAGTTAAATTGGCCGTCCATCGATTGAAAGATGTTGGTATTGATTGGTATGAGACATGGGTTGACTTGAGAGGTCAAGAAGCTTCTCCAGTGATCTAGACAGAATTTGAAAAAGCCTTCATGGATCATTTCATGCCATTAAAGCTCAGAGAGGCAAAGATGGATGAATTTTTATCTTTAAAGAAGGGTAATCTTAGTGTCATGAAGTAATGTTTGCGGTTTACACAATTGTCCAAATATGCTCCAAAGGTGGTTAGTACACGATAAAATTCGATTCATCACTTTGTGAATGGCCTTGCTTGTCCCTTTAATGAACTTCTTTCTATTACTGCAATGAATAAAAATTTGGATATAGCAATGATAATGGCGAATGCTTAGCAGATAAAGCAATATATGTGTAATCGCAAGGTATATAGTGAGAGGAAGCAGAGTAAAAGGGCTAGGACGGCCAGCCAGTACTAGAGAAGCAGTGGAGCTTCCACTAGTAGAGGGCCACCCAGGCATACCCAGTCACCTATATGCTTCACATCTAATGCTATAAATCAATCCTTGACGTATAGGTATGAGTAGAATCAGACTTCTAGAGCACCATATTTATGATCTTAGAGGGGCCCTAGTTGAGGGTTACCGCCTTACCTACATGCAAGTAGTGTGGCCGACCACATAGAGGAGAGTGTCAGTGTGGTTTAAATACGTGTTACTAGTGTGGTATAGAGGGTTATATGGCATGTGATTTTCCATAACTAAGAAGTAAAGGTGGAGGTAACCAATCACAACCTACAGGATATGCATTGTCATCCTCATCATCAGTGTATACTTCTTCTCATAGTTTTCAAGCATCAGCAGGTAGAGGATCTGGTATGGGTAGAGGACCAGATTCAGGCACAGACCTGAACCGTATGTATGCACTAGCTGGTTGGCAGGATTTAGAGGCGTCTCCAAATATGGTCACAGATACATTAGCTGTCTTTTCATATGATGTATATTCCTTGATAAACCCAAGATATACCTTGTCATATGTTACTCCATTCATTGCTAAGAAGTTTGGAGTAGAGCCGAAGTTGTACTGAGAACTATTACTAGTATTAACTCCAGTAGGACATTCTATTATAGCTAGATGAGTCTATTATGATTGTGCAGTAACAGTATGTGGTCATGCTACATTGGCTAATCTGATTGAACTTGAAATGGTTGATTTTGATGTTATTAATAGCATCAGGCTAGAATTCATACTTAGAAAATTTTGCATACATTCTATGATCTTTGAGGGTCTAAAGGATGATTAGGAGGTGACTGACATGATCCTTATAACTCTTAGAGTAAATCAAAATGTCATCAATGAAGACTACGACAAATAGATCTAGAAACTAGTGAAATACCCTATTTATTAGGTCTATCAAGGCTTCAGGGGCGTTAGTCAATCTGAAGGACATAACTAAGAATTCATAATGGCCATATCAAGTTCGGAAAGCTATTTTAGGAATATCTGCCTCCCTAACCTTCAACTGATTATAACTCGAATGAAGGTCTATCTTTGAAAAACACCAGGCACCCTAAAGTTAGTCAAAGTGATCATCAATTCTAGGAAGAGGATATTTGTTTTTAACCATGACCTTATTCAGATGATGGTAATCTATACACATACGAAGGAAACCATATTTCTTATGCACAAAGAGTACAGGTGCACCCTAGAGGGAAACACTAGGATGAATAAAGCCTTTGTAAAGAAGTTATGTTAACTATATTTTCAACTCCTTCAATTTTGCAGAAGCCATTCTATATGTCGGAATAGAAATAGGATGGGTGCCTGGTAATAGATCAATACCAAAATCTATTTTCCTATTAGGTGGTATTCCTAGGAGATCATCGGGAAAGACTTCTAGAAATTCATTAACCACAGGGACAGATTGAAGAGAAGGACTTTCAGTATATGAATCTTTAACCCGAATAAGATGATACAAATAATCTTTGGAAATAAGCTTACAGACTCTGAGGTAAGATGTGAATTTCCCTCTAGGTGCTAGAGAATGCCACTCCTATTTTATAACTAGTTCATTCAGAAAAAAGAAAGAAACCTTTTGAGTTTTACAGTCTAGAGTGGCATAACATGAATGGAGCTAGTCCATTCCTAAAATAACATCAAAATCAACCATATCAAACTCTATAAGGTTTTCCACAGTATCACAGTCACAAATGGACACAACACTAATTTTATATACCCTCCTAGCCACAACAGTATAACCTATAGGAGTGGAAATAGAGAAAGGTTCGACAATAACATCAGAATCAAACCCAAAACCGACTGCCACATATGAGGTCACATAAGACAAAGTAGACGCAGGATTAATTAACATATACACATTACGGGAAAAGATTTATAACTTACCCATGACTACATCTGGTGAGGCCTGTGCCCCCTGGAAATTTGATAATGTATATAACCGATTATAACCACTCCTAGTAGCTGAAGTAGTACCCTTAGGAAGTGGTGGTTTCGCTGATGAATTAGCTTGAGATGTAGCACCGCCAACACTTTCTCTTTTAGTCGGCCAATCCCTTCTGATATGGTCTGGCTGGCCGCAGCAATAGCAAACAAGATTACCTAACTGACATGGCCATAGATGATCCCTTCCATATTTTCCACAGCGCGGGTATAGCCGAGGAGTATGAGCTACACTCCCCTGATACTGAGTTTCTTACTTTCTTAATCCATGGCTAGGCTAACAATTCTACAACCGCCGATCAACTGGAGGTCTGGGCACTTTTTCTTAGGCCACCTATTACCCCAATTACCATCTTGGTGCTGACTATAGTTCTGGTCTACTAGTCTTGTCCTCTTGGTCTGTGTAGCTTTCTCATTTTCTTCAACAACCATTTTTCTCTAATCCTCAATCTGCCGTATATGAATGGATAATCTGGAGAAGTCTATGCCTCTATTCATCATTGCCTCTTTGCACTCCAACACCAAGTCATTTGGAAGACTAAATGCAAACTTCCTCATACGGGCCCTCATTTTTCCTGATAATTTCAAAGAATAACTGATTGTTGATTGAATTTTAGGGTGTAAACCTTCACTTATCTTCCCTTGTTTTAAATTCATGAACTTCTCAGCCTTGGATTCCCTTAACTCCTGGGGAAAGAATTGGTCTAGGAAACTTTCCACAAATTCACCCCACATAGAGGGCTCAACATTTTCACCTCTCAAATCTTCCCACTTATTATACCACTAATTTACTACCTCCTTTAGTTATTAAGATACTAGTTCAACCCCTTCCACTTCATCCAGATACATCACTCAAAGAACTTTGTCTATCTAGTCTACAAACTCTTGAAGATCTTCCTCCACCTTTGTACCAGTAAACTTAGGCGGGTTTAACCTCATAAACTGACCTACCCATATAGTCTCAGATACGCCAAATATACACCTAACATCCTTCGAGCATTTGGTCTATGAAGCCACCAACTCTGCAATCATATGCATCGATAGTCTGAACTCAATAATTGATATCTCTCTTTGAGGAAGTTGGGTATGGTTAGTTCTAAACCAAGGATCCCTAGGTACCCTACATGGACTAGCCTAAATGGGAGGGACTCCCGAAGAAGCAATAAATTCAAGAGTGTAAGCCCTATTACGTGTCCACATCCCATGGGTTGGACGCATATCTTTAGTTTGTGCATTCTGATCATTGAGGCGACGTGGAGAAATGATAGCTTTTCTAAAATACAAGAGAACATTGATTAGGGACATTTCATACTCTATAACACAAGTTAAATCATAAAGAAGTGAGACATTCCTAAATGCCTAGAGATTTTGCAGACACTTGGGACAAGAACCATGCTCTGATACCAAGTTTGTCACGACCCTAGCCAGACCCTACCCGTAATAAGCATTCCAAACCATAGAGGCTCGGGCTCCCTTCTACATCTGGTAATCAGGCATAATACTCATACAAAAAATAACGGATACAACAATGAAATTCATTATGGAATCATGGTCATGTCCTAAGTTAAGAATATGAATGCAAAAGAAAATCCATCAACTCCTGGACAACATTTATTTTTGTTTGCAAAATCTCTAATAGATACAAAATAAGCAAACTCTCAGAAACTTGGACAAGGCCTCCATTGAAAATAGGCCTTACGAAATAGAGAAGACTCACAAAACTCCAAACTTTACTTTTTCAAAAAAATTCAAAGGCTTAGCAGAACCTCTATACTAAGCATCAGACCCTGAAATATAGGGGGTCAATACAATTATACCAGCATGCAAAGCAAACCAAAATAATGAATTTGTATATATATAACATCGGTGAGAGGAATCCATAAATCATTGTGCATGAACTATTTTAAAATAAATGGGCCATCTCAAATGCTCTTAAAACAATCTTGTCAATGTAATTCTGTGCTTTGTATTACTTCTGAGCTAGGTAGTACACCCTACATATCTGAAAGTATCCCATGGTCTCTATGCTTTGAGTTTCTGCTTATCTACTATGCCACAGGGTCATCGCCAGCGCACAATTTCCCTTTTAGGCAATATAATAACCCGTTTTGAAAAAACACAATTTCAGGCACTGATTTTTATAGATCAAGACTTCTTCGGGTAACAACCTAACATCTCTTAAGCCCATTTTTAGTCTGTTTTAAACATTCATCATTCTAAAATGAAATTCTAAAAAATCTAAATAAAATCTATATATTTAGTCTGTTCAAACTCTGCTATGGCATTATCTGTATTAGTATCGGCATACCAAGACTTGCAAGTCATGTTTTTGAGCCATAAAATATAATATCATAGACTCTTCTTTCAAATCATAAAGTTTGAACCACCATACTTCAAAAAATTAAAGAAGATTTAGACTAAAAAATTTTTATCAAGTTATGCAAAGATCAATTTTTCAGTATTTTAACAAACATGTGGTGGCCATGAAATTTGAGACAAAATATTCAATCTTCTTAGTAAACATCTTTAAACTTTAATACTAAGTAAAATACTCTCTATTCAATTTAATTCCATAATCCAGTCATAAAAAAAAATGAAGACAATTGTATCATGCTTCTAACAATAGATTTCGAATAAATTATAACTTATGAAAACAAGAAACTTTTAAACAAGAGAGGGACTAGTAGTTCAGGCTCTCATTTCATCATTCAAACTCATCAAACACATACGCATATATATATATATATATATATACTTATACATGATTATAAATCAAATTTAGGGGAAAAATCCGCAAGACCAAAACAATAATATCATTAAAGAATTCATAAAGGAAATTTGTAACATAAATTCCGAAAACTCATGATTTCACAATGTTTAAATGTTATTGAAACAATTTTATTTTGCCCATGTAGTTTAGGAAAACCCTACATACCTTAGATTTGTTAGGAGAAAGAGTGGAACCCGGATGTTGCTTAAGTTCTTGAAATTCTTGACCTCAAAGATGAACTCTTGATCTTAGGGTAAGAGACTAGGGTTTTAAATTTGGGAGATTATAAGAGGTTTCTGATGTATTTTTTTTACCTAAAACAATTTAATTTCTTGTTAACATAGAGTTTAAATGAGTGGAATTGACTAATATACCCCTCCTAACCCTATATTAAAAAGAAAGAAATTCGGAAATAGGCACTAACATGTTAGATGATGTGACATGTCGATATCACATTGGTCCACTACTTTATCAACGTGGCATGCCGACTTTGCATCGAACCACTATTTCTAATATCCAAACACCTCCCTAATTTTGCCCAAAAAATCCAAAACTATATCGAGACATCCCCCTTACTCTGCTAAATATGAATCAACTTAAAAATCCATATCTCAAGGTAAAAAAAAAAATAGATTTAGAGATCACTCAAGTTTAGGAGCTTAAAATATGACTAAGTCCTTTTGACACTTGGGAAATTTTCAGATGATCAACCCCTTAAACATGCTACATAGGGAGGTATTAAATCAAGGATATCACGGGGTGCTATAATGCCTTCTAAAAAGACCAATGGATGAAAAACTGGAAACCATCCAGCATCTATGCCCATTCAGGAAGATCCCCTGAATTAGCATGTTTATCAAGTAAAATTCAAAGCAACTTTCACCACCCTAGCTTATTCTGTAGTAGCCTAGAATGTGTACCCAACTGTTATTCAGGCCAACCAAGTGGCCAATACTATTGCATATAGAATTCGAGACTTCACCTAAATGAATCCTTCTTCTTATTTGAGATCCAAGTATGAAGAAGATCCCCAATAATTCCTTAATATGATGAAAAATTTAACAGACATTATGGGGGAAACTGCTAGTGAGAGTACTAGTTAGCTACCTATCAGTTATAGGATATGGCTCATACATGGTTTAAGTAGTGGTAGGCAGATAGGGTCATAGATGCAGGGCCTATAGAATGGAAAGAGTTTGCTACTGCCTTAATAGATAGATTTTTTCTATTGTAGTTAATAGAATCCAAGGTCTTACAGATCATTAACCTAAAGAAGGGCAGCATGATAGTGAAGAAGTATTCTCAAAAGTTAACTTAATTAGACAGATATACTCCTAATGTAGTAGCTGATAGCAGATCTAAGATAAGTAAGTTCGTGTATGATGTGTCCAATAGTTTGTTCGATGAGTGTAGGACCACAATGCTAATTAAGGATATAGACTTGACTAGGTTGATGATCCATGCTCAATAGATGAAGGAGTCAAAGGCTAAGGAGAACGAGAGAGAGAATAAGAGGGATAGAACAAGTTGCTTCAACTTTACTGAGCCTAAGTTACAAGGTGGTAATATTTATTAGTTCCACTCGAAATCTTTAGGTTCAGCTTTGTCCTCAGCCAGTGCAATGGTTCCTAAATTAGAAAATGGTAATAAGGATAGGGTGCCAGGCTCTAAATCTAAGAGTGGTATTTGCAGTGCCCAAACAAATCCTCTTTTTATAAGTATGGAAAAAACCATTAGGGTGTCTGTAAAGCTGGAAGCGGTGTCTGTTTTGAATATGGAAAGCCAGGCCATAGGATTAGAGAGTGTCCTAAGGTGGGTTCACAGAGTCAGTATAATCATCACTCCTCTTATTTTGGTTGCTCATCTCAGTAGGGTGCCACTTCTAATTTTGCCAGTGGGCAATGCCTAAATAGGCTCTATGTACTTCAGTCCTGATAGAATCTGTAAAGTTCTCCTGATGTAGTCACTAGTACATTACAATTTTACTATTTACATATGTATGCTTTACTAGATTTAGGAGATATTCTGTCCTTTGTAACTCTTTATATAGTTGTTTACTTTAGAGCAAATCTCAAACTACTAGCAGAGCCCTTCTTACCCTCTACCCCAGTGGTTAAGTCTATCATAGCCCTGCAGATATATAGGAACTATCCGATTATGGTGTCTCAGAAAGCTTCTTTCACAAACTTCGTAGAGTAAGTGATGATAAATTTTGACATCATTTTTTTTGGCATAGATTGGATTTATTCATGCTATTCTTTAGTTGACTATTGAAATAAAGTTGTCTACTTTCAGTTCGCGAATAAACCTATCCTAGAATGAAGGGGTAGTACTTAAGGGTCAACTTGTTTCATACCTTAGAGTGAGAAAATTGACATCCAAGAGGCGTGTATATCATCTCATTTGAGTTAAAGATTCTAGTTTTGAGACTCCTAATCTTGCATCAATTCCTGTAGCGAGTGAATTTCCAGATGTGTTTCTCAAAGATCTTCCCAGAGTTCCTCCCCAAAGAAAAATTAACTTCAAAATAGACCTTCTACCAAATACTCAGCCCATCTCTATTTTTCCATACAAAATGAATCCAGCTAAAATTAAAGCGTTAAGGGAACATTTGAAGGATCTCTTAGATAAGGGACTCATTAGGCCCAGCGTCTCCACGTGGAGCGCACCAGTTTTATTCATGCGTAAGAAAGATAGTTCTCTTAGAATGTGTATTAACTATCGTCAGTTGAACAAACTCACAATCAAGAGTAAGTATACGCTTCCTAGATTTAATGACTTATTTGACTAACTTTAGGGAGCCAATGACTTCTCTAAGATAAACTTCAGATCAGGCTATCATCAGCTCAGAGCCAGAGAATATGACATTCTTAAAATAGATTTCAAAATTCAAACTATAAATTCTTAGTCATTTCATTTGGTCTTACTAATGCCCCAATACCTTTCATGGACTTGATGAACCACATGTTCAAGCAGTGCTTGGACATGTTCATCATAGTATTTATAGATGACATTCTTGTCTACTCCTACAATGAACATAATCATGGAGACCATCATAGAATAGTATGATAGACTCTCAAAGCCTATCAGTTGTTCACCAAATTTAGTAAATGTGAATTTTAGCTAAAGTCAGCAGATTTCCTTGTTCATATCACTTTCAGTGATAACATTAAAGTTGATTCTCAAAAGACCAAAGCAGTAAGAAACTGGCCTAGATCTATCTCTCCGTCAGATATCAAGAGTTTTTTAGGTTTGGCTGGTTATTATCAATGGTTTTTTGAAGGATTTTTGTCTATTGCATCCCCTATGTTTAGATTGACCCATAAGAAAATCAAGTTCCAGTGGTCAAATTTTTATGAGAAGAGTTTTTAGGAGTTAAAGACTCAACTCACTACAGCCCTAGTCCTAACTTTACTAGACAGTTCAGATGTATTTGTTGTATATTGTGATTATTCTAAAGTTGGTTTGGGGTGTGTTTGAATAAGAAGGGTAAGGTTGTTACCTATGCCTCTAGACAGCTTATGTCCTAGGAAAAGAATTATCCCACCTATGATCTAGAGTTAGCAACTATAGTGTTTGCCTTAATGATTTGGAGGTACTATTTGTATAGGGTGTATGTTGATGTGTTCATAGACCACAAAAGCCTGTAATATGTGTTTTCTCAGAAAAACTTGAACCTGTATAAGTAAAGGTGGTTAGAGTTGTTAAAGGATTATGACATGAGTGTTATATATCATCCGAACAAGGCTAATGTAGTGAAAGATTCCCTCAGTAAGTTGTCCATGGGTAGAATTGTTCACGTTGCAGATAATAATAAGAAGTTAGTTCAGGAATATCATTAGCTTGCTATGCTTTGTGTCCGTTTGGTTGATTTAGCCGAAGGTAGTGTTTTGGTACAGAATAGTTTGTAATCATCTTTGATCTCCAAAGTAAAAGAAAAGTAGGATAGATTTCCCAGTTCAGTTAAGCTAAAAGAGTCAGTCAGAGACCAGAAGGTAGAGGTTTTCTCTCAATAGAGAGATAATGAGTTACATTGCTAGGGTATACTATGTGTGCCATGTGTGGATGGCGTGAGGTAACAAATTCGTAGAGAAGATCTTGGATCAGGTTACTTAATTCATCCAGGGATACTAAGATGTAATGCAACTTTTGGGAAGTCTATTGGTGTAGTGGGATGAAGAAAGACATTGCAGAGTTTGTAGCTAAGTGCTCCACACGTTAGTAGGCTACGATTGAGCACCAAAATCCTAGTGGTTCCATGCAGGAGTTTAGTATTCCTACATAGAAGTGGGAAGAAGTGAACATGACTTTGTGATAAGTTTTCCTCGTACTTGTTGTCAGTATAATTCTAGTTAGGTCATTGTGGATAGAATGCCCAAATTGGATTATTTTTTTCTAGTTTATACCTCATATTCTGCCGAGGATTATGCGAAGCTCTATGTTAGAGAGTTGGTTAGATTGCATAGTTTTGTATTGTCCATTATTTCAAATAGAGGTACACAGTTCACCTCTCATGTTTTGAAAGCTTTTCATAAGGTTCTTGGTACTCAAGTTCACCTCAGTACAACATTTCACCCTCAAACAGATGGTTAAGTAGAAATGACCATTCAAACTTTAGAAGATATGTCGAGAGCATGTGTTGTTGACTTTAGGCCAGTTGGGATGACCACTTATCTTTGATAGAGTTTGCGCTTAATAATAGCTATCATTCTAGTATTCAGATGGCTCCATTTGAGGCTCGTGATGAGAGGAAAAGTCGATCTCTCATTGGTTGGTTTGAAGTAGGTGAGGTTGTACTAGTAGGTCCTGACTTGGTGTTTAAGGATTTACAGAAAGTGTAGTTGATTATAGAGAGGCTTAAGATAGCCCAGAGCTGATAGAAATCGTTCACAGATATGAGAATAAAAGATCCCGAGTTTGAGATTGGTGACTTTACGTATTTAAAAATCTCTCCGATAAAGGGAATGAAGAGATTTGGCAAAATGGGGAAGCTTAGTCCTTGATATGTTTGTCCTTATTAGATTCTCAGTCATTTAAGTAAGGTACCTTATGAGCTTGAGTTACATATAGACTTAGTATCAGTGCAACCAGTATTTCACATCTCCTTGCAAAAGAAGTGCATCGGTGACCCAGTAGTTCTAGTCCCTATAGAGGTATTTAGGAAAAACATTTCTTATGAGAAAGTCCCAGTCGAAACCTGATCGTTATATTCACAAACTAAGAAACAAATAAGTTCCTTTGGTCAAATTTCTTTGGCAAAATTAGTCCTTTGAGGGGGCTACTTGGGAAGCAGAAGTAGACATGCGAATGATACGCCGAAATTACAACTCTCGTTAGAAAGTGTAAGCGGTTGCTGTCAAATATACAACCCAACTGGGTTGGGTGTCGAATCCCACAGGGAATACTATGGTCACTAAGTATTGTGATTATTATTAGACTATTGATTGAAGGTTCCAAGACAAGGGGTTTTTTGTTTAAGTGCACAGTAATATTATTAATGTAACGAATGAGAAAATATGTGTAATAATATTAGATCACAGAGATTAACAAGTTAGGGTTATGTCTACCTTGTAGCTTCTACTTCTCTATTAACTATGGGTAAGACGAATTTTATACATGCATGTACTTATAGAGAGACGTATTCTAATTCTAGATCCAAGTGTTCTTCAACCATCAAGGATTTATTCAACTTAGTTTTCTCAAATCCAAAGTGTACAACAAATTATACGAACTCTCTAAGACGTTAATCCTGCTAGGGCATTAATGTGTAAAGTAGAGGTTGGAAACCTAAACAGTAACTTTTCTGTCAAACAAGTTATTGCTATAATGGCCCATTCCCGATGTTTACAACCACGAGAATTCAATCAAAATAAAGAGAGTAATGATATAAGTGGCATGACATATCATAAATACACAAAACCATAGCAATAGAGAGTATCCTACGAGGTTTCCATAACCCTAACAAATAACCTTAGCTACTCATGAATAAAAAAGAAATCAACATAGAAATATTCATCATACCAAAACAACGAATGATCTTGGTGATGAAGATGACTAGCGTAATTCAGAGAGAAACACGTTTCTCTCTCTGTTGTCAAAGCTGCGCTGCTTTCTACTATTTTCAAAATATTACAGAATCTGAATAATCCTTAAAAATTTAGCAATAATGCTTTTAATAACATCCTTCTCTAATAAATTGTTACTGTATCCTTAACTATTTAAAAATACTGAGTTTTCCCGGGAAAAAGTTCCCATGATTCACATTCAGCCCAAAAGCTGCTTTCCCTTTTATGTGAAGTTTTCCTTTGCTATCCACAGGTCCCCAAAGTGATGAAATCTTCCTCATTAGTACCTGAAAAGCATGCTAATCACATAGGTCAGCTCACTTAATTGAAAATATACTAAAAGTGCAAGAATTATGTATTTTATCCTCAAAACTTAGCTAAAACATGGGTAAGTTATGGTGCTTAGATGTATAAATACGCCTAACATCACCACCCCACACTTAAAGCTTTGTTTTTCTTCAAAGAACATAGTAAATCCATGCGACTACCTAACTAAAATTCACAACAGTAACACCAAATTTTCAACAAGACATACACGACAATTATTAACAAAGAGTAGATTTCTTGACCATTACTAGAAACAACTCACCCTCCAACATAGACTCATTAGTATGGTTAATTCGTATACACAAGTTAAGGCAAAAAAAAATCATACAAAACTACCAAACAGCCATTAACCATGTGTGCTCACACAAAATGTTATCCATAATTACTCATAGTTTTGCATTTTTCAGAAATATGGGTATAAGAACTTAGTTGCTCTCGCTCTCACAAAGAATTCTTAGATTACAAATGATGAAAATATGCTTACCCTTAGTGTAATGATCTACTAATATCAGAATGCTAAGGTTAGGATCACATAGGTCTTTATGGGTTGTAATGTAGGCTAAAGGGAAAGGTAGGACTATTTTGGCCAGAAATGGTGACTATGTTCCCTAAGAGTTTTAATACACTACATTATGCCATTTACACTAACTTTTAACAACCACTCTACCTTTCTTTCATCTACCAACCCCTTTCACCCATTTTGTTACTCAATCAGAAACAGAATGATCGGACTATACACCTTTTTTTTCTCTTTATTTTTTTTAATTTTTTTTTTAGCCTCCCTATGATAGCCTCACTCGATCACAATATTTTCATGTACCAATAACAAAACTTTGGGGCACCATTTTCACCATTTTCCTCTTATTTTGCCACACTCTTTACTCCACTTGATTCTACAATTTAAAGCACTTAGGATCTTTTGGATCAAATTATGGTCTTTTCAAAAAATGGATTAGGCTACATATGGGGTTGCCAAAGAAAATAGCTAAAGGCTCAATAGGTATTCACTAGGACAATGTACAAAGGTAGGTAAAAAGAAGATAAAAAGAATTAGGGCTGCCAAAGAAATGCCTAAATCATCTCCTAAACTCACAATCTTTATTTTGCTTCACACACACACATGGCAAATTCTCGCATTAGTCACAACAAAGAATATACAATAACCTTACACACACATGGCACATGGTCAACTTAATTAGGAGCATTATGGATTCTTGACCCAACAGATAAATGAATTAAACCACAAGCAATTATCACAGAATGAGTCACAACTTAGAGCCTAAATGTTTCAATAGTAGTGATTTAGCACAAAATCCTGTTATAATGCCATGTCGTCTATAAGAACAATTTCATACAAAAAATCTGACTAATTACAAAAACTAGCTACAACTAAATCGAAACAACTATAGAATAAATGTAGGCAAGCAGTATGGAATACAGCAGACACATACCCGCACCCCACACTTAGATGGAACATACTGCCCTCAGTGTAAGTAAATAAGCAAAACTGGGTCAGTCAGACTCCTCCTCAAAATTTGGGGTCATACCCTTGCATCATAATTATCATCAAAGTCTTCATCATCTGAGTTGTCCTCCACATCAGAGTCTAGCAATTGGTGATCATCATCTGTTACCAGATCATCATCTAGAGGTTCCTCAAAATTTACCGCCACTCCACACATGGCCCGAGCATGCTCATTAAGCGAGTAGTCATAGTCCAACTGCTGAAGCTCTGCATCAGACGGAACACGACCCCTATTTATAATAGCAAACCTAGTCATGCCATACAGATGGCATAAATAACTCTTATCTTGGGCATGTCTCTCAGCAGTGGTAAGGTTGATGCCTTGACTAGTTTTTGGATCTTTAATTTTCGTGAGATTTACCTTTTTCGGTTTATGTGGCAACTTATGGTCTGTTGGCTTCTCCTCAATCTGCTCTTTTCTCAAAATTGCAGTCAACAAGCTACTGAAGCTGAAATGAGACCTTTTGTGCAACCTTGATTTTTACATCGATGTTCATATAACTGCACCAATGTTGATGGGAACATTCGTCATTAGAGCATACACATAGCAGACTCGATCACACGTGACCTTAGTGTATTGTGTCTCATGGATCAAGTAGGAATTGACTATTCTTAACCATATGCGAGCTTCTCTGTTCAAATTAGCATATGGGTAAGTATTGTGATGACCATTATCTTTGTGAAGAGTCCACTGGGTCATGGACTTTGATCCACACAACGTATGTCTGATGGCTCTGTAGGGAGGTCCGTGGTAGAGCTCCTTGAGTGGTGATTGATCCACACTTGGAGTACCCAGGAAAGATTTGAAGAAATCAATGTTCAATTGCAAGACTTGCCCCCGAATCTTTACTTCATTTCCCAAAGTCCTTGGGGACCATTTGGCATAAAACTCTCGAGTCAAATCAAGATTACATTCGTCCATGTCTCGGAAGATAAATTCAATATTTAGTGCCATAATCTTTGACAAAATACGAGGGCAGTTCTCTGCTAAACTTTCCTTCTGCATCAAATCCACATGTACATATTTCTTCACTTTATTGTTTCTATACCATTCCTTCCCTTCCTCCTCCAGAACCCATTTAATCCCAAAAGTGCATCGAGGCACTTCATGAGAGGAGGAATCAGCCTGGTCCTTTCTTGACCTTTTATGACCTTTTTGAGAGGTGGATGCTTTCTCTTTTCCCTGTCGTCCTTTCGGATCCATGTAACCTAAGATCATAATTGGGTCATGTTAGTATCATTTCATAAAATTCACTATAATCGAAAAAGAAAATATTGATGGCACCACCCCACACTTAATTTGTTTACACAAACTAATTGAGTGAGTGATGTCGATTACTCAGACTTCATCGACATACATTTAGGTTGTATGTGCCAACAACATTATTAGCGCAGTCACACTTTCAACCCTTCACTTTACATAACAATTTCTCAGTTTGATATAGAGAAGCAGCATACAATGGTCATGTAATCTTGACTATCATTTCCAACTTTATTTCATTGGAGCAATGCAATCTTTGAACAAGACTACCACATATAAATCATATCATGCTATAGCATAGAAACAATCAGACAATCTTATACTTGTGGTCAATCATGATCATTACATCAATGAACGAGTTATTCAAATAGTCAAGCTTACAATTCCCAAAATTATGCATTAACTTCAAAATTTCAACTCCATAAAAAAAATTATGACAGCGAAGACCAATCAATACATGCCGGAGTAAAATCAAGAATACCCACAAGAATCCTTTTACCCAATGAGATGTATTCTTCAAAAATCATAACAAACCAACCATATTCTTATCACCAAGCACTACTACAAAATCTAGTTAATCATTATAAGCGTAGCACTTAAACAACTATGAAAGAGGAAAGAACAACTTACTTGGTGATTAATTCGTGATGAATCGGGAAGGTAAGCCTACAGGATTAGATCAGAAAAAAGAAAAAGTTGGAGAGGGCAAGGTTGGGTGGAGATTAGGTTTAAGAAAACTTTAGTGGTGTTTATGGGTAGAGGATATATTTAAAGGATGAGCCATGGGTCGGTTTTTTCCATGCACAAACGGGTTAGGAGGCAAAAAGCATAAGTTGGTGGTGCCAATAGCATTGCCTAAGTATAAGTAGGCGGCGCCTAACGTATTACCTATGTTAGCATAGGTGGTGCCTATCCTATCACCTATGTGAGGCAGTGAGCATAGGCAAAGGCATAAGCGGTGCATAAGCTATTGCCTATGTTGGAATAGGCGGTGCCTAACCTATTACCTATGTTGGCATAGGCAATTGGAAAGGCGACGCACTCTTGGTCGAATCTACATAATTCGAGGCACGAGTCTAATGCAAATCATACTTGAACCATTCATATTTGACTACTCCCACTTACTTGTATTGTTCTATCATTCCTAGACTTACCACCATTGGCATGACTCACTTCCAAATCAAAATTTGTACTAATATCCTCCTTTGTACTTCTTGCATCCACACTTAATCAACAACAACAAAAATGATTAGAAGGATGGGTTGCCTCCTACCAAGCGCCTTAGTTTTGTTCGTGGCTCGACTCTTCTTTTTGGATTTTTATTTACCAAAAACAAACTCCTAGTAAAACAAATATGAATAAAAATAATGGGTTGCCTCACATGTAGCGCTTGATTTATTATCGCGGCATGACATAGTTATCTCGAGTACTCAGACTTCATCGAGATATATGGTGGCTATATATTTTATTAAGTCGGTTGGACCAATATATAGCTTCACACTTTGGCCATTCACCTTAAAGACACCACCATCATTGTTTTCTAACTCCACTACTCCAGATGAGTAAACTTTGCTAATTCTGAATGGACCAGACCATTTAGATTCAACTTACCTGGAAACAGCTTCAGTCTGGAGTAGAAAAGAAGTACCAAATCACCTTTCTGAAAGAGTCATTGAATAAGCCTCCGATCATGGTACTTTATCATCCTTTCCTTGTAAAGATCTGCTCTTTCATATGTATTTAGATGGAATTCATCCCTCTCGTTCAGCTGTCCCAATCTCATATCTATAGCATTATCCCATTTTAGATTAAGTTGCTTCAGTAAAAATAATTCCTTCTAATCCTCATAATAAAAATCAGCTATAGAGAACACATTCATATCCTTGGGCTGCTTCATTGATTTGCATACATCAAAACGTACCACTTCGTCATTCATCTGAAATGAAAGCTCATTTTCTTGTAAATTAATAAGCACACTTCCTGTTGTGAGGAAAGGTCGACCCAAGATTATGGGAACCTCAAAATCCACCTCCAATCCAAAATAACAAATTCTAAAGGAAAAATGAAGGTAGAAACCTTTAATAGTACATCATATAAGATACCAATAGGTTATTTTACCAACCTATCTGCCATTACAAGCCGCATGTTGGTTGGTGTAGGATCCCCCAATCCCAACTATCTATAAATGGTTAGTGGCATCAAATTAATGCTAGCCCCCAAATCATATAAAGCCTTGGCAAAATCTAAAGATCCAACTGTGCAAGGAATAGTGAAAGCACTCGAATTTTCCTTCTTTTGTACCAAAGACCTCATGGCAATGGCACTGCAATGATGAAAATTATCTGCCCGTTCATAGCTCGCTGTCCTTTTCTTTATCAAAAGGTCCTTTATGAATTTGGTGTACCCTGGCATTTACTCCAGTGCCTCCACCAAAGGCACATTAATAGTCAGCTGTTTCAGCATGGTCATGAATTTACTGAACCTGGTGTCATCAGCTTTCTTCTTCAGTCTCTAAGAGAAGGTGGTGGTGGTTTTGGAAGAGTTTTCTCCACTACTTCCTTTTTACTGTGCTTCCCATTATCAATCTTTTCAGAGTGCTGACATCTAGGTGTAGTATCATAAATGTTCTCATTCTTATTTTTAACTTCTATAGAATAATCACAATCTGCTTCAATAACATTCTCTTCTATATCATCAACCATAGGCTTTCCCTTGGATGGATTTTCCAGCACCTTACCACTCCTGGTGGTAATAGCCAAACATGATCCATCTTTCCTTGGATTTGACACAGTGTCACTCGGTAAAGTGCCAGCTTTTCGTTGATTGAATATTGTCGATAGTTGACTTATTTGTTGTTCCAGCTGTTTTATTAAAGTGGAATGCGAGTCAACCAATTGCTTCAATGAGGAAAAATCATTTTTTACCTCAGCTACTCCCGTGTTGGTTGTCTCCAATCCTTTTAACAGCTTAGCCATCATGTCCTCCATAAACATCTTCCCAGAGCTAAGTGCAGAAGCTTCATGATTTCCAGGAGGGATATACAAACCGCTCCTTTCATTCTTATTCTTCCAATTCCCTTGGTCTCGGTCCTTGTATCCAGATTTTTCATAATAGTTCCGACCTTAGTTTCCTTGGACATTGCCTCAGAAACCCCCTAATTATTCAAGTAATTTGCTTCCTTCTCAGAATTGGAGTTATCTCTTCCCTGTGATACCACAACCTTGACCTTTTCTGTCTTTCCTGATAATAAATTCTTGGTAAGAAGGTCTATCTGCATTTTTATATGAGCCATATCCTGGTTACGTTCCTCTTCTCTTCGCCTCTGTTCTGCCGTCATGCCACTAGATACAGTAGAGCTTGCTACCTTAGAATCCCTTGTATACCAAGATCTACTCTGCTTTTTCATAAGATCAAGAATATCACATGCCTCAATAAAAGTAAGGTCCATGAATGACCCACCAGCAACATTATCTACCACTGACTTAGTCACCGAGTTCAAATCACTATATAATATTTCCATTAAGTGGACATTGGTCATCTGATGATTTTGGCACCGCATAAGCTTATTCTTGAACCTCTCCCATATCTCGTGGAGAGCTTCAGTTGGAAGTTATCTGAAATTGCTTATCTCATCTCTTAATTGTGCTCTCTTGGATGAGAGAAATAACCTTTCTAAGAAAGCTTCTTTCAGTTGCCTCCAATTGTTAATATAGTTAGGAGTTAGCTAGTTTACCCATAGAGTTGCCTCTACAGATAGAGACAATAGAAATAAGTGCAGCCGGATCGTATTCTGTCCAACCCCTGGATTATCAAATGATTTGCATTTTGAGATAAAATTAATTAGATACATATTTGGGTCATCGCCTGCAAGTCCACCAAATAACCCTTTGAGTTACAATAGCTGGATCATGGTGCTGGTTATATTGAACTTGTCCCAAAGGCAGAGGAATAATAGCCCCTGTGGCACCAGCCCCATCCAAATCATCATCATCATCATCAAAAGCAACCTGCACAGCTCAGCGTTCAGGTCTCATTCTAGCTTTACAATCTCTGTTGACATTCCTGTTCAATGGTGCAACTACATTATCTGCAGTCTTTGGATTTAATAACTCATTATCACCCAGGTCCTCATCATCAAGATTTGGTTCCGGACCTGGGTTATCAGTATTTTGTTGATTTACCTGCGTAGCTACCAATGCAGCTAATCTAGCCTACTCCTGTTGAGTAGCCAACCTTTCAATGTCTTGTTCCGCATCCATTATTCTAATGAGATGTGGTTCCAGATTTATGGGTAATAATGGTTGATCAGAACTTCGTGCATTTGGCATGCACTCCACTAAACCTGAACAAAACAAAAACAACAAACAAAAAATAAAATTTGAGAATCTTTGACCAAAGGGTTTATTAACTATCACAAACTTAGTTGAAAACCATATTCCCCGACCACGACGCCAAAATTTGATATGCCCAAATTACAACTCTCATTAGAAAGTGTAAGCGGTCACTGTCAAATATAGAACCCAACTGGGTTGGGTGTCGAACCCCATAGGGAATACTATGGTCACTAAGTATTGCGATTATTATTAGACTATTGATCGAAGGTTCCAAGACAAGAAGGTTTTGTTTTAAGTGCACAATAATATTATTAATGTAACGAATGAGAAGACATGCGTAATAATATTAGATCATAGAGATTAAAAAGTTAGGGTTATGTCCACCTTGTAGCTTCTACTTCTCTATTAACTATGGGTAATACGGATTTTATACATGCATGCACTTAGAGAGAGGCGTATTCTAATTCTAGATCCAAGTGTTTTTCAACCATCAAAGATTTATTCACCTTAGTTCTCTCGAATCCAAAGTGTACAAAAAATTCTACGAACTCTCCAAGACGTTAATCCTACTAGGGAATTAACGTGTAAAGTGGAGGTTGTAAATCCTATTTTCTTGTCACACTCTCTTTTCCAAATAGTAACTTTTCTATCGAACAAGTTATTACTATAATGGCTCATTCCCTATGTTTGAAACCATGAGAATTCAATCAAAATGAAGAGAGTAATGATATAAGTGGTGTGACATATCATAAATTCACATGGCGTGACATATCATAAATTCACAAAACCATAGCAATAGAGAGTATACTACAAGGTTTCCATAACCCTAACAAATAAGCTTAACTACTCATGAATAAAACAAAAATCAAAATAAAAATATTCATCATACCAAAACAATGAATGATCTTGGTGATGAAGATGTCTAGCGCAATTCACGTTTCTCTCTCTCTGTCGTCAAAGCTACGCTGTTTTCTACTGTTTTCAAAATATTACAGAATTTGAATAATCCCTAAAAATTCAGAAATAATGCTTTTAATAACATCCTTCTCTAATAAATTGCTACTGCATCCTTAACTATTTAAAAATATTGAGTTTTCTAGGGAAAAAGTTCTCATGCATCACATACATTCCAAAAGTTGCTTTCCCTTTTATATGAAGTTTTGCTTTGTTGTCCACAGGTCCCCTAAGTGCTGAAATCTTCCTCATTAGTACCTGAAAAGCATGCTAATCACATAGGTCAGCTCACTTAATTGAAAGTAGACTAATAGTGCAAGAATCATGTATTTTATCCTCAAAACTTAGCTAAAACATGGATAAGTTATAGTGCTTAGATGTATAAATACGCCCAACATCAGCAAACCAATTATCCTCACCTCTTCTCTACAAACTCAAACTCAACCTAATGATTTAGTTATATGATATCTCTCCAGAATTTAGTCATGCTTCAGTTATGTATGTTAGTGTTAGTATAGTTCCTCAGTTCCACTGTGTTCAGTCAGTCTTATTTAAGGATAAATGTTCCCAACGAGATATATTGTAAGACCCCACAAATTCCTAGTCATTTCAGCCCTTTATAGCAGCCAAAAGAGGTCCCAAACTTATAAAATTTCAGCTAACTATTGACACTTAATCTCATTTTTGGCCTCGATATTTCAATGAAATCATTTGCAATCTTTTCGGCATTAGATTGTTGGTTTTTAAATTGATGCATGATCAGGGGTTCCAATAAATCTTATTGTGTGATTTTCAAAATTTTTGGACATTATTTGGATCAAGTTTGGATGGACAAAACAATAACCCATCGTGATCTTGACGCGTTGCATTGTCTATCGCGTTGACACCATCGACGCAATCCATCGGTGATCGTGTTGGCCATATCGATGCGGTGTGGTACCTATTGTATCACTGGGTAGTTTTTGTGTAGCAAATTCTAACTTTTCAAGGGCATTTAGGTCCTTTTCCCCTCACCCAATTCAGCTAAAACATGAAATTCAGGACTCAAAGGGGAAAAATACATTTATTATTCACAAAATCCTCTTAAGAACATGCCCTAGTTTTAGCAAGCTCAAGTCCAAGTTCCAAGAAATCCTCAACAACTTCCACAAAATCAACAATCAATGTGTGTTATGGGTTTATCCTTGGGTTTTTTTCCTCCCTTGGAGTTTAAGAACCCTTTTAGAACTACAAGTTTTCATATTCATGATTTACATATGCAAATTGGATTGTATTCATGTTTGTGTTGTAGTATGAGTTTCAATTCAAGATTTAATTATAGTTCCATGAACATAAGATATCATGTATGTATTTTGATGTAATTCTCATGTTAAAACCCATGACATTTGCAAGTTTAAGTTATACTCATAAGGCTTATGTTGTTCATTATCTTGTGCATTGATTATGCTCCCCAAGTGTTTGATAGAATGTGCATGTGAATTGAATAGTTAAATCATGACATATTATTATGTTTTATCCTTCATGTACAAGTTCATGACCTCCAAGCATTTGATAAAATATCTCAGTGAATGAATTACGAACAATTGACTATTATTATGCTTTCCAGATTTGCTATGTTTTATCCATTATGCTATCAAATCTTGGGGGTATTTATTACTCGTAATCTAGCTGATTACTTAGATACAGTTGTTACATAATTTTTCTAGTAAAGTTCAAGAATTGTAGTACTCAATCATTAAAAAAAACTCAGTACAGTTCAGTTAGTCAGCACGATTAGTGTCTGTTCAGTCAATCCAAATACAATCTAGTGATTGGCTTAGTGTCGATTTAGTTGGGAGTAGGATTCAGCATCGATCAAACCCATAGATAGGGGCATTCCTTCTAGTAGAGGGTTTAACCTTTTTTAGAAGTCCCTGCATTATAGAACTACATTACCAGTGTTGGGTAAGTCGTCCTCCTGCCAGATTTGGGTTGATGGAATCATATATATATATTCCATGAATCTTCCTACCATATTATGATTGACTCAACATTGTTAGTATTCTTTGATCAAGTGCTAACACCCTTCTAACTAGGGTCATAGGTTATACCCCAACTCACTTTATAATTGGGGTATGCTGGTTAGATGATAACTCTCATAGTTACAGTTTCAGTCTTAGCATTTAGTAAAGAACTCGGATGGTTCTACAGAACTATGGCTATCAGTTATCAGTTACTTATCCATCTGAATTCAGTACTTTAATTCCAGTCTAAACTTTCAGTTATCAGAAATCAGTACTTCTATTTTAGTCTAATTCAGATAGACATTATATACATACTATTGCATATTCAGCATGTTCAATTGTTATAGCTTTACATGTACTCTCATCCAGTTACTTCATGATGTTCATTCAGTCAGTCATCATCTCATGCATATGAACCCATGGATATCAGTCCAACTCACTTAGCATACCAGTAAATTTCAAGTACTGATGCATACTCTTTCTTTGTGCTCTAATGTCTCATATCATTGGTTAAGACACACAGGTTCCTGATCATACTTAGTAACTCATGATATCAACAACAACTTCAGTAGTGAGTCCTCATCCATTGAGGATATAATTTGATTTCAACATTTTAATTAGTTTAATAATTATTTCAGTTGGAATTAGTTGGGGGTTTATCTAATCAACTCCATACTCAGATAATTAGAGGCTTTTAGACTAGCACAGTTAGTTATTTAGTTTTAGACATTATTATCAGTACATGAAGTTATTATTTCAGTGTTTTGAAAACCTTATGGCATTTTTAGTTACACTTCCGCATATATTTTTAATATTATTATTTAATGCTCACAGTAGCTAACAGTCATGGGTTAGCTTATGGTCCTTCTAGATTGTAAGCAATGTGTGATGCCCAGGGTGTAGTCTCATGGCATTACAAACTTGGCATTAGAGCCTAAGGTTCTTAAGAGTCATAGAGAATCTGAAAGCTACATCAAGTAGAGTCTTGTCCATAGTTGTGTTGCATGCCTCACTTCTGCAAAAGAGGCTATGATATGTTTTAGGAATAGCTTTCCTTCGTTCAATATTCATGTCATATGAGTGAGAACGAGCTCAAGTGAAACTCTCTATCTAATCAATTTTTCCCTTTATTTAAAAAACATGCCCCCCATAAAGACCAACAGAAGAAGAATTGGAAACCAACCAGCACCTCTGCCTATTTAGGTAGATCCCTTGAATGAGCATGTTTCTCATGCAAAATTCAGAGCAGCTTTCACCACCCTAGCTTATTTTGTAGCAGCCTAGAATGTACGCTTAGCTACTATTCGGACAAACCTAGTGGCCAATACTGCTGAATCTATAATTTAGGACTTCACCCAAATGAATCCTCCTTCTTATTCCAGTTTGTAAAGGATCCATAGAAATTCCTTGATATGGTGAGGGTAACAGACATTATGGGGGTAAACTCTAGTGGGAGTATTGATTTAGATGCCTATCAAGTTTAGGATGTGGCTCATACATAGTTTAAGCAGTGGTAGGGAGATAGGGCCATAGATACAGGGCCTATAAAATGGGAAGAGTTTGCTACTACCTTTCTAGATAGGTTTTCCCATTGGAGTTGAGAGAAGCCAAGGTTTTAGAGTTCATTAACCGAAAGCAGGGCAACGTGACAATGAAGGAGTATTCTCTCAAGTTTAATCATTTTGCTAGACATGCTCTTCATGTGGTAGCTGAAAACTGATCTAAGATGAGTAAGTTCATATCTGGTGTGTTTGATAGTGTGGTCATAAAGTGTAGGACCGCAATGCTAATTAAGGATATAGACTTGTCTAGGTTGAAGGTCCATGCTTAACAGTCGGAGTAGTAAAAGACTAAGGAGAAAGAGAGGGAGAATAAATGGGCTATAATTGGTAGCTTCAAATTGCTCAGCCTAAATCAGAGGGTGGTAATAGTTATTAGTTCTACCCAAAATCTTCAGTTCTAGCTCCCTCCTCAGCCAGTGCTTTAGTTCCTTAATTTAAAAATGGTAATAAGAATGGGGGGCCAGGCTCTAAATCTCAAGGTAGTGTTATCAGTGCCCGAACAAATTCTCTTTATTAGAAGCATGGCAGAAACCATCAGGGTGTTTGTGGATCTAGTAGTGATGTACCTTTTGAATATGGCAAGCCAGGCCATAGGATCAGAGAGTGTCCTCAGGTGGGTTCACAGAGTCAGTATAATCATGCCCTGGCTTAGATCAATCGCTCATCTCAGTAGGGTACCACTTCCAGTGCCACCAGTGGGAAACACCAAAATAGGCTCTAAGCACTTCAGTCTTGACATAATTAGTAAGGTTCTCCTTATATGGTCACTATTACATAACAAGTTTACCAATTACATTTTTATGCTTTGCCAGATCCACAAGCTTCTTTGTCCTTTTTAACTCCTTATATAGTTGTTGACTTTAGAGTCAGTCTCGAAATCCTAGCATAGCCCTTCTCAGCCTCACCCTTATGGGTAAATCTATCATAGCTTGGCAGGTATATAAGAACTGTCCAATTATAGTGTCTCATAAAGATACTTCCACAAACTTAGTAAAGTTAGAGATGACGGATTTTGACATCATTTTTGGCATGGATTGGCTTCATTCATGCTATGCTTCAGATGAAAATAGAAACAAATTTGTCTATTTTCAGTTCCCAAATGAACCTGTCCTAGAATGGAGGGGTAGTACTTCAGCACTTAAGGGTCAACTTGTTTCATACCGTAGAGCGTGAAAAATGATATCCAAGGGGTGTGTCTATCATCTTATTCAAGTTAAAGATTCTAGTTCTGAGTCTCTTTATATTGATTTAATTCCAGTAGCAAGTAAATTTCTAGATGTGTTTGTCAAAGATATTCCCAAAGTTTCTGCCCTAATTAAAATTGACTTTAGAATAGACCTTCTTCCAAATACTCATCCCATCTCTATTCCGCCATATAGAATGGATCCAGGTAAACTTACAGAGTTGAGGGAATAGTTAAAGAATCTTCTTGATAAGGAGTTCATCAATCACAGTGTCTCCTCATGGGGTGCACCAATTTTATTCGTGTGTCAGAAAGATGGTTCTGTCAGATTATGTATTGACTAGTGTTAGTTGAAATAAGTCATAATAAAGAATATGTACCCGCTCCCTAGAATTTATGACTTGTTTTCCAACTTTATGGTTTGAATTACTTCGCTAAGATAGACCTCAGATCAGGCTATCATCAGCTCAGAGTCAGAGAATGTCACATTCTGAAAATAGCTTTATGGACTCGATATGGTCACTTCAAATTCCTAGTCATGTCATTTTGTCTTACCAATGCCCCAGTAGCTTTCATGGACTTGATAACCCTGTGTTCAAGCAGTTCTTGGAGATGTTCATAATAGTATTTATAGATGACATTCTTGCCTACTTCCACAATGAACATGATCATGGAGACCATCTCAGAATAGTACTACAGACTCTTAGAGCGCATCAATTGTTTGCCAAATTTGGTAAATGTATATTTTAGCTAAGATCAGTAGCTTTCCTTAGTTATATCATTTTCCTATTATGGCATTAGAGTTGATCCTCAAAAGACCAAAGCACTGAGAAACTAGCCTAGACCCATCTCTCCATTAGATATCAGGAGTTTCTTGGGTTTAGCTGGTTATTATTGATGGTTTTTCAAAGGATTTTTGTCTATTGCATCCCTTATGTCTAGATTGATCCAGAAAAAAGTATAGTTCCAGTAGTCAGATTCTTGTGAGAAGAGTTTCCAAGATTTGATGACTCGACTCACTACTACCCTAGTTTTGACATTACCAGACATTTCAGATGGATTTGTTGTATATTGTGATGCTTCTAGTGTTAGTTTTGGGTGTGTTTGATGCAGATGGGTAAGGTTATTGCCTATGTCTATAGAAAACTTATGCCCCATGAAAGACTTATCCAACCCTTGATTTGGAGTTAGCAGCTGTTGTGTTTTCCTTAGATATTTGGAAGCACTATTTGTATGGGGTCCATGTTGATGTGTTCACATAATAGAAAATCCTACAAGATGTGTTTTCTCAGAAACACTTGAACTTACATCTGAGAAGGTGGTTAGAGTTTTTGAAGGATTATGACATGAATGTTTTGTATCATTCGAGCAAGGCCAATATAGTGGAAGATGCCCTCAGTAGGTTGTCCATGAGTACTTTTGCTCACGTTGCGGATGATAAGAAGAATTTAGTTTAGGAATCTCATCAGCTTGCTAGGCTAAGAGTCCGTTAGGTTGATTTGGCCGAAGGTAGTGTTTGGGTGCAGTTTACAGTTTAGAATGTACTCTTATCCAGTTACTTCATGTTGTTCATTCAGTCAGTTATCATCTCATGCATATGAAGTCATAGATATCAGCCTACCTCACTAGTATACCAGTACATTCAAAGTACTGACGCATACTCTTTCTTTTAGTGATGATGTCTCATATCATAAGTTCAGACAAACAAGTGCCTAATCATACTTAGCATCTCAGGATATCAGCAGGAACTTCAGTAGTGAGTCCTCATTCACTGAGGATATTATTTTATTTCAGTATTTTAGTTAGTTTAGAAGTTTTTTCAGTCAGAGTTAGTTGGGGGATTTATCCCATCAACTTCATACCCAGACAGTTATAGGCTTTCAGACTAGCACAATCAGTAATTCAGTTTTCAAACATCATTATCAGAACACTCAGTTATTATTTCAGTGTTTTGAGAACCTTATGGCATTTTCAGTTATACTTCTGCATATATTTTTAGTATTATTATTCATTGTTCTCAACAGGTAATAGTCATGGGTTAGCTTGTGGTCCTTCGAGATTTTAAGCACCGTGTGATGCCCAGGGTGTAGTCTTGGAGCGTTACATTACTAGAATAAACTAAGCTTAACTTAACAAACGACTAATCATAACAACTGAATTAATGCTGCTGCTCATGGTATGTCTGAATTCTTTTTGAAGATACTGAAATTATGTAAACAGCCAAGTATCAGGCATTCATAACCCTCCAACATTGAATGGAAATGACAATACGAACATGTAAAAGCTTTGAAACCATAGTAGGGGATCATTGTTCAAAATCCAACACTTAGGCATTTCATCAAACACATGAGTCATGAACCTAAACATGGGAATGGGAAAATCATGTGATAATAACTTAATAACAATACTAAAACCATGAGTTAGGGAGAAAATTTCATCATTTAAATGTTTAAAGGCCCATTCTATCAAATCACTTGTAAACACAATACATAAATCAAAATTCATAAAAGCCTTACGGAAATAATTCATCATAAACATGTAAAATTCATCATTTAAAAAATAAAAATGGATTCTTGGAATTCATGGGTTGAAAGGGTCCATGGATGAACATCAGACATAGCTTAAACCCTTAAGTTTGAAAGAGGAACACCAATTCAAATGCTTTCTTGAAAGTTCTTCAATTAGAAAAATTAAATTCTTGGTTTTCTTAGAGCGGAGGTGATTAATTTTAATGTTCTTAGGAGATGATTAGGGTTTGTTTTTGAGAGGAAATTTGAGAATATGGGCAAATAATGCCCTAACTGAAGCTTTAATTCATCTTTTTACAGCTTAGGTCGATGCCAAAAGATATAACTGCCCCTCAAGAGATTAAATTAATAACTAGAATGTAGATTAAAAGTGCACCATAATATGGTCAGTGTCTCATTGCTATAAGCAGCGAGATACAATGCTTTCGCGGTGAGCTGCTACAATCAAAATAAACATCACCTAATCCTCATCCAAAAAATCTAAAACTTCCTCGAGACATAATCCTTAGACCACTAAACACTATTTAACTCAGAAACCTTTGTCTTGGCATCGGGAAGACCAATTTTAAAATCCCCTAAGTTAAGAGGTCAAAAATAAGACTAAGTCCCCAACACTTGGTGAAATTTTTAGGCTTTAAGCCTTTGATGCATACAACAAGTAGCTCAACTAAGATAAGTATAATACGGAGTATTAAAATATACCCCCCTTGGGAACATTCATCCTCGAATGAGATTGATTAAGCTGAGGATACAGGGGAAATCAAAATCATATACTAAACATGCATAACTGAAAACATGATTACATCACTAAGTTTGAAACATGATACATGACTAAAATAAATTTGTGAATTCATAAAAAGACATGAGAATTATTATATAGCTTGGATTAATAATGGAAAAGAGTCAATATAAGAAGAACTATTACCTTAGACTGAGTTTGTGGATAAAAGATGAGGGTACTTGGTAAGCATATCTGCCTCTACTTCCCCAATGGCTCCCTCAACCGACTGATTCAACTAAGGAACTCTAACCAAGGCAACTTCTTTGTTCCTTAGTGTACAAATCTGATGATCAAGTATTCGACTGGGTTATTCCTAAGAAAGGCTATCCTAGATATTTGTTCTTTCTAAATGAACTACAATAGATGGGTCACTAATATACTTCTTTATTAAGAAAACATCAAACACTGGATGCACTAATGTTAAATCTGTAGGCAACTCAAGATCATAAGCTACCTTTTCAAAATGACTCAAAATTTTGTAAGGACTAACATATCTGGGACGGATTTTTCCTTTTTTGCTAAATCTCTTCACTCTCTTCATGGAAGAGATTTTCAAATACACCAAATCACAAATATCAAACTCAAGACCTATTTTACTTATATTTGTATAGGATTTCTTATGGCTTTAGGTTGTCTTAAAGCTCTCTCTAATCAATCAAACTTTCTCCATAGAATCAAACACCGAATATGGTCCTATCAAAGAAGTGTGTCCTGCCTCAAACCAACCAATGGGAGATCTACCTCGATCAAAGTTAAGTGATCATCCAAATTACCCTTGAAATCAAGAACACACGGCCTCACCATATCCCCTAGGGTCTAAATATTCCTCTCTACCTTACCATCTTTTTGAGGATGAAAAGTTGTACTTAGATGATCTTAGGTACCAGGAACCTTTTGAAAATCTCTCTAAATAGAGAGGTAAACTGAGTACCTCTATCTGAATTATAGACCCTAGAACTCCACGCAACCTAAAAAACTCTCTAATATAGATCTTGGCATAATCCACAGTTGAGTAAAAAGTATGAAATGGCAACAAATAAGAGGATTTAGTTATTTTATCTATATGACCTATATCGAATAATGTTGACAATGCATATAAGGAAAACCTGTAAAAAATCTATGTTTACCTCTTCCCACTTACAAGTGGGAATACTCAACCCTTGTAATGTGCTACTAGGCCTCTGATCCTCAATCTTAACCTGATGACAATTAGAATACATAGCTAAAAACTCAACAATATCCATCTTCATACCACCCCACTAGTAAATTTCACGCAAATCATGGTACATTTTAGTTGCTACTGGATGTATAGGATAATGCACACTATGCACCTTTTCTAAAATTTGCTATCTCAAACCATCTAGACACAGCACACAAAGCCTACGCTAATATCAAAACACACCATCTCCCCCTTAGGAGAAAACCTTTTTTTTTAATCTGTAACGGATTCTTTCAACTTAACTAAACTAGTACTCCTATCTTGCTTTTCTTTCACTTCGGCAACCAAAGAAGAGTTAAAACTATTCTGTACCCATATACTACCCTCTGCTGAATCAACCGACTACCTACCTAATATAGCAAGCCGATGAACCTCTTTGACTAACTTCCTCTTATCATTCTCAAAACGAGCAACACTACCCATAGACAATCTAATTAAGGCATCTGCCACTATATTGGCCTTGCTCAGATGATACAACACACTAATATCATCATCTTTTAACAACTCAAGACACCTTTTTTAACAAAGATTTAAATTCTTCTATGAAAATACATACTACAAACTTTTGTGATCCATGAACATATCCACTTGAACTCCATAAGATAATGCATCCAAATTTTCAAGGCAAAAACAACAACACCTAACTCAAAATCATGGGTATCATAATTCTTTTCATGAGGCTTAAGCTGTCTAGAGGCATAGGCTATATGACCTTACCTCTTTGCATAAATACATAACCAAGGCCAACTCTGTAGTATCTTAGTAACTAATAAATCCATTTAAACCATCTAGTGAAGTCAAGACTGGGGTTGAGGTGAGTTGAGTTGAGTCTTCAACTCCTGAAAACTCTTCTCACAAGAATCTAACCACTAAAACCTAACAATTTTTGAGTTAATCGAGACATAGGGGATGTAATATATGAAATATCATCAACAAACTATCGGTAATAACCAAACAAACCAAAGAAATTCCTGATATCTGATGTAGAGATGGGCTTAATCTAGTTTCTCAATACTTTAGTATTTTGAGGGCCATTATTGAAAATAATATCGCCAAGAAAAGGTACTGATCTTAGCCAAAACTTGCACTTACAAAATTTGGGAACAAATGATGGTCTCTAAGAGTCCACAATACAATTCTGGGTTGGTTTGCATGATCATTTTCACTACAGGAGTAGACAAGAATAGCATAAATAAAGAATATAAAGAACATGTCCATGTACTGCTTGAACAGGCTATTCATAAAGTCTATGAATATTGTTGGGGCATTCGTTATTCCAAAATACATAACTAGAAATTTGAAGTGACCATACCAAGTTTAGAAGGCTATTTTTGGGATGTCACATTCTCTGACTCTGAGCTGATGATTGCCAGATCTGAGGTTTATCGTAGAGAAATAACTAGCACTCTGAAGTTCGTCAAATAAGTCATTAATTTTGGAGAGTAGGTATTTATTCTTGATTGTGACTTTGTTCAACTGATGATAATCGATGCATATTTTGAGAGAATAGTCTATCTTATGTACGAAAAGAACTGGAGCACCCAATGGGGAATACTAGGACAGATGAATCCCATATCTAAGAGAGTTTTCAAATGTTCTTTCAAATCCTTTGAGATCAACTGGCTCCATTCTGTAGGGCAAAATAGAGATAGGTTGGGTATCTAGAAGGAGATATATTATGAAATTAATTTTGCTTTTGGAAGGGTCTCTAGGGAGATCTTTAGGGAACACATTTGGAAATTCTCGTACTACTGGAACTGACTCAAGACTGGGAGTCACAAAATTGGATTATTTGACTCAAACAGATGGTAAACATACCCCTTAGATATCATCTTTCTCTCTCTAAGATATGAAATAATTTAACCCCTAAGTGCTGAAGTATTACCCCTCTATTCAATAACTTGTTTATTACGAAACTGAAACTTAACGAATTTAAACCATAGAATGAGTGGAGATAATCCATTCGAGAATGATATCAAAATTAGTCATCACTAGTTCTACAAGATCTACTAAAGAGATTTTCTGAGATACTGTAATCGGGCAGTTTTTGTAAACCTGTATGGCTATGATAGATTTACCCACTAGGGTAGACACTAAGAAAGATTGTACTAATATTTTAGAACTGACACCAAAATCAATAGGTATATAGGTGTTTACAAAAGAAAGTGAGGCACTGGGGTATAGCAAAGCATAAACATGTAGATGAAAGACCTATAATGTGCCCATAACCACATTAGGAGAAAATTTTTTCCTATTGGGACTAAAGTGCATATAGCCTATTCTGTCACTATCCAATAGTGGCAATAGATGTGGCACCCTGCTGAGTCGTGCAACCTACGGTTGCTGCAAAAAAAGTAATCTAGCCCAATTGGCAATCGATTCTCCCCTATTACACCACCGCCATACACTCTCAGATCTTGTGTCTTGGCTTGCTACATCCCAAACACACATCACTACTAGCCTTACACACACCCTAATTATTTCTACTATAGTTTCCACAAAGCATATTAGAATGACCATTGTTCAAACTACCTTGGGACTTAGGGCCTGGCGCTCTGTCTCGACTGTCATTCTTGAACTTTGGAACTAGCGTACTATCTTAAGACAGAGTTGGGCTTGAGAATTTCTTATAGAACTAAGAACGGTTACCACCCTCTGACCTTGAATAGGAAAAGTTAAAGCTGCCTATTCCCTCTTATTATCTCTCTCTCTCTCTTTTAAGCTTTTATTTCTCAATCTTCTAATCATGAACCATAAGCCTAGATAGGTCCATATCCTTAATCAACATATCAGTCCAACACTCCTTGACCACACTATCAGCTACACCAAAAGTACACTTACTAATTCTAGACCTATTATTAGCCACCATCGAAGGAGCATACCTCGCCAACTGAATAAACTTATGCGAGCATTCCTTCACACTAATACTACCTTATTTAAAATTAATAAAATAAAGAACCATAGGTTCCCTAAACTCTAAAGGAAAGAACCTATCTAAAAGGGTTGTAGAAAACTCCTCCAACTCTACAAGCCTACCTCATCACCATGGTCCTCTTTCTACTACTTATACCAGGTGGAACCTACATCCTACAACTGGTATGCATCCAAATCTTTACTATTACCTGAAGTGAAATCCATGATACCTATCACTTTCTGAACATTATCAAGAACTCATGTAGATCCTCCTCAGACTTGGATACCAAAAACAAATGGGGGTTTATTAGAGTAAAATCCCAAATCCTAGATATAGTTGTATTAGTCACTGGGTTGGATGGTGTAATAGCCTACTAATTGTTCTGAGCATTTAATAAATGAGATAAGGTTGTGAATATAGCTCCAAACTCAATGTGAGAGACATGCTTATTCAGAGGATCTTCCTGAATAGGCAAAGGTGCGGGCTAATTCCTATTTCTTATTACATTGATTCTTTTGAGAGGTATTGTTTATAAAAAAAAAGGAAGAATGAGTCAAAAAGAGAGTTATAGATAGAAATCATTCTCATTTGAATTACATAAATACTGAAAGAAGGGAAACTTTTTCAAAAACGTCTTATAGCCTAATGTCCATAAGTGTGGCTCGCTTAACACCCATGCTAAGACTCTACTCAATGTGGCTTTTTAGATACCTTAGGATATTGTAAAACCTTAGGCTCTGATACTAAGTTTTGTCATGACCCGATTCTATCCCCTAGTTGTTACAATGGTGCTTATGATCACAAGTGACCACAAGCTAGCCTATGAGTTGGTACCTACTGTGAGCACTGATTACATTGATTATAGACAACATATGCAAAAAATAACTAATAATGCCATAATATTTTAAATACATAAATATGATTAAATCATAGATCTGAAATGTCTAAAGACATTACAAACTGATAAAACAACTGATAAACTGACTAACTGTATGAATGTTTGAAAAGATTTTAACTAACTGACTATGGAGTTTATGGGACAAACACCCAACTACCTATGAATAAATGGAAATATTAAACTACTAAGATAAACTAAAACTGGACAATTATGTCCTGAACAGATAAGGACTCACCACAACTACTGCTGCTAATAATCTAAAGTGTTTTAGCATGGTCAGGAAAGTGTACATCCAAACCAATAATATAAGACAACATAGCACGAAGAAAAATATGCGGTTAGTACTTTGAATGTATTCGTATATAGGATGAGGTTAGGCTATAATGCAAGGGTTAAATATGCATGAAATATTGATTGGATGAATAGCATGAGATACCTGAGTATGCATACGTGAAAATTGTAATACTGAGAATGCAAGACCAAGCATATAATATTTCTGAAATAATCTGTATATTGAATTACTAAAATTTGATAACTGAATAACTAGAAGTATTTATGTTATGGTCAAGCAAACCTAAATTAAATTCTATATTGAGTACTGTACTGAGACCATAGAAGGTATAATCTAACCTACATGCCCTAATCTAAGCTAATTAGGGTCCACCCTATACCCTAGTTGGAAGGGTGTTATTGCCATGCCATAGGTACTAACATTGGCAGTATGTATCCATAAATTTGTTGTCCTGATGGACCAGGGTGTCAAGCCTAACTAACTAGAGATCTTTGAGAGAATGTTAAGCCTAACTGATGAGTGACTCCTTATATCCTACGCTAGCTACATAGTTCTGGAATACAGGGACTGCTATTAGTGATTTTTTCGAACTAACGAGGAAGTCTCCATCCCTGTATTCACACAATGCTAAATACTACTCCTAACAGGACTGACATTAATAACTGGACTGAACTAAGCTTAACTAAACAAATGATTAATCATAATAACTGACTAAATAAGTATGCTTATAGTATGTCTAAATTCATTTTGAAGATAATAAAATTATATAAACAACTACGTATCAGGTGTTCAAAACCCTCCAACATTGATGGAAATAATAATACGAACAAATGAAAGCTTTGAAACTGTAGTACGGGATCATTGTTCAAAATATAACACAAGCATTTTATCAAACACATGCGAGTCACAAACTGTATGACCCCACTAAATATTTAGGCTTAAATTAGTCCTTTAATCTTATGAAAGGTGTCCTATACTAAGAAAATTCTAGCTAAGTTCCCAAACTTACTTTATTTTTTGCCTTCAAAAGTTGAAAATATCATTTCGCCACCTGAATATCCTTTAATGGTTATTAATTTTGTTAATTCATGATCATAGGAGTCAATAGGTGTTCTTGGACAAGTTTCAAATTTTTTGGACATCGTTTATACCATGTTTGGTGTCCCAAAATAGTGGACCAACGCGATCTTCGCACGCCGCATCACCTATCGCGTTGGTTAATATTGTTTCAGGGACTGCCAAAAAACCTACTAAGGCTTGGTATGATCATGGTGTAATGCATTAGGTATCGCATCTATGCATCGACGCACTGTGTCACCAATCGTGTCCATGTCCAATTTTTATTCATTAAATATCTATGTTTTTAAAGGTGAAAGGGTCAATTTCCCATCCTTATATAAGCCTATAACACTAGATTCTACCTTTATTACACCAAAATATTTTTGTTACTCGAAAAAACTCTCAAGAACAAGTCTAGGGTTTTCATAGGAGCTTCAAATTCAAGAGATTCTACAGTTAGTTTTTAAGAATTTTCCATCCAAGGTATGTCAAATATTTATTCATGGATTCTTTTCATCGATGAATCCCAAGAATCCAATTTGAAATTGTGAATTATGATGTTTATGTTGTGGATTGATTATGTTCATGTAGTTATTGTTGTAGGATTCCCAAGTTGGAATCTTTATGTGTTGTTCATGAAACTATGCTAGTATGTGGGTTGAAATTTATGAAATTGAGTCGAATTATGAAATCATGTTATATTAATTTGATATCATCCCCAACCCCTAAGTTATGCATACTAGGTGTTTGATAAAATGCCTAAGAGAATAATACTTGTGCATTATGACTCAATAGGACCAAAATGATGAATTCATATTACCATTATGTTAAAAATAACTTCGATGCTATTGTTACGCCTTGTAATAGATTGTTGTAATTCTCATGAGATTAGGCTTAGGGAATTATGACATGTTTATATCCATTCTCATGAGATAGTACTATGAATTATTGACCATGGTTATATGTTAAAGAAGTGTCATGTCTTGTCAATTTCTTGCTTCGAGTCCTGGGGGTACTTGTACCTAACAACTTAGCTGTGTACCTAGAGCCATCATCGGTTTCATGATAAATCTTAGTCACGCCATCATTAGTAGTAGTCTCAATTAATTTCAGAACTCAGTAGAATTCAGTCAGCTATATGACTCAGGAAAACTCAAAAATCTCAATAATCTCAGTAAGTTATCAGATCTCAATAGTATTCCATTAGTTAATGAAACTCAATGAACTCTGTCCAGTTCAGTTCAGTTAATCATGTTCAGTGTCTATTAAGATGGGAGTAGGATTCAGCACCGAGTGAGCCTAAGGATGGGAACTCACCTGTTAGTAGAGGGTGTGATTCTTAGAAGAAATCCTTGCATTGCAGAACTACATAACCAGCATAGGTTGAGACATAAAACCTGCTAGTTGATGGTAGGTGAGATGGCTTACCCTTTTATATAAAGATCCCATTATTCTCCTTAGAGTACCTGTTAGACAAGGGATTTCTCACAGCTGGTCCTTACTAGTGGCGTGGTATTGACACCCTTCCAACTAGAGTTACAGGTTGGACCCCAAATCTACTTAGAAAAAAAGGCATATCAGTCAGATAAATTCTCCCAAAATTTCAGTCTTAGTAATAAAACTTAGATAGTTTTATTGAACCTAGGACTATCAGATACAGTCACTCAACTAGTTCTATCAGAACCCATACTGTCAAACATAGTCGATTGGTATTAGTTATATTAGTTATATTAATTATCAGTAACTCATGTTATCAGTATTTAGACTCAGTAGTCAGTATTACACATGAATCTAGTTTCAGTTACACATTCATGTATGTATTCTCACGATCATGTTATATAGTCAGTTAGCATTGTTCATGCATAGTAAACCTTTGTATGCATCCTACCTCACTTGAATACCAGTACATTCAATCGTACTGATGCATTTGTACTATGTTATTTTTATACTATAGGTTCAGAAGCACGAGCTCCAGAGAATTAGTAGCATTCTAGTTACAACAGTCAGAGTCAGCAGTGAGTCCTCATCATTCAAAGATGTTATGATTTGATTATTTCATATCTTTAGTACTCATTTATTTCAGCAGTTAGAATTAGTTAGGGACATGTCCCATCAACTTTTTATTCAGACAGTCTAGAGACTTTCAAACTAGATTATGTTCACAGTTACTTCAGTTATTTTGGTAATGATGTACCGTATTTCCAAATGTTATGTTTTATAATATATTTGAACCTTTTGGACTTTCAGCCTTTAATTCCATATTTTAACATCATATTATGTAGTTCTCAGTCATAGATATTAATCATAGGTTAGCTTATTGTCCTTAAGGATCATGAGCATCATATAACATTTCGAGTACCAAATTGGGGCATTACGAACTTGGTATTAGAGCCTAAGGTTTAATAATATCCTAGGAAGTCTGAAAGCCATATATAGTAGAGTCTTGTGCAAAGGTATGTTGCATGCCACATTTATGTTCAGGAGTCTATAAGACGTTTTAAGAATAATTTCCCTTCTATCAGTATTCATATTGTGCCAACCAGCATGAGCTTAAGTTTAACTCTCAGTCTAATTCATTTCTCCCTTTGTTCTATAGAACATACCCCCTGAGAGAAGAAATGAAAATCAGTCAGCCCCTCAGCCCGTCTAAGTAGATCTCTTGGATGAACATGTTTCTCGTGTAGAGTTCAGAGTTGTAATCACCATACTTGCTAACTTAGTTGCTCCCTAGAATGAATGACCAGCTATCATTCCGTCCAACCCAGTGGCCAACACCTCGGTATCTAGGATTCGGGACTTCACCCAAATGAATCCACTGTTCCTTTTTGGGTCTAAGTAAGATGAGGACCCTCAGGAATTCCTTGATAAGGTTCAGATAGTTATAGATATAATAGGGGTGTCAACTATTAAGAGTTCTTAACTAGCTGTATATCAGTTGCACGATGTGCGTTGGTGATGCAGGGCCTATAGAGCGGGTGGATTTTGCCACTGCTTTTCTTGATAGATTCTTTCCCCTAAAGCCGAGGGAAGCTAAGTTTCTAGAATTTATCAACCTCAGATAGGGAAACATGATAGTGAAAGAATATTCTTCCAAGTTTACTCAACTTGCTAGATACTCTCCTCATGTAGTGGCAAACAACAGAGCTAAGATGAGTAACTTTGTTTCTGGGGTAACTGATAGTGTGGTAAATTAGTGCAGATCTACAATGTTGATTAGTGAGATGGTCATAGATAGGATTATGATCCATGCTTTAAGATCAAAAGATTACGATGAGAGAGAACAAGAAGAAGAAGAGAGCATGGACAGGTAGTTTCAACCTTGCTCAGTTTAGGTCAGAGGGTGGTAGTCCTTCTTAGTTCCACCCAAAGTTGTCCATTCTAGCTACTTTCTCATCCAGTACTCCAGGGTTGAAATTCAGAGATGACAATAGAGACAGGGATCCAGGGTTAAAGTCTCAGGGCAGTGTTTGAAGTGCCCAAACCTATCTTCTTTGTTAGACATGTTGGAAGTACCATCAGGGTACTTACAAAGATAGTAGTGATGTTTGCTTCAGCTGTGGAAAGCCAGACTACAGAGTCAGAGATTTTCTTCAGCATGGTCCTCAAGGTCAATGGAAACCGTTCCTCAGCTCAGTCTATTTAGACCAATCAATAGGGTTTCACTTCTAGTGCTACTAGTGAGCAACGCCCAAACAGACTGTACGCTCTTCAGTCCTGACAGGGTTAGGAAAATTCTCTTTATGTTATTACTGGTGAATTACAAATATTTTATTTATATTTTTATGTTTTACTGGTTCTAGAAGCTTCATTTTCTTTTGTTACTCCTTATATAGTAGTTGATTTTGGAGTCAGTCCTGAAACTCTACCAGAGCGCTTCTTAGTCTCCACCCCAGTGGGTAAAAATATCATAGATCGATGGTTATAAAGGAAATATCTGGTTATGGTATCTCAGAAAGTCACTTTAGCAGAATTAGTCAAATTAGAGATGACTAATTTTTATGTCATTATCATCATGGATTAGCATCATTTCTTCTATACCACAGTCGACTGCAGAAACATAATTGTCAAGTTTCAGTTTCCAAATAAATCTATCCTAGAGTGGAGAGGTAGCACTTCTGTTTTCAGACGTTAGCTTATTTCGTACCTTCGAGCATGAAAAATTATATCTAAGGTTTGTGTCTATAATCTTGTTTGATTTAAGGACTCTAGTTCTAAAACTCCCAGTCTTGAATTAATCCCAGTAGTGAATGAATATTCAGATATCTTTCTCGAAGATCTTTTAATACTTCCTCCCAAAAGGGAAACAGACTTCAATATTGATCCTCGTCCATTTACTCAGACTATATCTATTCTTCCATACATAATGGCAACAGTAAAACTCAAAAAATTGATAGAACAGTTGAAGGATCTTCTATATAAAGTATTTATCAAACCCAGTGTGTCCCCACGGGGTACTCTAGTCTTATTCATGCAAAATAAAGACGGTTCTCTCATAATATACATTGGTTACAATCAACTTAATAAAGTCACGGTCAATAAAAAATATCCACTTCCCAGAATCAATGACTTGTTTAACCAACTTTAGGGAGCCAGTTGTTTCTGTAATATAGACCTCAAATCATGCTATCATCAGCTCAGAGTCAGAGATTGTGACATCCCAAAAATATCCTTCCATACTTCGTATGGTCACTTCAAATTCTTAGTTATGTACTTTGGTCTTACCAATGCCCCAGCAGCTTTCTTGGACTTGATGAATCGTGTGTTCAAGCAGTACTTAGACATATTTATCATAGTCTTCATAGATGACATCATAGTTTACTCCTATAGTAAGCGTGATCATACCGACAATCTCAGAATAGTATTGTAGACTCTCAGAAATCATCAGTTGTTTGCCAAATTAAGTAAGTGTGAATTTAGGCTAAGTTCAGCATAATTTCTTGGTCATATCATTTCCGTTGATAGTATTAGAGTTGACCCTCAAAAGACTAAAGTAGTACGAAACTGGCCTCGCCTTGTGTCCCCATCAGATATTATGAGCTTCTTGGGTTTGGCTGGCTATTAAAGATGGTTTGTGGAGGGATTTTCTTATTTTGTATCCCTTATGTCCAGATTGACTCAGAAGAAAATCAATTTTCAGAGGTTAGATCTTTAGGATAAGAGTTTTCAAGAGGTGAAGACTCGACTCACCTTAGCTCCAATTTTAGCTCTTCTAGATGGTACAAATGGGTTTGTTGTGTATTGTGATTCATCCAAAGTAAGTTTGGGTTGTGTACGTATGAATCTTGGTAAGGTCATAGCCTATGCCTCTAGATATCTTAAACCCTATGAGAAGAATTATCCGACTCATGATCTTGAGTTAGCATCCACAGTTTTTTCCTTAAAGATTTAGAGGAATTACTTGTACGGTGTTCATATAGATGTGTTCACAGATCATAAGAGCCTTCCGAATGTCATTTATCAGAAAGATCTTAACCTCCATCAAAGAAGGTGGTTATAACTCTTGAAAGATTATGACGTGAGTGTCCTTTATCATTTGGCTAAGACCAATGAATTGGCCGATGCCTCAGTAGACTATTTATGGGTAGTGTTGCTTATGTTGAGGACAGTACGAAGAAGTTAGCTCAGTAAGTCCATCAACTGGCCAGACTAGGTCTCCGCCAAGTCAATTCAGTATAAGGTAGTATATGGCTTCAGAACAGTTCAGAATCATCACTAGTTTCTGAGATAAAAGAAAAATAGGATAGAGATCCCAGTCTAATCAAGTTTAAATAATTAGTCAAAGATCAAAAAGTAGAGGTTTTCTCCCAAGTGGGAGATGGTGTTTTGCATTTTTAAGATCTTTTTTATGTGCCATATGTAGATGAGGTTAGGCAGCGAATTCTTGTAGAAGCGCATGGTGCACGCTAATATATTCATCTAGGGGGCACTAAGATGTAATGCAACTTGCGGGAGATCTATTGGTGGACTGGGATACAGAGAGATATTACAAAGTTTATGGCTAAGTGTTCTTCATGTTAGAAGGTTAAGATAGAGCATCAGAAGCCTAGTGGGTCCATGCAGGAGTTTAGTATTCCTACTTGGAAGTGAGAATAAACGAACATAGACTTTATGACAGGTTTTACTCGTACTCATCATTAGCATGATTCAGTTTGGGTTATTGTAGACAAGATAACCAAATAAGCTTATTTCCTTCCAGTGCATACCTCTTATTCAGCTGAGGATTATGCCAAACTCTTTATCAGGGAGTTGGTCTGATTAAATGGTGTTTCATTGTCCATTATTTCAGACAGAGGTACCCAGTTCATCTCTTACTTTTGGAAAGCATTCCAAAAGGGTTTTGGTACCCAAGTTCATCTCAGTACAACCTTTCATCCCCAGATAGATAGTCAAGTAGAAAGGACCATTTAGATTTTAGAAGATATGTTGTGAGCATTTTCAATTGATTTCAAGGGTAGTTTGGATGATCACTTGCCTTTAATTGAGTTTGTATATAAAAACAGCTATTATTCCAGCATTCGGATGTCTCCTTTCAAAGCTTCCAATAGTAGGAGATGCAGATCTCCAATCGCTTGGTTCAAAGTTACTGAGGCCTCAGTTATAGGGCCTGACTTAGTGTTCGATGCCTTAGAAAAAGTCCAGTTGATCAAAGAAAAATTTTGGGATGCTCAGAGCCGACAAAAATCCTATATAGATATGTGCAGAAAAATCTCAAGTTTGAGATTGGTGACTATGTTTAACTAAATATCTCTCCCATGAAGATAATGGAGAGATTTGGAAAGAAGAGAAAGCTCAGTCCCCGATATGTCATTCCCTTCAAAATTCTCATTCATTTGGCAAGGTAAATTATGAGCTTAAATTGCCTTCAGATCTAGCCTCAGTTCATCCAGTATTCCATGTCTCTTTGCTCAAGAAGGGAATAGGTGATCCATTAGTTATAGTCCCTATAGAGGGCATTGATGTTCTGAACATCCTCTATTATGAAGAGATTCCAGTAGAAATTCTTGATTACCAGACTCGTAGACTAAGGAACAAAGAAGTCCCTCTAGTCAAAGTTCTTTGGCAAAATCAGTTCGTTGAGGGAGCTACTTGGGAAGAAGCAGCAGATATACAGACCAAGTATCCTCACCTCTTTTCCGGTATCCCAAAATCAGCACAAGGTAATGGTTTCCTTGAGCTTTCTCAATTATCATGTTCAGTTTCATTACTGTAACACCCCAAAATCCTGTCCCGGAGCATCACATGGTGCTTAAGACAACAAGTATCCCTAAGCTAACCCTTAGAGCATGCTTCTTAGCATAAAGCTTACTTAAAGTTAATGAGAGAAAAATAAGTAGTCATCTCATATCATGTCGAACTTAAATCCGAATGAGTACTGTAAAGGTAATAAAATTTTGCAAATCTAAAGATACTGACCATCTAGTCTGACAAAGCCTTTACTACTCAATAAACTAGAAAGCCATTGGGACAGATCCCCAACTGACTCGAACTAAATTGAAAACAGCAGAACAATTACTAAAAATACTAAAGTTTCTAGAGATAGCTCCTTAAAACATGAGGACTCACCACCGTGGAGATGTAGATAAAGGTACTCGGGATCACTGCCATGACTGGGACTGAGCACCTGAACCAACATTATGAAGCAATGTAGAACATAAACTTATATGTGGATTAGCACATGGGAATGTACTGAGTATATGAGGGTGTATGCAGCTAAATACCAATACAATAAATCTTTATAGAAGCATACATGGCATTGTAGATGACCCACATAACTTGAATAAAACTCTAATAAATCATGAATAATGAATCCCGTAGTATAAATCACGTGAGCCATTAAACTTTTTTCTTAATTAGCATTCTTTCTTTGATCTCAAACTTGTAACTAGTTAAAATCTTAGAATAACAACTTTTAGAATATAAACTTTAGTGTTTTGAATACAAGGAACTTCTTTGAAACTCAAGGACTTAAAACCTTCAGAACTTTAAGGATTGAGACTCTAGGAAACTTGGGAGTTACTTCTAACCGACATAAACCATGTGAGATACATCAACTCCAACGTCCTTCCCACATTAGGGAGAGTTGTTCTTTCCTTACCATCGGAGAAGAACCTTCACTTTTAGTGATCACTAGCTTAACCCACTTGGGGGTAAATCAAATCCTACGGTGGATCGTAGTTCTAGGGAATGTGACCTCAGAATCAAGCCCAACCTTACTGCTAAGTACTACTCCCATACTAGGCTTAGAAATTTTAGGAAACTCCACCTTATAAAATTCAATATTATGAAATGGGAGAAAATGTGCTTCCCTTTAACTTAAATCACAAGATATGGATTCCTTTCTTAACTTAGGATCAAAATCAACTCTTTTCTTTACACTTAGGTAGACTATATTTAACAAGCTTTGAAACTTCAATGATATGGAGATATCAATACCATTCTTGAAATACTAAAGAATACATCAAAACTCATTCTTGGACCTTAAAACATGTATACGTTTTCAAGAAATCTCAATTCAAAATAAAGGGTAAACCATGACTTCAACCTTAAGAGCATTCCAAACATCAATCATGGAAGGAATATGCAATTCATAACATTAATTCTCAATTCAAATCATAAAATAGGTGTAGTATCATATAATTCAAGACTTGAACAAACCCATAATCTCATATACTTGAAATATAGCAATTTAGGCATAATTCATCTCTAAACGTTAAAATCTTTTAATAAAAAACAAAACTTTGGGTCCAAGAACGGAGAAGTATTCTTGTTCAAACCCCACATACCTTGAATTATGAACTTTGATGAATAAGCTTGCTTGAGATTCTTTCTCATTCTTTTGGATAAGGGTTCTTGAAGCCCTTGACTTGGGAACCATAAATCCCAACTCAATTTTTGACAGCTACGGTGGATTCTTGAGATTCTTGGAAGAGGTTCTGGGTACTTAGGGTTTTTGTTGAGAGAAAACTTGAGAAAAACCTAACTGAATGCTTGTAAAGGACTTCAGTTTATTATTTGTACGGTTTTAGAGGCTTGGAAAAAGTCCAAAGTGCCCTTTTTAACTCCTGAACAAAACTGGAAAAATTAAACTGGAAAACCCAATTTTATAGGCCACCGTGATGCGCCACTATCGCGGTGGCTTACTGGAAATTGAAAAATGGGATTCTTGGGGTCACCGTGATGCAGAGCCATGGTGTTGTCCCACTAGTTGGGACCTATAACTTCAGTGCGATGCACCACAATCATGTTAGGCTATTGGAATTTGATAATTGACAAATAGACCCTCTCCGTGATGAGCCAAGCACTAAAATGACACTGTTTTATGACTAGGACTTAAATTTTTGATAACTTCTAGCCCGGTTATTGGATTTGGGAGGATATAATATCATTGGAAAGCTAATTAAATTTCCCACACGATAAAAATATCAAATTAGGGAAATTTTCTATGGTTAAAATTTTACACACTTAAGAAAGTCATTCCTTAGGCTTCTAGAGACGAAATTAAACTTAAGGAAAAGTTCAGGGATATTACAGTATTTCCCCCTTGGGAACATTCGTCTTCAAATGACGCTTATCAAGCTAAGATTACGGAGAAAACTGGTTATGCATAGCTAAAGCAACTTGTTAAATGAACTCTATATCATTCTAAACTCTTGAATACTTCGGAGAATGCATGAACTTACATTAAGAATAGCTAAATAAATTCAACATTGATTAGAGAGGGGCTAAATTAAGGAAGAATGATACCTTCGAATTGATATAAACTTGCAAAGAATAGGTGCGGGTACCTGGATCTCATATCTGACTCGGCTTCCCAAGTAGAGCCCTTAATTGACTCGTTTTGCCACAACACATTGACCAAGGTAGCCTCTTTTTTCCTTATTCAACGGATCTGGTAGTCTAGAATCTCATATAGACTCTCTTCAAATGAAAGGATCCACAACAGCGAAATCACCAATGTGCTTCTTATGCATGGAGATATGAAAGATAGGAGGCACAGCTGAGAACTCTGCGGGCAACTCAAGCTCATAGGCTACTCTCCCCACACGATATAGGATTCTATAGGGGACAACATACCGGGGACTAAGCTTCCCCTTCTTGCCAAACCTTTTCACCCCTTTCATGGGTGAGATTATTATATACACCAAGTCATCAACTTCAAACTCAAGGTCTCTTCTTCTCACATCTGCATATAACTTCTGATGACTTTGGGATGTCTTCAACCTTTCTCTAATCAACTTCACCTTCTACATAGCCTCAAACAATGCATCAGGTCCAATCAAAGTAGCCTTACCCACTTCAGATCAATCTATGGGTTATCTATATCTTCTACCATACAAATTCTCAAATGGTGCCATCTTGATGCTATCATGGTAACTATTGTTATACGCAAACTCAATCAATGGTAAATGCTCATCCCAACCACTTTTGAAGTCAAGAGCACATGCTCTCAAAATATCCTCTAAAGTTTAGATGGTCCTCTCAGCCTGACCATCTGTCTGCTGATAAAAATTGGAACTCAAATAAACTTGGATACCAAGACTTTTTTGGAACTCCCTCCAAAATAGGGAAGTAAACTGAGTACCCCTATCTAAGATAATAGACAAGGAAACTACATGCAACCTCACCAACTCTCGAATATACAATCTAGCATAATCCTCAGCTCTATAGGATGTATGCATAGGAAAGAAATGTTTTGACTTTGTCAGCCTATCTACAACAACCCAAATAGAATCATTATGGCGACGCAGAAGAGGTAAACCAGACACAAAATCCATGTTAACATCTTCCCACTTCCAAGTGGGTATACTAAACTCTTGCATTACACCACCAGGTCTCTGGTGCTCTACCTAACCTGTTGGAACATTACATAATTTACCATAAACTATGATATATCCTTATTCGTGCCACTCCACCAATAGATTTACCGCAATTTGCGGTACATCTTGGTGGCACAGGGATGAATAGAATATCGTGTGCCATGTGTTTTATCTATAATTCTCTGCCTTAGATCATCAATACAAGGAACACATAATCTACCCTGTAATCTCAACACACCATCTCCCCCTTGGGAGAAAACCTTAATCTTTTGGTCGCTAATTGACTCTTTCAGTCTGACCAAGCTAGGATCCCTCTCTTGCTTCTTCTTCAACTCCAAAACTAAAGAGGATACGGAACTACTCTGAACCAAAATATTGCCCTCTGCAAAATCAAGCAACCTAATGCCCAATCTAACCAAACGATGCACCTCACAAGCTAACTCTTTCTTGTCTTCCTTTATATGAGTAACACTATTTATAAGCATCTTGCTAAGGGCATCTTCTACTATATTAGACTTTCCCAGGTGATATAACACACTCATATCATAATTTTTTAACAACTCTAACTATCTTCTCTATCTAAGATTTAATACCTTCTAAGAAATCACATACTGCAAGCTTTTGTGGTCTGTAAAAACATTAACATGACTACCATACAGATAGTGTCTCCAAATTTTCAAAGCAAAAACCACAGTAGTTACTTCAAAATCATGGGTTGGGTAGTTCTTTTCATGCGTCTTAAACTATTTAGAGGCATAGGCTATAATGTTACCTCTCCACATTAACACACAACTTAAACCAACTCTAGAGGCATCACAATACACCAAAAAACCATTTGTACCATCAGGCAAAGTCAACATAGGGACTCAGGTGAGTTGAGTCTTCAACTCTTGAAAATGCTTCTCACAAGAATCTGACCAAAGAAACTTAACTTTATTTTGGGTCAAATGGGTTATGGGGGATAAAAAGGAAGAGAAACCTTCAACAAAATGGTGATAGTAGCCAGCCAGACCAAAGAAGCTCCTAATATATGGTGGAGAGCTAGATTTAGGCTAATTTTTTATGGCTTCTATCTTTTGGGGATCAACTCTAATGCCTTCGGCTAAAATAATATGACCCAGAAAAGCTACTGACCTTATCCAAAATTCACACTTGCTGAATTTGGCGAACAATTGATGATCTCTAAGAGTTTATAGGATAATTCTGAGATGATCTGCATGGTCATCCTCACTACAGGAATACAAAAGAATATCATCTATGAAAACAACAACAAACATATTAAGATACAATTTGAATAATCGATTCATGAGGTCCATAAAGGTTGCTAGGGCATTGGTTCGCCCAAAAGACATGACTAGAAACTCAAAGTGACAATAACGAGTTTGGAAGTCTATCTTTGGGATATAATACTCCCTTACTTTAAGTTGATGATAGTCAGATCAAAGGTCTATCTCCGAGAAATTACTCACACCTTTCAAATGATCAAATAGATTATCAATTCTTGGAAGAAGATTATCAATTAAGTTGAGTTGACGATAGCCAATGCACATATTCAAATAAATATCTTTATTTCACATGAATAGAACAGGTGTGCCCCAAGGTGACATATTGGGCCTTATAAAACCTTTGTCTAAAAGATCTTTGAGTTTCTCTTTCAACTTCTTAAGCTCTGCAGGTGCCATATGGTAGGTAGAAATAGAAATTGGCTGAGTATCGGGAAGAAAGTCAATCCTAAATTCTATCTCTCTATTGAGAGGTATCCCTAGGAGATCTTTCGGAAAAACATTAGGAAACTCATTAGCAATGTTGGCTAACTGAATGGTTGGAGCCTCAGACTTGGTGGATTTTACTCTAACTAGGATATAGATGCAATCTTTAGATATAAACTTTCAGGCTTTGAGACAGGAGATGAAATGACTCTTGGTAGATACTGAACTCCCAGACCACTCTTAAATTGGTTCATCACGAAATTGGAACTTAACTACACGGGTACGACAGTCTATAGATGCATAACAAAAGTGAAGTCACTCCATACCCAAAATAATGTCAAAATCCACCATTTTTAACTTTATCAAAGCAGAAAATATGACTTTTCAAAGAATATTAATAGGTCAATATTTATACACTTGCTTAGCAAAAAACTGACTCCCCTATTGGAGTAGAAACTAAGAAAGGGTCAGGAATCTTTTTGGGACTCATTTCAAAACTCAAAGCTACAAGTGTCGTCAGATAAGAGAAACTTGACCAGGCGTCCAACAACACATAAATATCAAAGTGAAAGATGAGGAGCATACCAGTAATAATGTCGGGAGAATCCTCCTGCTCCTGATGGGAAGGTAAGGCATATAACCTGTTCTAGTGGCGACCGCCTGCAGTACTAGAAGAAAAGCCATGAGGAGGAGCTAGAAGAGTTAAAAGAGCTGGGGCACCATTATCTTAAGTCTGAGGTTGGACACCTCTTTTCCCCTACCTAGTATGCGGACACTCTCTATGTTTGTGGCCCAACTTTCCATAACCAAAACAACCACTTTGCTCGGCTAAACACTCATTGAGATGGGTCATACCACACTTAGCATAGAGAGGAGAATGTATTCTGGGACTTAGACATAGAAGGCTTGTTCCCTTCCTCCTGCCTATTTATGGGCGTGGGAGCACTAACTAACGAAGGTTTTGGTATAGACGAATGTCTCTAAAACTATGAACGGTTACCTCTATGGGACCTAGCCTGACCATACTTATGCTGCTTGGATCTAGTCCTCTTATGTCCCTTCACTCTATCTCTTTTCCTTATCCTGTCTGCCTCTATTTTCTGAGTATGAATCATCAGCCTAGTAAGATCTATGTCCCTATTAAGCATAGCTATCCTACACTCTTTCAACACTAGTCTAGATACTACAGTCATGAACTTAATTATAGTAGCTCGGGTGTCAAAAATCAAATCAGGAGCATATTTTGCTAACTAGTTGAACTTAAGGCAATGCTCCTTAACAGTCATGGAGCCTTGCCTCAGTGTTACAACCTAAACCAAGGCCATGGCCTTGATGAACAATCCAAACCATGAAGGCCCAAATGCCCATCTAACTTGTAAACACATACATTATTCATATACAGAAAACTCTAAAAAAAACATAATATCAAAGACTACAGTTCAAAAGCATTTAAAATAATAAACATTTACTACATATAAAGCAATAATGTCTTGAACTCATGCCTTCTTCGGGTAACCACCTAACTCGCTTTATGCCCATTTTTAATTCTTTAAACATGCATTCTCTAAAAACATACTCTAAAATCCTTAACTTTGTCTTGGCATACGCATATATGGTATCGTCATTCCACTGACATGCAAGTCACTTCTCTGAGCCACTAATAGTACATTATATTCTTTGTTTTCAAAACATATGTTTAGGACCACAATATTAATAAATCATTTCAAGAACTCTTTCTTTAAATACTCTAAGTGAACACATGTATGCAAATATCTTTGTCAATATTTCAATGATACAAGGTGGTCATGTCAAAGTCCTTAATCTCATGCAAATCTTTCTCTTTTAAACAAAATATATTTATATAAAGAAACTCCCTCTCATCAATCTCTAAACCATGCTCAAAATACTATGGTATTGAGTAAAATATTTTCAAGCCAAAAATCATGCATTTCAAATCATTCTCAACCATTTCATAAACTATAAATCTCCAAAGAGAGGGATTTCAATGATAATGCTCTCAATCAAATTTTCAATATCACATATATACATATAGATGTAAATTAATTTAGGGGTAAAGGCCTAGAGACAAAATCATGATACAATTAAACATTCATCAAGAATAATAAAGACCCTTTTTTAAATTCATTGTTGATAGATCTTTAAATCATACTTGAATATTTCAACAAGACCGTGTAGTTTTAGGATAAACCCCACGTACCTTATATTAATTAGTTTAAAGTGAAGAACTCGAATCTCAATTCATTCCTTGGAAATATGGAACCTAGGGCTTGAATTTCTTGTTCTTGGAGAAAACACTAATTTTATATTATTTTTGAGAGAGAAGAGGTTTGATGTTGTAAAATAGATAGTGAATGATTAATAACGCTTAAGGCGATGATTTAATTCGTGTGAAAGGTTTTTTGAAATGAGTGAAAGACTAAATTGCCCCTAAGGAACCCAAAATAATCACATAATTGCATCAGTTGACGACCAGGGTTGACGGGCCATCACTCAAGTGATAAGTCGTCACCCAGGTCATCACTTTTGGGCTGGTTTTCACCATTCACTGCCTTAGGCTAACGACCAGGTCTGACGGGCCATCACACAGCTGACAGGTTATCATCCTTATCATCACGTTTTGGCAGACAAATACTTTGAATTAAAATAAGCATAACTTTTTACTATGATATCAGATTAAAGAAAAACCGATGGCGTTGGAAAGCTAATTCGAAGAGATTTCATTTGATATATATTATTCCTTCTAATATGTTATATACAAAGAGTTATGGATGATTGAATAATATGCCCAAATTATACCTCTATTACGAGAGAGTAAGCGGTTGCTGTCAAATATAGAACACAACTAGGTTGGGTGTTGAATCCCACAGAGAATACTGTGTTACTAAGTATTGTAGTTATTACTGGACTGTTGGACAAAGGTTCCTTAATAAGGGGTTTTGGTTTTGATCTGAAGTGATAGTTACACTATAATAATGAAGCAATATGTGTATTAATATTTGATTACAGAAAATGACAGGTTAGGGTTATGTCCACCTTGCAGCTTTTACTTCTCTATTAACTATGAGTATTAAGGATTTATACATGCATGCACTTATAGAGAGATGTATTCGAATTCTAAATCAAAGTGTTTCTCAACCATCAAGAATTAATTCACTTTTGTTATCTCAAATCCAAAGTGTACAACCTATCATACAAACTCTCCAATTCATCAATCCTACTAAGGCATTAACGTGTAAAATAGAGGTTGGAAACTCTATTTTCTTGTCACTACTCTCTTTTCTATACATGAACTTTTCTGTCAAACAAGTAATTGCTATAATGGCATATTCCTTTTGATTCCAACCACGAGAATTCAATCATAATGAAGAGAGTAATGATATAAGTGGATCAACACATCATAAATTTAAAAACCCATATCAATAGGGAGTATAATGCAAGGTTTCCATAACCCTAACAAATAAGCTTAGCTACTCATGAACCAAAAGGAAATAACCATGAGAATGTTCATCATACCCAAGATTAGAGGATGATCTTAGTGTCCACAAAATTGAGATAGCAAGAGAAGAAAACATTTTTCTGTCACTTACCCTCAGCTAAGCCACCAGTTCTTGTTTGAAAATACTATAGTATGTGAATAATACATAAAAATTCAGCCATCAATCTTTTAATAGCATCCTTCTCTAACAAATTGCTACTGAGTGCTCAACTATTTAAAAATATTGAGTTTGCCCAGGAAAAAGTTTCCATATATCGTATTTAGTTCAAAAGCTGCTTTCCCTTTATGTGAAGTTTCCTTTGCTTTCCACAAGTCCCCAAAGTGCCAAATTTCTCCTCATTAGTACCTGGAAAGCATGCTAATCACATAGGTCAGCTCACTTAACTAAAATAGATTAAAAGTGCAAGAATTATGTATTTTATTCTCAAAACTTAGCTAAAACATGGATAAGTTATGGTGCTTAGACGTATAAATACGCCTAACATCAGCACCCCACACTTAAAGCTTTGTTTATCCTCGAATAAAATCATGCATTCATGCAAATGCCTAACTAAACTTCACAAGAACAACAAAAAATTTTCCACAAGACATACACAATAATTATTAACAAAGAGTAGATTTCTGGATCATTACTAGAAACAACTCACTCTCCAACATAGACTCGTTAGGTTAGTTAATTCATATACACAAGTTAAGCCAAGAAATCATATAAAACTACCCAACGTAGACTCAACTTGCTTTCTCTCACTCTCACAAATAATTCTTAAATTACAACTGATGACCATATACTTGCCCTTAGTGTAATCCTCCACTAATATCAGAATACTAAGGTTAGGATCAAATAGGTCTTTTATGGGTTGTAATGTAGGCTAAAGGGATGGATAAGACTATTTTGGCCAAAAATAGTGACTATGTTCCCTAAGAGCTTTAATACACTAGATTGTCATTTAGACCAACTTTTAACAACCAATCTACCTTTCTTTCATCTACCAACCTCTCTTATTTTCACCCTATTTTACTACCCAATCAAAAACTTTATGATGGGAGTATACATCTCTTTTTTTTATTATTATTTGGCATCAATTTGTTACGCATCACTATAATAGTCACCCTCATCTTAGGCTACTTACCCTAGTCTAGGTGCACAATGTCCAAGAAAGGACCAGGGCGCCACTCTCAATCACAATATTTTCATGTATCAATAACTAAACTTTGGGGCATCACCTTTACCTTTTTCCTCTTATTTTGCTACACTCTTAACTCAACTTAATTCTATAATTTAAAACACTTAGGAGCTTTTGGATCAAATCATGGTCTTAAAAAAGGATTAGGCTACATATGAGGTTGCCAAAGAAAATAGCTAAAGGCTCAATGGGTGTTAAACTAGGATAATGTACAAAGGTAGGTAACAATAAGGTAAAAAAAATAATAAGGGCTGTCAATAAAATGCCTAAATCATCTCTTAAACTCACAATCTTTATTTCGCTTTTACACACACACTAGGCAAGTTCTAGCATCTATCGCAACAAAGAATATACAATAATCTTACACACACATGGCACATGGTCAACTTAATTAGGAACAATATAGTTTCTTGACCTAACAGAAATATGAACTAAACCACAATCTATTATAACAGCACGAGTCAAAACTTAAAGCCTAAATGTTTCAATAGTAGTAGTTCAGTACAAACTCATGGTATAATGCCATGCATCTATAAGAATAATTTCATGCAATAACCTAACTAATTTTCTCTTAAGATGCTCGCCATCCATCCATCATTGAGAAAAGTGACTAAATATGACTAACTAACTATGACTAAACCAAAACAACTATAGAATAAATGCAGGCAAGCAGTAGGCAATATAGTAGACAAGAAAATATAGCAGACAAGGTAACCAAGGAGTACTTGTACACTCACCCCACACTAAGAAGGAACACACTGCCCTCGGTGTAAATAAATAAGCAAAACCTGGTTTAATCGGACTCTTTCTCTACATCCGGGGCCATACCCCCTGTATCAGAATCATTATCAAAGTCTTCATCACCAGAGTTGTCTTCCATATCCGAGTATAGCAGTTGGTGATCATTGTCTGTCCACATATCATCATCTAGATGTTCTTTAAATTTACCGCTACTCCACACATGGCCCAAACATGATCATTAAGTTGGTAGACATAGTCAAGATACCGAGGCTCTGCAGTAGTATCCACACGACCCCCATTAATCATAGTTAACCTAGTCATGCCATACAGATGGTTGAAGAAACACTCATCTCAAGCATTTCTTTCAGCAGTGGAAAGGTTGATGCCTTGACTAGTTTTTGGATCTTTGATTTTCGTGAGATCAACCTTCTTTGGGATTTATGGCAATTTATGTTCTGCTGACTCCTCCTCAATATTTTCTTTTCTTAAAATTACAATCAATAATTTGTCGAAACTGAAGTGGGACTTGTTGTTCACCCTTTCTTTGCGCATTGACGTGCATATAACTGCACCAATATTGATGGGAACATTCGTCATTAGAGCATATACCAAACAGACTCGATCACGCATGACCTTAGTGCATTTTGTCCCAAGAATCAACCATGAATTGACTATTCTTAACCAGATGTGAGCTTCCTTGTTCAAACAAGCATATGGCTAAGAATTGTGATACCCATTATCCTTATGATGAGTCCACCGGGTCATGGATCTTGATCCACATAGCGTATGTCTGATGGCTCTGTATAGAGGTTTTCTGTAGAGCTCCTTGAGTGGAGAATGATCCACACTTGGGGTACCCAGGAAAGATTTGAAGAAATCAATATTCAATTGAAAGACTTGCCCACGAATCGTGACTTTATTTCCTATAGTCCTTGGGTACCAGTTAGCATAAAACTCTCGAGTCAAGTCAAGATTGTACTCGCCCATATATTGGAAGATGAAGTCAAGCTTTAGTTCCATAATCATTGCCAAAATGCCAGGGCAGTTCTTTCCTAAATTTTCCTTCTGCATCAACTCCACATGTACATATTTCTTCACTTTGTTGTTCCTGTACCATTCCTTTTCTTTCTCTTCCAGGACCCATTTGATCCCAAAAGTGCATCGAGGCACTTGAAGAGAGGAGGAATCAGCCTGGTCCTTCCTTCTTATTTTTTGACCTTTTTGTGATATAGAGGCTTTATCCTTTCCCTGTCTTCCTTTTGGAGCCATGTTACTTGAAATCATAATCGGGTCATATTAGTCTCATTTCATAAAATTCACTATAATCAAAGAATAAAATTGTGATGGCACCACCCCACACTTAATTCGTTTGGACAAACTAATTTAGTAAGTGTTGTCGAGTACTCAAACTTCATCGACATACATTAAAATGGTATTTGATAACAATATTATTAGCGCAGTAACACTTTCAACGCCTCACTTTACATAAAAATTTCTCAGTTTGGTATACAAAAGTAGCACACAATGCTCCTGTAATATTGACTATCATTTCAAATTTTAAGTCATTTCAGAAATACAATCTTATGGTTTTTGTTAACCATGCTTAATACATTAATGAATGAATCACTCATATACTCAAGCTTAGAACTCTCAAGAATCATAGCAAATTAACCATAATCTTATCACCATGTTTTATTTCAAAATCCAATTATTGACCATTATGAGCCTAGCAATGATACAACTAAGGAACATGAAAGAACAACTTACTTGATGATAAATGCTTGATGATTAGTGAAGGTGAGCCGGCAAGATTAGATGAGAAACGAGAAGGGCTTGGAGAGGGTGAGGGAGTTTGGGCAGCATTTTGTCAAATCAAAATAGATTAGGATTTAAGATTAGAGAATGTATTTGAAGATTTAGAAATGAGTTGAGTCGATCCATTCAAAGACAAATTAATTGGAAAAAATTACATGGATAGGCAATACCTATGCAATCGCCTAAGCATAAGTAGGCGGCGTCTAACCCATTTCCTAAGTGAGACAGTGAACATAGGCAATGGTATAGGCGGCGCCTAACCTATCGCCTATGTTTACATAGGTGGCACCTAAGCTATCGCCTAAGTTTACATAGGTGGTGACTAACGTATTGCCTAAGGAAGTGAGCATAGGCAATTGTATAGGCAGCGCCTAACCTATCGCCTATGTTTACACAGGCGGAGCCTAACCTATCGTTTATATTGACATAGGCAGTGCCTAAATTATCTCCTAAGTGAGGCTTTGGGCATAGGCAATGGTATAGGCGGTGCCTATATGCACCTATATGATGCCTTGAAGTTGCAATGCACCCATACCAGTTTCTACATGCCTTCTTTCCCAATTTGCAAGTGAAATCGAATGCTACACTCAGAAAAGTGTGCATCATCAATAGACTTACCACCTTGATGTAGTTGATTTTCTCACCAAGTTTAAAACCAATTCTCTCCTTAATGCCTACAGTACCTATACTTGTTCAGAACAAACAAACAAGATGATTAGAGGGATGGGTTGCCTCCAATCAAACGTCTTATTTTTGGTCGTGGTTCAACTCTTCTTTTTGAATTTTCATTTACCAAAAACAAAATCCTAGTATAACCATTGGTTGCCTCACATTTAGCGCTTGATTTATTATTGCAGAACGACATAGTTATCTCGATTACTCAGACTTCATCGAGATATATTGTAGAAATACATTTTATCGAGTCGTTTGGATGGATATATAGCTTCACTCTTTGTCCATTCACCTTAAAGATATTACCATCATCATTTTCTAACTCTAATACTCCAGATGAGTAGACTTTGTTGATTCTGAATGGACCAGACCATTTAGACTTCAACTTAACTAGAAATAGCTTCAGTCTGGGGTTGGAAATTACCTTTCTAAAAGTTTCGTTGGATAATCCTCCGATCATGGTACTTTTTCATCCTTTCCTTTTAAAGATCTGCTCTTTCATATGCATTGAGTCAAAATTCATCCATCTCGTTCAGTTGTCCCAATCACATATTTATTGCATCATCCTAGTTAAGGTTAAGCTGCTTCAGTGTCCACATTGCTTTATGTTCTAGTTCAATTGGCAAGTGAAAATCTTTGCCATAAACCTGTAAGTATGGTGACATGCCAATTGGTGTCTTAAATGCGGTCCCATATGCCCAAAGGCATCATCCTGCTTCCTAGACCAATCTTTCCTGTTGGCATTCACAGTCTTAGCAAGGATCAGCTTGATTTCCTGGTTTGAGACCTCCACCTGCCAACTAGTTTATGGGTGGTATAGTGTAGCTACCTTATGTTGCTTAACCCATACTTTGCCAATACGGATCTGAATAGCTTGTTTCAGAAACGTGATGCTCCATCGCTTATGATGGCACGGGGTACCCCTAAACGAGAGAAGATATTTCTCTTTAAGAATGCTATAACACTTTTACCTTCATTATCGTCTAGAGCGACTGCTTCAACCCATTTGGATACGTAATCCACCGTAACTAAGATACATTTCATCCTAAATGAGCTCATAAACGGGCCTATGATGTCAATACCCCAGACATCAAATAACTCTACTTCAAGCATTTTGTACATGGGTATCTCATGGTGCTTTGAGATAGAACCTTGCCGCTGGCACTGATCACATCTTCTTATGAAATCGTAGGCATCCTTGAATAATGAAGGCCAATAGTAGCCACTTTGTAGTACTTTCTTGGTCATCCAATCACCTGCATGGTGACCTCCAACTTGGGAAGCATGGAGTGCGTCCAGTATGCTAGACATCTATACTTCTTGGATACACCACCTAATAATACTGTCAGCACATCGTCGGAAAAAATACAGCCCATCCTAGAAGTAATTCTTCATATCATGCATGAACTTTTTCCTTTGATGAAAGGAGAGATTCTCAGGAATCATTTCGCTTACCAAGTAGTTAGCGAAATATGCATACCACAGTAACTTTTCCGCCACAATTGCTAGAATCTCTTCATTAAGGAATGCATCATCAATCTCTGGGTCGTTCTGCACTGTGTGCTCACTCTTAAGTCTGGATAGATGATCAGCTACTTGGTTTTCACAACCTTTTCTATCCTTAACCTCAAAATCAAATTCTTGAAGAAGTAACACCCACCTGATTATCCTTGGCTTGGCATTCTTATTTGCTATTAGATATCTCAGATCCTCATGATCTGTATGAACGACTACCTTGCTTCCCAACAAGTAAGCATGGAACTTCTCAAAAGCACAAATAACTGTAAGAAACTCCTATTCAGTAATGGTATAGTTCTTCTGTGCTCCATTCAAGGCCTTGCTCGCTTAGTATATTATATGAAAGAGCTTTTCTCTTTTCTAACCAAGTACAGAACTCAAGGCTACACCGCTTGCATCATACATAATTTCAAATGGTAGAGACCAATCTGGTGCTACAATAATAGGTGCTTCAACTAGCTTCCCTTTGAGGCATTCAAATGCCTTCAAATAATCTTCACCAAAGTAAAACTTCACCTCCTTCTAAAAAAGTTTGCATAATGGGTTTGTAATCTTGGAGAAGTCTTTAATAAACCTCCGATAAAAACCAGCATGACCGATAAAACTCCGAACCCCCTTCACAGAAATTGGAGGTGGTAGTCTCTTGATAACTTCAATCTTCGCTTGATCAACTTTAATTTCTTTTTTAGAAATTTTATGCCCGAGAACAATGCCTTTCTTAACCATAAAATGGCACTTCTCCCAATTAAGCATAAGATTAAATTCCACGCATCGATGCAAAACCATAATTAGATTTTCCAAGCATAACTCAAATGACTCACCTACAACCGAAAAGTCGTCTATAAACATCTCCAAGGTGTCTTCAACCATATCTTAGAAAATGGACATAATGCACCATTGAAAAGTGGAAGGTGAATTACATAGCCCAAATGGCATCCGTTTGAATGCAAAAGTACCATATGGGTATGTAAAAGTGGTCTTCTCCTAATCTTCAGGAGCAATGCAAATCGGGTTATATCTGGAATAACCATCCAAGAAACAGTTCCCTTTCCTACCAACCGATCAAGTATTTAATCCATGAATGGCATTGGGAAATGGTCCTTTAGCATCCACGAGTTTAGTTTTCGTTAATCCATACACACCCTCCACCCTGTGGCAGGCATGAGTGGAATTAGCTCATTTTTATCGTTCGCCACGACTGTTATGCCCCCTTTTTTGGGGAGACATTGTGCAGGACTCGCCCATTTACTGTTTGAGATTGGGTACACCACCCCTGCATCTAGCCATTTGATGATTTCTTTCTTTACTACCTCTTATATAGATGGATTCAGACGACGTTGATGCTCAATAGTGGGTACACAACCCTCCTCTAGCTGAATCTTGTGCATACATATGCCAGGAGGGATACCAATGATATCTGCATTTGTCCAACCAATAGCTATCGTGTATATCTTAAGAACAGAGATAAGAGCCTCTACCTGTTGTTCAGCTAAATTAGCAGCAATAATAACCGACAATGTATTTCCACTACCTAGGAACACATACCGCAAATGACTGGGTAACTTTTTCAAGTCTAACATTGGTGGCTCTTCGTTAGATTGGTTTGCTGGTGGTGAAAGTCGTTTCTTAAGGTCAAGATACAGCTTCTTGGGATCATAAGAATACGACCCCATTCTAGTCAAAGCACATAGTTTCTTTGTACTCAGCAATATCCTCACGATCAAAGTTCATAAGAACAATAGCCAATGGCTCAACAGTAAGCTGCTCCTCTAAGGATAATTCCTGCTCATCCTCATCATAAACATCAACTATAGAGAACACATTCATATCCTTGGGCTACTTCATTGATCTGCATACATCAAAACGTACCACTTCATCATTCATCTGAAATAAATGCTCATTTGGTCAAATATCAATAAGCACACTACCGGTTGCGAGAGAAGGTTGACCCAAGATTATGGACACCTTGAAATCTACCTCGAAATCCAAAATAACTAAATCTTTAGGAAAATAAAGGTATCCACCTTCACTAATACATCATATAGAATCCCAACACGTCATTTTATCGACCTAACTTCCATTACAAGATGCATGTTGGTTAGTGTAGGATCTCACAAAACCAACTATTTATAAATATCTAGTGGCATCAAATTAATACTAGCCACCAAATCACACAAAGATTTAGCAAAATCTAAAGATCCAACCATGCAAAGAATAGTGAAAGCACCCGGATCTGCCTTCTTCTGTACTAAGGACCTTATGGTAATCGTATTGCAATGATGGAAATTATCTACCGGGTCATAGCTTGCTTTCCTTTTCTTTGTTAAAAGGTCCTTCATAAATTTGGCATACCCTGACTTCTGCTCCAGTTCCTCTACCAAAGGAACATCTATAGTCAGCTGCTTCGGCATGGTCATGAATTTACTGAACTTAGTATCATCAGTCTTCTTCTTCGATCTTTAAGGAAAAAAGGGTAGTGGTTTTGGAAGAGTTTTCTCCGCCAATTTCTTTTCATTGTGCTTCTCATTATCAATATTTTCAGACTGCTGATAGCTAGGTGTAGTATCATGAATGACCTCATCCTGATTTTCAACTTCTACAAAATCATCACAATCTTCTTCATCAAAATTCTCCTCCATACTATGAATCACAGACTTACCCTTGGATGAATTTTCTAACACCTTACCACTCCTGGTAGTAATGGCCAAACATGATCCACCTTTTTTTGGATTTTACACAGTGTCACTTGGTAAAGTGCCGATTTTCCTTTGATTTAATGCCATTGATAGTTGACTCATTTATTTTTCCAATGATTTTATTGAAGTGGAATGCGAGTAAACCAATTGATTTGTTGAAGACAAGTCATTTTTACCTTAACTACTCCCGTGTTAGTTGCCTCCACTTCTTTCAATAGCTTGGCCATCATGTCCTCTATAGACATCTTCCCAGAGCTAGATGCAACAACTTCATGATTTCCAGGAGGGACATACAAACCACTCATGTCATTCTTATTCTTCTAATTCCCTTGGTCTCATCCTTGTATCTGGATTTTTCATAATAGTTCCAACCTTGGCTTTCTTGGCCACTGCCTCAGAAACCTCCCAAATTATTCAAGTAATTTGCTTCCTCCTCAAAATCGAAGTCAGCTCTTCCTTGTTATATAATATATTTGACCTTTTTTCCCTTCCTCAATAATAAATGCTCAGTAAGAAAGTCCATATGCATTTTCATCTGAGTCATATCCTACTCACGTTCCTCTTCCCTTCGCCTCTGTTCTGACGCCATGCCAATAGATACAGTAGAGCTTGCTACCTCAGAGTCTCTGGTATGCCAATCTCTACTCTGCTTTGTTATATGATCCAGCATGTTAGATGCCTCAAGAAAAGTAAGGTCTATGAATGACCCACCAACAGCATTATCTACCATTGGTATAATCACCGAGTTCAAAACCCTATATAATATCTCCATTAAGTGGACATTGGTCATCTGATGATTTGGCCACCTCATAAGCTTCTTCTTGAATGTCTCCCAAGTCTCGTGGAGATCTTCAATTGGAAGCTATCTAAAATTGCTTATCTCATCTCTCAATTATTCCCTCTTGGATAATGAAAAGAATCTTTCTAGGAAAGCATCTTTCAATTGCCTCCAATTGGTAATAAAGTTGGGAGTTAGCCCGTTTAACCATTGAGTTGCCTCTCTAGATAGAGACAATGGAAATAACCACAGCCGGATCATATTCTATTCAACCCCTGGATTGTCAAATGATTTGCATATTGAGATAAAATTAATCAGATGCATATTCGGATGTTGCCTGCAAGTCCACCAAATATACCTTTAAGTTGCAATAGCTGGATCATAGTGCTAGTGATATTGAACATGGCTCCAGGTGCTAAAGGCATAGAAATAATAGTCCCCATGGCACCAGCCCCATCCAAGTCATCATCATCATCATCATCAAAAGCAAACTGCACCACTCTGCGTTCGGGTCTCATTCTAGCATGGCTATCTCTATTGACATTCCTATTCACAGGTGTAGCTAAATCCTCTACACACCTTGGATTTAATAGCTCATCATTACCCAGGTCTTCATTATCTGGATTGGGTACCCGACCTAAGTTATCAACATTCTACTGATTTACTTTTGCAGCTAATCTAGTCTACTTCTATTGAACAACTATCCTTTTTGGGTCTCGTTGCGCATCCATTCAGCCAATGAGGTATGGTTCAGGATTTATAGGTGATAATAGTTGACATGATCTCCGCGTATTTGGCATGCAATCCACTGAACCTGAACAAAACAAAAAGAACAAACAAAAAGTAAAATTTTGGGAATCTTTGACCATAAGGTAGATTAACAAACACAACCTTAGCTGACAACTGTACTCCCCGGCAACGGCGCCAAAATTTGATACGCCCAAATTACACCTCCCTTACTCGAGAGTAAGCGGTCACTGTCAAATATAGAACCCAACTAGGTTGGGTGTCAAATCCCATAGGGAATACTGTGTTACTAAGCATTGTTGTTGTTACTGGACTGTTGGGCAGAGATTCCTGAATAGGGGCTTTTGGTTTTAATCTGAAGTGATAGTTACACTATAATAATGAAGCAATATGTGTACTGATATTTGATTACAGAAAAGGACAGGTTAGGGTTATGTCCACCTTGTAGCTTTTACTTCTCTATTAACTATTAGTATTAAAGATTTATACATGCATACACTTACAGAGAGATGTATTCGAATTCTAAATCCAAGTATTTCTCAACCATCAAGGATTAATTCACTTTAGTTCTCTCGAATTTAAAGTGTACAACCTATCATACGAACTCTCCAAATCATCAATCCTATTAAGGAATTAACATGTAAAATAGAGGTTGGAAACCCTATTTTCTCGTCACTACTCTCTTTTCCAAACATTAACTTTTCTATCAAACAAGTTTTTCCTCATTTGTACCTGAAAAGCATGCTAATCATATAGGTCAACTCCCTTAACCAAAAATAGACTAAAAGTACAAAAATTATGTATTTTATTCTCAAAACTTATCTAAAACATGGGTAAGTTATGGTGCTTAGACATATAAATACACCCAACATCATTGAAGTTAACCCAACTTTTGACGCTCACTCAAACTTGAGCGATAGGAAAGCTTTAAACTCGTCCTTGGGTTTGGGGAACCTATGATCTCAGTTTATGGTCAAATAGGTTCCACACTACATAATAGTTTAACATGCCAAATTTGCATAGGATTTATGGTTTTTGGATTATCTACGCAAAGAAATGCATAGTTTTCATTTCTACCCAAAATGCAGGGTTTTACATTATCCGCCCTTTGTATCATTCATCCCCGAATGATGACCAGAACACAGTCAAGAACGATCTCAAGAATACTAAGGCATAGGAAAAAATAAGACAAAGATAGCACCTTTTATTTCATCATTCGACGAATCAAACAAGTTTAGGTATCTAGTTCGCATGTCATCCTCGCGTTCCCAAGTAGTTTCTTCAATTTTCTAGTTTATCTACAACACTTTAATTGAGGATATCTCTTTTCTCCTTAATTTTCTAACTTGGTGATCCAAGATTTCCCCAAGCTCTTCTTCATAGGATAAGGAGTCTAACACTTTTAGATCTTCTACGGGTAACACTAGAGAATGGTCTCTAATACACTTCTTCAGCATGGATATGGGAAATACCGGATGAACAGAGCCCAAACTTGCAAGGAACTCAAACTCATACACAACTCTACCTATCCTTTTCCAAATCTGATATGGTCATACATAGTGAGGAATAAGCTTAACTTTCTTCCTGAAACACATGACTCCTTTCATAGGAGAAATTTTGAGAAACACCCAATCACCAACCTCAAACTCTAAATCTCTTCTCCTATTATCGGCATAGGACTTCTGATGAATCTAAGCTATCTTGAGTCATTCTCTAATGATTTTCATATCCTCCATTGCCTAATGAAAAAGATCAGGCCTAAAGAACTGCATCTCACTAACTTCGTACCACCCTGTAGGCGACCTACATCTTCTCCCATACAATGCTTTGAAAGAGGCTATCTTAATACTGGCATAGTAGTTATTATTATATCAAACTATATTAGTGGAAAGTAATCTACCCAAGTACCCTTGAAATCAGTTAAACATTCTCTCAACATATCTTTAAGTTTTTGAATGTTGTTCCCAGCTTTCCCATCCATTTGAGGGCAAAACACAGTACTTAGGTTCACTTGGGTACCTAAACTTCTCTAAAAAGTCCTCCAAAACTATAAATAAAAATGTGTACCTCGAGCAGATATGATGGATACTGGTGGTCCATGCAAACGGACTATTTCCTCAATGTATAGCTTAGCATAATCATCCCCTAATAGTTGGTTCTAACTGGCAAAAAATGAGTAGACATAGTCAGTTGGTCCATAATTACCCAAATGGAATCATACTAGTTTTGGAACCTCGAAAGTTCCGTAATGAAATTTATATTGATCATATCAACTTCTATAAGGGTAAGGCTATTTCTTGGGAAGTACCACCGGGCCTCATATGCTCTACTTTAAATTGTTCGCAATTCAAATAGTTGGCAAAAAAGTTAGCCACATCAAGTTTCATATTATTCCACCAGTACATAGCATTTAGATCATGATACATCTTCATAGATCCTGGATGAACAATATACCTCAAAGTATGCGCTTGTCAAGGATTCTTCTCCTCAAACTATATACATCTAGCACACATAATCTCCCCTGATATCTCGGAATACCATCACCACCAATTTCAAATGACATCACCTTCTGTTGACCCACATCATTCTTCATTTAAATCATGGTAGGATCTTCGGCCTATTTTTCTTTAACTTCTACACAAAGGGATGATTTGATAATTTAGCTATCACATGAACAACCACCCCTCCATCTTTAGAATCTAGGAGTTATACTCCAAGATTTGAAAGTCGGTGAATATCCTTCACCATCTCTCTTTTCCCTTTTTCATCATAAGAAAGGTTTCCAATTGACAACCTACTAAGGGCGTTGGCTACCACATTTTCCTTGCTCAGATGATAGTATAGTCTTATGTCATAATCCTTTAGTAAATCTATCCAGCGCCTTTGCCTGAGGTTCAATTCTTTCTGCGAGAAAACATACTATAAACTCTTATGGTCAGTGAAAATATCAATATGCACCCCATAAAGATAATGCCTCTAGATTCTAAGTGCAAACACCACAGCTTAAAACTCTAACTCATGAGTGGGGTAATTCTACTCATACACCTTCAACTACCTAGAATTATAAGCCACCACCTTACCGTTCTGTATAAGTACACACCCAGGTCCTACACGTGATGCATCACAATAAACAACAAACCCCTGTGTTCCTTTTGGAAAAGTAAGAACAGGTACAATAGTCCATTTATCTTTCAACTTCTCAAAACTATTCTCACAGGAGTCAGATCACACAAACTTTCCCTTTTTCTAAGTCAACTTAGTAAGTGGAGAATCTATGAAAGAAAAGCTCTCTGCTAATCTTCTATAATACCCTGCCAAACCCAAGAAGCTTCAAATGTAAGTTGGAGTTGTGGGTTTGGGCCATTTTTTTATAGCCTCAACTTTTTGGGGATCTACCTTAATCTCTCACTAGACACAAATGCCCCAAGAATGCAATAGCACTTAGCTAGAATTCACATTTGGAGAATTTTGCATACAGCATGTAATCTCTAAGAGTCTAAAGGATAATTCATAGGTTATTAGCATGGTCCTCATTACTCTTTAAATAAACCAAGATGTCATCAATGAATACTATGACAAATAGATCCAGAAACTGATGAAAAAACCTATTTATTAGATCCATGAAGGCTGCAGGGGCATTAGTCAACCCAAAGGGCATAACTAAGAATTCCTAATGGCCGTATCAGGTTTGGAAGGTTGTTTTTGGAATATCTGACTCCCAAACCTTAAACTGATAGTATCCTGAATGAAGGACTATTTTTGAAAATTATTTAGCACCCTAAAGTTGGTCAACCATATCTTTTATTCTAGTGAAAGGGTATTTATTTTTAATGGTGACCTTATTTAGATGGCGGTAATCTGTGTACATATGCAATGAACCATCTTTATTTCACACGAAAAGTACAGGCGTACCCCAGGGAGAAATACTTGGACAGATAAAACCTTTATCTAAATGATCTTCTTGCTATTCTTTCAACTCTTTCAGTTTTGTAGGAGCCATTCTATATGGCCGAATAGAGATAGGATGGGTATATGGCAATAAATCAGTGCCAAAATATATATATTTATAAGGTGGTGGTCCTGGGAGATCATCTGGAAAGACTTCTGGAAACTCATTCTACCAAGACTGACTGAAGTGATGGACTCACAACACTAGAATCTTTTACTCGAATCAAATGCTATAGACAACCTTTTGAAATAAGCTTACGAGCTTTAAGATAGGATATAAAGTTCCCTATAGGTGCTAAAGAATAACCCTTCTACTTTATAGCTGGTTTATTTGGGATAAAAGTGACTTTTCATGTCCTGCAATCTAGTATAGCATAGTACGAATGGAGCTAATATATCCCTAAGATGGTATCAAAGTCAACCATATCTAGCTCTATGAGGTCGGCCACAGTATCCCAACTGTACACACACACAACACAATTCCTATTCACCCTCCTAAACAAAACAGAATCTCCCACCAGGGTGGAAATAGAAAAAAGGCTCAGCAATCACATCAGGCTCAAACCGTAAACCAACAGCCAATTATGGGGTCACATAGGATAAGGTAAACCCAATATCAAGTAGTACATAGACATCAAGAGAAAATATTTGCAACATACCGGTAACTACATCAGGTGAGCCCTCTGCCTCCTGACGGTTGGTCAACGCATACAATTGGTTGTGTCTATTTTTTGCGGCTGAAGTGGCACCCTTTTCAGGCACTGGTGCGGCAGAAAAAATTAGCATGTGACTTGGCTCCTAAAACATTACCTCTTGCTGCCGGACAAACTCACTGGATATGACCTGGCTAGCTGCACGAATAACATAGCACAACACCAAACTAACATCTCCCTGGATAATTTCTCCCGCATCTCTCATAGCGAGGGTATGGCCGAGAGGTCTAATCTATACTTCCCTAAGACTTCGCATCCTAAATCCTTGGCCTCAGACTAGACTAAAAATTCTAGGTATCCTATTCACATGGTGGTCTGGACACTGAAGCACTAGCTGCCGACTGTGCATTACCCTAATTCTTTCTCTTTCACTATTTGTAACCCCAATTACCACTCTGCTACTGACTGTGACCCTGATTGGCTATTTTGGCCCTCTTTGAATGCCTGTCCTTATCCATAGATTCAGTAATTTTCTTTTTATTCTTTTCAACTTGTTGCATATGAACTAATAGTCTTGTTAAATCTATGTCCTTTTTCAGCATTGCTCCCTGACATTCAAACACTAAATCATTTGAAAGTCTAGTTACAAATTTTCTCATTTGGGTTATCATATTACCGGTCGTCTTAGGAGCATAATGGGCAAGTTGGTTGAACTTCAGAATGTACTCCTGGACACTCATCTTTCCTTGATTTAGGTATATGAATTCTTTAGCTTTGGCTTCCCTTAGCTCTAGAGGGAAGAACTGATCAAGAAAGGTCTCTACAAACTCAACCCAAACTGTGGGCTCAGGACTATAACCCTTCGTATCCTCTCACTCATATACTATTTGTTAGCTATATCCTTAAGCTGGTATGCTACCAATCAACCCCTTCCACTTTTTCTACAAGCATTACCCTGAAAAAGTTTCTCTATTTTCTCTAAAAACTCCTATGGATTTCTAGAAAATTTAGATGGGTTCATTCTCATGAACTAACCTACCCTAGTAGCCTCAGAAGTGATAGATGTAGACCTAGTATCCTCTGACCTCTGAGTCTGTGCGGCTACCATTTGTGCAAGTATGTGAATGGACTGTCTGAATGATGCATTAGATATGTCCTTTTGAGAAGACTGGGGACAGTTGCATTTGTTCTTGGAGCTCGAGGAGGACTGGTTTGGAATGGAGGTACTCCAAGAGTGGAAATAGATTTTAGGGTATGCGCTCTGTTATGGGTCCACATTCCATGGGTGGGGTGGACTTCTTCATACTGAGTATTCAGATTATTGGAGCGACGGGGAGGCATGGCTGCTTTTTTTGAAATACAAGAGATCACCTAATTAAGGGACTAATTAGATTCCAAAGCACAAACTAAATCACAAAGAGGGAAAACATTCCTAAATGCCTTGTAGACTCCTGCTTATAAGTGTGGAATGCTATAAAATCACAAAAAAAATCTCTACCCGATACGATTTTGCAGACACCCTAGGAGCATGAACTGTGCTCTGATACCAAGTTTGTCATGACCTGAAACAAGGCCCTGGCCGTGACGATCAATCCAAACCATGAAGGCCTGAACGCCCACCTAACTTGTAATCACATACACTATTCATATATAGTAAAGAAATGTGGAAACAATGTTGAATAATGGATCATGGACATGCTCTGAAAATAATATGATATCAAAGACTATAGTTCAACAACATTTAAAATAATATCTTACTCTGTCTGCGAAACCACTACTACATATGAAGCAAAGCTGTCTAAAAACTTGGACAAGACCCCGAGCAGACCAAAACCATAAATAAATATCTTAGAATAAACAAGCCTTCTGAAACATAGAAGGCTCACCAACTAAACTCTGCACTTCTGTCTAGAGAAATCTACTGCTTACCAGGAACCCTAGTTTGAGCCTCAGAACCTAGGAGGTAGGGAAGAAGGGTCAATAAAAATATATTGGTATGCAGAGCAAATCCAAAATAATCATTTATATTCAACATATATGAGAGAAGTTTAAAATATTTCATAAACTTATCATATAGTAAGAAATCACATGGGAAATTTTAAAAGGCTCTATGAAATCATCTGAACTCTGTGACGCTCTTTGTATACTTCTGGGATAAGTGGTATACCCTACAATAAAGAAATTCCATGGTCTATATGGAATCTACCATTAACATGGAAGCCAAGCCCCCAACCCAAGTGTGCTGTAAGGGTTAGAGTTTCTGTCTCTACTATGCCATACTTCCATCGCCAGCAAACAATAATTATCTACCCATATCAGCAAATACATTTTTAGGCTAAGAATTAGTTGAACTCATGCCTTCTTCGGGTAACTACCTAATTCTCTTTAGACCCATTTTTAATTCTTTAAACATGCATTCTCTGAAAACATACTCTGAAATCTTTAACTCTGTCATGGCATACACATATATGGTATCGTCATACCATTATCTTGCAAGTCACATCTCTGAGCCACTAATAGTATATTATATTCTTTGTTTTTAAAACATATGTTTAGGACCCCCATATCAATAAATCATTTCAAGAAATCTTTCTTTAAATACTCAAGTGAAAACATGTATGGAAATCACTTTGTCAATATTTCAATGATACAAAGTGGTCATGTCAAAGTCCTTAATCTCAGGAAAATCTTTCTCTTTTAAACAAAACATATTTATATAAATAAACTCCCTCTTATCAATCTCGAAATCATACTCAGAATACTATGGTATTGAGAAAAATATTTTCAACGCAAAAATCATCCATTTTAAATCAATCTCAACCGTTTCATAAACTCTAAATATCCAAAGAGAGGGATTTAAATGATAATGCTCTCAATAAAATTTTCAATATCATACATATACATATACATGTAAATCAATTTAGGGGGAAAGGCCTAAATACCAAATCACAATACAATTAAACATTCATCAAGCATAATAAAGTCATGTTTTCCAAAACCTTTTACGAAATTCATTGTTGAGAGATATTTAAATCTACTTGAATATTTCAACAAGACCGTGTAGTTTTAGGATAAACCCTACATACCTTATATTAATAAGTTTGAAGATAAGAACTCGAATCTCAATTCGTTCCTTGGAAATCCTAAACTTAAGGCTTGATTTTCATGAATTTCTTGTTCTCTGAGAAAACCCTAGTTTGATCTTATTTTGAAAGTGAAGAGAAAGCTTTTGATATTGTAAAGCTGATAGTGAATGATTAATAATGCTTAAGGGTGTGATTGAATTTGTGTGATAGGTTTTTCGAGAGAGGGAAAGACTAAAATACCTCCAAGGAACCCAAAAAACTGTATAATTGCATAAGTTGATGACTAGGATTTACGGGCCATCACTCAGGTGATAAGTCGTCACCTAGGTTACCACTTTGCGCTATTTTTCACCATTCACTGCCTTAGGCTGAAGACCAGGTCTTACGGGCCATCACACAGCACATAGGTCATCAGCCTCGTCATCACGTTTTGGCAGACAAGTACGTTGAAGTAAAATAAGAATAACGTTCTACTACGATATTGGATTAAAGTAAAACCAATGGCGTTGAATAGCTAATTCAAAAATATTTTATTTGATATATATAAGGCCTTATAATTCATTATATACAAAGAGTTATGGCCGATTGAAGTTGATCTAAGTTTTGACACTCACTGAAACTCAAACGATAGGAAAGCTTTCAAGTCGTCCTTGGGTTTGGGGACCTCTATGATCTCAATTCATGATCAAATAGGGTTCACACTACATAATTATTTAACAGGACAAATTTGCATAGGATTTATGAATTTTTGATCATCTACGCATAGAAACAAATGATTTTCACTGTAGCCTAAAATGCGGGGGGTTACATTATCCTACCCTTGGGATCATTCATCCCTGAATGATGACACGGAACACAGTCAAGCACGATCTCAAGAATACTAAGGCATAGGAAAAAATAATACAAAGATTGTACCTTTTAATTCATTATTCATCGGACCAAACAAGTTTGGGTATCTAGTTTGCATGTCATCCTTGGATTCCCAAGTAGCTTCTTGAATTTTCTCATTTCTCCACAACACTTTAGCTGAGGCTATCTATTTGATCCTCAATTTTCTAACTTGGTGATCCAAGATTTACACGTGCTCTTCTTCATAGGATAATGAGTCTGGCACTTTGATCTCTTCTATGGAAAACACTAGAGAATGGTCTCTAATACACTTCTTCATAATGGATATGTGAAATACAAGATGAACAGAACCCAAACTTGCAGGCAACTCTAACTAATATGCAACTCTACCTATCGTTCTCAAAATTTTATATGTTCCTATATAGAGAGGACTCAGCTTACCTTTCTTCCCAAAAAACATGACTCTCTTCATAGGAGAAATTTTTAGAAACACCCAATCACCAATCTCAAACACTAAATCTATTCTCCCAACATCGGAATAGGACATTTGACGACTCTGACCTATCTTGAATCATTCTCTAATGATTTTCACATCCTCCATTGCTTTATAAACAAGGTCAGACCCAAACAACCACATCTCACCAACTTTGTACCACCCTATAGGCGACCTACATCTTCTTTCACACAATGTTTCTAAAGGGTCCATCTTAATACTGGCATAGTAGCTATTATTATATGTAAACACTATTAGTGGCAAGGGATCTACCCAACTACCCTTCAAATCAATTACACAGGATCTCAACATATCCTTAAGTGTCTAAATGGTGCGCTTATCTTGCTCATCCGTCTAAGGGTTAAACACAGGACTTAGCTTCACTTGGGTACCTAAAACACTCTGAAAAGACCTCCAAAAATGTGAAGAAACTTGCATACCTCGGTTAGATATGATAGATACCAGTTCTCTATACAAATGGACTATTTTCTCAATGTATGGGTTAGCATAATCATCTCCTAAATAGTTGGTTCTAACCGGCAGAAAATGAGCAGACTTAGTTAGCCGGTCCACAATTACCCAAATGGAATCATGCTAGTTTCGGTACCTTGGAAGTACCATAATGAAATATATAGCGATCATCTCCCATTTCCACAAGGGCAAGGCTATTTCTTGGGAAGTACCATCGGGCGTCATATGCTCCACTTTAACTTGTTGGCAATTCAAACACTTGGCAACAAAGTTAGCCACATCACATGTCATATTATTCCACTAGTACATAGCTTTTAGATCATGATACATCTTCTCAAAGTGTGAGCTTCGTCAAGGATTCTTCTCCATAAACCATCTCCATCTGGAACACATAATCTCCCCTAATATCTCAGAATACCATCACCACTAATTTTAAATGACATCACTTTCCACTGACCCACATTATTCGCAATTTAGCTATCTCATTAAAAACCACTTCTCCATTTTTAGAATCTAAGAGTCACACTCTAAGATTTGCAAGCCAGTGAATATCCTTCACAATCTCTCTTTTCCTTTCTTCATCATGAGAAAGGTATCCATTTGACAACCTGCTAAGGGCGTCTGCTACCATATTCGCCTTGCTCGAATGATAGTGTAGGTTCATGTCATAATCCTTTAGCAATTACATCCAGCACCTCTGCCTGAGGTTCAATTCTTCTTGTGAGAAAACATACTGTAAAGATAATGCCTCCAGATTGTAATTGCAAACACCACAGCTACTAACTCTAACTCATGAGTGGGGTAATTCAGCTCATACACCTTGAACTTCCTAGATGCATAATCCACCACCTTACCATATTGTATAAGTATACACCTAAGTCCTACACGGGATGCATCACAATACATAATAAACCCCTATATACCTTTTGAAAGAGTTAAAATAGGTGTAGTAGTTAATTTGTCTTTCAACTTCTCAAAACTATTATCACAGGAGTCAGACCACACAAACTTTACCCTTTTTAAGTCTACTTAGTAAGTGGAGCAGCTATGAAAGAAAACCACTCTACAAATATTCTGTAATACCCTACCAAATAGAAGAAGCTCTGAATGTAGGTTCAAGTGATGGGTCTGGGACATTTTCTTACATCCTCAACCTTTAGGGTATCTACCTTAATCCCATCACTAGACACAATATGATCTAAGAATGCAATAGCACTTAGCCAGAATTCATATTTGGAGAATTTTGCATATAACTTATGATCTCTGAGAGTCTGAAGGATAATTCAGAGGTGATTGGTATGGTCCTCCTCACTCTTAGAATTAACCAATATGTTATCAATAAATACTATGACAAACAGATCTAGAAACTAATGAAAAACCCTATTCATTAGATCCATAAAGGCTGCTGTGGCGTTAGTTAACCTAAAGGACATGACTAAGAATTTGTAATGACCATATCTAGTTCAGGAAGCTATTTTGGGAATATCTGACTCCCTGACCATCAACTAATGGTATCCTTAACGAAGGTCTATTTTTGAAAAATACTTAGCACCCTAAAGTTGGTCAAATATATTATCTGTTCTAGGCAGAGGCTATTTATTTTTAATGGTGACCTTATTTAGCTGGCAGTAATCTATGCACATAAGCAGGGAACCATCTTTCTTTTGCATGAAAAGTATACAAGCACCCCAGGGAAAAACACTACAATGGATGAAACCTTTATCTAAAAGATTTCCTAGCTGTTCTTTCAACTCTTTTAGTTCTACAGGAGCCATTCTATATGGAGGAATAGAGATGGGATGGTTATTTAGCAATAAATCAATGCCAAAATCTATCTCTTTATCAGGTGGTATTCCTGGGAGATCATCTGGAAAGAATTCTGGAAACTCATTTACCATAGAGACTGACTAAAAAGATAGACACTCAACATTAGAATTTATTACTCGAATCAGATGCTATAGACAACCTCTGCAAATGAGCTTATGAGTTTTAAGATAGGATATAAAGTTCCCTCTAGGTAATAAATAATGACCCTCCTACTTTATAATTGGTTTATTCGAGAAAGAGAAAGTGACTCTTTAGGTCCAACAATCTCGTGTGGCATAGTACGAATGGAGCCAATCCTTCCCTAAGATGGCATCAAGTCAACTATATGTAGCTCTATGAGTTCGGCTATACTATCCCGACTGTAAACAGACACAACACAAATCCTATATACCCTCCTAGCCATAATAGAATCTCCTACCAGAGTGGAAACAAAAAAAGGCTCAGCAATCACATCAGGCTCAAACAAAAAAGCCAACAGCCACATAAGGGGTCATATAGGATAAGGTAGACCTGGGATCAAGCAGTATATACACATTATGAGAAAGGATTTGCAACGTAATAGTAACTATATCAGGTAAGGCCTCTACCTCCTGGTGGTTGGTGAAATCATACAAGAGGTTGCATCCATTTCTGGTGGTTGAAGTGGCGCCCTATTAAGGTGGTGGTGCTGCAAAAGAATTATCTTGTGACTTGGCTCCTCAAATATTACCTCTTAATGCCAGATAGTCTCTCTAGATATGGGTTGGATGGCCACACAAATAACATACCATAGCACCAAACTAATATCTCCCCCGATGATTTCTCTCGCATTTTCCAAAGCAAGGGTATGACTGATAGGTCTAAGCTACACTTCCCTGAGATTGCACACCCTGCATCCTTGGCCCCATACTAGACTAAAAATTATAGGTGTTCCATTTGGTTGGGGTTCTGGATACCAAAGCACTGGCTGCAGACTACGCATTACCCTAATTCTTTCTCTTCTGCTATTTGTAACCCCAATTACTGCTCTGTTGCTGATTCTGACTCTGGTAGGCTGTTTTGGCCCTCTTTGCCTACTTGTCCTTCTCCCTAGATTCAGCATTTTTGTATTTATTATTTTCAACTTGCTACATCTGGACTGATAGTATGGAGAAATTCATGTCCCTATTCAGCATTGCTCCCTGACATTCAAGCACTATATCATCTGAAAGGCCAGATGCAAATTTTCTCATTCAGATTCCCATATTACCAGTCATCTTAGGAGTATAACGGGCCAGTTTGTTGAACTTCAGAGTGTACGACTTAACACTCATCTTTCCTTACTTTAGGTTCATGAATTCTTTAGGTTTGGCTTCCCTCAGGTCTAGAGGGAAGAACCGATCAAGGAAGGCCTCTACAGACACGTCCAAAACTATGGGCTCAGCACTCTCACCCTTCATATCCTTCCACTCATTATACCATTAGTTCGCTACATCCTTAAGCTGGTATGCTTCAAATTTAATCCTTTCCTCCTAGTCTGGATGTATTACCTTGAAAATCTTCTCTATTTTGTCCACAAACTCCTGTGGATCCTCTTTTACCTTAGTGCCAAAAAATTTAGGTGGGTTAATTCTCATGAACTGACCCATCCTAGTAGCCTCAAAAGTAACAGATATAGACCCAGTATCCTCTGACCTTTGTGTCTGTACGGCTACCAATTGTGCAATTATATGAATGGACGGTCTAAATTCTGCATTAGATATGTACCTCTAAGAAGACTGGGTACGGTTAACATTTTTTCTTGGAGATCGAGGAGGACTGGCCAGGACTAGAGGTACTCCAAGATTGGAAATAGGTTCTGGGGTGTGCGCTCTATTATGGATCCGCATCTCATGGGTGGGACAGGCTTTATCATCCTAAGTATTCTGATTGTTGGAGCGACAAGAAGGCATAGCTTCTTTTTTTTAAAATACAAGAGATCACCTTAATAGGGGACTAACTAGACTCTAAAGCATGAACTGAATCATAAAGAGGGGAAACATTCCTGAATGCCTAGTAGTCTCACACTTATAAGTGTGTCGCACTTCACAGTCATAAACAACACTCTACTAGATATGATTTTGCAGACACACTAGGACCATGAACCGTGCTCTGATATCAAGTTTGCCACAACCTGAACCAAGCCCTTGTCCGTGATGAGCTATCAAAACCATGAAGGCTCGGACACCCATCTAACTAGTAATCACATACGTTATTCATATATACAGAAAAACAATGCAAAATTAATGTTGAATAAGGGATCATCGATATGCACTAATAATAATATAATATCAAAGACTATTGTTCAATAATATTTAAATTAATATCTGACTCTGGCTGCGAAACCTCTACTACATATGAAGCAAAGATGTCTGAAAACTTGGACAAGGCCCCCAGTAGACCAAAACTATTTATAAATGTCTGAAAATAAACAAGCCTTCTGAAACATAGAAGGCTCACCAACTGAACTCTACACTTCTGTCAAGAAAAATTTACTGCTTATCAGGACCTCTAGATTAAGCCTCAGAACCTAGGAGTATAACATTCCAGTTTGTTGAACTTCAGAGTGTACTCCTTAACACTCATCTTTCCTTACTTCAGGTTCATGAATTCTTTAGGTTTGGCTTCCCTCAGGTTTAGATGGAAGAATCGATCAAGGAAGGCCTCCACAAACACGCCCAAAACTATGGGCTCAACACTCTCAACCTTCATATCCTTCCACTCATTGTACCATTAGTTCACTACATCCTTAAGCTGGTATGCTGCCAATTCAATCCTTTCCTCCTAGTCTGCGTGTATTACCTTGAAAATCTTTTCTATTTCTTCCACAAACTCCTGTGGATCCTCTTTTACCTCAGTGCTAAAAAATTTAGGTGGGTTCATTCTCATAAACCGATCCACCCTAGTAGCCTCAAAAGTAACAGATACAGACCCAGTATCCTCTAACCTCTGAGTCTGTACGGCTACCACCTGTGCAAGTATATGAATGGACGGTCTAAATTCTGCATTAGATATGTACCTCTAAGAAGATTGGGGACGGTTAATATTTTTTCTTGGAGATCGAGGAGGACTGGCCAGGACTAGAGGTACTCCCAGATTGGAAACAGGTTCTGGGGTGTGCGCTCTGTTATGGATCCGCATCCCATGGGTGGGGCAGACTTCATCATCCTAAGTATTCTGATTGTTGGAGCGACCAGAAGGCATAGCTGTTTTTTTTGAAATACAAGAGATCACCTGAATAGGGTATTAACTAGAATCCAAAGCATGAACTGAATCACAAAGAGGGGAAACATTCTTGAACGCCTAGTAGTCTCACACTTATAAGTGTGTCGCGCTTTACAGTCATAAACAAGACTCTACCGGATATGATTTTGCAGACACACTAGCACCATGAAACGTGCTTTGATACCAAGTTTGGCATTACCTGAACCAAGTCCTTGTCCGTGAAGAGCAATCAAAACCATGAAGGCCCGGACGCCCATCTAACTAGTAATCACGTACACTATTCATATACAAAAAAGCAATGCAAAATTAATGTTGAATAAGGGATCATCGATATGCTTTAATAATAATATAATATCAAAGACTATTGTTCAATAATATTTAAATTAATATCTGACTCTGGCTATGAAACCTCTACTACATATGAAGCAAAGATTCCTGAAAACTTGGACAAGGACCCAGTAGACCAAAACTATTTATAAATGTCTGAAAATAAACAAGCCTTCTGAAACATAGAAGGCTCACCAACTGAACTCTGCACTTCTGCCTAGAGAAATCTACTACTTACCAGGAACCCTAGTTTGAGCCTCAGAACCTAGGATGTAGGGAAGAAGGGTCAATAAAGATATACTGGTATGCAGAGCAAATACAAAATAATCATTTATGTTCAACATATATGAGAGAAGTTTAAAATATTTCATAAACATATCATATAGCAAGAAATCACATGGGAAATTTTAAAAGGCTCTATGAAATCATCTTAACTCTGTGACGCTCTTTGTATTACTTCTAGGATAAGTGGTATACCCTACAATAAAGAAATTACATGGGCTATATGGAATCTACCATTAACATGGCAGACAAGCCCCCAACCCAAGTGTGCTGCAAGGGTCAGAGTTTCTGTCTCTACTATGCCATACTTCCATCGCCAGCGAACAATAATTATCTACCCATATCAGGAAATACATTTTTTGGCTAAGAATTAGTTGAACTCATGCCTTCTTCGGGTAACTATCTAATTCTCTTTATACCCATTTTTAATTTTTTAAACATGCATTCTCTGAAAACATACACTAAAATCTTTAACTCTGTCATTGCATACATATATATGGTATCGTCATACCATTAGCTTGCAAGTCACATCTCTGAGCCACTAATAGTATATTATATTCTTTATTTTTAAAACATATGTTTAGGACCCCCATATCAATAAATCATTTCAAGAACTCTTTCTTTAAATACTCAAGTGAAAACATGTATGGAAATCACTTTGTCAATATTTCAATGATACAAGTGGTCATGTCAAAGTCCTTAATCTCATGAAAATCTTTCTCTTTGAAACAAAACATATTTATATCAATAAACTCCCTCTCATCAATCTCTAAATCATACTCAGAATACTATGGTATTGAGTAAAATATTTTCAAGCCAAAAATCATGCATTTTAAATCATTCTCAAACGTTTCATAAACTCTAAATATCCAAAGAGAGGTATTTAAATGATAATGCTCTCAATCAAATTTTCAATATCATACATATACATATACATGTAAATCAATTTAGGGGGAAAGGCCTAAATATCAAATCACAATACAATTAAACATTCATCAAGCATAATAAAGTCATGTTTTCCAAAACCTTTTACGAAATTCATTGTTGAGAGATATTTAAATTTACTTGAATATGTCAACAAGACCGTGTAGTTTTAGGATAAACCCTAAGTACCTAATATTAATTATTTTAAAGAGAAGAACTCGAATCTAAATTCGTTCCTTGGAAATCCTGAACTTAAGGCTTGATTTTCTTGAATTTCTTGTTCTTTGATAATACCCTAGTTTGATCTTATTTTGAAAGTGAAGATAAAGTTTTTGATGTTGTAAAGCTGATAGTGAATGATTAATAATGCTTGAGGGTGTGATTGAATTTGTGTGATAGGTTTTTGAGAGAGGGAAAGACTAAAATACCCCCAAGCAACCCAAAAAATTGCATAATAAGTTGATGACTAGGGTTTACGGGCCATCACTCAGGTGATAAGTCATCACCTAGGTCATCACTTTGGGCTGTTTTTCACCATTCACTGCCTTAGGCTGACGACCAGGTATGACGGCCCATCACACAACTGATAGGCCATCAGCCTTGTTATCACGTTTTGGCAGACAAGTACGTTGAAGTAAAATAAGCATAACTTTCTACTACGATATCAGATTAAAGTAAAACCAATGGCATTGAAAAGTTAATTCAAAGATATTCTATTTGATATATATTAGGCCTTCTAATTCATTATATACAAAGTGTTATGGCCGATTGAAGTTGATCTAAGTTTTGACACTCACTGAAACTCAAACGATAGGAAAGCTTTCAAGTCGTCCTTGGGTTTGGGGACCTCTATGATCTCAATTCATGATCAAATAGGGTTCACACTACATAATTATTTAACAGGACAAATTTGCATAGGATTTATGAATTTTGGATCATCTACGCATAGAAACAAATGATTTTCACTGTAGCCTAAAATGCGGGGGGTTACATTATCCTACCCTTGGGATCATTCATCCCTGAATGATGACACGGAACATAGTCAAGCACGATCTCAAGAATACAAAGGCATAGGAAAAAATAAGACAAAGATTTTACCTTCTAATTCATCATTCATCGGATCAAACAAGTTTGGGTATCTAGTTTGCATGTCATCCTTGGATTCCCAAGAAGCTTCTTGAATTTTCTGGTTTCTCCACAACACTTTAACTGAGGCTATCTATTTAATCCTCAATTTTCTAACTTGGTGATCTAAGATTTACACGTTCTCTTCTTCATAGGATAATGAGTTTGACACTTTGATCTCTTCTATGGAAAACACTAGAGAATGGTCTCTAATACACTTCTTCAGAATGGATATGTGAAATACAAGATGAACAGAACCCAAACTTGCAGGCAACATTAATTAATATGCAACTCTACCTATCATTATCAAAATTTTATATGGTCCTATATAGAGAGGACTCAGCTTACCTTTCTTCCCAAAAAACATGACTCTCTTCATAGGAGAAATTTTTAGAAACACCCAATAACCAACCTCAAACACTAAATCTATTCTCCAAACATCGGCATAGGAATTTTGACGACTCTGACCTATCTTGAGTCATTCCCTAATGATTTTCACATCCTCCATTTCTTAATGAACAAGATCAGACCCAAACAACCTCATATCACCAACTTTGTACCACCCTAAAGGTGACCTACATCTTCTTCCACACAATGCTTCTAAAGGGTCCATCTTAATACTTGCATAGTAGCTATTATTATATGTAAACATTATTAGTGGCAAGTGATCTACCCAACTACCGTTCAAATCAATTACACAAGATCTTAACATATACTTAAGTGTCTAAATGGTGCGCTCATCTTGATCGTCTAAGGGTTAAACACAGGATTTAGGTTCACTTGGGTACCTAAAACTCTCTGAAAAGACCTCTAAAAATGTGAATAAAATTTCATACCTCGGTCAGATATAATAGATATCAGTTCTCTATGCAAATGGACTATTTTCTCAATGTATAGCTTAGCATAATCTTCTCCTCAATAGTTGGTTCTAACCGGCAGAAAATGAGCAGACTTAGTTAGCCGGTCCATAATTACCCAAATGGAATCATACTAGCTTCGGGACCTCGAAAGTGCCATAATGAAATGTATAGCGATCATCTCCTACTTCCACAAGGGCAAGGCTATTTCTTGGGAAGTACCATCGGGCCTCATATGCTCCACTTTAACTTGTTAGCAATTCAAACACTTGGAAACAAAGTTAGCCATATCCCATTTCATATTATTCCACTAGTACATAGCTTTTAGATCCTGATACATCTTCTCAAAGTGTGAGCTTCGTCAAGGATTTTTCTCAATAAACTATCTACATCTGGCAGACATAATCTCCCCTAATATCTCAGAATACCATCACCACTAATTTTAAATAACATCACTTTCTACTGATCCACATTATTCATAATTTATCTATGTAATTAAAAACCACCTCTCCATTTTTAGAATCTAAGTGGTACATTCTAAGATTTGCAAGTCGATGAATATCCTTCACAATCTCTCTTTTCCTTTCTTCATCATGAGAAAGGTTGCCAATTGACAACCTGCTAAGGCCGTCTGCTACCATATTCGCCTTGCTCGGATGATAGTGTAGGCTCATGTCATAATCCTTTAGCAATTACATCCAGCACCTCTGCCTGAGGTTTAATACTTTCATTGAGAAAACATATTGTAAAGATAATGCCTCCAGATTCTAAGTGCAAACACCACAGCTACTAACTCTAACTCATGAGTTGGGTAATTCAACTCATACACCTTTAACTTCCTAGAAGCATAATCCACCACCTTACCATGCTGTATAAGTACACACCCAAGTCCTACACGGGATGCATTACAATACATAATAAACCCCTATATACATTTTGAAAGAGTTAAAATAGGTGCAGTAATTAATTTGTCTTTCAACATCTCAAAACTATTATCACGGGAGTCAGACCACACAAACTTTACCCTTTTTAAGTCTACTTAGTAAGGGGAGCATCTATGGAAAAAAAGCGCTCTACAAATATTCTGTAATACCCTGCCAAATAAAAGAAGCTCTAAATGTAGGTTAAAGTCATGGGTTTGGAACATTTTCTTCCAGCCTCAACCTTTTGGGGATCTACCTTAATCCTATCACTAGACACAATATGACCCAAGAATGCAATAGCACTTAGCCAAAATTCATAGTTGGATAATTTTGCATACAACTTATGATCTCTGAGAGTATGAAGGATAATTAGGAGGTGATTGGCATTGTCCTCCTCGCTCTTAGAATTAACCAATATGTTATCAATGAATACTATGACAAACAGATCTAGAAAATGATGAAAAGCCCTATTCATTAGATCCATAAAGGTTGCAGGGGCGTTATTTAACCTAAATGACATGACTAAGAATTCATAATGACCGTATCTAGTTCAGGAAGCTATTTTGGGAATATCTAACTCCCTGACCATCAACTAATGGTATCCTTAACGAAGATCTATTTTTGAAAAATACTTAGCACCCTAAAGTTGGTCAAATAGATTATCTATTCTTGAAAGAGGGTATTTATTTTTAATGGTGACCTTATTTAGCTTGCAGTAATCTATGCACATAAGCAGGGAACCATCTTTCTTTTGCACGAAAAGTATAGAAGCACCCTAGGGAGAATTACTAGGATGGATGAAACCTTTATCTAGAAGATTTCCTAGCTGTTCTTTCAACTCTTTTAGTTCTGCAGGAGCCATTCTATATAGTGGAATAGAGATGGGATGGTTATTTAGCGATAAATCAATACCAAAATCTATCTCTTTATCAGGTGGTATTCCTGGGAGATCATCTGGAAAGAATTCTGGAAACTCATTTACCATAGAGACTGACTAAAAAGATAGACTCTCAACATTAGAATGTATTACTCGAATCAGATGCTATAGACAACCTCTGAAAATAAGCTTACGAGTTTTAAGATAGGATATAAAGTTACCTCTAGGTGATAAAGAATGACCCTCCCACTTTATAATTTATTCATTCGACAAAGAGAAAGTGACTCTTCATAATCTAGTGTGGCATAGTACGAATGGAGCCAATCCTTCTCTAAGATGGCATCAAGTTAACTATCTATAGCTCTATGACGTCGTCTATAGTATCCCAACTGTAAACAGACACAACACAAATCCTATATACCCTCCTAGCCGTAATAGAATCTCTTACCAGGGTGGAAACAGAAAAAGGCTCAGCAATCACATTAGGCTTAAACACAAAACCAGCAGCCACATAAGGGGTCATATAGGATAAGGTAGACTTGGGATCAAGCAGTATATATACATTATGAGAAAGGATTTAACATGTAATGGTAACTATATCAGGTTTGGCCTCTACCTCCTAGTGGTTGGTCAAAGCATACAACCGGTTGCATCCATTTCTGGTAGCTGAAGTGGTGCCCTATTAAGGTGGTGGTGCTGCAAAAGAATTATCCTATGAATTGGCTCCTCCAATATTACCTCTTACTGCCGGATAGTCTCTCTAGATATGGGTTGGATATCCACACAAATAACATACCATACCACCAAACTGACATCTCCCCCGATGATTTCTCTCGCATCTCCCAAAGCAACGGTATGACTGAGAGGTCTAAGCTACACTTCCCTGAGATTTAACACCCTCCATTCATGGACTCATACTAGACTAAAAATTCTAGATGTTCTATTTGGTTGGGGTTCTGGACACCAAAGCACTGGCTGCAGACTACGCATTACCCTAATTCTTTCTTTTCTGCTATATGTAACCACAATTACTGCTCTGTTGCTGATTCTGACTCTGGTTGGCTGTGTTGGCTCTCTTTGCCTGCCTGTCCTTCTCCCTAGATTTATCATTTTTGTATTTATTATTTTCAACTTGCTGTATCTGGACTAATAGTATGGAGAAACTCATGTCCCTATTCAGCATTGCTCCCTGACATTCAAGCACTATATCATCTGAAAGGCCAGATGCAAATTTTCTCATTCAGATTCCCATATTACCAGTCATCTTAGGAGTATAACGGGACAGTTTGTTGAACTTCAGAGTGTACGACTTAACACTCATCTTTCCTTACTTTAGGTTTATGAATTCTTTAGGTTTGGCTTCCCTCAGATCTAGAGGGAAGAACCGATCAAGGAAGGCCTCCACAAATACGTCCAAAACTATCGGCTCAGCACTCTCACCCGTCATATCCTTCCACTCATTATACCATTAGTTCGCTACATCCTTAAGCTGGTATGCTGCCAATTTAATCCTTTCCTCCTAGTCTCCATGTATTACCTTGAAAATCTTCTCTATTTTGTCCACAAACTCCTGTGGATCCTCTTTTACCTTAGTGCCAAAAAATTTAGGTGGGTTAATTCTCATGAACTGACCCATCCTAGTAGCCTCAAAAGTAAAAGATATAGACCCAGTATCCTCTGACCTTTGAGTCTGTACGGCTACCAGTTGTGCAATTATATGAATGGACGGTCTAAATTCTGCATTAGATATGTACCTCTAAGAAGACTGGGGACGGTTAACATTTTTTCTTGGAGATCGAGGAGGACTGGCCAGGACTAGAGGTACTCCCAGATTGGAAATAGGTTTTGGGGTGTGCGCTCTATTATGGATTCGCATCTCATGGGTGGGACAGACTTTATCATCCTAAGTATTCTGATTGTTGGAGTGACAAGAAGGCATAGCTTCTTTTTTTGAAATACAAGAGATCACCTTAATAGGGGACTAACTAGACTCCAAAGCATGAACTGAATCATAAAGAGGGGAAACATTCCTGAATGCCTAGTAGTCTCACACTTATAAGTGTGTCGCACTTCACAGTCATAAACAACACTCTACCAGATATGATTTTGCAGACACACTAGGACCATGAACCGTTCTCTGCTATCAAGTTTGTCACGACCTGAACCAAGCCCTTGTCCGTGATGAGCAATCAAAACCATGAAGGCCCGGATGCCTATCTAACTAGTAATCACATACGCTATTCATATATACAGAAAAGCAATGCAAAATTAATGTTGAATAAGGGATCATCAATATGCTCTGATAATAATATAATATCAAAGACTATGGTTCAATAATATTTAAATTTATATCTGAGTCTGGCTGCGAAACCTCTACTACATATGAAGCAAAGATGTCTGAAAACTTGGACAAGGCCCCCAGTAGACCAAAACTATTTATAAATGTCTGAAAATAAACAAGCCTTCTGAAACATAGAAGGCTCACCAACTGAACTCTACACTTCTGTCAAGAGAAATTTACTGCTTATCAGGACCTCTAGATTAAGCCTCGGAACCCAAGAATTCGGGGAGGGGGTCAATAAAGATATACTGGTACGTAGAGAAAATCCAAAAAAATCATTTATATTTAACATCTATGAGATCAATTTAAAATAGTTAATAAATATATCATAAAGTAAGAAATCACATGGGGAATTTTGAAAAGACTTTGCGAAATCATCTTAACTCTGTGACACTCTATGTATTTGTTCTGCACTAGGTGGTATACCCTACAATAAAGTAATTCCATAGGCTATATGGAATATACCATTAACTCAGCACCTATGCCCCAACCCAAGTGTGCTGCAAGGGTTAGAGTTTCTGTCTCTACTATGCCACACTTCCATCGCCAGTGAACAATAATTATCTACCCATATCAACAAATACGGTTTTTGGCTAAGAATAAGTTTAACTCATTCCTTCTTCGGGTAACCACCTAACTCTCTTTATAACCATTTTTAATTCTTTAAACATGCATTCTCTGAAAACATACTCTAAAATCTTTAACTCTGTCATGGAATACACATATATGGTATTGTCATACCATTGGGTTGCAAGACACATCTCTGAGCCACTAATAGTATATTATATTCTTTGTTTTCAAAACATATGTTTAGGACCCCCTTATCAATAAATAATTTCAAGAACTCTTTCTTTAAATACTCAAGTGAAAACATGTATGGAAATCACTTTGTCAATAGTTCAATGATACAAAGTGGTCATGTCAAAGTCCTTAATCTCATGAAAATCTTTCTCTTTTAAACAAAACATATTTATCTCAAGAAACTCCCTCTGATCAATCTCTAAATCATACTCAGAATACTATGGTATTGAGTAAAATATTTTCTAGCCAACAATAATGTATTTCAAATCCTTCTCAACTGTTTCATAAACACTAAATCACCAAAAAGAGGGATTTCAATGATAATGCTCTCAATCAAGTTCTTAATATCAAACATATGTATATATATATAAATCAATTTAGGGGGAAAGGCCTAAAGACCAAATCATAATATAATTAAACATTCATCAAGCATAATGAAGTCATGTATTCCAAAGCCTTTTTCTAAATTCATTCTTGATAAATCATTAATTCCTACTTGAATATTTCAACAAGCCTATGTAGTTTTAGGATAAAGTCCATGTACCTTATATTAATTAGTTTAAAGAGAAGAACTCGAATCTCAATTCGTTCCTTGGAAATCTTGAATTTAAGGCTTGATTTTCTTTAATTTCTTATTCTTGGAGAAAACCCTAGTTTGATCTCATTTTGAGAGTGGAGAGGAAGTTTTTGATGTTGTAAAACTGATAGTGATTGATTATTAATGCTTAAGGGGGTGATTTAATTCATGTGAATGGTTTTTGGAGTGAGGGAAAGACCAAAATACTCCAAAGGAACCCAAATAAAATTGCATAATTGCAACAGTTGACGACCAGGGTTGATGAGCCGTCACTCAGGTAATAAGTCATCACATAAGTCATCACTTTTGGGCTGTTTTTAACCATTCACTAACTTGTGCTGATGACCATGTCTGATGGGCCATCATATAGCTGATAGGTGAACAGTGTCATCGTCATGTTTTGGCAGATAGATACTTTAAAATAAAATAAGCATAATTTTCTACTACTATATTGGATTAAACTAAAACTGATAAAGTTGGAAAGATAATTCAAAGAGCTTTGATTTAATATATAGTGGACCTCCTAATTAATTATATACAAAGAGTTATTGCTGATTGAAATTGACCTAAGTTTCAGTGCTTACTCAAACTCGAACGTTAGGAAACCTTTGAACTTGTCCTTGCGTTTTGGGGCCTCTATGATCTCAATTTATGCTCAAATAGGTTCCACGCTACATAATTGTTTAACATACTAAATTTTCATAGGATTTATGGATTTTAGATCATCTAAGCATAGAAACGCACGGTTTTTGTTCTAGCCCAAAATACAGGGTGTTACATTTAGGTTCATGAATTCCTCTATCATTTTATGTAGTAGGGGCTGCATCTTCCCCTCTTTTCTTCTTCCATGCAATAACCCAGTCATAAGAAATGTCCTTCAACCTATACGACGCCAGATCAACCCTTTTTTCCTCCGAGATAAGCATCACTTGGGTGATCTTCCTTATCTCCTGGAGATACAGCTATGGTTCCTCACCTGTCTTTAACCTATAGAACTCTGGTGGGTTTGTCCTTATGAAATCACGGATCCTAGCAGCGGCTAAATCACCTCCTTAATGAGGTAGAACTATGACCTTGTTATTGGCCTAAACATTTGCGGTAACTGGTTGGGCTAATGTTTGAAAGGCACCCAAAACTCAGCATAAGACATGGTCTCATTCAAGGGATCAATAGGCTGGGGTTGCTCGATATTATTTCTTCATACATTGTCTCTTCGCAGAGGCATTTTCTAAAATAATAGAGCATGAGTCAATAGCTGAGAGAGACAACTGTAGGCACGATTGATTTTGAAATAAAGAGATGACTTTTTCCTAAAACGACTTGTAGCCTCTTGCTCATTTTGTGGTGAGCTACACACCAATGATCAAGACTCTTCTTAATGCGGCTTGTCAAACTCCCTAGTACTCCTTAAACCTTAGGCTCTAATACCAATTTTTTAATGCCCCAAAATTCTATCTCAGAGAATCACACGGTGCTTAAGACTACAAGTAGCCCCAAGCTAACCCTTTGAACCTGCTACTTAAGATAAAGCTTACTTAAAGTTAATGACAGAAAAATAAGGAGTCATATCTTATCATGTCTAACTGAAATCCAAATGAGTACTGTAAAGTTAACAAAATAATGCAAATCTAAACATACTGACCATCTAGTCTGATAAAGCCTCGACTACTCAACCAACTAGAGAGCAATTAGGACAGATCCCCAACTGACTCGAACTATATTAAAAGTAGTAGAACAACTACTAAAAATACTGAAGTGTCTGGAGATAGGTCCTTAAACCATTAGGATCACCACCATAAAGATGTAGATAAAGGTACTCGAGATCACTGACACTGCTGGGACTGAGCACCTGAACCTATATTATGAGATAATGTAGCACACAAACGTATATGTAGATCAGCACTTGGGAATGTACTGAGTATATGGGGTGTATGCAGCTAAATATCAATACAATAAATCTTTATAAAAAAACATACATGCTGTTGTATATGACTCACATAGCTTGAATAAAACTCTCTTAAATCATGATTAATGAAACATGTAGTATAAATCACGTGAGCCAATACACTTTGTTCTAAATTTGTATTCTTTCTTTGGTATCAAGCTTGTAACTAGTTGAACTCTTAAAACAACAAATTTTAGAACATACACTTTAGTCTTTTCAAAACAAGGAACTTCTTTGAAACTCAAGGACTTAAAACCTTAAGAACTTTAAAACTTGAGATTCTAGGAAACTTAGGAGTTTTTTCTAACTGACATAAACCATGTGAGCTACATTGAGTCAAACATCTTACCCAAATTGGGGAGAGTTGTTCTATACTTTTCATCGGAGTAGAACCTTTACTTTTAGTAATCACTAGCTTAACCCACTTGGGTTTAAATCAAATCCTATGGTGGTTCGTATTCTGGTGCATGAGACCTCAAAATCAAGACCAATTTGGTGCTAAGTACTACTCCCATACTTGGCTCAAAACATTTAGGAAACTCCACCTTATACAATTCAATATTATGAAATGGGAGAAAATATTCTTCCCTTTAACTTAAATCACCAGATGTGAATTCCTTTCTTAACTTAGGATCAAAATCAATTCTTTTCTTTAAATTTTGGTAGACTATCTTTAACAAGCTTTGAAACTTTAATGGTATGGAGATGTCAATACCATTCTTGAAATACTATAGAATACATCAAAATTCATTCTTAGACCTTAAAACATGTATGCATATTTAAGAAATCTCAATTCAAAATAGAGGGTAAATCATGACTTCAACCTTAAGAGCATTCCAAACATAAATCATGGAAGGACTATGCAATTCATAACATTAATTCTCAATTCAAATCATCAAATGGGTGTAGTATCATATAATTCAAGACTTGAACAAACCCATAATCTTGTATACTTGAAATATAGCAATTTAGGTATAATTCATCTTGAAACATTAAAATATTTTAAGAAAAACCAAAACTTTAGGCACAAGAATGGTAGAAGTGTTCTTGTTCAAACCCCACATACCTCTAATTATGAAGTTTGATGAATAAGCTTGCTTGATACTCTTTATCATACTTTTAGATGAGGGTTATTAAATCCCTTGACTTGGGAACCTTGAATCCAAACTCAATTTCTGAAATCTACGGTAGATTTATGAGATTCTTGGAAGAGGTTCTTGGTACTTAGGGTTTTTACTGAGAGAAAACTTGAGGAAAACCTAATAGAATCCTTGTAAATGACTTCAATTTGGTGTTTGTATGGTTTAAAAGGATTGTAAAAAGTCCAAAGTTCCCTTTTTAACTCCTAAAAAAATATGGAAAAAATAAACGGGAAAACCCAATTTTATGGGCCACCGCGATGCGCCACTATCGTGGTGGCACAATGGAAATTGATAAATGGGATTCTTTGGGTCACCGCAATGCGGATCCATCATGTTGTCCCACTGGTTTGGAGCTATAACCTCAGCACGATGTGCCACAATTACGCTAGGCTACTGGAATTTGATAATTGTCAAATAGACCCTATCTACGATGCGCCAATCACTAAAATAACGTTGTTTAATGACTAGGACTTAAACTTGCTATAACTTCTTGCTCGATTATCAGATTTGGGCGCATCTTATATTGTTGGAAAGTTAATTAAATTTTCCACCCGATTGAAGTCTTATTAGATTCATGCTATCGAGTACTGGGGGTACTTATACCTAATAACTTAGCTGTTTTCCTAGAGCCAGCATCAGTTTCATGATAAATCTCAGTCATGCCATGATTATTAGTAGTCTCAATCAATTTCAGAACTAAGTAGAATTTACTCAGTTACATGACTCAGGAAAACTCAGTAATCTTAGTAATTTTAGTCAGTTATCAGATCTGAATAGTATTCTGTCAATTAATGAAACTCAATAAACTCAGTCTAGTTTAGTCATTTAATCATGTCAGATGGGAGTAGGATTCAACACTGAGTGAGCCCAAGGATGGGAACTCTCCTGTTAGTAGAGGGTGTGATTCTTAGAAGCAATCCTTGCACTCTAGAACTATGTAGCCAGTGTAGGTTGAGACATCAAACCTTCTAGTTGAGGGTAGATGACGTTGCTTAACCTATTATATGAGGGTCCCACCATTCTCCTTACAGTACCTATTAGATAAGGGATTTATCACATCTTGTCCTTTCCACTGGTGCGGTATTGACACCCTTCCAACTGGGGTTACAGGTTGGACCCCAAATTTACTTAGAAAAAGAGGCAAATGGGTTACATGAATTCTCCCACAGTTTCAGCTACAGAATTAGGACTGTCAAATATAGTCACCCAGTCTTATTAATAGAACTCAGATAGTTCTACAGGACCTAGGATTGTCAAATGCGTCACTCAGTTCAATATGGAACTCAGTTAGTTCCATCAAAACCTAGACTATCATACATAGTCACTCGGTATCAGTTATATTAGTTATTGTTAACTCATGTTATCAGTATTTAGACTCAGTAGTCAGTATTACTTATGAATCTACTTACAATTACATATTCATGAATGTATTGTCACGATCATGTTATAAATTTAGTTAGCATTGTTAATTCATAGGAACCCTTTAAATTCATCCTACCTCACTTGCATAACAGTACATTCAATTGTACTAACGAATTTACACTATGGTGTTTATATACCATAGGTTCGGAAGCACGAGCTCCAGAGCATCAGCAGAATTCCAGTTTCAACAGTCAGAGTCAATAGTAAGTCCTCATCATTCGAGGATGTTATAGTTTGATTATTTCATATCTTTAGTACTTAGTCATTTCAAAAGTTGGAGTTAGTTAGGGACATGTCCCATCAACTCCTTATTCAAATAGTCTAGAGACTTTCAGACTATAACATGTTCACAGTTACTTCAGTTATTTTGGGAATGATGTACCGTATTTCTAGATGTTATGTTTTATCATATATTTGAACCTTATGGATTATCAACCTTTAATTCCACATTTTACATCATATTATGCAGTGCTCAATTACAGATATCAATCATGAATTATCTTGTGGTTCTTTAGGGTCATGAGCACCGTGTAATATTTTGGGGACCAAATTTGGGGTGTTATATGAACTTAAATACGGTAAATCATGAGATAATAACATAATTACAATACTAAAACCATGAGTTAGGGATTTAACATGAAAATTCCATCATTTGATTATTTAAAGGCTTATTCCATCAAAACATTGTAAACAAAATACACAAATCAAAATTCATAAGAGCTACATGGAGATAATTCATTACAAACATGTAAAATTCATCATTTAAAACATAAAAATGGATTCTTGAACTCCATGGGTGAAAAGGTCCCATGGATAAACATCACACATACCTTAAACCCCTAAGTTTTAAAGAGGAATACCAATTTGGATGCTTTCTTGAAAGTTCTTGGATTGAAAAACTTAAATTCTTGGTTTTCTAGTAGAGAAGGTAATTGATTTTAATATTATTGGGAGATGATTAGGCTTTATTTTTGAGAGTAAATTGGAGAATATGGGCAAATAATGACCTAACTGAAGTTTTAATTTGTGTTTTTATGAATTAGGTCGATGTGAAAAGACATAAATACCCCTCAAGAGATTTAATTCACAACTACAATGCAGATTAAAATAGCACCACAATGTGGTGATTGTCTAATTTCTATATGAAGTGCAACGCAATACTATTGCGATGAGCTATTGGAATCGAAATCCAAACATAACCCAATCCTCGTCTAAAAAAGTTGAAACTTGTTGAAGACATACTCCTTAAACCTCTGAACATGACTTAACTCAAAAACCTACATCTCAATGTTGGGAAGATCATTTTATAAATCCTTAAAGTTAAGAGGTCATAAATAAGACTAAGTCCCTAACACTTAGTGAAATTTCTAGGCTTTAAGCCTCATACGCATACAACTAGGATCTGAACTAAGCTAACTATAATACAAGGTATTATATAGGTCCTATTATTCATCCTAAAAAAAAAAAAATCAATCAAATGATGGTGACGATGATGCTCAATTGTCAAAAAAAGGTATTGATCAAACGATGGTAAAGATGATACTCAATCATAAAAAAAATGATTTTTGTTTATTGGAAGAGAATAATATAGAAATTATCTGATTTTGAAGTACATTATGTATGCCTTGTGTAACACCCCACAAAATTTGCTCATAGATTGAGCCTTAGAGCATATTGAGTAAAGTGTTATTCCGGCTTTAAAGGTTTGAGAAGTGTCTTTCCAAGTGTTAGATATTTTGAGCCATCTGAAATTTCCCTAATTTCAAATTTTTATCACATCGGAAATTCGATAAGCTTTTCATCGATATAAGATTCACCCAAATCCGATACCTGGGTAAGAAGTTACGTCTAATTTAAATCTTACTCATAAAACAACATCACTTAAGTGATTGGCGAATCACAGAGAAGGTTTATTCAGCAATTGTCGATTTCCAGAGGGACTTCACAATAGTGGTACATCATGGAGGAGCCCAATTTCATAATAGTCAATTTCCAGTGGAACCCCATGATAGTGCCTCATCGTGAAGGAGTCCTAGGTCTCAACCAGTTGGGCAACAAGATGGCTCCACATTGCGTGGACTCCCAATTTACTAATTGTCAAATTCCTGTGAGCCACCATGACATTTGGTGCGTCAGGGTGGCCTATGAATTGGGTTACAGATTTAATTTTTCCACATTCATGTAAAAGATAAAAAGGGCACTTTGGACTTTTTCCAAGCCTATAAAACTGTGTAATCACCAAATCAAGGCCATTTACAAGCATTCTATAAAGTTTTTCTCAAGTTTTCTCTCAACAAAAACCCTAAGTATAAGAAACCTCTTTCAAGAATCTCAATAATCCACCATGGATTTCCCAAATTGAGTCAAGATTCAAGGTTCCCAAGTCAAGGGACTCAAGAACCTTCATTCAATAGTACCAATAGAGTTCCAAAAGTGAGAGTTCATAATTTAAGGTATGTGGAGTTTTAAACAAGGGTAACCCTTTCACCCTTGTGTCCAAAAGGCTTATATACATCATGAATTTCCTTAAATCTATAAGGTTTTTACATGAATTTGAATTGGGGATTTTCACCCATTATTATTGAATGTATTATCTTGATATTTCCTATGAATTAAGAGTCAAATGGCATGATTTCTGCATATTTTATTGAGAAATTATAGTTGGGTATAAACCCCATGATTTTACTCCTTGAAAACCTAATATTTGCAATGTTGAGATATTGGAGCATATGACTATATTAATATTTTGAGATAAATTGCTGAAATTCCTAGATTTACACATGATTTATGAATCCATATGATATATATTATGATTTTGATGAGTTATAACTTGAGATTGAATTATGGATTAGTAAGCCCAATTCGAGACTTGTGAAATTATGAACTCTTGTGCTATAAACACCCATGATTTGAGAATTTTGAGATGATTGAGAAATGAATTGACCTAATGGTCCGAAATCCTTGAAATCCACTTCATCATATGAGATTATCGATTTGATTATTGGGTTCGTGGTGAACCATGAGATTATTCTAAAAGTGTATTTTTATGAGATGAGCACAGATAAACAAAAATGATTCGTATTTAGCACTGAGTGTGTAAGTTACTATGGTTTCTTACCCCAAAACTACGTGCCACCGTAACTTGGGCCTAAGGCTGAGTTTATGATGATTATGATTGGGCTAGAGTCTGAATTTTATTTAGTGATCACTAAACCTAGATTATACTCCTTGGAAAGAGTATGACGCTCCTCCCCAACATGGGGTCTCCTCCTTAGAAGGACATAAAGTTGCCCTTAAAACTTGAGATTAGCTATTTCTTCAAAAACTAAAGTATTTTCCTTCCTATGAGCTATTTTCCTAATAATGAGGTGGCAAAGTTTTTTCCTAGCTAAAGTATTCCATTGATATGAATTTTCTCTTTAAAAGGAAGTATTTTCTCTTAATTTGGTATTTTTCCATGAAGCCTTGAGATGAGTTATTTTCACTAAACTAGAGTTTATTCCTTTTAAGATTGAATGATTTCCCTAAATCCTTTTTAGATTCAAGCATGTTTTAAAGTTATATGATTCCACATTCCAAGTATTTAAGATCAAAAAAGAGTTGTGAGATCTTTAGCATTGATGAAGTTTTACTCTCCATAAGACATATGAATGATTTGAAATTATCATTTAATGGTTCTTTATCCCTTGAGTTTTGAGAATAAGAGGAGATTTGACTTTTCAAGTTAAAGTACGATGACTCATGAGATTTGTGCTATACGCTTCATCCTACATGATTTATGAGCTTTACATTTTATACTTGTTCAAACCATGTGACTTATCCCATATTGCATGTATGACTTGATTGAAGAAAACTGCCATTTTTATACATACGCATCAATCCCGCATACTCAACATCCTTAAAGTAATGATTCACACATATGTCTATGTTCTACATTATCTCATAATTTAGGTACAAGATTGTAGCGCATGTACCATGTCCAATCAGTTCGCAGCTTCCAGTATCAGGTGGTGGGTCCTTTTGATTTAGGGCCATGAGTCAATCATATAGTAGAAAAGTGTTGTATTTTCCCTTATTTAGTCGTATTGAGTTAGGGTGGTTGGGATTCATGACCAAGCTACCCATGGTCCGCACTAGTAAAGGCATCATAGATAGTTAGTAAAAGTTGATGAATTAGTTTTAGTTTGATGTAAAAGTAGAGTTTTAACCTTGTGACTTCAGTTCGTATTGAGAAAATTCATAATAAAGTTATCTTCCACTTTATTCCTCTAGATTTATGCATTTTATTCAGTTATTTATGTGTTATGCCAATTGAAGGGTTAGCTTAGGGTCACTTGTGACCCTAGGCACTGTGTAGAGTCGCGAAGGGTGATTTTAGATCGTTACAAACTTAGTATCAGGTCAAAAGGTTCAAGTGTCCTAGGGTGTCTATGAAGCCGTGTATAGTAGAGCCTTGCAGAATAGTACAGATATGTTTGTAGTTTTCTTTGAGAGTCTATAAGGCATTTAATAAATGACTCCATTCTTTTAAGTCTTAGATCGTGCTATAGGGAGATTCCGTATGCACTTACGTAGATCCTCAACTTTCTCTATTCAGGCCATCTCTTCTTTATTTCCAAGGTATAAGAAACAGTCAAGCTTGAATCTTTATAGATAGTAGTGGAATTGTAATCGAGTTAGAAAGTATCCTATCAGTGTTTTTGAGGTACGATGGTTTAAGTAAATTATTCAAGATTCATATGATTCCTTATCCTATCAGGGGTGCTTTCAGATTTCTCCTCAGAATCTATAAGGTGAAGCTATGATTCCTTACCCATGTATTAATCTTGAGATATTATGATTAGCAAGTTCCAGTTCCTTCCCCGATGACGTTCTCAGATTATCTGGTAAGAAGCTTCAGAAGTCTCTCAAAGCGGCTTGATAAGAGCCTTCTTGTGTATCATGAGTTCCTCATGTTTAAAGTTACTGCCTCACTCTTATGAGTCTTGAAAGTGAGACAGAATAAGACGTGTATTCTTAGATTAATGAATATTGTGTGTTAAGTTCCTATCTATTTCAATATCTAATCTTCTTATCATGTCTTTGTGATAAGGAAACCAAAGTCTTGTGAAGTCGTGTGAGGCCTATTTCGATGCACTAGCAACTTGTTGTGCATCCTGTTGTTCTCATGTTCGTTGAAACTGGGGTTTTAGAGTTGTGGTGACAAGAAAAGTGATGAGGGCCATTTATTGAATTTATGTGTATATAAGTATAGCTGAATTTTTGTTGCCTGTTAGGCTAGCAATTAAGTGTTATGTCCTTGCTTGTTTAGGAAATATTGTTTGATTGAAGTATGAAAAGAGTTGTTGATGATGATTGTTGTGTGGGAAAGTATAGGTTATTGATGAAAGTACTTGGTGGATGGGTGTTGTTAATTTAGGCATCCTTGAAATTTGTGAAGTGGAGTGTAGTCGAAACTTATAGGGCTATGAGCTGAGTTGGGGTTGAATAAATAGGTTGGTAGCAATGATGTGTAGAAAGAGGACGTGTTGATGAATTGTGAATAAGATGGGCCGTGTAATTATGATCAAATATTGTTGATTATTAAGTTCGAGTGGGAGTGTGAATTATCGGTTATCATTGATGTTTTATTTCATAACTTCCTAGTGAGAATAGCACTAGACACTAAGTTTGAACGATTGATGGTCATGAAAGTTGAGGCAATAAATTTCTTATTTAATGGTACTTGTTATAGAGAGGTGCTCTAATAGGCTTGAACAGTGTGTACAAGGGCCTAAGTTTGTTTAATCTGTAATCAAGTTTGATGTTGTATGTTTGGTGTAGAGACACGCCAAAGGTGCAATGGGACTGTATTGTTTTTCATGGATTATTGCCTATTGTCTGGTTAGTATTGGTACTGAGTTGCTAGGTGGGACTAGTGAGATAGTGGATGATGATCATGATAGCTAAGTTAAGGAGTTATGAATAAAGGTATTGTGCGTGATTTGATTCCCATGGTTTAGAGACATAAGTTATAGGCGATGTAGTGGTAGGCTGTAAAACCCCACATTTTGGACTAGAATGAAAATTCATCATTCCTATGTGTGAATGTTTCAAAATCCTAAAATCCTATATAATTTTAGTGTTTTAACCAATTATGTAGTGTGGGAATCTATTTGAGCATGAATTTAGATCAAAAAGGTCCCCTAACTCAAGTACAAGTTGACACCTTTCCTATCGTTCAAGTTTTAATGAGAGTCAAAACTTGGGTCAACTTCAATTGATCATAACTTGTTGGATATGATGAACTAGGTGGTTTTCTATATATCAAATGAAATATCTTTGAATTAAATTTCAAACGATACCAATTTCATATAAATCCGATATCAGAGCAAAGAGTTATCCTCATTTTATTCCAGCATGTCAAGCTGGAAAATGGTGATGACGTTTCAAATGGGCTATCACATTTTTGACAACCATTTTGACGACGTCGTCATATTCTGACGATATTCCCAAACACATCATCAGACCTGGGGAGAAAATCAAGAATTTGGACCCCTTTTGTGACGACCATTCGTGACGGCCTATCACGGACCTGACGGTCTGTCAGGGATGGCGTCAAGTATATTTTTTCAGCAATTGAGGGACGTTTTAGTAAGGGTAATTTGGTCTTTTTAATTTACTTCCCAAAACTTATAACCCTCAAGGAGCTTAATATCTTCCATTCTCTTTAGTTAAATATCTCAAAAAGCTCTCTCATACACTCTCAACCACAAGATTAGGGTTTCCTCTCAAGATCAAAACTCTTAAGAACAAGCCCTAGGTTTTCATAGAAGAGTCTATTTCAAGAAACTTTCGCCGTCAATCTTCACGAATTCTTAATCCAAGGTATGTGTATTGTTAATCCATGGGTCCGTGTTATCCATCGAGCTCAAGAATCATGTTTTAAATTATAAATTGTGATTTTCTTGTTGTTTTAAGACTATATTCATGTTAATGATTGTTGTTTAGATTCAAGGTTGTGTCTTGATATGTTTTTCTTGAATCATGCGAATAGGTTAGTTGGAAACCCATGAATTTGGGTGGTTCAAGATTTCTAAATTTGTTAAGTACACCTATGCTTAATATTATGCATGCAAGGTGTTTGATAAAATTATTAGGATTCTAGAAATTCATGTTTACATGGTTCCATGATATCTAAATGACAAGTCCATGTTAGCTATATACTTCAATATAAATTCCATTCTATTGATGTGTTGCTATTGTTATGGTATGAAGCATGTATGATAATAGAGATATACTATATGTACATGAAATATATCCATGCACTCCCTACCATGCTTAAGATGTTGAAGAACTACATAAAGTATAATATCCATTACTTATGACAATGTGAATTGTGGACTTCAATCTTATGATCAAGTCAGTCATATTGTGTCAGTTTCCTTTCATCGAGTCCTAGGGGTATTCGTACTCAAAAATATAGTTGTGTGCCTAAAGTTATGTCATGTTATCACGATACTCTCAGTCAAGCCATGATCTATAGAATTCAGTCAGTCATGTGACTCAAGAAAATCCAGTAATCTCAGTAGTTCAGTAATCTCAGTGATCTCAGTACTCAGTAATATTTGTAACCTTAGTATTCAAAGTCAATCTCAGTAATTTCAGTACTCTCAACCAGTCCTTAGAAATGAGTACATTTTGTCCGTCATCGAAATCCAGTAAACTTAGTTTAGCTCTGCTAAACAATACCACTAGTATCAGTCTAGTTAATCAATATTAGTTCAGCTAATCAGTTCAGTTCAGTTATTCAGTTCAGCCCAGTTATTTAGTTCAGTGTCTTTCAGATGGGAGTAGGATTCAGCACCGAGTGAGCCTAGGGATGGAGACTCACCTGCTAGATTAGGACTGAGATCCTTAGAAGCAATCCCTAAGTTCCAAAACTATGTAGCCAGTGTAGGTATAAGATGTAACTCGTTAGATAGGACTGACATACTCAAGGGTCGCCCGTTAGAACATTTATATGTATAGGATTGATCTCAGTAGTCATCCGCTAGATTAGGACTGACTCCAACAAAGATGTATTTACTGGTGGCGCGATACTGACACCCTTTCATTCAGGGCAGAGATTGGACCTCATCCCACAGTTTTACTTAAAGATATAGGACTATCAGATACAGTTAACTCATCTTAGTAGTACAGATTTAGTACTATTAAATACAGTCAATGCTTATCATTGTAAATAGACTTCAAGATTACCCATTAGCTAAGACTAATCTAAACTATGATTAATCAGTACCAGAATTATTTGATTTAAAGATCACCTGCTATATAGGACTAATCTCAGACTAAGTCAAATCATTCTTAATATCAGTATACTCATGATCACCCGCTAGATAGGACTGATCTCAGATTTAGTTACTTTAAGTAGAATGGAACTCAGATAGTTCCATCAGAACTTAGACTGTAAGATACAATCACTCAGTATCAGTTAACTTGGTTAGGAAGATCATCATAGTTATATCAGTTATATTAGTTTTATGAATTCATGTATCAGTCATATCAATTATCAGAATTCATGATATTAGTATTCAGCTTTAGGACTATTAGACACAATCAACTAGACCAGTTTATCATAATTCAAACTGTTAGAAATAGTCTTTTATCTATTCAAAATCTCAATATTAGTACACTCATGTTGTTAGTATTCAGACTCAGTAGTCAGTATCTCCATGAGTTCAGTTATAGTTATGTATGCATGTATGTATTCTCACGTTCATATTAGTCAGAATTTTTCATGCATATAACCCTTTGCATTTAGCGTACCTCACTCATATACTCAGTATATTCAGATGTACTGGCGCATTTGTGCTATGGTTCTTTCTCTTATATTACACAATAGGATCATTGGCACGAGCTCCAGATCAGCATTAGCATTCCAGTGTTCAGAGTTTAGAGTGAGTCCTTCTCATTCGAGGATGATATGATTATTGTTATATTTACTATTCAGTTACTAGATGTAGTTAGTTGGAGACATCTTCCTTCAAATCCTTATTCATTTTAGTTAGAGTTTTTCAAACTAGATGTCAGATTAGATATTCAGATCTCATTATTTTTAGTATTTATGACTTATTTTGGTATTGTTATACCTTTTTCAGACATTTATTCAGTTCAAACCTTATTGCCTTTCATGTTCATGTTTCTGTATTTTATGATATATTATACAGTATATAGGTACAGATATTAGTCATGTCTTAGCTGTTGTCTTCGGGGTCATGAGCACCGTGTAGCATTCCAGTTTAGAAAATTGGGGTATTACAAACTTAGTATCAGAGCCTAAGGTTTCAATAGAGTCCTAGAAAGTTTAAAAGCCACATCTAGTAGAGTATTGTACATGTGTGTTATGAACCACACTTATGTGCGGGAGGCTATGAGATTTTTTAGGACCAGTTTCCCTTCTTTCAGTATTCATGTCGTGCCAGTGAGTAGTCAGATTTGTATATCTTGTTTTCTCATCATTGCATCTATTCATCCTATCCAAAATCTCATAGAATGTAACTATTTAAAAGTAGAACCTTCTAGTAGTTGCAAGTTCAGTTCATCTCATGCATTAGTTTAAGACCCCCCGAAGTTTAGTTATAATCTAGTTCGTAGATGCCCTGTGCATCACCCAATATCTCCGTAAGGTAAGTGTTATTAAAATGACATAGCGTCCCAAGGGGGAGATACCCCATTTTCTCTTAACGCCCTCATGCCTTAGATCCTTCAATTTCTCCTTACATAACGAATTCAGTCTAGAATAGAGGGTACTCATAAGTTGACCTTCAAGTTAGACCTCATTTGTAAGTCAAGTATTCAGAGGTTCAGTTTAGTTCATGATGTTAGGTCCATAATTCATGTATAAAAATTAGTCATGTTCTCATGTTTTAGCTAAATCTTAGTGCCTTTACCATTGTATGTTCATTCGCATGTTCATGAGTCAGTTCAGTCATGTATTCACACATCAGATATCCGTGGTCAGCTTATCAGTACTTTCAGTCATGCATTCACGTATCATGTCAGTCATATAATCATGCATTAGATATGCATAGATTCAAATAATAAGGTAAGCATGAGATATGCATGCTCAATTAGAGAAACTCAATTTAGCACAACACTCAGTCCTACATTCTTAAATCAGCTACGCATGCATCAGATATGCATGTACAGTATGACATGCTCAGTTTTCAGTCATGTCAGCCATGAAATCATGATCAATCATTCATTCTATATATTCATGTAAGTTCTCTTTTCTCGCATCTCGGCCAATATCATTTTAGGACGAATGTTCCTAAGGAGGATATATTGTAATACCCCACATTTTGGACTAGAATGAAAATCCATCATTCCTATCCGTGGATGTTTCAAAAGCCTCAAATCCTATAAAAATTTAGTGTGATAATAAATTATGTAGTATGGTAATATATTTGAACATGAATTTAGATCATAGAGGTCCCCTAACTCAAGTACAAGTTGAAAGCTTTCCTATCGTTCAAGTTTTAGGGGGCATCAAAACTTGGGTCAATTTAAATCAACCATAACTCATTGTATATGATGAAATGGGTGGTTTAATATATATCAAATGAAATATCTTTGAACTAGCTTCCCAGCAATACCAATTTCACCTAAATCTGATATCAAAGCAAAGAGTTATCCCCATTTTATTCCAGCATGTCAAGCTGAAAAATGGTGATGATGTTTCTGATGGGATATCATGTTTCTGACGACCTTTTCGATGATGTCGTCACATTGTCATGACATTTCTAATGAAATCATCAGACCTGGGAAGAAAATCAAGAATTTGGACCCCATTTGTGACGATCATTCGTGACGGCCTATCACGGACCTGATGACCTATCACGGATGGCGTCAAGTATATTTTTCCAGCAATTGAGGGACATTTTAGTATGGGTATTTTGGTCTTTTTCCTTCACTTCCTACAACTTATAACCCTCAAGGAGTGTATTACCTTCCATTCTATTTAGTTAAAAATCTCAAAAAGCTCTCTCATACACTCTCAACCACAAGATTAGGGTTTTCTCTCAAGATCAAAACTCTCAAGAACAAAACCTCGGATTTTCATAGAAGAGTCTTTTTCAAGGAAATTTCGCCGTCAATCTTCATGAAATCTTAATCTAAGGTATGCGTAGCATTCATCCATGGGTCCCTTTTATCCATGGAGCTCAAGAATCATGTTTTAAATTATAAATTGTGATTTCCTTATTGTTTTGTGACTATATTCATGTTAATGATTGTTGTTTGAATTCAAGATAGTGCCTTGATATGTTTTTCAATAATCATGTGAATAGGTTAGTTGGAAACCCATGAATTTGGGTGGATCAAGATTTCTAAATTTTTTAAGTACACCTATGCTCAATATTATCCATGCAGGTGTTTGATAAAATGATTAGGATTCTAGAAATTCATGTTTACATGGTTCCAAGATATCTAAATAACAAGTCCATGTTAACTATATACTTCAATATAAATTCCATGCTATTAATGTGTTACTATTGTTATGGTATGAATCATGTACGATAATGGAGATATACTATATGTACATGAAATATATCCATGCACTCCCTACCATGCTTAAGATTTGAAGAACTACATGAAGTATAATATCCCCTACTTATGACAATGTGAATTGTGGACTCCAATCTTATCATCAAGTCAGTCATGTTGTGTCAGTTTCCTTCCATAGATTCCTGCGGGGTATTCATACACAAAAATATAGTAGTGACCCTAGAGCCATGTCATATTATCACGATACTCTAAGTCAAGCCATGATCTATAGAATTCAATCAGTCATGTGACTTATGAAACTCCAGTAACCTCAGTAATCTCAGTAGTTCAGTAATCTTAGTGATCTCAGTACTCAATAATATATGTAACCTTAGTAGTCAAACTCAATCTCAGTAATTTTAGTACTCTCAACCAGTCCTCAAAACTCAGTACATTCTGTCAGTCATAGGAATCTGGTAAACTTAGTTTTGCTCCGCTAAACAATACCACTAGTATTAGTCTAGTTAATCAGTATTAGTTCATCTAATCAGTTCAGTTCGGTTATTTTGTTTAGCCTAGTTATTTATTTCAGTTTCTTTCAGATGGGAGTAGGATTCAGCACTGACAGAGCCTAGGTATGGGCACTCACCTGCTAGATTAGGACTGAGATCCTTAGAAGCAATCCCTAAGTTCCAGAACTACTTATCCAGCATTGGTATGAGATGTCACCTATTAGATAGGACTGACATACTCAGGGTCACCCGTTAGCATATTTATATGTATAGGACTGATCCCAGGAGTCACCCACTAGATTAGGACTAACTCCACAACAGATGTCTTTACTGGTGGCGCGGTACTAACACCCTTCCAATTAGGGTAGAGATTGGACCCCAGTCAGCTTATCTTGGGGCATCTCAGTTAGATGAACACATCCCACAGTTTTAATTATAGATTCAAGACTATCAGATACAGTCAACTCAGCTTAGTAGTATAGATTTAGTACTGTTAGATATAGTCAATGCTTATCATTATAAATAGACTTCAAGATCACCCATTATCTAGGACTCATCTCAACTATGATTATTCAGTATCAGAATCATTAGATTTAAAGATTACCTGCTAAATAGGACTAATCTCAGACTAAGTCAAATCATCCTTATTATCAGTATACCCATGATGACCCGCTAGATAGGATTAATCTCAGATTTAGTTACTCCAAGTAGAACGGAACTCAGATAGTTCCATCAGAACTTAGACTGCCAGATACAGTCACTCTGTATCAGTTACATCAGTTAGGTTGATCATTATAGTTATATTAGTTATATCAATTTTCTAAACTCATGCTCTGTCATATTAGTTATCAGAATTCATGATATCAGTATTCAGCTTTAGGACTGTCAAACACAGTCAACCAGACCAGTTCTTCATAATTCAAACTATCAGAAATGGTCATTCATTTATTCAGTATCTCAATATTAGTACACTTATGTTGTTAGTATTCAGACTCAGTAGTCAGTATCTCCACGAGTTTAGTTACATTTATGTATGTATGTATGTATTCTCACGTTCATATTAGTCAGCATTGTTCATGAAATATAACACTTTGCATTTAGCCTACCTCACACATATACTTAGTACATTCTGACGTACTGACAGATTTACTCTATAGTACTTTCTCTTGTGTTACGCCATAGGTTCAGAGGCACGACCTCCAGATTAGTTGTAGCATTCTAGTGTTCAAAATTTGCAGTGATTCCTTCTCATTCAAGGATGATATGATTATTGCTATATTGACTATTCCATTGCTAGATAGAGTTAGTTGGAGACATGTTCCTTTAACTCTTTATTCAGTTCAGTTAGAGGCTTTCAGACTAAATGTCAGATTAGATATTTAGATCTCATTATTTTTAGTATTTATGACTTGTTTTGGAATTATTATACCTTTTTTAGACATTGTGTTATCATACGTTTATTTAGTTTAAATTTTTTTGCCTTTCATGTTCATGTTTCTTAATTTTATGATATATTATATAATATACAGGTACAGATATAAGTCATGGGTTAGCTTGTGGTCCTTCAGGTTCATGAGCACCGATTGAGGAGTTACATAGGCTATGGCAGAAGTGGAATGGTCTGTTTGAGATTGGGAGATACTCGTTCTAAGCATTAGGTAGTAAATGAAGACTATTGAAGCTATAGAAGTGTGGTGTGTGTCTTAGGGGGTGGTGTTATGAATTAGTGTTGCACTTTAAGGAGTAAAGTGATTAATCGAGACATGGAGAAATAATAGTTGACTGAGGACATGACCCTGGGTAGGAAGATGTGGAGGAAGAGCATTAGGATAGAGGTTAAGGGTATGGATGAGTCGTATTAGGTGGAATTTGGCATCCTCAGCTTGGAAACTTGTTATGGTTATCATACCTATGTTATTTTATGGTGTCCTATGTTTTTTATGATTTTGCATGCTACCTTTTATCTTGAGCCGAAGGTCTTCTAGAAGCGGTCTCTTTACTTCTCTAAAGGTAGTGATGTGGACTGCATACAATCTACCCTCTCCAGACCCCACTTATTTTGTAATATACTGGGTCTTTTGTTGTTGTCATTGTATTTGTTGTTGTTATTTTATGCTTTGAAGTGTAGTAGTTTGGGTCAAGTTATTTTGTTTATATGCACTGTTATAACCCCGACTCTAGAGCAAGGTGATGACTGTCAGACCAGAGATTATGTGGTGGTTCACCGCCATGGAGTAATGGCTTAAGTCTAAGGGGGAAATGATAGAACCGGTAATTGGGTCGAACCTTAAAACTCTAGTAGATGTACCAGTGAGCCATAGAATAGCTTCGAGAAAGATTGATGTTTGACCTAATCTTATTTTAGTACTTTCAGTTATCCTAATACCTGCTCATGTTTTATATTTCTGTTCCATGGACCTTATTCATGTTTATGCATATGATAGAGAGTTATGTACTCTCCTAGTTCATAAAGGGGGAGTTCCTGTGCATTTGGCAGTCGGGATCACATCCCATGAGTTTTGAACTCAAATATTAAGTCATGCAACTCATGACTTAAGTACTCGAGCAATGGTTTTAGTAATTCATGAAGTGTAGATTTATATCATGTATTTCCTTGGGTTAGATCATGATGTTAAAGGCCTCAAGCCTTAGTTGAGTGTCCATTTAACTACAATGTCCCTTCATGCTTCAGGTCAACATGTTCTAACTTTTCAGCAACCTCTACCTGAAGTTGCGATAGAGAGGATGAACAATTGTCCTAATAAAAGAGTATAAATATGTCATGTGGAAAAGATAGTCATATGTAGATGTTGATTCTCGGGTCCCCTTTCATCTAATAAATCCAAGGATCCTTTTCCTGAAATTCAAAGATTCTCATGTTTATACGTTTTCATGATAAATGTGGGTTAGAATTGATGTTCATGCTATGATTGACTTGTGATTCATATTTGTTTACAAGTTTTTCAAGCTTTGACCCTAGTATGTGAAATTTATGTGACGTCCATGATAAATCCTCTTCACGTTGATTTTTAGATGATGTGCTCATGCCAATTGAGTGAAAAAATTGTTGAATAAGCAAAGCATTCTCCCCATGTGTTTGATGAAATTCTTATGTGAAGGAATTAAAGCCATTATAGCATGTTGAGTAGAAGACCTCCAATTGTGTGCAAACTTATGCATGCCAAGTGTTTGTTGAAAAGTCTTAATGAATGAATTGAGATGTGATAGTATGGAATTCCCTAATTATGTGCTCTCTGATACATGCCAAGACTTTAATACATGCTGAGTGATTGATGCAAGACCTTGTGGAATGAAATATGATCTGAGAGCATGTATACCTATATTATAGTATGTCTATGATTCCTAAATACTTTAAGTGATGCCTTAGTGATTGTGATGGTTTATATATGTTATGATTCCTAAACGCTTGAAGTGATACTTTAGTGATTGTCATGATGAATGAATAACCATGGTCATGATTAGTCAAGAATAGTTATGTTTTAGTTTTATGTTATCGAGTCCTGGGGGTATATGTACTCGACAATTTAGATGCTTTCTAGAGCTCGTATCAGTTTTTACAATCATATCAGTCCAGCTATAATTCTCAGAACTTCATAAGTTATAGAACTCAGGACTCCCAGGCAGTTATAGAACTTGAGTAATCTCAATATCGTTACCACTCTAGCCTCGATTCTGTACCCTACTTAGATCTAGTAGTATACACGTGTTCAGTGCAAACCTCAGTAGTAATCAAGTATTTTATTCAAATTTTATTATTATTCCATCAGATAACGGGACCAACAAAATTCAGCTATTCATACAAGTAGACTTAGTTTATAATCTTTAGTATCAGTGTTATCAGATTCTAAGATAACCTTTCAGATATGCTTGATCTCAGATGTAGTTGAGCATTCTTATTATTATTCTGAGGTAACTCTGTAGATGAACTTGATCTCAATCCCAGATTCGATTGAGTATCTTGTTATCAGTTCCAGAGGCCACCCGTTAGATAGGCTTGATCTTAATTTTGGGTTTAGTTGATTTTCTTCTTTGGTAGATTTAGGGATCCCCTGCTAAATAGGTTTGGTCTCAGATATAATCATTTCATATCATTGATAGTAGGTTCAGGGATCATCAGTTAGGGAGGTTTGATCCTAGATTTAGTCAGTCGATGATCGCACGCTCTGAATTCAGTATAAGTTAACTCTTCATTATAAGACTAAGACAAGTTAACCCAGTTTCAGATGAAGGTAACACTCTTCGTTCATTCAGCTCCGCTCTAATCTGAGATTCAGTTACATAGCTATTTCTATCTCGAATATATGTATTCTTCAAGTGTACCGGGTTTAGAAAGGTATAGATTTAGTTTGACAAGTATTTCAGCTGTGCATCCTTAGTTCTCTCCATTTTGTTAGCCTTGCTAGTAACATTCGAGGGTGAATATTCCCAAGGGAAAGATATTGTCACACCCCACAAAATTCCGTCATAGTTTGAGCCTTAGAGCATGTCGAGTAAAGTGTTATTCTAGCCATAAAGGTTTAAGAGGTGTCTTCCCAAGTTTCAGATATTTAAACTATGTGGAATTTCCCTAATTTTATTTTTATCACGTGGGAAATTTGACAAGCTTTCTATCGATATAATATTCGCCCAAATACGACACCCAGGTAAGAAGTTATGGCTAATTTAAATCTTAGTCATAAAATAGCATCACTTAAGTGAGTGGCGCATCATGGATAGGGTTTATTTGGTAATTGTAGATTTCCAGTGGGACTCCGCAAAAGTAGCACATTATGGAGGAGCCCAATTTCCCAATAGTCAATTCTCAGTGTAACCCCGCGATAGTACCTCATCGCGGAGGAGTCCCAGGTCCTAACCAGTAGGGCAACGCGATGGATTCTCATCGCGGAGAATCCCAATTTACTAATTTTCAAATTTCAGTGAGCCACTATGATAAGTGGCGGGTTGTTGTGGCCTATGAAATCAGGTTCACGGTTCAATTTTTTCAGATTCGTGCAAAAGCCAAAAATGGCAGTTTAGACTTTTTTCCAAGCCTATAAAACCGTTTAAACACCAAATCAAAGCCATTTACAAGCATTCTATGAAGTTTTTCTCTACTTTTCTCTCAACAAAAACCCTAAGTATCAAAAACCACTTCCTAGAATCTTAAGAACCCACCATGGATTTTCCAAATTGAGTCAAGATTCAAGGTTCCCAAGTCAAGGGCCTCAAGAACCCTCATTCAAGAGTACGAATAGAGTTCCAAAAGCAAGATTTCATCCAAAGCTTCTAATTCAAGATATGTGGGGTTTTGAACAAGGATAACTCTTTCACCCTTGTGCCTAAAAGGCCTATCTATATCATGAATTTCCTGAAATCAATGAGGTTTTTACATGAATTTGAATTGAGGGTTTTCACCCATTATTATTGAATGCATTATCTTGATATTTCCCATGAATTAAGAGTCAAATGGCATTATTTCTTCATGTTTTATTGAGAATTTACAGCTGGGTATAAACGCCATGATTTTACTCCTTGAGAAGCTAATATTTACAATATTGAGATATTAAAGCATATGACTATATTGAGATTTTGAGATAAATTGATGAAATTCCTAGATTTTCACATGATTTATTAATCTATATGTTATATATTATGCTTTTGATAAGCTTTAACTTGATATTGAATTATGGGTTAGTAAGCCGTATTTGAGACGTGAAATTATGAACTCTTGTGCTATAAGCACCTATGATTTGAGTATTTTGAGATGATTGGGAAATGAATTGACCTAATGGTCTAAAAGCTTTGAAATCCACTTTATTAGATGAGATTATTGATTTAATGATTAGGTTCGTGGTGAACCATGAGATTATTCTAAAAGTGGATTTTTATGAGATGAGCGCAGATAATCTAAGGGGAGTAGTATTTAGCACCGAGCGAGTAAGTTACTATAGTTTCTTACCTCAAAACTACGTGCCACCATAGGTTGGGCCTGAGGCTGAGTTTATGATGATTATGATTGGGCTCGAGGCTGAGTTTTATTTAGAGATCACTAGACCTAGGTTATACTCCCTGGCAATAGTATGACGCTCCTCCCCAACGTAGGGTCTCCTTATTAGGTGGATAAAACATTGGACTCCGTGTAGCTCGCATGGTTTATATTGGTTATGAGAACCTTCCTTGCCCTTTAAACTTGAGATCAGCTACCTCTTCAGAAACTAAAGTATGTTCCCTCCTATGAGTTATTTTCCTAATAATGAGGTTGCAAAGTTTTTTCTTAGCTAAAGTATTCCATTGATATGAATATTTTCTCTTTAAAAGGAAGTACTTTCTCTTGATTTGGTATTTTCCCATGAAGCCTTGAGATGAGTTATTTTCACTAAACTGGAGTATATTCCTTTTTAGATTTAATGATTTCCCTAAATCCTGAAATGAGATATTTTCCTAAAGTGAATGAAATGCCTTCAAGCATGTTTCAAAGTTATATGATTTCAAATTCCTAGTCTTTGAGATCAAAAAAGAGTTATGAGATCTTGAGAAGTGATGAAGTTTTACTCTCCATGAGACATATGAATGATTTGAAAGTATCGTGTAAAGTTTCTTTATCCCTTGAGTATTGAGAATAAGAAAAGATTTATGACTTCAAGTTAAAGTATGATAACTCATGAGATTTGTGCTATACACTTCATCCTACATGATTTATGAGCTTTATATTTTATACTTGTTCAAGCCATGTGAGTCATCCCATATTGCATGCATGACTTGATTGAAGAATATTGACACCATTTTATACATATGCATTCACCCCTACTTACTCAGTACATCGTCAAAGTACTTATTCATATATACGTGTGTGCTATATTGTCTCATAATGTAGATACAAGATTATAGCACATGTACCATGTCCAATCAGTTTGCAGCTTCTAATTATCAGGTGATGTGTCCTTTTGATTCAGGGCCACGAGTCAGTGATATAGTATAAAAGTTTTGTATATTCACTTATTCAATTGTATTGAGTTAGGGTGGTTGGAAGTCATGACCCAGCTGCCCATGGTCAGTACTAGTAGAGGCTTTATAGATAGTCAGTAGAAGATGATGTATTGAGTTTTAGTTTGATTTAAAAGTAGAGTTGTAACCTTGTGACTTTAGTTTTGTATTGAGCAAATTCATAATATAGTTATTTTCCGCTTTATTTCTCTGGATTTATGCATTTTATTCAGTTATTTATGTGTTATACGAAGTGACAGGTTAGCTTGGGGTCACTTATGAACCTAGGCACTTGTAGCGTCCCGAGGGATGATTTTGGGTCGTTACACCTTGTGTATTTATATTCGGTATTGTATATATGGTTAATTAATGTATGATATGTATTTTAGTATTGTATAGAATTTCTGTATGGTTGAGATATGTTTGTTATTTATTTTATAGAACATGTGTCCGTATTATATATAATATGTATAGGGTTTAAATTTAGGTGTTATTTACTGTATAGTTTTGAGATTCATGGTGCTATTACAATATGTTTATCAACATTGTACAGAAGATATATATTGTTGAAATCTATGTATTTATACTATATAGATATTTGTAATAATAGTTTTGTATTGAATACTAAATGAGTAATATATGTAGCCTTTGAAGATGTTAGAATTTACAATACACTTACTCATTTTAGGTTTGAGATTTGTTTGTTGGTCTGGATGATCATTACAAATGTCAGCTCAATGTGTACACAAATGATACTATTGTGACTATCTTGGAATATAAGTTGGATAAGAAGCAACTCTCTTTGTTTAAGAATAATTTCTTTGGGTACTTCTTATCTTTGCCTAGTGTTTTTATTCAAAATCAACTTATTCATAGAATGTTACTTAGAAAAGTTGTTTGTAAGAGTGATGATGAAATATGGATTAAAGCGAACAACACTATGTGACGATTTGAATTACAAGAGTTTGTTATAACTAGTGACTTAAACTGCACTAAAAATTACAATAATGAGTTTGATCTTCGTCAACCAAGTACAGTTTGATCTTCGTCAACCAAGTAACCTGATGGAGTTGTAATTTCCAGGAAAGTACAAGGTCACAAAGCTTAATTTAGAAGAGTATTTCATGAAAAAAATGGTGATGTGATGAATATGCATTAAAAACTTTTGTTTTATTATTTATTCATTCCTTTCTTTTTTTCTATCATGTATGGCGATGTTATAAGAAAATAATTTCTTAATGGTCAAATCTGAAAATTATGAAATATTTTCTTGTGGAAAATTATGTTTTCGTCTGATGTTAGAGCAATGAAGTCTAAGGTTTATCAGAGAAAATGTATGTATTGTTGTTATGGTTTTCCCTTAGCATTTTAATGTTGGTTTTATAAGTACTGTCTATATACCAATATCCATCTTGTTGATCAAGTTAGAAATAGTATGCCACGTATACTTAGCATAGACTAATGTACAAGGATGTCAAGTCTTCACTTTTTTATAAAAGACAAGGCAGGTTCATGGTATTTTTAAAGCTTAATGTATAATTGTTTGTGAAATGCTTATGTACCTTTTAATGTAAACATGTTTTTCAAGTATTGTTTTGTATGTACAAATAGAGTTGAGTAACATTACACCATCGGTTCTTGAAAAATGGATACTTTAATTATCTAATTTTGAACTTGTAGATGTGATCGTGAAATCTGATGATTTGCTTGATACTAGTAAACAATGATGTAGTCATTTGAGTTCTGATCATGATTTGGCACTTTTGAGAAGTGATGTTAATTTGATATATGTAGTGTCTTATAAGTATTTGTATTTTTCCTTAAATGATATTTTGACTTTTTGTATTTTTGTCTAGATGACAGAAAAGGGTTTCTTGATGGAAAATGTATGAAATCCTATTTTGAATTGATTTTTCAAGCTCTACATATAAAGAATGAATCTAAGATATTCTTTATCTACTTTTTTCTATTTTCTTTAATAAATCTTATATACAATATTGTAATTAATTTTTAAAACTTTTTTGTATAGCTTGATACACCAACTAGTGATAACAATTGAGACAATTCAAAGAAAAATTTAATGATCCATCTAATGTGGGTGATATAGGCAATTATGTAGTTGATGATGTTGGAAAATAAAATGTTGTTACACCTGAAGTGGATCATATAAGTAATCCTTTGGTTGATGATGTAGGAGAAAAAAATGATTCTGTAGGTGATGATGTATTTGGTTATTGGACAGGTGATGTTGGAGATAAATTTGATTTTGTCGGTGATTGTATATTCGGCCATGTTGATATTCAATCTATAGATGAAACTTTTAAGATTTGTGAGTGGAAGAATTTTTCAAATTTTTATTCTCTGAAGTTCACACAAAGCTCAAGTGAAAATAAGGTTATAGAAGAGGGTAAAAATAATCGAATTAGTAGTGACTGATCTATTGATTTTAAAGTGTCCAAATTTACTCAATCCTTTTGTTATTAAAAAATACAAAATGAAGATGATGTGGCAATACTTAGCTAGAATAAGCTTGATTGGTCAGAAATTTCAAATACTGAAATCTCTAAGTTCACCCCACCTGATAAGAGTTGTTCGATGGTGGATGCACCTGTTACAGTAGGTGATGATCTTAGAAAAGTTGATGAAAATATATGTGATAATGTTAAAGCAATTGAGAAAAATTTGGTGGCTGCATTAGTTGTTATGTTAGGTGAAACATATATTATTCCTAGTCGATTGCAAAAGCTAACGCTAGTAAGTGAATCATCTTTTTTGACAAAATTTGATTCCAGTGGCAACAAATTTCAAGTTTAACCATCTAAGTGTATAGAGAATTCTCAATCAAGTAAACTTATTTTCTTGATAAAGCATCTTTTTGTGAAGAGTATTACGGAGATAATTGATAATATGAAAGTGACATCAAAGTTTAAAAAGTTTATTGTTAGATTGTTATGCATTAAACAAATGCAAATTTTATATTGGTAGTTTCTTTTAATTTCGCATTCTTTCATCATAAATTATATATCTTAATCATTTCTTACAGGCCTATTTATTCAAATTCTCTGAATGCTCTCTTAAAACAGTTTCTATGTAGTTGATACTGTTAAATGAAAGAGTGATTTTTCACAGTGGCATGTCTAGAAATAACTTTAATCAATTCAATAATTAATGAATTTCCTAGTGAAATAGGCAGCATGTACATGACTTTCATAATGTATAGTACATGTATATAGTTTTACCTTTGTATTTAAAAGTGATAAACTAAATAACATACTGATTTTTGTATATGATGCATGTATTATATCTAGTTCATAATTATTAAATTTTAGTTAGAGTCTGGCATTTATTTTTAGCATTTTAATGTGTTTTTAATCCTTATATTTGTAGCGTATTGATGTTATATTTTACTATTTGTGAAAGAAGTCAAAATACGAATCTGTTGATAGTTCAGTAAAATTCACAACCACCGATTGTTGGTTTAATTTTTTTGATTCAGAAATTTTATAAAAGATTTTTGGAAAACAATAAAAATGTGACACTTATCACTTAAGAACATCAAATTGTTGAGTACATGATTGGATTTTTTATGATATGCAACGTCCCTTTACATAGAATTGACAACACTCTTTTTTCCATCAATATATTTGAGGATTTTCATTGGATTTTGTCAAAGGTGTGTTTTAAAAAATAGTGCATATATGTCTATTATTCAATGGATGGTGCATTGACATGCGGTTCGGGTTCAGAAATCAGTTGCAGCGTATTCAGAGTTAATTCAACACTTCCTTTCTTGTATTGAATTTTGGGAAAGTAAGAGTAATGGACTTGCAGTGGCTAATTCTTTTGATAATCTCATTATTTATGGACTGCCAACTCAAACCTATACATAATATATTAAATGAACATTCAATTGCTCATTTTTATTTTTTTCAATTATACAAATGTTATAATATGTTGCAGGGACTGTAATGTCTTTATTCCTGCTTTGCTTGGTATTTGCTTGACGGTCTTGAAATTTCTAATTGTATGATATTAATGCTATTCATTTGGTATGGTGTCTTGCTGTGGGATTATAGAAAGAAGACATAAAGGTAATGTACGGTTAATGATGATGAGTCTAATGGTTGACTATTGTGAAGAAATGATCCTGTACAGGAAATTTATTTAGGAATGTCTTGCTAGCATAGTGTGAAATATATGTAAAGTGGCACATAAATTTAAATGCTTAATGTTGTTTTTGTTTTGGTATTTATACACTGAAAATTTTTGTGTGAAATGTTATATTGAATATTATATATTTTGGCGCTTGATACAAGTCTGAACAAGTGATTTTAATTCTTAAGAAAGGACAATATCAGTGTAGTTATTAATTTATTTGGATCACATTTGTCGATAATAAGATGTTATTATAAGACGTTTATTTTTGGGTAGTATATATATGTTGATATAGGTTCATACCAACATCCAAATCATATACAGATCATATATATGATTGATACTAGTTTATAGTAGTGTATATATGCTTGATGTATGTTCATACATATATCCTAACACTATACAAGTTCTATACATGATTGACACAAGTTTTATATCAGTGTAGTATAGATATGTTGATGTATGTTCATGATATATTCAAATCATATACAGGTCCTATATATGATTGACGCATGTTCTATAAAGTAATTTTAGGTTAAAATACTACAAAATAAAAAATATGGCCCCCCGCTCAAAGGAGTCGATCACTGAACATCACTAAAGAATGTGCCTAAATTCTATTCAAATAGGCACGAAACTAAAAAATGAATGAAACACCACAACTCACATATTCCAATTTTTAGAGTATGAATGAAATAGGAAATAGATACAAATTCAATTCAATAATACAACATTCTACACTCATTAAAAATTTTAAGTAAATTCACCAAAAAAAAAACATAAGCATTATTCTATAAAGCTGAATCATTGTATTTGAACAAAAAGAATATCCTTGTGGCAGAGTCTATTAATTTTTTATAAAAAGAATAGTCTTATTTCAAAATAAAATAAGAAAAATAAAAGTATTCTTGTAATAACACCCTATTAGATTCTTGTTGGAGTATTTCCACATGTTCTTCAATTGTATTCTTTTTTGGCACCGTTCACATGAAGATCGTTTCTTAGAAAAGTAATCTCTAATACCCTTGTATTGATTGCTATTTTTTTGTCTACTTGGTCATGATTTTCAGAATGGTGGAGTCCTATAATTGTTGATACCTCTGGTAGAATGTACCAAGTTGTTTCATCAGGAAGTGGTATAACTTGCAATTTATATGCATTCATTAAATTTTCCTTTATGTAATATGGATCACAATGACTTTGTAAGTCCATATATGTGTACGTAAACACCGTCATGGCATGTAAACAAGGTATGCCATCTACTTGAAATTGTAGGCAGCTGCATCTTTTATCGCACATGCACACAATGTTCTGCTTTTGGGATTCATCAATTACTACATAAGCATAGTGAGTAGAAGCCATCACTTGCAATGTACAAAATTTATTAGTAAATAGTATGGTAAATTAGCGTATTTAACCTTTTATGAAGCATAAATAATAAGTTATACCTTCATCTTATCTTATAAAATGAGTTTTTCCCTTATTATTATATTGTATTAATTTTTCAATTATGTAAATGTTGCTTCTAAATCTGTCTATGTCTCATGATCAGATCCATCATGAATTTTAGCTATTTCTTAATTGACAGGTCTCTTGCCTCTTTATTTGATGAATTTTGGGATCCACTATGTTTGAAGTCATCACATAGACTCGTTGACACTTGGATGACCTATGGGCTGTTTTTCATAGACTATATCAAATATGTAGTACTTCACCCTATTATCTATTTTGTCTATTTCTTTCATAAGATGATCAAAGTCTTCCTTTATGTATGTTCTGGCTATTGCAAAGAAAATCCCTTTTAATTGCTTTTGATTCTTCTTAAACCTACCTTTGATGTTGTTCTATAGATGGTATATACATATACAGTGAGCAGCATTTGGATATACAATTGAAGCACCTTGTAGTATGATATCGCCCCAATCAAATACTATGCATATGTTTTCTATTTCATCAAAATCAATTTTAAACATGCAAAAAAATCTTTTCCATGAAGCATCATATTCAGAATCAACAACATATACTTATGGCAAAATGTTTCCTGATTAAGCAAATAAAAAAGTGTAAATATATTTTTTACAAATTTGAATAAGAGATTACAAACCTACAAGGTCATGTTCATTTAGTTAAAATTTGTATTACTACATGTCTAGTTGTTCTTTAAAAGGTTGTAATTCAGACATGTAAGGTTCTATCACTTTATTCCAACATATACATAATCTAAAATAAAATATTTCATGGAAATCACCTGGTGCATCCAGCATACTAGCACACAATATTGACCCCTTTTATGTTGATTTCAGAAAAGTTCCATCAACAATATTGGTAGGCATACAATATTTTCACCTCCTAATTGATGCGTTCAATGTGACAAAAGCATATAAAAGGTGATTTTCCTTTATTTTGTGTAATATTGTGGATGATCCTGGATTTATTATGTCTAGCATATAGAAGTAAGCTGACAATTTAGCATAAGATTCACGCAGAGAACCTCTCACCAATTCAAATGCCTTTTCTTTGACCCTATGTACTTTTTTATAGTCCGTCCTAATTCCATAAAATTTCTCATTTCATTCATGATCTCTACTTGATTTTATATTAACTTTAGATTTAGATAATTGTGCTTCACTATTTTATCCATGGTTAATAAAGTAGCATGCCATTGTGAAAGCATTTTGTCCGCAATTGGATTGGTGTAATCATCAATAAATTTTGTCACCATGAATACTTTTGAATTTTGTTGACTTGAAGATCTAAATGTCCACTTGGATCTTTGATTGATACACTTGAGATAGTACCTAGATCATTTATGTACAATAATGTATACTTTATACAATATGGATATAATTCTATACATCAATAATATAGGTTGTACAGATGTCCCAACTATATAAAAGTCCTATATTTATTGACGCGGGCCTAAGAAATTAGTTATACATGTTATCTACAATTTTGATATAGGTCTTATGGAGTAATTATACATTTTATATGCAGTATTGATTCAGGTCCTATATAATAGCAACTCAATTTATATTCATTTTTAACTCACGTTCTATATTGTTGTTTTAACAGTTTATATGCATTATTTTTTCATGTCCTATACAATAGTTACACAGTTTATCTATAGTATTGATTTAGTTCCTATATAGTAGTTACATAGATTATATGCAGTAGTTAATATGCAATATTCAATCAGTTCCTATACAGTAGTTATTGATACATTGTAGATACAATTTATATAAGGTAGTTATATAGTTTATATAGATATAGGTCCTACAAAGTAATTACACAGTTTATATGCAACATTGATTTAGATCCTATACAATATTTACTCAATTTATATTCATTATTGACTCATGTCATATATAGTAGTTTATATAGTTTATATGCTATATTTATTCAGGTCCTATATAGTAGTTGCAGAGTTTATCTGTAGTATTGATTTACTTCTAGGCAAGAGTTACACAGAATATATGCAGTATTGATTCAGTTCCTATACAGTAGTTGTTGATTCAGTTCTAGTAAAATAATTACACAGTTTATGTGGAGTAGTTTATATGTAGTATAGGTTCAATTCCTATACAATAGTTATAGAGTTTATTTGCAGTATTTAAACAAGTTCATATATAAATCCCAACCACAAATAGAACTTACACATTATTGATAAAGGTTATATAAAGTAGTTATATATTTATATCCAATATAGATACAGGTCCAATACAATAATTACACAGTTTATATAGATATATCCTAACCATATACAGGACCTTATAACACCCTGAGTTCTTAGTCCTTAATTATTTTCTAAGATTGAGCTTACTGCCTTAACTATAACTCACCATACAAGTCATAGGGTGTAATGACAGGTTATGTAACCTTAGTCGTAAGGTGTCTACAGAGTGGTGTTGAAGTTATTGTCCTGGGTACGACTTGAGGCTAGAATCATAAAGAATCATGACGAGTTGTTGGGATGAGTCATAACCAAATCATGTTAGTTTTTGGCATAATTCTTCTCTGAGTACAAGTGGATCACTATGAGCTATACGGATTTGTTATGAGACATTGGGTGTCCAATGTATACCCTAATTTGGGTTCTTTGTTTACTAGGATCAGACCCTGTAAGTTGTAGGGTTCCATTATGATTTATACCATTAAGTCATAGGGTAAACATTGTGTGGGGGTCCTAGAGACTTTCTTGGTTTTGACTCAGGATTATGACTCAATTATTGACTCGTAGTCAAGGATGACACTTTTTTAGCTTTTAAGTTAAGGGTGTTCTGAACATGTTCCCTCTTACCTAAATTGAAACCAATGTCTTATAACCCCTTTAGGGTGCAATTAACACTCATAAACCAATCCAATTAACTTCTTAAACACTCTCTACATTCCCTCAAGCAAGTCAAGCTAGGGTTTCATCAAGTTGACCCTCCAAGTACTTTAGAGTTAAATCCTCTTCATGAAACTTAATATTTCAGGCATGTGGCTCTACCCTTAAACTTAATATATCTATTTCATAAAAATTCATGGTTATTTATGTGATTTAAAGTAAAAGTTTTGTCATGATTTAACTGTAGTTTTTAACTTGTGGGTGCATGATTATGGTGAATAAACTAAGGGATTGTGATTTCCCAAAATTATGACTTTTGAAGTGGTTATGATCCCAATCCCATGTTGTGAAAATATTTTTAGTTATGAGAAATATGGGAATTTAACTATTCTAGAACTACTGCATTATAATGTTGCATTGAACCTTGTGGGTAGATATTTTTAAAGGTTGTTGCAAAATTGAACCAAGGGTGATTGTGATTTCACCATGTAATAAAATTATTTTGACATATTGATGATATCTTACAAGTATAGGTGGTATGATGATACCAACAATGTATTCCTAAATTTATATTATGGTTCAATGAATGAAATTATGTGCTAAATATTTTAATTGGGCTTTAAATAGGACTGTGTAGCAGAGTTATAAAGGTAAAGGTCTTGAGGGACAAATACTGGAAACCACAATTGCCGACGCAGGGGTATATATGATCGGATTTAAGTCCCTCTATTTTTATTATTATGTGATTGGGAGTTTTAAGTCCCCCAATCTCATCACAAGATTTGGTACTTGTGCCACCTTGATATGCAAGGAGGTTCGAGTCCCTCATAGTGCGTATGTTTACTCTTTGGTTCATCCATCCATATGCACTAGGGCCCTACCAGCTAAGTCAGAGCTGGAGCCATATAGCACATGGGTTCCCTATATGTTATGTTGGTTGAACTACATAATCTAGGCTAGGATTTTAAAGTCCATGTTAAGCCTTATTCCCTATCTCGGCATGTGATATGTATATATATATATTTGCATTAGATGATATGCATGAGATTTAAAATTATTCAAACTATTATTCATGGCCTTATGTTATCACGTATCCTAAAGTTACATACTAGCTCTCCAACTGCTAACTATCTGCGTACGTTATATCCCCACGCGAAGTAGGAATTGGCCATACTTGTACTTCTCATATTCAGTTCATTCTTGGGATCCGCTTATGAGTTAACATTGAAGTGGTGATCTTCTATACATCAAAAGTAAGCATTTTGTGTTTTTTCATTCCTTATATCTCAGATTCTTGATCTTATTTTGGCTATTGTCTGGGGCATGTTGCGACACTTTATTGATATTCAGTTTTGGTTGTCGGTTTAAAAGGTATTTTTTGGACTATTGTGGAACTAGGTAATGGTTGGATGTTTTGGTCAATTTTTGGTTGATAAACTATAGATATGTTTTAATTAGATTGGGCTTACATTTATGTTATCTAGTTGTACATTTGAAATTCTTCTGACATTGGCGATGTTTTATTGGTTCAGTTAGGTTAAGGAGGTGATCTTCGATCCAAGTGGGATTTGGGATACTGTCACGGACAGTCCCTAGTTTGGGTTATGAAAAATTGGTATTATAACATAGGCTTTGTGTCTTTGGGTGTCCAACAAAACCATGTCGAGTAGAGTTTCTTTTATGGGTGTGTACCATATAACACTTATAATGGAGGGGACACAAAGAATTTAGGAATATTTCCCATTCTTGTTGTTCTATTTCGAGCTATAGAGTCTAAGATGTTTAATCTTTCTAATTGTAATTTGTTTGCCTTTTAGATCATGCCTCCAAGAAGATCTCATATCCATGAGAAGTCTTCTGCCTAATCTAAGGACAATATGGATAAACTCATCCTACTCTAGGAGTTCAATTCTGGTCTAGGGTTTCTGCTTCTAATTTCCTTAATAGAGCTCCATTTATTTCCCCTATTCTTGCTCAGGCACCTCAAGTTGATGTATCAAATGTTGATTTTTTCTAGTTGATTAAATTTCCTACCCAGTTGGTGGCTTTTAAGACTGAGCAAGTCGCTTCCGCTGCTTCATCCTCTGAGGCTGCTAGAGTTATCCAATTCATGAGATTGAGTCCTCTTGTTTCCACTGGTTCCAAAATTGAGGATAATTCTCAATATTTCATGGATGAGATGGAAAACATCTTTTGTGTGATGCATGACACTAATGTGAAGGGTGTGGAGTTTGCCGCTTACTAATTGAAAGATATGGCATACCAATCGTACAAGGAATGGGACCAGTCTAGGGGAGATAAAACTGAGTTGGTTTTATGGGATAATTTCCTAGTGTTTTTTTGGACCGCCTCTTTCCTCCAGAGATAAAGAAGGCAAAGGCAAAAGATTTTGTTAACCCGAAGCAAGGCAAGATGTAAATCAAGGAGTATGCCTTGAAGTTTCATTAGTATAACACCCTGAGTCTATACCCTAGATGCTACACGATGCTTACGACCCTGAAAGACCACAAGCTAACCTATGACTGAAATTTGTTGTGAGCACTGAATAAACATACTGTAATAAATATGGAAATAGTCTGAAATGCCATAAATTTCAATTATCTAAAATACTAATAAAGAATAATACTATCTGATAACAACATCTTAATCTAAAATACTATCTGAAAATATAGTCTAAAAAGCCTCTAACTAAAGTTGTCTGAAAGTGGATTTGATGGGACAATCCCCCAACTAACTCCATCTACTAAAATACTGTATCTACTGAAAATACTGAAATAAGGCATATCCTCGAAAGATCTCGATCAGGAACCTAAGCATTCGAACCTATGATATAAGACATCATAGCAAAAGAAAAATTATGTGTCAGTACATATAATGTACTGGTATGCTAGATGAGGGAAGGCTGAATGCAGGGGTTCATATGCATGAACAATAGCTATCTAAACAATATAGAGTAACTGAACATGAGAGTATATGGATAACTGAAACTACTGTAAGTACTGAGTATGTAATCTGTGCATGTACATATATATATACTATAACTGAGCTTTTTTCAATCTAAGTACTGAATTCTAATAAATGAGTAACTGATAATCTAAGTTACTAATACTGTTTGACTGTATCTGACTGTCCTATTCCTATAGAACTGAACTGAGTTCTATTCTGAAGGTTGAGACAAACTGTAGGAGGTAATAATCTAACCGATATTCCCCAAATCTGAGATGATAGGGTTCCAATCTGTAACCCTAATTAAAAGGGTGCTAGCACTGAGCCACGGGTACTAACAACTGTGGTGAAGTCAGTCCTAACTAACGGGTGACCCCTGAGATCAGTCCTAAGCTAGCAGGTGACCCCTGAGTATGTCAGTCCTATATAACGAGTGACATCTCATAACCTATACTGGCAACGTAGTTCTGGAACTTAGGGATTGCTTTTAGGGACCCAGTCCTAGCTAATGGGTACACCCCCATCCATAGACTCGCTCGGTGCTGAATCCTACTCCCAACTGAAAGACACTAAACTGAGTGTACTAAACTAAACTGGACTTATATGGAGTTTTCCAAAGTTATCCTGAGTTCTGTAACTGAATGAGAGTACTACTGATCATGACATAACTGATACAATTCTATAACTGACACTAGCTCTGTAAACAGCTAAATTGTCGGGTATTAAATATCCCCCAGGACTCTATGGCATGAAAATTAAGTTAAAGTATAATCTTGAATAACATAAGAATATTCACTTGCTAATAATTCATTCATAGAGACATTTCATCCAATACTTGTAATGCATTAACTTGTACATGAATGGGGACTACATATTAGCATGCTATAATGGCATTATTTTTTTCTCATAGATAATTTATCAAACACGAGGGAAGCATACTTGGTCCATTAGATCCTAAACACTTAGGGTTAACATGGTTACAATAATCAGCTTGCAAATTGAAGGGTTTATCATGAACATCATGTAAATAACAGTTACTAGGAACAATTCTTGGAACTTGGAATTCAAATCATGGATAATCATATAAACATAGTAATTACAATGCCCAAACTTGCAAATTCATGGAATCTACCATTAATAATTGTTTGAAACTCAATTAATGTCAAGAATGTGGATGCAATCCAATTTCATACATGTAAATCATGAATCATAAATCTTGAAGTTTTAAAAATGAATTCTTGGGCTCTGTGGGTGAAAGGGAGACTCATAGATGAACACCTAACATGCCTTAGAAGATTCTTTCCAGAAGGTTCTTGAAAGAAATCCTTACACTTGTTCTTGATTTCTTGAACTAGGGATTTTGCCTCTTTGAGAGAGAATGCTTTTTAATTTGGGGATGAATTTAATAATGAGTTTCTAAGGATATTTTAAGGGGTTAACTCCCATATATGGGCATAATAAAATCATGTGAAAGGAGTGTTTTAACCCTGGGCATCCTTTTAATTTATCATAAAAAAATTTTGAATTAGGCACTTGGTATGACGCGTCACTATCACGTCGTGCCATTGGAAAGTAGACAACTGGAACTAGGTTAATGGCGTGATGCGGCACCATTACGGTGCCTCAGTGGTTGCAAATTTTCCGTTTGGAACGATGCGCCATGATCACAGAGTCACACTAGAAAGTAATAATTGGGAAAAAGGCTAGTGGCGCGACACAGTGGTATCATGTTATCTCACCTGAAAATGACTTTGGACTACCTCCGCGATGCGTTAGAGTACTAGGTGGTACATTGTCTTACTAAATTGGCTCTAACTCTTCACTCGGGTATCAGATTTAGGAGAATTTGGAATCGATGGAAAGATTGTTTAATTTCCCACATAATAAAAAGACAAAATCTTGAAAATTCCACATGTATAAAAGTGTATTCATCTTTAAATCAAGTCTTTGATATTTTTTGGATGAATTTAAGCTAGGTAAAAGTATGGGGTGTTACAATTAGTTATCTCGATATGCTCTGGAGTTGGTGTCTTACATGAGGGCTAAAATAAGGAAGTTCTCTTTTGGGTTGTCCCAAGACATAATTTTGGAGAGTAATGATGCCTTTTAAATAAGGATATGGATATTTCTCAACTTCTATTTATATACAATAAGTCAAACAAGAGAAGAAAACACAGGCTAAATTTGGGGAGAGGTAGAGTAAGAAGCTTTGATATTCGGATCAAGGTGGAAGTTAGCAGTAAAGTGGTAGAAATGGAGGTAAGTAGTCTTAAAACAAAGGCAACTCAGGTACCTGCTCAATGGCTAGTGCTCTCTACCTGAAATGATCTGGTGATCACCGTGTGTGGAGTGGTGATAGTTTTAAGGCACAGGGTACCCAATACCAGTCTAGGAGGGATCTATTGGATCCCTAATATCCTCCATATAGATTCTTTGCCCAGGTGCATCGTAGTATTTTTGAAGAAGGAAGGAACAAGTGCTTTAAATATGGCCAGATTGGCATATGCAGAGAGATTGTCCTTCTGGGGTTGATTCTGGAGTAAATAAGCTTTTGTTGTTGCTACATCATCTCATACGACAAGGGGTGCTACTTCTTCTTCTGGATCTGGCACTAATCGAAACTATCTCTATGGTATTACTACCCATCAAGAGTCTTAGGCATCCTCTGATATTGTTACTAGTATGTTGATGATTTTTTTTCTTGATGTGTACTGTTTGATTGATCCTAGGTCTACTCTCTCTTATGAGACTCCATTTGTGGATATGTATTTTGAATTTGGTCTTGAGGGTATTTCAGACCCTTTTTTCATTTCTACCCTGGTAGGCAACTCTATGATTGCTAGAATAGTTTTAAAAGGTTGTGTAGTTTTTGTTAGTGATAGAAAAACTCAAGTTGATCTGATAGAGTTTGACATAGTTGATTTTATGTCATATTAGAGATAGATTGGTTCCATTCATCCCATGCATCTCTGGATTGTCGGACCCATCAGGTGATTTTCAAATTCCAAAATAAGCCAACTATTAAGTGGGAAGGTAGTTCCTTAGTGCCTAAGAGGAAATTTATTTTGTATCTTAGAGCTTGAAAATTGGTATTTAAAGGGTACCTTTATCACTTACTAAATATTAAAGATTCTACATCCAAAGGTCCTTCTTTGTAAACTATCTCAGTGGTCTATGAGTTTTTTGAGGTATTTCCTATGATCTTCCAAGTATTCCACCTAATAGGAAAATTGATTCTGGGATTGATCTTGTTCGAAAAAATCGATCTATCTCTATCCCTCCATATAGAATGGCTCTAACTGAGTTGAAGAAACTCAAGAAGCAGATGAAGGACCTTCTAGACAAGGGTTTTATTCATCAAAGTGCATCCCTATAGGGTGCACCTATTTTTTCATGCGAAAAAAGAATGGTTACCTTCAAATATGTATTAATTACCATCAACTGAATAAGGTAACAATAAAGAAAAAGTCCCTCTAATGAGGACTGATAATCTCTTTGATCAGCTTCAGGGTGCTAAGTTCTTTTCCAAGATTGATCACCGGCCTAACTATCATTAGTTGAAGATTAGGGAAGTGGATATCCCTAAGACTGCCTTTTGAACTCGATATGGTCACTTTGAATTTTTTGGTGATGTCCTTTAGTTTGACTAATACCTCAATGGCATTTACGGATCTCATAAATTGAGTTCTTCATCAGTTCTTGGATTTTTTATAATTGTCTTCATTGATCATATTTTGGTGTAATCCAAGAGTGAGGTGGATTATACTGATCACCTCTGCCTTATCTTGCAGGCCCTAAAAGGGTTAGCATTTGTATGCTAAGTTCTCTAAGTGTGAGTTCTGGTTTAATGTTGTAACTTATTTAGGTTATGTTGTTTCTAGTGAGGGAATTGTAGTGGATCCATAAAAGGTTACAGTGGTTAAGAGGTGGCCTAGACTCATGACTCCAATTAAAATTCAAAGTTTCTTTGGTTTAGCCAGTTATTATATAAGGTTTTTGGAAAGTTTCTCATCAATTGTTGCCCCATTGATAATGTTGACTCAGAAGAAGGTAAAGTTCTTGTGGTCTGATGCTTGCAAGTATAGTTTTTAGAAGTTGAAAGATAAGTTGAGTTTGGCTCTAGTCTTGAGTTTACCTGAACGTACTAATGGTTTTATGGTCTATTATGATGCATCCCGGTTAGGACTGGGTTGTATTTTGATGCAAAGTGTCAAGGTGGTTACATATGATTATAGGCAGTTGAAGGTTCATGAGAAGAGTTATCTGACTCATGATTTGGAGTTATTAGTTATGGTGTTTTCCTTGAAGATCTGACGGCATTATTTATATAGATTTCATGTTGATATTTATTTTGATCATAAGAGCCTGCAATATGTGTTCACTAAGAATGGGTTAAATATAAGGCATATGAGATGGCTTAAGTTGCTAAAAGATTATGCCATGAGTTCCCACTATCATCTAGGTAAAGCTAACATGGTTGTTGATTCTCTTAGAAGGTTGTCCATGGGAAGCTTGTATTATGTGGATAAGGAGAAGAGGGATTTGGTAAGGGATATTTAATATTTATGCTATATTATGTGGTTGTTGACAATATGCTAGCCATGGTAAAGCTTGAATGATACGAAGCAGGATATTGTGGCTAGGATGACAATTTTGTGGCTAAGTGCATGGTATGTCAACAACTAAAGGTGGAACACTTGAGAACTGGTGGATTATCTCAAGAGACTGAGTTGCTAGTGGGAAAAGGGGAGATAATTAATGTGGATTTTGTTGTTGGTCTCCCACGGTATCACCAGCAGTTTGCTGGGCCATCATGGATAGGATGACAGTTTGCTTACTTTTTACCAGTGAGAACAAATTTCTCTTTCAAGGATTATTCTAAGTTGTTCATTGAGGAGATCGTGAGGTTGCATGGTGCTTTAGTTTCCATTATTTTTTATCATGGTACTCAGTTATTATCTTGCTTGTAGAGGTTGTTCAAGAGAGGTTTGGAGACTAAAGTGTCCCCTAGCACCGCTTTCCTACCGTAGATGGATGGGTAAGCAAAAAAGATGATTCAAGTTTTGGAAGATATGTGTCATGCTTGTGTGTTTAACTATGGTGGTAACTAGGTTGACCACTTGCCACTTATAGATTTTGCTTATAACAACAATTATCACTCTAGCATTAGTATGACTCCATTTGAGGCCTTACATGGTAGGAGGTGTAGGTCTCCTATTGGGTTGTTTGAAGTTTGTGAAAATAGGTTATTTGTCCCTGATTTAGTTCAAGAAGCCATGGAGAAGGTAAAGGTGATTCGGGATAGGCTTAAGAGTGCCAAAACTTGCCAAAAGTTCTATATAGACATGAGGTGAATTGACTTGATGTTGGAGATTGGGTTTTCCTACAAGTGTCTCCCATGAAGAGAGTGATGTTATTTGGTAAGAAGGGAAAGCGAAGTCCCCATTAGGGTCTAATCGTGCTAGTAAATTCCTTGTCCTATCATTAAAATATAAATGATACTAAAGGGGGGGTATGTAATGCCCCAGGTTCTAGGTCCTTATAATTTTTCTGAGCCTAAGCTCACTTCTTTGACTTGGAATCACCCTACGAGTTGTAGGGTCTCTAGATGGGTTATGTGACCCTAATCATAAGGTATCTAGAGAATGGTGTTGATGTTATTGTCCTGGGTAGGACTTAAGGGTACAGGTTGTAAAGACTCATGACAAGTTGTTAGGTCGAGTCGTAGCCAAATCATATAAGTTTATGGTATGATTCTGCTCTGAGTACGAGTGGCTCGGTATGAGTCGTAAGGATTTGTTATGATATGTGCTATAAACCAAAGGATGTTGCATAATGAACTAAGAGAGACTGTGTTTTCCCCAAATAATGAATTATTTTGGCATGTTGGTGATACCTTGCAAGTGTAGTTGGTATGCCTAAATGTATATTATGGTTCAATGAATGAAATTGTGTGCTAAATATTTTAATTGGGCTTTAAAGAGGACTGTGTAGCTGAGTCATAAAAGTGGAGGTCTTGAGGGATAAACACTGGAATCCGCAGTTGCTATCACAGTGATCTATATGGCCGGGTGGTTTGAGTCCCCCTATTCTTATTATTATGTGCTTCGAGTCCCCCATAGTGCATATATTTACCTTTAGGTTTTTGCGGCCACATGCACTGGGGCCCAACCAGCTGAGAGAGAATTGGGACCATATATCCTGTAGGTACCTTGTATGTAATATTGGTTGAGCTACACAATCACGTATTCCTGACTTACATGCTAGCACTCTAACCACTAATCGTCTAAGTATGTTGTATCGCCACGCGATGAAGGAATTGGCCATACTTCTAATTCTCCTGTTTAGTGATTCATACTTGGGATTCGCTCATGAGTTGACATTGAAGTGGTAAGATCCTATACATGACAAGTCAGTATTTCGTGTTTTGGTCTCTTATGTCTCAGATTGTTAGACTTGTTTTGGCTATTGTCAGGGCCATGTCGTGACACTTTACTGATATTCAGTTTTAGTTCTTGGTTTAGAAGGCTTTGTTTGGACTACTGTGGAACTGGGTTACGTTGGTCGGATATTTTGGCCAATCTTCGGTCGATAGACTATAGACATGTTTTAATTAGATTTGAGCTTACCTTTATGTTATCTTATTATATGTTCGAAATTTATCTGACATTAGGGATGTTGTGTTGGTTCAGTTAGGTTAATGAAGTGATATCCTATCCACGTGAGACTTGAGATACCCATCATGACCAAACCTTGGTTCAGGTCGTGACAGACCTATACATGATTGATCAAGTCCTATGCAGCAGTTTTACAGTTTATATAAAGATTTGTACCTTGATATTTATAATCTATTCACCTTAAACTTAAATCTCTCATGGATTGCATAATGTTTCATGAAACTTGATATTTTATTTTTGCCCTAGTATAGTTGCGCTTCTGCAACATCTCTATGAAGTGGATCCTTAATATAGATTTTAGCTCTTCATCTATTTCTTTCTCAGAAAAATCATCTTTAATTGAATAATCAGAAATAGGCATCAGATGAATTTGCATAGTAGCCGGAGATGTTTTGATCAAATTACTAGATGAGGATTCTCCATTATCAAATATGTCTTGTAGTGTTATACACAATAAAAATTCCTTGATATTCAATTTTTTTCTTCATCTCTATATGAAGTCTAACACTCATATTATTATAAATAGGGATAGATCCACTCTTCAAATGTATTTTATCATTATTAAACTTGAAGTTGGCTCTAGATTCCATTGTTTATGCATTTTATCAATAATATATCCGTAGCTGCAATCTGAATTCAAAAGAGCTCCATTGATTGTAAATTTTTCAAGGAGCATCACTTAATCACTTTCCTTCATATTGTAACATAACTAAAACCAAACTGAACTTGAAGTCATTATTTTGAATCAATTTCAGCTATACGAGAATGAAAATACTTTATGAAGCTGATTGGCAGAGTATTTTTATAGATTTATATACAATTTATCAAAGTATTTATGCTAATGTGTTTTATCGAAAAGAGAAATTGTGAGTTTGAAATGGAAAAGGGGTCATGAGGTTGAATTAGAAAGGGAACTGTGAGTTTTAATCGAAAAAAAAAAGATATTTATTTCGGCGAACTTGGCTTGTCTTTTAATGGTGTTTTAAATATAGTTAGAAGAGGGAATTACTTTAATGGATATTATGAGGTAATTAATATCAAGGGTCATTTTTGTGGAATTAGTTTTGTGCGAGGAGCGTGTCCTTTTCCCTTCTACTATTGACTAGATATAAACAGCTCATGCTAAGATAGGCACAACATATGTTTTTTTTTTACCTCAATTTATGTGACACAAATAAAATTTTAAAAATCAGTCACTAAAATTATTTAAGTTTTAATTATTTTGACTTATAATACTTTTTCTTCTATTTCAATTTAAGTGACACTGAAATAATTTAGAGAGCCAGCTAAATATTTTACTTCTTTTAAATTTTTTAAGTTATTAATTATGTGATTTTTTACTTTTTTTTTACATATTTTTTAGTAAGACTCTTTGTCTCGATTTCTGTGGCACAGATAAAATTTTGATAGTCAATCAATTTAATTTTTTACATATTTTTTATATTAAGTTCTGAATTGTTCATTACAATACATTTTATCTCATTTTCAAATAATATATGTTGCTTTATGTCTTCCTCTGTCTCATTCCAATTTATGTGGCGCTAATATAATTTCTCAAGTCAATCAAATTTTTTTATGTTCACATATAAGTTTGTGTCTATTTTACCTTCTATAAGAATCTTTTAATCAGGTGATATAGTAAAATCACGATTGAAGAAGCATAGCAGATATGTCTTAAATGACTCATATAACTTATTAGAAGTGATATAGTAAAATTACTATAAAAAATAGGTGTGAAAAAAATTTAAGCGAGTCTCATATAAGATGTCAAGTTAATGTAAAACATCAATAGTTAATTTAACATTTTTAAAAAAATTATTTTACCTTTTTAATTAAATATATATATTTTTAAATATTTAGAGACTTATATAAAGTAATTAGGAATGGAATATTAAAATTGTCGTTGAAGCAGCTAAAGCAGACATGTCATAAATGTCTATTTATTTTTTTATTAAATATTATTAATTTTTAATACATCAATGACATATAATAATTAATTAGGGGTGATATAGTAAAATCACAGAGCAGGCAGGGCATTCACCTTCACCTGCATTCTTCTATATATTAGAATTTTCTTTTTTCTCTTGTAGTTTAGATCACATGGCCAAATATGTGTTCTTTTCGCTCCTATATTCAACTACTTTCCATGTTTCTTTTGCTATGCCTTGAGTAAATACTACAAAAGTATCCATTTTAGTCGCATTGGTCCTTCTTTGATGATCTTGTGAATCTTTTTGGTGCAGGGATATGTTGTATACGAAGTTGAGAGAGTCATACATAAGCTAATAGTATGCAAATCATAGATGCGATAATTTCGATGACACAAAACTAAACTAAAAGATATAATATTATTTATGATTTGGCTAGTTGGCCTATATATAAAACCTAATATTGAAAAGCACAAAAACTAATAAGCGAAAAAATCTCTCGCTAAGCAAAACTCTTAATTGTGAATAATTGTGAATAATCTCTCGCTACGCAAAAACTAATAATTGTGAATACTATTATGTTATGGTATGAGAAGAGGGTCTTATATTTATAGAGGTTCAAAACTTTTCCTATTAGAAATAGGCCAGTTAACTACTAAAAAAAGAGGAAAAAATCAACCACAAAAACCGACCACAACTTGTCGGTTTTCCTCAATTTCCAATCATAAAACTGATCAAAGAGCATAGTCGGTAAAGTAGGGGTAACTTTTTAAAAACCGACCACTTGTGGTCAGTTTATTTTAAAGTATATATATTTTTTTTAAAATTCATTATTATTTTATTAAAATTAAAAAAGATAATTTTAAAATAAAATTCTAAATAAACCTATCACAAGTGATCGGTTTTTAAAAAAGTAATTAATTAATTTTAATAGAAAACCGACCATGTGTGGTCAGTTTTATTTTAAAATTAATTAACTAATTTTATAAAAATCGATAACAAGTGGTCGATTTTCTTTTAAAATTAATTAATTAATTTTATTAAAATCGACCACTTATGATCGGTTTTTTCAAAATTAATAAATTAATTTTATTAAAACTGACCACTTATGGTCGGTTTTTCTGGGAATTTTAAAAAGAAAATAAAAATCAACAAATGATCCAACATGCAATACAACAACAACAACAACAACAACAACAAACCAAATGTAAGAACTACAACACATAAAAAATGTCCAACAAAAGTGTAAAAGTGTAAAAACTACAACAATACATAAAAAAGTGTACAAACTACAACAAATTATCTAAATCTAAAGTACAAAATATACAAAAGTTAAAAAAAAAAAAAACTAAAACTCATCCTCATCGTATTCGTCCTCGTCTTACGCATCCTCATCTTTGTTAATATCATCCAGGGGGCGTGACCTTTTGCATCTCGAAATGCATCACCAGGACACGGAGGAATAATCCCTAGAGTCTGAATGAAAGAGTTGAATTGCTCCTGCAGCATCCTTCTTTGTGATGTTGTTTCATCCTCCTTATTCTGCGCCCTCTCTCTGTTCAGCAAGCTCTTTAGTGAGTTTAGAAATCGTATTTTGTAGTGTTTCAATGGTTCCTCTATCAACTGAAGAGTTAGAGTACGTAGGGCCGGACGAACACCTAATATTCTCACCAAAACGTTTTTTGTGGTATCCATAGTAATGGCCTCTAGCTGCAGGACCCACAGCTTTATCCCATAACTCCCCGTCTACATGTTGGGGTAGTTGGTCACCCTGACTTTCAGGAGGCTGAGTACTACAATACTCACTAATGAGCTACGTATATTTGTCCTATATTCAAAGTAAAGTTAAAATTAAAAGTCAAAAAATATTAAAGTACTTATATTTGAATAATATCAACTTTGAGAAAAAGAATCATAAATTTAAAATTTGATTCTTCCATGGGAAGATTTTGCATGAGGTTCAACCTAGACATCTTCATCAGTCGGGTTCTTTTTCTTTTTTAGATGAGTCTTCTTGAATAGCTCATCGTGTGGTATGTTCCTATCCTTCTCTTTTTCCTGCATATGAAAAAAATTATCAATGTTCAAATAATTAAAAATTTAAATAGAAACAAACAATTAAAACTGTAAAAGTTACATACCATTTTTTCCTCCATTGCAATTATACTTTTGGCACCCGCAGTATGTAGGGAGCCACCTTTGGATGATGCCCGGGCTTTCTTTCCTTTGTCGCTCAACAATTGGTATTCTTCGCTATTCCAATAGTGAATATACTATTGCCATAAGGATTCACTAATCTAGCCAGGTCGTACCAAGTTGGTTCGGGCATAATCCAACAGACCGTTAAATCTGGATCTATATCTTTTGAAAAATTTCTTATTTATAAGACATGCATTCGCATCATCCCACCAGTAAAATCTCTATCACAAAAACAAAAATATAATATTCAATCTTTTGTTCTAACAATGTGTTAAGTAGTCAATAAGTTATATCCTTACATTAAATTCTTGAAACATTCTTTCCCTGTCAATTTCTAGAACTTTTTGCCAACTGGTCCAGTAGCCGTTGAAGTTCCGACAAATGTATTTTCTCACAGTTTGTCCAAATCCAGCATCCGGCCTAAACCCATAACACAAGATCAAACAGCAATTTCATAGATCATAATAATATAGTAATCAAAAAATAAATAATGTTATTATATTTAAAAATCATACCCTATAGCATATGAAATAACATAACGCCTCCCAAATTATCTCTGTCTCTAGGTTGCGATGGTGGATGCTCTGGCGTGGGAAGATCTGAAGCACCAGATGGAGTTCCTCCAAGATAAAAATTCAACAACCCAATAGATCCAGCAGAACTATTGTGTGAAGCTGCGTGACTGCTTCAAAAGGGTACTGACGATGATAGATGTTCGGATGGGCCAGTAGTCGTCTAATAGTACTGTCATGGCGGTGGCACGGTGATAGAAGTAGAATGAGTCGGTGTAGACCCATGAAGTGGCCCCACATGCATAGGAACCAAATGCTGAAATGACCTAGAATATGAGGGTCATGCTGTCGCATCAGTAAACCGAGCCTTAGATAGATGAATACCTGTCGGCCGTCTATACGGTGAAGGTTGTTTTTTATTTTTTGTTTTCATAAGAATAACTTTTCCCTTACCTTTGTCACCTCTGCCTGACATCTAAATTATGTAAATTTAACAAGTTGTTAGTTCCTACAAAATTAATATATAAGAAAACATTACAAGTAACTAATTTCAAGTTACTAATTCACATTTCAAATCTCTCCAACAATACGAGATAGACAAGAATATTTTATTACTATATAAATCATGGAAAATCGAAAACAACAATCTTAAACAGTATATTAAATATCCATATTAAACTAGAAACATAAATCTAAATATATAGTACAAAGCATAAAGACATCAATACATAATAAATATAACCTACACAAACTAATCCTTCTCTTCTGAAAATTCTTTACTAAACCATTCACCCTCTTCTGAAGTTTTCTCATCTCCTATCCACTCAACCTCTTCTTTCGCAATATTAACTTCTTCAAATATATTTTCTATGTGATTCAAACTATCCACTAATCTCCCATCCTATAGGCTTTGTTTTTATTACAACCTACTAATTAGACTTATCACTGCACAACAATAAGGATCATAATACACTTTTTTATCATTTTACGCTAGAACAAATGGATCGTAAACAGGATAAGATCCATTGTGCTTTACTTCAATGATGTTATGCTCCTTATTTACTCTTGTGCCTTATGTTCTTGGATCAAAGCACTAACATCGAAAGAGGAAAATTGTTTTATTGGGAAAATAGAATACTCAAGTTCTAAGATCTCGTGTATGATGCCAAAGTAAATAACATAATCATCTCCCTTAACCCAAACACCACTCCTATTTGTTTTCCTTATTCTGGAGTATTGTTCGGTGGAAAATTTAAACTCATTTACTGTGTAATGGGACATTGAATCGGCTTTAACTGGACCCGAAGAAATATCTCTCAAGAGTTGATCATATGAGGCTGCATTTGGTGACTGGTGTACCTAAAAATATTATACACATATATATATATATATATATATATATATATTATATTATATATGTTAGTTGAGAAATGTGTAAATGTTTAAAATTTGTATGAATTAATACACTTACGAGCCTCATATGTAAACCATATTGCAAAGGATGCATACACTTGATTTTTGTGGAATTGAGTCTTACATGAACTGAAGATCCAACATGTGAAACACAATTAGTTTCTTTAAGGGAATGAGTAAACAAATAAGATATGTTAAAATTTTAGTCTCCTTACTTCATAACGGGCTCAACTTTCGGGCAATTTAGCAAAACATACAAAGTTGCTGATTTGCGCTCCGTAGGAGTAAGCCGGCGACGTATGGTCATTTTATCCTTACAACCTATTTGATTGAAAATTAATATCAGTTGCAAATGAGGCTCATTCACATCATCCCGATGACAATTTGGTTGGTTTCTTGAACAAGCAACTTCATCACAAAAGTAGTATGAACAAAATTGAGATGTTTCTCTTGCAAGATATGCCCCAACTATAGAGCCTTCCACCCTATATTTGTTTTTGGGACACCTTTTCAATTTTCCAATTGGCCTTCACAACCTTAAGATTGCATGTTTACTATATTTAAAAAAGATATGTATGAATTTAAATATGTTATAATTGTTTACCATTCGAATAGATACATCCACCTAGTTTGAACTGTACCGCCTAGCCGAGCTTCGTGCACAAGGTGAATGGGAAGATGTTCCATCACATAAAAGAACACTGGCGGAAAAATCTTCTCAATCTTATTGGTGATAACAACAATATTACTTTCCATTCACACTCGATTTTCTTGTTTTAATGTGGTGGCACATATTTCTTTAAAGAACAAACTGATCTTTGCTATTGGTTTCCATATATTTTTGGGTAAACAAATAAAATCAATTGGAAGTAATTATTCCACAAAAGCATGACTATCATGGCTTTTTATTCGATGCAAGATTCCTTGTGCCATATCAACCCTCTTTACCAAATTTGAGGCATATCCATCGGGCATCTTCAAACTTTGGACCCACTCATATATTTTACGTTTTTGGTCCAACTTGAATTTAAAACTAGCCTTAGGATTAAGAAAATTACCATTGGGTCCCTCCTGTAAGTGTAATTCTCGGTGTTCGCAATATTCTGGTAAGTCAAGTCTGGCCTTAAGATTATCCTTTATTTTTTCGGTGACATCCATAACTGTGTTGAACAAGTTGTCAAAATAGTTCTTCTCAGTATGCATGACATCAACATTATATCTAAGGAAATTATCTAGCCAATATTCTAACTCCCAAAATATATTTTTCTTAGTCCAATTATGCGAAAAGCCATATCTATCAAGTCTGTACAATGGTTCCTCACTGGCTTTAGGAAAATCCTTAACTATCTCCCAGATATCATAACCAGACAGCCTTGGAGGTAGACCATCATGTTCCTTTCTATTCCTTTTGAATGCATTCTTGAGTCTCCTAAATTCACGATCAGGTGGCAAGAAACAACGATGACTATCAAACCATGAATTTTTCCTGCGATGTCTCAATGTGAAAGATTTTGTTTTTTCTATGCAGTTTGGACAAGCCAGCTTTCCAGCTATCAGCCACCCAGACAACATTCCATAAGTAGGAAAATCATTACCAGTCCACATTAGATATGCACACGGATTTAAATTCTATTTATGTAAGATGTCCCAAGTTTCAACCCCCTCATGCCATAAAATTTAAAGTTGATCGATCAAAGGTTCGAAGTAGAGATCTATTTCACTTTTTGGATTACGCGGGCCAGGAACAACACAATTCAAAAATATATGGGACTAGTCATCAATATTTTAGGAGGAAGATTATAAGGTGTGATAAATACAGGCCAACATGAATATGGCGTAGCACCAGCTAAAAAGGCGAGAAGCCATCCTCACATAATCCCAAATAAATATTTTGTGGATCAGCTACAAAATTTGAATAAGTTGAATCAAAATGCTTCCAAGCCTCTCCATTAGATGGATGACACATAACACCATTGGGCCTTTGATTTTCACCATGTCATCTCATATGAGGAGTTGAGCTATCAACCTTGGTATTAGAGGTAAATAATGTATTGCCTTAATAACAATTTGATTTCTACTAGAACCACACTTATATCGAGGGTGCTGACAAAACTTCCAGAACTCTAGGTTAGTATCTTCCTTAAAGTATAACATGCAACCATTTTCACAACCATCAATTCTAACAGGGGAGAGACCTAACTTTGACACCAATCTTTTTGTCTTAGAAAAAAAAATCAGGAACCTTTAAGCAAGGGTTAACTAACTCTTTAATAAGGTCTATCATTGAGTCCATTCCTCCTTCAGAAATATTTTAGTCAGATTTAATACTTAATAATCTAACAGCAACAGACAAACAAGAGTGTGAACACCCGTCAAACAAAGGATGACTAGCAACATGCAATTGTTCATAGAATTTGCCCGCTTCGCTGTTAGTAACCTCTTCGACATGTTCCCTAAAGTCGCCTCTATGTTACATCCCAAATGTATCGTGCATCATTTCTATCTTCATAGTATTTTGATATTCATTATGCCCTACAGACCTACTACTTTCTCCAACAACAACGTTATTTTGCACAACATCACCATGAATACTACCCAATATTAAAAAGTCCTCATGAAACCCCCTTCTATAAAGATGTTCCTTTATATCTTCTTTATTTAAAAGATTTATACCATCACATCTAACACAAGGACAATGAATACCCTTAAAACGTGTCCAAACATCAAGTGTCTTAGTATGTTCAACAAATCGTTTGACACATTCAACAAATTCCTCCCTAATACCCTTTCTATTATCATTGTTCTATTGATATATCTAGCTATAATCAGGTTTCATCTACGCAATCAATCGAATTAAACTAAATAGATCAAGTCACAAAAATTCAATTATCACCAAACATAACCACAGTAAAAAAACACCTTTAAAGTCCCCACACTTAATCATTTTCAACCTACCAAGTCATCAAACATAACAACATTCAAAAACAAAAATTCATCTTTAAAGTCCCTACACTTAATCATTTTCAACTTACTAAGTCACCGAACATAACCATATTCAACAAACCAAGTCACCTTTAAAGTCCCTACACTTAATCATTTTCAACCTACCAAGTTACCAAACATAACCACATTCAAAAAAAAAATAACCTTTAAAGTCCCTACACTTAATCGTTTTCAACCTACTAAGGCACCAAACATAACCACGTTCAACCGACCAAGTCACCTTTAAAGTCCCTACACTTAATCATTTTCAACCTACCAAGTCACCAAACATAACCACATTCAAAACAAAAAATCACATTTAAAGTACTTACACTTAATCATTTTCAACCTTCTAAGTCACTAAACGTAACCAAATTCAACCTATCAAGTCACCTTTAAAGTCCCTATACTTAATCATTTTCTACCTACCAAGTCACCAAATATAACCACATTCAAAATAAAAAATCACCTATAAAGTCCCTATACTTAATCATTTTCAACCTACTAAGTCACCAAACATAACCACATTCAACCTACCAAGTCACCTTTAAAGTCCCCACAATGAATCATTTTCAACCTACCAAGTCACCAAATATAACCACATTCAAAACAAAAAATCACCTTTAAAGTCTCTACACTTAATCATTTTCAACCTACCAAGTCACCAAACATAACAACATTCAAAACAAAAAAACACCTTTAAAGTCCCTACACTTAATCATTTTCAACCTACCAAGACACCAAACATAACCACATTCTTTAAAGCCCCCATACTTGATCATTTTCAACCTACCAAGTCACCAAACATAACCACATTCAAAACAAAAAATCACCTTTAAAGTCCCTACATTTATTCATTTTCAACCTACTAAGTCACCAAGCATAACCACGTTCAACTTAATAAGTCACCTTTAAAGTCCCTACACTTAATCATTTTCAACCTACCAAGTCACCAAACATAACCACATTCAAAATAAAAAATCACCTTTAAAGTCCCTACACTTAATAAATTTCAACCTACTGATGATAGGCGAATGTACGCGCCTATATCAATATATTTTGCCCATATTTTAGCCTAGTTTTGAGAACTAATTATCTATTTCATGCACTTTTAGTCCTTTTTCCTGTAAATGAGCTAACAAACATGATTAGTAAAGTTTCAGGTATAAATGATGCAAAATACAGCATTTTATGGCTTACTTGACGCAAAAGAAAGCTCACAAACGAAGTAGAAAGGAGCTGGACGCCTAAAGGACCAAATCTGCTGCATGGAAACTCTGTCCCGGGCTAAAACAGCATTTCTGAAGACTCTGGGGACCTGGACCAAAACTGCTGGATGGAAAATCTGTCCCGGGCTAAAACAGCATTTCTGAAGACTTTGGGGACTTACAGACACAAAGCTGGATTTTGACAATGATACATTAACCTAGTACAATTGGGTTATGTATTTCATTAGTTTATTTGGATTAGGAGAATGTTACATTAACCTAGTACAAATGGGTTAAGTATTTCCTTAGTTTAGTAGGATTTGATTATTTATTTCATTAGCATAGTAGGAGTAGGATAGGAGTATTATAAATACCCTATCATGCTAGAGATTTTAATGAAGTCCTCCCTTAGTGGAGAGGCAAGTCCTCCCTTAGTGGAGGCAACTCCTCCCTTCATTCAAGAAATTCATTCTTAAACTATTAATTTTCTTCCATCTTTCTCATCTTCCACCACAAACATTCAACTCTTAAATTCCACAACAAGAGAATCGTTACTTGCTAAGGAATCACCAAAACCACACGCCAAACACCTACTATTCACGCCAACCACCATGCAAAACGTGATATCCTTCGCATTCATGGGTAACTAAACCTCTTAGTTGGGGTTATGGAAGCCGAATGAGTTACTATCTATTGCTATGAGCTTGTGAGTTCAAGACACGTATATTGCTTATATCATTATTCTCTTCATCTTAAATCTACCTCCTTTGCGGTTCAAACACAAGAACACGCCATTCTAACATCTAACTTGTTCGAGAGAAAGGTTATTTGTCTAGAAAAGAAGACGCATAGACCAACGCCAGTCTAACATTTAACTTGTTCGAGAGAAAGGTTATTTGTCTGGAAAAGAGATAATGTCAAGGTAGTAGGACACCCTTTCCTATTAAAAAGCTAGTGTCGTAACTGGACTAACCTCTTGGAGAATTCGTACCGCTAGACACACTTTAAGCTCGAGAGAGTTAAAGTGAAATAGTCCTTGTTTAGGTCGAGAGACGCTTGGATTTACCATCGACTACAATTCTCTATAAGCAATTGCATGTCAAGACTCTACACACTCATAGCCAATAGAGACGTATACCTCTGAAGGTGGACATAACCCCAACGCTTCAATTCTCATTGTTTACAACCAACGTGACAATCTTTCTCTTTTTACTTTATTGTTTTCAGCTTTTTATTTCATTACTTTGGTTACTTATTACAATCCCCCCATTCTTACGAGACTTGCATCAAAAGTCTAATAATTTCACTTACTTGTTGACCAAGCTATTCTCTGTGGGATCGATACCCAACCCAGGTTGGGTTCTATATTTGCTATCGACCGCTTTACACTCCTTCGAGAGCTGTAGATTGAGCGTTATCAAAAATTGGCGCCGTTGCCGGGGAATACGAGTGTCAATCAAGTTCGTGATAATTACTAGACCCTTTGGTCAAAGATTCTCGTACTTTTACTTTTAGTTGTTGTTTTTGTTTTTTTTTAGGTTTATTTAGTGCATCAATGGAGGCACAACGTGAAATTGAAAGGATGGCTGCTCAAGTGCATCAACAGAATATTGATAACCGTAGGCGAGCAACAAATCCTGACGATGAGGACGATCTGGACGGACCTGGTTCCACAGGAGCTATTATTCTTCCTCCCTTAGCACCGGGAGCAAAGTTCAATATCACTAGCACCATGATTCAGCTTTTGCAACTCAGGGGATTATTTGGTGGACTAGCAGGCGATGATCCGAATATGCATCTGATCAACTTTATTTCTACATGCAAGTCATTCGACAATCCTGGCGTTGGACAGAATGCAATTCGATTACGTCTATTTCCATTGTCTCTGTCTGGGGAGGCAACTATGTGGTTGAATGGGCTGACTCCTGATTCTATTACTCATTGGAGGCAATTGAAAGACGCTTTCCTAGAAAGATTCTTTCCGCCATCCAAAAAAGCACAATTGAGAGATGAAATCAGCAACTTTCGTCAGCTTCCCTCTGAAGCTCTCCACGAAACATGGGAGAGGTTCAAAACGAAGCTAATGCGATGCCCAAACCATCATATGACCAATGTCCACTTGATGGAGATATTATACAGAGCTTTGAATTCGGTGACTAAGCCAGTGGTTGATAATGCAGCAGGTGGATCATTTATGGACCTCACCTTTGTGCAAGCAAGCAATATGCTAGATCGGATGACGAAGCAAAGTAGAGCTTGGCATACTAGGGATTCTGAGGTAACAAGCCCCACTTTATCTTTTGGCATGACTGCAGAGCAGAGGCGAAGACAAGAAGATCGCGATCAAGATATGGCTCACATGAAGACGCAAATGGATCTTCTTACCAAGCATCTATTATCAGGGAAGACCGAAAAAGTTAAGGCCGTTAGACCACGTAGAAGAGATGAATCTGATTCTGAGGAAGAAGCCAACTACTTGAACAATCAAGGGGGTTTCCGAGGCAATGCCCAAGGAAACCAAGGTCGGAACTATTATAATGAATCTGGATACAAGGACCGTGATCATGGTAGTTGGAAGAATAATTCAGACAGGAGTGGTGTGTATATTCCTCCTAGAAATTATGAGGCTGAGGCGTCTGGTTCTGAAAAGATGTCTATGGAAGATATGATGGCCAAGCTGCTGAAAGGAGTGGAGGCAACCAATATGGGCGTAACTGAGGTGAAGAATGATTTGTCTTCAATGAATCAGTTGGTTAACTCACATTCCATTGCAATAAGACAACTAGAGCAGCAATTCAGTCAACTTTCAGCAGCACTCAACCAAAGAAAAGCCGGCACCTTACCTAGCGATACTGTGCAAAACCCAAGGAATGATGGGTCATGCATGGCCATCACTACCAGAAGTGGTAAAGTGCTGGAAACTTCAGCAAAAGGCAAGCAAGTGGTTGACGAAGTGGTACGGTTTGATACATGCAAAACAATGAAGCAGCCCAGCGATATGAATGAGTCATCTGTAGCTGATGTTCATTATGAGGATATGAAAGCATTATCTATAGAGAAACAACCTACTGTTGAGCCATTGTCTGCTGTGCCACTGAAAGTTGAGCATGAGGATAATGAAGATTATGAAGAACTTATGGGTGATCTAACAGAAATAGAGTCTTATACTCCTAAGAAATCGGATTGTGAACTCAAGAATCAACCAACAGCGAATACTCCCTTTGACGAGCCACCAATGTTAGAATCGCAAGAGCTTCCCGATTATCTAAAGTATGTGTTCCTGGAAAGTAGAAATATACTTCCTGAGAGAGCAGATGATTTAAGTGAACAGCACGTAGAAGCTCTCATCTCTGCTCTGAGGAGATACAAGAGAGCTATGGGTTGGACTATTGATGATATAATTGGTGACTCTCCGGAGAAACGTATGAGCCATCTCGAAAAAGATCGCATGCCCACAGGTAAGCCTCATTGTCGTCTAAATCCTTTCAGAAAACGATCCATCACTTACCTCGATGAAGTCTAAGTACTCGAGGTAACTACGTCGAGCCACGACAATAAATAAGGCGCTAGGTGGGAGGCAACCCATCGTACTAATTGTTTTCGTTTGGTTTTGAGCAAATATAGGTGCAAGAAGTATGCAACGAGGAGATTGATTTCAATTGGCGATTTGGTCGCATTGTATGGTAAAGTCGGTAAGTTAGGAATGGTGATGCATAAGGCTATGGATTGAGCCTTTCTCACGTCATAATAGGCTTCGAGAAAGGCTAGGCCATGGTAAAAATAGGCCACGAACGATGCACAACCTATTCTATCGCCTAAGGACTCGGAATCTAGTGTGCAATACACTATGCGCCGCCTATTCCTAGGTGTGCTTTTGACTATGCGCCGCCTATGCTATGGCATTTGAGATACTGAGACCAAATGCCATACCATATGCGCCGCATATGCCTAGATATGCCATACCATGTGCGGCGCATATGTCCCATTATGCCATGGACAATGCGCCGCATATACATGTGTTATGCCGAGGGATATGCGCCGCATATAGGGTGATTTTGTCCCCAAATCCGATTGTAAATGGGTCATAACCCGACCCATACTCCTCCTATATAAAGGGGACTTGGTTTTTTATCACAAACACATTAGAAGTAACCCTAAAGGCGCCACATAACCTTCCAAATCTTCTCAAAATTTTCTTCTTTTGCTCTTCTAATTCACAACACCGTCTCCACAAGCTTCAAGCAAGTAAGTACTCTCTTATTCTTCATTTATTTATCGTAAGTACTACGTTGCTATGCTTATTATAAATTGCTAAATCATATAAGATTGTTGGTGATGTTCATGTGTTTGAATTGTTGTTGCATAATCATGTGAGTGAACATATACGTAGGGAATTCTTGACTTATTTCCGACTTGAATTTGGTTTCAATAGCATTGTTATGATATTTGCTGAATAGATATGGCTATGAATATTGCTTAAGAGTGTTGTTTGGATGCTTACATGTTAGACTATCCCGGCCATCGGGATAAGATTATAGTGCCTATCGACTTAGGAGGTTGTGCTTGTTGTAAGAATATCGATTCCATGTGGTAACCCCTATGTCGTAGTGTTGCTATATCTACCATGAAAGTAGTCCAATGGCTGCAAATAAGTGATACAATGCTGATTTTCTTGTTGGAATACAATCCTAAAACGTATGTCGACGAAATCTGAGTAAATCGACTACGTTCACCTCGCTGATTTGTGCAACAAAACTAAGTGTGGGGTGGTACCCCTAGTACTTGCTTATAGATTGTATCAAGTGAGATTGTGCTGCAACTAACACTATTTCTAGTCTCAGGTACAATGACACCTAAAGCGAGACAAGGCAAGGAGAAGGCTACCACCTCCCAAAAGGGCAACAAGAGAAGTTACAAGGACCAAGGAGAACCCTCCTCGCAGCAAATACCCCAACTCACGCTAGGAATTAAGTGGGATACTTATGAGGAACTTCTAAGGATGACGACTCTGATGATGATTCCAATGCAAGGGGTATGACCCCAGACATAGAGGATAAGTCCGACCAACCAGGTTCCTCGTATTTATTTTCCACTGAGGACAGTGTCCCGACTAAGTGTGGGGTGGTGGTATTGCATGCTATACTTCTCTATTCGCATCTATGTTTGTTTGCTTTTGTTTCATTTTTGTTTCGTTGTGTTTTTTTAGTAGTAAAATTTTTTTCTAGCTTCGCATGAAATTATTTTGATAGGCAGCATGAGATTAGAACAAGAGTATGTGCTACAATTGTGACTATTGAGACATTTAGGCTCTAGTTGTGACTCATTATGTGATAGTGTGTGATTCAATTCCTTCACTTGTTGGGTTGAGAGTCTATATTACTACCAATCAAGTCGACCATGTGCCTTGTGTGTGTGAGATTAATAGTATATTCTATGTATGTGGCTGATGCTAGAACTTGCCTGGTATGTATGCAAAGCGAAAATAAGGAATGTAAGTTTAGGATATGATTTAGGCATTTCTTTGGCAACCTATACATGTTTACCTTCAGTTTTACCTACCCATGGACATCATCCTAGTTAAACCCTTTTGAGCCTTTAGCCTATTTCTTTGACAACCTTGTATGTAAGCCTAATCCATTTTTTCAAGACCATAATTTGATCCAAATTCCTAAGTGCTTTAAAGTGAAAAAGTCATGTGACAACATAAGAGGAAATTGGGTGAGTATGATGCTTTAAATTGCAATGGTGCTTGAATGTGTTATGAAAAAGAAAGTGCTATCATAGGAGGTATGTTCTGAAAAGAAAAAGGAAAAGAAAGCTGAAAAGTGAGTTGTGCTTTAAAATTGAAAAACAAAAGAGGAGAACAAAGGTGGTAGAATAAAAGAAAAAAAAAAAAGGGTTGAAAGAAAAAAGTGTCAATAATACAATGTGATGTATTAAAGTGCTTAGGAACTTAGTCACTATTTCCGGCCAAAATAGTTGATCCTACCCGTCCCTTAGCCTACATTACAACCATCAAAAGACCTACTTGATCCTAACCTTAACATTCCGACATTTAGTGGAGTACTACATTAAGGGCAAGCCTATGGTCATCAGTTGCTACATATGAATTCTTTGCGAGAGTGAGTGCAAGGACATTTTGATACCCATGTTTGAAAAATATACTATATTTGTGAGTGATTATGGGTACTATATTGTGAGACACACATGGTTGATGAGTTTTGGATAGTTGTATATGATTCTATGTACCTTAACGTTTGCATGCGAGTTGATCACCATCACGAGTCTATGCTTGAGGTTAAATTGTTTCTACTTATAATCGGAAAGCTACTCTTCGTTGATAATTGTTGTGCTTGTCTTGAAGAATGTTTTGTGTTGTGGCTGTAAAAACCCTAAGTTGATGTTAGAAGGACATGATATGTTGTTCGAGGACGAACAAAGCTCTAAGTGTGGGGTGTTGATGATAGGCGAATTTACGCGCCTATATCAATATATTTTGCCCATATTTTAGCCTAGTTTTGAGAACTAATTATCTATTTCATGCACTTTTAGTCCTTTTTCCTGTAAATGAGCTAACAAACATGATTAGTAAAGTTTCAGGTATAAATGATGCAAAATACAGCATTTTATGGCTTACTTGACGCAAAAGAAAGCTCACAAACGAAGTAGAAAGGAGCTGGACGCCTAAAGGACCAAATCTGCTGCATGGAAACTCTGTCCCGGGCTAAAACAGCATTTCTGAAGACTCTGGGGACCTAGACCAAAACTGCTGGATGGAAAATCTGTCCCGGGCTAAAACAGCATTTCTGAAGACTTTGGGGACTTACAGACACAAAGCTGGATTTTGACAATGATACATTAACCTAGTACAATTGGGTTATGTATTTCATTAGTTTATTTGGATTAGGAGAATGTTACATTAACCTAGTACAAATGGGTTAAGTATTTCCTTAGTTTAGTAGGATTTGATTATTTATTTCATTAGCATAGTAGGAGTAGGATAGGAGTATTATAAATACCCTATCATGCTAGAGATTTTAATGAAGTCCTCCCTTAGTGGAGAGGCAAGTCCTCCCTTAGTGGGGGCAACTCCTCCCTTCATTCAAGAAATTCATTCTTAAACTATTAATTTTCTTCCATCTTTCTCATCTTCCACCACAAACATTCAACTCTTAAATTCCACAACAAGAGAATCGTTACTTGCTAAGGAATCACCAAAACCACACGCCAAACACCTACTATTCACGCCAACCACCATGCAAAACGTGATATCCTTCGCATTCATGGGTAACTAAACCTCTTAGTTGGGGTTATGGAAGCCGAATGAGTTACTATCTATTGCTATGAGCTTGTGAGTTCAAGACACGTATATTGCTTATATCATTATTCTCTTCATCTTAAATCTACCTCCTTTGCGGTTCAAACACAAGAACACGCCATTCTAACATCTAACTTGTTCGAGAGAAAGGTTATTTGTCTAGAAAAGAAGACGCATAGACCAACGCCAGTCTAACATTTAACTTGTTCGAGAGAAAGGTTATTTGTCTGGAAAAGAGATAATGTCAAGGTAGTAGGACACCCTTTCCTATTAAAAAGCTAGTGCCGTAACTGGACTAACCTCTTGGAGAATTCGTACCGCTAGACACACTTTAAGCTCGAGAGAGTTAAAGTGAAATAGTCCTTGTTTAGGTCGAGAGACGCTTGGATTTACCATCGACTACAATTCTCTATAAGCAATTGCATGTCAAGACTCTACACACTCATGGCCAATAGAGACGTATACCTCTGAAGGTGGACATAACCCCAACGCTTCAATTCTCATTGTTTACAACCAACGTGACAATCTTTCTCTTTTTACTTTATTGTTTTCAGCTTTTTATTTCATTACTTTGGTTACTTATTACAATCCCCCCATTCTTACGAGACTTGCATCAAAAGTCTAATAATTTCACTTACTTGTTGACCAAGCTATTCTCTGTGGGATCGATACCCAACCCAGGTTGGGTTCTATATTTGCTATCGACCGCTTTACACTCCTTCGAGAGCTGTAGATTGAGCGTTATCACCTACTAAGTTATCAAACATAACCACGTTCAATCTACCAAGTCACATTTAAAGTCCCTACACTAAATCATTTTAAACCTACCAAGTTACCAAACATAACCACATTCAAAATAGAAAATCACCTTTAAAGTCCCTACACTTAATCATTTGCAACCTACTAAGTCACCAAACATAACCACGTTCAACCTACCAAGTCACCTTTAAAGTCCCTACACTTAATCATTTTCAACCTACCAAGTCACCAAACATAACCATATTTAAAGCAAAAAAAATACCTTTAAAGTCCCTACACTTAATCAGTTTAAACTTATCAAGTCACGAAACATAATCACATTCAACCTACCAATTTACCTTTAAAGTCCCCACACTAAATCATTTTTGACCTACCAAGTCACCAAATATAACCATATTCAAAACAAGAAATCACCATAAAAGTTCCTAAACTTAATCATTTTCAACCTACCAAGTCCTCAAATACAACCACATTCAAAACAAAAAACACCTTTAAAGTACCTAATGAAGGTTAAAGTTAAAATCAACATAAATTTGACAAACAAAACAATAAATCTCGAACAACTCAAGCTTCTAATAAAAAAATTGACAAACAAAACTACAAATCTTAGATAACTCAAGCTTCTAATGTTTGTTAGTCGAAATGGGTAGTTAAGAGAAGAAGGAAACAACATACTTGTGTGTGTGGAGTCGCTAGAGGTCGACTTGATAGGAGCTGTGTGTATGTGTTGCACGCACTGTGCGTGTGTGTGTTTTGTGGTTGTTTATGTGTGTTTTTGGGTTGCTTGTGTGTGTTTTATTGTGTTTTGGGTTTAATATTTAGATGGGTATAGGATCGGGTCGGATCGAATTGGAATTAATAATTTTTTTATTTTCAAAAAATCGATCACATGTGGTCGGTTTTTACAAAATTATTTCCAAAATAAAATATGTGTTCAATTTAGTTTTAAAAATATTACTATCGAAAAACTATTAATGCTTATAAATCAAAATTAATATATTAAAATTAATTTTAAAAAAAGTAAAATTATTGGTTAATTAAATTTTAAATACGATATTATATGTATATATATATATATATAAATATATATATATATATATACCTTGCAATACAACGTGTTATCATCAGATAAATTATCGGTTACTTATTTTACATATACTCAGATGAATTATCGGTTAGTTTAATATCTTATGTCATTATAATATACCTTCACTACATAATATATATATATATATACACTATATATACCTATACATACACACACATATAAACATTATTGACTATATAATATTCTAACTACGTACTATATACGTCACATACGTACACGAGTATATTACCTCGTAATATAATGCGACGTATTTTGTATACATACTTTGACTAGTTATTGATTTATTTGACTAGCTTACATTAATATATCATCAACATACAGTATATGATAACTTCAATCAGTTCAAATCGAGGTATTCATTATTTTTTTGTAGATTCTGTTAGTTTTAGACTAAATCGTTAATCGATCGATCACTACATCATATACATACATATATATATATATATATATATATATATATATATATATGTTTGTATGTGTATATATCAACTCTCAAATACGTATTATATACTTCACATACATGATTTTAGTACTCCACAATAATATACAACGTATTTTACATATACTCAGATGAATTATCAGTTAATTTATCTTATGTCATTATACCTTCACTACATAATATGTATATATACTATATATATACCTATACATACACAGACATATACACACTATCTACTATATATATCAAGTTCTAAATACGTACTATATATATGTATACGAGTATATTACCATGTAATATAATGCGACATATTTCATATACATACTTTGATGAGTTATCGATTATTTTGACCAACTTACATTAAGATCACATCAATGTACATTATATTATTACATCGATCCTCAATAGTATCTTATATATGAATATATCATTCAAATATTTTGATATATATATATATATATATATATATATATATATATATATATTCAGTTATCTAGTTTTCGATCACTGCATACGTCACTACACGAGATATACGTATGTATACTTATATTTAATTGTCTACACTAGTGTAATTTCAAAAGATTATATATATATATATATATATATATATATATATATATTAGATTATATATAATTATGTTTAATGAAAATAATATATATATATATATATATATATTTGATTACATATATATAATTATTGGTCATTAAAAAATATTTAATTTTTACTTTTTTTAGTTCAAACACCGACCACAAGTGATCAATTTTTTAAATAATTTTTTTTTAAAAGAAAATTCGACCACAAGTGGTCGGATTTTTAAAAATGTTTTCTTTTTTAAAAAAAAATAAAAAACCAACCACTAGTCGGTTTTTTAAAAAATAAATTAAATTTTATTTTTATAAACCGAGCACTAGTGGTTGTTTTTCGAAAATATTTTTTAACTGTATTTTCTAAAAAAAAAAAAACGACCACAAGTGGTCGGTTTTGTTATTTTTTTAATATTTATTTTTAAAATAATTAATATAAAAATTATTGAAATAATTATTTTAAAATTTTAAAATATAGAAGGGACCACATGTGTTGCTTTTAAAAAAAAAAAACATTAAAAACCAACCGCAAGTGGTCGGTTTATTCTGACCACTGTGTGTGGTCGTTTTTTCTGTTCTTATTTAGTAGTGGTTAAATATGGAAGAGTTTCATATTTTTTTTTAGGAAAATAAAAGTAATTATGGTTTTAGGAAAAATAAAAGTAATTATGGTACTACTTTTATTTTTATTCAATAGAAAATTAATACTCAAATTTGGTAAAAAAATCAGGACAAAAACTTTAACTGGATAGAAGTTTGTAAGAAAATCTACTTGGGCTACAATAATAGCTAAATTATTTTAACTCCAGATTTCTAATCAAAAGATAATTTTTCAGAATTTTAACATGTCCTCCTTCATAAAGATTTTTATTGAAAAGATCATATTTTCTTGGTTGTTTAAATATATATGTTGGTGTACAATTTTTTTAGAATTAAAAAGAAATATGTTCAAATGGAGCTGAATGAATATAGAGAATTCATATAAGTTAAACTAATTTTGATTTCAAGCATACCTATTGTTGTCATAGTATCCATAAATCGTAAACTGAATAACATCCTGTGTAAGCATTATTCTTGAAGCATAGTGATTGTGAACTTGTGTAGCAAATTCATTTCTTATTAAATATCAACTTGAACAATTGAAGCACGAGATATCTATTTTCTATTTTATTAGTTGTTTAATAGTTTTTGTTTATACGTAATGGTACAATTCTATTTTTATTTTCTTGTCAAGCTTCATACATCGAATTGAACAGATTTAGTTTATTGTAATTAACATGAAAGTTTGTATCAATAGTGATTATGCTGTATATTTCCATATCTATTTATGTGAATTAATATGGGATAGTAATTATTGTGTAATCTTACGATATCATTGAAACATAATCTATTCAGTAATCGTATTTAATGATTGAATTTGTGGTAATAGTTGCAGGCTTTTAATGAATAGATTAAAAAATAGCGAAAGGAAAGTTTGGTTGCTATAAGATGTTATAACGATCGAATTTTCAGTTGTCGCTAAATGTTTTCTAACAATTTAGTCTCACGGCTGACCGAGGAACGGAGGATTAGTCTCACAGCTGCCGGCTATAGGGATACCTTAGGAAACCAAAAAAAAAAGAATTTTCAGTTGTCGCTAAATGTTTTTTAACAATCGAATCTTCAATCTAGTGTTTAACTTTAGTTGGTGGAGCTTTTAACGATTGGTGACGATTGAATTTTTATTAGTCGTTATTAACTAATACTAAGTTGGTTGAGAGTAAGGACGAAGAAGAGAAGCGGGTAAAGAGGAAGGAGTACAAGCTAGCTAGGAAGGAGGCTAAGCCAGCTGTCACGGCAGCTAAGACGGCCGCTTTCGAGAGCTTGTATGCAGGGTTATAGGGGAAAGGAGGGGAGAAAAAGTTGTTTAGACTCGCTAAGGCTAGGGAGAGGAAGGGGCGTGACCTCGACCAGGTGAGGTGCATTAAGGGGGAGGACGGTAGAGTGTTGGTGGAGGACGACCACATTAAGGATAGATGACAATCGTACTTTCATAGGCTCTTGAATGACGAAGGGGATAGAGCTATTGAGTTAGGGGAACTGGAGCACTCAGAGGAGTGTCGGGATTTTAGTTATTGTAGACGTTTTAGGGTAGAAGAGGTTAGAGAGGTTGTTCGCAGGATACGAAGGGGTAGGGCGACGGGGCCGGATGAGATACCGGTGGAGTTTTGGAAGTTCGTTGGAGAGGCTGGTGTAAGGTGGTTGACTGGATTGTTCAACGAAATCTTCAAGACGGCAAAGATGCCCGAGGCTTGGAGGTGGAGCACCATGATCCCTCTCTATAAGAATAAGGGGGACATCCAGAGTTGCAATAACTATAGGGGGATTAAGTTATTGAGTCACTCTATGAAGATTTGGGAGAGAGTGTTCGAGGTGAGGCTGATACGGATATTGTCTATTTCGGAAAACTAGTTTGGGTTTATGCCTAGCCGCTCGACGACGGAGGCAATCCACCTGGTACGGAGGCTGGTGGAACAGTATAGGGAAAGGAAGAAGGACCTACACATGGTGTTTATCGACTTGGAGAAGGCATACAACAAAGTCCCCAGGGAGGTGCTTGGAGGTGAGTGGAGTCCCGCAGGGATATATCAGAGAAATTAAGGACATGTATGAGGGAGCGAAAACTTAGGTGAGGACGGCGGGAGGATACTCAGAGCATTTCACCGTCTTGACAGGATTGCATCAGGGATCTACTCTTAGTCCCTTTTTGTTTGCTTTGGTGATGGATGTGTTGAGGCGGCGTATTCAAGGGGAGGTGCCGTGGTGTATGCTTTTCGCAGACAATATAGTTCTGATTGATGAGACTCGAGGGGGTGTGAATGATAAATTAGAGGTGTGGAGACAAACTCTTGAGTCTAAAGGGTTCAGGTTGAGCAGAAGTAAGACAGAGTATTTGGAATGCAAGTTTAATGACGTGAGGCTGGAGTATGAGGTGGTAGTGAAGCTGGAATCACAGGTGGTATGTAAGAGGGATAGTTACAAGTATCTCGGGTCCGTGATCCAGGGTAACGGTGACATTGACGAGGATGTCTCGCACCGTATTGGGGCGGGATGGATGAATTGGAAGCTCGCGTCGGGGGTGTTGTGTGATAAGAAGGTGCCGCCCAAGCTTAAAGGCAAATTCTACAGGGTAGTAGTCCGTCCGGCCATGTTGTATGGAGCGGAGTGTTGGCCAGTTAAGAATTTCCACATCCAAAAAATGAAGGTGGCAGAGATGCGGATGTTGCGCTGGATGTGTGGGCTGACTAGAGGGGATAGAGTTCGGAACGAGACTATCAGGGAGAAGGTTGGTGTGACCCCAGTGGAGTGCAAGATGCGGGAAGTCCGATTGAGCTGGTTCGGACACGTGAAGAGGAGGGGCATGGATGACCCGGTTCGTAGGTGTGAGAGGCTAGCATTGGATGGTTTTAGGCAGGGTAGGGGTAGGCCAAAAAAGTACTGGGGTGTGGTGATTAGGTGGGACATGGAGCAGTTACAGCTCACCGAAGACATGACCCTAGATTGGAAGGTTTGGAGGACGCGAATTAGGGCAGAGGACTAGGGCCAGTTTGGGTCGCTAGTGCAGGGAATTACTTGCTGGGGGTAGTATCCTGGTTATGATTCTGTGTCCCTTGTTTTAGTACGAATGTGGGTGCTTTCCTCTGTTTTCTTTTGCTTATGGCTGCCGTATTTATGTTATGTATTCTTGTAACCTTGTTTGGTGTTTTACTTTGTATATGTGTGGTATCTTGTGTCTTGAGCCGGGGGTCTATCAGAAACAACCTTTCTTCTTCTTTAGAGGTAGAGGTATAGACTGCGTACATCTTACCCCCCCCCCCCCCCGCCAGACCCCACCAGGTGGGAATACACTGGGTTTGTTGTTGTTGTTGTTGTTGTTGTTGTTAACTTATAGCGATCGAATTATGAGTTTTAACGATCATATTTCACTTCTCTAAATATCTTTTTTCTCCAAGTGTGAAGAAGAAGAAATTTTTTGTGAAGCTTTCTTTCCCATTATAGGGGTCGAATTGGACCCTAACAAAAAGGAAAATTCTTTCTACTTTTTGAAGTTAGGGATCGAATCAGACTATTACATGTTCTTTTTGACTTACTACGTAATATTATTCTTTTTTTTTCTACAAAATGTGTTTTTTATTGTTGGTATTTTAAATATTTTTTCACACTTAAATCTAATTCTTTTCCTTTTATTTCGTCAAATATATGACTATCAAATATTATTTTTTGATATATTCCTTCTTCATTTAAATATTCTCCCTTTGTTATTACTTTTATATCTTCTTCAGTTTTTTAGTTTATTCTTATATCTTCTTCAGTCATTTAATTCATCTAATTCACTATCTATTTCATTATCTGTTTCATTCTCTGAAATTTCATATATACTATCTTTACTTTTTAATTCGTAATCTATATAATCTATCTGCATATATTCTGTATTTTCTATTTTTATTTCTAATATTTGTTTATTTTTTTGGATTTTTAAGTAATTTACAATCTCTAGCTAAATGTCCTAATTTTACGCAATTATAACAAGTACATTCTTTTATAGATTTCTTTTTGCTATATGGTCTTTTATGATTATAATTTTTTACATAATATCTTTTTCTTGGTTTCTTATATTTATATTTTGATTCTTTGTATTTCTTATATTTCTTATGTCTTTTTCTTTTCTTATAATATCTTTCTTATGAAGGATTAAAAATAAAAATAGTATTTTCTAATCTAGGAAGAATGTATAAGAAAATAGGTGAACATTTATATTTAATATTAGAAAAAGAAGAATTAAAATTAGAACATAAATTGACAACTATTGTAAAAATAGAAAAAAAAAGAAAATGAAGAAATAGATAGAAAAAAGAAAATAGAAAAAATAAAACAACAAACTACAGAAGAAATATGAAAAATTGAAGAAACTAAAAATAGTAGGATTGCTGAATTAGAAAAAGAACTACAAATGCAAAAAGATTTGTATGGAAAAAGAAAAAAATAAAAAGAAAAAAAATAGATAAAGAACAAGAATTATTAAATGAGATAAATTAAATTAAAGAAAAATTAGAAATAAATACAATAGATGTTGAAGAAACAAATAATTATAATTCGGAAGAGAGTGAAACATATACAGAAATCTTAACAAATACAAAAAAATTAGAAATAAATGAAAAACAAGAAGTAATTAATGAAGAAAACTTAGAATATAGAGTTTATTTATGTTAGTTTTATAGATATTCATATCTTGGGGGCTGATTATATAATAATTGGTTAAAAGTTTTACTATAGTATTCTTTATTTTTTCCCCTTAGTTTTTGTAATTCTTCTATATTATTTTGAAGGTATTCTAACTATTCTATATCTTTTGTTTTAAAATATCCAATTAGATTATCTTTCATAAGTTTTTCTAATAATATTATTTCTTCCATATTTTCTCTCCAATATTTTAAATATTCATAGTCTATCATTTTATCCTGTAGTAATTGCAAAATTACAAATTTATGTAAAATAATTTATCCTAATTGTACTGTAATGTATATCTAATTCTAGATTTTCAATGCTATTTATATCTTGTGTTGTTCTTCTCGTAGCGAGTTTTTCAAAATTATATAAATTATCACATGTACTTTTTCCTAAATTTTCTAGGGTGTCTTCTATCCATATTAATTTCTCTTTTAGATTCTCCATTATTTTTCTAATTTGATTTCTATAATTAATTTCTTCATTTAGATTATCTTGATCTTCTCTAGTTTTTCTAATATATTCTAATATTTCTTAATCTGAATAGCATCCATTTGGGTAATTATCCAGGTATAACTGTTCTATCCAATTTATAGTTTCAATTTCATAGTCTAATACTTTTTCTAATAGTATTCTCTTAATATCTATAATTTCTATATCTCTAAATAGATATAAGATTAATATTTTAAGATTATCCATCATTTAAAAAAATACTTTATTATAATATTTTTTAGTTGTTTGTTTTAATCTCATTAATTCTTCTATATTTTCACTAAGAAATTGTATGTATTTTATATCTATGTTCCAAAAACCTACATATTATAAGAATAAATTTAAAAGATGTAATCTAAAAGATGAATATGACAAATGGACACCAAAATAAAGTTAATAAAAATTATAACTTTTAAGACTTAGATTGTGTAATAGATACAGAAAAACAATACAATTATAGATAGGATATATGACAAAACTATTATTAGATAATAATATAAACGTGGAACTACGAGAAACAGATATGGAAGACATTAGGCAATGGATGTATGGGAAAAATATAAAACTACTATAAATTGAATTGATAGATAAAAATAGCATAATAACTCAAAAACCATTAACATATAATTTTGATAATTTAAAAGAATTTAAAATGCACATAGAAGAATTATTAGCAAAACAATATATACAAAAAAGTAATAGTAAACATAATAGCCCAGCATTTATAGTAAATAAACATAGTGAACAAAAAAAGAGGAAAAAGTAGGATGGTTAACCCTTTGATACCAATTGTAGGCGTTGTTTAAGGGAAAAGTATCTAGATTACCATGCTAATAGTGACCAAAGAATATGTTATTTAAGAATAATCTAATATATAGCAATCTAAAGTGAGCTGAAATTATGAAAAATCAAATAGAATTTTTAGGAATACAAATAGATAAAAGTGGAGTAAAAATGCAACAACATATAGTACAAAAATAATAAATAAGTTAAGAAATATTCACGCACAAATAAAAATAGATCCATTATATTTATAATAGATCTATTTTATCACACAAGTTATCCGCACCCCCTACAATTGGTATATGGATCTATTTTACCACACAAGTTATCCGCACCCCCTACAATTGGTATATGGATCTATTTTACCATACAAATTATCCGTACCACCCTACAATTGGTATTAGAGCCTATGTTGTTTAAAGTTATGAAAGTAGTATAGATTTGGATTTATTTGATTAATTTATTAATTATGACTTATTTGATAAAACTACATTTAGATATTCCCCAAAATATTATTTAGATGAATAACATACAAAAATTACCAAAACATAAAGAATTAAAGCAAATCATATCTAAAAAAAGAAATAATTAAAAATAAGGATAGAAATACTACAATATAAATAATTGTCAGGGTTATTAAAATCTCAATAAATGCACAAAAAGAAGAAATATCAAATTTAGAATCGATAATAGATAGTCTAGAATATACATACCAACATGATCTATTAACAATTAAATAAAAAATGAACAAAGAAGAATTTACAATAGATGAAAAAATTAATGAAAACCATGAAAGATTAAAAATAAAAATAGTATTTTCTAATCTAGGAAGAAGGTATAAGAAAATAGGTGAACATTTATATTTAACGTTAGAAAAAGAAGAATAAAAATTATAAGATAAATTAATAGCTATGGTAAGAATAGAAAAAGGAAATGAAGAAATAGATAGAAAAAAAGAAATAGAAAAAATAAAACAACAAACTACAGAAGAAATACGAAAAATAGAAGAAACTAAAAATAGTAGGATTGTTGAATTAGAAAAAAGAACCACAAATGCTAAAAGATTAGTATGAAAAATGACAAAAAGAAATAGAAGAAAAAGATAAAGAACAAAAATTATTAAATGAAATAAATCAATTGAAGGAAAAATTAGAAATAAACAATAAAGAAATAGAAACCAGGGAATTAGAAATAAATACAATAGATGTTGAAGAAACAGATAATTATGATTCGGAAGATAGTGAAACATATACAGAAATCTTAACAAATACAAAAAATTTAGAAATCAATGAAAAACAAGAAGTAATTAATGAAGAAAACTTAGAAAATAGGAACACATAAATAAATACTCTTGATAAAAAAAGAAGATGAAAATATATACCTAGAACATCAAAAATAAGAAAACCTACATATTATAAGAATAAATTTAAAAGATATAATCTAAAAGATGAATATGACAAATGGACACCAAAACAAATAGTTAATAAAAATCATAACTTTTTAGACTTAGATTGTGTAATAGATACAGAAAAAACAATATAATTAACGATATGATATATGACAAAACAATTATTAGATAATAATATAAACAGAACAGATGCACCAGAATATATAGAAAGAACACTAATAGGAACAATGAAATTATGGTTTTCAAATTTAACTGAATATAGTAAAAGGGTATTAAGAACTGACAAACCTACAGAAGAAACATCATCAACAACTACAACTAAATTAACACCTATAGAATTATTAAAAAAATATGAAATAGCTATAAAAAAATGAATTTAGCAGCATGACAACAACAGAAGAAGAACAAAATGAAGAAAAAGATATAGATAGGAATTTAATGTTAAAATTAGCAATACGTAATATGTGTTACATAGATGAGTATACTTGCGCATTTAAAGAATATTATTATAAAGGAACATATAATACAAAAGAAAGTAAAGAAATAAGAAAATTATATTTTAATAAATTACCTGAACCATTTAGTTCAAAAATAATATAAAAAGTTGGGATAAAACAAAAATAGTAGATACTCGAGGAGCAAGAATATAATTTTTACAACAATGGTATAAAAACCTATATGAAAAATATAGAGCAGAAATAAAAATGGAAAAAACATTAATAAGAAATTTAGCACGTTGCAAAGATAAAATAGCACCTCAATTTGGATGCGAAGAAAGATATTATAAGAAAATAAAAAGACAAAATAAATATAAGAAATACAAAAAATAATAATATAAATATAAGAAACCAAGAAGAAGATATTATGTAAAAAATTATAAACTTAAAAGACCATATAGGAAAAAGAAATCTATATAAGAATGTACTTGTTATAATTGCGAAAAATTAGGACATTTAGGTAGAGATTGTAAATTACCTAAAAACCCAAAAAATAAACAAATATCAGAAATAAAAATAGAAAATATAGAATATATGCAGATAGATTATATAGATTACGAATTAGAAAGTGAAGATAGTATATTTGAAATTTCAGAGAATGAAACAGATAATGAAATAAATAGTGAATTAGATGAATTAAATGACTGAAGAAGATATAAGAATAAACCAAATAACTGAAGAAGATATAAAAATAACAACAAAGGAAAAATATTTAAATGAAGAAGGAGCAAATCAAAAAATAATATTTGATAGTCATATATTTGATGAAATAAAAGAAAAAGAATTAGATTTAAGTGTAGAAAAAAATATTTAAAATACCAACAATAAAAAACATATTTAGTAGAAGAAAAGAAGAATACTATGTAGTAAGTAAAAAAGAACATGTAATAGATTGTAGATATGTAAAAGGAAGAGCTAGTATACCACTAGTAACAAAATAAATAATTAATAAAGAAATAAACGATATAAAAAGTAAAGACCCAATAAAATATGTACACACCTTGGAGGAACAGAGATATTGATATAAGCATGTTTTAGAGAGGGAATAGATACACCAGTAAAATTATACCTAGCAGATGATAAAATTATAAAACCTATAAAAAAAGCATAATAACTTCCATAAAACGAAATTTAATATACCAAAAATTTAAATTTATAATAAGTGTAAATTATTCAGTATCAATAATAGATAAATCATTAGTATTATATTGAAAAATATCAGGAATAGAACTAACCTCAGGAAGTAAAATATTTACAACAAGATGTAAAAATCTATATGTATTAACAACAAAATATAAAATAACAGGAAAAAATAAATTAACAAAATACAAATAGAAAGTTCTTTCGAACAATTTGTAAAAATAATTGATACAATGATTATAGTTATAGAGACATAGATATAGAAGAAAATTTAGAAATAATAAATGATAGAATAAGTACAACAAAAAGAATAGCTTATGAAAAACCAAAATCATCAAGTTCATAAAAAAGAACAAGTTATGAAACAAGTTCAACAACTAATTTAAACCAATATTACATAACAGGAACAACAAATAAAAAAGAATATTTAATACTTTTAAATATAGGACAAGAAGAAAATTATAGAGCAAGATATCTAATAAAAAAGGAGGAAATAAAATCTGACAATAATATATGCCCAGATCTACCGAGAAGCTTAATAAACACTAAAATTATAGCAGAAAAAAATAACAATAGAAGTTAGAAAAATAAAAATAGAATTGAAATAAAGGAAGAAATGCAAAAGACAGACATAATATTAGGAAATAAATGGGTAGAACAAGTAAAACCATACAATATAGAACATACACAATTATCCATAACATACAACAAAGAGAAATTATTCTTAAGATGAGCTTTAACATGATATGAGAATATATGTATTAATGAAGATAGTAGTAGAAGGGTATTACAGTAGATATTATACGCCTATGATAGATACAGGAGCACAAGCTAATTTATGTAGATATAATTGTTTGCCAAAAAGTAAATGGGATAAATTAAAGACACCAATAATAGTTAAAGGATTTAATAACGAAGGAAGCTTAATTACTTATAAAGCAAGAATGTAAAAACACAAGTATGGGATAAAATATTAACAATCGAAGAAATCTATAATTATGAGCTAACATAAAAAGATATGCTTTTAGGAATGCCTTTTTTAGATAAATTATACCCACATATAACAACAAGAACGGATTGGTGGTTTACAACACCATGAAACCAGAAAGTAAGATAAAAAAGAGTTACTAATAAAATAAGTAAGAAAACTGAAATTATGAAAAATCAAATAGAATTTATAGGAATAGAAATAGATAAAAGTGGAGAAAAAATGCAACAACATATAGAACAAAACATAATAAATTCAAAAGAAGAATAAGATGAAAAAAAGAAATTACAATCATTTTTAGGATTAGTAAATCAAGTAAGAGAATATATACCAAAATTAGCAGAAAACCTAAAGCCTTTATATAAAAAATAAAAAAAGGATGTAGAATATAATTACAATGAATAGGATAAAAAACAAGTTTAGAAAATAAAAATACTTTGTAAAGAATTACCAAAATTACAATTTCCAGAGAAAAATAGAAAATTTATATATATAGTAGAAGCAGATGTTAGTGAATGTAGTTATGGAGGAATACTTGAATATAGATATGAAGAATAAAAATTAGAACACCATTGTAGATACTACCCAGGTACGTTTAATGAAATAGAAATAAAATGAGAACTAAATAGAAAATAATTATGCTCATTATATAAATGATTATTAGCATTTGAGCCATATATTGTATATAACAATTTTATTGTACGGACAGATAATACGCAGGTACGTTGGTGGCTAACAACGAAAATAAAAAATTCAGTTACACCAAAAGAGATTCGGAGATTAGTATTGAATATATTAAATTTTACATTTATAATTGAAGTAATTAGTACTAACAAAAATGTTATTGCAGATTATATATCAAGACAAAGCTACACAGGCTGATATAATAGAAGATGATACTTTAGAAAAGATATTCAAAACTTTAACTATGCTTTCAATGAAAGTGGACAATATGGGTAATGAAATAGAAAAGCTAAAGACTAATGAAGTGAAACTAAAGTCTGAAGCTACAAATCAGCTAACTCAGCAGTGTGCAGAGCTATGTCGATCGAAAGACATTAAAATTCTAGAGTTATGTCGATCGGAAGGCATTAAAATTCTAGAGCTAGAATGAGGCGTTGTGATACTCCGTGAAACCCACAACATTTTTCAATCTACTTCTGTAGGTATAAGCAAAGGAGTTAGGAAAAACACAAATATGAACCTAAACAAGCTATTTGATAAGCCATATATTCAAAATGCACCAAAAGATCCCATGTTCATACCCTTACAAATTACCACATACCGAGACAATTTAAACTAAGATAAAAAGATCTACAACTATACAGCCCGAGCATACATAGAAAATATTTACAAAATACAAACCTTCTTAAATACTAACACCAGACCTATAAACATCCAAGAACCACATACAAATTACATAACCCAAAAGCTAACCGGATACAATAAGCTAATTGCTTTACCCCAAACCAATCCAAATCTAGTTAAAACCTATTACGAATATGGACTACTTAGTACCATATATACCCAAGATGGAAATGAAATATCCAATATACCAGAAATATATTATTCATTTAACATTTTTAAAAGAATAACCAAAGGTAACCTATTTTTTATAAAATTTTACACAGCACTAGCAGAGATATTGTATGATGAAGTTAAATCACCTATACAAGTTGTAAAAATAGGAATGACCCGAGATATGATTATACCAGAAGACATTATTCCACAACCAGAAGTACCTAGAATTGAGATACAAAATTTTTATGCAAATAAGATAATTATCGGACTATCCACAATTTTTCAAGATTTACCAAACACTTATCACAACAGAAATCCCATATGGAGTTATTATTCAAGAGGTAATGTACTAGCATACTCAAATTCAAAGGAACTACGAGAAGCAGATATGGACGACGTTAGGCAATGGATCTTGATGTTACTCAATCCAAAGAAAAAACATATCGCCAGAGCCATTAAAGAAAAAATTATTTTGGAAGAATTATTAACCAGATATTGCAAGTTAATTGGACATAAATATCCAGACCATCAATCAAAATGTAATGGAGAAGATAATATTATCCCAGAAGTTCAACTGGAATAGAAGAAGATAAAAACGAAAGCTGAAAGATGCAAGATATGAAGCAATAATGGAGATACAGAGCAATAAAAAGAAGACAAGTTAATGCTAGGAAGTGACATAAAGAAGACAAGTTAATGGTAGAAAATGACATATGGAAGATTAGATATCTTTCTTAATTCATTTACGTAAATTATTTATTAGTTACTATTTACTTTATGACTTTTTGGCAAAATGCCATTACTAAGTATTGTCCTTTTGTAGAAATAATTTAGGACCTTTGTAAAGTTTTTTTTCTACTTTTATAGATAGGTGTAAAGACTTTTGTAAATTAGGTAGGTAACTTGTAAAGTTAGATTCAGACAGATATAAAATTTAAAATGTTTATGGGTTTTCTTAAAAATATAAATAGAAGAACATTTGCTTAGAGGAAGGCAAGCCTTCATACGTTGAAGCAAAAAAAAACTCTCTCTTGTCTACAACAAATAATTTGATTATTTAAAAAATATGTAAATTTCAATGGAAAAATCTATGGAGGAACAAAGCATAGAATTATTAAAACTACCAGAACAGGTATATTCATTTACTATTATGAATAGCTAAATTCATAAATTCCTAACAATCATGATATGATAAAATAAGTTCATGTTAGTTGCTTTACAGTAGAATTATTTAAAAAATAGCATGTTAAGAAGTTTATTAGCAAAGTGGAAAAGGAGAAAAATCCCTAAGAGCTATGCCATCCTAAAGGTGAAACCGGTGAGGTAAGAAAGTCGTGATAGGGGAGTAACCAGAGTAGAGACACTGTTTAAGGAAAAAGTATCTAGATTACCATGCTAATAGTGACCGAAGAATATGCTATTTAAGAATAAACTAGTATATAGCAATCTAAAGTGATCATATTTTGTTATGTGCATGATTAAAGGGAATATTTTGAAAATAACAATTTTATGAAAAATGGATAATTATTTATCTGACGAAATGGTAGATAAATTTAAAATACTCATTTTATATGTACTTAAGGATATAGAAATACTAAATATAAAAAAAATTATACTGAAAAATATATTTGATAGATATTTTATGACTAGAATTAATTATATACCACACCTACCAAACTACTCTTATAAATACTTACATACCAAACCCACATACTAACTATGATAAATTATATATATTTAGAATCTTGGAAAATAGATATAAAATACATTCAATTTCTTAGTGAAAATATAGAAGAATTAATGAGATAAAAACAAACAACTAAAAATATTATAATAAAGTATTTAACCAATTTTAAATGATAGATAATCTTAAAATATTAATCTTATATATACTTAGATATATAGAAATTATAGATATTAAGAGAATAATATTATAAAAAGTATTAGACTATGAAATTGAAACTAGAAATTGGATAGAACAGTTATACCTGGATAATTACCCAGATGGATACTATTCAGATTAAGAAATGTTCGAATATATTAGAAAAACTAAAGATGATCAAGATAATCCAAATGAAAAAATTAATTATAGAAACCGAATTAGAAAAATAATGGAGAATCTAAAAGAAAAATTAATATGGATAGAAGAAACCTTAGAAAATTCAGGAAAAAGTACATGTGATAGTTTATATAATTTAAAAAACTCGCTACGAGAAGAACAACACAAGATAATAAATAGCATTAAAATATATAGAATTAGATATACATTACAGTACAATTAGGATGAATTATTATACAAAAATTTGTAACTCTGCAATTACTACAGGATAAAATGATAGACTATGAATATTTAAAATATTGGTGATAAAATATGGAAGAAATAATATTATTAGAAAAACTTATGAAAGATAATATAATTAGATATTTTGAAACAAAATATATAGAATATTTAGAATACCTTCAAAATAATATAGAAGAATTACAAAAAATAAGAGAAAAAAATAAAGAATACTATAGTAAAGTATTTAACCAATTATCATATAATCACCCCCCAAGATATACATATCGATAAAACTAACATAAATAAACTCAAAATAAAAATAAAAATAAAAATATTTAGAGAAGTTAAGAATATCCACTCACAAATAAAAATAGATCCATTGTATTTATAATAGATCTATTTTACCACATAAGTTATCCACACCCCTACAATTGGTTTTTTAATTCTATCATCTGCTAGGTATAATTCTATTGGTGTATCTATTCCTTCTCTAAAACATGATTTTATCAATATCTCTATTCCTCTAGGTACGTTTAATGAAATAGAATAAAGTGGGAAATAAATAGAAAAGAATTATTCTCATTATATAAATGTTTATTAGCATTTGAGCCATATATTGTATATAACAAGTTTATTATACGAACATATAATACACAGGTACGTTGGTGGCTAACAAAAAAATACAAAATTCAGTTACAATCAAAGGTAGCTAAGGCTGTATTTGTTTTTCATTTTTGTTAAGATTCAGAGGTCTGAATCTAAATGCACATCAGAATGATTAAGATGTTGTCTCTAGATCTAAAAACTGAATGATTAAGATTGTTTGGTTTTCAACATCTGAATGTGAAAATAAAATTATTTGTGTATATATTAAAATAAAAAATACAATTCATATAAAACACTAATTATTTATCAGAAAAATATGTAATTTAATACAATTAAATTATTATTTGATTGAAAAAATTATTTATGTTTGTCAGTAATAGTGAAGATGGTTTATAATGGTGGTTTCAGTAACATTGATTGATGTTAGTGATTAGTAATGTTAGGGGTGATAGTTGTGATGGTTGGTACTGAAGTGACTGTTATGTTGGTGTTCGTTGATAGTAGTGGTGGTGGTTGTGATGTGACATTGCTTGTTGTTAGTAGTTGGAGGTGTTGATTGTGATGGCTGAAAAATGAATGCATGATGGTTTGCCACTGTGTTGGTGCTAGTTAGAGATGTTGTTAGCTGTGATGGTGAAAATGATTATTAGTAGAGATAAGTTGTAGTAATGGTAGTGGTTGAAGTTATGGTAGAGGTGGCGTTACTAGTGATAATGACGGTGGTGGCCAAAGAATATGTGGAGGTTGTGATGTATTAGTGGTAGTTAGAAGTGGTGCTAATTGTAATAGATGAGTTGGTCGATAGTAGGGATTAAACGGTACTGGTTGATGGTGGTGGTGGTGTTGATGGTGGTGGTGGCGGTGAATATAATTAGAATAATAGAGGTAGTAGGTGTGGTAGCGGTTGACAATAGTGGTTGGTAAAAATATTTGTTGTCGATGGTGGGGGTGGTTAGTGGTGGTGGGTGGTGGTCGACAATGATGGCAGTGGCAGAGGTGATTAGTGGTGGTGATTGATGATTATGAATACAGTGGCAGTGGATATTATCCAACACTAGAATTCTTCTTCAGACCTATTAAGACTTGATTCTGGATTTAATGACTAAAACCTTATTAAAAGCTAAAATATTCATAAAAAATGAATGCATTTAATGTTCTGAAGTCTGAACCATTCAGATTTAGACCTCCATTAAGTACAAACGAAATGAGCCCTAAGTCACTTATCTAAGTCAAAAAATTAATGAAAAATGTAGAACCATTTTTTCCTTATTATTGGAATATAATCGAGCTCTTGCTTAAAAAAGTCAAGGGGTTCTATCTATTTTGCAAAATTTGGGGTAAATCAGGCCACACCAAATTCGCATTTTAATCAATTTTCATTCTTCATAAATGAAAAAAATGAAAGATTGGAGTATTAATTATTTAGGATTTTAAATTTTACAATAAAAAATAGGAATAAGTGAAGTAGTAAATTTTGAGTTTAAATTTTTACAATAAATAAGAGAAATGAATTGACTTCGTTACATGTCGAACACCTATAAAAATGTAATGACCCTCATATTGAAATTATGAAATTTTTGTGTTTTGACTATTTTACTCTTGCTCATAGTTGTTTTTATCTCATTTATGAGTTATAATAATTGTTGGCATGGTTCCCAATGTGTTTGAAAGTGTTTTATATGAATTTTTGGTTTTGAACATCCTTAAAGAGATTAGTTTGACTTCGGTCAATATTTTGTGATCTGGACATTGGAAAGTGATTCTGACAGTTCCATCAGATTCAAAAATATCGAATTTGTATTAGTAGCGAGGTTGGTTCGAATTTGAAACATTTATTTTTCATTTTAAATCTGTGCTCAGAAACTAGTTTAAATAGCCTATAAGGGGTCCCGAGGGTTAATTTGTTGCAAATGACTTCTTTCGTAAATTCAATAATTTTCTTGAGTCAAAAATGTTGTTTTAAGATATTGGCATATGCGGTTTTTGTTTGGGAAATTGCAAATGAGTTTTCAATAAGTTTATGAATATTTCGGGTGCTTTAGCTTTGTTTAAGTAAAATCGATCGACAAAAAGGTTCATTATTAGTTTTAAGGATCTAAAAATTATTTAATTTTTTTTTGAAATGTCATGCATGAATTATAGGATTGATCTGGAGAGTTTGGTACAATTTTAATAAGTTGAGATCCATCTTTTATTGTGGAACATAAAATAATTCTTAATGAGCAAAAATAATATCTGGCTTTTTTAGTCTCATGAGATCCAGTTTAATTGGTGTATTTCGTTATCATATGAGGAATTTATGTCCTTTTTAGTGAATATAAAAATTATGGTTTACACCTTTAGCTACATAAAATAGATTTTTAGCTGCAGAATATTGGCTTTAGCTACAAAAATTATACTTGAACATATATAAATTTCAGACTTCATCCCATTTTAAATATTTGATATTTTGGGGGCTAAGAGGCTTCATTTTTGGCGATTCTTGATGTATTTTTCTCATATAATCATCTACTATGTCATTTTGCCTTCACTTTTCTCATTTTCTGTAACACCCTGCATTTTCAGGCTAGACTTTGAACCGTCGTTCCTACGTATGTAAATTCTAATCCCATGATTTGATTTTGAATACATGTGTCATGATCATTATCCTAGTGTGTGAGGTGCTATCAAGGTGAAAAATGTTCGTAGGAATTACTTAGAGTAAAGTTGAGCTAAGAGCTTTTGATTCGACCAAATTTTGGTATTCAACTCTACAAGGGTCAACTCTAAACGTGTATACTTTTTATATATGTGGAATTTTTCAAATCAAGGCCCACCAAATGATATATATTTGAATTAGTTTTCCAATGATACTAATTTTGCCATAATTCGATACCCAAATAAAAAGTTATGAACATTTTTGTAAGAAACAATAAGGGCTCGCGGTAGGCCCGCGCCGTGAGGTTTATTCACCTGGACTAAGGGCCGTGTCCAATGGATACTCCCACATATAAGGTATTGCGCCACGGGGGCTATTCCCCCACTATTTCAAATTCCTATAGGCCAAAGGGTAATTTGGTCCTTTTCTCTCAACCCCAAATGCCCAAAGCACGTTTATAACACTAAAAGGGGAATTATTTTCTCGTCTTGCTCAAAAAAACTCACGTAGAAGCCCTCCTCTTTTCAAAGAATAATAATTCAAGCTTTTTGTCTCAAGAATTCAAGGATTCTAGGTCCAATTTCAAGATTTCTTCAAGAATCCGTTCAATTAAGGTATGTGGGTATTCATCAGTGAGTCCCTTTCACCCATTGAGCCCCAAAACCCCATTTTTACTTACAATTATAAATCTTATCACACTTTATTTAATTAATCCATGAATTTCATGGTAAATAAATTAAAAGTTATCTCTACAAGTGTTTTCAAGTGAATTAGGCTATTTCATGTTTTGACTTACAAGTTTCCGTGTCATAGTCCATTGATTTTATGTTAAACCATAGAATTATGTATTGAGCCATGTAATCATGTTGTTTTCTCATAATTAAGACATTCCCATGTTCAAGTGCATGCTTTTCACTTGTTTTGGTGAAATGTTTATTCTTTGGATCTTTGAATCATGACTTCCATATTGCAGTTTTGAGTGTTAATGTCATATTTTTATGATCAGTTAGTGTTGGTGGGTTATGAACACCCGATACCTATATGTTTTACATGATTTAAGATTTTCAAGAAATAATTTAGTTAAGCCATAAATCTTATCATTATACTCACACGTTTACAATCATGATGAGTACTATAAGAAATGACGTTCTGTTAAATTTAGTCTAGTTCAATATCAGTGTCAGTTTAGTTAGAAGTAGGATTTAGCACCGAGTGAATACAGGGATTGTGGCTCCCCGTCATTTAAGGCAAAGTCGTTAGTAGCAGACCCTATATTCCAGAAATATATAACCAACATAGGATATGAAGGGTCATCCATTAGTTTAGGCTTGACTTTCTCTCAGGGGTCACCCGTTAGTTTAGGCTTGACAACTTAGTCCTTTGGGATAATAGATTAGTGGATCCACATGGCCAGTGTTAGTAACTGTGGCATGGTACTGACACCCTTCCAACTGGGGTTACAGATTTGACCCTAATTAGCTAAGATTAGGGTATGCCAGTTACATGATAACTCGTATAGTCTCAGTAAAGTATTAAGAGAATAGTAGTTCAGGTTTGCATGACCAAGTATTCAGACATCAATATTTAGTTATTCAGATATCAGTTATTCAATTATTCAGATATCAGTTATTCGGATCATGTCAGTATATGTTTTTTCTTGGTCTTGTGATCTCAGTTTTACATTTTCATCTTTTTCATGTTTAGTACCCATACATGATCCTTAGTTCAGTTTTGCATTATGTTCAGCTTTACATGAGATTTACATACAACAATTCATGTTTTACCATTTCCTAGCTTCAGTTCTACTTATTCTACAAAAATAAAAGTTTAAGAAATAAAGTATAGTGATTCACCAGCTTATCAGATTAAGTTTGTTACTCATGTTGTAAGGTACTTCAGCTTTTAGTGGATTTCAGTCTCTTGGTGAGTCTACCTACACTTAGTATGTATGTTTTAAGATTATGTATCTGTTTAGTTTTACTTATTGCATTCACCCCCACTTACTCAGTACATTCAAAAGTACTGATCCATATATATGTCTGTATGGCTATATTGTTTCATAATGTAGGTATCAGGAGTAGTCCACACACCAGGGTCAGACAGTTCTCAGCCTTTCGTGGACAGGTGAAGACTTCTCCTATTTTTAAAACTCCAACCAGTTATAGTTTATGTACTTTATTTTGATTATTCATGTGTATTGATTATTGGTAGTTGGAGGCTTGTCCCAGTTGTCTATAGTCAGTATAGTAGAGGCTTCATAGATAGTCAGTTAGAGTCAATACATGTAATTCAAGTTTCATTCTTCAATTTTCATGATGTAAGCTTTATCAGTATTACATTTATTCAGACTTTATCATGATCATGTTTTTTCTCAGAAAATTAATTTTTTACACATGTAAAATTAGTTGCTCACGTAGTATGCCAGTTCATGGGTTAGCTTGGGATCACTTGTGGTTCCAAGAATCGTGTTACGATTAGGAGGGTAGTCTCGGGTCATGACAAAACTTGGTATCACAGCCTAGAGTTTAAGTGTCCTAGGGTGTTTATGAAGTCGTGTCTAGTAGAGTCTTGTAAAACTGTATGGAGATGTCTGTACACTTCTTTGAGAGGCTACAAGGCATTTAAGAAATGTTTCCTTCTTTAATGTCTTAGATCATGTGATATAAGTGTTGTCTAAGGAACTTATGAAGATTCTCACAATAATCCATTTGTACCGACTCTTCCTTATCCTTGAGGCAATAAAAATAGCCAAGTTTAAATTCTGATAGATAGTGTTTTCTCAAATAGTCCCCACAGATTGTTTTGGGATTACATGTTGGCTCAAAAAGTACCCTACCAGTGCTATTATGTTCCAAAGTATGTAAGATTTCATTCATGATCACGAAAATCATGCATTAATCCAAATTCAGATATGCTTTTAGATCCCTTCTCAGAATCTTATGATAGAATATGATCTAGAATTTAGAAGCATAGACCTAGAAGTTTAACAACTATAAAATGGGATAGCATTTACCTATATTTAGAAGATTATGTATCCATGCAACTAGTTGTATGAAAGGTGAATAAGTAGTCTTGAAGTAGTGTTTGCAAGAATTTATGTTTATAGATTCAAAATTAAGTATGATTGTGTCAGTGTGATTTAGAGGTGTGCCCAAGGTGTTATGGGATTTTATTGTTTCTAAGTTTTTAATGTGTGTTCTTAGATATTACCTTTGAGTTATTAGTGCGAATGAATCCAGTGATGTAGTATATAATGTTCTTACCAGCTAAGTTATGGGTTATATGTTGTTGGTGTTCCCAAGGTGTTATGGGATTTTATTATTTCTAAGTTTTTAATGTGTGTGCTTAGATAGTACCCTTGAGTTGCTAGTGCGAATGAAGCCAGTAATGTAGTATATGATGTTCTTACCGGCAAAGTTAAGGGTTATATGTTGTTGGTGTTGGGTATGTTGGTATAATGCTAATTCTCATGGTTTAGGGAAAAATATAGGTTTAAATGTGTGATATTAGTAGGATATGAAGGAAGTTAGTATGGATTATTAAAGGTTTGGGAATATCCATGTTAAATGATAGAATCTAAGTTTGAATCTCAGATGATTGAGCTAATTGAAAGAAGAGTTGAAATTTAGATGGTGTGAACTCAGGATATAGTGATACTCCTCAAAATTCTAAGTTAGTCAGTTTTTACGTTGTTGTATGATAACTACTGTGGCTATAGAAAGTTAAGAGTTTGATCTTAGAGGGAAGTATTAGCAGTGGGCTTTAGACTTTTAGGTGTACTCTTTTCGGGGAGCTTATTATTTATGTGTATTGCTATATCTTGAAATCTAGAGTACAGTTGTTGTAGACCAGTTCAGAGTTTATTAAAGGGGTCCACAGACTTAGAATGGTAGTTCATGTACTTTATTTTGATTATTCATATGTATTGACTATGGTAGTTAGATGAATGTCCCAATTATCTATAATTAGAATAGTAAAGGCTTCGTAGATAGTCAGTCAGAGTCAACAAATGTAATTCAAGTTTCGTTCTTCAATTTTCATGATATAAACTTTATCAGTATTACATTTATTTAGACTTTCTCATGATCTATTTCCGCTTAGTTAATTTAGCTTTTACATATTTTAAATCAGTTGCTCAAGTAGTATACTAGTTCATGGGTTAGCTTGGGATCACTTATGGTTCCAAGCACAGTGTTATGACTAGGGGTAGTCTAGGATCGTGACATTTTCCAAGAATATCCATTTCATTTTTCATGATTCCTACAAAAGTTGATATTCAAAATCCCATTCAACATTTTCATCATTTTTGGAGCTTGAGAGCTCAGATTTGAGCATTTTCAGAGGGGGTTTTGAGATTTTTTTCGTAGATATATTCTTAACCATGTATTTATCATTTCCACGCTAATTTCACTATAATTTCATCTTCAAATATTATACTTTAAATTTAAATTTGGGGGGGGGGGGTTTGCTGGTAAAACATAAAAATAATTTTTCTTCGATTTGAACCTTGTTTTGAACTCATTTTTGTGAGGATTTTCAACTGTAGGTAACTAATGTTATGAGAATCATGTTTCCAAAATAAATTTTCAGTTTTACCCCTTTTCCTTCAAGATCAATTTTTGAACTATTTTAGACGAACATCAAATATAGTAAATATGGGTATTATTGGACTTTTTTTTACTTATAGATGTTGTATTTAATTATATTAGACTTGTTATTGTTGTTGGGAGTAGAGCTTTCGTTTGATACCGTGAGCCATGTTTTATCTTACGGATTTTTATAAAGGCAAGTTTAGATGTATCTTAACTTTCTTTGAAGTGTTTATGTGTTCTATGTTTGTTTGTTCATATTTTGTGAATTCCTAGGATTAGGGTTCCGCTTAGGTGATATGAAGAGCATCTCTGTGGATACCAGAGAGTTTTAGGATCATAGTTATTTTGTTCCTTATCTTTGTTAGTCTTGATACTTGTAAATATACTTAGAATAGATTGTAAATAGTTATATCATTGATCTTTTATAATATAATAAGTAGTGGATGCGTAATTTAGAGCTTGAATCATGCTTAGTGAACTTTGAAGTAATGATTGAGGTTTTAGTGACTTTTTAGGGGATGATTATATTATAACCATTATTTAATGTAATGACTGAGATTTAGAGGATACTTCAAGTATTAATAAACTTGTAATAGTTGAAGAGACTTAATGTATGGAACAAGCTAGGTTGGGTAATTTGCAATTTATTGTTATCAAGATTGTTGTTTATTTCATATGTGTTGGGGCTTATGTTAACTTCATTATGTTCTGGAGTAAGAATTTATTTATTCCCGAGTAGGGTCTTATATTCCCATTACTTTTGACTTGATATGACTACCCGACCGGGGGCCTTGTCGTAATGGGCGTCCTAAGTCCACCGGGATCGGAGACAACAACTGTTACCCAACCCAACCTCTAATTGCCTGCCCTGGGTTGGCTAAATTTCAAGCATATGACAAGATAGTATAACAACTCATATCAAAACTCTGGGATAGGATCACAACCATGACCGACTGAACCGAGTCCAACCATCCCATATTAACCATCCCACCATACCAAACCAAACCGATACCAAAACAAAGACCATTAACCAAACCACAACCAAATAAGTTCCAAAACATATTATGATTAATCCCAAAATGAACTACAATCAAACAACTAATAATATCGTCAATCGGTATCAGCCCCAATATCAATTCCAATGCTTAGAATGACACCAATACTGATCTTGCCCATTCTAACCCATAGCTGCACCACAAAGCCTCTAACAAAAAAACGTAAGAATATTCACTTGGGACATGCCTCCAACCATAGTCAAAACCAACATCTATACATAAATCAAAATGTCTAAAAATATCCATAACATGAAATGGAGCCTTCAAAAAAGATGGAATCTCACCACTTCAAACAAACAACTATCCCCAAGTTAATCTCTATGTTAAAGGATAAGAATGGCTGGTTCCTGCATAGTGTGGGTATATAATAGTCCGAAGATGGGTTAGCGAGTGATCATAGCATGAACTTAGGATAAGGATAAAATAATTCCATTTATAAAACCAAGTAAAACCATCCATATGCATACAACCATATATATATATAACAATGCAGGGAAAGGGAATCGGATTTAGCATGCCATTAAAACCTTTACCTAAGTTGTGTAGCTTTGCCATCCTAAACCACCCATGGGCTATATGGATTAAGATCCTTCTGTTGAAAAGGACCTAGTGCGTAAAGCCGCAAGACCAGGAAGAAGACCTGGGATGACTAGTACATCCCCCAAATATAAAGTGTGACATCATACACACGATCACTAAGACCAACCTTTCATCGGCAAATATGAGTTTCTAGTTTTGGTCCCCCGGGACCTCCACCTTCTATGAATTTATTACACACCCCACCATTATTGATAATTAAAACCATTACAAGGAAAATAACCAATACATTAATCATTTATTAATCAAGGCCATTAACAGTGGTATCATTATACCAACATAACTTACAAGTTTTCTCCATAGACAATAATATATAGGTTTAAGGGATTCCATGCAACCAATTATACAAAACCACCAATAATTCATATAAAAGCATAATTAAAATATGGGAAAATCATAACCAAACATTTATAACAAAAAACCCCAAATCATTGTTGAAAACCCAAAATCATACAACAATAAAATCATAAAAATATTATATAAAACCATGCCTTTAATTGGAACTAACAATGAGAGAATAGAACATACCTTAATTGATAAAGTAGATGGAGAGAAATAACCGACAAGATCCCCAAATTTGTCCTCTATTTGAAACCCTAACTTCCTTGCCCAAAAGTTTTTGAGAGTATTATAGAGTATTTAGGAAGAATTTCTAAGTGTTAATGAATAGAATAATAGGGTAAATATCCTCCAAAAGTAAGTAAGAAGTCATGGACCCTTATTAGGATAAGTGAGAAAATATCTAGAATACCTTCCCTTAAGTTACACAAAATCCGCCACAAGGATACGACTGACCCTTATGAGTCATACCCTTCATACGAGTTGTACCCACTACTCGCATCCTAAGCCTTAACCCTTGTAACCAACACTATCCAGTGTACAACGCATCCTACCCAAGTTGTACTGATAGCATATGATCCATACCCTTTACCCGTATTCCTGGTAAGATAGAATCACAGGAGGTTTGAAACCTGTCCACAATACAAGTCATGGTTATGAAAATTACCATGGATTACAGCTCCTGGTGAGCCACTCGTACTCAAATACAACTTAAGTTACTATAATATCTTGTACTTTAACCTACCTTAACTTCATCCCTAAAAAATATTAAGACTTGCTTTAAAAGATGAATCCACTTTTATACATATGGAATTTTCAATATTTTAACTTTTGATGTATGGGAAATTTAATAAGCTTTCCATCGATACCAAATTTGCCAGAATCCGAAACCCAGGCGAAGAGTTAGAGCCATTTTAGTAATACAATATGCCACCTGAGCCATCAATGCGTCACGGAGCATGCCAAAATGGTAATCGTTAAAATCCAGTGAGCCTTCATGATTATAGCGCGTCATGACAAGACTTAAATTCAGAATTATCCCTTTTCCAGTGTCTCAGCGCGATACCACCGCATTGCGGTGAACTTTCAGGTCCCATCCAGTATTGCAACACTATTTCACCGTCTCGCGCCACCATGAAATTTCCCAGTTTTTATTTTCCAAAGACCAGACACGATAGCGCCACGTTGCTCCAACCTGACAAGTTGGAAAATTTTGACGAAAGTTAAATATTTCATCCAGGGATAAATTGATCTTTTCCCAAGGTTTTAACACATCCATGTGTGGGATTTAATCCCTAAAAACATTTTAAACTATTATTTACTCACTTTTTCCCCAAATCAAGAATATTCTCTCCAAAGAAACAAAACCCTAGATCTCAAGAATCAAGGTCAAGCTCAAGAATTTCTCCAAGAAGCTTAAAGGAATTACGTTCTAAGGTATGTCAAGTAATGATTTATGAGTACCTTTCACCCATGAAGCTCAAGAATATCTTTTCAAAATTCAAATATTTATGTATTTATGAATGTTCATAGTTTAGTTTAATTGAAATTCATATTCATGTTGTTGTTAGTTTTTAATTCATGTTTTAAGTACATGTTCAAATAATTGATCCTAGTACATGATGATTTGCATAATATTCAGCATAGACACTTCAAATTGCAAATTGATTTATGCAACCATGATAATTAAATACATTGATGATGGTATAAGAAAAGTATGCTCCCCATGTGTTTTATAAAATTCCTATGTGAAGGAAAAAGTGCCATTATAACATGTTAATATAAAATCCCCATATATGTAAATGCATGTTATGTATTTGATGAAATGTCTTAGTCAATAAGTTATAGATATATATATATAACCTTTGTTGTTCCTTTGAACTTGTGCTATGACTTACTTTTTTTCTATCGGTCCTGGGGATATTTATACCCAATAATTTAGCTGTGTGCCCAGAGTCGATGTCAGTTTCATGATAATCTCAGTCACACCATGATCAATAGTTTTCTCAGTCAGTTTTAGTGCATGATAGAATTCAGTCAGTTATATGACTCAGGAAAATTTAGTAATCTCATGAATTCAATTAGTTAACAAAATTCAGTAGTATTTTGTCTATCCATGAAACTCAGTGAACCCAGTTGAGTTTATCTCAGTATAATTAGTTTAGTGTTTATTCAGTTGCAAGTAGGATTCAACACCGAGTAAACCCCACAATAGGAACTCACATACTAGTAGAGGGTGTGATTTATAGAAGCAGTCCTTCTATTCTAGAACTACATAGCTCGCATAGGTTATGCCATAAAAAAATTGTCAGATAAAGGTTGATAAGGTGGCTTAACCTGCCAGATGAGGATCTCACCATTCTCTTTAGAGTACTTATCGGATGAGGGTCACTCATAACTTATCCTTACCAGTGGAGCAGTATTGACACCTTTCCAATTAGGGTTACAGATTGGATCCCAACACAGCTATAATAGCTTATTAGGGGCATCTCGGTTAGATAAATACTTTCATATTCTCAGTTTCGGTCTCAGTAAAAGAACTCAGATAGTTTTTTAGATTCAGGACTATCAGATACAGTTATCCAGTTTACTATGGAACTCAGCTAGTTCCATTACAATTAGGACTGTCAGACACAGTCACTCAGTTAATATAAAACTCATGTTATCAGTATCTAGATTTAGTATTATCATTATTTCAGTTACAGTGCACATATTCATGTATGTATTCTCATGTATTCATATTTATGTTCATGTTATCAGTTAGTTATAGTTCATGCATTTGAACCCCATGTATTAACCTTACCTCACTTGCATAACAGTATATTTCCTTGTACTGATACATACTTTTTTTATGCTATGATATTTTATACGATAGGTTCAGAAGCATGATCTCCAGAGTTCCCTTAGTAGAATGGACGTTCAGCAGATAGACAAGTAGTGAGTCCTCATCCTTTAAGGACATGATCATTACTTTATTAGTTCACTACTTCATTATTTCAGTTTCAGTAGATGGATTTAGTTGGGGATATATCCCATCAACTCTTTATTTAGACAGTTTAGAGTTAGAGGCCTTCAGACTATAGTATGTTCAGATAGTTATTATTTTTTAGTTCAATATTGTGATACCTTATTATCCAGATGTTATATTTTATTAGGTATTTAAACCTTATGGCCTTTCAGCTTTTATTTCCATATTTATACAGTATATTATGTAGTGCTTAGTTACATATATCAGTCATGGGTTAGCTTGTGGTCCTTCGGGGTTATGAGCACTGCATAGCATTCCAAGTAATAGATTAAGGGCGTTACAAACATGGTATTAGAGCCTATGGTTCAATAGTGTCCTAGGAAGTCTGAAATCCACATCTAGTAGAGTCTTGTGCATGGGTGTGTTGTGCGCTACATTTATGTACATGAGGCTATAAGGTGTTTTAGGAATAATTTCCATTCTTTTAGTATTCATGTTGTGCCAGTGAGCATGAGCTCAAATTCAATTCTCAGTCTAATCCATTTCTCCTTTTCATCTACAGAACATGCCTCCCAAAAGAAGAAACAAAAATTAGTAACCCCTTAACCCATCCAAGCAGATCCCTTGGACAAACACATCTGTCATGCAGAGTTCAGAGCTATATTTACTACTATTGCTAATTTAGTTATGGCTCAAAATGAATGGGCAGATGTTGTACCGGCCAACCCATTGGCCAATACTACTGCAGCTAGGATTCGAGACTTCACCTGGATAAATCCTCCATTTTTTTCTGGTCTAAGACAGACGAGGACCTGCAAGAATTCCTTGACCATGTTCAAAAGGTTATGGATATCATGGGAGTTACTACTAGTGAGAGTGCTGAGTTAGATGCATAATAGTTGCAGGATGTAACTCACACTTATTTTAAATAGTGGAAAGTAGAAAGGGCCTGATATGCAGGGCTTATTGAGTGAGAGAAGTTTGCCACTGCCTTTCTTGATAAATTCTTTCCCCTAGAGCTGAGAGAAGCTAAGGTGTTGGAATTTATCAACCTCAGGTAGGGAAATATTATGGTGAAAGAGTATTCTCTTATGTTTACTTAACTATCTAGATATGACCCTCAGGTGGTAGATGATAGCAGGACCAAGATGAGCAATTTTGTTTCTGGGGTGAATGATAGTATGGTCAATGAGTGCAGATCTGTAATGCTGATTAGTAAGATGGACATAGCCAGGCTTATGATCCATGCTCAACAGATAGAAGAGCAGAAAATTAAGATGAGAGAAAAGAAAAATAAGAAAGTTTGAACAGGTAGCTTTAATTTCAATCAACCTATGTCAGAGGGTGGTAACCGTTCTTAGTTCTACCCAAAGTCATCTATTTGAGCTCCTTACTCATCCATTTCTCAATCTCCTAAGTTCAGGGATGGTAATAGAGATAGGGAGCCAGGCTCTAAGTCTTAGGAAAGTGTTAGTAGTGCCTAAAACAATCTTTTTTCTCATACTTGTGGTAAGAACAATAAGGGTATTAGCAGAGCTGACACTGATGTGTATTTTAGATATGGTAAGCTAGGCCACAGAGTTAGAGATTGTCCCCAGCGGGGTATTCAGGGTCAGCAAAACCATTCCTTAACACACTCCAGTTACCCAAATCATAAGGGCGCCATTTCCAGTGCTACCAGTAGGCAACATCCAAATAGAATTTATACTCTCCAGTCCCGACAAGATCAGAAAAATTCTCCTGATGTGGTTACTGGTATGTTACAGATCATTCACTTGTATGTTTACTCTTTGCTTATTAAGGGTATGGCATTTAGATAACTACTTCCCACAGTCTTAGTTTCAGTCTCAGTAAAAGAACTCAGATAGGTTTTTCAAATTAAGGACTTTTAGATATAGTTAGCCAGTTTAGTACGAAACTCAGGTAGTTCCATTAGAATTTGGACTATCAGACACAGTCACTCAGTTAATACAAAACTCATGTTATCAGTATCCAATTTTAGTATTATTATGATTTCAGTTACAATTCACGTATTCATACATGTATCTCAAGAAGTTATGTTTATGTTCATGTTGTTAGACAGTTATAGTTCATGCATATGAACCCCTTGCATTTAGGCTTACCTCACTTGCGTACCAGTATATTCACTTATACTGACACATACTTTTATTTTGCTCTATGGTGCTTTAAACCATAGGTTCAGAAGCACAAGCTCTAGAGAACCCTTAGTAGATTGGAAATTCGGCAGACAGACTATTGGTGATTCCTTATCCTTTGAGGATATGATCATTTTTTTATTTCAGTACTTTATTATTTTATTTTTAGTAGACGGAGTTAGTTGGGGACATATCCCATCAACTCCTTATTCAGATAGTTTAGTGTTAGAGGCCTTCTTACTATTGTATGTTCAGACAGTTTTTATTTTTTTGTTTGGTATTTTGATACCATATTATCCAAATGTTATGTTTTATTATATATTTGAACCTTATGGCCTTTCAACTTTTATTTCTATATTTATACATTATATTATACAATTCTAAGTTATAGATATTAGTCATGGATTAGCTTGTGGTCCTTTGGGGTTATGAGCACCTTGTAGTATTTTGAGTACCAAATTCGGGGTGTTACAGTTACCAAGTCTAAGGTTAAGTAAAGAGACCAAATGATGTGTATCCAACCATACAACTCATACCACCAAGTCGTACCATTTCAGTAACAAAAATACATCCAACTAACCAATATTGGTCAGCAAACGACTGGATCATACCATCCATACCCTAATATATGACTTGTACCCATGAGTCCTATTGGGTATAGAAACCAAAATTCCTGGACATTTTCTAAGGTTTAGAAACTAGGGTATTTTATAAGAGGATATAATATTGTGATGCCCGAGTAGGGGCTTGACTTGATGTTATTGGCCATATTTTTGTAGTAAATGCTTTATCAATTATTGTGTCGTATGAGTAAAACTTTATCATTATAGACCTTATTTGTGCATTTGAATGTCATATCTATTATTGTATCGCCCGACTGAGGGATTGACTTGGTATTGTATACCGTATCTAAGCATTTAATTGCATTATCATCATAGTGATGCCCGATTGAGGTGTTAGAAATGATAATAATAATTACTACATGACGATTTATGTTTTGTGGTGCTAAGTGTTAACTGATATCATGAATTATTAATACATTAAGTCAATTTTGGGCTCACGTAAACATGTATTGAATTGATTTTAATCTTTATAATGATTGGTTGTGAGCATTACATCCTCTAATCATGCATGTATATTCGTGATACATTGACATCACTAAGATATTCTAATTTTGTAAGAAAATAAGACACTTTATAAAACATCTATACGAAGGGATGCACTAGTAAGGTTTATTTGAGATATGAGATTGAAATCATAAGAGTGTATGAGTTGTGAACCCCTAAAGGTCCTATCTTGAGAGCACTGAGGCTCGGTAGGTGTATATAGAAAGTCATGTGATAGCTTCCAATCATTCATCATCATCATCACATTATATTACAACACTTTTATCACATTTCCTTGGTTTGGTTTGATATTGTCATGAGTGCTTACTTTTGTTGTTAATTATTTTAATTGAATCTTGTTTGTGATATTGTGTATTAAGCATTCATTTTACTTTGTTACATCATACCATTCTGCTTCTTTGTTGATTTAGGAGTTGAGGTATACATGAGACATATGATATGGCTATGTCTTGATTAGTGAGATGTATAGTATTGCACCTAGTGGTAGCATGATATACACATACTAAACATGATAATTGGGCATGATATACTGTGTTAATGAGTCATCCTCATAATATTTTTACTATTATTATTAATCATAAAATGGCTAGTGTTGACTCACCCAGACTTATGTGAATACACTTTTTATGAATAATGTTATTAGTAATTGTTAGGTTTCCCTTTTAGGATAAATTAGAGAATTTAATGGATATATATCTATTTGGAGAAACCTTGGGTAGTTGAGGTAGTGATTCTTTCCATTACTTTAGATTAGGACAGTTATTGAAGATACTTGCTGAGTGCACGTGCTTTTTGTACTCACCCTTGTTTCTCTTTTCTTTTCCTTATTTTCTGCATCCTGTATAGTTATTAGAATGAGTAGAAGTTTGTAGATCATCTTCTTCCATTATTGAAATTATGGATATTAAGGTAGTAGTTGATGGACTCCAAGCTTACCCTAAATTCCCTTTATTTACCTTATGCTTATCCACATTTAAAATACTATGGTTATTAATGTCTATCTATATTCAGAGGCTTGTACTAGTGACAATCAAACTTTTGATGAATTTTTGGAGACTTGTGTCTCGATTATATGTTTAAGATTATACTATTCTTTCATATTTTTATTTTCTTTTATCTGTGTTATTTTGGATCAGGCGTATTTGACAAGTTCCATCACCTGCCTAATTTAGATTACGAAAAATTTGTATTGGAGTCTTAGGTTCATTGGTATCATCAGTACAAGTCAAGTTTACTAGAGTCTTATGGATTGGTGAGGAGACGTTTGATATCTATCTTTGTGAGTCTACATAAGCATAGGAGAAATCTATTTCTTTATTCTATTTTGTGCATCAATGGTCATGTATAACTCAAAAATTTGTTATTCATTTTCTCATAGATAGTGAGCATACATTATTCCTTGGTTAAATTTATAGAGCCTGTGCCTTTAATGATTGGTATGGGCAGAGGTAGAGGCAGCAATCATGATGGAATATTCAGACCAGCTATAGGTTAGGTTACGATTTTCTTTATAAGTTTTAGAGTTGCTAGTGGCGATAGGCTTTTTGAGATAGAGGGGGTGAGTCTAGTGCAGACACAACCTGTGACCATACATATACATGAAAATTGTTTGGTATGAGTGTTTGTTATCCTTGAGAAGGTAGTTTCTACTTTGATTTAACATGATACTTTGGGACTTTAAGATCTAGATTCATATTTGTCTACATATTCTCCTAGGGTTGATGAGGTATTACATGTATTGCATACCTAGTGACCATACCCTTGATGTCAAAGAAGGAAAGAGTAGGTATGTAGAGTTTATGAGGATAGATTCTTCTTGGTTTGTTAGAGATCTAATATTTGATGCTTATATGTTGTTATTGGTTGTCATGAGAGATTACACAGGTTTGGCTTGGTGGATTCTAATAGAGTGTATTTGACTTACTTTTTAGCTCTTTGGTCCAGCAAGATAGTAGTGAAGGACTTTAGTAAAGAGTAGATCGGTTGGATCACCTTATCTCCCATGGAATCAGTTTGATTGAGAGTTTCTAAAGGATTTTATATGGAGAAATAAGAGAATTATTAAGCAGATGGCCCATAGATTTGATGATAAAGATGATGATTTACTTGGTAAGATCCAAGATTCTCGTGGTTTTACTTGGAGAGTGTTAGATCATGTTGGTCATTCAGGTTCTTTGGGCCTATCCCTGCGGGATCCTACTTTCTTAGCTTGCTTCTTATGTTGAGATGTCGAGCACTATTAAAGGTATTGGCCATAATTTATCATGACCCGAGACTGCCCCCTAGTCGTAACATGGTGCTTCGAGACAGAAAAGATCCAAAGCTAACCGATGGTATATCATAACTCTAAGAATAATAAAAAAGTAAAAAAATTATTTGGGGAAGCTAAACTGAGATAACTGGTACAAATAAAGTAGTGAATATTCTAGATATCATCCAAAATCTAGAAATAAAACTATCTCACAACCAACAGGCTGAAAATCTAAATAACAGTATAAAAACCTCTAAATCATAGTGACTTGTTGGGAGAAGCCCCCAACTAACTTTAATTGACTGATACTAAAAGAAAGTTGGAATTAAACACTGATAACTAGTCCTCGAATGATGATGACTCACTAAATCTATTGCTGGATGTGGTGCAAAATTTGCTAAGTGCATTTCAGGTACTGAGAATCTGAATCTATATAATGAGACAATATAGCTGCAGGAAAGTGTGTGATCCGTACTTTGAATGTACTGAGTATGTGCGATGGGAAATTAGCTAGCCAATCTTAACATAAATGGATGAAACATGATAATCTGAATGTAAGAACAAGTATATACAAGTATTGTGTAAAATTGAATACAAAGTCAAGAATATCTAAATAGAAACATAAGATGAACATAAACTAAGGACTGTAGGAGCTAAAATTAACTAACATTCTGCAATTCGAGAACACTGGGGCCAAACCTATAGCCCAGTTGGAAGGGTGCTAGTACCTTGCCAAGGGTACTAACATTGGTTGACATGGATGTACTAAATTAATATCCCAAAGGAATAGGGTGTTATTCCAAACTAGCGAGTGACCCCTTCTAACCTATGGTTGCATTATAGTTTTTGAATTTATGGACTTCTACTAAAGGTCTTAGTCCTAACTGATGGGTGAACCTTAATCTCTGTGTTCACTCGATGCTAAGTACCACTCTCAACTGAACGACATTGAAAATTGATATATATGCTCAGTATTGTAATAATATTAAAAATAGCAACATATGCATAATCTGAAATACTCAAACTATGTCAACTGATACAAGCATAAAATTCTAGGTATTGGGTGTTCATAACCCACCATCTCTGACTAATGCAACTAAACATAATAATATTAAAAAGCTAATCATTATAGGGAATTTCATACTTCCATCCAAAACTAAATCATTTATAAAAAAGGGGAAAATTATGATTTTGAGCATTAGAAGATGTTAATTATACATGAAAACTAGTTCTTATTATTCAATTACAACAACAATTGAATGAATTTAAAAAAACTCATATTTGACCTAGAACCCATCTTGAAGGGGAATTAAACTTGAGGATTAATAAATATTTGGAACTTAATTGGTGGAAGGAACCCATTGAATAAATACCACATGCTTGGAGGTAGAAATCTTGATGAAATATTGGAAATTAGACTTGAATATTGAAGAACCCTAATTTGCTTTTGGAGATGAGAGAATCATTTTTTTGCAGTTTGTATTGATTTTAATACTTAATGGTGAGTTTGGGAGAAAATAGACTTATATTCCACCCTAAGAAAAGCCTAAGTGATGGGTATTAGGAGTTAAAAGAATGGAAAAAGACCAAAAATCCCTTTTTTAATCTTTTAGGAAACTTTGAGAAATAATCATCACAGCTCGGGTAATGGCTAGTTAGTTTAGTAACGAGTTGTGGTTGGAGTCGTGACCTGAAGACCTAAGTTTTTGGGTCTTTCTATTATGAAAATGAATCCCCTCCTATGAATCATTAGGTCTGATAATGTGTTGTAATGAATGGTCGTTGCCTAGGGATAAGTTCTTGATTCCTCACTGTTGTGATAACATATCTACACATAATTACTCATTTTTGTCTGGCGAGTCGTGTGCTGGACTCGTTGCCACTGTACTTAATTTCCTAGTAAATTACTTTCATGGAAATTAGTATAGTCCATGTCTCATTGTGTTTGAAAATGGATCATTTCCTTATCCATTGTCATTGCCAGTTTGACAATGCCTTAGGAAATTTTCTATAATGTTTTATTACGACCTCAGATTAAGGTGAGACTAGTGACATTGGAAAGCTAATTTAATGGTATATAATTTGGTGGGTCCAGAGATTAAAAATCTTAGGGTATTACAATATCACCCCCTTGGGATAATCATCCCAAATGAAATTGACTAAGCTAAAGCACTTAGGGAAAAATTGAGAGTTTTGCACGAATACTTATGAGGTAAACTATGAACTGATATATGATTCTATAACTAGTGCATAGATTGAACTAAACTCATGAATACATACTATGACATGATAAAAGTTGAGTATTGTAAAATAAAAATCAGAAGCTACACCATTTGCTCTAATAGATGTCAGATCTCAATGTCATATTCCACAAAATTGACCCAAGGCAGGAGTTTATGCTACAACAGTCATATGTATGGTTTAGGTACTACATTAGTTTGTTTTATTTGTAATTGATTGTGGTTGTGAATTCTTCTATATGTTTATTTGTTTGTCATTTAGTCTTGGTGTGATTACTGACTTTGATGGATCTATTGATATTTTCTACCTCATAGACCTTTCCTTAGTTGTGTATCAGGTGTGCCGATCCTACGTTGGGACTTATCTAGAGTATATTTCTAGACTAGAGTTGATTTTTTTGAGTATCATTTATTTTTGTGTATTTGGGTATGATTTTCTTGATGGTTATTTTATGAAATAGTGGTAAACTTATTCTAGGTTTTGGTATACTTTCAAATGGTAAAATGGATTAAACTTGTGGTTAGTAATTTGAAAGGTTCTTAATTAAATGATTTTTTTACTAAGGAAAGTTTTTGTTTTGGCATTATTGGTTTGCAATTTGTTACTTCCTTAGTGATTAGCTTTACTTGCATGGAAAAAATTATTAATCACTCATCAGTTAGACTTAAATAAATTTAGCATATGAGGACCTTGCTCTTTTATTTGAAAAGATATTTAATTGAAAAGGTGCATAGGTTGTAGCATTTATTAGTTTGGAAGTAAAATGGCTAAGTGAAATATTTCAGTCATGAGTTTTGGTTTTGGGTATGAAATGTGTGACTTTTGAGGCTTTATGTGAATTTGTGTTGAATTTTAACTTAGCTGTGTTAGTTTGGGGATATAGTGTTATCCGAGTTGATAGTTATGGTATCATCCTTGAAATGGGTTGATTCAATATATTGGTGGATGGTTAAGTGATTTCATAAGTTCCTTGGCTTTTTGTGGTCCTATGATGATTTTTGGTTGTGGTACAATGAATGTCTTAGTCAAGTTTAGGTTAGGTGGGTGCATATAGAGCTTATAGTGTTATCGACTCTGTTTTTGGGTATTGAGGATGTTTGAAAATAAGAGAATTTAGTTTCGCTGAGAATTTATCCTTAGATACTAGTGTTGCAACCGTGTGAGTCATTGTGCGGTAGATTTCTAGTTCTGTAGTGAGACCACAAATGTTATAGTTATGATTCTGCTTTGGAGTCTTGTTTGAGGTTCTCAAAGATATTTTCTATTCTTTACCTATTTTGTCTTTCCTTACTTGTACATTCATGGATGAACGTGAATCTTAGTGGTGGATACTATAATTAAACCTGCTTTAAAATTTAGATTCTTTTGTTTTTAACAATTTTCCCTTTTCGTAGTTGCTTTATCGTGCTTATAAGTTACGAAAATGGTTGGCACAGTCCCCAATGGATTCAAAAGTGTTTTATATGATATTTTGATTTTGAATATCCTTAAAGGAATTAGTTTAACTTCGATCAATATTTTGTGATTTGAGTATCAGATGGTGACTGACAGTTCCATTATGACTGAAATGTTGAACTTGTGTTAGTACTAGGGTTGGTTTGGGTTTGGAACCTTTATTTTAGATTTCGTCCCTCCGTTTCAAAACTAGTATAAATAGCCTATAGTGGTGAGTATTCCTGCCTGTCACGCGGGTGACCCGGGTTTGTTCCCCAACAATAGCGCCAAAAACTTGACAGTGCACAAGGGCACACGCAAGTGTACGTGGTTTTATCAAGTAATAAAGTGGCTTCAAGAAAGCTTTAGTATATATCTCTTAGGAACTTGCATTCGCCGCCTATCCAAATCTAGTTTCATGATTGAGAAAAAGTAAATAATAAAGTTTTAGAATTCTAAACTAAAAATTAACTAAACTAATGCGTAAAGTAATGACTTAAGACAATCAATTGATAGGAGCCCAAGGTTAAGGCTTATGAACAATCATACTAGATTATTGAACTTTATTCGTTAAATTGCTTATTGTGGTTGTTGATTCATCGGGTTAATTGCATGATCAGGTTTCCCAACCTCTAATCCTTTACCCAAGTTGAACCTTACAACTACATCATTGAGAGGGGATGTAATAGTTCACTTGAATTCTTTACACTATCATCCTACGTGTGAATCAAGTAAGTCTTCTAAGTACATCTCTGTCCTAGATGCTAATTCAAATCTCTTATTTTATATAGAAATAAGAACCATACCTTGCTTATTCCCATGTTTTATCTCCCTATTCCCTCTCCCGAGATCACAAGGTTAACAATTGATGTATTCTAAGGGTAGAAAATCCTTAAAATAGTTAAAACAAGAATAAATAAACAACCAATAATGATAATCAAATCAACAAATTTAATTCAAAATGAAAGTACTCATGAACTTGGCCTTAATCCCGGATAGGAGTTTTAGTCTTTAATGGACATATTCATCATTCAATCCCTTGGATTAATGATACAAACCATGAAAGAAACAAAAATTTAGATAATAAAACCCAAAAATAAGTTGCGGTGGCATATCCTTCATCCTACAAGAACTAAAAAAGTATTTAAAAACGTGATACAACAATGTTTTTATAGCATAAAGGTAAGGCAAATCCGTCTAGGAATCGAATTGGAGTGAAATTCCCAGGGGTGAAATGGAGCATGAAACATATTAACATCACACGTACACACTATTTTGGGTCCATTTTGAGTCTTATTGTGTATATAACTCACCCATACTCCTTTACACACACACCCACTCGCCCTGGACATTCTAGGTGTCCAAATTGTGTCAATTATTGTATTGTGCATTCTTTGAGCCATTCCGAGACTTTTTGAGATGTTTAAACTTTATTTGAAGGTTTTATATCCTTCATATATCATCATAATCCATTTACCAAGAATAATATGTTATTAAACATAACATCCAAGACAGAGAGGTAGAAACACCAGCTAAGCATAGACTTCATTCACTTTGATTTCTAAGTAGTTGTTTTTAATTTTGTCTTGATAAAATTGACACTTGAACATTACCAACAAGTTTTTTTAACATATAAATACACACTAAAAACATTAGTAACTCATTAAACACGTTCGAACCCAATACGATAGACAAGACAAATACCAAGCTCAAGCTCGTCACACTAGTTTTCTCGGTTGACTTCTAAATGATAAATTTGAATCAAAACTTGTGTGGAAACACTATTAAACATTGTAAACACATACACTAACACTTATATTCACATTTATATCATTATAAAAACATTAATAACATGAATAATCCTCAAAACAACTCTAAAAAGGTTAGAATAGCAATGCTAAAATGCATAAATTCACCGAACATCACTATCCCCACACTTAAAGCCTTGTTTATCCTCGAACAATTCTTAAATATAGGAATCATGATCTGAAGATACTCAACACTTCTACTACATGAAATATACTCAAGATATTACTACAATGACTACACATAATGCAAGTTACTACACTAAGCATGTTTCAACACAATTGAAAGCTCAAGAACACTACTCAAAAACAACATAGCCTCAAGAATTGACTTACCTAATTGGAAAACTCATGATTATTTCTCAATCAATGATATAACACAAATAACCCATATTCATCAAATATGTACCCCTTACAATAATAAAGTTACCCATAATAACTCACAATAATGCAGTTTATAATATGATGGGTACAAGAATCAAATTAGGCTTACTCTCTCAAAGAATTAACAAGTTACACATAAAAAATCATAAGATTGACATTAGTGTAATGCTCCACTAATATTGGACAGTAAGGGACCATATCCCTCAAGATTAATCATAGAAAAAATACAGTAAAGCAATTAGGGAGGAAAAAATAGTGCAGGAAGAGTAAAAACATAAGGATTTTTACATAGAAACCTAAGATGGCAAAAGTTATGGCTTGAAATCATAAGCACCTTGATGAGTGGTGAATTTACCACTCATGCACATCTAAAATTCATGCACACTACTATGATTTGAAGGAATAAATGACACAAGTATGTTATATGAATGCACTAATCTCTATATTTTGCACGTATACATGTGATGAGAAAGGAAGATATGGATTTGAGCTAAAAAGGAACCAACAAAATAAGAAAAGTACACAAGTTGGAAACCCTACATAGAAAAAAAGGCCCAGTTACAACGATCAGAGTTGAGGGTCGCGATTGCGACAATCAAACATTTGCTAGCCACTTACAATCGCAAAATTCTAAGGGTTTTTCCGTTATCCATGATCTTGGACAAGTTGCTGTGATCACTACTTAGTGGTATTATGGTCCAAGGGAAGAAATTTAATTACCGAAAACCGACACGAAATTATAAACAAGCTGAAAAAACCCTTGCACATGGGGGATCATCATTATCTACCTTTCATTCTATCTTAGTTTCTAGGGTTTGTATTTTTTTTAGGTCTTGGAGAAAGAATTTGTAGTAATTTTGAGATAAGAAAAAATAAGAGTACCTCCTAAGTGAAGATTTAGAAAATCCCACTAAGGATATGTGAAACTTAAAGTGTGGTTTGCAATCTCTTTATTTTTCATGAACTCATTTAATGGAAACTTTGATCTATGTTTTCTTAAAGACGTAACGATTTGCTAGATCTTCCTATTGGGATTATGTTTGAATAGGTTGCAAGTGTGTATGGGTTATGATTGTTAGTTTTAATTCTTAGTTAAGGTTATTGGGTTTCACAAATATTTCATTATAAAATGAAATTTTTTGGTGAAAGACTTAATTTCCCTAAGCCCCACATCATCCTTGAAAGAGAGATGCGGGTAGTCTAGATCCTACATCATACTTGAAAGGAAGATGTAGGTGACATGAGAATTTGTGAGAAATAAGATAAGATAATAGTAATTCCCTTTTTTATTTTCTTAGAAACAACGATACATTGTGGAATTGCTATATCTTGGGCATCATCCTAGAAATAGGGATACCTAAATTGAGGCTTTATGATAATTAGTTGACCATACCCAAGAGGTATTTGAAAGAATCCGTGGGTGATAGTTTGGTACTTTGCTTAATGGATAGTATCAAAGTCCCTAAAAGATCCTATCCGCACATGCTTTATGTAAGATTTGAAGTTAATTTTCATGTACCCACACACTAGTTGCCCTTAGTAAAGTATAGCACCAAGATCTATTCCTAATTGATTATGCCCTAATTATTCAAAAAAGCCAAAATTCTTGTAGGTTAGGTTTGAATTTAGCATATTAATTTCATTACAAACTTACTCATTCACCATTCACATTGTTCCTCGTGGATTTAACCACTACTCTTATTGGGTTTATATTGAAAACTACCTTCTCGCACTTAAATTGATGTGTAAGTTGAGTGTTATCAAAAAATGGCATCGTCGTCAGGGAGTAATTTGGTATATTAAGTTAGTTTTGATTTTTAGCTTGCTTGAATTCAAATTTGTAAATATTTGTTTGCAATTTTCTTGTGCTTCTTGTGTTAGGTAGATCGAAGACCTTGAACTTTGATCGCGGGCAAAGCTATTAAAATGACCATTTGAATAATCCATTTACTCCACACTTCTTTCTCAATTTTTCTTATAAATTGCATCCACTCTTGGGCATATTTTGGGCATCCAAAAGTATTTTAGCACCCTCTTTCCAACCCTACTCCGGTATGTGATTTGAATTCATGCTTTAATTGCTTGAAAGTAGGCCATATAATGCAAGTAATAGGACAGGCCTAGAATTATGATTTTTATTGATAAGTCCCTATTAAATTGTACTTGTATGGTTGTTCACTGTTGTGAATGGTGTTCACACATGTGTAGAAGTTTTGAGTACCCACATTGTGTTCAAAATTGAGAAAAATCTGATGTGAACACCAAGTGCATGATCAAATGCCCAAACGAACTGATAGCTAGTTGTTTTTGCATTATAAGGTCATGATTGAGTACCTAAGAACCTTGTTCAATGTTCACATTGATAAATTCTTTGTTTAGAATATGATTTAGCCTTGAAATTAATCTTTTGAACTTTGGAAAATCTAGCCCGATCTGGACTCAAATACCATGATTATGGTGATTAGATCACAATCATAAGACTATAATCTCAGATCAGTTACCTGCGATCGCCATATGAGGTTGATTTCTAGCTTGGACCAAATTTTCTACACTGCCAAGTCTTGTCCAAACACCACAAGTAGCCACTCCATGAGCTTTATTAGTCAATATAACATATTTTGTGTATGAAAATGTAGATGATGAATGTTGTTATGTTGTTCTTAAGTGTGTTAGGTTTATATCTTGGGAGACTACGATCAAGTATATTTCATGGCCCCTACATGCTACAACTTGTACTATGATTACCTTCCAAAGACAAAGTTTGTTTTGGAGAGGGGCATATGCTTGTAGAAGATGCTGGAAAAGCATTTGATATTTTATGATAGAATCATAGCCACTAGATGGAGGTGTTTTTCCCCGAATCCTGATTGTGTAAATGAGTAGTGGGTATGAGAATTCAACGCTCATCGTAGCATGGTATCCTTCTCAGACCTAGTCATAAAGATTCAAGGAAAGGAGGTAAACTTTGGAAGTGAATAGATAAATAAAATCTATGGGGTCCTGAATGTAACCATGGACCAATTTGAGGCTAAATGGTATGAATTGGGTAGTTGGTTAACATAGAAGTTTTGTCTGGGCAAGGAGATCTCTTGTGCAGATACTAAGAGGAACATATTGATGAATGACTTCAATATTGAGACCTAGATTTGGTTGACCGTATTTTGTTGATGGATCTCCTTTTGCACCCACATAACTACTATTCTAGATTTGTGGACCCGAATGGTTGCTTTCCTAGTAAATGACATTCCCTTGAATGTTGGTCGGCTTGCCATCTTAGATATGAAGTTCTTCAGGAACCACGGTGGTATGCATCTATTTTTACCTTCTCTAATTACTGATCTGTGCAAGAGATCCAGGGAAGATGTATACCCCAAAGATATTTCAGTGCGCCCAAGAACCTCTATTTATCCTCTCAAAATTTAGGGTGAGGGTGCACCAGGAAAGAGCAAGAAAAGAAAGATCGACCTGGTAAGTCAACATTTTAGGTTGTAGATTCATTCAGGCCATTTAGAGCAGGTTCGATTGATCAAATTTCTATTGAGATGAGGACTATTATGGAATTGATGTCCAAGTTGCCTCAGGGACCGGGAGAGCATTCTATCGCCCACCATTCTTGTGTTGCTTGAACTAATTATGAGAGGTACTTAGAGGATTAAAAAATGTAAAGAGCTATCATTAATAGGCTTGACAGAGCCAACTCATCCTTGGCAAGGTCTAAGAGGGAGCTTAGGGACTCATACAAAAAGATGAGGAGGAGGGAGAAAAAGAGGGACAAGTTTTTCAGCATGATATAAAAGGGGATAAAAGGCCTTTGGAAGGTCCTAAAACCCTAAGATAGACTTCATTCCTCCTGAGTTGAGAGTGATGATGAGGCATAAACCAAGTGGTCTAGTTTTGAGGATGCAAGAGATGATGTAGAGTTTGAGGGCGAGAGCAGCTCTTGATGCGGTTTTACGGTGCACCTTCATCTCTCTTTATTCTCCTGTCTCCATATTATTTCTTATTTGGTCCTGTATTATTTAGATATTTTTGGACATTTTGATGTTATTTTGGATGATTTTTATTTTCATTTTGGGTTGTAATATTTGGGAACTCTAATGGTGCCTTTATTTTATAGGTTAGTTGTTTATTTTCTCTTGATTTATTTAATTATCTTTTTCTTGATTTAGACGATATAAGATCAGCATATTCCTATAAAATTGAGTGCTAAAATTCTTAAGGGAATATCAATATAATTGGGTTTTGAGCAATAAATACAGCAAAAGTCTGAGTACCCATAGCATCAGAGCAATAAATTCAAGGAAAATCTAAGTACCGGTAGCATTTTGAATTTGGGACTGCACTTGCTCCTATTATGATATCTAAGTAGCCATATTGTTTGCCCATATGAAAGACGAAATGTGAGACGTCGGCTTGGTTTGATGCCATAAATAGAAAATTATGCGTGGTGCAAATGCGAAGCAAACACCCCCCTCCATCAAACTTTTCTTCAAAAATAAAAGAAATGGACGTGAGCGCCCTTGTAATAATACTTTACCTCTTTTTCTAACTCCAAATCTTTGTCTTGTAGAAATTGGTAGATACTCCATTTTATCTCAAGTAGGAAGGGAAATTGATCCCCCTAGAAGAATTTGCATGCCATGTGCAGCGAACATATTTGCCTAAATCTCATGCATACTTGTACCATATAGAACTTTCCTTATTATTTTCTCAAGGCTAATTTGGATTATGCTTGGTTGGTGAAATGTTCATAGGACATCTTTGTCAACATAGGAACCCACTTTAGCCTAAATATCCTACCTATACATAGAATAGAAACCTTAGTTACCTAATTTGAACCTTCAAGCCTTTCTTTGGCAACTGCGTTACAAGACTTGAACCATTAATTTTTTTCCCTCTCTTGAACTCTACCCTTCTTGAACATGAAATATGAAATTTGTGGCTAAATGCCTAAGATGGTGGGTGGCAAGTTTACAAGAGATAACCTTGGGACAAGGTAATCAAAGTCGATGCCTTTGACCTAAGAAAAAAAATAAAAAAGAAAGGAATGATAAAAAGTACAATGAGGCACAGATTGCAAAAGAAATAAGATAAAGAAAGATTTCTTCAAAAATATTGGAAAATTAAGGTTACTAAAAAAGGCATGTGGAAAGTATGAAAACAAAAGAGTTGGTCCATGGTCAAAAGTTGGATCGAATAGTATGATGTAGATGTTCAAGGAGTGTGAAGCCACTTTGTTCCTAAATGATATATTACCCTTCCCCGAACATAAAATACAAGATCTAACAATGACCTTTGAGATCTCCAACCAAGTGTATTCATTGTAGTAGTCAATAAAAATAAGGGCAAACCTATGGTATGGTACTAGTCAATATTGACTGTCTTTGTGTGAGAAAGAGCTTTGCATTTAAATCCCTTATTGCATATTAGATAATTTAGTGTGTGGTATTTCCTTCTTGTGAGGAGGTATGTTAATGAATTGAGGTGGGTGATATTTTCATCTTCCAAAAAATACTAAAAAAGGTGTATAGTGGAGTTGAGGTCAATAGGGAGTCACTTCTAGAGTATTAGTGATTGTTTCATTATTTCTCTTTAAAGTCCATTGCATCTTTGAGATTGTATTTCATGTTGATGGGTGTTGAGAGAATATATTTGCCCATGCATGTAGAGTTACTTGTGGTAGAAATCAAGTTTGAAGTCATTGTGATCATTGGGTGTATAAATAAGCTTAAATTTGCGTTGTTTCATTGACTAAAGAGGTAGTGTTGCTTGAGGACAAGCAAAATTTAAGTTGGGGGTATTCATTATTGGTGAATTTACCACTCATGTACATCTAAAATTCGTGGACACAACTATATTAGAAGCATAAATAAGACAAGTGTGTTAGTTAAATTCCTTAATCTCCACATTTCATAGGTATATGGGTGATTAGAAAGTAAGATGTGGATTCGAGCTGAAAAGAAACCAATAAGAGAAGAAAAGTGTATAATAAAACCTTGCATAGAAACAAGGCTCAGTTACTACAATCGCGGTAAGTCAACTTTGGTCAGCCGCTCATGATTGTGAAATTCTTAGGGTGTTCGCATTAGTCGCAATCGCTAACAAGCTGCTGCAATCGTGGCTTAGAAGGATTGTGGCCCAGGGTTAGAAATGTAATTTCCAACAGTCAACCCCAAATTCTCAAAATCTCCAAAGAAAAAACCTTGTACATAGGGGATTATCATCCTCTATCCTTCATTCTATCTTAGTTTCCAGGCTTTGTATTTTTTTGGGATCTTGGAGCAAGAATTTGTACTAATTTTGAGATACTAAGCAATTTAAATAACTCCAAAGTGAAGATATAGCAAATTCCATAGAGGATTTGTGAAACTTAAAGTGTGGTTAGCAATCTTTTTAGTTTTCATGAACTCATTTGATGGAAACTTAGATCTATGCTTGCCTATTAACTTTACGATTTGCTAGCTCTTTCTCTTGGGATTATATTTGAATAGGGTGCAAGTATGTGTGGGTTGTGATTGTTAGCTTTAATTCTTAGTTAAGGTTGTTGGGTTTCACAAATGTTTCATTATAAAATGGAATTTGATGGAAAAAGTCTTACTTTCCCTAAGCCCCACATCATCCTTGAAAGAGGGATGTGGGTAGTGTAGATCCTACATCATCCTTGAAAGAGAGATGTAGATGACAAGAGAATTTGTGAGAAATAAGAAATATAATAGTAATTCCCTTTTTATTTTCTTAGAAAAAAGGATAAATTGTGGAATCGCTATTTCTTGGGCATCATCCTAGAAATAGGGATACCTAAATTGAGGCTTTGTGGCGATTAGTTGACCACACCCACGAGCTATTTGAAAGAATCCATGGGTGATAGTTTGGTACTTTGTTGAATGGCTAGTCCTGAAGTCCCTATCCTATCCTACCCACACATGCTTTAACTAACATTTGAACTTGATTTTAATGTACCCACATGCTAGTTGCTCTTACTAAACCATAGCTCCAAGATCTATTCCTAATTGATTACGCACTAATTATTCAAAAAACCCCAAATTCGTGTAGCTTAACTTTGAATTTAACAAATTACTTTTATTTCAAATTTACTCATTCACCACTCACATTGTTCCTCGTATATTATACCACAACTCTTGTTGGGTTTATATTGACAACGACCACCTCACAGTTAAATTGACATGTAAGTTGAGTGTTATGATAAAATGTCGTTGCCAGGGAGCATTTTCGCATATTAAGTAAGTTTTGATTTTTATCTTATTTACTTGAATTTAAACTTGTAAATATTTGTTTGCAATTTTCTTTTATTAGGTAGATTTTTGTTTTTGTTTACTTAATACTATGGCATCTTTGAATGAATATGAGTTTGGTGGTTGAAAATCTTATCTTGATGATCCATGTCCATAATGTGGTGGACCCTGTTTTTAGTAAAACTGTAAATATGCTCCCCTAAAAGAGGTGTGTTCACCATCTATATTCTATTGGGAGTATGATTGCCCTTTATGTTGTGGTCGACATGGAAATTGGAGCAATTGTCCAAATGCCCCTTCCCCTAATTATGCTAACAAAAATGATAGCTCTTCTTCTGAGTTTGATAGGTCAACAATGTGATAAAGAAAGTACAATATCCTAGATATGATGGTGTTGAAGCAATTCTTATTACTCTCGTGGATCGGGTGGAGGAGGACATACATGTCTTGCATTAATCCATGGTGGCATTTGGAAAGGAAAGTGGAAAACATGAAGAAGTAGGTGAGGATATAAATCTTTCAAATACGACAAAAATGCCCAATCTTCAAACTAAGGTTGATAAAGAAGAGATATCAGGCCATCTGGTTGATTATGTGCTTGTTAGTCAAGAATCCCAGGTGATTTTACAACCAACCAAACCAAAACAAATGTAGGATACCAGGGTTGAGGAAGTGGCTCTATAGTCGAAAGAAAAAGGCAAGCAAACCCTTTGGAGAGACTCTTGTTCGCTTCCAAGTGAGAATTTCAAGAAGAATGCGACTCCAGAATTTAGATGAGTACCTCATTCCAACGATTTTTTTACATTATGCTTGGTGGATGTGATAAAAGTTGAACCATCCGATTAAATGATGAATTTGAGAGAAGGGGTACAACATTTTTATATTGTGAAGTTTCTCATTAGGGCAAGATAAGTTCCCTTATTCGAAGGCGAAGAAACTTAAAATTCGATGTTCTACTAGTATTCTTTTAATGTTCTCACCAGTACTCAATGAGCCTATTTAGAAGTTTGATATGGAGGTGAGTAAAAGGTTGAAGTATTCAAAGTAGTGAGATATAAGCAACATCATTACACCCTGATACGCCCAAATTACAACTCTGGTGAGAAAGTGTATTCGGTCACTGTCAAATATAGAACCCAACTAGGTTGGGTGTCGAATCCCACAGAGAATACTCTGGTCACTAAGTGTTGCGATTATTAGTAGACTGTTGGTCGAAAATTCCAAGAAAAAGGGGGGTTTGGTTTAGGCGTGAATTAATATTGTCAAAGTAATGATGTAATGTTATGTGTAGTAAGATTTAATCACAGAGAATGATAAGTTAGGGTTATGTCCACCTTGTAGTTTCTACTTCTCTATTAACTATGAGTAATGCAGAATTTAGACATGGATGCACTTATAGAGATTCGTATTCTAATTCTAAATCCAAGTGTTTTTCAACCATCAAGGATTATTTCAACTTAGCTCTCTCGAACCTAAAGTGTATAGCAAATGGTACAAATTCTCCAAGAATGTTAATCCTGCTAATGCATTAATGTATAAATAGAGGTTGAAAACCCTATTTTCTTGTCACACTCTTTTTGCCAAACATGTAACTTTTCTATCAAACAAGTTAATGTTATACTGGCACATTCCCTATGTTTGCAACCATGATAATTCAATTAAAATGAAGAGAGTAATGATATAAGTAGCATAAAACATCATAAATTCACAAACTCATAGCAATAGATAGTACCTTACAAGGTTCCATAACCCTAACAGATAAGTTTAGATACTCATGATTACAACGAAAATCAGAATAGACATAATCATCATACCACAACTTAGAATAATCTTAGCGATGGAGATGAATAGCGACAGTGAGGGAGGAACGTCGTTCTCTCTTTTCGTAGGTCAAGCCTTAGCCGTTGTTCTCTGTTCTAAAATATTACAGAATCTGAAAATTGAATAATGAATGAATTATGCTGAAAATTCTGCAATAAGGTTTTTAATAATATCCTTGTCCAATAAGTTTCTACTGCATCCTTAAGTATTTAAAAATACTGGGTTTGCCCGAGAAAAATTTCCCATGCATCACTTTCAGTCCAAAAGCTGCCTTCCCTCTAATGTGAAGTTTTCCTTTGCTGCCCACAGGTCCACAAAGTGATGAAACCTTCATTATTAGTACCTGAAAAACATGCTAATCACATAGGTCAACTCACTTAAAGGAAAATGGACTAAAAGTGCAAGAATTATATATTTTATCCTCAAAACTTAGCTAAAACATGGGAAAATTATGATGCTTAGGCATATAAATACGCCCAACATCACCACCCCACACTTAAAGCTTTGTTTGTCCTCGAACGAAATATTACATCCATACAAACACCTAACTAGAATTTCACAATAGCAACACAAAATGTTCAACAAGACATGCAGAACAATTATTAACAATGAGTAGGTTTCTTGATCACTACTAGAAACAACTCAACCAACATAGACTCATTAGGATGGTCAATTCGTATACACAAGTTAAGTTACAAAAAATCATATAAAACTGCCCAACAATCATCAACTATGTGTGCTCACACAAGATATCACCCATAATCACTCATAGTTTTGCATTTTTTGAAACATGGGTATAAGACTGTCCTTGCGCTCACTCTCACAAAGAATTCTTCTATTGCAAGTGATGACCATAGGCTTACCCTTAGTGTAATGCTCTACTAATATCAGAATACTAAGCTTAGGATTAAATAGGTCTTTACAGGTTGTAATGTAGGCTAAGGGACAGGTAGGACTAGTTTGGCCAGAAATAGTGACTATGTTCCCTAAGCGCTTTAATACACTACAATATGTCATTTACACCAATTCTTAACAACCACTCTACCTTCCTTTCATCTACCAACCCCTTTTCAACCATTTTGTTATTCAATCATAAACACAACTATTTATATATTTTTTAACATGTTAATAATACTTTTTATTAACAAGAAGTATTATTATTATTATTATTATTATTATTATTATTATTATTTTTAATATAATTTTTTTATTCAGCATCCTATGATAGCCACTCTTTTTCACAACATTTTGAAGCACCAATACACTCTGAGGCAATACTTTCACCATTTTCCTCTTATTTTGCCAGATGATTCTACAATTTAAAGCTCTTAGGAATTTGGATCAAATTATGGTCCTCCACATCTATATTGGCAGTCGGTGATCATCGTCAGTTGGCACGTCATCATCAAGAGGTTCCTCAAAATATACCCCAACTCCACACATAGACCGCACATGCTCATTAAGTGGGTAGTGATTGCCCAACTGCTGAAGCTCTGCATCAGTCGGAACATGACCCCCATTCATCATGGTAAATCTAGTCATGCCATACAGATGGCGGAAAAAAAATTCATCTCGAGCATATCTCTCAGCAGTGGTAAGGTTGATGCCTTGACCAATTTCAGGATCTTTAATCTTCATGAGATCAACCTTCTTCGGGTTGTGTGGCAGCTTATGGTCTGCGGGTTCCTCTTTAATGTGCTCTTTACTCAAGATCGCAGTCAGCAAATTGCCGAAACTAAAATGGGACCTTTTGTGCAGCCTTGCCTTGAGCATTGACGATCGTATAACCACACTAATGTTGATGGGAATATTCTTCATTAGAGCATAAACCAGGCAGACTCGATCACGTGTGATCTTAGTATATTGTTTCCCAGGTATCAAGCAAGAGTTGACTATCCTTAACCATATGCGAGCTTCTCTATTCAAAGAGGCATATGGGTAGGTGTTGTGATGACCATTATCCTTGTGACGAATCCACTGGGTCATAGACCTTGTTTCGCACAGTGTTTGTCTGATGGACCTGTAGGGAAGTCTGTGATAAAGCTCCTTGAGTGGTGCTAGATCCACAGATGGAGTGCCCAGAAAAGAGTTGAAGAACTCCGCGTTCAATTGTGGGATTTGGCCCCGAATCTTTACTTCACTTCCAGTAGTCTTTGGGGACCAATTATCATAAAACTCTCGCGTTAGATCAAGATTGGATTCCCCTATATCTGAGAAAATGAAGTCAAGATTTAGAACCATGATTTTAGCCAAAATGCGGGGGTCTTTCTTTGCTAGACTCTCCTTCTGCATCAACTCCATATGAACATATTTCTTTACTTTGTTGTTCCTATACCACTACTTCCCTTCCTCCTCTAGAACCCACTTGATTGTAAAGGTGCTTCAAGGCACTTTCAGAGAGGAGGACTTAGCTTGCTCTTTTCTTGACCTTTTCTGACCTTTCTGTGAGGTGGACACTTTTTTTTTCCTTGTCGTCCTTTTGGGGCCATTCTACCTGAGATCACAATAGAGTCATGTTAGTTTCATCTCAGAAGATTCACTAAATCGAACAACAAACAATGATGGCACCACCCCACACTTACTTTGTTGGCACAGACTAATTAAGTGATTCATGTCGATTACTCAGACTTCATCGACATCCCTTTAGGCGGTATGTTCCAACAACATGTTTAGCACTGTCATACTTTTATGTAATCTTGACTATCTTTTCCAACTCTATTTCAATGGATTAATGCACTTTTTGAACAAGACTACCTCATAGAGATCTTATCAGGTTATTGCATAGAAATAAACACACCATCTTATGCTTGTAGTCAATAATAATCAGTACCTCGATGAACGAGTCATTCAAACATCCAAGATTACAATGTTCAAGATTATGCATTAACTTTAAAATTTCGACTCAATAAAAATATGACAGTGAATACCAATCAAATATAAGTTGGAGTAAAGTCAAGAACACCTACACGAGTCCTTTCACTCAATTAGATGCATCATAACAAACCAACCATATGCTTATCACCAAATACCATTTTAAAATCTAATAAACCATTATAAACGTAGTATTGCAACAACTACGAAATATAAAAGAATAACTTACTTGGTGATGGTTCGGGAAGATGAGCTTGCAAGATTAGCTGAGAAAAAAAAAACTTAGAGAAATTAGAAGAGCTTGGGCGGCGCCTAGGTTGAACAAATAATGGCATTGTGTTCTAAGGTTGAGGATCTATTTAAAGAATTAGCCATGGGTCGGTTTTGATCCATTTCCAATCGGGTTAGGAGGAAAAAAAGTATAAGTAGGCAGTGCCTTTTTCTTTGCCTATGCTAGCATAGGTGGCGCCTATGGTATTGCCTAGATTGGAATAGGCAGCGCCTTGCCTATTTCCTACATTGGCATAGGCGGTGCCTTGCCTATTGCCTATGTGAGGCTGTGAGCATAGGCAATGGCATAGGCGGCGCCTATGGTATTGCCTAGATTGGTATAGGCAATGCCTTGTCCATTGACTAGATTGGCATAGGCAATGCCTTGTCCATTGACTATGTGAGGTAGTGATGGGCAATGGCATAGTCAATGCCTTGTCCGTTTCCTAGATTGGTATAGGCAATTCCTTGTCTGTTGCCTAGATTGGTATAGGCAATGCCTAGCTGATAGCCTTTGCTCCATCATTCCTAACTTACCACCTTTATCATGGCTCGCTTTCAAATTAAAATTTGGGACTAATCTCTTTTTTTATACGTCTTGTACCTACACTTAATCAAAAACAACAAAAATGATTAGAAGGATGGGTTTCCTCCCACCAAGCGCCTTAGGTTTAGTCGTGGGTTGACTCTTCTTTTTGAACTTTTCTTCATCAAAAACAAAATCCTAGTAAACAAAAATGATTAAAAATGATGGGTTGCCTCCCATGTAGTGCTTGATTTATTGTTGCGGCACGACATAGTTATCTCGATTACTCAGACTTCATCGAGATAGATGGTGGCTAGATATTTTATCGAGTCAGGTGGACCGATATATAGCTTCACTCATTGTCCATTCACCTTAACGACACCAGCATCATTGTTTTCTAATTCCACTACTCCAAATGAGTAGACTTGGCTAATTCTGAATGGACCAGACCATTTAGACTTCAACTTACCTAGAAATAGCTTTAGTCTGGAGTTGAAAAGAAGTACCAAATCACCCTTCTAAAAGTTTCGTTGGATAATCCTGCGTTCATGGTACTTTTTCATCCTTTCCTTGTAGAGATCTGCTCTTTCATACGCATATAGTCGGAATTCATCCATCTCATTCAGCTGTTCCAATCTCAGATTAATAGCATTATCCCAATTCAGGTTAAGCCACTTCAGTGCCCACAGTGCTTTATGTTCTAGATCAATTGGCAAGTGACAAGACTTCCCATAAACTAGTTGATATGGTGACATACCAATTGGTGTCTTAAACGCAATCCTATATGCCCATAAGGCATCGTCCAGCTTTCTGGACCAATCATTCCTACTGGTATTCACCGTCTTAGCAAGTATCAGCTTGATTTCCTGATTAGAAACCTCTACCTTCCAACTACTTTATGGGTGGTAAGGTGTAGCTACATTATGTTGCTTAACCCCATATTTCACCAATACGGCTCTGAACAGTTTGTTGCAAAAGTGTGATCCTCCATCGCTTATGATGGTCGTGGTACCCTAAAATGAGAGAAGATATTTCTTTTTAAGAATGATACAACACGCTTACTTTCATTATCAGCTAGCACAACTGCTTCGACCCATTTGGATACATAGTCCACAGCAACTAGGATATATTTCATCCTAAACGAACTCACAAATGGGCCCATGAAATCAATGCCCCAGACATCAAATAATTCTACCTTAAGCATTTTAGACATAGTCATCTCATGGTACTTTGAGATAGCGCCTTGCCTCTGACATTGATCACATCTTTTCATAAAATCGTAGGCATCCTTGAATAATGAAGGCAAATAATAGCCGCTTTGCAATACCTTCCTAGCCGTCCGATCACCTACATGGTGACCCCCAACTTGGGAAGAATGACTTGCTTCCAGTATGCTAGGCACCTCCACATCTGAGATGCATCGCCTGATAATACCATCAACACATCATCAAAAAAGATACGGCTCATCCCAGAAGTAGTGTTTCACACCATGCATGAACTTTTTCTTTTGATGAAAGAAGAGATGCTCAGGAATTACCTTACTTACCACGTAGTTCGCAAAGTTTGCATACCAAGGTAAGTTTTTCACCATAGTGGCTAGGATCTCTTCGTCGGGAAATACATCATCAATATCAAGGTCGGTTTGCACTGTGTGCTCACTCTCAAGTCTAGATAGATGATCAACTACTTGGTTCTCGCAACCTTTTCTATCCTTTACCTCGAAATCAAATTCTTGCAGTAGTAACACCTACCTAATTAGCCTTGTCTTAGCATCCTTCTTTTTCATTAGATATCTTAGAGCCGCATGATCTGTATGAACCACTACTTTGGTTCCCAACAAGTAAGCGCGAAACTTTTTGAAAGCATAAACAACTGCTAGAAGCTCTTGTTCAGTGATGGTATAGTTCTTCTGTGCTCCATTCAAAGCCTTGCTTTCATAGTAGATTGGATGAAATAGACTTTCTCTCTTTTGACCAAGTACAACACCCAAGGCTACCCCGCTTGCATCATACATAACTTCAAAAGGTAGAGACCAATCGGGTGCTACAATAATAGGAGCTTCAACTAGCTTTCCTTTGAGGCATTAAATGCCTTCAAGCAATCTTCACCAAAGTCAAATTTTGCATACTTCTCTAAAAGTTTGCATAATGGGCTAGCAATCTTGGAGAAGTCCTTAATAAACCTCCGATAAAACCCTGCATGAGCGAGAAAACTATGAACCCCCTTTACAGAAATTGGAGGTGGAAGCTTCTCGATAACTTCAATCTTGGCTCGATCAACATCAATTCCCCTTTTAGAGACTTTATTCCCTAGAACAATGCCTTCTTTAACCATAAAGTTACACTTCTCCCAATTTAGCACCAGGTTGAATTCAACACATCTCTGCAAAGCCATACTCAGATTTACCAAGCTTGATTCAAGGACTCATACAAAATTGAAAAGTCGTCCATAAACACCTCCAAGGTGTCTTCAACCAAATCAGAGAAAACAAACTTCATACAATGCTGAAAAGTGGCAGGTGCGTTACATAGCCCAAATGGCATTCATTTGAAGTTAAATGTACCATACGAACATGTAAAAGTAGTCTTCTTCTGATCTTCAGGAGAAATACAAATCTAATTGTATCCGAAATAACTATCTAAGAAATAAAACCATCCCTTCCCTGCCAATCGATCAAGCATTTGATCCATGAATGGCATTGGGAAGTGATCCTTTAGCATCCACAAATTCAGCTTCTGATAGTCCATGCACACTTTCTACCCTGTGACTGGTCTGAGTGGAATAATCTCATTTTTTTCATTTGCGACTACTGTTATGCCCCCTTTCTTGGGCATACATTTCACCGGACTCACCCATTTACTGTCTGAGATTGGGTACACCACCCCTGCATCTAACCAGTTAATAATTTCTTTCTTCACCACCTCTTGCATAGGTGGATTCAAACAACATTGATGCTCAATTGTGGGCACAAAATCTTCGTCGAGCTGAATCTTGTGCATACATATCCCAGGAGGGATACCAATTATATCAGCAATAGTCCAAATAATGGCTCTCTTGTACCTCTTCAAAACAAAGATAAGAGCCACTACTTGCTGCTCACCAAAATCACCCGCAACAATAACCGGTAGTGTATTTCCACTTCCCAAGAATGCATACTTTAGATGACTAAAGAGCTCTTTCAATTTTAACACTGGTGGATATTCAATGGATGGTTTCACTGGTGGTGAAGGTCGATTCTTAAGGTCAAGGTCCAGCTTATTAGGGGCATGAGAATAGGACCCCATTTCTGTTAGAGCACAAATAGTTTCTTCATACTCTTCAACATCCTCACGCTTAAAATTCAAAAGCACAACAACCAATAACTCAACAGTAAGATGCTTATCTACAGATAATTCTTTCTTATCCTCATAATAAACATCAGCTACAGAGAACACATTCATATCTTTAGGCTGCTTCATTGCTTTACATATATCAAAATGGACCACTTCATGATTCATCCAAAATAAAAACTCATTTACGCGTAAATCAATAAGAACACTTCCTGTTGCGAGAAAAGGACATCCCAAGGTTATGGGAACTTCAGAATCCATCTCACAATCCAAAATAACAAAGTCTGCAGGAAAAATGAAGGTAGAAACCTTCACCAGTACATCATATAAGATATAGGTCATTTTACCGACCTATCTGCCATTACGATCCGCATGTTGGTTAGTATAGGATAGCCCAACCCCAACTGTCTGTAAATGGATAGAGGCATCAAATTGATGCTAGCCCCCAAATCGCACAATGCCTTAGAAAAATTCAAAGATCCAATCGTGCAAGGAATAATGCAAGCACCAAGATCTGCCTTCTTCTGTACTAAAGATCGCGTTGCAATTACACTGCAATGATGAACATTATCTGCCAATTCATAGCTTGCTACCCTTTTCTTTGTCAAAAGGTCCTTTATGAATTTAGTGTACCCTGGCATATGCTCCAGTGCCTCCACCAAAGGCACATTAATAGTCAGCTGCTTCAACATGGTCATGAATTTACTGAACCTGGTGTCATCAGCCTTCTTCTTCAGTCTCTGAGGAAAAGGTGGTGGTGGATTTGGAAGAGTCTTCTCCACCACTTCCTTTTGATTTTTCTTCCGATTATCAATCTTTTCAGGCTGGTGACATCTAGGTGTAGTGTCATGAACATTCTTATTCTGATTTTCAGCTTCTACAAAATCATAACAATCTACATCAATAATATTCTCTTCTATATTATCAACCACCTACTTGCCTTTGGATGGATTTTCCAACACCTTACCACTCCTGGTAGTAATATCCATACATTATCCATCATTCCTTGGGTTTTGCATAGTGTTGCTAGGTAAGGTACCAACTTTTCTTTGATTGAGTACTGCTGATAGTTGACACAATTATTGTTCCAGCTGTTTTATTGAAGTGGAATGCGAGTTAACCAATTGATTTATTGAGGACAAATCATTTTTTACCTCAGTTACTCCCTTGTTGGTTGCATCCACTCCTTTCAACAGCTTAGCCATCATATCTTCCATGGACATCTTGCTAGATCCATACGCTGCAGCCTCACAATTTCCAGGAGGAATATACAAACCACTCCTGTCGGTCTTATTCTTCCAGCTTCCTTGGTCTCGGTCCTTGTATTTGGATTTTTCATAATAGTTCTGACCTTGGTTTCCTTGGGCATTGCCTTGGAAACCCCCTGATTATTCAAGTAATTTGCTTCCTCCTCAGAATTGGATTGATCTCTTCCCTGTGATACAACGACCTTGACCTTTTCTGTCTTCCCTGATAATAAATGCTTGGTAAGAAGGTCCATCAACATTTTCATGTGAGCCATATCTTGGTCAAGTTCATCTTCTCTTTGCCTCTGTTCTACTGTTATACCAGTAGATACAGTAGAGCTTGCTACCTCAGAATCCCTGGTATGCCAAGCTCTACTCTGCTTTGTCATACGATCCAGCATAGCATCAACCTTAATAAAAGTAAGGTCCATGAATGACCCATCTACAAAATTATCAACCACTGGCTTAGTCACCGAATTCAAAGCCCTATATAATATTTCCATCAAGTGGATATTGGTCATCTGATGATTTGGACACCGCATAAGCTTCTTCTTGAACCTCTCCCATGTTTCGTAGAGAGCTTCAGTTGGAAGCTATCAAAAATTGCTTATCTCACCTCTTAATTGTGCTCTCTTGGATAGAGGAAAGAATCTTTCTAGGAAAGCGTCTTTCAGTTGCCTCTAATTAGTAATACAGTCAGGAGTTAGACTATTCAACCATAGAGTTGCCTCTCCAGATAGAGACAATGGAAATATGCGCAGCCAAATTGCATTCTGTCCAACTCCTGAATTGTTAAACTACTTGTATATTGAAATAAAATTGATCAGATGGATAATCGGATCATCGCCTGCAAGTCTTCCAAATAACCCTTTGAGTTGCAATAGCTGAATCATAGTTCTAGTGATATTGAACTTGGCTCTGGGTGCCAAGGGCGGAGGAATAATAGCCCCTGTAGAACCAATGCCATCCAAATCGTCATTATCATCATCAAAAGAAGCCTACACAGCTCGGCGTTTAGGTCTCATTCAATCTTGACGATCTCTCCTGTTCACAGGTGCTGCTACCTCATCTGCACGCCTGGGATTTAGTAACTCATCATCACCCAGGTCCTTATCATCAGGATTTATTGCCTGACCTGGGTTATCAATATTCTGTTGATGCACTTGTGCAGCTGCCAGTGTAGCTAATCTAGCCTGCTCCTATTAAGCAGCCATCCGTTCAAGGTTTCATTGGGCATCCATTCTACCAATAAGATGTGGTTTAGGATTTATATGTAATAATGGCTGACCAAAACTTTGTGTATTTGGCATGCACTCTACCAAACCTGAACAAAACAAAAACAACAAACAAAAAGTAAAATTTGAGAATCTTTGACCAAGGGTCTATTAACTATAACAAACTTAGTTGACAACCGTATTCCCCGGCAGCGGCGCTAAAATTTGATACGCCCAAATTACAACTCTCATGAGAAAGTGTAAGCGTTCGCTGTCAAATATTGAACCCAACTAGGTTGGGTGTCGAATACCACAGGGAATACTCTGGTCACTAAGTGTTGCAATTATTAGTAAACTGTTGGTCGAAAATTCCATGAAAAAAGGGGGTTTGGTTTAGGCGTGAACTAATATTGTCAAAGTAACGATGGAATGTTATGTGTAGTAAGATTTAATCATAGAGAATGGTGAGTTAGGGTTATGTCCACCTTGTAGTTTCTACTTCTCTATTAACTATGAGTAATGCGGAATTTAGACATGCATGCACTTATAGAGATTAATATTCTAATTCTAAATCCAAGTGTTTTTCAACCATCAAGGATTATTTCACCTTAGCTCTCTCGAACCTAAAGTGTATAAAAAATGGTACGAATTCTCCAAGAATGTTAATCTTTCTAAGGCATTAACATATAAATAGAGGTTGAAAACCCTATTTTCTTGTCACACTCTCTTTTCCAAACATGTAACTTTTCTATCGAACAAGTTAATGTTATACTGGAACATTCCCTATGTTTGCAACCATGAGAATTCAATTAAAACAAAGAGAGTAATGATATAAGTAGCATAGCACATCATAAATTCACAAACTCATAGCAATAGATAGTAACTTAAAAGGTTTCCATAACCCTAATAGATAAGTTTAGCTACTCATGATTACAACGGAAATCACAATATACATAATCATCATACCACAACTTAGGTTAATCTTAGCGATGGAGATGAATAGCGACAGTGAGGGAGGAACGTCGTTCTCTCTTTCCGTAGCTCAAGCCTTAGCCGTTTTTCTCTGTTCTAAAATATTACAGAATCTGAAAACTGAATAATGAATGAATTATGTTGAAAATTCAGCAATAAGATTTTTAATAATATCCTTGTCCAATAAGTTTCTACTGTATCCTTAAGTATTTAAAAATACTGGGTTTGCCCGGGAAAAAGTTCCCATGCATCACTTTCAGTCCAAAAGCTGCCTTCCCTCTAATGTGAAGTTTTCCTTCTGCCCACAGGTCCACAAAGTGATGAAACCTTCATCATTAGTACCTGAAAAACATGCTAATCATATAGGCCAGCTCACCTAAAGTAAAATGGACTAAAAGTGCAAGAATTATATATTTTATCCTCAAAACTAAGCTAAAACATGGGTAAATTATGGTGCTTAGACGTATAAATACGTCCAACATCACACCCTCAATTCTATTCAGTCTTATTTTTGAAGATTTGAATCTTCTGCCCGACTTGCACTCAATTCATATTGTTCACAAATTGGGATTGTAATTTAAATATTCTAAGTGGAGACATAAATGATAGTTGATGAGGAATCATGCCACGACGTTAAATTAGGCACTCGATGGGATACAACCCATCATGCCACAAAAGTAGCAAGTATTCTTTGAATTTCACATGTTAGAGTAGATTTTAAATTATATCATTGATTAATCCATGTATTTGTGGAATTATTGAATGGGTTTAAGAAGTTAAAAGAGTAAAATTTTTGAACATTGGACTGAATAGGGGAGTGAATATGACCAAAATTTTGCCTCAGGTACAACTATCGTGGGCCTTATGCCTTTGCGATCGCGGTCACTGTGTGATTATGATTGAGGACCTTGAACTGTGATCGTGGTAAAATCTATTAAAATGACCATCTGAATAATCCATTTAATCCACACTCCCTTCTCGAATTTTCTCATATATTGCATCCATTCTTGGGCATATTTAGTGCAACCAAAGCATTTTAGCACCCTCTTTGCATCCCTACTGCGGTATATGATTTGAATTCATGCTTTAACTGCTTAAAAGTAGGCCATAGAATGCATGTAATAGAATAGGCCTAGAATTATGCTTTTTATTGCTAAATCCCTATTAAATTGTACTTTATGGTTGTTCACTGTTGTGAATGGTGTGCACGTATGTGGAGAAGTCTTGGGTACCCACATTGTGTTAAAAAATTGAGAAAATCTAGTGTGCACACCAAGTGCTTGAGCAAAATCCCAAACGAACTGATAGCTAGTTGTTTTCACACTATAAGGGCATGATTGAGTACCTAAGAACCTTGTTAAATGTTTACATTAATAAATTTTTTGTTTGGAACTTGCTTTGGCCTTGAAATTGATATTTTGAACTTTGAAAATTTTGGCCCAGTCTGGCCACAAATACCGCAATTTTTGCCATTAGATCGTCATTGTAGGAATGCAATCTCAGATCAGTGACCCACGATTGCCATATCTAAGGCTAATTTCTAGACTAGGCCAAAATTACTACACTGCCAAGTCTTGTCCAAAAACCACCAAGTAGCCATCCCATGAGCTTTATTGGACAATATAACATAGTTTGTGCATGAAAATATAGATGATGAATGTTGTTGTGTTGTTCTCATGTGTGTCAGGTTTATATCTTGGGAGACTATGATCAAGTGCATTTCATGGCCCCTGCGTGCTACAACTTGTACTATTATGACCTTCCAAAGACAAAGTTTCTTTCGAAAAGGGCCATAGGATTGTAGAAGGTGCTGGAAAAGCTATTGACATTTTATGATAGACTCGTGGACAATGGATGGAGGTGTTTTTCCCCAGAACCTATTGTCCAAATGAGAAATGTGTATGAGAATTCTATGCTAATCTTAGGACGGTATAGTTTGGTATGAGAATTCTATGCTATCAGATCTCTGATAAGCCATCAGGCATGTCGTCACTCAGAATAAGAAGGCAGCAATTTGAAGCATGCCATACGACATGTTCTAATAAGCTATCATAACTATGATAAGCCATCAAGCATGTCATCACACATAAGAAGAAGGAAAGAAATGGGAATTATGTTTGACGACATGGTTTGATAAGCTATCAGATTGATGATAAGCCATCAGACATATCGTCAGCTAAGGAAAAAAATTGGAATTTTTAATTTCAAATTTTTCTTAAGTTACGGATAATATAGCAGCTTTTAGTGTTTCATTCAGTATACAAAACTTATTCAAAAGGCAAAGTCACCTCTTTTTGGGCCTCTTAAATTAGAATTCAATTTTTACCTCTGTGATTGGGTTGTGGGAATTTGTTCTTGAATTTGTAAGAGAACGAACCTCAAACTTCAACTTTTGTAAGTTTAATTTCTTTGAATAATGAAAACAATTATTGCTATCTCTTTCTATATCATGTGGAACTAAAACCCACAACTGGGGTTGTGGGATCTATGATTATTCTTCCATGGATTTAATAGATTATAAGGGTTTGAGTGATTGTGGGGACAACATGATAATTCCTTTGTAACGATAGTTATCTATTAGTTGTAAATAATAGATCCAGCCTTATGTTGATTTACTCTAACTGAGAAATAAAGTAAAGATAGCAAATTATCAATGATGATTTGGGAAGGTTACGTTCTAATCTAATTATTAATACTGTAAGAAGGTTGATAAACTCGAGATAAAATCAGTATGAATAGAATGTTTTCGTAAGTTTGAGATAATTAGAGAGTTCAACATCTAGGTAGGTTGAGAAACACTTAGATGGACTATCGAAACTGAATATTTGGTGTTTCCCACAAGTCATGAGAATCCAGTACTACAACTATTATTCAATAAGGGGTTAATAATCATAGTGATCATAACCCTAGTTTCTCTTTATCATCGATTTGAACCATTGAAATTTTAGATTGGAGTTCTGAATCAAGTTAAAACTTTTATCAACCATTAAAAACCCCTAATTTTATCTTTTCTTATCATTTGTTTGAAGTTAACTTGTAGCTATAGTTTCAAATTAGTTTAATCGCAGCTCACATTGTTCCTCGTGGATTCGACCCCAACTCCAAAGTTGGATAATTATCTTGATGAAGATCCCCTTGCACTAAATTGACGTGTAAGTTGAGCGTTATCAGGAGCACCCTTATCTCTTATTATTCTTTATTGATTATTTAGTGAGGAAAGTTCAAGTTACTTAGTTAGGGGTTCCTATCTCCATATTATTTATTATTTGGTCTGGTATTATTTAGATTTTTTTGGACATTTTGATGTCATTTTGGATGTTAGTTGTTTATTTTGTTCTGATTTCCTTAATTATCTTTCTTTTCATTTTGATAATATTCGATGCATTTTCCTATGAAATTGAGTGATGATATTCTTAGGGGAAAATCATTTTAATTGGGTTTTAAGCCATAGATACAGGGGAATTCTAAGTACCCATAGCATCGGAGCTATAAATTAAAGGGAAATCTAAGTACCTGTAGCATTTTGAATTTAGGACCACACTTGCACTAATGGTGATGTCGAAGTATCCATATTAGTTGCCCATATGAAAGCCGAAATATGAGACGTCGGATTGGTTTGGTGCTATAAATAGAAAATTATGCATGGTGCAAATATGAAGCAAACACCCCCGTCCATCCAATTTTTTCCTTCAAAAATTAAAGGAACGAATGTGAATTCCCTTGTAATAATACTTTACCTTTTTTTATAATTCTAAAACTTTGGCTTGTTGAAATTGGTAGATAATCCATTTTATCTAAAGTGGGAAGGGAAATTGAGCCCCCTTGAAGAATTTGCATGTCATGTGTAGCGAGCATATTTGCCAAAATCTCATGCATACTTTACCATCTAGAACTTGCCTCATTATCTTCTCAAGGCTAATTTTTATTATACTTGGTTGGTGAAATGATACTAGGACATCTTTGTGAGCATAGTAGGAACCCACTTTAGCCTAAATAGCCTTCCTATGCATAAAATAGAAACCTTAGTTACCTAATTCGAGTCTTCAAACCATTCTTCGGAAACTGCGTTACAAGACTTGAACCATTAGATTTTTTCTATCTCTTGAAGTCTACCCTCCTTGAACATGAAATATGAAATTTGAGGCAAAATTCCTAAGTTGGTGGCAAGTTTATAAGAGATGACCTTGGTCTAAGGTAATGAAAGTGGATGACTTTGAGCTTAGCAAAGAAAAAGTGAAAATGAAAGGAATGATGAAAAGAACAATGAGGCATAGATGGCAAATGAAATAAGTGAAAGAAAGATAAGTGATACCCAAATTGAGGATTTGTGAAGATTAGTTGACCACACCCATGAGGTATTTCAAAGAATCCATAGGTGATAGTTGGTACTTTGTTGAATGGATAGTATCGAAGTCCCTAACTGATCCTGCCCACACATACTATAACTAAGATTTGAAGTTGATTTTCATGTACGCACACACTAGTTACCCTTAGTAAAGCATAGCACCAAGATCTATTCCTAATTTATTATTCCCTAATTATTCAAAAAATCCCAAATTCTTGTAGCATAGGTTTGAATTTATCAAGTTACATTCATTTCAAACTTACTCATTCACCACTCACATTATTCCTTGTGTATTCGACCATAACTCTTGTAGGGTTTATATTGAAAACGACCTTCTCACACTTAAACTGACATGTATGTTGAGTGTTACTAGAAAATGGTGCCGTTGCCCAGGAGCAATTTGGCATATTAAGTTATTTTTGATTTTTATCTTTCTTTCTTGAATTCAACCTTGTAAATATTATTTTGCAATTTTCTTGTGTTTCTTGTGTTAGGTAGTTTTTTTTTGTTTACTTAATACTATGGCATTTTGGAATGAATATGAGTTTGGTGATTGAAAATCTTATCTTGATGATCCATGTCCATAATGTGGTGGACACCATTTTTATTAAAATTGTAAATATGTTTCCCAAAAAGAGGGGTGTGCACAATCTTAATTCTATTGAGAGTATGATTGCTCTTTATGTTGTAGTCAATATGGAAATTGGAGCAATTGTCCTAATACCCCCTCCCCTAGTTATGCTAATAAAAATGATAGCTCTTCTTATGAGTTTGATAGGTCTACTATGTGATAATGAACGAATAATATGCAAGATACTATAGTGTTGAAGCAATTCTTATAAATCGCTTCGATCAGGTGGCTGAATGGAGGAGGACATGCATATCCTGCATTAATCCATGGTGGAATTTGTAAAGGAAAGTGAAAAATATGAAGAAGTGGGTCAGGAGACAAATCTTTCAATTACCACAAATATGCCCAACCTTCAAAGATGATAAAGAAGAAATATCACCCCATATGGTTGATTATGAGCTTTCTAGTCAAGAATTTCTGGTGATTTGATAACCAACCAAACCAAAACAAATATAGGATACCAAGGTTGAGGAAGTGGAGCTATAGTCAAAATAAAAAGGCAAGCAAACCTTTTCTGGAGACACTTTTTCATTTCCAAGTTAGAATTCAAGAAGAATGCGATTCTAAAATTTGGAGACGACTTCATTTCGACCACTTTTTAAAATTATGATTTGTGGATATGATTAAAGTCAAACTACCTGAGTAAATGATAAATTTGGGATGTTTGTCATTAGGGCGAGATGACTTTCCTTATTTGAAGGCCAAGAATCTTAAAGTTTGATATTCAACTAGTAGTATTTTAGTGTTATCACCGGTACTCAATGAGCTTATTCAAAAGTTTGATGTGGAGTTGCACAAAAGTTTAAATTATTCAAAGTGGCGAGATAGAAGCAACATCATTACACTCTCAACTCTACTCAGTCTCATTTTTGAAGTTTTGAATCTTCTGCCTGAGTTGTGCTCAATACATATTTTTCACAAATTGGGATGGTGATTCAAATATTCTGAGTGGAGACATAAATGATAGTTGATGAGGCATTGTGCCACTATATTAAATGAGGCACTCGATGGGAGACAAACCATCATGCCATTAAAGTGGCACGTATTATTTGAATTTTACATGTTAGAGTAGATTTTAAAGTATCTCATTGATTAATCTATGAATTTGTGGCACTATGGAATGTTTTGAATGGGTTTAAGAGGGTAAAAATGTAAAATTTTTGAACATTGGGCTGAACAAGGGAGTACAACGGACCAAAATTTAGCCTCACATACATCTACCGCTAGCCTTGTGCCTCTGCGATTGCGGTCACTATGTGATCGTGACCGAGGACCTTGAACTGCGATCGCTATAAAAGCTATTAAAATGACCATCTGACTAATCCATTTACTCCAAACTAATTTCTAAACTTTTCTCATATATTGCATCCACTATTGGGCATATTTTGGGCATCTAAAATCATTTTAGCACCCTCTTTGCATCCCTACTCCGGTATGTGATTTGAATTCATGCTTTAATTTATTGAAAGTAGGCCATAGAATGTAGGTAATAGGGCAGGCCTAGAATTATGCTTTTTATTGCTAAATCTCAATTAAATTGTACTTGTATGGTTGTTCACTATTGTGAATGGTGTGCATACATGTGGAGAAGTCTTGAGTACCCACATTGTATCAAAAAATTGAGAAACATCTAGTGTGCACACCATGTGCTTGATAAAATGCCCAAACAATTTGATAGCTAGTTGTTTTCGTATTCTAAGGGCATGATTGAGTACCTATGAACCTTGTTCAATGTTCTCATTGATAAATTCATGGTTCAGAACATGATTTAGCCTTGAAATTGATATTTTGAACTTTAAAAAATTTGGTTTGGTATGGCCTCAAATACTGCCATTATGGTCATTAGATCACGATCGTAGGGCTGTAATCTCAGATTTGTGACCCTTGATTGCCATATCTAAGGCTGATTTCTAGCCTGGGCCAAAATTCCTAAACTGCCAAGTCTTGTTGAAACACCACCAAGTAACTATCCAATGAGCTTTATTAGATGATATAACATAGTTTGTGAATGAAAATATAGATGATGAATCTTGTTGTGTTGTTTTCATGTGGGTCAGGTTTATATCTTGGGAGAGTAGGATCAAGGGCATTTCATGGCCCTTACGTGTTACAAATTGTAATATGATGATCTTCCATAGACAAAGTTTCTTTCAGAGAGGGGCATATGCTTGTATAAGGTGCTGGAAAAGCTTTTTAAATTTTACAATAGAATCATGGACACTAGATGGAGATGTTTTTCCTTTGATCATTGTTGTGCAAATCAGTAGTTGGTACGAGAATTCTACGCTAATCTTTGCGTGGTATCTTTCTCATACCCAGTCATAAAGATTTAAGGAAAGGATATAAACTTTGTAGTTAAATAGATAAATGACATCTATGGGTCATGAATACAAACATAGATCAATTTGAGGCTAAGGGTTGTGAATCGGGGAGTTGGTCAGAATAGAAGTTATTTTTGGGAAGAAAGTCTCTTGGGTGGATACCAAGAGGGGCATATCAATGAATGACTTTACTGTTGAGACCTGGATTTGGTTAACCATCATTTGTAGATGGATGTCCCCTTGTACCCACATAACTGTGATTCTAGATTTATGGACTCGAATGGTTGCTTGCATATTAGATGACATTCCCTTGAATGTTGTTCAGTTTGTCATCTTAGACATGAAGTTCTTTAGGAACCTTGGTGGTTCGCATCGCGTTTTACCTTTTCTTATTACTAAGCTATGCAAGAGGGCCAGAGTAGAGGTATACCCCAAAGATACTTGGTTGCACCCAAACACCCCGATTTATTTCTCAAAATTTGGGGTGAGGGTGCATCGAGAAAGAGAAACAAAAGAAAGATCAACCTGGTAAGTCAACATATTAGGATGCAGACTCATGCTGGCCATTCAGAGCAGGTTCGATTGATTAAATTTCTATTGAGATAAGGACTATTATAGAGCTGGTGTCCAAGTTGACTCAGGGACTGGGAGAGCCTTCCACTGCCCGCCATTCTTCTATTGCCCGAACTAATTATGGAAGGTACTTAGAGGATCAGAAAATATAGGAAGCCATTGTTGACAAGCTTGAGAGGGCCAAATCTTCCTTAGCAAGGTCTAAGAGGAAGCTTCAAGAGTCACAAAAGAAAATGAGTAAAAGATAGAAGAAGAGGGATAAGTTTTTCAGCATGATGTAGAAGGGGAAAAGGGCCTTTAGAAGATCCTAAAACCCCAAGATAGACTTCATTCCTCTCGAGTTGAGAGTGATGATGAGGCATCAGCCAAGTAGTCCAATTTTAAGGATACAAGAGATGATGCAGAGTTTGAGTGCAAGAGCATCTCTTGATGCGATTTCAGGAAGCACCCTTATCTCACTTTATTCTTTATTTTTTATACAGTGAGGACACTGCAAGTTTCTTAGTTAAAGGTGCGTATCTCCATATTATTTCTTATTTGGTCCTGTATTAGTTAGATATTTTTGGACATTTTGATGTTATTTTAGATGATTTTAATTTTTATTTTGTGTTGTAATATTTGGGAATTCTAATGGTTCCCATATTTAAGAGGTTAGTTTTTTATTTTGTTTTGATTTACTTAATCATCTTTCTCTTGATTTTGATGATATCCGATGAACATTTTCCTATGAAATTGAGTGATGACATTCTTAAGGGTAAATCATTGTAATTGGGTTTTGAGCCATAGATACAAGGGAAGTCTGAGTACCCATAGCATCAGAGCTATAAATTCAAGAAAAATCTAAGTACTTGTAATGTTTTGAATTTAGGACCACACTTACACCTATGGTGATGTTTGCGTAGGCATATTGTTTGCCCATATGAAAACTAAAATGTGAGATGTCAGCTTGGTTTGGCGCCATAAATAGAAAATTATGCGTGGTGTAAATGTGAAGCAAACACCCCTCTCCATCTAATGTTTTTCTTCAAAAATAAAAGGAACAAATGTGAACGCCCTTGTAATAACACTTTACCTTTTTTTCTAACTCCAAAGCTTTAGCTTGTAGAAATTGGTAAATAGTTCATTTTATCTTAAATAGGAAGGGAAATTGAGTCCCCTTGAAGAATTTGCATGCCATGTGCAACGAGCATATTTACCAAAATCTCATGCATACTTGTACCATATAGAATTTGCCTCATTAATTTCTCAACGCTAATTTTGATTATACTTGGTTGGTGAAATGATCCTAGGATATCTTGGTGAACATAGGAATCAACTTTAGCCTAAATAACCTATCTATGCATAGAATATAAACCTTAGTTACCTAAGTCGAGTCTTCAAGCCTTTCTTTGGCAACTGCGTTACAAGACTTGAACCATTCAATGTTTTTCCGTCTCTTGAACTCTAGACTCCATGAACATGAAATATAAAATTTGAGACGAAATACCTACATTGGGGGTAGCAAGTTTAGAAGAGATTACCTTAGGATAAGGTAATGAAAGTGGATGCCTTTGATCTAAGCAAAGAAAAGTGAAAAAGAAAGAAATGATGAAAAGAACAATGAGGCGTAGATTGCAAAAGAAATAAATGAATGCAAGATTTCTTCAAAAATATAGGAAAATTAAGATTCCTAAAATAGGCATGTGTAAAGTGTGAAAACAAAAAAAGTTGTCCATGCTCAAAAGTTGGATGGAATAGAGTCATGTATATGTTCAAAGAGTGTGAAGACACTTTGTTCCTAAATGATATCTTACCCTTCCCCGAACATATATTACAAGATCTAAAAAATCCTATCGAGATCTCCAACCAAATGTATTCATTGTAGTGGTCCATGAAAATAAGGTCAAGCCTATGCTATAGTACTAGTCAATATTAAGTGTTTTTATGTGAGAGAGAGTTTTGTATTTAAATCCCTTCTTGCGTATTCAATAATTAGGTGTGTGGGATTTCCTTCTTGTGAGGAGGTAAGGGAATGAATTGAGATGGGTGATATTGTTATCTTTAAAAAAGTGAGGCAAAAAGAGTATAGTAGAGTTCAGGTCAATAGAAAGTCACTTCTAGAGTATTAGTGAGTGTTGCATTATCTCTCTTTAAAGTCTATTGCATCTTTGAGATTGTATTTTATGTTTATGGGTGTCGAGAGAATAGATTTTATCATGCTTGTAGAATTACTTATGGTAGAAATCAAGTTTAAAGTCATTGTGATCATTGGGTGTATAAATGGGCTCAAATTTACATTGTCTTATTGAATTAAGAGGTAGTGTTGCTTGAGGACAAGCAAAGGTTTAAGTTGGGAGTGTTGATGAGTGGTGAATTTACCACTCATGTACATTTAAAATTCATGCACACTACTACGATTTAAAGAATAAATGAGACAAGTGCATTAGTTAAATGCACTAATCTCCACATTTTGTAGGTATACAGCTGATCAGAAAGTAAAATGGGGATTTGAGCTAAAAAGGAACCAACAAGAAAGAAAAGTGCATAAGAAAACCTTGCATAGAAACAAGGCTCATTTACTGCGATTGTAGCGAGTCAACTTTTGTTAGCCTCTCAAGATTGTGAAATTCTGAGGGTGTTTGCATTAGCCTCAATCGATGACAAGCTGGTCCAATCGTGGTTAAGCAAGATTATGGCCCAGGGACAGAAATGTAATTACTGACAGCCTATCCCAAATTCTCAAAATCTTAAAAAAAAACCTTGTACATGGGGGATTACCATCCTCTATCCTTCATTCTATCTTAGTTTCTAGGGTTTGTATTTTTTGAACTTAGATCAAGAATTTGTACTAATTTTGAGATAAGAAGCAATTACAGTAACTCCTAAGTGGAGATTTAGCAAATCCCATAGAGGATTTGTGAAACTTAAAGTGTGGTTTGCAATCTTTCTATTTTTCATGAACTTATTTGATGGAAACTTTGAATTATGTTTTGTTATTGACTTTACATTTTGCTAGCTCTTCCTCTTGGGATTATGTTTGAATAGGGTGTAAGTGTGTGTGAGTTGTGGTTGGTAGCTTTAATTCTTAGTTAAGGTTGGTGGGTTTCACAAATGTTTTATTATAAATGGAATTTGTTTTTGAAAGTCTTAATTTCCTTAAGCTCCAGATCATCCTTGAAAGAGGGATGTGGGTAGTCTAGATCCTACATCATCCTTGAAAGAGAGATGTATGTGACTCGAGAATTTGTGAGAAATAAGATAGATAATAGTAATTCCCTTTTTATTTTATTAGAAAGAAGGATAAATTGTGGAATTTCTATATCTTGGGAATCATCATAGAAATAGGGATACCCAAATTGAGGCTTTGTAGTGATTAGTTGACCACACCCACGAGGTATTTGAAAGAATTCGTGGGAGATAGTTTGGTACTTTGTTGAATGGCTAGTATCGAAGTTCCTAAAAGATCCTACTCACATATGCTTTAACTAAGATTTGAAGTTTATTTTCATGTACCCATACATTAGTTACCCTTAGTAAAGCATATCACCAAGATCTATTCCCAATTGATTACACCCCAATTAATCAAAAAACCCCAAGTTCTTGTAGCTTAGGCTTGAATTTAGCAAGTCACTTTCATTTCAAATTTACTTATTCACCACTCACATTGTTCCTCATGGATTCGACAACAACTCTTGTTAGGTTTATATTGACAACGACCTTCTCACACTTAAATTTACATGTACGTTGAGTGTTATAAAAAATGGCATTATTGCCGAAGAGAAATTTTGCATATTAAGTTAGTTTTGATTTTTAGCTTACTTTCTTGAAGCCAAACTTGTAAATATTTGTTTGCAATTTCTTGTGCTTCTTGTGTTCAGTAGATTTTTGTTTTTGCTTACTTAATACTATGGCATCTTGGAATGTATATGAGTTTGGTGGTTGCAAATCTTATCTTGATGATCCATGTCCATATTGTGGTAGAGCCCATTTTTAATAAAATTCTAAATATGCTCCCCAAAAAGAGGCATGTGCACCATCTCGATTCTATTAGGAGTATGATTTCTCTTTATGTGGTGCTTGACATAGAAATTGGAGCAATTGTCCAAATGCCCCCTCCCTTATTTTTGCTAACTAAAATGCTAGCTCTTCTTATGAGTTTGATAGTTCTACAATGTGATAAAGGCAGAACAACATGCCAGGTATGATGGTTTTGAAGCAATTCTTATAACTCTCTTGGATTGGGCGACAACAACAGAGGATGAGATGCATGTTTTGCATTAATCCATGGTGGCATTTGGAAAGGAAAGTGAAAAATATGAAGAAGTGGGTGAGGATACCAATCTTTCAAATACCACAAATATGCTCAATCTTCAAACCAAGGATAATAAGGAAGAGATATCAGGCCATGTGGTTGATTATGAGCTTGCTAGTCAAGAATCCCTAGTATTTTCCAACCAACCAAACCAAAACAAATGTAGGATACCAGGGTTGAAGAAGTGGCACTATAGTCGAAATAAAAGGCAAGCAAACCTTTAGAGAAGACTTTAGTTCATTTCCAAGTGAGATTTGAAGAAGAAAGCGATTCCAGAATTTGGAAGATGACCTCGTTCCAACAACTTTTCGACATTATGCTTAGTATATGTGATAAAGTTTGAACCACCAAAGTAAATGATGAATTTGGGATAAGGTACAAATTTTTTTTATTGTGAAGTTTGTCATTAGGGCGAGATGACTTCCCTCATTTGAAGGCCAAGAAACTTAAAATTCTATGTTCAACTAGTGGTATTTTAATGTTCTCACCGGTACTCAGTGAGCCTATTCAAAAGTTTGATATGGAGTCATGCAAAAGGTTCAAGTATTCAAAGTGACGAGATAGAAGAAACATCATTTCACTGTCAACTCTATTCAGTCTTATTTTTGAAGATTTGAATTTCTGCCCGACTTGTGGTAGATACATATTGGTCATAAATTTGGATGGTGATTCTAATATTCTAAGTGGAGAAATAAATTATAGTTGATATGGCATCGTTCCATGATTATAAATGAGGCACTCAATGGGGACAACCTATCATGCCATAAAATTGGCATGTATTATTTGAATTTCACATGTTAGAGTAGATTTTAAATTATCTCATTGATTAATCCATGCATTTGTGGCACTATGAAATGTTTTGAATGGGTTTAAGAAAGGTAAAAGTGTAAAACATTTGAACATTGGAATGAACATAAGAGTGCATAGAACCAAAATTTAGCCTCCAGTACCATTATCGCGGGCCTCGTGCCTCCATAATTGCGGTCACTATTTTATCGTGATCGAGGACCTTGAACTATGATCGCAGTCAAAGCTATTAAAATGACCAACTGAATAATCAATTTACTCCACATTCTCTTCACAACTTTTCTCATAAATTGCATCCATTCTTGGGCATAATTTGGGCATCCAAAAGAATTTTAGCACCTTTATTGCATCCCTACTCCAATATGTGATCCGAATTCATGCTTTAATAGCTTGAAAGTAGGCCATAACAGGCATGTAATAGGGCAGGCCTATAATTATTCTTTTTATTGCTAAATCCTATTAAATTATACTTATATGATTGTTCACTATTGTGAATAGTGTGCAGGTATGTGGAGAAGTCTCGAGTACCCGCATTGTGTTCAAAAATTGAGAAAAATCTAGTGTGCACACTTAAGTGGTTGATAAAATGCCCAAACAAATTGATCGCTAGTTGTTTTCACATTCTAAGGGCATGATTGATTACCAAGGAACCTTGTTCAATGTTCATATTGATAAATTCTTGGTTTGGAACATGATTTAGCCTTGAAGTTGATATTTTGAACTTTGGAAAATCTGGCCCAGTCTATCCTCAAATACCGTAATTGTGGTCATCAAATCACGATTGTGGAACTGTAATCTCAGACTAGTGATCCACGATCATCATATCTGAGGATAATTTCTAGCTTGGGCCAAAATTCCTACACTGCCAAGTCTTGTCCAAACACCACTAGGTAGCCATCCCATAAGTTTTATTAGACAATATAACATAGTTTGTGCATGAAAATGTAGATGATGAATATTGTTGTGTTGTTCTCATGTGTGTTAGGTTTATATCTTTGGAGACTAAGATCAAGTGAATTTCATAGCTCCTGCATGCTACAACTTGTACTATGATGAACTTCCAAAGATAAAGTTTCTTTTGGAGAGGGGCATATGTTTGTAGAAGGAGCTGGAAAAAATTATGACATTTTATGATAGACTCGTAGACACTGGATGGTGTCATCTTTTTTCAGATCCTTCTAGGGTAAATGAGATATGGGTACGAGAATGCTACGCTAATGTTAGAGTGATATCCATCACAGACCCAGCCATAAAGATTCAAGAGAAAGAGGTAAACTTTTGAGCTGAATAGCTAAATAACATCTATGGGATCCCGAATGTAAACATGGATCAATTTGAGTCTAAAGGGTGTGAATCGAGGAGTTGGTTAGCAGAGAATTTATATCTAGGCAAGGAGGTATCTTGAGTGTCTACCGAGAGGAACATATTTATGAATGACTTCACTGTTGACACCTAGATTTGGTTGACCATCTTTTGTAGACGGATCTCCCCTATCACCTACATAACTGCGATTCTAGATTTGTGGAATCGAAGGGTTGCTTGCATATTAGTTGACATTTTCTTGAATGTTGGTTGGCTTGTCATCTTAGACATGAGGTTTTTCAGGAATCACGGTGGTATGCATCTCTTCTTACCTTATCTAATTACTGAGCTTTGAAAGAGATCTAGGGTGGATGTATACCCCAAAGACACTTGGGTGCGCCCAAGCACCCTTATTTATCCTCTGAAAATTTTGGATGAGGGTGCACCAGGAAAGAGAAATAAAAGAAAGATAGACCTGGTAAGTCAACATGTTTAGATACAAACTCATGCATGCCATTCAGAGCAGGTTCGACTGATGAAATTTCTATTGAGATGAGGACTATTATAGTGCTGGTGTCAAAGTTACCTTAGGGATCGGGAGTTTCTTCCGTTCTCACCATTTCTGTTTTGCCCGAACTAATTATAAGAGGTACTTGGAGGATCAAAAAATGCAAGGACCCATCATTGATAGGCTTGAGAGGTCCAAATCATCCTTGGCAAGGTCTAAGAGGGAGGTTCAGGACTCACACGAGAAGATGAGGTAGAGGGAGAAGAAGGGGGATAAGTTTTTCAACAAGATGTTGTAGCACCCCAAATTTTTACCTAGGTTAAATTCGTCCTAAAAATATCAAAAACTTGTTTTAAAGATGAATACAGTTTTATACATGTAGAATTTTCAAGATTTTGATTTTTTTGATGTGGGAAGTTGAATATGATTTCTATTGATATAAAATTCGACCAAATCCGACACCCGTACGAATAGTTATGGCATTTTAGTAAGATAGTATACCTCTTGAGCCTTCAGCGCGTTGTGAGCTGGCCAAAATGGGAATTGTCAAAAACCACTGAGCTTCTATGATATTGCACTTTGAACCAAGGTTTTATTTCAAAATTTTTCTTTTCTAGTGTACCAACACGATACCATCACGTCGTGGTGAACTTCCAGGACGCAACAAAGGTAGCAACGTGATTCCACCAAGTCACGCCACCATGAAATTTCTTAGTTGTCAGTTTCTAATGGCTTGGAGTGATAGAGGGGTGTCGCAACAAGGGTCCAGATTGGAAAAATTTCACAAAAACTTAAAGTTGTGCCAAGGTTTAAAACAGTCTTTCCCTATGATTTTAATTCATCAAGATATGAGATTTAAACACTAAAAGCGCGTAAACCCTTCCTTATTCACTTTTTCTCAAAATCAAAAGATAATTCTATCTCAATAAAACAAACCCTAACTCTCAAGAATTAATGTGAATCCCAAGAATTTCTTCAAGAACTCTAAGAAACTCTCAAATTAAGATACATTAGATGTTCATCCATGGATCCTTACCTTCTATGGAGCCTAAGATTACCTTTTCAAAATACAAGATTCATGATTTATGATTTCAATATTTTAATTAGATTGAATTCATGTTCATGATATTGTTTTAGTTTTAATCTATGATTTAAATTACAGTTTCCAAGAATTGATTCTAGTATGTATGGAATTACATGATATTTATGATAAACCCTTCCATTTTTATGTTGATTGTTGTAACCATGTTAACCCTAAGTCTTTATGATTTAATTGAACCAAGTATGCTTCTTATGTGTGTGATAAATTGTCTATGAGAATGAAATAATGCCATTATAGCATGCCAACATGTATTCGACATCCATGTACAAGTTAATGCATTACAGGTGTTTGATTAAATATCTCTATGAATGAATTATGACCAAGAAAACATTGTTATGTTACTAAAGATGATTATTTCCTTTTCTTTTAATTTTATCTAGTCCTGGGAGTATTTAATACCCAACAATTTAGCTTTTTAAATAGAGCAAGTGTCAGTGACCGGGTAGTATCAGTTATGTCACAATCAGTAGTACTCTCAGTCCATTACAGAACTTTGAAAAACTTAGTAAACACTATATCAGTCTAGTCTAATTAAGTATAATCAGTTTAGTGTCTTTTAGTTAGGTGTAGGATTCATCATCGAGCAAACCGAAAAATGAGGTCATTCCTGTTAGCGTAGGTTTTGACCCCTTAGTAGAAATCCCTGAGTTATAGAACTACGTAGCCAACATAGGTTGAGATGACTTTCTGCTGGATAAGGGTTGATACATCTCCATGAGTTTTCCAGTGAGGGTTGACAAAATATCTTACTTCTAGTTATAATTAACTCACAGCCAGTATTAGTACTCATGGCACGGTACTGACACCCTTCTAATTAGGGTTACAGATTGGAACCCGACTTAGTTATCTTATCTTATTTAGGGAATGTTGGTTAGATGATTACCTCCCACAGTTTCAGTTTCAGTCTCCAGTTTAGAGCTTAGTTCAATTTTACTGAATCAGGAATGTCAGCCACAGTCAATTAGTATCAGTAAAATAGTTATTAGTCACTCCAGATATTAGTTTCTCAGTTATCACAACTCAGTACTTAGCTTTAAAAAAACTCAATTATAGTATACAAATCTGCACAGTATTATGTACTCAGTATTTATAGTAGTTTCAGTTATCCATGTACTCTCATATTCAGTTACTCTATATCATTTAGTCAGTTACTGTTCATGCATATGAACCCTTGCACTCAAACATACCTCCTCTATAATAACATTATATTCCCATGTACTGACGCATACTTTCCTACATTATGATATTTCATATCATAGGATCGGACGCTCAGGTTCTTGACCATACATAGTAGATACAGATTCAGCCAATAGTAGTAGATTTAGCAGTGAGTCCTCATCATTCGAGGATATTCTATTATTTCATATTTTTAGAAGATACAGTAGTTTAGTAGATGGAATTAGTTAGGGGATTGTCCCATCAACTCCACTATAAAATAGATTCAGTTAGAGACTTTTCAGATAGTATTCAGTTTTACAAATGTTATATTTTATCAGTATTTCAGATGTTTCGAACCTTATGGTATTTCTGGCTATTTTCCATATTAATTATAGTATTGTAATTTAGTGCTCACAACAAATATCATTTATGGGTTAGGTTGTGATCCTTTAGGGTCGTAAGCACCATGTGACGGCTAGGGTATAGTCTCGGGTTATTACAAACTTAGTATCCGAGCCTAGAGTTCAATAGAGTCCTAGAGAGCTTAAAAGATGCATCTAGTAGAGTCTTGTGCATAGGTGTGTAGCGCACCACACTAATGGATAGGAGGCTATGAGATATTTTAGGAAACGTTTTCCTTTTTTCAGTATTCATGTCATCCGAATGAGCATGATGCCAAGTTAAACTCTCAGCATGATCCACTTCTTCCTTCTGGTTATAGAGAATACCTCCCACAGAGACTAATGGAAGGAGAACTAGAAATTAGTTAGCACCTCAGCCCGTACAGGCAGATCCCTTGAATGAGCACTGCTCCCATGTAGAATTAGAGCTGCATTTACTATTTAGCCAATTCAGTATTTTCTCAGAACAACCTACAGGCTATTGTATTATCTAGGCTTAGAGTTCATACTCAACAGATCTAGGGGGAAATGTGTAGAAAGAAAGAAAGAAGGAATAAGAGAGTCAGAACAAGTGGTGTTAGGCCAAGGTCAGAGGGTGGTAACCGTTTCCTATTCCGTCAAAAATTCTCAGCCCCAAATCCTTTTGTAGGTAGTACTCCAGTGCAAAATTTTAAAAATAATAGTCAAGATAGAGAGCCAAGCTCTAAGTCACAAGGTAGTAGAAAGGGTAGTCGTACCCATTCGCTTTGTGAAGAGTGTGGAAGACATTGCCTAGGTATGTGTAGAGCTGGTAGTGAAGTGTGTTTTTGATGTGATAAACTAGGACATAAGATACGTAAGTGTAGAGTAATGCATCAGAGGGGAAATGATTTGCATCAGCAGGGTGCCATTTCTAGTACCACTAGTGGTCAACGCCAGAAAATATTTTATGCACTCCAGTCTCACCATCATTAGGGATGTTGTCCTAATATAGTTACGGGTACGTTATGAGTCTTTCATCTTTATATTTATGCTAATTTAGATCCCGAGGCTTTACCTCCTTAATAACCCTTATATGGTCATCAACTTTGGTGTCAGACCCAAAATATTAGCAGAGCCCTCCTCAGTGTCTACCCCAAACTCCAGAAGTGAAGTGGTGACAATTTGGTGTAGATTTTATTAATTGATCCGAAGATTAAGAATAATGGATTTAAGATAAGGTGGAAATGGTATGGTAGAGCAAGTAACTAAGTTAGGCTTTCAGAAATGTCAGTACTCATGGCTTACATATCAGCTCTATAATCATAGATCGTATTCGTGCATAGTATCAAAAACCATGCATGCTTACAGTTCCTAGTATAAGGAGTTTCAGTTCACTCTGTATTCAGTTCTAGTACAGTCTTAGTAATAGTCTTAGCCTTGTAATCAGATCAGTACCTCAGTTTACAGACTATTTCAAAATCATACTATACGCTTGATCTTGCATTCTTAAATAATACCGTTCTCATGAATTCATGCTCAGTTATCTCATGTTACTCAGTTAGTACCTTCCTCATATTCATAATATTCTATAGTTTTAGTCCAATCATTCAGACTAAGTATAGTTTAGACTTACATGCCAGTATTCAGCTATTAGTCATTTAAGTTAATTAGATATATTAGTATGTTTAAGCATTCGTGCTCAATGCCGATTTGAATATTTTTTCAATAGTTGCGAGTAAAGTGATGCACTGAGGTCGAGTGTACTGTTGAGAGATTATTCGAGGAATATGTCTAATTTAGAAAATTGTAGTTATAATGAATAAGGCTTAGTCACTCTATTTTAAGATGATGTTTCATAGGCCTCGCCTCATGATATAGAACTTTAGCCAAATTATAAGTTCATCCCTGTTTATATATCATGCTTCAAATTCAGATCCCACATATTCAGTCACAATTCAATCCGTAGGTGCCTCTTGCATCATCTCATGCTTTTCCTCAGTATCTCAGTCAAGTCAACATTCATCAACGGACATAGTGTCCCAAGGGGAAGATGCACTATAACCCCCGAGCCATCATGTTCTCAACCTTCCATTTTCTGTTCATGTAACAAATTCAATTGGAGTAATGGGTCCTCATAGTGACCCTTTAGTTCCTATCTCAGCTGTAAGCTATGTACTCAAGGGCTTAGTTCAGTTCATGATATTTAGTTTTTGTATCACGTTTTTGACTTATTCATGTTCTTAAGTTCTCATTCATACATGTTCAAAAACTGATCTTAGGCTTATGACTGTTCTTAGCTTAAGGTAATAGTCTTTCTTAGATCTGATCAGTTTGATGTTCAGTTACAACTATAATCTTACTATTAGTTATCGTTGATTATTTAGTCATGACTTCATTAATTAGTTAAGTCATGCATTCCATGCATTAGATATGCATGTCCAGTATATAAACTCAGTGTATCAGTAGTCTTTAGCTTAATCACTCATTCGAGAATGAATGTTCCTGAGGGGGAGATATTGTAACACCCCGTACTTTTACCTAGATTAAATTCATCCCAAAAATATCAAATACTTTCTTTAAAGATGAATACACTATTATAAATATGAAATTTTCAATATTTTGACTTTTCATGGGGTGGGAAATTGAATTAGCTTTCCATCGATATAAAATTTGCCCAAATTTTACACCTGGGCGGAGAGTTATGGCCATTTTAGTAAGACAGTGTACCACATGAGCCTTCAGCGTGTTGCGGAGCCAGTCAAAATGGTCATTGTCCAAAACCAGTGAGCCTTCGCGCCAAGGCCTAATTATAGAATTATCCTTTTCCAATGTTCTAACGTGATACCACTCCATCATGGTGAACTTCGTGGTCGCAACCAAGGTGGCAATGCGATTCCACCGCGTTGCATTACCATGCAATTTCCCAATTGTCATATTCTAGTAGCTTGGCGTGATAGTGGCGCATCGCGCCAGGGGTCAACCTTGGAAAATTATTACAAAAGCTTAAAGTTGTGCCCAGGGTTAAAACAACCTTTCCCCATGATTTTAATTCATCCAGATATGAGATTTAATACCTAAAAACATTTAAACACTTCCTTATTCATTTTTCTCCAAAATTAAAAGATAATTATCTCTTAAGAAACAAATTTTAGCTCTCTAGAATCAATGTCAATCCCAAGAATTTATTCATGAACTCCAAGAAACTCTCAAATTAAGGTATGTTAGTTGTTCATCCATCAATCTTTACCTTCCATGGAGCTGAAGAATCCCTTTTCAAAATACAAGTTTTATGATTTATGATTTTTATGTTTTAATTTGATTTAATTCATGTTTATGAAGTTATTTGAGTTTTAATCCATGATTTATATTACAAGTTCTAACAATTGATTCTAGTATGTATGGAATTACATGATATTTATGATAAACCTTTCAATTTGCAAGTTGATTGTTGTAACCATATTAACCTTAAGTGTTTATGATTTAACTGAACCAAGTTTGCTTCTTATGCGTCTGATAAATTTTCTGTGAGAATTAAATAATGCCATTATAGCATGCTAACATATGTTCCACATCCATGTACAAGTTAATGCATTACAAGTGTTTGATTAAATGTCTCTATGAATGAATTATGACCAAGTAAACATTAGTTTTACAGAATCAGGGTTGTTAGGCACAGTCAATCAGTATCAGTAAATCAGTTATCAGTAACTCCCACAATCAGTTACTCAGTTATCAAAACTCAGTACTTAGCTTCATAAAACCTCATTTATAGTATACATATATGAAAAGTATTACATACTCAGTATTTATAGTAGTTTCAGTTATCTATGTACTCTCATATTCAGTTACTCTATATCATTTAGTCAATTACTGTTCATACATATGAACCCTTGCATTTAGCCATACCTCATATAGCATACCAGTACACTCCTATGTAATGACATATACTTTCCTGCGCAATGATGTTTCATAACATAGGTTTAGACGCTCAGGTTCTCGATCACGTATAGTAGATTCAGATTCAGCCAGTTTTACTAAATTTAGCTGTGAGTCCTCATTGTTTGAGGATATTCTATTATTATATATTTTTAATAGATATAGTAGTTCAGTTGATGGAGTTAGTTAGGGGATTGACCCATCAACTTCACTTCTAGATAGATTCAGTTAGAAGCATTTTAGACTACATTTTTCAGAAAATATTCAGTTTTATAGATCTTATTTTTATTAGTATTTCAGATGTTTTGAACTTTACGGCATTTCAGCCAATTTTTGCATTAATTACATAATTATTATTCAGTGCTCACAACAGATATCATTCATCAGTTAGCTTGTGGTCCTTTGCGATAATAAATATTGTGTTGTGACAAGGGGTAGTCTCGTATAATTATGGATATAGAAGGGGGTAAAGGGCCTTTAGAGGGTCCTAAAACCCCAAAGTAGACTTGATTCCTCTCGAGTTGATGGTGATGATGAGGCATCAACCATGTGGTCCAATTTGGAGGATGTAGGAAATGATGTAGAATTTGAGGGCGAGAGCAACTCTTGATGCAGTTTCAGGGAGCACCCTTATCTCTCTTTATTATTTATTGCTTATGCAGTGAGGGTACTACAAGTTTCTTAGTTAGGGGTGCCTATGTCCGTATTATTTCTTATTTGGTCCTATATTATTTAGATGTTTTTTGAAATTTTGATGTTATTTTGGATGATTTTTATTTTTATTTTGGGTTGTAATATTCGGGAACTCTAATGGTGACCATATTTCATAGCTTAGTTTTTTATTTTATTTTGATCTCCTTATTTATCTTTCTCTTGATTTTGATGTTATTCAATGAACATTTTCTTATGAAATTGAGTTATGACATTCTTAAGGAAAAATCATGGTAATTGGATTTCGAGTAATTGATACCGTGGAAGTCTGAGTACCCATATCATCGGAGCTATAAATTTAAGGGAAATCGAAGTACCTATAGCGTTATGAATTTGGGACTGTACTTGCACCTATGGTGATGTCTGAGTAGCCATATTGTTTGCCAACATGAAAGCTAAAATATGAGATATCGACTTTGTTTGGTGCCATAAATAGAAAATTATGTGCGATGCAAATGCATAGAAAACACCCCCTCCATCTAATATTTTTATTCAAAAATAAAAGGAACGGACGTGAGTTCCCTTGTAATAATACTTTACCTCTTTTTTTGACTCCAAATCTTTGGCTTGCATAAATGCATAGATACTCTATTTTATCTCAAGTGGGAAGGGAAATTGAGTCCCCTTGAAGAATTTGAATGTGCAGCGAGCATATTTCCCTAAATCTCATCCATACTTTTACCATCTAGAACTTGCCTCATTATTTTCTCCAAGCTAATTTTTATTATGCTTGGTTGGTGAAATGATCCTAGGACATCTTTGTGAATATAGGAACCCACTTTATCCTAAATATCCTACCTATGCATAGAATAGAAACCTTAGTTACCTAATTCGAGCCTTCAACCCTTTCTTTGGAAACTGGATTATAAGACTTGAACCATTCAATGTTTGTCCTCTCTTGAACTCTACCCTCCTTGAACATGAAATATGAATGAGGCTAAATGCCTAAGTTGGGGGTGGAAAGATTACAAGAGATAACCTTGGGCCAAGGTAATTAAAGTGGATGCCTTTGAGCTAAGCAAAGAAAAGGTAGAAAAGAAAGGAATGACGAAAAGAACAATGAGGCATAGATTGCAAAGAAAAAAATAAAGAAAGATTCCTTCAAAAATCTAGGAAAATCAAGGTTCCTAAAATAGGCATGTGTAAAGTGTGAAAACAAAAGAAGTGGTCTATGGTCAAAAGTTGGATAGAATAGTGTGATGTAGATGTTCAAGGAGTGTAAATCTACTTTGTTACTAAATGATATCTTACCCTTCCCCGAAACTACATTATAAGTTCTAAAAAAGCCCTTTGAGATCGTTAGCCAAGTGCATTCATTGTAGTGGTCAATGAAAATAAGGGTAAACCTATGGTATGGTACTTGTCAACATCGAGTGTCTTTGTGTGAGAGAGAGTTTTGAATTTTAGTCTCTTATTGCATATTAGATAATTTGGTGTGTGGGATTTTCTTCTTGTGAGAAGGTATATAAATGAATTGAGGTGGGTGATATTGTCATCTTCCAAAAAATGAGGCAAAAGAAGTATAGTAGAGTTGAGGTCAATAGTGAGTCACTTATAGAGTGTTAGTGATTATTGCATTATGTAACGCCCCAAATCTGGTACTTGGAACATTACACAATGATCTGGAGCCCGAAGGACCACAAGTTAACCCATGTCTGATATCTATAATTGAGAACTAAATAATATAATGTAATTATATAGAATATAAGCTGTAAGTCCATAAGCTTCAAAACTGAACTAATACTGAATATAAAACAATGTCTGTAATGGTGTATAATAATACCCAAAACTAAATTAAATTGTCTGAAACATGGTGTAGTCTGAAAGCCTGTAAACTATTTTAAATCTGTTGAGTTGATGGGATATGTCCCCAACTAACTCTGAACTACTAAAATAATAAAGTAATAAAATAATCATGTTGTCCTCGGTTGATGAGGACTCACTGCTAATCTGGCTGCAGAACATCTGATCTACTAAGGATGCTTGGAAGGTCGTGCTTCTAAACCTATGGTATAAAACACCATACGCAAATGTGTCAGTACGTTGAATATACATGTATGCAAGTGAGTTAGGCTGAATGCAAAGGGTTCATATGCATCAACAATACTAACTGACTGAATAACATGAATGTGAGAATACATGCATGTATATGTAACTATAAATGAATTCGTGACATTATTGAGTACTGAATTCTAACTACTGTGTCTACTAATAACATGAATTTACTGGCAATTTGATTTACTAATACTAGGGTACTGATTAATTGTGTCTACTGAATACTCAGGGACTGATATTATCTTATCGATTATTAAATGACTATTTCTGACAGTTTTGATTATGAAGAACTAGTCTGATTGACAGTATCTAATAGTGCTAAAACAAAATAATAATAACATGAGTTACTAATATCTGATATAGCTAATACTGAATGACTGTATCTGACGATCTAGATTCTGATGGAACTAGCTGAGTATTGTACTGTACTGACTTTACCGTATCTGACAGCCCTGAAATTTTGAAGAACTATTGAGTTCTATTACTGAGACTGAGTTTGAAACTGTAACTATGGGAAGTAGTCATCTAACCGATATGCCCCAAATAAAGAAATATAGCTATATTTGAAAGGTGTCAATACCGCGCCACTGGTAAGGATAAGCTGTGGGAGACCCTCATCTCACTGTTTCCCCAAAAGAGAACGCTAGGACCTTCATCTGACAGTGTTTATCCACCTCATTAAACCTTATCTGTCAGTGGTGATGTCTTAACCTATGCTGGCTATATAGTTCTGGAACGCAAGGATTGCTTTTAAGGATCACACCCTCAACTGTCAGTGTGTGTCCTCATCCTTGGGTTTACTCGGTGCTAAATCCTACTCCTATCTGAATAGACACTCAACCTAATTAACTAAACTGAATTGGATTAAGTTCATTGAGTTCCGTTGACTGATGGAATACTACTAAAATCTAATAACTGACTGAGATTACTGAGATTACTTGAGATTCCTAAGATTACTGAGTAAGACTGGACTAACACTGAGTTTTCCAAAGTTGCATGACTGATTGAATTCTACTTAATATGGCTTGGCTGAGCGTATCTTGAAAACTGGCACAGGCTCTAGGCACATAACTAAATTGTAGGGTACAAGTACCCCCATGACTTGATGGCATGAAACTGACAAGGCATGACATTCTTGAATACATGACCAACATCAACAATCTATAATACAATATGTGTGGGATTTTAGGATGTACATAGTTATCATAAACTTATACATGAATAGGTTTACATGTAAACATGGTATCATTTCATAAGGCTAATTCATGAGCAATCCAACAAACATTTACAAGGCACATTTATAGCATGGGAGCTCTTTGAACATAAGGGTAAAATATAAATCCATCACTTAAGTCATAATTGAACTATATTGCATTATTTCTATTCTATTAGGTATTTTATCAAACACCTAGGATATATGACTTAGGGCAAAGGCATGACCATTAAATTAATACAACATAACTCTATATTTCAACCTAATTTCCCATGTTTAAAACCACATACTATCATAGGTTCATGAACAACACCTAAATATTCCAAATTGGAAATCATACAACCAAAATCACAAGAACATAATTAACCCACAACAAAATATTCACAATACAGGATTTAAAACATGATTATTGGGCTTCATGGATGAAGCAAATCCCTGAATGAACACTGTGCAGACCTTTTTTCTTGATTGTACGAATATTGATGGAGAGATTCTTGAATTTGAGTATTGAATTTTAATCCCCAATTGTAAACCCTAGCTTGTTCTTGGGAGAAACACTATGTTTTGGGTGAAAATGGCTGAATCAGGTGTTATTGGGTTTAAATAGGGGTGAGAAATTGACCCTTTTAACCCTTGGATGTGTATTTTAATTCTTTTGAAAATTTCTTAATTTTCATCCTTGGGGCGATGCGCCACTATCGCGCCAAGTAACTGGAACTGTACAATTGGGAATCCGCATGGTGGCGTAACACGTGGCTATCACGTTACAACTTTATTTGTGACCTAGAAGTTTGGACCGATGCACGAATATTATGGAGAAACATTGGAAATTGACAATTTCCATTTATGCTGGCTCCACAATGCGCTGATGGCTAAGGTGATACATTGTCTCACTAAAAATGCTATAACTCTTCGCCCGGGTGTCGGATTTTAGTGAATTTGGTATTGATGGAAAGCTTATTCAACTTCCCATATGATAAGAGTGAAAATATTGTAAATACTACATATATAAAAGTGAATTCATCCTTAACACATATCTTTGACATCTTTGGGATAAATTTAAGTTAGGTATAAGTACGGGGTATTACAATATCTCCCCTTTGGGAACATTCATCCTAGAATAAGACCGATTGAGATGGGAGAAACAATAAGCTGAGGTATACAATGAACATGAACTATTGAAAGATGGCTATATGACTAGCATTGCTGAGATTCATATTTAATATGCATATCGGATGCATGATTTTATGACTAAACTAACTCATGAATGCATGACTGGGATACTGATAAGCTAATCACGCATATATGATGTATGAATACATAATGGAACTGATTACATGGCTGAGATTTATAATAACTAAGTTTCTCACAAGGAGAATGCATGTTTGATGCATGAATACATGACTAATATGATGCGTGAGCATATGATTAAATATGCAATGGTAAATGGATACCAAGTTTAAAATGGGAAATCTGAGCATAAAACTGGTTTGTAACTGGAACTTGAACATGAAACTGAATAAGATTTAAGGAAATCTTCTATCTTGGGCTGAGTCTAATTTAGCAGAGAAGAGGTGAGGCTACTTGGATTGCATGTTTGCTTCTGCTTCCCAAGTAGGTCCCTCAATTGAATGATTCTGCCAAAGAACTTTGACTAGAGGGAACTCTTTGTTCCTTAGTATGCAAATTTGGTAGTCAAGGATTTCAACTGGAATTTATTCAAATGAGAAGTCATTCTGAACATCTATGATTTGAATAGGGACTATAAGTACTGGGTTACCTATGCACTTCTTGAGGAAAAATACATGGAAAACTGGATGAACTGAGGATAGATCTGAAGGCAACTCGAGCTCATAAGATACCTTACCAAAACGACTAAGAATTTTAAAGGGATCAATATGTCGGGGACTGAGCTTTCCCTTCTTGCCAAACCTCTACACTCACTTATGGGAGAAATTTTCAAAATCAAGAAATTTCTTACGTGTTCTTGAGATCTTTTTTGAACACGCATTAATAGGAACATGAGAATATCATTGAGTCTATAACATGTGATGTGAACTGGGTATCGTGAACTAAACTGAGCTATTGCGTACATAACTTATGACTAATATTAGAGCCAGAGGGTCAACCTATGGGTACCTACAACTCCAAACTAGATTTGTTACACGAAATAAAATTAGAGGGTCATCTCCCCATTGGGACATTATGTCCCTAGAAGAATACTGACGTGACTGAGATAGTAAGGAAAACTTGGATGATGCATATGGCACCTACTACTTCAATCATGACTGAATATCTGGGATCTAAAATTGAGACATAACACATGATCTAAGATGATCTTGTAACTACTGGGACTTTCTATACTGGAATAGTTCATTCCTGAGATTTTTGATAGTAGGACTAGGTGAAAAGATGGGAAACCATACAATATGAACTTATTACCTAATAGCTAAATTGAATTACTGGCTGATCGATGGAACTCATGCTGAAAACTTATACTTAACTAAGGTACTTCTTCTTCATTTGATATTACTGAAAATATTTGCATAAGTGCTGAGCACGAATGCCTAAACATACTAACTTATCTGATTAACTAGATGACTGATAGCTGAATACTAGGTTTGAAAGATGGAACTTTACTTAGTCTTGAGTTATACTGGACTACAACTGCAGAGCATTATGTATAGGCGATAAGGACTAACTGAGTGACATGAGATAATGAGCATGAATTGAGGTAACTGTATTATTTGAGATAGCAACACCAAGAGTACAACATGCTTCTAGAATAGTCTTGTAAAATGAGGTACTAGAAGACTGACAACTGAGTAGGTAATAACTGTATGCTATGGTCGAGTAAACCTATAATTGAACTATGTTACCAACCTAATTACTGAACTAGGACTGGGAGTGAGATTATACATAAGACGGTCATTAAGACTGTAACCATTACTAAGACTGTAGCTGGGACTGAATACTGGTTTCTAATAACAAAGGTTTAGACTGGTACTGCAGTACTAAATCCTAGGACTGAACATTGATCACTGAGTACTAAATACTAAAATTGTAATTGAGATGGCAACTAAATTTTGATAGTTACACGATGGGGTGTAAAATAAGTCAAATATATGAATTCACACTCACACTCTATACTTTCCCAACTTCTAAATATAACCTCTTGCTAGCCATTTACTTGCGTACTAACATGACATTTAATCCTATCTTTATAAGTACACCCTTGTGTAAAATAAACATGCAAAAATCTTCTCTTAACATGTAACATTTAATCTCTCCCATTTAAGCAACTATCCATCACTACACTATTTTCACAAAGAGAGCTCACTAAAGGGTTAAATCAGGAGGACCTGAATCGTGAATGGACACTAAATAAACTTGACACTTGACTGAAGCCTGAGAAATAGAATATAAACATCATTTATTCACCAAGAGCTCTAAAATGAGGATATGTATAACATAGTTTGAATTTAACTGATCAGTAGAGGCATAACATGAGCCATGAAAGCTGAGTGTACTATAAAGCATGATATATGTACATGAGTCATGAACTGCATGACCTGAGTTTGGAGTTTTCTGCATTCGTGGGACATGATTTGTATTACTGAGAGGATTAGAACTAAACTTCTTATGCCAGGAACTGGAATTATACATGATTCTATAAAAAGCATATGAATATAAGTTGTGTTCATGGAACTGAGATGACAAGCATGCATAGGAATTATGCTGACTGAAGTACCAAACTTTACACTGAGATAAGGATGGGTTGGGAATCATCTTCCCTTATTGCTTTTCTATATGTACTGGTACTACTACTAGAGTCTGAGAGCCTGAATTAGTCACTTGATGTATCATCTCCCCCTTAGATTTAAGCGACCATCATAAGTCTGTAAATACTTTAGTAAACTCTGAACTGAACTGCAATTATCATCACATACACTATACTCGACACATGGTTGCCTTACTAACCATATCATCTGCTTCTATTTCTTTATATACTGCTAATATTTCAACTCCTAATTCACATCCATACCTTCGTACATAAGTTTAGATCAATAATCTTATATTCTTGCTTAAACTGTTTAAGTATACTGGTATACCTTGGTACAACTATGCCTATGGATACATAATCTGCTCAATTTGGATAATGTTATCCTAACTCTACTACTGCTAAACTCCTGGGTTCATGCTTCTAACTCTAGGTCATATACTATCATAGGATTCTAAGAAGGAATTTGATAACATATCTAATTTTGGTTCACGAATGAGTTCTCATGATCATGATTGAGATCTGTACAACTTTGGAACATAACAAAACTGATGGGATACTTTTGAGCCTATGGTCATTCCCATAACTATCTGTGGGGACTTTTTGTGAAAGCCCTACCCCTAGGACTTTGAGCTTCACTATTTCTATTACCTTGAAAGTAAGATGCAGTTGAGATGAGTTGAGCATTGATAAGAACCTATATGAATTTCTTAGAGAACCTTTCTATTGGATGATTTGAAATAAAAAACAAGGGAAATAATTCCTAAAACATCTCATAGTTTCCTGGACATAAGTGTGGTGCACAACACACCCATGCACAAGACACTACTAGGTGCAATGTTTCAGACTTTCTAGGACACAGTTAAAACTTAGGCTCTGATACCAAGTTTGTAATGCCCCAAATTTGGTACCCAGCACGTTACATGGTGCTCATGACTCCGAAGGACGACAAGCTAACCTATGACTGATATATGGAACTGAGCATTAAATAATATAATATAATTATATGAAATATAAGCTGTAAGTAAGGTTCAAAACTGAACTAATACTAAATATCAAATAATGTTTGTAATGGGGTATAACAATACCCAAAACTGAAATAAACTATCTAAAACATGTTGTAGTCTAAAAGCCTATAAATTGTCTAAAATATATGGAGTTGATGGGACATGTCCCCAACAAACTTTTAACAACTAAAATAATAAAGTAATAAAATAATTGTGCTATTCTCAGATGATGAGGACTCACTGCTAATCAGGCTGCTGAACGTCTGATTTACTAAGGATGCTCGGGAGCTTGTGCTTCTAAACTTATGTTATAAAACACTATAGCGCAAATGCGTTAGTACATTGAATGTACTAGTATACAAGTGAGGTACGCTGAATACAAAGGGCTCAAATGTATGAACAATACTAACTGACTGTATAATATAAACATGAGAATACATACATGAATCCATAACAGTAAATGAATTCGTGACAGTATTGAGTACTAAATTCCTACTACTGAGTCTACTAATAACATAGATTTACTGACATCTAGATTTACTAATACCGGGGTACTGAGTAACTGAGACTACTGAATACCAAGGGACTAATATTATCTTAATGATAACTGAATAACTATTTTTGACAGTTCTGATTATGAAGAACTAGTCTGATTGACTGTATCTAATAGTCTTGAAATTGAATACGGATAACATAAGTTATTGATATATGATATAGCTAACACTGGATGACTGTATCTGATAGTCTAAATTCTAATAGAACTAGCTGAATTCTGTATTATACTGAGTTGAATGTATAGGACAGTCCTAAAATTTTGAAGAGCTATCTATGTTCTATTACTAAGAATGAGTTTGAAATTGTAACTGGGGGAAGTAGTCACTAACTGGCATGCCCTAAATAAACAAATATATCTTGATTGGGGTCCAATTTGTAACCCCAATTGGAAGGGTGTCAATACCGTGCCACCGGTAAAGATAAACTCTGGGTGACCCTTATCTGATAGTTTGCCCAAAAGAGAATAGTGGGACCCTCATCTGACAGTGTTTATCCATATCATCAACCCTCATATGTCAGTGTTGATGTCTCAACCTAACCTATGCTGATTATATATTTCTGGAATACAAGGATTGTTTCTAAAGATCACACCCTTAACTATCAGTGTGTTTCCTTATCCTTGGATTCCCTCAGTGCTAAATCCTACTCCCATTTGAATAGACACTGAACATAATTAACTGAAGTAAACTAGACTGAGTTCATTAAGTTTTATTTCCTGACAAAATACAACTGAAATATGATAGATGACTGAGATTACTAAGATTACTTGAGATTTCAGATATTATAGAGTAAGACTGAATTGATACTGAGTTTACTCATTTTCCAAAGTCACATGACTAACTGAATTCTACTGAACATGGCTTGGCTGAGAGTGTCTTTAAAACTAACACAGGCTCTAGGTACACAACTAAATTGTCGGGTACAAGTACTCCCAGGACTCAATACCATAAAACTAACAAGGCATGACATTCTTGAATACATGACCAAAATCAACAATCCATAATACAATAGCTTGGGTATTTTATGAAGTACATAGTTATCATAAACTTATATATGAATAGGATGGCATGTAAACATGGTATAATTTCATAAGGCTAATTCACGAGCAATCCTTCAAACATTTACAAGGCATATTTATAGCATGGGAGCTCTTTAAACATAAGGGTAAAACATGAATCCATTACTTAAGTCACAATTGAATTATATTGTATAATTTCTATTCTCTTAGGCATTTTATCAAACACTTAGGATGCATGACTTAAGGCATATGCATGAACATCAAATTAACTCAACAAAACTCAATCTTTCAACTTAATTTCACCTTTTTTCAAACCATATACTATTAAGGTTCATGAACAACATATAAATATTCTAACTTGGGAATCATATAACCATAATCTTATGAACATAATCAACCCATAACAAAATATTCACAATAAAAGATTCAAAACTTGATTCTTGGATTTCATGATCGAAAGGAATCCATGAATGAACACTGTGAATACCTAGTTCTTGATTCTACAAAGATTGATGGATATATTATTGAATTTGAGTATTGAATTTGAATCTCCAATTCAAAACCCTAATTTGTTCTTGAGAGAAACATGTGAGAAACACTATGTTTTGGGTGAAAAATGGCTGAATCAGGTATTATTGGGTTTAAATAGGTGTGAGAAATTAAAACTTTTAACCCTTGGATGCATATTTTAATTCTTGTGAAAATTTCTCAATTTTCATCCATGGCACAATGCGCCACTATCACCCTAAGTCACTGGAATTGGACAATTGGAAATCTGCATGGTGGCGCGATCGGGGCTATTGCGTTGCCACTTTGTTTATGACCTGGAATTTTGGTACAACGTGCTACTATCATGGAGCAACACGAGAAATTGACAATTACAATTTAAGCTGGCTCTGTGATGCACTGATGGTTCAAGTGATACACTTTCTCTCTAAAAAAGCTCTAACTCTTTATTCGTGTGTCAGATTTGGGCGAATTTAGTATTGATGGAAAGCTTATTCGATTTCCCACCTAATAAAATTTAAAATTTTTTAAATAAAAAATGTATAAAAGTTGATTCATATTTAAAACATGTCTTTGACACCTTCGGGATGAATTTAAGTAAGGTAGAAGTGATGTACTAGATTTTTGTAGCACATTTAGGACTTTTTAACTTGAAATAATTTTAATTTCTTAAGTAATTATTGGCATTTTAATGTTATTTCTTATGATTTCGTAGGAAAGTTAAGATGCACGAAAATAAATAATAATGGAGCAGAAGAGCTAAAATCTGAGCAAAAAGAGCTAAAAATATAGCTGACGACAACCATGATAAGTCATCAGCCTTGTCATAGGCTATCAACATTGGCGTCAGGCTTAAACAGGGAGTTTCAGTCTGAGAAGCATTTCTAACAACGTTGGTGATGTGGCGTCAAACTTGTGATAAGGCGTCAAGAAAGATGTTTGCCTTACGAAGAAAATTAGTAATAAGATAAGACATCTAATGACATTGGTGATACACTGTCAGATCCTTGATTCAGCATCAGAGTCATCATCATCTGTCGACTTGAAGACAACTGGAGTTAATCTGATGCCATCCCTGATAAGGCATCAGACCCTTGACATGGCGTCAACCAAGGCGTCACTTATTTCGAGAATTTCATTAATTTTGTTATTTTGTTTCCTTAATTGGGCTTTAGTATAAATGAAATTTTTTAGGGTTTTATTAAGGGGATGGAAAAGGAGAGAAACCTCTTATTAAGGGTTCCTAACATTCTTGTAAACATCTTCCATTTGAAGATTGATTGTGGGTATGATTTATTACCTATTCCTAATTATGAATTCAATACATATTGTTGATTTTGTATCATGAATAGCTAATTTTCTTTAGTTGAGTTATGGGAACCTTAATGCAAATACTAATTTGGGTTGTGAATCTAATGTATGTCCATAAGAAATTGATGTTGTATAAACCTTTCATTATTTTAATGATCTTTATTAGCTGCAACTTAATAGAGTCAGCACTACAAATATCACTTGTCTGAGAGAAAAGTGTTTGTTAGGTTACTTCAATGAAACAATCACTTTTCCAAGAGGAAAGTGATTCTCGAGCAATGTAACGATCTCTCATAGTTGCAACTTGAAAGTTGAGCCTAAGAACATCACTTTTCCGAGAGAAAAGTGTATGTGGGAAAAGAAAGAGTTTACATGGACTCAAAAGATTTTAATCTTTAGTTTAATGGACAATTCCTTAACTGGATTCACCTACATAAGAACATAGTTGAATATCAAACATATCCTTTAAGTTCGAGAGAATTAATGGATACACTACCTACTGAGGTCGAGAGTCGAATGGGTAAATAATTGAATTTAAATCTTCTTGCAATTGAAGTGTCAGTTGGAACTCTAATGTGATTTTCAACCCAACCTATATAAGAATCTTGGTAACCATAACTCTTGTTTACCATAAATTTGTTAAATCGAAGTGTTTATCAACTTTTGTGTAACCATTTAAAACCCCCAAATTTTATTCTTTTCTGATATTTGTTTAAATTCAACTTGTAGCTATAGTTTCAAATTAGTCTGATCGCCAGTCACATTATTCCTCATGGATTTGACCTCAACTCTGAAGTTGGGTAAATATATTGATGAAGACCACCTTGCAATTATTTGAGATGTAAGTTGAGCGTTATAAAAAATGGCACCTTTGCGGGGGAACAATTTGACGTATTGAGTTAGTTTGGAATTTTGGCTTGCTTGCTTGAATTCAAACATGTAAATATTTGTTCGTGATTTCCTTTGTTTCTTGTGTTAGGTAGATCTTCTTTATTTTTGTTTATTTCTTACTATGGCATCATGGAATGAATGTAAGTTTGATGGTTGGAAATCTTATCTTGATGATCCATGACCATATTGTGATAGACCCCACTTTTGGCAAGATTGTTGATATGCTCCCCGGAGAGAGATGTGTGCATCATCTCCATCCTACCAGGAGTATAATTGTTCTTTCTGTGGTGGTCAAGATGGACATTTTAGTGATTCCCCAAATTCCCCCTCCCCCTATTGCGCTAAGCTATGTTCTAGTTCTTCTTATGAGTATCACAGGTCTTATAGTCAAGCACAAGAAGAATGAAGCACCGAAAAGAGTGGCAGTGAAGCTACGCTCAAACTAATGTTGGATCGTGTGGACACAATGAATGATATCATACATAATTTGGATCAAGATATAAGGGAAATTAATGAGGAAAGAAGAATAATTAAGGATATGGATATAGCGGTCAAGCATTCAAAGCACTTTTCCACATTTTGTTTAGAAAATATCTTGTCTGTGGAATTATTTAGCATAATGGACAAGTGTGAAGATGAGGAACAAGAATCCTATATAAATATTTTGCTTGATGTTAAGCAACCCTCGATGATTTACCAACCATAAGGGATGATGTCAAGATTGAAAAAATGGTGCTAGAGGAAAAAGAAGAAACCAAGCAAATCTCTTCTGAAGAGTCTAGACTAATTTAGGCTGAGGATGCTCAGATGGAAGCAACTCCCAAATTAAGGAGAAGACCTCATTCGAATCATTTTTCAACATTGTGCTTGGTTGATGAGATGAAAGTCCACCTACCCAAACAACTGAGGTGTTTAGAAGATGAGAAACATAATCCTTATATCTTAGAGTTTGGCATTCAAAAAGAGCAAAATGAAACCCCCCTTGAAGGTCAGTAAAGAAAAATTAAATGTGCATCAAGTGGATTATTGATGTTCTCATCAATACCCAAAGAGCCTATCCAAAAATTTGATATGAAGTTGGGTAAGAGATTCAAGTCATCAAAGTGGCGAGAGAAAGAAAGTGTCATGGAATCTGTATGTTTGCCCAATGTGCCTCAAAGATGTATTGATCAAAAGTTGGATCGATATTTCAAATCCTCCAAGTGGAGACATAAATAATTATCAACAAGGTATCTTGATGAAGTATTAGTAGTCGAGATAACTGAGTCATGCCACGACACTAAATTAGGCACTTCTTGGAAGGCAACCCAAGGTATTTTGTTGTTTGTATTCATATTATGTGATTGACATCAGATCTCCGCACCCATAGAGTCACCGGTATGTTTCTAACTCTCTTAGCTTGGTTGATGCATTGGGGAAATTGCATGATTTTAAGTTGAGGGTGAGGCTACTTGTGGGTGTTGATGTCCTCTTGGGGTTTTTGTTGCCGTGCCTCTTTTCCCTGAGAGTTTGTTCCTAGTAGAGCCAACATGTTTAGGCGTATTATGTTTGTTTTATGATGTGTTGTGGTTAATTGGAGAAAATAAGTATCTAGGCTAGTTGACATATTTTTGTTGTTTTTTATGACTGATAAACACCTCTCTGTTGGTCTGTTTTATAACTATGTGATATCCATTTATATGTGGCTATTGTGAATCGTTTTATGGCATTAGTACTAAGGACATGATAATCACTACTAAATATTGCATGAACCGAATGGGTAGTAGTTTGTGATCTACCATTGTGCCATATGTGTGTGAGGTATTACCAAATTCCCTATGTGTTGAATCTAGAACTTGCTCGGTTAGTCTTACCTTGGTTGAAAGATAGGGGTTAGGAAAGGATCATAGGCCGTTTTGATTTTTAAGTTACTTTTTTGTCTAAATGAACTTCCTTGTATGCATGATATCTCTTGATCCCTATTGTGAGCCTAAATTGACCATTTCTTTCTGTGACACTTATTACTTCCCGTTTAGATCATAATGAACCTGTTTTGGCCCTGGTCCTCCATGGACACTGTGCACCTTGACTTAGATAAACAACCTAAGTTGAGGGTGGCTATCATAGGGGTACGTGATGTAAACCGGGTATGAATAAAAGTATAATAAAATGAAAAGAATAAGTGAAAAAGAATAAAAAGCTGGGTGGTATGGAAGAAGAATAAGAAAAGAAAAAGAATGAAAAAAAAAACATATTATCACGCCCCAAAATCCCATCGGGCCGGACTGGCACCCGGAGCCGAGAAGGCCCGGGAGAACCCGTTCAAATACCTGTACTTTCACTTACATGTCACCAAAAATTTGGGCAGTACTTCGTTACATATAGAAGGGTCTAATTCCCTGTATCAGCACAACACGCACAAATATATATATATAATACTTGGCCATCGGGGCCACCACATATACAAATATAACATCACTATGTAAATTCCCATGACTTTACCCTTCCTTATGTCTACAAAGCCTCTAGAATATACATGACATAAATAGGGTCGGGACAAACCCCCGCCCACACATGACTCCTGTACAATAACAAAATATAAGAAACCGACTCGGAAAGCTCCGAAGCAAACTGGAGCTCACCAACAACAGCTATATGACCTGGCTCCTATCTATGCTGTGAATGAGCTGAAGTACCTGTGCCTGCAGCATGAAATGCAGGTCCCCCGTGAAGGACTTCAGTACGACATATGTACTGAGTATGTAAAGCTGTAAATAATCATATGTGATATGGGGGATCAAGAAAATTATACACATGTGAATAAATCATAATAGAAGTGAACCACACTTCATAAAAACTTTTAGGATCATGTACATTATTATTAATCGGAATTGGGTTCTTGAATACAAACACATTTGTGGAACGGTATACATTCGTTCATTTCATTCTTTACAATTATCATTCGCCATTACCTCATCCTCCCGAACCTCCAACCACCTAAAAATAATTAATACTGCATCGTACTGTGACCATTAGGATGCCTCCAGTACATATCAACTGGGGTCGACCCATGCTAGGCTTATGCCCCTGGGATACCACCCATAAACACATAAATAGGGATCGACCCATGCTAGGCTTATGCCTCGGGGATACCACCCACACGTATATCAAGTAACACACATAAGAGATCCTTCCAATAACTTAGTTCAAAAGCTTTTGAGATTATTACGTTAGTGTTCATGACAATATAGTACCTTTGGAACAATGATACATTAATAGAAATCAAGTAATAGACCTTCTATACAATAACGATGTAATAAAGACTTATTGTTACATCAACAATGAAATAGGAGCCTTTTGGTATATCAATGAAACATTTTGACACTTTATAGGATGGAAACAACTTCGTTGGTAATGTAGAACAATACATGTTTTTGGACAACCTCGGAATCTTACTTGATGGAACATTGGTGTTTTCATGCCAAAGAACATCGTTAGAGTATGCTTTACATACCTCGTTGTAGATTCGGATATCAATTCAACACAACTTCCCGCCTTTACAAATCAATTATCTACAATGAAATGTTTGGCATCTAGTATTAGCAACCCAACACCACAATTCTCTTCCATAATTCCATACAACCAATATTTGCAAAACATTCCAAAAACCAACTTGAACAATCGGTTTATGTGTATATATATATATATGTATATATATATATATATGTATATATATAATCCTCATTTCAATACCACATCATCAATACCAAATCCCATCACAATTCAACATAATCCAACCATGCACAAGAATAATCCAACATCATTTCCCAATCATCTTTCAAGAACAATCAAATAACATACTTCTTATGCTCACATGCATATATATGTATATACATATCCATATAAATAACACCAACATAATTTACATCCTTACCATAAAATGACCCTTTGGGTTTTGAAGTCCTGTTGGCACAAATAAGGGGTGCTTCTCGAAGCCCTTGAGACGATGTATGCAACTACGTAATCAATCTGGACTTTCCACGGTTGAATCACAAGATAATTAGAGTTGAAATTAGGATAGGGTTTGTTCTTTCCTATGATTGATGATGAATATGAGTTTGTGAACTCATATACATGTATATATACACATATTCCCGTCCATAATATCATAGGAAATGACCAAAGTGCCTTTAAAATTTAAATAATGTCAAATATGTCCTCCGGTGGACTGTTTTGACAAGCTGAAGTAGATAGACGATAACTATTTGATCCGATATCGGATCTGGGTGAAATTGATATTATTGTAAAGATAATTCAAACATATTTCATTTCATATAAATTAGGCCACCCAGTTCATCCTGTACAAGGAGTTATGATCGTTTGAATTTGACCCTAAAAATCTGTTTTGAGAGACTGAAGTAAAACGAGTATAACTCCTTACTCAGATGTTGGATTTGGATGAAACTAATTTCATTGGAAATTAGACACAAATATATTTCTTTCTATAGGTGGTATCTCTCCTAGTTCATTATATTAAGGGAGTTATGATCGTTCAAAGTTGACCCAAAAACTGGCAGGCCTCAGTATTTTCCTGCAAATTTACTGTTCACAAAAATCTGTTTTGAGAGGCTGAAGTAAAACGAGTATAACTCCTTACTCAGATGTTGGATTTGGATGAAACCAATTGCATTGGAAATTAGATTCAAAGATATTTCTTTAGATAGGTGGTATCTCTCCCAGTTCATTATATTGAGGGAGTTATGATCGTTCAAAGTTGACCCAAAAACAGGCAGGCCTCAGTATTTTCCTGCAAATTTACTGTTCACATCCCGGCCACCATTTTATAGTTTTGAACGTGCTCTCTTATATCCAAAACTTATCCGTTTTTGAAAACCTTTATATCGATGAAAAGCTTATTCAATAATCTTCATATGGAAACATCGACGGGCAAATTTCGGTATAAATAAGGTCGATTCCTATACACATATAATTAAACTATACACTTGAAACCATCTCAAAATAATCAATACTCATACTTAAACTCATATATACCTAACTTAGGATCAATACATATACTCCAACACATATAACAATGGATAATACACATAATTAAGTACGGGGTGTTACATCCTTCCCCCCTTAAGGACATTCGTCCTCGAATGTGAAGGTAGTTATTTAGCCGAAACAAATTCGACTTCATAATTTATATTCACCTCATCATATAGATGTTATGCATATGTAACAACTTACTTGTTAGTTTCCCAATTCCACTCCTTGCACTTCTCTTTCATCTTTGAACAAATAAGGGTATTTCAATTTCATTGATTCCTCCGCTTCCCATGTAATCTCTTCCCTTTGTTGATTTCTCCAAAGTACTTTCACCGATGCTACTTCTTTATTTCTCATTTTCTTAACTTGACGATCTAATATAGCAACAGGCATCTCCTCATAGGTAAGATCTTCTGTTACTTGCACATCTTCAGTAGAAGTAATAAGGGACGGATCTCCGATGCACTTTCGAAGCATCAATACATGAAATACTGGATGCACTGATGAGAGTTCCTAGGGTATCTCTAATTCATAAGCAACTTGCCCACACCTTCGAATAATCTTATACGGGCCTATATATCGTGGACTCAACTTTTCTTTCTTGCCAAATCTCATCACCCCTTTCATTGGCGATACCTTCAAAAATACCCAATCGCCTAACGAAAACTCTAGCCCTCTTCTTCTACTATCCGCATATGACTTGTGTCGACTTTGGGATGTTTTCAACCGTTGCTGAATCACCTTGACTTTTTTTATGGTTTGATACACAAGATCCGCTCCGAACATAAGAGTTTCACCCTCTTCGAACCATCCTATTGGTGATCTACACTTCCTCCCATATAAAGTTTCATATGGTGCCATTTTTATACTTGAATGATAGCTATTATTGTAGGCAAACTCAATAAGAGGTAAATGATCATCCCAGCTGCCTTTAAAATCTATAACACATGCTCGTAGCATATCTTCAAGTGTTTGAATGGTGCGCTCTGCTTGTCCATCCTTCTGAGGGTGAAAAGCTGTACTCAGATTCACTTGTCTTCCCAAACTCCGTTGGAAAGACTTCCAAAAGTTTGCAGTAAATTGAGTTCCCCAATCCGATATAATAGAAGTTGGCACTCCATGTAATCAGACTATTCCTTTAACATACAGCTTCGAATATTCTTCAACTGTGTAAGTGGTATTAACGGGTAAGAAATGTGCGGATTTAGTAAGCCTGTCCACAATCACCTATATAGAATCAAATTTACTAGCTGTACGAGGCAAACCTGTAACAAAATCCATGTTGATCATGTCCCACTTCCAAATTGGAAGATCTACGCATTGCATATAGCCTCCGGGCTTTTGATGTTCCACTTTATCTCATTGGCAATTTGGACATTCAGCTACAAATTCTACGATGTTCCTTTTCATGTCATTCCACTAATACATATCTTTCAAATCTTGATACATTTTGGTTGATCCTGTATGAATGGAATACCTTGAAAAATGTGCCTCTGTCATAATCTTCTTTCTTATCCTGTCTACATCCGGCACATACAATCGGTTTTGGCACTGAAGTACTCCGTCTTGCGTAAGCTCAAATGCCTTGGTTGCACCACTTTGAATGTTCTCCCTAAGCTGTAATAAAATAGGATCTGCATATTTCTTCTCTTTCACTTCAGCTACTAATGATGATTCCGCAGCATTATGAACGATAAGCTCTTTGTCCGGAGTTTTAAGAAGGCGAACTCCCAAACTAGCTAACTGGTGAAAATCTTTAACCATACCTTGCCTTTCTATAAGAATCATCATAGACTTACGACTTAACGCATCAGCTACTATATTCGCTTTCCCTGGATGATACAAAATATCGACATCATAATCTTTTAATAGTTCCATCCACCTTTGCTGCCTCAGATTTTGATCCTTCTGACTGAAAATATATTGTAAGCTCTTTTGATCAGTATATATATCAACATGAACCCCATATAAATAGTGGCGCCATACGCCATATTTTTAAAGCAAAGATAACCGCTGCCAGCTCAAGATCGTGTATATGATAATTTTTCTCATTTGGACGCAATTGTCTAGAAGCATATGCTATTACCTTACCATGCTGCATCAATACACATCCTAAACAAATTCTAGAAGCATCACAATACACTGTATACCCTTCTGTACCTTCTGGAAGTACCAACACAGGTGTAGAAGTCAACTTATTTTTCAATTATTGGAAACTCTCCTCACACGTATCATTCCATTGGAACTTGGATGCTTTATGCGTTAGCTTGGCTAAGGGTGCTGAAATGGAAGAAAAGTCTTTAACAAACCTCCTATAATAACCGGCCAACCCGAGAAAACTACGAATCTCCGTCGGCGTTGTGGGCCTTGTACAGTTCTTCACAGCTTCTATCTTTTGAGCAACAACCTTTATCCCTTCACTAGATACAATATAACCCAAAAATGCCACCGACTTTAACCAAAACTCACGTTTGGAGAACTTTGCATAAAGCTTACAATCACGAAGAGTCTGTAATATCTGTCGTAAGTGATTGGCATGGTCCTCTTCTGATCTAGAATAAACTAGAATATCATCTATAAAAACTATCACAAATACATCTAGGAATGGCTTAAACACCCTATTCATCAAATACATAAAAGATGCAGGTGCATTTGTTAGCCCAAATGACATAACTAGAAACTCATAATGACCATACCTTGTTCGGAAAGCTGTTTTGGGTATATCTTTTTCTTTGACCCTCACTTGGTGGTAACCTAACCTCAAATCAATCTTAGAAAAGCACTTGACACCCTGTAACTGATCAAATAAATCATCAATTCTTGGGAGAGGATATTTATTCTTAATAGTCACCTTATTCAATTGCCGATAATCAATACACATCCTAAACGATCCATCCTTTTTGCTTACAAATAACACTGGTGCTCCCCAGGGGGACATACTAGGCCTTATGAATCCCATCTCTAGCAAATCTTTCAATTGCTCTTTCAATTCTCGCAATTCTGCAGGGGCCATTCTATATGGAGGAATGGAGATTGGTTGGGTGCCTGGTATTACATCAATACCAAACTCTACTTGTCGTTCAGGAGGCAAACCTAGAAGATCTTCAGGAAATACATCAAGAAATTCATTTACCACCGGAACAACGTGAAGAGTTGGTGGCTCCACTTCTGTATCCCTTACTCTAACTAAATGATATAGGTATCCCTTGGAAATCATTTTTCTTGATTTGAAATAAGAAATATATCTAACTTTTGGTGCACCAATCTTATCTTGCCATTCAATAACTGCTTCATTCGGAAAATGTAAATACATCTTTTTTGTACAACAGTTAATTTTGGCATAACAAGACGCCAACCAATCCATACCCAATATAACATCAAAATCTACCATTTCCAGTTCCATAAGATTAGCCATCGTGTCTCGACCACACACAGTTACTACACAATCTTTATAAACTCTTCTAGCAATAATAGATTCCCCAACCGAGGTAGACACTTCCAACGGCTTATCTAACAATTCGGGGGTTCTTTTGAACTTTCCAGCAACCAAAGGAGTAACATATGATAATGTAGAATCGGGATCAATTAGAGCATATACATCAAATGAAAATATGGACAACATACCCGTAACCACATCTGGGGAAGCCTCTAGATTTTGTCGATCCGCTAAAGCATAAGTGTGATTCTGAGTCCCGCTGGAACTGGCGACTCTTGTTTTGTTTCTAACGTGACCCACGGGTCGTGCGCCCCAAAAGTCGTGCTACACCACCTGCACCCCTTCGTAGGCATTCTCTCATTATATGCCCCGTCATACCGCACCAATAACTAACATTTGTTCCCATTCGACATGCGCCCATATGATGCCTTCCACATTTATTGCATGGCTCTCAAGGAGGTCTCAGTTGGATCATATTTCCTTGCCCATGATAACCCACAGATCGCGAACTATGACCCTCACTTCTTTTCCCAAATTGACTGCCTCTGAACCCCTGATGCTGTGGTGGAGCACTAGCTGCAGAATAAGAAAATAATGGCCTAGGTAGTCTAGCAGAAAATTGAGGTCTAAAACCTCCCTGTGGTGCCATAAACTGCCCTGTAGATCTGGACCTCGTAGAAGATCCCCTTTCAAATTCCTGTGTTCTTCTTCTTTGCCTCTGATCTTCCATTTTCTATGCAAATGCTTGGATCCTAGCTATATCCATATCTTTATTCAGTGCAGCAATAGTACAATCCCTAACCAAATACGGATCCAATCCGTTCACATACCGATGAACTCTGTCATCCATAGTAGCTATAACATTAGGAGCATATCTGGACAAGGAATTAAATCAAACACTATACTCCCTCACACTTGTATTACCCTGCCGAAGATTTAAGAACTGATCCATACGGGCCTGACGAGTCTCATATGGAAAATAATGATCTATAAATGCCTCTTTGAACTGTTTCCAAGTAGCTGGGGGTGCATCAATGCCCCTTGACCATTTCCAATCTTCATACCAATATATAGCCTCGCCTTTGAATCTATACGCAGCTAACTCCACTGTCTCTCTGCCCGATACATGCATCACCTCTAGGGAACTTTCGATTTGATCAATAAAGTCCTGTGGATATTCATTAAGATCGGATTCGGTAAAAGTAGGCGGATCCATATTAAGAAAATCTTGCGTCCGAAGACTAGCCGCCCTATCAGTACCGCTAGAACCCCCGATAGGAATAGCTTGCCCTTGGACTTGCCCAGCAACTATACGAGTCAAAAGTTACACTGCATTTCTAAGATCTTGATCAACAACATTAATAGGTGGCTCTGGGGATATAGTTCTCCTCCCCCTTATTTCTTCTGGACTGGGGGAAGTTTCTGATGCATGCTCAGCTGGAGTCTCACTTTGATTAGCTGGTATAGTGGGTGACTTACTAGTCCCCTCTTCGGTAGCCACATCTACTTTCTTATCGGTATTCTTGCTTCTGGTAACCGGAATCATTACTATAATAAGAGAAACAAATTGATTCAGTGGTCAACTATGACTTCATATACAATATAATCTCAATCGCACGATCTAAGGCAAGAAGAAAAGAAACAATTCCTAAATATCCATAGCCTCCTGTTTATAGGTGTGGTGCACAACACACCGATAAACAAGACTCTACATAGACACGGCTTTGTAGACTCACTAGGACGAACCTCTCTGATACCACTTTTGTCACGCCCCAAAATCTCATCGGGCCGGACTGGCACCCGGAGCCGAGAAGGCCCGGGAGAACCCGTTCAAATACCTGTACTTTCACTTATATGTCACCAAAAATTTGGGCAGCACTTCATTACATATAGAAGGGTCTAATTCCCTGTATCAGCACAACACACACAAATATATATATATATATATAATACTTGGCCGTCGGGGACACCACATATACAAATATAACATCACTATATAAAATCCCATGACTTTACCCTTCCTTATGTCTACAAAGCCTCTAGAATATACATGACATAACTAGGGTTGGGACGAACCCCCGCCCACACATGACTCCGGTACAATAACAAAATATAAGAAACCGACTCGGAAAGCTCCGAAGCAAACTGGAGCTCACCAACAACAGTTGTATGACCTGGCTCCTATCTATGCTGTGAATGAGCTGAAGTACCTATGCCTGCAGCATGAAATGCAGGTCCCCCGTGAGGGACGTCAGTACGAAATATGTACTAAGTATGTAAAGCTGTAAATAATTATATATGATATGGGGGATCAAGAAAATCATACATATGTTAATAAATCATAATAGAAGTGAACCACACTTCATAAACACTTTTAGGATCATGTACATTATTATTAATCTGAATTGGGTTCTTGAATACAAAAACATTTGTGGAACGGTATAGATTCGTTCATTTCATTATTTACAATTATCATTCGCCATTACCTCATCCTCCCGAACCTCCAACCACCTAACAATAATTAATAATTCATCGTACTGTGACCATTAAGCTACCTTCAGTACATATCAACTGGGATCGACCCGTGCTAGGCTTATGCCCCTAGGATACCACCCATAAATACATAAATAGGGATCGACCCATGCTAGGCTCATGCCCCTGCGATACCACCCACACGTATATCACGTAACACACATAAGAGGTCCTTCCAATAACTTAGTTCAAAAGATTTTGAGATTATTACATTAGTGTTCATGACAATATAGTACCTTTGGAACAATGATACATCAATAGAAATCAAGTAATAAACCTTCTATACAATAACGATGTAATAAAGACTCATTGGTACATCAACAATGAAATAGGAGCCTTTTGGTATATCAATGAAACATTTTGACACTTTATAGGATGGAAACAACTTCGTTGGTAATGTAGAACAATACATGTTTTTGGACAACCTCGGAATCTTACTTGATGGAACATTGGTGTTTTCATGCCAAAGAACATCGTTAGAGTATGCTTTACATACCTCGTTTTAGATTCGGATACCAATTCAACACAAATTCCCGCCTTTACAAATCACTTATCTACAATGAAATGTTTGCATCTAGTATTAGCAACCCAACACCACAATTCTCTTCCATAATTCCATACAACCAATATTTGCAAAATATTCCAAAAACCAACTTGAACAATAGGTTTATGTATATATATATATATATATAATCATTTCAATACCACATCATCAATACCAAATACCATCACAATTCAACATAATCCAACCATGCACAAGAATAATCCAACATCATTTCCCAATCATCTTTCAAGAACAATCAAATAACATACTTCTTATGCTCACATGCATATATATGTATATACATATCCATATAAATAACACCAACATAATTTACATCCTTACCATAAAATGGCCCTTTGGGTTTTGAAGTACTGTTGGCACAAATAAGGGGTGCTTCTCGAAGCCCTTGAGACGATGAACGCAACTACAGAATCAATCTGGACTTTCCATGGTTGAATCACAAGATAATTAGAGTTGAAATTAGGATAGGGTTTGTTCTTTCCTATGATTGATGATAAATATGAGTTGTTGAACTCATATAAATGTATATATACACATATTCCCATCCATAATATCATAGGAAATGACCAAAGTGCCTTTAAAATTTAAATAATGTCAAATATGTCCTCCGGTGGACTGTTTTGATAAGCTGAAGTAGATAGATGATAACTCTTTGCTACGATATCGGATTTGGGTGAAATTGGTATAATTGTAAAGATAATTCAAAGGTCTTTAATTTCATATAAATTAGGCCACCCATTTCTTCCTGTATAAGGAGTTATGATCATTTGAAGTTGACCCTAAAAATCTATTTTGAGAGACTGAAGTAAAACGAGTATAACTCCTTACTCAGATGTTGGATTTGTATGAAACCAATTGCATTGGAAAGTAGACTCAAATATATTTATTTATATATGTTGTATCTCTCCCAGTTCAATATATTGAGGGAGTTATGATCGTTCAAAGTTGACCCAAAAACTGGCAGGCCTCAGTATTTTCCTGCAAAATTTACTGTTCACAAATATCTATTTTGAGAGGCTGAAGTAAAACGAGTATAACTCCTTACTCAGATGTTTTATTTGGATGAAACTAATTTCATTAGAAAGAAGACTCAAATATATTTATTTTGATAGGTGGTACATCGCCCATTTCATTATATTGAGGGAGTTATGATCGTTCAAAGTTGACCCAAAAATTGGCAGACCTCAGTATTTTCCTGCAAATTTACTGTTCACATCCCGGCCACCGTTTTATAGTTTCGAACGTGCTTGATTGTATCCGAAACTTATCTGTTTTTGAAAATCTTTATATCGTCGGAAAGCTTATTCAATAACCTTCGTATGGAAACATCGACGGGCAAATTCCGGTATAAATAAGGTCGATTCCTTTACACATATAATCAAACTATACACTTGAAACCATCTCAAAATAATCAATACTCATACTTAAACTCATATATACCTAACTTAGGATCAATACATATACTCCAACACATATATCAATGGCTAATGCACGTAATTAAGTATGGGATGTTACACATATCCATCCTGAGTAATGTGTGATCAAGAAAAGGAGAAAAAGAAGAACAAGGTTAATAAGTTAACCCTAAAAGTTAAGGTAGTACCAAGGAGGCTTAGTCACTCTAAATTCCATTGAATATCATACCAGCCCTTATCCTACATTACAAGCTAAATAAAAGACCTATAGTGATCCTAACTTACCTTTTTAGAAACCTTGGTAATGAAAATAAGGGAAAGTATATGGTATTTAACATGCATTTATTGAAATTTATTTCTGAGAGTGAGTGTCTTTTGACTGTCCTTGCATTGACATGCTTGAATTCATATATGAGTAAGGAGGTACTTCTTTTTTGTAAGGGAACATCAGTTGCATTGCTAGGTATTTACTTGTTTGGGTAGTGTAACTTGTACATATGCATGGTTATTATTGCTGAATTGATGGCATATCTTGATTTTTTATGGTCACATTATTAATCTTCATTGATATGCACAATTGGGTTTATAGGTAATTGAACGTGGAGAGTGGCATGAGTTTTGAGCTAAACTTGATAATCAACTGTGATAGATATCTTATGTGTCTCTTGGTTAAGCATCGTAGTATGGTGTTATGTAGTTGCTTGAGGACAAGTAATTGTTTTAAGTTGAGGTTGTTGATGTGCTATATTTTTGTAGCATATTTAGGACTTTTTAACTTGAAATAGTTGTAATTTCTTAAGTAATTATTGGTTTTTTTGATGTTATTTCTTAAGATTTTGTAGGAAAGTCAAGATGCATGGAAATTAATAAAAATAGAGCAGAAGAGCTGGAATCTGAGCAAAAAAAATTAAAACATGGTTGACGACAACCGTGATAAGTCGTCAGCCTTGTGATAGGCTATCACAATGGTGTCAAACTTAACCAGGGAGTTGCAGTCTGAGAACCAATTTTGACAATGTTGGTGACGTGGCATCAAAGTTATGATAAGGCATCAAGAATGGAGTCAGCCTTAAGGAAAAAATCAGCAATAGGACAAGATATCTGACGACGTTGGTGATACACCATCAGATCCTTGACGCGGCATCAGAGTCATCGTCAACCGTAGATAGAACTTGAAGACAGCTGGAGCTAATCTGACTCCATCCATGATAAGGCATCAGACCCTTGATGTGGTGTTAGCCAGGGGTCACCTATTCCGAGAATTTTATTAATTTTGTTATTTTATTTCGTTAATTAGGATTTAGTATAAATGTCATCTTTTAGGGTTTTATTGAGGGGGGGGGGGGTGGAAAAGGAGAGAAACCTCTCATTGAGGGTTTCTAACATTCATGTAAACATCTTCCATTTGAAGATTGATTATGGGTATGATTTATTACTTATTCTTGATTATGAATTCAATACATGTTGTTGATCTTTGTATCATGAATAGCTAATTTTGTTTAATTGAGTTATGAGAACCTTGATCTAAATACTAATTTGGGTTGTGAATCTAATGTATGTCCATAAGAAATTGATGTTGTATAAACCTTTATTTATTTTAATGATCTTTCTTGGCTGCAACTTAATAGAGTCAGTAGTACAAACGTCACCTGTCTGAGAGGAAAGTGTTTATTAGGTTACTTCATTGAAACAATCACTTATTCGAGTGAAAAGTGCTTGTCGGGCAATGTAACGATCGCTCTTAGTTGTAACTTGAAAGGTGATCCCAAGAACATCAGTTGTCTGAGAGAAATGTGTATATGGGAAAAGAAAGAGTTTACATGAACTCGAAAGATTTTAATCTTTAGTTTAATGGAAAATGCCTTAACCTTATTTGCCTACATGAGAACATAGTTGAATAGCAAATGCATCCTTTAAGTTCGAGAAAATTAACGGATACACTAGCTACTAAGGTCGAGAGACAAATGGGTAAATAATAGGATTTAACTCTTCTTGCTATTGAAGTGTCAATTAAAACTCTAAAGTGATTTACAACCCAACCTATGTGAGCATCTTGGTACCCATAACTCTAATGTCCTATAACATTTCTAAGTCAAAGTTTTTATCAACTTTTGTTTAACCATTTAAAACCCCCAAATATTATCTTTTTCTATAATTTGTCTAAATTTAACTTGTAGCTGTAGTTTCAAATTTTGACGCCAGTTACATTATTCCTCGTGGATTTGACTCCGACTCTGTAATTGGGTAGATATATTAACGACGACTGCCTTGCACTTATTTGAGATATAAGTTGAGCGTTATCAAGAAGTACGAGGTATTACACATTATTGCACTTTAAATTCCTTTGCATCTTTGAGATTGTATTTCATGTTGATGGGTCTCAAGAGAATAGATTTGCCCATTAAGTAAATAGGTAGTGTTTCTTGAGGACAAGTAAAGGTTTATGTTGGGGGTGTTGACGAGTGGTGAATTTACCACTCATGTACATCTAAAATTCGTGCACACTACTATGATTTGAAGCATAAATGAGACAAGTGTGTTAGTTTAATGCACTAATCTCCTTATTTTGCAGGTATACAACTGGTGAGAAAGTAAGATGTGGATTTGAGCTGAAAAGGAACCAATAAGAGAAGAAAAGTACATAAGAAAACCTTGCATAGAAACAAGTCTCAGTTACTATTATTGCGATGAGTCAACTTTGGTTAGTTGCTTACGATTGTGAAATTTTGAGGGTGTTCGCATTAGCCGCAATCACTGAGAAGATGGTGTGATCTCGGCTTAGCAGGATTGTGGCCTAGGGGTAGAAATATAATTGTCGACAGCTGACCCCAAATTCTCAAAATCTCAAAAAGAAATCTATGCACACGGGGGATTATCATCCTCTATCCTTCATTCTATCTTAGTTTCTAGTGTTTATATTTTTTTAGATCTTGGAGCAAGAATTTGTACTAGTTTTTAGATAATAAACAATTAGAGTAAATCCTAAGTGAAGATTTAGCAAATACCATAGAAGATTTGTGAAACTTAAAGTGTGGTTTGCAATCTTTTTATTTTTCATGAACTTATTTGATGGAAACTTTGATTTACGTTTGCTTATTGACTTTACGATTTTCTAGCTCTTTCTCTTGGGATTATGTTTGAATAGGGTGCAAGTGTGTGTGTGTTGTGATTGTTAGCTTTAGTTTTTTGTTAAGTTTTTTGGGTTTCACAAATGTTTCATTATAAAATGGAGTTTGTTGGTGAAAGTCTTAATTTCCCTAAGCCCCACTTCATCCTTGAAAGAGATATGTGGGTAGTCTAGATCCTACATCATCCTTGAAATAGAGATGTAGGTGACACGATAATTTGTGAGAAATAAGATAGATAATAGTAATTCCCTTTTTATTTTCTTAGAAACAATGATAAATTATGGAATTGCTATATCTTGGGCATCATCCTAGAAATAGGGATACCCAAATTAAGGCTTTGTGATGATTAGTTAACCATACCTATTTGGTATTTGAAAGAATTTGTGGGTAATTATTTGGAACTTTGTAGAAAGGATAGTATCAAAGTCCCTTACAGAGCCTACCCATGTATGCTTTAAGTAAGATTTGCAGTTGATTTTCATGTACCCACACACTAGTTGTCTCTAGTAAAGCATAGACCTAAGATCCGTTTCTAATTTCTTACGCTCTAATTATTCTTAACCTCGAGTTAGTCCTTTAGAAGCCCTTAAATTGTTATATTTTTGAGAATATTCGAAAAAACATAAATTACAGTAGCTTAGGTTTGACTTTAGCACCTCCAAATCCACTATAACCAAACTTCTGATTATAGCCTTCACTGAACCTAACTATAGGTTCCTTTCACATGGAATAACTATACTACAAGCTCATATTGGTAACTCTACCAAGGATCCTCTATATTGGTTGAGTATAACCAGTAACATACTTAGGCAACTCTACCTAAGCACTCCCTAATCGAAGAGAAAAATACTACTCTTATAAGATGAGTATTTCAGTTACAAATCAGCAGTCAAGAATTCTCACTCACTCTGTAAGCATACTACCAAGATAAGAACGTGAGTAATGCTTGAGCAGTCTTAAAATAGAGTTTTTGCTTACTCTCTTCACTCTCTAAAATTTATACAAACCATTTGTAGAAGAGGCATCTCTTTCATTTTATAGAATGGTGATGATTAGCGCTACAATATCATTGGACTAGCTACCCAAGTAAGTACAAAATAGCACCTACAAGTTTGTTACACAAGAGGAAGAAAACTTGTAGTTTAGCTGCTCATCATCAAAAACACATATAGAAGAGTCACACTTGTGTGGTTCATGGCCAGAGTTTGTCAATATTTCTTTATTCAATAAAATCCTCTTTCATTGCGAACATTCTTATTGTTTATTTGTGATATTTACTTGATATTGTTAAATTTACCTTTTTTTTAGAAAGTGACAAATGTCTAAAACCTATCAATGTCATGCCATGTCAAGAGCGAAATGAATAGATCAAGAAAGATAATGATGAGTGAGAGACAATAGTCCTAGAACAGTCAACAGAACTGCCAATTAATTCATAACTCAATAAAATCCTAACATATAAGAAACCGAGATGGTTAACTAGAACGACAACGACAAAAAGAAGAAAACTTAGTTGATATCTATATAGAAAATAAAGAAGAGGAATCTTATCAATTCTCTCAAAGAAAAGGGGACAGATGATCCATTCTTCCATCAAGGTAAACACAATAAAAAGCATCATGTCTTCCACATAGTACTATATGAAGAAACCTTAATACTATCCAAATGAGATGGATAAGAGTATTCCATTCCATTTAACCATGAAGAAATATTACATCTGAAGATGGTCTTTTAATGGTAATAGTGCTTTTTCTTTGTAATAACCTACAAAATCGCGCGTCAAATTAAGCTCGTAATGCTCCATTAAAGATACCAAGACATAGAAAATTTTGCTAAGTGTAAAAGATTCAACACTTAGTCTTATTTTAGACCTCCAAACTTTGGGGATTTATTTGGCCACGTTCCTGACATTTGTTTTTCAATTTTAAAGTGGAGTTACAATTGGGAAAGCTCAAAGTATATCCCGGGTGAGTTTTAGATTTTTTGGAGTAGCGTAAAGGCATGTTTGGGTGCCCAAAATAGAAGCCCCGGGCAATTATACTGCCAGGTGGCTAACTCCAGTGCTTGCCCAGGTTTTTCAGTATTTTAGGGTCAACTTTAAATAATCATAAAACCCAATATACAATTAATTGTGAGATATTATATATATAAATGGAAAGATCGTTGAGTCTTATTTCCAATTAAATTAGTTTCATCCCATTTGAATATCTAAATAAAAAGCTATGATCAATTTACTTCAGCCTATCAGACAATCAATTAGGGACAGATTTGACCTTAATTGTTCCTTAGGGGTATTTTGGTCATCTTCCACCCCTATATATACTCCAAACAATGGATTATTTTCTGTAAAATATACTCCTCTTCTCAAAAATCTCTCAAGAACTCAAGCTAGGGTTTCAATTTGAAGATCCAAATCCCATCAATTGAAGAACATAACTCCTCATTTATCTTCGATATCAAAAGAAAGGTTTCTCTCAAGATCATAACCTATAACAAGAATCATATCCTTCTTCAAGAATATATGATATCCAAGTTTTTCAAACTCAAGACACAATTTATTTTCTCTCAAAGGAACAAGAACCCTAGTCAAGGAATCAAGAACATGTCTAACAATTTCTTCAAGAATCTTCCACCTAAGGTATGCGTAGTGTTCATCCGTTGATTCCTTTCATCCGTAGGAGTCTAAGAACTATGTTTTAAATACTATATTGTTATTGTGTTGTTGAGATATGATCATGTACAAGTTGATGGTTATTGTTTATGCTTCAAGATGTTAATTTAGGGTGATTCTCATGAAGTATGTGTGCTTGTAGTTAAAATCCATGAAATTTGGTGGTTTAAGATGTCTAAATTATTAGGAACACCTATGCCATAAAATGTGCATGCAAGGTGTTCGATGAAATCCCTAGAAAAGGCATATTCATATTTTCATGATTTAATAGTGCACAATTAACAAGTCCTTACTCCATGTTTTAGGATTTCACGTGAATTCCATGTTGTGTGAATAAAGTTTGAATCTTTACATGTTGTTAATGATACCATGATATTTTATGGATTCAGTTGGTGTAATTGAGTTTAATTATGGTGTTATGGTGTATAAAATAGATCATTAGGCCTATGCCCTAAATAGTGCACGTAAGGTGTTTGTTAAAATGCCTAAGTGAAGAAGAATTGAGCACTTTGACCTATTTGTGATCTAAATGATGATTCCATACCATATCCATGTGCTTAAGTTGACTCCCATGCTAAATCTATTCCTACCATGTGTTTGATAATGTGCCTCAACGAATAAATGATGATCAAGTACCTAGTCTTCATGCTCCAAGATTTTGCCATGTCTCTTAAGTTATGCCATGTCTACTTGTTCAAGATGATTTTATGCTATTAATGTGCTATGAATATATTGTTGGCTTGTCATGAAATTAGAATTGACCATGATGTTAGCTATATGAAAAGGTTATGAAAATCACATGATTTGTGAATTCCTCATAGATTCTCTATTATTGATTGTTAGTTTTGGTCAAGTACTCTTGTACGCCAAGTCATGTCAGTTTCCTTGCATCGAGTCCTGGGGGTATTCATACCCAAATAATATAGTTCTGTGCCTAGAGCCATGTCATGTTTTCATGATACTCTCAGTCAAGCCATGTTCAGTAGACTTCAGTCAGTCTCATGACTCAGGAAAACTCATATAAAAGCAGTATCAATTCAGTTTTATTCAGTACTCAGTAATCTATGTAATCTCAGTAATATTCCGTCAGTCTATGGAATTTAGTAAATCTCAGTATCAGTAGTTATGTTATCACGAGCTCAATTTTAGGACTATTATATACGATTAATCAAATCAGTTCTTCATAATCAGAACTATCATAAACAATCATTCTTTTATCAGTAATATAGTATCAGTCTCCCAGAATTCAGTAATACAGTATCAGTTCCTCACTTATTAGTGAATTACATATCAATATTAGTAAACTTAGTCATTCATTATCTCAATATCAGTAAAATCAGTCATTCAGTATCTCAGTATCAGAAAATTCAAGTTGTCAATATTCAAACCCAGTAGCCAGTATCACCATGATTTTAGTTGTTGTTACGTATGTATGTATGTATTTTCATGTTCATATCAGTCAATATTATTCATGCATATAAAAACCTTTGTATTTATCCTACCTTACTCATATACTCAGTACATTCAGTCGTATTAACGCATTCACGCTATGGTGTTTTATTTGACACCATAGATACAAAGGCTCGAGTTTCAGAGCAGCAGTAGCATTACAGATTTTAGCAGTCAGTGCTCTTCTTCATTCAAGGATAATAATATTATTACTTTATTATAGTATTTTAGATTAGTTATTCAGTTCATGGAGTTAGTTGGAGACATTTTGCTTCAACTCCTTATTCAGTTCACTTAGAGGCTTTCGGACTAGATGTCAGATTATATGTTCAGACTTCAGTATTTATGTTTCTTTTTGGTATTATTATACCATGTTTTTCAGATATGTATCAATATTGAACCTTATGGCCTTACATTTTATGTTTTCACATATTTTATGAGATATTATGCAGTTTATAGGTACAGATTTCCTATCTGTAAGTTAATGACATATGAGATTTCCTAAAAATTGATAATCCAAGGGTCATCTATAAGTCACGTTATTTAAGGTGGGATGGTGTGTGGGATTACCAATGAGTTGATAGTTATAGGTTATCCGTAAGCCGCAATGACATCCTAAATAGATAGTGTGCAAGGTTTCCCCAAAATCGATAGTCCAAAGATTATCCATAAGTCACAACTAAATCCTTACTGGAGAAGATGCGGGATTATCAAATTATTAGGTCCAAGGATTCTCTGAAATCCACATAACATCCTATATTGATTATGCACATGACTACCCAAATACTAGAAATTTAAGACATATCTATAAGTCATAATTTATCCAAGGTCGGATGATGCGCATGAATACGTAAGAGCTAGCGATTGGAGGGATATTTGTAAGACATCTCTTATCCAAGTTTGGATAATGTACAAGATTACTTTAAATGCTATAAACTCAAAGGATATTTGTAAGTTGCCTTATACCAATATTAGATAATGCGCAAGATTATCCAAAGATTCATAATTCAAGAAAAATCTGTAAGTCATATCGATACGAAAGATGCGCAAGACTTACCCGAGGTTAAATATAAAGTATCATTGTAAATAGAAAAAGAGGTTATCATTCCATATATAACAAGAATTATGGGTGACAAAAAGGGCTGCCACATCAGCATAAAATTATATTGTTGTAGTGATGGTTCTACATAAATTGTCGTCAGTGTTCAAGAGGACCACCCTACTATGATGACATATTCAATTGGCAAAAGAGTTAATTTATTCAACAACCATGAGGGTTGGTATGTTTGTAATTACAAGTTATTACCCATGAACATTTACATAAAGGGATGACTTCACTTTTTGAATAACAACTTATGTGGAGATATGGTAAAAAGTCTATACACTTCATTTGTCAATTATTTTTATTACTAAAAAATTTTGTTTAAGATATTGTCGAGAGAATCTGAGAGGATGAAAATATCAAATCAAAATGATAGGTGCTGACGACTCAAAAAAGAATGCAACACAATGTGACATTTTTTCTTAGCAGCAAATCAGGACGTAGTCCAGAGAGGGACATCAAACTCTTTGGACATGATTTAAACGAAGATTTGCACCACCATCAAACCACACCCCTATTAGAAGGCATATATATACTTTGGGATATTTCAGTTTCAGCTTTACTTAAGGGATATTTCTAAATTCATACCGAGGGTAACCTTCTCTTTTCTTCAAATCTGAGTGACATAATACTTAGAGATTTCGAAATCACGTCCAGGTAGATTCTTTCCTATTGATATGAAGAGCTCCATATTCATGGTTTAGAGGTTACAAGCTTCTTTTCTATAACTCAAGTGGCTTATCACTCATTCTGATCCAAAGACTGTCTAAAATAAAATACTATTTTTTTTATCGATCTACTCAAACTACAAATAGTCTGATTCCTAGATTTTTGTTTTTTGTTTCAAAAGTAAAACCCAGAATAGGTTGTGAGTTCCTTGAAAATAGTTCTTAAAATTAAGTGTTTTTAACTACAAGTAGCCTAAGTTCACATGTAACCTGAAATATGTAGGAAACTTGATACCAGGGTACGACCATAACTCCATGAAACTCGTGCAAAAATCAACCTTTTTAGAAAATGAATTTATGGTTGGAAAAATATTAGGAATGTTAAACTCCCTTTGTTTAGGGTTACTTGCATCCACCCTACCCAAACACAAGGAGCAGTTTTTGACTCATAATTTTTTCCCTTCCCGATTGAATTTATTTCTGAGATTCTTCAATTTTAATAAAATTACAATATTTATTTTATCTGGATAAAAACTTTTCAACACATTTATTTGGGTAATCTTGCCATTTTAAGTAGAAATTATATATTTCTCATTTAATTATACAAAATCATATCATTTTGTTACTTAAATATTTATTTTATAGAATATCAAATCTTTAATCAAGGCTTATTTTAAAAATTAATTTAAATAGTTAAAATCTTGATTTAATTATAATTAATAATCAAAAATAATTTATTTGCAGAAATATGTATTTGATATTATTAAACTAAGAAACTCAACATTGAATCGGTTGCTGGTTTGTTTCAATTGATATCCAATTTGGTTAACATTTAAATAAATTTGACTAAAACTCTAGTCTAGTTTGGCCATTTTATAAATAACCAAATTTCTACCTTGTCCCGTTTTTAATTTTGGGCCATAAGACCAGTCCAACAACAATAACAACAACTTCAGCCAACCCATCGCTCAACACAGGGTAATACCTAATAACTCTAAACCATAATTTCCAAACTGACCCATGTCCTTTTTACCCTCTTCTCTATTGAAAACATTAAAATAATTACAATTTCTACACCAACGATGTAATATTCACAACAACGAACAATAAAAAAACCTCAGCAATGGTGACCAAACCTTTGACCCGATGTCGACTCGACCCCAAGACTGATTCAACTAGATAATAATTCCACCAATGATAATTTCAGTCAAAATACACCCCGAAACTAGAATTTAAAACCAATGACAATGACTCAAACTTTGCAACTCACTCTAACTCAGCCACACGTTCCATTGGAAATTCTTAAAAATTTAAAACTTCCAATTGTGTACAATTTTCATATGATTTCAAGCTCTCAAACTTTGTCCTTATTTCAAATTTTAAAATTTACCCTCGAACATCATCTCCCACATCGCTTGAAAAACCAAAACTCAATCCCAACCCACTCCTATAAATATTAATATATTTTGGGAGAAAAAGGTTGGAGAGGTCGGATAGCGTGAACCCCAAAAGTGTGGGATTTTTCTTAGACCATAGATTTTGATGCTAATAAATTTGATAAGACTCATTTGATCTCAAAATTCTAAGATATCAAATTGTGTTCATTTTTTGGTGGAGGCGAGAGTTCCAACGAACTCGAGTCTCAATGAGCTTCCCACAAAAAGGTAATATCCCTCTTCTTATTAAATTTTAATATTAAATGATTTTATTCTCTCTTGGTTTAAATTTCATATATAAATATTTATAGTCAAGTGTTTCTTCCATTATGTGTGGATCTATTTTTTGAGGAAAGTCGTAGTTATATTATTGGTATATGTTGTGTTTTTTGATGGTGTATGGGAGGGACACGGGAAAATTTGATTCATGTTTTTTACTCTTTCTTTTTGCATGGATTTTCGTTCTATTTGGTCATTATGAACACTAACTAAAGCATGTTTGAAATTGTTAGCGGTTTAAGTTCTTGGTTTTTGCTATTTTGTTTCAAAGGGATGATTGTTTGTAGAATTATTGAACTTGTGTTCGGTTTGTAGAATTATTTATGCTTGAGGATAGTGAATGCTTATTGAATAAGCTAGTTTGGTAGTTGAAGAGTTAGTGGTAATTTTGAGTAAGGTCTGGTGGTTAAGTATTATTACTTAGTGATTAGTAAGGTCTGGTGGTTAAGTATTATTACTTAGTGATTTGGCTTATGATTATGGCTTAGTTATATGGTCTATTGACATGATCTATTTGTAATGCTCCAAATTTGATAACTAGAATGCTACACGGTGCCTATTACCTCAAAGGACCACAAGCTAACCTATGACTGATATCTTTACCTGTACACTGCATAATATATGTATAAAAATGCAGAAATAAAGGTTGATAAGCTATAAGGTTCAACGATGATCATAATTGATAAAAACATAACATATGGATGGGGTATGAAATACCAAAAACAACTGAAATAACCGTCTGAACATGATATTCTGAAAAGTCTCTAACTGTCTGAATAAGGAGTTGATGGGACATGTCCCCAACTAACACCATCTAGTGAAAGATAAAACTAAATTAATGAAATAACTCATAATATTATCCTCGAATGATGAGGAATCACTGCTAAACCTAACTTCTAATGATGTTTTGGAGCTCGTGCTTTTGAACCTATGTATAAAAACACCATAGCGCAAATATGTCAGTATGATTGAATATACTGATATGCATGTGAGGTAGGATAAATACAAAAGGTTCACATGCATTAACTATTCTAACTCGATGGATAACATAAGTGTGAGAATGCATGCATAAATATGTAATAGCTGTAATTAAGATCATGATGACATGATTACTAAGCTTGAGTACTGATAACATGAGATACTGATAGTTATATATTTGAAATAACTGATATTAAGCGACTGTATCTGGCAATCAAGTTTCTGATAAGTTTTATATTGTTTTGAGATGACTATATCTGATAGTCCTGAATAATAAGAAACTATTTGAGTTATTTTACTGAAATTGTATGACTGTGTCTGACAGTCCTGATCGTGTAACCAAAAGTGTGGGAAGAAGTTATCTAACAGACATGCCCTAAATAATCGCAATATACCTAAGTTGGGGTCCAATCTGTAAACCTAATTGGAAAGGTGTCAATACCGCGCAACTGGTAAGGACAATCTATGAGTGACCCTCATATAACATGTAACTCTAGTGAAAATGGTGGGAACCCTCATATAACAGGTTAAGCCACCTCATCTACCCTTATATAATAGGCTATGTTGTCTCAACCTATGGTGGCTACGTAGTTCAGGAACACAAGGATTGCTTCTAAGAAGCACATCCTCATATAATAGGTGAGTTCCTATTCTTGGGTTCACTCGGTGCTACTTCATAATCCAATCTGAATGTACACTAAGCATAATTAACTAAACAGGATTAGACTGATTTTATGGAGATTTCTGAATTTACTAAGATTTCCTAAGTCACATGACTGACTGAGTTCTACGGATCATGGTTTGACTTAGGATATAATGAAACATGACACTGGATCTAGGTACACAACTATATTTTTTTGGTACAAGTACCCCCAAGACTTTATAGAAGGAAACTAACAAAGCATGACTTTTTTGAATACTTGGCAAACATCAACAATTCATACTACAATAGTAGGGGATATTTTATGAAGCACATAGTTATCATAATCTTGTATATAGGTTAGAATGCACATGATCGTTTCTTAACTCTATCATTTTAATATCATAATTATATTATCACACAATTTTATTACACAACAATCCTCATGGAAATCATTTTAAACATAGGGAAACACGTACATTCATAACTTGGGTCTCATTTTAACTATCAAGCATAATTTCCATTATCCTAGGCATTTTAGCAAACACTTAGATTGCATGATTTTATGGCTTAGGCATGAGCATGAATTTAATACAACCTTACTTCACAAATCCACCAAATTTCATAATTTCAGTACACATATTAGCTTAATTTTGTAAAGACATAATAAAGGTTCCATCTTGGAATTCACACAACAACAACACATGAACATAATTATATTCATAGAATTAATATAATAATTCATAATTTAAAACTTAATTCTTGAGCTTCATGGAATAAAGGAGTCCATGAAGGAACACTATGCATACCTTCGATGGAAGATTCTTGAAGATTCATGGAGAATTTTTCTTGGACTTGGATCCCCAATTGAAAACCCTAATATGTTCTTGAGAGGATCTTGAGGTAAATGGCTATATTTTGGTGTAAATAAGGCTTAATCCCGTATTTTTCACTTATATAAGGGTCGAAGAATTACCCTCTTGCCCTGAAAAATGCGGATATTTAATGATTAAATAAATGGGTACCGACGCGATGGGCGATGCGGTACGTCGAAGGTTTTGAAGCTGTACCAGACACAACACACCGTAAATACATAGAGGCTCAAGTGTTTCGGCTCTGGCAGTCTGTACAACTAGTGATCAACACGATTGGTGATGCGGTGCACAAAGATCTTATTGGTCCACTGTTTTGGACTTTGAAACTTTCTTGAAACGAGTTCCAAAAAATTTGAAACTTGTTCGGGAATATCTATTGACCTTCCTGATTATGAATTAACAAGAATAAAGACCATTACTGGATATTAAGGTGGAGAAATGAATTTTTCAACTTTTGAAGGCCAAAATTAAGCTAAGTATGGGCACCTAGCTAGAATTTTCTAAGTCTGTGACCCCCTTGACAAGCTTAAAGGATCGAATTAAGCTTATGTATTTTATGGGGTCTTATAATATCTTCCTCTTGAGAACATTCATCCTCGATTGAAATTGACTAAGAGGGGGTAAATGATAGAATGAAACACATACTAAAAATAAATGACTAGAACATGATTTCATGTCTGACATGACTGATAACTAAATATATCATACTGAACATGCATATCTGATGCATGTGTAACTCATTCGTGAATGCATTACTAAGTGTTTTGATGAATTTATTTCTCACAATAAGAATGCATAGCTGATGCATGATTATATAACTGAACTGATACATAAATGCATAATAGAATGAGTAGTGGTATTTAATACCGAGTTTATCATGGATTTAAGAGCATGAAATGAGTACCAAAATTGTAATTCAAGTCTAAACATGAAATTGAAAAGCTTAAGAAGAACTGTCACCTTGAGCTATACCTGAGTTAGCAGGGAAGAGGTGAGAATACTTGGATCACAGATCTGCTTCTGCTTCCCAAATAGCTCCCTCGACGGAATGATTTTGCCAAAGAACATTGACTAGAGGAACTTCTTTGTTACTCAATATACGAGTCTGATAGTCAAAGATTTCGACTAGAATCTCTTCATAAAAGAGGATGTTCGAAATGTCTACGCCCTGAATAAGGACTGATGTGTGAGCTAATGCTAACATATTTGAGGCTTTAAACTAGAAATAATTGTAAAGTCTTAAGCAACTCTTATCATTTTTGATTGTTTTCTCTTTAATAATACAGGAAAGTCAAGATGCAAGAAAAATGAAGACAATAAGAGCAAAAGAGGTTAATTTGGAACAAGAGGCCATAAAAGTTTAGTTGATGACTTGTCTGATAAGTCATCAAATTTATTGTAAGTTATCATAGTCATTGTTAGTTGTAGACAGTGTGAGAAAGTTGGAGCAAAATTATTATGACATCCCCTGATAAGCCATCAAAAATACCGTCAGCGTAATGTAGTACATGAGATTTGAAGTGAAGAAGTGATGACATTGTCTGATATGTCATCAAAGTCCTTATAAGCCGTCAGCCTAAGGCAGAAATCATAAAACTTGGAGGAGGAGCTGATGAAAATGTTTGATAAGTCACCCAACTCCTGATAAGGCGTTACACTTTGTCGTCATCTGTGTAAGAAAGTCATATTCTGTGATTCGATTCCTAATTTAGCTCTTGGTATTTAAAGGAAAATTGAGGGTTTTCTAGGGTATCTTGAACTGGAGAACATTCATCTTAAACTGCACAAACTTATGTTATTTTCTCTTTAGGTTTCTCTGTAACTTTACAATTAATTTTTGAGAGATTTTTGATAATCATTATTCTGTAAGTTATTATTTATTGAATTATGAATACAAATTGTCTTGTTGCTTTTTACATTATGCGTAGATAATTCCTATAACCTGAGTTATAGGATATATCGGTTTGGTTTTGTAAAGTAACTAGGTGTTCAAGATTCTACAGGTAGTAGGAACTCCTTAGTAATTCCTCTGTTATACATATTATCTATTAGTTGCAAATGATAGGTCATGCCAACTAGTGATTTGCTTGAAATAAGAAATCAACCCTAGTATAAAGTGAATTATCTACAGGGACTTGGAAGCATCAAACTTTCATTTAATAATTAACGTTGTGACATGGTTAATTAACTTGAGACAACATCCTATTATGACATATAAATTCCTTAAGTTCAAAAGAATTAGGTAATTAAATGTCTAAATAGGTTGAGAAACATCTAGACATTACTTCGACAAGGATAATCTGTTGTTCCTACCTACCACAAGAATCTTGAACCACTACTAGTGTCTGTCAAATACCAACACTCATAATCAACACAACTCTGGTTTTCCATATAATATTGATTAAGAACACTGACACTTAATTGAGAAATAATTACTTGTTACCTTTTCAAAAAACACCATTCACGTGAAACTGGTAATATCAGTTGATTGACTCATAGACAACTCAAATTAACACCATATTCCTTATGGTGTTTGACCCTAACCTAGTTGGGTTATATATTGGACAACGACCGTTTAATCTCTCATAAGAGAGGTGTATTTTGAGCTTTATCAAAAAATAACACCGCTGTCGGGGGATACGGTTGCCGATTGAGTTTATCTGCACTAATTTTCTATTTGTCATCTTTCCTAATTTTTTGTTTATTTGTTGTTTTTATTTGATTCACAAACACAGTGGTGTATGCCAAAAACTAGAATTTTAGTAGAAATGTTATTTCCATTCAGTCCGGAACCCCAACTAATCGGCAAGATGGAAGACCCACAGGAAGCTGACAGGATAACTTCCTTAGCTAGAGCTCAGGTTAATATATAGAATGATGGTCAGTAAGCCCATTATCCAAATGTTGATGATGATGACTTGGGAGATAAGGAATTGCTGAATCTTATTAACCGAAGGTGTGCAGAGGAGGTAACTGCACCAGTAAACAAAAATGTAAACAGAAACTGTCCTTTCAGGGTGAGACCTGATCTACAATCCATTCAATTTAATCCTAATGAGGATGATGATAAAATGGACAAAGATGGTTCTATTGGAGATATTATTCACACACCTCTAGCACCAGGAGCGAAGTGCAACATTACTAGTACAATGATTCAACTCCTTCACCCGAAGGGGTTGTTCGGTGGACCTCCAAGAGATGATCCCAATATGTATTTAGTGAAATTTATCACCATTTGCAAGTGTTTTGATTACCCGAGAGTGGGAGAGAATGCCATCCTCCTGTATTTATTTCCATTGTCTCTGTTTGGGGAAGTAATATTACGGCTTAATGTGCTAACGTCCAATTCTATAACCAACTGGAGGCAGTTCAAAGTGGCTTTCCTAGAAAGGTTCTTTCGACCTTCCAGGTGGGTACAATTAAGGGATAAGATCAGTAACATTAGATAGCTCCCAACCAAATATCTCCATGAGATATGGTATAGGTTAAAAAAGAAGCTTATGTAGTGCCCAAACCATAACATGACTGATATTCATCCGATAGAGACTCTTTATTGGGATTTCAACTCTATTACGAAGCGAGTTATTAATAATGCTGCAGGGGGATCATTTGTGGGTCTTACTCTTCAAGAGGGCTCTGAGATACTTGATCGAATGAAGAAACAAAGTAGAGCTTGGCATACCAGGGGGCACTTAAAGACGCAGATAGATTTATTGACCAAACACTTATTATCTACAAAGACTAAAAAAGTGAAAGCTATTGCATCATAAGGTAAAGATGATTTTGATTTGGATGATGAAGCCAACTATTTGAATAACTAGGGGGTTTCTGAGGTAATAGCCCAGAAAATCAAGGTCGGAATTATTATGACAAGGCTAGATATAAGGATTGAGATCAAGGAAATTGGAAGATAAAGAATGATAGAAGTGGGCTATATGTACCTCCCAAAAGCAGATATAATGCGACAACTAGCTCTGGTAAGATGTACATGGAGGACATAATGGATAAATTGTTAAAGGTATTTGAGTCTACCAACTTTGGGGTGAGCACCATGAAGACCGATTTATCTTCTATGAGTCAGTTGGTAAAATTACACTCCACTTTGATAAAACAGTTGGAATAACAAATGAGCCAACTTTCTACAACATTGAATCAGAGGAAAAATTAAATGCTGCTAAGAGATATAATTCAGAACCCTCGAAATTATGGTTCATGCAGGGCTATTACCACATGGAGTAAGATATTACCTGACCCTTTTTTGGGTAAAACTGTTAATAATGAGGTGATCAAAGAAGATGATAAATGTGAACAAAGTTATCTAGTGGAGTCTGAAAAGCTGAATAGTCCTGCTGATTGTTTGGAAAAAAGGAAAAGAGAAGGAGAAGGAGGTCATGGTTACCACTATCCTTAAACCATCGCCACCCTTTCCTAAGAGAATGAAAAAGAAGGTCGATGATACAATGTTTAGTAAATTCATGGTAATGTTGAAGCAACTAATAATGAATGTGCGTTTGGTCGATGTACTTGAACAAATGCTAGGATATACTAAATTTATGAAGGATCTTGTGATGAAGAAAAGAGTGGTGAGCTACAAATCGGTGGATAACATCCATCATTGTAATGCATTTTCTACAAGGTCCTTGGTGCAAAAGAAAGCAGACCCAGGAGCATTCACTATTCCTTGTACTATTGGGTCTCTAGAATTCGCTAAGGCTTTATGTGGTCTGGGGGAAACAATCAATCTGATGCCTTTAGCTGTCTATAAAAATATGGGTTTGGGTGATCCCACACCCACCAACATGGGACTTGTGATGGAAGATAGGTCTGTAAATGACCTATTGGTATTTTTTATGATATGCTGGTGAAAATTTCAAGCTTCATATTTCCTACAAATTTTGTCATTCTGGATTGTGAGGTAGACTTCAAGGTGCCCATTATCTTGGGTTAACCTTTACTCATAACTAGAAGTTTGCTAATTGATTTGCAAGCTAATGAGCTCTTATTCATTTTGAATGATGAAGTGGTATGATATGATGTTTGCAAATCAATGAAGCAGCATAAATAAATGAGTGTGTTCTCAATTGTTGATGTATATTATGAGGATGAGTAGGAGATGTCAGTAGAGGAGAAACTTGTTGTGGAACCTTTATCTCAGTACTAATGAGTTTTGATAGTGAAGGCATTGAAGAGTACGAAGAGACTATTTATGCGTTGTCAGGAATGGGTTCATACTCTTATGCTCCTAAGAAGCTACATCTTGATCTTGCTAATTGACTAACACCATCGACTAAGCTATCCATCGAAGAGCCATCGGTGTTGGAATTTAAAGAACTGCTAGGGCATCGGTGTTTCTGGGCAGCGGAAACATGTTACCCATTATTATTGCAGCTAATTTGGGCAAGAAACAGTTGGAAGCACTTATTGCAGTATTTTAAAGGTACAAAAGGGCAATAGGTTGGACTATTGCAGATATTATTAGAATTCCCCTATGCATCTGCACTCATAAAATATAGCTTGAGGAGGACAACACACCAACCTCCGAACACCAATTTCATCTTAACCCACCAATACAATAGGTGATTAAGAAGGAAATTATTAAATGACTGGATGCATCAGTAAATAGGTGAGCCCAATTCAATGTGTGTCAAAGAAATGGGGCATGACTGTTGTTGTAAATGAAAAAAATAAGTTGATTCCACTCAGGCCTGTGACCTGGTGGAGAGTGTGCATAGACTACCGCAAACTAAAATAATGGACTTTGAAAGACCACTTCTCGATGGCTTTTATGGATTAAATGCTTGATCGATTCGTAGGAAGGGGGTGGTATTACTTCTTGCATAGTTATTCTGGGTATAATCAGATCTGTATTGCTCCTGAGATTAGGATAAGACAACATTTATATTCCCATATGGAACTTTCTCATTCAAGCCGATGCCATTTGGGTTATGTAATGCACCTTCCACCTTTCAACAGTGTATGGTCTTTATTTTCTTAGATATGGTTGAAGATATCTTGGAAGTGTTAATTGATATTTTTTTTCAGTGGTAGGATATTTATTTTAGCTGTGTTTGGTGAACCTGAGTATGGCCTTGCAATGATGTGTGGAATTTAATTTGGTGCTTAATTAGGAAAAATGCCACTTTATGGTTAAAGAAGGCATTATTCTTTGCCACAAAATTTAGGCAAAAAGGATAGAGGTAGATTGAGCCAAGGTAGTGGTTATTGAGAAGCTACCACCTCCTATTTTTATGAATAAGGTGCATAGTTTCCTTGGATATGCTGGCTTTTACTGGAGGTTTATGCGGGATTTCTCAAAGCTTGTAAATCCACTTTGTAAGCTTTTGGAGAAAGAAGTTATGTTCTTCTTTGATGATATTGCTTGAAGTAATTTGAATACCTTTAAAAGAAGATGGTAGATGCCCCTATCATTATTTCATCAGACTGGTCAAAGCCATTCAAGATCATGTGTAATGCAAGCGGAGTTGCCCTTAGATATTTGTTAGGACAAAAGAAGGACAAATTGTTTCATCCAATTTATTAAGCCAGAAAAGCACTAAATGAAGCTCAAAAGAAATACACCATCACCGAATAGGAACTCTTTGCTATAGTTTATGCTTTTGAGAAATTCAGGGCTTATCTGCTAGGGACCAAGGTAGTGGTCCACACTGACTACACAACCTTAAGATATTTGATGGTTAAGAAGGATGCCAACCAAGGCTGACTAGATGGGTGTTGCTGCTCCAAGAATTTGACTTTGTAGTCAAACATAGGAAGGGTTGTGAAAACAAGTTGTAGATCACCTATTTAGGATGGAAGGTAAGGAAGTAGTTATTGATGAAATAGAGATAGATGATGCATTTCCCGATGAAGAGATCATGTCTGCTGCTGTAGAGAAAATGCCTTAGTACGCTGATTTTGCAAACTATGTTGTGAGTGAATTCATTCCAGAAAATCTTCCTTTCCATCAAAGAAAAACTTCATCCATGACGTGAGACACTACTTCAGGGATAAGCCATATCTTTTTTGGTAATGTGCTGACAATATTATAAGAAGACATGTGCCAGAATTTTATGTATTGTGTATATTGGAAGAATGTCATGCTTCACCAGTTAGAGGTCACCATGCAGGTGATCGAACAACTAAAAATATGTTGTAGAGTGGCTACTATTTTCTAATATTATTAAATGATGCTCACGAGTTTGTACTAAACTGTGACCAATGCGAGAGGAAGGGGTCAATCTCCAAGATACATAAGATACCTTTAACAAAGATGCTTGAAGTATAATTTTTTGGCATTTGGGGAATCGACTTTATGGGCCCTTTTGTAAGCTCATATGGGATGAAGTACATTCTAGTTACTATTGGTTATGTATCAAAATGGGTCAAAGCCTTCGTCTTGTCGGATAATAAAGGAAAGAGAGTTATTTCATTTCTCAAAAAGAATATCTTCTCTTCCTTTGGTGTACCACATACTATTATAAGCGACGGAGGTTCTCATTTTTGTAAAAAAGTGTTTCGGGCGGCTTTGGTGAAATATGGAGTGAAAAATCATAGAGTAAGACCTCATATCACCCGCAAACTAGTGGGTAAGTAGAGTTCTAGAATTGCGAGATTAAGGCTATGTTAGCTAAAATAGTGAAAGCTAGAATGCAAGATTGGTCTCAAGAGCTAGATGATAATTTGTGGGCATATTAGACTACTTTCAAGACACCAATTGGCATGTCACCATGTAAGTTATTTAATGGGAAAGCATGTCAATTACCAATCGAGTTGGAGCATAAGGCCTTATGAGCACTAAAAAGGTTAAAACTAAATTGGAAGAAAAAAGTGGAACTACGACTAGAGAAATTGAATGAGATGGATGAATTCCATCTCGGGGCTTGTGAAAGAGTAGACTTATACAAGGATAAGATAAAGAAGTATCATGTCGAAGGATTGAAAAATTAAACTTTCAAAAGGTGATTTGGTACTTCTCTTCAACTCTAGGCTGAAGTTGTTCCTAGGTAAGTTGAAATAAAAGTGGTCCAGCTCACTCAAAGTGAGTCAAGTCTACTCATCTGGAGTAGTTGAACCTGAGAATGAGTACAAGAGTGTCTTGATAAAGTGTATATCCACCTTATATATTGATTAAGTCTGAGTAATCAAGATAACTGAGTCGTGCCGCGACACTAAATATGGTGCTATTAGGAGTCAGCGCAAAGTTTTTATATTTGATCAAGGTATTTTGATGACCAAGTCTTAGAAGCTATCACACTTGTTATAAGCCGTCACACCAGGTCGCCAGAAAAGCCTAGCTTTAGGTATGTTCTGTTTGGGGATGACGGTAACACTTGATGGACTATTTCACTTGTGCTAAGCTATCACATGAGGTTGTCAACAAAGTAAATTTTGAGATATGTTCTGGATCGAGCTAGAGATAAAATGTGACTGGCTATTACAACTCTGATAAGCTGTCAAGCTTGATCGTTAGATATGCTCAAATAACGAAACACTCTGCCTTAAAATACTCTAGATATAGTAACCCTTAGTTTAGTTTCTTTTTCAATGTTCATTAAGGACAGTACTTGATTTTAAGTTGAGGGTGTAGGGTGATTTGTTGTAAAATATTGTAGTTGACTAGTAAAAATACAAGTACCTTAGGTAGTTAACATATTTTTGATGATTTTTGAACACCTCTCCAATGGTCTAGTTTATAACTGTGATATACATTTATGTGTGACCACTGTGCATCTTGTTATGGCATTAGTACTAGTGACATGATAACCATTGCTAAACAATTACATGAACCAAATAGGTAGTAGTTTGTAATGTTACTATGTTCCATGTACGTGTGAGACATTTCTTAGTTCCCTTTGTATGCTAAATTCAGACCTTGCCCGGTTAGTCTTGCCTTGGTTGTAGAATAGGGGTTAGGAAAGAATCATAGGCCATTTTGAGATTAGTCCACTTCTAGTCTAACTTACCTTCCCTGTATGAATGATATCCCTTGATACCGTTTTGAGCCTAAATGTCTATTCTTTTATGATACGTACCACCTTCCTTTTTGTATCACAATGAACCTTTTTTGGCCCTGGTCCTCCTTGGATATTGTGCACTTTGACTTAGGAAAATAGCCTAAGTTGAGTGTGGGTACCATAGGTGTACGTGACATAAAATAAGTATGAAAAAATGTAGAATAAAATAAAATAATAAAAAACCTGGTGCAGTGGGAAAAAAAAAAGAAAAGAAAAGATTTTAAAAAAATGATTGTCAAAAATACCGCACCCATTTGGAGTATGTATGATCAAGAAAGGAGAGAATTAAGTAAAAGTAAATAAGTGAGACCCCAAAAGTTAGTGTAATGCCAAGGAGGCTTAGTCACCTTAAATATCATCAAGTATCATACCAACCCTTAGCCTACGTTACAAGCCGCAGAAAAAGACTTTAGTGGTCCTAGCTTATCTGACTGAAAACCTTAGTAATGAAAATAAGAGAAAGCTTATGGTATTTAGCATACATTGACTGGAACTTCTTTTTGAGAGTGAGTGTCTATGGATTTTCCCTACAATTACATATGTTATTTCTTATATGAGTGAAGAGGGACTTTTTTGTTGTAAGGGCACACTGGTTATGTTGCTAGTTGCTAACTTGTTTGTGTTGTATTGTTGCTTTTTTGTAATATACATAGTTGAGTTTGAGATGATTGACCTTGGAGATGGTAAATATGTTTTGAGCTAAAATGGATGATTGGCTACCGAATGTGCTTTGAATCCTCTTAGTTATGTTTAAGTTGCTTGAGGACAAACAATTGTTTTAAGTTGAGGGTGTTGATGTGTGAGCTAGTGCTAACACATTTTGAGGATTTTAACTAGAAATAATTGTAAAGTCTTAAGAAACTTTTGTCGTTTTTGATTGTGTTCTCTTTGATAATGCAGGAAAGTCGAGATGCAAGAAAACCAAAGAAATAAGAGCAAAATAGGTGAATTTAGAACAAGTGTCCATGAAAGTGTAGCTGATAACTTATCTCATAAGTCATCAAATTTGTGATATGTTATCAGAGTCATCGTCAGCTTAAGATAGTGTGAGAAAGTTGGAGTAGAAGTGTGATGAAATCCCCTGATAAGTCGTCAGGTGTCTGATAATCCATCAAGAAGACCGTCATCCTAATGCAGTACATAAGATTTAAAGTGAAGAAGTGATGACATTGTGTGATATGTCATCAAAGTCCTAATAAATTTTCAGGATTTTCCATTAACCTAAGGCAGAAATCATTGAACTTGGAGAAAGAGCTGACGGCAATGTCTGATAAGGCATCACACTTTGTCATCAGCTGTCCGAGAAAAAGTTGTATTTGGTCATTTGATTCCTAATTTAGCTCTTGGTATTTAAGGCAAAGTTGAGGGTTCTCTAGGGAATCTTGAACTGGAGAACATTCATCTTGAACTACACGAACTTACACTATTTTCTCTCAAGTTTTCTCTATAACTTTACAATTAACTTTTGAGAGATTGTTATCATAATGCAGTCTAATCTGAGAAACACTTATTGATATTCATTATTCTATAAGTTATCATTTATCGAATTATGAATAAAATTGCCTTGTAGTTTTTTACATTATGAGTAACTAATTCCTGTTTTTACATTAAGAGTAGCTAATTCCTGTAACAAATTGTTTTTTACATTAGTAGGAACTCCTTGGTAATTCCTTTATTTTACATGTTGTCTATTGGTTGCAAACGATAGGTCATGCCTACTAGTGATTTACTTGAAAAAAGAAATTAGCCCTACTAGGAAGTGAATTATCAATAGGGACTTGGAAGCATCAAACTTTCATTTAATAATTAACGTTGTGACAAGGTTAATTAACTTGAGACAACATCCTGTTATGAAATGTAAATTCCCTAAGTTCGAAAGAATTAGGTAATTAAATGTATAAATAGGTTGAGAAATATTTAGACATTACTTCGAATAGGATAATCTGCTGTTCCTACCTACCACAAGAATTTTGAACTGCTACTAGTGTTCTATCAAATACGAACAATCATAGTGAACACAACTCTGGTTTTTCATATAATATTGATTAAGAACACTGACATTGAATTGAGAAATAATTACTTGTTACCCTTTCAAAAACCCCACATTCACAAGAAACTGCTAGCTATCAGTAGATTGACTCATAGATAACTCAAATTAACACTATATTCGCTGGTGGGATTCGACCCCAACCTAGTTTGGTTATATATTTAACAAAGATCTCTTAACCTCTAGTAAGAGAGGTGTAGTTTAAGCGTTATTAGGGAATGCAACTGTCGATTCACCCATACACTTATTGAGCAAAGATACATGTAAATTAGATAAATTGAGGCTACAACTGAAGGAAACTCGAGCTCATACACTACCTTGCAAAAACGATTGAGTATCTTGATGGGACCGACATATTGGGGTCTAAGATTCCCTTCTTGCCGAATCTATTTACTCCCTTTATGGGAGAGATCTTTAGATAGACATAATAACCAATCTAAAACTTGAGATCCTTTCTGCACATATCTGCATAAGACTTCTATCGGCTCTAAGCAGCCTGGAGACTTTTTCTAACTAATTGAACTTTTTCTAAGGCATCGAATACTAAGTCAGGCCATATAACTGAAGCCTCACTAACTTCAAACCAACCAGCTAGAGATCTACATCTTCTAGTATACAAAGCTTCGAATGGAGCCATCTTAAAAATGGAATGATAGTTATTATTGTATGCAAACTCAATCAAAGGTAAGTGGTCATCCCAACTACCCTTGATATAAATTCCACATGACCTTAGCATATCTTCTAGAGTCTAAATGGTCCTTTCTGCTTGACTATCTGTCTGAGGATGAAAGGTTGTACTGAGATTAACTTAGGTACTAAGACCCTTTTAGAATGCTTTCCAAAAATAAGATGTGAAATGGGTACCTCTGAATAAGATAATGGATAATGGAACACCGTACAATTTGGCCAACTCTCTAATATAGAGTTTAGAGTAAACCTTCACTGACTAAGAGTTATGGACTGAAAGGAAATGATCTGACTAGGTTATTCTGTCTACAATGACCCAAACTAAATCAAACTGATGACGAGTACGAGGAAAACATGTTATATAGTCCAAGTTCACTTCTTCCCATTTCCAAGTAGGAATACTGGACTCCAGCATGGAATTGCTTCTGATGCTCTATCTTTACCTGCTGAAATGTATAGCACTTAGCCACAAACTCTGCAACATCTCACTTGTTCCCACTCAACCAATAGATTTCTCGCAAGTCGCGGTACATCTTTGTGGCCCCCAAATGAATAGAGTAGCACGCACCATGCACTTTTGCAAGAATTTCACTGCCTTAAGTAATCTACACCTGGAACGTACAGACAACCCTGACAACACAGAACACCATTTCCCCCTTTGGAGAAAACCTATACCTTTTGATCCTTGACTGATTCTTTTAATTTGACTCGACTGGGATCTCTATCTTGTTTTTATTTCACCTCAAAAACTATAGATTATTCTGAACTACTCGTTTATGTCACCCTCTTCTATATTGACTAAGAGAATGCCTAGTCTGGAAATATGATGGAACTCCTAAGCTAATTTTTTCCTACAGTCCTTAATATTAGCAACACTATCCATAGGCAGTCTACTGAGAGCATCGACCACAACGTTTGCCTTTGTCGGATGATAAAGGACGCTTATGTCATAATCTTTCAAGAGCTCTACCCACCTTCTTTGAAAAATATTAAGATATTTCTGAGAAAAGACATACTGAAGGTGCTTATGATCTATGAATATGTCACCATGAACTCCGTATAGATAATGCCTCCAAATCTTCAATGCAAACACTACGGCTGCTAAATCAAGATCATGTGTAGGATAATTATTTTCATGGGGTTTGAGCTATCTAGATGCGTAGTCTTATGACCTTACCATGCTATATGAGGACGCAACCCAAACCTACTCCGGATGCACCACAATATATTACAAACCCGTCTAACTATCTAGAAGAGCTAAAACTAAAGGTATGGTAAGTCAAGTATTCAACTCTTAAAAACTCTTCTCACAAGGATCTGACCACTGAAACTTGACTTTATTTCGAGTTAGTATGGACCTCGGGGATGCAATAGAAGAAAATCCCTCAATAAATCATTTGTAATATCTAGTCAAACCTAAGAAACTTCTGATGTCTAATGGAGAGGCAAGTTTGTGATAGTTTCTTTATACTACAACCTTTTGAGGATCTACTTTAATGACATCACCAGAAATTATATGACCACATAATACTACTGACCTTAGATAAAACTTACACTTACAGAATTAGGCGAATAACTGATGATCTTTGAGAGTTTGAAGTATGACGCTGAGGTGGTCTGTACGATCATGCTCACTGTGGGAATAGACTAGAATATCATCAATAAATACTATGATGAATAGGTCCAAGTACTATTTAAAAACCTATTTCATTAAGTTTATGAAGGCGGCAGGGGTATTAGTAAGACCGAAGGTACAAAAAACTGTCTTCAAAATGTCTCATTCTCTGACTCTGAGATAATGAGAGCTGGATATGAGGTCTATCTTAGATAAATAGCTGGCACCTCAAAGTTGATCAAATAAATCATTAATTCTGGGAAGAGGATACTTATTCTTGACCATGACTTTATTGAGCTAACCGTAATTAATGCACATTCTGAGGGAACTGTCTTTCTTTTGCATGAATAAGACTGGTGCAACCCATGGGGATACGCTGGGTTTAATGAATACCTTAACAAAGAGAACCTTCAACTATTCTTTTCATTCCTTAAGTTTTGCTGGTGCTATTTTGTATGGCAGAATATATATAGACTAAGTATCTAGAAGAAGATCAATACCGAAGTCTATTTCACTTTCGGGAAGAACTCCTTAAAGATCTTTGGGAAAGACATCTGAATATTCATTCACGGTTGGCACTGGTGCAAGATTGGGAGTTTCAGAGCTAGAGTCCTTAACATGAACAAGATGATAGACACATCCTTTAGATATCATTTTCCTTGCCCGAAGGTAGGAAACAAGATAATCTCTAGAAATTAGAGTACTACCCCTCTATTCTAGGATAGGGTCATTCAAAAACTAGAACTGAACTATTCTGTTTCTGCAGTCTATTGTTGCATAGAGAAAATAAAGGCAATCCATGACCAGAATGACATCAAAATTAGTTATCTCTAATTCGAATAAATTTATTGAAGTGGCATTCTAAAATATTATAATTGGGTAGTTCCTGTATACCTGCCAGACTATGGTGGTTTTACCCACTGGGGTAGAGACTGAAAACGGTTATATTAGAATTTCAGGACTAATTCCAAAATCAACTGCTACATAGGGAGTAACAAAAGTCATGGAAGTACCTGGATCTTGGAAAGCATTAACATGCACATGAAAGATCTGGAACTACCAGTAATCACATCAGGAGAAGTTTCTTGATCTTGTTGGGACTGGAGAGCATAAAGTTGATTTGGGCCCTGCTCAATTGTAGAACTAGAGGTGGAATCTTACTGGTTTAGGTGATTGGAATAAGCTGAGGAACAGTTCTACCAGCCCTGAGAACCTGGCTGAGGACAGTCTCTGACTCGGTGGCCTGGCTTACGACATCCGAACAAAATACCACTGCCAGTCCTACAAATACCCTGATGGTGCTTTCCACAAGTCTGGAAAAGAGGATAGGTGTGGTCACTACTATTTCCCTAAGACATAGAGCCTGGCGCTCTATCTCTGCTACCATCTCTGAATCTAAGAGCCAGAGCACTAGCTGAAGAAGGAGCTGGAACTGATGTCTTAGGATGAAACTGAGAACGATTTTCTCCTTCTTCTTTGGGTTGAGAAAAGTTTAAACTACCTGTCTTTACTTTTTTATTCTGTTTCTCTCTCATCTTAATCTGTTTCTCTTCTATCTATTTTGAATGATTCATAAGCCTGTCTAAAACCATGTCACCATTCAACATTATAGACCTACACTCATTGACCATAATATCATTCACCCCCGAAAAAAACTTACTCATCTTGGCCCTTCTCTCTGCAACCACACGAGGGGAATATCTGGCTAATTGAGTAAACTTTAAAGAATACTCCTCACCGTTATGTTACCCTGCCTGAGGTTGATAAACTGTAACACTTAGCATCTCTCAGCTCTTGGGGAAAAAATCTAGCTAAGAATGCAGTGACAAACTCCTCCCACTCTATAGGCTCTACGTCATATGACTGCTTTAACTTCCATGTTTAAACTAAGTCTGAGAAACATCCTGCAACTAATATACAACTAGCTCAGCACTCTTACTAGAAGTAACCCCCATGATATCTGTAATCTTTGGAATGTAATCAATAAATTCCTGAGGATCCTTATCTGACTTAGACCCGAGAAAGGTTGGAGGATTTGTTCGGGTGAAGTTCCAAATCTTGGTTATAGCTGAACTGGCCACTGGATTAGCCAAAGAGATAAATGGTCATTCATTTTGCGTATCAACTGACTGAGTAAGAGTAGTAAATTCAACTCTGAACACTACATGAGAAACATGTTCGCCCAAAGGATTATTGGGCTGAGGGGATGACTGATTTCTGTTTCATCTTTTGGGAGGCATGTTCTGTAGAAGAATGGGCAAAATAGATCAGAAAGAGAGATTAACTTGAGATTATGCTTACTGGAATGACGTGAATATTGAAAGAAGGGAAACTATTCCTAAAACATCTTATAGGCTCTTGTACATAAATGCGTTACGCAACACACCCATGTATAAGACTTCACTAAATGCGACTTTTAGCCTCCCTAGGACATAATTGAACCTTAGGCTCTGTTACCAAGATTGTAACACCCCGAATCTTCTACCCGAAATGCTACACGGTGGCCATGACCCCGAAGAACTACAAGCTAACCCATGACTGATATCTGTACCTATACACAACATAATATACGTATAAAAATACAGAAATAAAGCTTGATAGGCTGTAAGGTTCAATGATGAACGTAATTAATAAAAACATAACATCTGGATGGGGTGTGAAATACCTAAAATAACTGAAACAACCTTCTGAACATGATAGTCTGAAAAGCCTCTAACTGTCTAAATAAAGAGTTGATGGGACATGTCCCCAACTAACTCCATCTAATGAAAGCCAAAACTTAATTAATGAAATAACTCATAATATAATCCTCAAATGATGAGGACTCACGGCTAAACCTGGCTGCAACTGATATTTTGGAGCTCGTGCTTCTGAACCTATGGTATATAAGCACCATAGCACAAATGCATCAGTACGATTGAATGTACTGGTATGCATGTGAGGTAGGCTAAACACAAAGGGTTCATATACATAAACTATACTAACTGGCTGAATAAAATGAATGTAAGAATGCATGCATGAATATATAATAACTGTAAATGAGATCGTAATGACAAGATTACTAAGCCTGAGTGATGATAACACGAGATACTAATAGCTTTATAACTAAAATAACTAATAACGAGCGACTATATTTAATAGTATAGTTTTTGATACAACTAGCTGAGTTCCGTACTATTTTATGTTAACTGTATCTGACAGTCCTGAATTCTGTAGAACTATCTGAGTTCTTTTACTGAAACTGTATGACTGTATTTGACAGTCCTTATCATGTAACTAAAACTATAGGAAGTAGTTATCTGACAGACATGCCCCAAATAATCACAATATACCGTAGTTGGGGTCCAATCAGTAACCCCAAGTGAAATGGTGTCAATATCGCACCACTAGTAAGGATAATCTGTGAGTGACCCTCATATAACAGGTAACTCATGTGAGAATGGTGGGAAACCTCATATAATAGTTTAAGCCACCTCATATACCCTCACATAACAGGCTATGTTGTCCCAAACTATGATGGCTACGTATTTCAGGAACACAAGGATTGCTTCTAAGAATTACACCCTCATATAACAGGTGAGTTCCCATTATTGGGTTCGCTCAGTGCTAATTCCAACTCCCATTTGAATACACACTGAACATAATTAACTAAACTAGACTAGACTAATTTTATGGAGTTCTGTTGATAGATGGAATACTATATTTACTGAGATTTCCTAAGTCACACGACTGACTGAGTTCTTTGGATCATGGTTTGACCGAGGATATCGCAAAACATGAAAATGGATCTAGGTACACAACTATATTTTTCAGGTACAAGTACCCCTAGAACTCGATTGAAGGGAACTGACAAAGCATAACTTTCTTGAATATATGGCCATCATCAACAATTCATACTAAGATAGTAGCAGAATTTTATGAAGCACATGATAATCATAATCTTGTATATATCTTAGAATGCTCATGATCCTGTCTTAACTTCATCATTTTAATATCATAATTATATCATCATGCAATTGTATTACACAACAATCCTCATAAAATCATTTTAAACATAGGAAAACATTTACATTCATAACTTGGGTCACAATTTAACTATCAAGCATAATATCCATTCTCCTAGGCATTTTATCAAACACTTAGATTGAATGATTTAAGGCTTAGGCATGAGCAGGAATTTAATACAACCTTAATTTGAAAATCCACCAAATTTTATGATTTTAGTCAATATATTAGCGTAATTTCATAAAGACATAATAAAGGTTCCATCTTGTAATTCAAACAAGAACATATGAACATAATTCATTTCATAGAATGAATATCATAATTCATAATTTAAAACTTGATTCTTGGGCTTCATGGATGAAAGGAGTCCATGAATAAACACTATGCATACCTTAGGTAGAAGATTATTTATGATTCACAAAGAAAATTTGCTTGGACTTGGATCCCCAATTAAAAACCCTAATGTGTTCTTTAGAGGATCATGAAGGAAGTGGCTATATTTTGGTGTAATTGAGGCTTAATCCCATGTTTTTGACTTATAAAATTACCCCTTTGCCCTTAAAAATGCAGACATTTAATGATTAAATAACTGAGCACCGACTCTATGGGCAAAGTGGAGCATCGAGGGTATTGACACTATAACTGGCATAGCACACCGTAAACATATAGAGACTCAGTTTTTTTGGCTCTGGAAGTCTACACAACTGGTGACCAACATTATTGGTGACGCAGAGCACCAAGATCGCATTGGTCCATTCTTTTAGACTTCCAAACTTGCTTGAAAGGAGTTTTGAAAAGTCCAAAACTTGTCTGAAAACATCTATTGACCTTCTTGATCATGAATTAACAAGAATATAGACCATTATTGGATGTTAAGCTGGTAAAATGAATTTACCAACTTTTGAAGACCAAAATTAATCTAAGTTTGGGCTCCTAGCTAGAAATTTCTAAATCTGTGACCCCCTTGACAATCTTAAAGGATTATATTAAGCTTAAGTATTCTCCTGGGTCTAACAATATCTCTCCCTAGAGAATATTCATCATTAAATGAGACCGAATAAGAGGGGACAAATGATTCACTAAAACACAAACTGAGCGTGAATGACTAGAACATAATTTCATGCCTGACATGACTGATAACCAAATATATCATAATGAACATATATCTTTGATGCATGTGTAACTAATTCATGAATGCATTACTAAGTGTTCTGATGAACTAGGTTTTTCACAATTAGAATGCATGTTTGATGCATGACTATATAACTGAACTGATATATGAATGCATGACTGAATGTGCGGTGGTGTTTGATATCGAGTTGATAGTGGATTTTACAACATGAAATAAGTGCAAAATTTTCAATTGACGTCTGAACAAGAAACTGAAAAGCTTAAGGAGAACTATTACCTTGAGCTAGACTTGAGTTAGCGGGGAACAGATGAGGATACTTGGCTCGTATATCTACTTCTGCTTCCCAAGTAGCTCTCTCAATGAACTGATTTTGTCAAACAACTTTGACTAGAGGAACTTCTTTGTTCCAAAGTCTACGAGTCTGAAAGTATAGGAATCTCTTTTAAAGAGGCGTTGTTGAATAGGTACTACAACTGTTAAGTCATACATACACTTCTTGAGAAAAGAGACGAAGAAAATTGGATGAACTGAGGCTAGATATAAAAGCAACTCGAGCTTATAAGCTACTTTACTGAAATGACTGATTATCATGAAAGGGCCGACATGTCAAGGACTGAGCATTCCCTTCTTACCAAATCATTTCAATCCTTCATGAGAGAGATCTTTAAATAGAGATAATCATTGATGTCGAGATCGAGATCCTTTCTGTGCACATCTGTATAAGACTTCTTTCTACTCTAAGCAGCACAAAGTCTTTATCTGACCGACTGCACTTTCTCTAAGGCATCGAATACTAAGTCAGACCCTATAACTGAAGCCTCACTAACTTTGAATCCACAACCTAGAGATCTGTATCTTTTACCATGAAGTTCATCGAACGGAGCCATCTTAATACCGGAATGATAGCTATTGTTGTATGTAAAATCAATCAAAGGCAAGTGTTCATCCAAAATACCCCTAAAATCAATTGCATAAGTGCTTAGCATATTTTCTAGAGTTCGAATGGTACTTTCTACTTGACCATTTGTTTGAGAATGAACGGTTGTAGTGAGATGAATTTCTGGACCAAGACCCTTTTGGAATGCTTTCCAAAAATGAGAGGTGAACTGGGTACTTCTGTTTGAGATAATGTATAATGGAACACCATTCAATCTAACCAACTCTCTAATATAGATTTTGGCATAATCCTTTGCTAAATAAGAGGTATGGACTGGAAGGAAATAAGCTGAATTGGTTATTCTGTCTATAATGACTCAAATTGAATCATGTTGATGATGAGTACGAGGCAAACCCATCATGAAGCACATGTTCACTTATTCCCACTTCCAAGTAGGAATACTAAATTCCTGCATGGACCCACTAGGCTTTTGATTCTCTATATTTTCCTGCTGATATGTAGAGAACTTTTCCATAAACTCTATAATATCCCTTTTCATCCCACTCCACCAATAGATTTCCCACAAGTCGCACTACATCTTTGTGGCCCCTGGATGAATAGATAAGTGCGCACCATGCACTTCTACAAAAATTCACTTCTTTAATTCATCTACACCTAGAACACACAGACAACCCTGACAATACAAAAAACCATCTCCGCCTTGGGAGAAAACCTCTACCTTATGATCCTTGACTGATTCTTTTAACTTGACTATACTGGGATCTCTATCTTATTTTTCTTTCACCTCAGAAACTAGAGATGACTCTAAACTACTCTAAACCCATATATCAACCTTTCCATATTGACTAAGCAAACGCCTATTCAGGCAAGCTGATGGACCTCCTGAGCTAACTTGTTCCTACTATCCTCAACATGAGCAACACTACCTACAGACAGTCTACTGAGAGCGTCGTCCACTACATTGGCCTTGCCTACATAATAAAGAACACTCATGTCATAGTATTTCAAGAGCTCTAACTACTTTATCTGATGAAGATTGAGATCTTTCTAAGAAAAGACATACTGGAGGATCTTATGATTTGTGAATACATCTACATTAACTCCATATAGATAATGCCTCTAAATCTTCAAGACAAACACTATGACTGCTAACTCAAGATCTTGAGTACGATAATTCTTTTAATGGGGTTTAAGCTGTTAGGAGGCTTAGGTTATGACATTACCATGAATCATGAGGACACAATTCAAACCTACTCTGGATGCATCAAAATACAGTACAAACCCATCTGAACCATCTGGAAGAGCTAAGACAAGAGATGAAGTTAGTCATCTTCAACTCCTGAAAACTCTTCTCGCAAGGATATAAAAACAAAACATGACATTCTTCTGAGTCAGTTTGGTCATAGGGGATGTAATAGAAGAAAATCCCTTAACAAACCAACTATAATAGCCAGCCAAACCTAAAAATATCTTAATGTTTGATGGAGATATAGGTCTGGGCTAATTGTTATGGCTTTGGTATTTTAAGGATCTTCTTTAATGCCATCAGTAGAAATGATATGACCAAGGAATACTACTAACCTTAGCCAAAACTCACACTTACTAAATTTGGAGAATAACAGATGATCTTTGAGAGTCTGATGTATAAAGACTATGACAAATAGGTCTAAGTATTGTTTGAACACCTAAATCATCAAGTCTATAAAAGTGTCTGGGGCATTAGTAAGACCAAAGGACATGACTAAAAATTTGAAGAGACCATACCAAGTTCAAAAAATTGTCTTTCGAATGTAACATTCTCTGACTTTGGGATGATGATAGCTGGATCTGATGTTTACCTTAGAGAGATAGTTGGCACCCTGAAGTTGATCAAATAAATCAACAATTTTTTGAAAAGGATACTTGTTCTTGATTATAAATTCATTGTGTTGATGGTAATCCATCAACATTCTGAGCGAACCATATTTCTTATGTACAAATAAGATTGGTGCACACTATAAGGATATGCTTGGTCTGATGAATCCCTTATTTAAGAGATTTTTCAACTGATCTTTCAGTTACTTGAGTTTGGTTGGTGCCATAATATATTGTAGAATAGATATAGGCTGAGTATTTCGAAGAAAATCAATTCTGAATTCCTGGAATATCTTTAAGAAATATATCTGAATAGTCATTCATGACTGGGACTGATGCAAGATTGGGAGTTTTGGAGATAGAGTCCTTAACATGAACAAGATGATAGAAATATCCTCTGGATATCATTTTCCTTGACCAAAGGAAGAAAATAAGCTAAGTTCTAAAAGCTGGAGTGCTACCCCTCTATTCTAGGATAGGTTCTTTCAAAAATTGGAACTGGACTATTCTATTTCTACAGACGACTGTGGCATAGAAGGAATGAAGTGACTTTCTGAAATTTCATAATCGGGCAGTTCGTATATACCTATCGAGCTATGGTGGTTTTACCCACTAGGGTAGAGACTAAAAAGGACTCTATTAGAATTTTGGGACTGATTCCAAAATCAACTTCTATATAGGGAGTAATAAAAGACAAGGAAGCACCTGGATCTACTAAAGTGTAAACATGCACATGAAAGATCTGTAATGTACCAATAACCATACCATGAGAAGTTTCCTGATCTTTCTGGGACTGGAGAGCAAAAGGTCGATCTTTCCAGGACTGAATTAAGCATATGTATTTTGTGGGGTATTACACTATTAATATGAATTACGATATGATTCCAACATTTGATAATGATATTGATAATATGTGTTCTTATTTGAGTCAAACAATTGTTGATAACATTGATAATATGAGTTCCAATTTGAGTCCAACAAATAATGTTAACATAATGATACTATTGAGGATGTATGATGATAATGACTTGAGTTATGGTTTGAGTCTATCATTTGAAGTTGAGAATAATATGATTCAATATGGATAGTTAATGGTTATAACTTATATTTGTTAGAGTTATGGATTTTGATTGTTTATTTCCCTTTGATTTTACCCTCTAGTATTTTGTGGGACCATATTAGGTTATTTACTTTTGTGCACTTATTGTCTTATGAGGGATAATTTAGTAGTTATAATTTCATGATCTTTATGCTATGTTTTAGTATTTATTTGATTTAGTTATGTACAATAGTGTTGGAGCTCATTTTTAGGTTTGTCCTATTACCTTGACTTAGCTTAACTTATCTTGTATATTATTATACTTATATCATTATTTAACTCCGTGGTCCAATGATCCTACTTAGTACCCATGGTTTTGGTACTCATACTACAGTTGTTTACCATTTTGGTAAAAGACTGAGTACTAGTTTCTATTATTGACATGATACTCGTATAGGGTTAATTTTGGAGATTGGGTAAATTCTTGTTGTTAAAGTTGCCCTTTTTCCTTTTGTTTATCTATATCTAGTTTTTCAATTTTTAGATTGATTTTGTTTGACTATTTAGAACTTATGGTTCATTTGTAGCAGATCATGTACCGACATTACTGAGTCTTAGGATGGTTATTGCTCTTTTATCTATCTATTAGACTGTTATGACTACTTTATTTATATTTTAACACTTTAAATATTGATTTTAGGCTTTTAGATCATTTCCACCATTCCTTTGGTCTTTTATCTATCTATTAGTATAAATGGTTTTTAACGCATTTCTTTGGTTTTACTTTTTTGCAGATGACTATGACACATTCTACTAATACACAAGATGAGGGTCCTAAGATCAAACCTAGGGATTCTATCACTATCCGTGGATGAATGATAGAGTATGTAAAGCCTAAGGATGTGTCTCCAACTAGGCAATACGATATGGGGCCTTCACCGAACCTTATTTCTACTTCTAAGCTAGAAATTCTTCCACACCAACTAGTAGTGGGATAGGGACCAGTGCGATCTCCATAGGTTTTTTTAGCGCTCAGGAATGATTTGGTTCAATTTTGTGGATTGGTTGGTTGTGCATAGTCTATGGATCAAACTGGTATTAAGTTAGGGGCACAACCTATAGCTATAAATTCTAGAGTTGAGGTCCCTCCTGTGCTGGTGGTTGCTAGTCAAAAGTTGCCCAACTACTGGTTGCCCAGCCTGCTACATCTATTAAAGAGTAAAAGATATTGGGTAGGTTTTTGAGATTGGTTCCTCCTAGTTTTTTTGAAGCACTAAGAGAGGATATGTATGAGTTATTATTGCTTGTGATGATAGGGTCAACAATTTGGTCCTAGTAGAGATTATTGGTATAGATTACACTACTTTTTAGTTTACTTGGTAGATCAACATCGGTGGAGAGGTTAATTTGATTCCAGGATAGTTGGATCTTCTCATTTAATAGGGACTCAGTCCTCTTATATCTTATTAGAGAACTGCATGCCTTGACATCTTAGAGATCATTAGTGAGATAGGTTCTTGAGGTTAGAGTAGGGATCTATAGCTATTATGGAATATGAGATTTGATTTTATAAGTTGTCTAGGCATGCTTCTTTCATTATTACTATCGAGTATGAGAGGGTTTGTTGCTTTGTTCAGGGATTGATAATTTCTCTGTGTATGTCTATGCAATGTTGGGTTGTTGTAGGTATGTCTTTTACTAAGGTTTTTTTATCATGCTTAGATAATGGAGGAGATGTATTATGTGGACCAAGGGGGTAGTGATTGGAGAACACAGTATCAAGTTAGTTTCAATTGGAGCCATAGTGGCTCACAATTTAGAAATAGTGCTTCATAGGGTAGGTAACCTCTGTATTAGCCTTATTAGCATTAGGGTTAGTTTATTATACCTGATCGTCTTCGCCAGGGTAGTGGTTAATCTTCGAGGGTTTCATCTTTTTGTTATTCGAGTTGTGGTAGTTATTTTGGGTCATTCGAATCTTTTAGTTTCAGTACTACGTCTTGGTCATGTTATGATAGTGGATAATTTGGTACTTTCTCGAGAGAGTTCCCTAGCCGCAGAGTGATGGTTCCTTTAGTTTATAGTATTCCATCAATTTTTCCATCCCCAACGAGACGTACTATCCATAGTCGTAGAATTAGTTCCTAAGGTACTTATAAATTTTTTCAAATAGGTAGGATAGGATATCAATCAGGATCCATCTAGGTGGCGAGCATGGTTAATTGTATGTTGTACCTGCTAGACCCAACGCTGAGACTATAGATATAATTATTACAAGTATGATCTTTGTCTACCGTCAATAGGCTTTTGGTTTTTTTGATGCGGGATTCACTTATTCTTATCTATCTATTTATTATGCATTATGGTTAGAGTTATCTTGGGTTTATATTATCTATCCCATTTTGTGTATCCACATACCTAGGTGACTCTTTAGTGGTGGATAAGCTTTTTAGATCATGTGTTATGACTATCTGAGAGTTTCATACTCATGTTATTCTTATTATTAGACATGGATATTTTGATGTAATTTTTGTCATGAAATAGTTGTCGTTTTTCCAAGACCATTACCTTATACATGCCTAGCATATCCCTAGTCATGTGCAAGAGAGAGTTTAGTTACGGGATGATGGGGATTATTTATTTTATTAGTGCTTGAAGGCTTAGATTGAGGGGTTGTGAGTCTTTTCTCGCTTATATTGATAATGTTAGTGTAGAGAATCCACCGGTTGACTATTTTACCATTGTTTGGGAGTTTTCTGATGTTTTTTCTGCTGATCTACTCGGTCTTCCTCCTGAGCATGATATTGAGTTTGTTATTGATCTTGAGTTAGGCATCTAACCTATTTATATAGAACTTTACTGTAAGTCTCCTACCTTAAGGAGATAAACTCTCAGCTTTAGGAACCTCTTGGTAAGGGTTTTACTCAATTGAGTATGTGTGCTTGGGGAGATCCTATGTTATTTTTTAAGAAGAAAGATGGTTTTATGCATATGTGTACTAATTATAGGCACCTTAATTAGGTTGCAGTGAAGAACTAATATCCCATTCCTCACATTGGTGATTTTTTTTACAATCTTTAGGGAGCAACAATGTTCTTTAAGATTGATTTGAGGTTTGGTTACCATTGTTGAGGTTTCAGGTTGAGGATATCCCAAAGATAGCCTTTAGGACCCGTTATTGTCATTATGACTTCCTAGTTATTTCAGTTGACTAATGCCCTAACTCTATTTATGGACTTTATTAATAGTGTGTTCATGCCTTATTTGGATTCTTTTGTGATTGTGTTTATCAACAACATCCTTATGTATTCGAGGAGTAGAGAGGAGCATATGCAGTATTTGAGGATTGTTCTCCAAATTTGAGAAATTATGTAATCTTTTCCAAATTCTCTAATTGTGAGTTTTGTATTGATTAGGTGACATTCATTGGGTATATTATTTCTAAGGATGGGATAATGGTAGACCTGATGAAGACTGAGGCTTTTTGTGGTAGGGTCAGACCTACTTCTCTAACTGATGTTCGTAGCTTTATCGGTCAGTCGATACTATAGATAGTTCATTGAATGTTCTATTACCATTGTAGTGACAATGTCCAAATTTACTCTAAAGGAGGTTGCTTTTTGATGGTTGAAGGAGTGTGAGTCAAGATTTGGAAATGTCAAGGAGTTTTTTATACTTCAGTTCTTACTTTAGCTCTTTTTATTGAGTGTGAGGTATTCACCGTGTATAGTGATGATTTTGGTGTTGATTTGGGTTGTGTATTAATGCAATAGGGTCATATTATTACTTATGCATTGAGATAGATGAAGATGCACGAGTATTTGAGTTGGCTATGGTAGTTCTTGCACTTAAGTTTTGGAGACATTATCTTTATGGTGTGCATTATTAAATCTTCATAGATCATCTTTGTCTTATGACCTTATGTAATCTTATTATAGGTAACATAGATAGTAGGAGTTCCTTACAGACTAAGACATCTTTATCTTGTATTATTCATGCAAGGCAAATTTGATAGCTAACTCCTTGAGACCGAATGAGTTGAATATTGGTGGCTTTGCTTGCATTTAAGTTTCTTAAAGGCTGTTGGCACGAGATATTTAGTCCTTAGCCAACTTGATGGTCTATGACTTGATATTTTAGACCCTAGGATGATTCTTGCTAGTTTTGAGATGAGTTCTGAACTGACCAGGGAATTTCTTGTTATTGGCATCCCAAGTACATACGAACTAGAGACCACCCCCATTACCCAACCCAACCTCCAGCCGCCTACCCTGAGTTGGCTGAATTTTGAGCATATAACAAGATAGTGTTATCTCACATGAAGACCTTGTGATGGTATCACAACTGACCTGGCCAACCGAGTCCAACCATCCCACACCAACCCCCTAACCATACCAAACCATTCTTAAGGCCATAAACCAGGCCATAACAAAATTAGTTCCAAAATATAATTTAATTAACCCAAAAATAAAATATGATGGAACAACCAACAATCCCATCGACTGGTGTCATCCCCAATGTCAATATCAATACTAAGGCTGACACCAATACCAATCCTGCCCATTCCAACCCATAGCAATACCACAAATCTCCTAACTAAAAGAGTAATAAAATATGGTTAGGACATGTCCCCAACTATGGCCAAAACCTTCGTGATTGGGTTTCAAGCGATAAATGTATGTAAAGTCTGAGTATCCTTAGAATCAAACTATAAATGAAAGAAAAATTTAAGTACCTATGGTATTTTGGATTTAGGATTGCACTTATACCTATGGTGATTTCTGAGTAGCCATATGTTTTACCCTCATGAAAGCCAAAATATGAGCCGACAGCTTGGTTTGGTGCTATAAATCGCAGATTATGCATGGTGCAAATTCAAAGCAAACACCCCCTCACGCCAAAAAATTTTGAAAACCAAGGGCATGGACGTGAATAATTTTGTAATAATAATTTACCTCTTTTGTGACTCCAAAGTCTTCTGCATGTGAAAATTGGTAAATGCTTTCTAATGTCTCTAGTGGGAAGTATAATTAAGACTTCTTTAGGAGTTCACATGACTTGTGCCGTAAGCATATTTATCTAACTCTTATGCATACTTGGACCTTGTAGAACTTGCCTCGTTAGTCTCTCAAGGTTAATTGTGTGTATACTTTGTTGGAGAAATGATCTTACGCCTTTCTTATGGAAATAGGAACCCACTTTAGCCTAATCGCCTACCCATGGATAGAATAGCATCCTTAGTTACCAATTTTGAGAGTTCAAGCCTTTCTTTGGCAACTAACTTACAAGCCTTGAGCCTTTCCAAGTTTTCTCCTTTTTGAACCCAACTCTCCTTGAACTTGGAACCTAAAAATTGAGGCTAAATGACTAAGTTAGGGGTGAAAAGTTTGAAGAGATGACCTTGGGCCTAATAATATAAGTGGATGCCTGTGATGCTTAGCAGAGAAAGAAAAGTGAAACAGTGAAAACGAATGGACTCATCAAATGAAGGAATTGCATGAGATAGTAAAAGAATTAGTTGAAAAGAAAATGCTTTCAAAGAGTTAGGTAAATCAAGGTAGCTAATGTAGGTATGTGTGAATTTTAGAAGCAAATGAAGTGGCCCATGTTCTAAAATTATTTAAAAATAATGTGATGTAGATGTTCAAGGGAGGTGTAGTCACTTTGTTCTTAAATCATGTCATACCTTTTCCACAAACCCACATTAAAATCTTAGAAAGTCCTTTGAGATCTCCAACCAAGTGTGGTCATTATAGTGATGATCAAAAATAGGGGAAAGCCTATGGTATGGTACTTGTTAGCATTGAGAGAGCCTTTTTGAGGGATAATATTTTACACTTGCATCCCTTTTTGCATATTGGATAATTTTGTGTGTGGGATTTCTCTCTTGTGAGGCAGCATGTTAATGAATTAAGGTAGACGAAATTGACATTTTCCAAAAAAAAAAAGGAAAAGAAGTATCGTTGAGTTACTTTCGATAAGGAGTCACCTCTAGAGAGTTGTTGAATGTAGCGTCATCATTACTCAATGAAATATGCATCTTCATATTATGTTTCATGTTAAGGGGAGTCATGAGAATAGTTTTACCCATGTGGACAGCTACTTGTGGTGTCACTCAAATTTGAAGTCATTGTGATCATTTTGTTGTATGAATGGGCTTAAATTTGCATTGTCTGATAGAGTAGGAAGTATTGTTGCTTAAGGACAAGAAAAGATTTAAGTTGAGGGTGTTGATAAGTGGTGAATTTATCACTCATTTACATCTAAAATTCGTGCACTCTACTATGATTTAAAGGTGTGATTGAGACAATCTTGTTAGTTCAATTCACTAATTTCCATATTTTGGAAGTATAGAGGTGATAAAATGGAAAGATGTGGAATTGAGCTTTAAAAGGATAAAAAATAAGAAGAAAACTGTAAGAGCTAGATGCCATGCATAGGAGATGGTCTTAGTTACTGCGATTATGGTTGCGGACAGTAAAGCTAGGTCAAAGCCATCGATTGTGATGAGCTAAAGGAAATCACGGTGCCTGCAATCCCAACAATGAAGGTTATAGTCCAGGGTCAGAAGTGTAATTATACATAGCTGGTTACAAATCAAAATGGGGAGAAAATGCCTTTATTTGGGGATTAACATGAACTAGAATAGAGTTTTTGTGTTTTGAAAAATCATAAAAAAATTCTAGGCAAGATTCATGTGTTTAATTTTTCAAAGTTTATTTAGTTGTAATTGGAGTGGAATTGAAGAATATTCTTATTTTGCATCTTCAATCGAAACTTTGGATAATAAATTTGGTATATTCTCTTTACTAGAATTCAAGAGTAGCTAAATACATTTCTTTGGATTATGTTGAAATAGGGTGCAATAATGTGTGGTTTGTGATGTATTAGTGTGAATTCTTAGTTGTTGATGATGGGTTTTACTAATGCTTGTTTGATTGAGTGGGGATATTTAGGAGAAAACCCCAAATCCCCTGTGGGTGAAAATCCCAAACTCCCAAAAAATTTGACATCATCCTTGAAAGAGGTATGTGAGTTTACATTTCAAGCCAATACCATCCTTAAAAGAGGAGTATGAGTGTCAAGGAATTATTTAACAATTTGTAGATGTAGTTTAGTTCTCTTCTCACTTCTTAGAAATAGGGGTGGATTGAGAATTAACTAAATCTTGGGCCTTTTCCTAGAAATAGGATTCCCAATGGAGGTATTAGGTAGTTTTGATTGCCACATCTATGAGGTATCCAAATGGTTCATGGATGATAATTCTTGAGGTACGGTTGACAAACTTACCTCAAGAATTCTTAACCTATCATACCCATGCCGTTGGCGACTAGAATGTACATCCAATTATCAGAAACCCATGCATTATTTGTATAACACCTCAAGTCTATACACCGGACGCTATATGGTGCTCATAATCTCGAAGGACCAAAAGCTAACCCATGACTGCTGCCTGCTGCAATAAATGAATAATAATACTATAGTATGCAGAAATTAGGCTGATAATATGTCTTAAGGTTCAATACAATAATAAAACTAAATATGGTATAACAAATACCAAATCTAATACATCTGTCTGAAAATATTCTAGTTTGACAAAAGCCTCTAAACTGTCTACAATATGGATTTGATGGTATAAGTCCCCAACTAAATCCGAACAACTTAAATAAGATGAATTACTGAAATAATCATCATGTCATCAAACTAAGAGGACTCACCACTAACTTTGTTAGATGAATATCTAAAATGCCAAGTATGATTGGGAGCCTGCACATCTGAACCTATGATATAAAACATCATAGCACAAAAGAAAGGTATGCGTTAGTACTTTGAATGTACTGGTGTGCAAAGTGAGGTAGGCTAAAATGCATGGGTTGATATGTACGACCAATAATGACTGAATGATCTGAGTATAAATGAATGAGAGTATATGTATGACTACGTAAACTATAACTGAGATCATGATAGGACTAGAATACCAAATGTGAATACTGATTAACTGATATCTAAGCCTACTAATACTGAATTATTGATAGCTTAGTGACTGTATCTAATAGTCTTAATTCTTTGGAATTATACTAAGTTTCATTCTGAGTTAAGTGATTGTATCTGTCAGTATTGATTTTTGTAATACTGAACTGAGTTTTATACTGACACTGGAACTAAAATTGAGACTGTGGGAAGTAATCATCTAAAAGACATGCCCCTCTTTGAACTTATTAGGGTCCAACCTGTAACCCGAACTGGAAGGGCGTTAGTACCGTGCCACAGGTAAATATAAGTTGAGTCACCCTCATCTACCAGGTGCTTTGAACTAGAATGGTGGTACCCTTAACATGCAGGTAGATCACCTCATCAACCCTTAGCTGGCAGGTTGATGTCTCAACCTACGCTGGCTACATAGTTCTGGAACATAAGGACTATTTCTAATGATCACACCCTCTACTGGCAGGTAAGTCCCCATTTGTCGGTTCGCTTGGTGCTGAATCCTACTCCGAAATGAATAGACACTATAATGGATTCTAGACTATTCTAGGCTGGACTAAACTATTTCTGTTCGTACTGTATAACTAAGTTGAACAGAGTTCACCGGGTTTCGTGGACTGATGGAATACTGTTGAATTCTGTTAACTGACTGAATTCTACCGCTTGTAGCATGAATGATAATATCTTATGAATAATCATTGCTCTAGGTAAACAACTAAATTCTCGGGTATTAAATACCCCAGAATTCGATAGCATAAATTATAGGATATGGAACAATCTTGAAACATGATGGCTAAGTACTTGGTCATCATACATTCATTTGGGATATTTTAGCAAAAACTTAAATTACATGAACTTGAATATATGCTGACATGATATAATTTCCTTATTCAACTCAGAAAAATAATTCATCAAAGACTTGAAGGACATAATCTATGCATATGACACTAAAACAACATATAAGCATCATAGTTGAATTTCACATTTACAACTGCAAGGGTTTCAATATGGTTTCACATGATAATACACACATATCAATCAATTTTGCATAAATCTTGTAGTAAATCATGAACGCAAAACCCCATTAACATGGTAATCATGAACATATTCAAATTCAACCATGAAATTCATCAAACTCATAAACTTATTGTTAAAAGGGGTTATTGAAGTCCAAGAATGGAAGTGAACCCTTGTATGAACACTTGACATACCTTGGTCACTAAATCACTAAAAATAATGGTGGAAATCTTGTGCCTTGTCCTTGAAATTAAATCACCTAGGGTTCTTGTTATTGGGCAATTTTAAAGAAAGTAAGTATATTTTGCTGAATGAGGGTTGAATCTCGTATTTTAGGGTTGAATAGGGTTAGGGAAAACACCCAAATGCCCCCTAAGGATGTGACTTTTAATGACTTAAAATTGGACTATCAATGTGCAGGACGATGTGCCACTACATTGGCATTAACGCAATAGCCAACGTGCCGCTTTGAGTCCACGTTGGTTCACTAGAAATTTCCACTGAGAGCCAAGGAAAAATATTTATCGACGCAATGGCTGATGCACCGTACCCAGATCGCATTGATGCACTTTTTTGGATTCCCAAAAGTGGTTCAAACGTGGTCCAAAAAATACAAAATTCGTCTGCGAAGACCTACTAACATTCCTGATCATGAATCAACTTAAAGATTGACATTCTAAGGCCATGGAGGCTGTAAAATAGATTTTCCAGCTTACAAAGGCTAAAATAACACTAAGTTTTAATACTCAACAAAATTTTCCATGTTTTGGACCCCTTAACGAGCTTTAAAAAAGGCTGAGTTAATCTAAGGATTTCACGGGGTCTTACAATTTTCCCATAGAAAGATATAATCCTAAGACTTTTCTCATATTTGAATCACAAACAAAATTATTGACTTTACTTTTTTAACTTGATTATCCATTGATCAAAGAACTTTCTAACCCAATTCCCCCTATTTTAATTTGTTAGGCCTTTAAGTCTACATTTTAATAATGACAAACTTCTTTGCAGATATAATACTGAAACTAGCAATATTAGTAGGATAAAAGAAGTTGACTCCAAAAATAGATGGATATTGGGAATAGAAAGACATTCACGGTATCCAAGTAAAATCAATCACAAGAGAATAAATGGAAGGATAATCATAGTATCAAGTGTTAGGGAAAATAAAATCAAAGTAAAACAATATCTCGCCATAGATATGGTGGATCACGGCATGGAAAGATGATCAATCAAACATCATAAAACTGAAAAAAGATTAATGATCCTGATTCATGATAGACCAAATCAATCAAGAAGAGAAGATCATAAGAAGAATCGGAAAGGCTTTAATATCTAAAAAACTACAACGAAAAATAGATCATATACATATATGATGTGGATGCGATCCAAAGCCTTATATGGACATAGCCGACATGGACATATCACATGGCTACATTCCTCAACCAAGGAATCAATTTAAATCCTTAGTTGAGAACAAATCTGTTGGTTTTCCTTATGAAAAGGAGTAGATGAAGACTATAAAAGAATAAGACCATAGACAAACACTGTTCATGCAACTTTAAGATAAAAATTCAAAGTGTCTCATACATAGTCTTACAAAGCTCTGTAACTTTAGTTTTCAATTTTTATAGAAAGACTAGGATTGAGTCAACTTTGTAACATCTAATAAAGCTGTGTCACAAGATCTGAAGATCAAAATAAGTCTTAAGAACTTTTTTCCTATCATTGTACTGGAGCCAAAAATACAATGATCTAAGGAAACTTAAAATCCAAGGGAACTGGACATAGGGACTACATTGGTATGCCAAACTAGGATAAATCCTTGTGTTATAACTTTACTTTCTGTTACTATCTTTTTTACTATTTTGAATTTAATCTATTTGTCATGTTTTCTGATTTGTAGGCTAGTCGACTATGAAGGGTTAGTAGTTGACTTACCAAAGAAAATTTCAATTCACCAACCCTCTTGAATTCCAATTTGTATAAGAGCAGGTCTTACAAACTATATTGATTAACCACAAGTGAGTAAAGATTAGATGGCCCAGTATCAAATTCTTGGTGCTCTTCTCCAGGAAGGTCACTATTCCACAAGACCACCATAATTTAGTGGACAAAATTACCCTAACTGGAAGGATAGGTTCAGAATATTTGTTCAATCAGATGACTCCTAAACTTGGGTTGTCAACAAGAAGGGTCTAAAGCCGATTCCTGGACTTAAGGAGAAGGCAAAGGACAAAGATAATAAATCTAACAATTTTGATACAGCATACTTTGAAAGCTTCAAGGTCAACAAAGAACATCAAGAGGTAATTCAAACTAACACACATGATATAAGTTTGATTTTATGTGCAGTTAGCGGGAAAGAATATGACAAGATATCAACTTGTGAAACCACTAAAGAAATATGGGACAAGCTGGAGGTAACCAGTGAAGGAACCAAGATCTTTAAGAAGTTAAAAATTTCTGCCCTAGTCAATGAATATGAGTTATTTAAATTGGAAGAAAATGAGGACATTGAAACAATGTTTACCAGATTCAATAAAATTATGTGTGAATTAAAATATCTAGGGATGATCTATCCACATAGCCTGAAAGTCTAGAAGCTAGTCTGAAGTCTCCCAAAGACTTGAAAACCCAAGGCTACTATTCTAGATGATGGAGATCTTCACAACATGACATATGATGAACTACGAGGAAACCTTATCTCATATATGAAAAATTATATCAACAGGTTTTGCAAAGGAGAAACGAGAAAAAGAGTATCCTTCAATGCTTCTTCAACCAGAGAGGAGGACATTCTAGAAGATGCTAATAGTGATGGAATAGCCCTCATCAACCATGGGGTAAGGAAGATCATGAGACGGAGATAACAAAATCCCAAAGAGGCAGAAATAATGACTACCAAAAATGATGATCTTTGTTAATACTATGCAAGGCCAGGACACTTCAAACAAAATTATCCACAATTGACACTATGATCATCAAGAAAAAATCAAAATTTTGGAGCCTGGAGCGATGAAGATGAACATAAAAAAGAAACCGAGGCTGTCAATATGTGCTTTATGGCAACATATGAACCTAGTGAGGTAACATCACTTGACTGTCATTTCTATAACACACTTGAGTGTAATCTGGATATGTTAACCATTGAAATTCAAAATATTATAGATTAATATAATAAGTTTGCTCAAAAAAATAAAAGTTGTGAAGCTTGATTTAAACAAAGACTCGTAGAGGAATGACAAATTTGGAAAATTGAGATTGAAGCATGTCAAGTTGAAATTGACTTACTTCTTTAAGAGCTTGATAATACAAAATTAAAATTAAACAATCTTATAAATTTGCCAAGCCGTATTTTTGTATGAATAAAATGCTTTAGAAGGAATATGAGCTTCCTTTTAAGGTCATTTAAATTGACTAGGACTCTCTTTGCTTTTCAAGGACCCATTTACTTTACTTATGGATAGAGAGGGAACAAATCCTATAATTACTGGCATAATCCTTAAAGTATATGGGTTTGGAAGGCCAATGAAAGCATATCTAATCCGCAAGGAACCATAACCACTTGGGTACCTAAATAAAATTATTTTTCTTATTTTATAGGAATAGGTCCAAAAGAGCTAAGAAAAGGAATATGGGTCACTGATAACGGATGTTCCAGACATATGACTTGAAAGAAGGAGATCTTTTCTCCCTAAAAAAATAGATGAGGGTTGGTCACATTTGGTGAAAATGCTAGAGACAATGTTATTGGAGTCATCTCAGTGAGACTCAGCTCATCATGCGAATTCACCGAAGTATACCTAGAAGATGGTCTTAAACACAACCTACTCTGCATCAGTCAACTATGTGATGCTGGATTTAGTGACCTTTTCAAACTTAAATAATGCTCTATAAAACACGAAAAAAGAAATATCTTTATTACTGGTAAACACATTGATAATATCTATATTTTAAATAGTTCTAATTTTGCTACCTTAATTAGCCTCACTGTGCAAACCAATGATACATTGTTGTGTCACAGGAAGCTCGCGCATACTAGTATGAACATTATTGAGAAATTTTCTTGACTTGATTTTGTTAAAGGTCTTCCAAAGCTCAAGTTTGAAAAGGATCATATTTGTGATGCCTGCCAATTAGGTTAGCAGAATCAAACATCTTTTAAAGTCAAAGACATTGTCTCTACTACCAAGCCTCTATAAATAATAAACATATATCTATTTGATCCCACTAAGACCGCAAACATTAGTGGAAAAGGATACATTTTTGTCATAGTTGATGATTATTTATGATTTACTTGGTTTATGTTGTTGGCTCATAAACATAAATCTTTCACAAACTTTGAGATTTTTTTTATAGAAAAGTACAGAGAGAAGCTGGACACCTCATCACCTACTTTTATAGTGATAATGGAGGAGAATTTTAAAATAAGGCATTTGAGGTAAATTGTGCTATAAATGGATACTCTCAGTACATCTTTTTACCAAGGTTTTCTCAATAAAATGGTTTGATAGAGAAAAAGAATCGGTCCCTCCAAGAAATTGCCAACACAATATTGTTAGAACATAATCTCCCATAACTCTTTTGGGTATAAGCAGTTAGTACAACATGTTATGTAATTAACATGTGTCTAATCAGACCTATTTTAAAGAAAACACCTTATGAACTATAGAGTAGAAAGAAGCTCAACATCATCTATTTCCACCCATTTGGCTAAAAATGTTTATTCATAACATTAGTAAGAATATCATAGGAAAATTTGATCAATGAAGTGACGAAGGTATTTTCCTTGGGTACTCTCCTATTAGTCGTGGTTATAAAGCTTTTAATAAAAGAACTTTGTGTTGAGAAATCCATGCACATTGTCTTTGATGAATCTAACAACATGCCTATGAGTATAAGCATTGATAAAGAACACATATGTGATAAATAGACTAGAGAAAATCACAGCACTACTCCAGAGCCTTCATAAGACAAGTCGACCACTCTCATAGCGAAAATTCTAAAACCAAATATTCCAAAGAATAGAGAATGATGAGATCCATACAAATAGGCATATAATCAGAAATCTTGAAGACAAAGAACAAAATAGAGCGTCATTAAGGAGAAAAGTATTTGTTTCCCTTGTGTTCCAAATTGAACCAAATAAGATTGATGAAGCACTCAATGATTAATCATGGATTGAAGGTATGAAGGAAGAACTAGAATAATTTAAACAAGATCAAGTTTGGACTCTGGTTGAAAGACTAAAAAAATTCTCAGTAATAGGAACCAGATGTGTCTATAGAAATAAGCTAAATGAAGAAGGTAAAGTCATAAGAATAAAGCCAGGCTCTTAGCTCAAGGTTATTCTCAGAAGAAAGGTATTGATTATGATGAGACCTTTGTCCCTATGGAAAGGTTAGAGTTAATATGAATTTTATTAGCATTTGCCTAATTTAAATGTTGTAAGTTGTAACAAATGAACGTAAAAAGTTGTAATACCCCTGAATTTTTTCTTAAGATTAATGTCGTCACTAGATGGATAAGGAATGAATTCCTAAGAGTGTAACATTTAAACCATATAGGATCCGCCAAAATCCAATAACCGGGCAAGAAGTTATTACTAATTTAATGCCTAGTCGTAAAACATCATCATTTTAGTGCTTGGCACATCACGGAGGGGTTCTATTTTATAATTGTCAATTTTTAGTGGAACTCCGTAATTGCGGTGCATCACACTGAAGTTCCAGGTCCCAACTAGAAGGACAATGTGATAGTACCACATCACAGTTAACCCCAGTATCCTATTTGTTAAATTCTAGAGAGCTACTGCAATAGTGGCTCATCGCGGTAACCCATAAAATTGGGTTTTCCAGTTCAATTTTTCCAGCTTCATACAAAAGTTGAAAAGAGGTACTTTGGACTTTTTCCAAGCCTCTTAAATCATATAAACATCATATTTGAAGTCATTCTAATCATTATATAAAGTATTCTTATGAATTCTCTCAAACAAAAACCCTAAGTGCCCAAAACCTCTGCCAAGTATCTCAAGTATTCACCATAGATTTACCAATTTGAGTCAAGATTCAAGGTTCCCAAGTCAAGGGCTTCAAGAACCCTCATCAAAAAGTATGAGAAAGAGTCTCAAGCAAGTTTATTCATCCAATTTCATAACTTGAGGTATGTGGATCTTGAACAAGAACACTTCTTTCATTCTGGTGCCCAAAGATTTGATTTTTATAAATGAATTTCATGTTTTTACAAGTTGTTATATACCCAAATTATATTATTTTGAAAATATGAATTGATAAGTTGTTAAACTTTAAAAATGCATGATTATTTCATTTATTTAGGATTTGAATTGATAGTTCATGCTATAAATTGCACATTCGTATATTGATGTTATACTTTCAAGGCTTTTCGAGGGTTGTGTCATGAATTAAGCTTTATCATAAAATTGTGATCCTTTAAGAATATACATGCCTTAAGTCCAAGGATTAATTGTTGATACTTTCTAAAGTGTTTGAAGAAGTGTATTGATATTTCCATGCTATTACAATTTTAAAGCTTATTGTTAATAGTCTACCGAAGTTTCAAGAAAAGAGTTGATTTTAATCCTAAATAAAGAAAGAAAATCCACACCATTTGATTTAAGATAAAGGGAAGCATAGTTGGCTTCAATTGCATATTTCTGAGTTGTTTAAGGTTGATTTTTCTTAAAAGTTCGGAGCTTAATTAAGGGAATAGTGTTTATCACTGAGTTGGGCTTGATTCCAATGTCTCATTCCCCAAAACTATGTGCCCCCATAGATTTCTGATTTACCCCAAGTGGGAGAAGCTAGTTATCACTAAAAGCTAAGGTTTTACTTTGATGGCAAGGATAGAAAACCTATCCCCAACTTGGGAAAGACGTTGAATTCCATGTAAGCTCACATGGTTTATGTCAGTTAGAAGAAAATCCAAAGTGTCCTAAGTTTCCTAGATATTCAGGTCATAAAGTTCTTAAGGTTTCAAGTCCTTATTCATGTTTCATTATTCATGATTGTTTAGATTTTTATTCCTGCTAAGTGAGTCATCTACAATACGATGTATATTTTCTATAAAGAGTTGTTTTATTTATATGTAATTGAATACACCCCTATATACATAGTATATTCCCAAGTGTTGATCTGCCTATATGTCTGTGTTCTATAGTGTCTCATAATGTAGTTTCAGGTGCTCAGTCCTAGCAGTGTCAGTGATCTCGAATACCTTTATCTACATCTCCACTATGGTGAGTCCTCATGGTTTGAGAGCCTATATCCAGATACTTCAGTATTTTTAGTAGTTGTTATACTATTTTCAATACAGTTCAAGTCAGTTAGGGATCTGTCCTAATGGCTCTCTGGTTCGTTGAGTAGTAGAGGTTTGCAAGACTAGATGGTTAGTATGTTTAGATTTGCAATATTATGTTACTTTTATAGTACCCATTTGGATTTCTGTTAGACTTGATATAACATAAATCCTTATTTTGCTCTCATTATTTTTAAGTAAGCTTTATACTAAGTAGTAGGCTCAAAGGTTTAGCTTGGGTCTACTTGTAGCCTTAACCGCCATGTGATGCTTTAGGATATGATTTCAAGGCTTTAAAACCTTGGTATCAGAGCCTAAAGTTTATGGAGTCCTAGGGTTTTTGACAATCCGTGTTATGTATTGATCATTGGTGTATAGCATGCCACATCTATGAGCAAGAGGCTATAAGATGTTTTAGGTAAAAAAAATTGTTTGTTTCTTTCAAATTCTAGCCTGCCTACAGTTGTCTCTCACAACTATTGATTTATGCTTTGTAATTTCAGAAAATGCCTGCCAAAAGATTGAATGCCCACAGAAATAATAATGAGAAACCCTAACCTATTGAACCCTTGAATGAGTCTGTGTCTTATGCTGAGTTTCAGGTGGCCTTTCAGGCATTAGCCCAAGAAGTTAGCGCAAATGTTTAGGCCAATAACCAAACCACAGTTCCGTCTCAGCAAGGAGGTGATTTAGTTGCTGCTAGGATCCTTTGTTTTATGGGGATGAACCCAGTGGAGTTCTATGGGTCAAAGGCAGGTGAGGACCCATAATTTTATCTTGATAAGGTGACGAAGATCACAAAGGTAATGGGTATTTCTAAGGAGGAAAGGGTTGACTTGGTATCTTACAGGTTGAAGGACATTGCTTATGATCGGGTAGTGACATAGAGGGAAAATATAGTAGAGATGCAGAACCTATTACTTGGTAGGTGTTCCAAGATGCATTCTTGGACAAGTTCTTCCCTCTTGAGATGAGGGAATCAAAGATAGAGGAATTTATGAACCTGAGGCAAGGCTTCATGACTATTAAAGAGTATTGCCTTAAGTTCAACAAGTTGGCCAAATATGCTCCTGATTGGATTTCTAACACTCGATCTAGTATGAGTAAGTTTGTGACTAGAGTATCTGGACTGGTGTTGAAAGAGTGTAGGACTGCTATGCACAATATGGACATGGATCTTGCTAAGATGAAAATTTATTCACAGCAAATAGAGGAAGATAAGATAAGGTAAATAGATAGAGTGAAGGGAAATTAGAGAGATAGATATGAGAAACATGAGTATGGTAAGGATAGGTTTGATGGAGGGAGCCGTCGACAGTTTTAGAGCCATTCATTTATACCAGCACCTTCATCAACTAGTGCTTTCGTGCTCAGAAATAGCCAAGAGCAAAGAAACAGGCCTTCTATGTCCAAGTTCTAGAGTAGTGTAAGTAACAATCCTAATTATCTTCTCTGTGCTAAGTATGGTATGACCCATCCCGATGAGTGTTTGGACAAACAGCAGGGTTGTTTTGGTTATGGCAAGTTGGGCCACAGACTTAGAGAGTTTCTATATACCAGGTAGGGGAACAGAGATGTACAACATCAGACTTAGGATAATAGTCCCCTATCTACTTTAGCCCATACAGCTCTTCCTCAGGGCACTTCTTCTAGTACAGCTGGTGGTCAGCAGCAGAATAAGTTTTATGCCTTACACTTCCATCAGGAACAGGAGGATTCTCCCAACATTTTTACTAGTACGCTCCACATCTTTTACTTTGATTTTTATGTGTTGTTTGACCACGGGTTAAGTTTCTCTTATGTGACCCCACTTGTAGCTGTGCATTTTGAAATATGTCTAGAAAAACTTCCAGAGTCTTTACTAGTTTCTACTTCGGTAGGGGATTCAGTTGTTGCTAAGCAAGTGTATAAAGAGTGTCCTTTTATTGTTCTCCATAAATTCATACTTCCTAATCTGATAGAGTTAGACATGGTAGATTTTTATGTTATTCTAGGTATAGACTGGATTCACTCTTTATACGTGTCTATAGTCTGTCATACCTATTTGATTAAGTTCCAGTTTCCAGATGAGCTTGTATTCGAGTAGTGTGGGAGTTCAGCATCTCCCAAGTGTCATTTTTTATCCTCTCTTACAGCTAGAAAGTATATATCCAAGGTTACATCTATCACCTAGTTAGAGTTAAAGACACTAAGTCGGAGACTCTAACTATTCAATCAGCCAACATTATTAATGAGTTTCTTGATGTTTTTGTAGAATATCTCCCAGGGATACCTCCCGATAGAGAGATAGAATTCTAGATTGACCTTCTTCCCGACACTCAGATCTTAAAGAGTTGAAAGGGCAACTCAAAGATCTTCTAGATAAAGGTTTTATATGACTCAGTGTTTCTCCTTGGGGAGCACCCATCCTATTCGTTTGAAAAAAATAGTTCTCTGCATATGTGCATTGACTATCGTCAGCTTAACAAGGTCACTGTTTAGAATAAGTGCTCTCTTCCTAGAATTGATGACCTATTTGATCAGTTGCAATGTGCAAGTTACTTTTCAAAGATAGACCTTAGATCCGTCTATCATCAACTAAAAGTAAGGGAATGTGACATTCTAAAGATAACCTTCTGAACTCGTTATGGTCACTTTGAGTTTCTAGTTATGTTTTTCCAACTAACCAATACTCTACGGCTTTAATGGACCACATGAATCTAGTATTCAAGCTGTATCTTGATATGTTTGTCATAGTGTTCATAGATGATATCTTTGTTTACTCCCATATCGATAATGACCTTGTGGATCATCTTAGAGTTATCCTGTAGACTCTTAGAGATCATTAGTTGTTCTCCATATTCAATAAGTGTGAATTTTGGCTAAGGTCCACAACTTCGTTGGGTCATATTATTTCAGCCAAAGGCATTAGAGTTGATCCCCAAAAGACAAAAGCTGTAAGAAATTAGCCTAGACCTATCTCTCTATCTGACATTAGTAGTTTCTTAGGTCTACCTAGATATTACCGCTATTTTGTTAAAGGTTTATCTTCCATTCCATCTGCCATGACCTGGTAGACCCAAAAGAAAGTTAAGTTCCTTTAGTCGGATTCCTGTGAGAAGAGTTTTTAGGAGTTGAAGACTCGACTCACCTCAACCCCTATGTTGACTATACCTGGTGGTACAGATTATTGTATGGTGTATTTTGATACCTCTAGAGTTGTTTTGGGTTACGTATCGATGGAGAGAGATAAGGTTATAGCCTATAAATTTAGACAATTGACACCACATGAAAAGAACTACCCAACACATGATCTTGAATTTGCTGCTATGATTTTTGCTTTGAAAAGTTGGAGACACTATCTATATGGTGTCCATGTTGATGTATTTATGGACCACAAAATCTTGAAGTATGTGTTCTCTCAGAGAGATTTAAATCTTCACTAGAGGAGATAGTCAGAGTTGCTGAAACATTATGATATGGGAGTGTTATACCATTCAGGAAAGGTCAATGTAGATTATCTATGGGCAGTGTTGCTCATATAGAGAAGGGTATAGAAGATATAGCTTGTGATGTGCATTGTTTGACTAGATTGGGTGTTAGGTTGCTTGATCTGATAAAGGGACTATTTTAGTGCAGAGTAGTTAAAAATCCTCTTTAGTTTCAAAAATGAAGGAGAAACAAGACTCAGATGCTAGTTTGGTCAGACTGAAGGAGTCAGTTAAGGACCAGTAAGTAGAGGTTTTCTCCCAAGGGAAATATGGGGTGTTGAGATTCCAGGGTAGATTATGTGTTCCTAGTGTTAATGATATGAGGCAGAGAATTATGGCTAAAGCACATGGCACATGATATTCTATTTATCCCGGTGCTACCAAGATGTACTACAATATGTGGGAAATCTATTAGTGGAGTGGCATGAAGAAGGATATAGAAAAGTTTGTAGCTAAGTGTACAATGTACCATTAAGTTAAGGTATATAACCAGACACCTGGTAGTGTAATAAAAGAATTTGGAATACCGACTTAGTACTAGGAAGAGGTGACTATGGATTTTGTGACTGGTTTACCTCTTTCGCATCATCACCATTATTCTATTTAGGTTATTGTAGATATGATGACTAAGTCAACATATTTCTTGCCCCTGCATACATCCTACACAGCTGAGGATTATGCTAGATTGTATATTCGGGAGTTGATCAAGATGTATGGAGTTTCTTTATCTATCATCTCAAATAGGGGTAGTCAGTTTACTTCTTATCTTTGGAGGGAGTTCCAGAAGGTCTTGGTACCCAATTTCATTTGAGTATCGCTTTTGATCCACAGACAGATGGTCAGGCTGAGAGGACCATCCAAAATTTGGAGGATATATTGAGAGAATGTACTCTTGACTTCAAAGGTAGTAGGGATGAACATTTACAATTGATTGAGTTTGTGTATAACAATAGTTACCATGATAGCATAAATATTGCACCATTTGAGGTTTTGTATAGTAGAAGATGTAGATCACCCATAATTTGGTTTAAATTGGGTGAGGCTGCTCTGATTGGGCCGAATGCAGTATTTGAGGATATGGAGAAGGTGAAGTTGATTAGAGAAAGGTTGAAGAAAACCCAGAGTAGTTAAAAGTAATATGTAGATATCTGAAGAAGAGACCTTAAGTCTTAAGTTAATGACTTAGGGTATCTGAAAATCTCATCCATGAAAGGGGCGAAAAGGTTTTGCAAAAAAGGGGAAGGTTAGTCCACGATATGTTGGTCCCTATAGAGTCCTAAGTCAGGTGGGTAGAGTAGTCTATGAGCTTGAGTTTCCCGTAGATTTATCAGTTGTGCATCCTATCTTTCATTACTCCATACTTAAGAAGAACATTGGTCATTTCGTGGTTGTTGATCCTTCAAAGAGACTAGATATCCCAACTAGCCTTTCATTTGAAAAGATTCCAGCTGAGATTCTAGACCACCAAATCCATAGACTAAGGAACAAAGAGGTGTCCTTGGTCCAACTATTGTGCCGAAACTAGTAAGTTGAGGGTGCTACTTGGGAAGCCAAGTTAGATATAAGATCCAAGTACTCGTACCTATTCTCCGCAAGTTCAAATCAAGCCAAAGGTATCATTCTTACTTAATTCAGCCCCTTTCTAATCAAAGTTGCAGTTATATAGCTATTCTCAATATAAGTTCATGCATTACCCAAATTATTCAAGAGTTTAGAGTGATAGAGGATCCGTTTAGAAAGTTGCTTAAGCTATGCAATCTTAGTTTCCTCCATACTCTTAGGTTTATGAGCGCCATTGGAGGATGAATGTTCTCCAGGGGGAGATATTGCAATACCCCTGAACTTTTCCTTAAGCTTAATTTCGTCTCCAGAAGGCTAAGGAATGACTTCCTAATTATGTAATATTTAAACCATATATAATTTCCTTAATTTCGACTTTTTATCTTATGGAAAATTTAATTAGCTTTCAAACGATATAAGATCTACCCAAATCTGATAAACAAGCAAGAAGTTATGACTAATTTAAGTCCTAGTATTAAAACAATGTCATTTTAGTGCTTGGCGCATTGCAGAGAGGGTCTATTTGACTATTGTCAATTTCTAGTGGAACTCGGTGGTAGCGGTGTGTCATGCTGAAGATCTAGGTCCCAAACAGTGGGACAACGTGATAGAACCGCATCACGGTACCCCTCAGAATCCCGTTTGTTAAATTCCAGTGAGCCACCATGATAATGGTGCATCGCGGTGGCCCATAAGATTGTGTTTTCCTGTTTAATTTTTCTAGATTCGTACAGAAGCTAAAAAGGGGTACCTTGAACTTTTTCCAAGCCTCTTAAACTATACAAACATCATATTTGAAGTCATTCTAAGCATTATATAAGGTTTTCTTAAGATTTCACTCAAACATAAACCCTAAGTTCCCAAAACCTCTTCCAAGGTTCTCAAGAATTCACCATAGATTTACCAAGTTGAGTCAAGATTTAAGGTTCCCAAGTCAAGGACTTCAAGAACCCTTATCCAAAAGTAAGAGAAAGAGTATAAATATAACGCTCTGAGATCCCATCCCGAGACATCACACGGTGCTTATAGAACCAAAGGATCATAAGCTAACCCTTTTCTGATATCTGTGCCTGTACACTGCATACTATCTAAAAGAAATGCAAAAACTGGCCATAAGGTTCAACACATCTATACATACTCAAAATTAAAACTGAATACTAACACATTAACTTCCGTCTCAAAAGCCTCTAAACTGTCTAAACTACGGAGTTGATGGGACATGTCCCCAACTAACTCTATCAACTGACAATATAAACAAAATCAGATGTAATAATAGTAAGATGAGATTCGTCCTCGATGAAAGAGAACTCATTTCCACTGCTAATAACTAGGACTGAACCACTGAGGAAACTTTGAATCTTGTGCCTCTATAACTATGGTGTCAAATAAAACACCATAGCGCAAATGCATCAGTACAAAATGTACCGAGTATGTAGATGAGGTAAGGCTAAATACAAGGGCTAATGCATTCACAATGTGTAAACTGAATAATCATGAAAACGTCGCATGAGAACACATACATGAATGCATAGGTCATCATACATGGGGAAACTCTTTCTTGAAAACTTTTGAATAATTTTTTATTTTTGCTCTTGATTCTCTCTTAATTTTCATGAAGAAAGAAAAAGGGATCTTGAGTTGGAATCCCTCCTTTTTATTTTTAGAGTGGAAGAAGAGAGAAAATAAAATAAGGACCTCAACCCTTGAGGGGATATTTATAGAGGTTGGGTAAAGAGTGGAATAGATCAGAATGCCATTTAAAGAAAAATAGTTGAAAACTGTAGATCGAGGACTGTGACAATCGACGTGACAATCCATCAAAGGGACTGACGGTCTACTATTTCATCCATTACTCGAGTGATAAAACTAGGACATTATTCCTCAAATTTACAGTCAAAGTGATGGTCCGTCAGGAATCTGATAGTCCACCAGATCGTCTATAACTCGAGGGTCAGGAATGAGCCATTTGTTTTGACCTGACGGACCCCTTGATGGTCCATCAGCTTTTTGACAGCCCACCACTTTGTCCATCAAATAATGACTAAAAATATGTGTCAATACCTTGTATTGAAGGGATACTTGACGGTTCACTAATGACCTAACGATCCACTAGGTCGACTGTCAAACTTGGGCATTCCAATACCATTTAGTAAAACAACCATAACTCCCTCATCCGATGTCGAATTTTGATAAAATTTGTATCGATGGTAATATTATTCATTACGATACTTTAAAAAAATTTAAAATTATATAAATACAACACAATTAAAAGTGTTTCATACTTGGGAATATATTTCTAAAATTTTTAGAATCAGATTTTTGTTTTTCCGAAAATGCTCTAAGGTTCAAACTAGGAAAGAACTTTGCAAGGTATTACAATCAACCAAGTTTATTCATCTAATTTCAGAACTTGAGGTATGTGGGGTTTGAACAAGAATATTTCTTTCATTCTTATGCCCAAAAATTTGATTTTTATAAATGAATTTCATGTTTTTACAAGTGGGTCTATACCTAAATTACATTATTTTGAGAATACGAATTTAGAAGTTGTTCAAGTTTTAAACTGCATAATTATTTTATCTATTTATGATTTTAAATGATAATTCAGGCTATAAATTGCACATTCCTATATTGATGTGATATTTTCAAGGGTTTCCAAGATTGGTGTCCTGAATTAAGCTTTATCATGAAATTGTGATCCTGTAAGAATATACATGCCTTAAGTCCAAGGATGAATTGTTGATACTTTCTAAAATATTTCAAGAAGTGTACTGATATTTCCATGCTATTAATGTTTTAAAGCTTATTGGTGATAGTCTACCAAAGTTTCAAAAAAAGAGTTGATTTTAATTCTAATTTAAGAAAGAAAATCTACACCATTTGATTTAAGATAAAGGAAAGCATAGTTGGATTCCATTGCATATTTTTATGTTGTTTAAGGTGGATTTTTCTTAAAAGTTCTGAGCTTAAGTAAGGGAGTAGTATTTAGCAATAAGTTGGGGTTGATTCCAAGGTCTCATGCCCCAAAACTACATGCCCCCATAGGTTTATGATTTACCCCAAGTGGGATAATCTAGTGATCACTAAAAGTTAAGGTTATACTCTGATGACAAGGATAGAACAACTTTCTCCAACACGGTCAAGACATTGGACTCCGTGTAAGCTCAAATGGTTAATGTTGTTTAGAAGAAACTCCCAAGTGTCCCAAGTTTCCTAGATTATTAAGTCTTAAAGTTATTAAGGTTTCAAGTCCTTGAGTTTCAAAGAAGTTCCCTATTTTCAAAAGACTAAAGTGTATGTTCTAAGAGTTATTGCTTTAAGAGTTCAACTATTTTACAACCTTGTGATTCAAAAAAAGAATACAGATTTAGAATAAAGTGGAATGGCTCACTTGATTTATACTACATGTTTCATTATTCATGATTTATGAGAGTTTTATTCAAGATATGTGAGTCATCTACAATACCATGTGTGTTTTCTATAAAGATTTATTATATTGATATGTAATTTCATACACCACCACATACTCAGTACATTCCCAAGTGTTGATCTACATATATGTCTGTGTGCTACATTGTCTCCTAATGTAGGTTCTGGTGGTCAGTCCTAGAAGCATCAGTGATCCCGAGTACCTTTATCTATATCTCATCTGTGGTGATTCCTCATAGTTCGCGGGCTTATCTACAGATACTTCAGTATTTTTAGTAGTTTTTCTAATATTTTTAATTTAGTTAGAGCTAGTTGGGGATCTTTCCCAATGTCTCTCTGGTTTGTTGAGTAGTAGAGGCTTGTCAGACTAGATGGTAAGTCCATATAAATTTGCAGTATTTTTTTACTTTTATTGTACTAATTAGGATTTTTGTTAGACATGATATGACGTGATTCATTATTTTGCTCTCATTATCTTTAAGTAAGTTTTATACTAAGTAGAAACCTCAAAGGGTTAGCTTGGGGATACTAGTATCCTTAAGAACCATATGACGCTTTGGGATAGGATTTCGGGGAAATAAAAAAGTTCTTTCCTAAATGTATTAGTCATAAGGAAGTCGTTGTAAAATAACCCTCTGCATTTGAAGACACTTCATTTCCAAATCATGTTTTCAAGTTATCCAAAGCACTCTATGACATCAAATAAGCTCTAAAATCTTGGTATGAGAAGCCAAAAACTTTTTAACTAAGAAATATTTTCAAAGAGGTAAAATTGACACAATTCTATTTATTAAAATCTTTTCATTATGTTTATTTATGTTGATGATATTATTTTTTATAGTTCTAACATTTCTATGTGGAAGAATTTTTCTAATCTGATAAAAGAAGAATTTAAAATAAGTCTTAAGGGGGAGATCACATTCTTTCTGGGACTAAAAATCAAATAAACTCCCAAGGGAACCTTCATCAGTTAGTACAAATATATGAAAGAACTTATGAAAAAGTTTATCATGGAAAAAGGATAGGATAATGGAACACTCATGAGCCCATCCACAAATGCTGATTCAGACCCAACTGGAAAAGATATTGATGAAAATATGTATCAGGGGATGATCGAATATCTACTTTATTTGACTATAAGTTACGTAGATATTATGTTTAATGTGTGTAAATATGCCAGATTCTAGTTGACTCCCAAAGAATCTCATCTCATTGCCATCAACCGAGTTATTCTATATCTCATAGGAACTCAAGACCTTGTTCTATGGTATCCCTGCTCCTTGCATTTTAATTTAACCGATTGCACAAATGTTTATTTTGCAGGAGACAAAAGTGACAGGAATAGGACCATTGTAACATATCAAATTCTTGGCGATTCCCTTATATCATGTCCCTTATATCGCGGCATAGCAAGAAACAAACTTCCATCACTCTTTTAACTACTGAAGATGAATACATAGCTATTGGAAGCTGTGGTACCAAAATCTATTGGATTATGCATTTGTTTCTTTACATTGACTTATACTTCAAAGTTGTTCCTATTTTGTGCAATAGTACTAGTGCCATTAGCCTATTTAAGTATACTGAACATCACTCTAGGGCTAAACATATTGATATCAAAAGTCATTTTTTTCGAGACCAGGTAGAGAATGGTTATTTTTCTTTGTAATTTGTTGACTGTGAAAATTAACTCGCAGATATTTTTACAAAACCCTACTTGAATAAAGATTTTCCTTTCTTCAAAGAAAACTTGGTATTCTCAGCATTAATTATCTTTAAAACTTTTTTAGCAAAATCATGCATCCATCTAAGTGATTCCTGCATATTATTTCATTTCTTTATCTCCATACTGCCTGCATATTTTTTCTTTTTGATTATGTCAAAGGGGGAGAAAAGGCGCAGTATCAAAATAGCCCAATAGTTAGAGGGAGCAAAGCAAAACAAGTTTACATATTAGCCAATACCTATGTAGGCCAGGGGAAGCAAGAAGACAGAAAAGGAAGTCAACTAATGTTTACTCTTATTGTCATTATAAAAATGGGGGAGATTGATATCCCTCCAAGTCTACGTTGTAATAATGACAAACTTTTTTGTAGACACAATACTAAAACTACCAATATTGGAAGGATAAAAGAAGCTAACTCAAAAAATAGAAGGACATCAGGAATGGAATGACATCTCCTGTATCCACGTAAAATAAATTAGAAAAGAACAAATAGAAGAAGAATCATAGTACCAAATGTTAGGGAAAATTAAATCAAGATAAAAGAATATCTCACCTAATATGTGCAAGATCACGACATGGAAAGAATACCAATAAAACATCATGGAAATTGAAGAAAGATCAATAATACCAAATAATGATAGACCAAATTAATCAAGAATAGAAAATCCTAAGAAAAATTGGAAGGGCATTAATCTCTACAAAACTACAAAGAAAAAGAGATCATGGATATATCTAATATGGACATAATCCAAAGCCATATATAAATATATCTGATATGTATATATCATATGGCTACATTCCTCAATCGAGGAATCAATTTAAATCCTTGATTGAGGAGAAATATCTTGGATTTCCTTATGAAGAGTAGCAGCCAAAGATGATAAAAGAATAAAACTCCAGATAGACACTATTCATGCAAGTTCAAGGAGAAAATTCAAAGTTTCCCATTCTTAGTTTTACAAAGCTCTATAACTTTAGTTTATAATTGTTATATAAACATTAGGATTGAGTCAACTTTGTAACATCAAATAAAGTCGTGTCACAATATTTGAAGAGCAAAATAAGTCTTCAAAAATTTATTCCTATAATTGTACCCGAGCTAAAATTTAATGAGTTAAGGAAACTTTAAACCCAAGGGGACTGGATTTAGGCACTATATTGGTGTGCCGAACCAGGATAAATCTTTGTGTTATTACTTTACTTTTTGTTACTCTCTTGCTTAACTATTTTGAATTTAATCTATTTCAGGAGTGTTTTGATCTGCAGGCAAGTTCAGTGTGAAGAGTCAGTAGGTGACTCACAGAAAAAAATTTAATTCACCCATCTTGAATTTCATAATTCATACATTTTACTTTATCTACACTATGGGCATACAGTTAGAAGCTATCAACACCTATTGGTTGTAAGGACCAGACTCACTCCTCTAGGACTCGAGCACAACGTGAATTGTGCTTTATTGACAATGACTATCTTATATCAAAACTATGGTATAGGTGAATTTAGATCATCAGATATTCTGAAGATAGCTTTCCTAACATGGTATAGTTATTTTGATTTTTTAGTGATGTCCTTTGGTATGACCAATGCCCTTGGATCTTATAAATAGGGTTTTCTGCGAGTCATGGACTTGTTTGTCATTGTCTTTATTGATGATATTTTAGTGTATTTTCAGAGTGAGGAAGATCATGTTGATCACTCCACCTTGTGTTGCATACCCTAAAGGAACGACAGTTATGTACAAAGTTTTCTAAGTATGAGTTCTAGTTGAATGTTGTGACTTATTTGGGTCATGTTATTTTTAGTGAAGTGTTCCTGGTGGGTCCATAGAAGGTTGGGTTGGTCAAAAAGAGGCTTACGCCCATGACTCCATCCGACATTTGGAGCTTCTTTGGTTTAGCTTTTTACAATAGAAAGTTCGTGAAGAGTTTCTCTTCTGTTATGGCCTCGTTAACTAATTTGACTCAAAAATTGTGATGTTCTTGTGTTTTGATAGTTGTTAGGGTAGTTTTAAGAAGATGAAAGATAAGTTGACTTAGACTTTAGTCTTGACTATCCCTGAGGGCATTGATGATTTTGTTATCTATTATGATGCATCCCAAGTAGGTCTGTGTTATGTGTTAATGCAACATGGCAAGGTGGTTACATACATTTCTAGATAGTTGAAAGTTCATAAGAGAAATTATCCTTCCCTGTACTTGGAATTGTTAAATTTACTGTTTGCATTAAAGATTTGGTGACATTATTTGTATAGGGTCCTTGTTGACACTTATTCTTATCACAATAGCCTGCAATATGTGTTCACACAAAAAAATTTTATCTCAGGCACAAGAGGTGGCTTGAGTTACTAAAGGACTATGATATAACTCTCCATTATCATTGAGGTAAAGATAACGTGATTGTTAATTCTCATGGCAGGTTTTTCATAGGAAACTACACTTATGTGTATAAGGAGAAGTGGGTTTTGGTGAAGATATTTACCATTTGGATAATCTAGGAGTCCGTTTCTTAATTCTGAGGATGGTTGTGTAATTGTTCAAGAGGTGGCGTGGACTACTCTTGGTAATAAAGTAAAGGAAAAATAAGTGTTGGATCCTATTCTAATAAAAATCAAGAATGATGTACGTAGGTAAAAACTAAAGGTTTTTTAGATTGGTGGTGATGGTACCTTAAGTTACCAAGGAAAATTATGTTTTCACGATGTTGATGGGTTGCGAGGAAGAATTTTGGCTGAAGCTCTTGAGTCATAATATACTATTTATTTGAGTTTGGAAAAAATGTATCATGATCTTAAGGAGATTTATTAGTGGGATAATATGAAGTAGGATATGGCTAATTTGGTGGCTAAGTGCATGGTATGTGAACAAGTGAAGGAAGAGATCTTGAGGCCTGATAGGTTAACTCAAGAGATTAAACGGCCTATGTGGAAATGGTAGATAATTAATATGGATTTTCTTATTGTTCTTTCATGATCCCACCAGTAATTTGATTTGATTTGGGTCATCTTGGATTGGATGATGAAGTCTGCTCACTTCTTACCAGTGAGGATTATGCAAAGTTGTTCAACGAGGAGATAGCAAAGTTGCATGGTACTCTGATCTCCATCTTATCCGACTAGGGTACTTTGTTATCATCTCACTTTTGGTGGTTGTTAGAGCAAGGTTTGGGGACTAAGGTAGCCTTTATACCGCTCTCCACCAATAGAGTGATAGGCAAGCAGAAAGAAAAATTCAGGTTTTGGAAGATATGATTTGATCTTGTGTTTTTAATTTCGAGGGTGGTGGTTTTGACCACCTACCTCACATAGAACTTTCCTACAACAACACTTATCACTCTAGCATTGGTATGGATCAATTTAAGGCATTATATAGTAAGAGGTGTAGGTCTCTTATTAGGCGGTTTGAGGTTGGTGACATAAGTTGTTTGGCCTTGATTTGGTTCACCAAGCTATGGAGAAGGTGAAGGTGATTTAGGATAGAATTAAGGCCTCCCAATGTCTGCAAAAGTCCTATGCGGTTTTAAGGCAAAGAGTGTTATAGTTTAATGTTGGTGATTGGGTGTTTCTAAAGGTGTCCACTATAGAGGGAGTGATGCGGTTTGGTAAGAAGAGAAACCTCTATCCCCATTATCTTGGTTCATATTTGGTTCTAAAGAGGGTTTGAAATATTGCATATGAATAAGATTTTCCATCAAGTTTGAGATCCATTCATTCGGTGTTTCATGTTCTAATATTTAGAAAATATGTGGGAGATACTTCAATGACTTTTCCATTGGAGGAGGTAGGTATTTCAGACCATTTGTCTTACGAGGAAATCTTTGTTAATATTTCTGATCAGAAAGTCCATTAGTGTAGAACAAGGATGGGGTATTAGTAAAGGTTCTTTGGAGGGACCTAAAGGTTGAGTAAGCTACATGGGAAGACGAGGAGGACATGAATTCCAAGTTCCCATTCTTGTTTCCCATTCTAGATAATTGTGCTTAGGTATGCCTATTCTTTGACATCTTTGTTTTCTAACTTTGTTTAGGGAGGTTATGATTTTTCGGTTCTTTGTTTTTTTCCTTTGTTAAAGATAAGAGTAGTGGTCTGTGGAGTAAGGTCATGGAAATAAATTACTTTACCTATTATGAGATGACAAATAATCCTAAGGGACAGTATGTAACACCCTGGGTTTTTGGTCTTTGAAAACTTTTTGAGTTCTGAACCTTTTTCCCTACAAATGATTCACCTGACAACTCTTAATGTCTCTAGACTGGTCAGGTGGCCCTTGTAATAAGGTGTCTAATGAATGATGCTTGAGTTATTATCATATGTACGACTTGGGGTTATGAGTCATTGGGGGTCTTCAAGGGTTCTATTGGCTAAATCATAAACAAATCAAAAATTATGTGTCTAAACTCTATTCTAAGTATGAGTAGCTCACTATGAGCATTAAGGTCTTGGCAAAAGTCATTAGGTGCAAATCTTAGGATGTCTAGCATTTACCTAATTGGGTTTTGTATTGACTATGAGTGGACTCTACGAGTCGTAGGGTCTAGGTATGAGTGGTCTAAGTTGAGTCATAATTTTAATAGTGCAAGGGGGTCCTAGAGACTTTCTTTGTTATGACTCGTGGTGATGAGTCATAAAGATAGGCTATGAGTTAACAGTTGACCCATAGTCAATGGCGAGAATTCTTCAACTTTTAAGTTAAGGACATTATGGACAATTCCCCTCTTACCTAAATTGAAACCCACGTTTTGTAACCCCTTTAGGGTGTCATAAGCACTTAGAAATAAATCTAAGTAACTTCTAAAACTATAACGACTCGAGACTACCCCATAGTCATCACACGGTGCTTACGACACCGAAAGACCTCAAGATGACCCATGAAAGATATCTGTTGTGAGCACTGAAAAATAATACTATAATTAATACAAAAAATGGGCTGAAATGGATTAAGGTTCAAAACATTTGAATTAATGATTAAATATAACTCTGTAAAACTAAATACTGTCAGACAGTCTAGTCTGAAAAGATTCTAACTGAATTTGTACGAATGTGGAGTGGATGGGACAATCCCCTAACTAACTCCATCTACTAAAATATGACATAATAGAATATCCTATAATGATTAGGACCCACTGCTAAATCTACTATTGTTAGATGAATCTGAATTTACTATGCGTAGTCGTGAACCTGAGCGTTCGAACCTACGATATGAAATATCATAGTGTAGGAAAGTATGCATCAGTATGTGGGAATGTGCTGATATGATAGATGAGTTAAGCGTGAATGCAAAGGTTCATATGCATGAACAATAACTGACTAAATGATATAGAGTAATTGAATATGGGAGTACACGGATAATTGAAACTACTATAAACACTGAATATGTAAAACTGTTCTTATATGTATACTATAACTTAGATTTTCTAAAGCTAAGTATTGAATTTTGATAACTGAGTAACTAATATCTGAAGTTATTGATAACTGATTTACTGATACTTATTGACTATGTCTGACAGTCCTGAATTTGTAAAACTGAACTAGTTCTAAACTGAAGACTGAAACTAAAACTATGAGAGGTAATCATCTAACCGAAATGCCCTAAATAAGATAACATAACTGAGTTGGGGTCCAATATGTAACCCCTATTAGAAGGGTGTTAGAATCATGCCATAGGTACTAACAACTAATATGAAGTCAGTCCAAACTAACGGGTGACCCCTGAGATCAGTCCTAAAATAATGAGTAATCCCTGTGTATGTTAGTCCTATCAAACGGGTGATATCTCTTAACCTACACTGGCTATGTAGTTCTAGAAATTAGGGATTGCTTTTAGGGACACAGTCCTAGCTAATGGGTAAAACCGCATCCCAAGGCTCGCTTGGTGATGAATCCTACTCTCAACTGAAAGACATTGATCTGAGTATACTGAACTAGATTGGACCTATGCAGAGTTTACTGAGTTCTCCTAAGTTCTTTAACTGACTAAGTTCTACTGAGCTTTGTAACTGACTGAGAGTACTACTGATCGTGACATGGATGATACTATCTTGTCACTGACACTGTCTCTAGGTAAATAGCTTAATTATCAAATATAAAATAAACCTAGGACTCAATATGATGAAAAGTAAAGCAAAACATAATCTTGAATAACATAACAATGTTCACTTGGTCATAATTCATTCATAGATACATTTCATCAAACACTTGTAATGCATTAACGTATACATGGATGAGGAATACATGCTAGCATGCTAAAATGGCATTATTTCATTCTCTTAGACAATTTATCAAACACATAAGAAACATACTTGGTTCACTAAATCATAAACACTTAGGTTTAACATGGTTATAAAAGTCAACTTGCAAATTGATGGTTTTATCATGAATATCATGTAATTCAACACATACTAGAATCAATTCTTGGAACTTATAATCTAAATCATGGATTAAAACTCAATCAATATCATGAACATGAATGTAATCAAATTCAAACATGGAAATCATAAATCATAAATCTTGTATTTTGAAAAGGGATTCTTGGGCTCCATGGAAGGTAAGCATCCATGGATGAACATCTAACATACCTTGGATGATTCTTTCTTAAAGGTTCTCAGAAGAAATCTTTAGACTTGTTCTTAATTCCTTGAACTAGGGTTTTCGGCTATTTGAGAGAGAATGATTTTTAATTTGGGCATGAATTGAATAATGAATAGCTAAGGACGTTTTTAGGGATTAAATCTAATATCTGGGCCAAATAAAATCATGAGAAAGGATTGTTTTAACCCCGGACGTCCTTTTAATGTTTTGCAAAAATTTTCTTAACTGGGAACCTAATGTGATGCGCCACTATCGCTTCATGCCACTGGAAATTGGACAACTAGGAATTGGGATGATGGAGTGATGCAGCTCCATGGCGGTGCCTCACTGGTAATGAATTTTCCCTTTGGTGCGATGCTCCTTGATTGCGAAGTCACAATGGGAAGTGACACTTAAGAGAAGGCTAGTGGCGCAACATGGTGGTATCACATTGTATTACTAGAAAATGACAAATGATATTTGGACTGCCTCACGACGTGCTAGAGTACAAGATGGTTCACTGTCCTCATAAAATGGCCCTAACTCTTCGTTTGGCTGTTGGATTTGTACAAATTTTGTATCGATGGAAATCTTATTCAATTTCTCACACAACAAAAAGTAAAAATTTTGAAAATTCCACATGTATAAAATTTTATTCATCCTAAAATAAAGTATTTGACATTTTTCGGAGGAATTTAAACTAGGTAAAAGTACGGGGTGTTACATAAACACTATAAACGGATCTCTCCATTCCTTCAAGCAATTCAAGTTGGGGTTTTATCAAGTTTTTCATCTAAGGGCTCAGGGGTCGATCTCTCCAAATTTTATGGATTTTAAGGCATGTTAATCTACTCTCGTTATTAATTTATTAAAAGCACATGTTTTAGGGTATTGTTCATGAGATATTATTGTTGTTTTTATAACAAGGGTTGAGGTTTTTAAATGCATGTTGTTAAACAATGTTTTCCCATGGTTTACATATAATTTTCATTCTTTAATTATGGTTATGAAATTGTGGGTGCATGGGTATGGTGAATGAACTAGGAAATTGTGATTCTTACAAAAATTTTGACTTTTGAAGTGGTTATAACCCCGACCCCAAATGTGAATTTGGTTTTTAATTATGGGAGATGTGGGAATTTGAAAAATTGAACCAAGTGGGTTGTGAATTTCCCCATGTGATGTAATTGTTTGGGAATGTTTTTGTTACCTTGCAAGTGTTATTTGTGTGATGATACCAACAATGTATGCCTAAATATGAATTGTGGTTCAATTAATGGGATTGTGTGATAAATGTTTTAATTGAGATTTAATGGTGCATATGTAGGTTAGTCGTGAAAGTGGAGGTGTGAGTGAGCAATACTGAAAACCACATTTGTCGATGGGGGGAGGGAGGTTAAAATGATAAGGGAGGTTTGAGTTTCCCCTTATTATTATTACATGATTAAGGAGGTTCTATTCCCCTGTAAATCATCACAGGATCGGATACTTAACTCACTTTAGAATATGATTGGGAGGCTTATGTCCCTCGTGCATATATATGAGTTTATTCTCCCATTCATCCAGGTACATGAACTGGGGCCTGACCAGGGATGAGAGCTAGGGCCCATATAGCCCGTGGGTACATGTTATGATGATTTAGCTACATAGTCCAAGCTAAAGCTTTAAAATGCATGATAAGCCTTGTTCCCTATCTCGGCGTGTAATATATATATATATATGTATATGTATTTGATCATGTGCATTGGTTTTGAATGATTATGAACAATTGACGATGTTATTATGTCAACCTTATCCCTGAGTTCATACTAGCGATCAAACCACTAAACTTCTTTGGATGTTGTATCCCCACGTGATGCAGGAATTGGTCATATTTCTTCTCCTCCTTCTAAGTGATTAGGATTTAGGATCAGCTCGTGAGTTGACATTGAAGTGGTGAGCTTTCATACATCAGAAGTCTACCTTTCTTGTTTTAGTCTTTTATGTATCAGACTATTTAGACTTATTTTTGGCTATAGTAGGGGGCATGTTGTCCTAAATCTTCATTGATATTCAGTTCTTGTTCTTTGTATTGGAAGTCTTTGTTTGGATTACTGTGGTTATTGGGAGGTGTCGATCGGTTGTTTTGCCAATCATCAGTCGTTGGTTATGGGCTTATTTTTAATTTGATTAATCTTGTTTCACACTATCTTTTATATGTTAAAAATTCATCCATGGCACAACCCGAACTAGGGCTTGGTCGTTATGGGTATGTGAAGTCCAACAAGGACCATAGACCACCCCTAACACCAAAGCGCAGACCACTTTACACCTATATCAGATGAATTTAGAAAATATAAAAAGATAAGGATACTTCAAATTAAACATATTATGATATTTGTTTAACCAAGCAAAGCAACAACCAAACCTTCCTAAGTACATAGTAGTCTAACAAAGCCTATGCCAAACTAAATATAAATTAAGTGTTGGGACATGCCCCCGACTATAGCCAAAAAGAGTATCCAATCATCAATAATAAAAATAAATATAATCCTAAAATGGATTAATCAGAAGCATGGAGGCTCACCACTTCAAGTTTACTCTCGATCAATACACAATCACTAGGAAGGAGAACTAGAATTATGGCCAAATCCTGCATCACGTGGGGATGCAGCGTTGGAGACAATTAGCGTTGTTAACGCTAGAATATAACTCAGGGATAAAGATACAATAATGCCACCAATTAAAATCAAGTAATTTAATGCACATAAAACATATGAATATATATATATGTATGTATGTATATATATACATAAATATTTCATGCCGGGATAGGGAACAATGTTTAATATGCACTTTAAAACCATAACCTAGATTGTGTAGATCAACTATCATATAATATTACCCACAGTCTATATGGTCCCCAGCTCTCACCTCCTGCTCGAGACCCAATGTGTGTAGTAGCACAAATCGAACAATAATCCCGTATTTATCAGCACGATGACTCAAACATCCGAACATATATCAAAGTGACTTACGCACCCGATTATGTAATGATTTATGGGGGACTCGAACCTCTCTAATCATGAAATAATAATAATGAAGGGGACTCGAACCTCCCTTTTTACTTTGACCCTTGCATCAACAAACTTAGTTTCTAGTGTTGGTCACCTGAACCTCCACTTTCACGACTCAACTACATAACCCTTATTAAAGCCTAGTTAAAACATTCATCAAAAGTTTCCAATCAAGAACCACGTTTCACATTAAGGCATACATTGTTGGTATCGTGATACCAACTGCACTTGCAATGTAATAACAAGATACCAAAACAATTTTCTATTTTATTAGGGAAAATAACTCTCTTTGTTCATTAATATAAGGTGGGGGACACCGAGTCCCTTAGCTCATTAAATCAGATCATTATATTTCAGAAAAATCTGTATATCATGCAATAGTTTAAGACTAGTTCAATTTTACAAATTCCCACCTTTCTCATAACTCAAAATCAATATGACACTATGGGGTTGGGGTTATAACCACTTCAAAAGACACAAGTTTGAGAAAATCACAATTCCCTAGTTGATTCACCATAACCATGCACCCACAAGTTCAAAACCATATTGAAAATATGAATAATCATGATTAAATTATAGGAGAAAATTGTTCTACAATAAGAATTCAAAACCCACAACCCTCGTTTTCAAAATAAAAAAAATTCCCTGTGAACAAAACATTAATACAATGCGGGAAGAGTCACATGCCTGAAATTGTAATATATACGGAGAGCATTCATCCTTGAAGGGCCTAATTGAACTACCTCTTGAAAATCCTAAGTGTTCTTGACCTTGAGGAATTTAAGAGTGTTAAAAAGTTACTTTGATGTATTTCTGAGTGTTAATGACACACTAATAAATTTATAAGACATGGGATTCATGTTGGGTAATAGGAGAAATGGCTAGAACGCCCTTTGCTTAAATGTTGAAAGAGGGTCGTCTTTGACTATGAGTCAACCCTTGACTCGTACCAACTCCGTATGACTCATCACCATGAGTCATAAGAAAGGCAGTACCACAGAGGCACCCAAAAATATTTTCCTTATGACTGAATGACACCTCTCATAATGGGACCCAACATCTTATAGGGTCTAGTATAGTCGTCATAGAACACAAATTGGGACTTACATTGGACACCCTTTTATTACACCTAATGACTAGTGACATATCCTTATGACTCTTAGTGAGCCACTCGTACTCAGAATAGAATCAAGCCATAAACTTATTAATTTAATTATGACTCATCCCAATGACTCATAAGGAGACTCTACGACTCCTATAGTGAGTTGTTAACAACGCAGTGAGCTCAAAGATAGAGAAATTTCCAAGGGACAAAAATCTGGGGTGTTTCAATTCTTCACATCTTGGATCATTCATCCTCAAATAATGAGACTGGCATGAATTGATTCTACGTACCTTTACTCTTACATTTAACAAAGACAAAAAACAAGGACGCTAATAAATACACATACCTTAAGTACGATAATTTGAAATGGGAAACAAGAATGGATAATTGAACTTCATGTCCTCTTTGGCTACCCTAGTATCCTCTTTAAACTTTTGGATCCCCTATAGAACTTTTATCGAAGCTACTTCCTTTTTTTCACTATTGATGATTATGCAGATCTAAATTTTCAACTTAGATTTCCTCATAAGATAAGGAATCCTAAATACCCACCTCCTCTAATGGAAAAACTATCGAAGGATAATCCATGCAATTCATCAACATCAAAATATAAAACACCATATGAATAGAGCTTAAACTACGAGGTAACTCTAACTCATACGTAACAACACCAACCCTCTTCAAGACCAAGCACGAGCTGGCATACTAGGACTAAGAATCTTCTTCTTCCCAAATTAAATTACTCCCTTCATGGGAGGTACCTTTAAGATCACCTAGTATCCAACCTCAAACTCTAACTCTTTGTGCCTCACATTTGCATTGGTCTATCCCAAATCACCTTCATCTTCTCCATGGATTGGTGAACGAAATCAAGGTAAAGTATCTCCACCACACCAACCTCAAACAAATAATTGGACACCTACACCTTCTACTATAAAACACATTAAATGGAACCATCACGATATATAATAACCCCATTCGTTGAACCGGAATGCTACACGGTGCTCATGACCCTGAGGGACCACAAGATAACCCATGACAGATATCTGTACCTGTATACTACAAATCATAATATAATAATGCAAAATACATAGAGATTTAAGGTCGTAAGGTTCAACTGAATAAAACAATGTGGGTGAAAATACCTAAAACAACTCAATCTGAACGTAAATCTGAACATAAATAAGAAAGTAAATCTGAAAGCCTCTAAACTATCTGAATAAAGAGTTTAAGACACATTTCTCCAACTAACTCTGTAAAATTGAACTGAAGAAATAAATAAATGTATCAAATTATATTGTCCTCAAATCAATGAGGACTCATTGTGTCTCTGTGATTGGAATGCTACCGCTAATGCTGGGATAGAGCTTATGTATTTGAACCTATGGTGTAACGTGAAGAGAAAGCACCATAACACAAATGCAACAGTACAACTAGAGTACTGAGTTTACGAGAAAGGTAGGCTGAACATAAAGGGTTTCATGCATGAACAACACTGACTAATTAATATAAACATGGGAGTGCAAACAAAGATATATAGAAACTGGGACCATGAGTACGTGATAGCATGACCTGTAAGCTAATACGTGGTTTACTTATAGCAATCATAACTTATACTGAAACTGATAACATGGACGACTGTATCTGACAATCCTGTATATACTAAAATTTGAAGAACTCCCATAGTTCTTTTATTGAGACTGATACTGAAACTGTGGAAAGTAGTGTTTAACTGACATACCCCATGTATGCCATTATGGCTAAGCTGCGGTCCAATTTATGCCCCAACTAATGGGGTGTCAATATCGTGCCATGGGTAAGGACAACCTGTGAGTGACCTTTATTTGGCGGATATTTAATGAGAATGGTGAGAACCCTAAACTGACGGGTTAACCCACCTCATCAACCCTAATCTAATGGGTTAAGATATATCAACCTACGCTGGCTACATAGTTATGGAACATAAGGATGACCATGAAGAATCACACCCTGAACTTGCGGGTGAGTTCCCATTCTTGGATTCACTCGGTGCTAACCTCTACTCCCATCTGGAGGGACTGGACATGAATAACTAATTATGCATGACTTAATCTCATTGAATTCCATTGACTGGCGGAATGTTACTGATATCTAACAACTGACTAAGATCATGAGGTTTTCCTGAGTCACGTGACTGACTGTTGTCTATCGAATCATAGATTGAGTTTGGATATCGTGAAATATGACATCGCTCTAGGAACATGATGATAGACGTATTTACATGCCTAAAGTACGATAATTGACCCATATTTTAGCTATGTTTTGAGGACAAAATATATAATTCATGCACTTTTAGTCCTTTTTCTTGTAAGTGAGCTAACAAACATGATTAGCAAGTTTTCAGGTATAAATGATGAAGATTTCAGCATTTTATGGATAACTTGATGCCAAAGGAAGCTTCCCGAAAGATGGAAAGCGGAGCTTGTCGCCTACGGACTAAAAGTGACGCATGGAAAACCTGTCCCGGGCAAAAATAGCATTTCCAAAGACTTTGGGGATCAGCAGTAACTTAGTAGGATTAGGATAATGATGTAGTAACGTAGAAAGACTAGGATAAGTAATGCAGTAGCTTAGTAGGAATAGGATATTAGTGTTATAAATATCCTATTTTGCTGAAGTTTTTAAGACATCAAACATCATACATCTTTCATCAATTACTTTTTATTATTCATTCAACACTTTCAATAAAATTTTTCTTCGCTTCTTTTCATATATTCAACTTTTAATTTTCACGACAAGAGAAACGCTATTTGCAAGGAATTCATGCCACAAGTACTACCAAACCTTACTACACATGAGATCGTTATTTTGGTATAACAATAATGTCTATTGTAATTTCTATTGCACTCATGAATAGCTAAAATTCACTGTTGGGGTTATGGAAGCCTTATGAGATACTATCTATTGCTATGAGTTTGTGAATTCTTGACATGTATGCTGCTTATATCATTACTCTCTTCATCTTATTCTAAATTCTTGTGGTTGCAAACATATAGAATATGCCAGTATTGCATTAACTTCTTTGAAAAAAAGTTACATGTCTAGAAAAGAGTTAATGTCAAGGTAATAGGGCACCAACCCCTATTAAAAAGTTAGTGCCGTAACTGGATTAACCTCTTAGAGAATTTGTACCATTAGATACGCTTTAAGCTCGAAAGAGTTAAAGTGAAATTATCCTTGACGGTCGAAGGACGATGGGAATTACCATAGAATACGATTCTCTATAAGTACATGCATGTCTGAATTCCGCATAACTCATAGTCATTAGGTACGTACAACTCACAAGGTGGACATAACCCTAACTCTCAATTCTCATTGGTTAAAACCTACCAAGTACTCCATTTTACTCTTCTATTTTCCGTTCTTACTCTACTATTTAGTTTACACTATTTACATGCCCCAATCCCTCCTTTTTTATGAAACTTTCACCAGAAGTCTACTAATTGTTGCTTACTTAGTGACCAAGTATTCCCTGTGGGATTAGACACCCAACCTAGTTGGGTTCTATATTTTACAACGACCGCTTGCACTCTTACGAGAGCTGTAGTTTGAGCGTTATCAAAAATTGGCGCCATTGCCAGGGAATACGGTTGTCAACTAAGTTTGTGATAATTACTAGACCCTTTGGTCAAAGATTCTTGTACTTTACTTTTAGTTTTTGTATTTGTTTTTCTGCAGGTTTTTATTCAGTGCATGCCTCATACTCAAAATTCTGGTCAACCGTTATTACCTATCAATCCTGAACCACAACGTATTGGCAGAATGGAGACACAACAGGAAATTGAAAGAAGGGTTGCTCAACAGGAACAGGCTAGACTAGATGCTTTGGCCGTCGCCCAAGTACTACAACAGAATATTGATAACCCTGGGCGAGCAACAAATCCTGACGATGAGGACCTAGGTGATGACGAGATACTAAACCCTAGGCATGATGCAGAGATGGTCACACCTATAGGTTCAGGCCGAGACGTGCAAATACCATTCGATGATGATGATGACGATCTTGATAGAGCTAGTGCCACAGGAGCCATTATTCCTCCGCCAATGGATCCCGGAGCCATGTTCAACATCACAAGCACCATGATTCAGTTATTCCAACTCAAGGGATTATTTGGTGGACTAGCAGGCGATGATCCGAATATGCATCTGATCAACTTTATTTCTACATGCAAGTCGTTCGACAATCCTGACCTTGGACAGAATGTAATTCGACTACGCTTATTTCCATTGTCTCTATCTGGTGAGGCAAGTCTATGGTTGAATGGGCTGACTCCTGATTCTATTACAAATTGGAGGCAATTGAAAGATGCTTTCCTAGAAAAATTCTTTTCGCCATCCAAAAGAGCATAATTGAGAGACGAAATTAGAAACTTTCGCCATCTTCCAAATGAAGCCCTCCACGAAACATAGGAGTGATTCAAGAAGAAGCTTATAAGGTTCCCAAACCATCACATGACCAATGTCCACCTAATGGAGATACTATACAGATCCTAAAATTCAATAACTAAACTAGTGGTGGATAATGCGGCTGGAGGATCATTTATAGACCTCACCTTTGTTCAGGCAAGCGATTATGCTAGACCGGATGACAAAGCAAAGTAGAGCTTGGCACACCAGGGATTCTGAGGTAGCAAGCCCCACTTTATCTATTGGCATGACTACAGAACAAAGGAGAAGAGAAGAAGAACGTGATCAAGATGTGGCACACATGAAAACACAAATGGATCTTCTTACAAAGCATCTATTATCAGGGAAGACCAAAAAAGTCAAGGCTGTTGCACTAAAGGAAGAGAGGAATTCGATTCCGAGGAAGAAGCCAACTACTTGAACAATCAGGAGGGTTTTCGAGGCAATGCCCAAGAAAACCAAGGTCGGAACTATTATGATAAATCTGGAAACAATGACCGTGATCAAGTAAGTTGGAAGAATAAGGCTGACAAGAGTAGTCTGTCTGTTCCCCCAGGTAGACATAATGCCACTACATCCGGGTCTGGAAATATGTCCATGGAAGATATGATGGCTAAGCTGTTAAAAGTAGAAGAGGCAACCATCACGGGAGTAACAGAGGTAATAAATGATTTGTCCTTAATGAAGCAATTGGTTGACTCACATTTCACTTCAATAAAACAGATAGAGCAGCAATTGAGCCAACTTTTAGCTGCACTCAATCAAAGAAAGGCTGGCACTTTACGTAGAAACACTGTGCAAAATTCAAGGAACGACGGATCATGCATGGATATTACTATCAGTAGTGGTAAGGTGCTGGATAATTTATCCCAAAGCAAGAAGGTGGCCGATGATATCGGAGGTAATGCAAAAGATAATGACGCCAAAGAAGCTGATGAAGACGTTCGCAACATCACTCCTCGACTTCCACAGCCTGAAAAGATCGCTGAACCAAATCATGATGAAAAGAAAGAAATGGAGAAAACAATTCCCCTTTCACCACCTCATTTTCCTCAAAGATTAAAGAAGAAAGCTGATGATACAAAGTTCAATAAATTCATGGCAATGTTAAAACAGTTGACCATTAATGTTTTGTTAGTAGAGACACTAGAACAAATGACTGGGTATGTGAAATTTATGAAGGATCTTTGGACAAAGAAGCGGTCAGCAAGCTATGAGTTTACAGTTACTGTTCATCATTGCAGTGCAATTGCTACCCGATTACTAGTTCAGAAGAAGTTTGACCCCGGTGCCTTCACTATTGCTTGCACCGTTGGATCTTTGAATTTTTCCAAGGCATTATGCAATTTAGGAGCCAGCATCAATTTGATGTCATTATCTATTTATAGAAAGTTGGGGTTGGGTGATCCTACTCCAACCAATATGAGGCTCGTAATAGCAGATAGGTCGGTAAAACGACCTATTGGTATTTTATGTGATGTATTGGTGAAGGTTTCTTCATTCATGTTTCCGGCAGACTTCATTATTTTTGATTGTGAGGCAGACTCAGAAGTTCCCATAATATTGGGGCGCCCTTTCCTTGCAACAGGAAGTGTACTTATTGACTTAAGAGCTAATGAGATTTTATTCTGGATAAATGACGAAGTAGTTCGCTTTGATGTGTGCAAATCAATGAAGTAACCCAAAGATCTGAACGTATTCTCGGTAGCTGATGTTTATTTTGATGATGAGAAAGAATTACCTAAAGAGGAGTAGCTTATTGATGACCTATTGGCAGTTGTGCTTATGAATGTTGAGCATAAGAATGCTGAAAATTATGAAGAAACTATTGGTGCTCTAACAGGATTAGGGTCGTATCCTCATGCTCCCAAGAAGTTGGACTTTGATCTCAAAAAATGACCTACACCACCAGCTAAACCATCTATTTAAGAGCCACCCACGTTAGAATTGAAAGATCTGCCTAGTCATTTAAAGTATGCATTCTTGGGAAGCGGAAGCACACTCCCGGTCAATGTGGTGGATGATTTGGGTGAGCAGCAAGTTGCAGCTCTCATCACTGTTCTATGGAAGTACATAAGAGCCATTGGTTGGACCATCGCTGACATTATTGGTATTCCACCTGGGATTTGTACATATAAGATTCAGCTTGAAGAAAATTGCACACCTCCTATTGAGCATCAAAGGCAGCTCAATCCACCTATGCAAGAAGTGGTGAAGAAAGAAATTATTAAGTGGTTAGATACAGGGGTTGTGTATCCCATATCTGATAGTAAATGGCTAAGCCCGATACAATGTGTTCCCAAGAAAGAAGGCATGATGGTAGTTGCGAAAAAAAAGAACGAGCTTATTCTACTCAGACCTGTTACAGGATGGAGAGTAGGCATGGACTACCAAAAGATGAATTCGTGGACGCTTAAAGATCACTTGACAATGCCATTTATGGACCAAATGCTTGATCAACTGGTAGAGAAAGGATGGTTTTGTTTCTTAAATGGTTATTCCGGCTATAACTAGATTTGCATTGCTCCCTAATATCAAGAGAAGACAACATTTACATGACCATATGGTACGTTTACCTTCAAACGTATGCCATTCCGGCTATGTAACGCACCAACCACTTTTCAGCGTTGTATGATGTCCATTTTTTCTGATATGGTTGAAGATACCTTGGAGGTGTTCATGGACAATTTTTCAGTCTTTGGTGAGTCGTTTGAATCATACTTAGCAAACCTGAGTATGGCGTTGCAAAGATGTGTTGAATTTAACCTAGTGCTGAACTGGGAGAAGTGCCACTTTATGGTTAAAGAAGGTATTGTTCCTGGGCACAAAATCTCCAAAAGAGGAATTGAGGTTGATCGAGCTAAAATTGAAGTTATCGAGAAGCTACCACCTATAATTTCCGTAAAGGGAGTTTGTAGTTTCCTCGGTCACGCAGGCTTCTATTGGCGGTTTATCAAAGACTTCTCCAAAATTGCTAGTCCATTATGCAAACTTTTGGAGAAAGTTGCAAAGTTTGACTTCAACGAAGATTGTCTGAAGGTATTCAAATGCCTCAAAGGGAAGCTAATTTAAACTCCTATCATTGTAGCTCCAGATTGGTCTCTACCATTTGAAGTCATGTGTGATGCTAGCGGGGTAGCTTTGGGTACTGTACTTGGCCAGTGAAGGGAAAAGATATTCCATCCAATCTACTATGCGAGCAAGGTCCTGAAGGAATCCTAGAAGAACTATACTGTCACAGAAAAAGACCATCTTGTGGTTGTGTATGCTTTTGAAAAGTTTCGTGCTTATTTGTTGGGAACCAAATTGATAGTTCATACAAACCATGAAGCTCTGAGATATTTAATGACAAAGAGGTATGCGAAACCAAGGCTAATTCGATGGGTATTGCTGCTGCAAGAATTCGATTTCAAGGTAAAAGATAGAAGAGGTTGTGAGAACCAAGTGGCTGATCATCTATCTAGACTTGAGATTGAGCACACAATGTAGCCTAATCCTGACATTGATGATGCATTCCCCGATGAAGAGATCTTAGCCAGAATAATGGAATAGTTACCATGTTATGTAGACTTTGCGAATTTAGTGGTGAGTAATGTGATGCCTGCAAATCTATCCTTTCATCAAAAGAGGAAGTTCATGCATGATGTAAAACACTATTTCTGGGATGAGCCATATCTTTTTCAATGATGCGCGTATGGTGTAATCAGACAATGCATATCTCATGTAGAAGTGCCCAGTATATTGGAAGCATGTCAAACTTCCCAAGTTGGGGGACACCATGCGGGTGGTCGGACGGCAAGGAAGGTATTGCAAAGTGGATATTATGGGCATTCTATATTTAAAGATGCCTACGACTTTGTGAGGAGATGCGACCAATGTTAGAGACAAGGTGCAATTTCGAAATACCATGAGATGCCCATGTCAAAAATTCTTGAAGTAGAGCTCTTTGATGTATGGGGTATCGATTTTATGGGCCCATTTGTGAGTTAATTTGGAATGAAATATATCTTAGTTGTTGTATATTATGTTTCAAAATGGGTTGAAGCAGTAGCGCTAGCCGATAATGAAGGAAAGCGTGTTGTAGAATTATTGAAGAGAAATATCTTCTCTCATTTTGGGGTACCACGTACCATCATAAGCGATGGAGGATCACACTTTTGCAACAAGCCATTCAAATCCATGTTTATGAAATATAGGGTCAAGAAACCCAACGAGTAAACCTATATATTGGTCCTCTTGACCCGATTAAATGCATGGCCACCATCTATCTCGACGAAGTCTAAGTACTTGAGGTAACTATGTCGTGCCACGACAATAAATCAAGCGTTAGATGGGAGGCAACCCATCGTTTGTTTTATCATTTCTTTTTCTTTTGTTTTCACTAAATAAAAATCCAAAAAAGAAGAGTCTGGCACGACAAAAAACAAGGATCTTGATGGGAGGCAACCCATCATTCTAATCGTTTTTGTTGTTTTTGAGTAAATGCAGGTGCAAGAGATGTAAAAGAGGAGATTGGTTTAAAATTTTGATTTGGAAGTATTGCATGTTGAAGGTGGTAAGTTAGGAATGAAGAAGCAAAAGTCTATGGGTTAGGCATTGCCTATTAAAATCTTGGCAAAGAACAAGGCAAGGCCTATGTAAATCTAGGCCACGAACAAGGCAAGGCCTATGCTATGGCCTAATCTCTCGGATTGTAGAGCACCATATCATAGGCGCTGCCTATACTCAACAATGCCATAGCATAGGCGCCACCTATACAAAAGCCTTTTGTCTCTGAATCTCATATGCCATGGCATAGGCGCCGCCTATGCCTAACAATGCCATAGTATAGGCGCCGCCTATTCCAAGCATAGGCAAAGAATTAGGCGCCGCCAATGGTCACTTTTGGTCTCCAAATCCAATTCCAAATAGGTCAAAACCCGACCCAGGATTGCCCTATAAATAAGAAACTTAGTCTTAGACCAAAAATACATTGCGAAACATACCTAAGCGTCGCGTACCTCTCCAAATTCTCTCAAAAATTTTCCTTTTGCTCTTTTTACTTTACAAGATCATCTTCCGAGGCCATCAACCAAGTAAGTACTTCTTTGTTCTTCATTTATATTCCATAAGTACTATACTACTACGCCTATAATGAATTGTTAAATCTTGAAGTAGTATTGGTGATTTGAATGCGGTTGATTTGTTGTGATACAACTAAGTGAGTGAATGAATACATACGGATGATCTTTAATTGTTTCCAACTTGTATTTGATTGTGATGCACTGTCATATTTTTACGAAATTGACATGGTCAAGAAAATTGCATAAACTTGTCATAGAAAGCTTACATGTTGGAATGTCTTGTTTACAAAGTTGAAAATCATGATTGACTACAAACATACGAATTTGTGATTATTTCTAAACTTGATCCAATCTATATGTAGTAGTCTTACTCAAAAGGTACATCAATCCAAACATGAAAGTATTGCCAAGAACTCATGAGATAAAATAAAAAAGGATAGTTAAAGATGACAAGAAAATTATGACTGCACTGATTATATTGTTTGAACATAACACCTAATCGTATATCGATGAAGTGTGAGTAATCGATATCGTTCACTTCACTAATTTGAGCCAACAAATTAAGTGTGGGGTAGTTCCACTACTGCTTGTTTGTTGATTGTATCCACCGAGATGAAGCTAACATGACTATTATTTTAATCTCAGGTACAATGGCACCAAAAGCAAGACAAGGAAAAGAAAAAACAACCACTTCACAAAAAGGCCCGAAAAGTTGACGAAAAGAGCAAGGAGAGTCCTCCTCACTGCAAATACCTCGCTGCATGTTCAGAATAAAATGGGTCCGAGAGGAGGAAGGAAAGGAGTGGTATAGGAACAATAAAGAGAAAAAATATGTTCAGGTAGAGTTGATACACAAGGAGAGCCTAGCAAAGAAAGAACCTCGTATATTGGCCAAGATAATGGAGTTACATCTTGATTTCATCTTCAGAGATATGGGAGAGTGCAATCTCGATTTAACACGAGAATTATATGCCAACTGGTCACCGAAAACTAAAAGGAGTGAAGTAAAGATTCGTGGACATGTTCTGCAGCTAAATGCGGAGTTCTTTAACTCCTTTCTAGGTTTTCCATCTGTTGATCCATCACAATTCAAGAAGCTGTATAACAGACCTCCGTATAGGGCCATTATACACACATTGTGAGAAAGAAAATTTATGGAACGAGAGTAGACACAAGGACACCGGTCGGGACAACACCTTTCCATATGCTCCCTTGAATAGGGAAGCTAGGATGTGGTTGCGCATAGTGAACTCTTGCCTAATTCCAAGTACACAGTACAAAAAGATAACACGACATAGAGTGTGCTTGGTGTACGAATTGATTAATAATGTCCCTATCAACATTGGGACAATTATTCGATCTACAATTCATAAGGCTAGGCTGCACAATAGGTCCCACTTCATCTTTGGTAATCTGTTGACTGCAATATTGAGGAAGGAGGACATGAAAGAGGAACCGGCTGATCATAACTTTCCACACAACCTAAATAAGGTTAACCTCACAGAGGTTAAAGATGCTAAATCCACGCATGGCATCAACCTTACAACTGCAGAAAGACATGCTCATGATGAAAGCTTCTTCCGCCATTTATATGACAAGACGAGGTTTACTATGATGAGCGGGGGTCATGTTCTAACTGCTACAGAGCTCCAACAGCTGGATTATGACTACCCAATGAATGAGCATGCAAGGGCGATGTATGGAGTTGGTGTATATTTTGAAGAACCTCGTGATGATGATGTACCAACCGATGATGATCGCAGAATGCCATACTCCGATGTGTAGGAGAATTCTGATGACGACGACTCCAATGATGATTCCGACGAAGGGGGTATAAACCCAGATATAGAGGAGGAGTACGACTAACCAGGTTCTTCTTATTTATTTTCCACTGAGGGCAATGTTTCCCATCTAAGTGTGGGGTGCTGGTATTTGCATGCTTTACTTCTTTATCTACATTTGCATTTATTATGTTTGTTTGTTTTGTTTTTTCTTAGTAGTTAAATTTATTTTATAAAACTTTGCATGAAATTGTTCTAATAGGCAGCATGGTATTATAACAAGAGTCTGTGATAAAATCATTACTATTGAGACGTTTAGTCTCTAATTGTGACTCATTGTGTGATAATTGTGTGGTTCAATTCCTTCATCTGTTGGGTCAAGAGTCTATAGTATTCCCAATATTGTCGACCATGTGCCTTGTGTGGGTCAGGATATAGTATATACTGTGTTTGTGGTTGATGCTAGAACTTGCCTGGTGTGTGTGCAAATCGAAATAAAGAGTGTGAGTTTAGGAGATGATTTAGGCATTTCTTTGGAAACCTGTGATTGTTTACCTTCGTTTTACCTACCCATGAACATTTATCCTAGTTAAAAACCTTTGAGCCTTAAGCCTATTTTCTTTGACAGACTCATATGTAAGCCTAATCCATTTTTTTTTCAAGACCATAATTTGATCTAAATTCCTAAGTGCTTTAAAATTGTAAAGTCATGTGACAAAATAAGAGTAAATTGGGTGAGAGTAGTGCCTTTATTTGAAATGGTACTTGAATTTGTTATGAAAAAGAATGGTTATCATAGAGGTGTGTTATAAGAAAAGAAAAATAAAAACAAAAACAAAATGATAAATTGTGTCTATGATCAAATAAAAAAAAGATAGTTATGTTTGAATGGCAAAATAGGTGAAAAAGGGTGATAGATAAAAGAAAGGTAACAAGGTTGATTAAAAGAGAATGTTAATGGCATAATGTGATGTATTAAAGCGCTTAGGAACATAGTCACTATTTATGACCAAAATAGTCCTACCAGTCCCTTAACCTACATTACAACCTGTAAAAGACCTATTTGATCTTAAGCTTAGCATTCTGATATTTAGTGGAGCATTACACTAAGGGCAAGCCTATCGTCATCAGTTGCAACATACGAATTCTTTGTGAGAATGAGAGCAAGGAAAATCTTATACCCATGTTTCAAAAAAATGAAATACTTGTGAGTGATTATGGGTAATATGTTGTGAGACACACATGGTTGATGAGTTTTGGGTAGTTTGTATGGTTCTTTGTGCCTTAACTTGTGGATACGAATTAACCATCATCACGAGTCTATATTAGAGGTTGAATTGTTTCTAGTAAGTGATCCGAAAACTACTCTTTGTTAATAACTGTCGTGCCTGTCTTGATGAATATTATGTGCTGTTACTGTGAAACCCTAGGTAGATGTTTAAATGGACATGATATTTTGTTCGAGGATGAAAAAATCTTTAAGTGTGGGGTGTTGATGATAGGCGTATTTACATGCCTAAAGTACGATAATTGACCCATATTTTAGCTAAGTGTTGAGGACAAAATATATAATTCATGCACTTTTAGTCCTTTTTCCTGTAAGTGAGCTAACAAACACTATTAGCAAGTTTTCAAGTATAAATGATGAAGATTTCAGCATTTTATGGATAACTTGATGCCAAAGAAAGCTTCACGAAAGAAGAAAAGCAGAGCTTACACGCCTAGGGACTAAAAGTGATACATGGAAAACCTGTCCCGGGCAAAAAAACCATTTCCAAAGACTTTGCGGATCAGTAGTAACTTAGTAGGATTAGGATAATGATGCAGTAACCTAGTAGGACAAGGATAACTATTGCAGTAGCTTAGTAGGACTAGGATATAGGTGTTATAAATACCCTATTTTGCTGATGTTTTTCAGACATCAAACATTATACATCTTTCATCAATTACTTTTTATTATTCATTCAACACTTTCAATACAATTTTTCTTCCCTTCTTTTCATGTATTAAACTTTTAATTTTCCCGACAAGAGAAATGCCATTTGCAAGGAATTCACGCCACAAGTACTACCAAACTATACTACACGTGAGATCATTATTTTGGTTTAACAATAATGTCAATTGTGATTTCCGTTGCACTCATGAATAGCTAAACTTCTCTGTTGGGGTTATGGAAGCCTTATGAGATACTATCTATTGCTATGAGTTTGTGAATTCTTGACACGTATGCTGCTTAAATCATTACTCTCTTCATCTTAATCTAAATTCTTGTGGTTGCAAACATATAGAATACGCCAGTATAGCATTAACTTGTTCGAAATAAAAGTTACATCTCTAGAAAAGAGATAATGTCAAGGTAATACGGCACCAACCCCTATTAAAAAGTTAGTGCCGTAACTGTATTAACCACTTGGAGAATTTGTACCATTAGATACACTTTAAGCTCGAAAGAGTTAAGGTGAAATAATCTTTGATGGTCGAAAGACGCCTGGATTTACCGTAGAATATGATTCTCTATAAGCACATGCATGCCTGAAAATCCACATAACTCATAGTCAATAGATATGTACAACTGACAAGGTGGACATAACCCTAACTCTCAATTCTCATTGATTAAAACCTACCAAGTACTCTATTTTACTCTTCTATTTTCCGTTCTTACTCTACTATTTGGTTTACACTATTTGCACGCTACAATCCCCTTTTTTTTACGAAACTTTCACCAACAGTCTACTAATCGTTGCTTAGTTAGTGATTAAGTATTCCATGTGGGATTCGACACCCAACCCAGTTGGGTTCTATATTTGACAACGACCGCTTACACTCTTACGATAGCTGTAGTTTGAGCGTTATCAATACACAACTATAGTTTTCGGGTACAAGTACCCCCAGGACTTGATGGAAGGAAACTGACACACACAACTGACTTGATCATAAGAGCAGAGTCCATAATTTATAATATCATAAGTAGGGATCTCATACTAAGCATGGTTATCAACAATGTATTGCATGGAAAGGATTTCAGATCATATGGAAGTACTTGCAGAATCTTAATATCATGTTCATTGCATAATCATATGGGCAACACATACCAATAGCATTGAAATTCTTGTGGATTGCATGGTTATCATACATCTTGTGTATAAGTAGATTTGCAAGAAAACATAGCATAATCTCACAAAAATAGTTCATGAGTATTCAAACCACATTTACAAGGCACATTAACAACATAGAAGTCATTGGAACGTAAGGGCATATCATGATTCCTTCACTTCATCACAATTTAGCTATATTGCATTATTTCTAGTTCCTTAGGCATTTTATCAAACACCTTACATGCACATCTTAAGCATAGGTGAAATCATCAAATTATACATCATGAACAACTAAAATTATATTTTTCCAACTCATATGATATCATGAATTCATTAAAACATATAAATATTCCATCTTGGGAATCACCCAATATCAACAACATGATCATCAATACCCGACAACCTAGAAATCATACTTTATAATGAAAAAGAGAGTTTTTTAGCTTTATGGATGAAAGGGATCTATAAATCAACTTACACATACTATTATATAGCAAAACAAACAAGCATCAACAGGGGTATGATCATATCACCACAATCCACCATGCTTTTTTATTTTAAAGATTGATTCTAGAACTCCACGGACGAAAGAAATCCGTGGATGAACACTACGCATACTTTAGAAGGATAATTCTTGATGATTAATAGAGGAATTTCATTGAAATCAGATCTTCAAGCTTAAATATGCAACCCTAGTTGTTTTTCTGTTTTAATGCTCTTGGATAATGAGCTTTGAGATAAAAATTGGGTTGCAATATGTTTAGAAGATATATATTTGGTAGGGTTAAGTTTAGGGATGTGTAAGGAGTATTTAAAGACTTAGTTACCTTTAAAATAACTCAAAATAGAGTGTTTTTGACACCTGGAATTGACTTAGGAGGTGCCCAAGTGATCGCCTATGCTTGGGTTGGGCGGCGCCTAACCAATCGCCTATGCTTGGGTTCGGCGGCGCCTAAGCAATTGCCTATGCTTACTGTCTCTCATGAAAATGGGCATAACTTTTTGCTTGGGTATTGGATTAAGGAGAAATTGGTATCGTTGGAAAGCTAATTCAATTCTCTACAATTTAGTGGGTCCAAATACGACAAAAATACTACATTAACATCGAGTTATACTAAATCAAAGATGACCCTTACAAAATCAAACACTAAAACTTAATGGATTCAAAAACTCTTAACTTGTATTACCTTAAGTAACTCATATGAACATGCTTAATGCATCATAAGCTATCCTATCACTAGGATATTCATTGTAAGTCATTTACTCAAGTATGAATCATAGGATAGGATATTTCATACATATGAATACTTATTCACTTCCTAGCTTAGAAAAATGTGGGGTATTACAATATCTCTCCCTTGGGAATATTCGTCCTTGAAATCGAATTTACTGAGAAGGGATACAGGACAATAAAACATGAAATGAACATGAATAACTGAAACTTGATCTCATGACTGGCATGGTAAACATGCTGAACTCGTGCATATCTGATGTACGGACAACTAACACATGAATGCATGACTAAATATGAAATGGCTAATAGGTACCAAGTTTATAATGGAAACATGAATGTGAACTGAATAATATTAAGGAGAACTATTACCTTGAGGTTAATCTAAATTGGTGGGGAAGAGCTGAGGATACTTGGGACGCATATGTGCTTCTGCTTGCCAAGTAACTCCCTCATGAGACTGATTTTGCCAAAAAAACTTGACTAGAGGGACTTCTTTGTTCCTCAATCTACGAGTTTGATAATCAAAGATTTTGACTGGAATCTCTTCATAAGAGAGGTTGTTCTCAATGTCGATTGTTTGAATAAGGACAACAACTACTGGGTCACCTATGCACTTCTTTAGCAAAGAGACATGAAAGACTGGATGGACTGAGGCTAGATCTAAAGGCAACTCAAGCTCATAAGCTACCTTGCCGAAGTGACAAATAATTCTACAGGGACCGACATACCGGGGACTGAGTTTCCCTTTCTTGCCGAACCTCTTCACTCCCTTCATGGGAGAGATCTTAAGATAGATATAAACATTGACCTTAAAATCAAGATCCTTTCTACGAACATCTGCATAGGATTTCTGTCGGCTCTGAGCAGCCCAGAGTCTCTATCCGATCAATTGAACTTTCTCTAAGGCGTCAAATACTAAGTCAGGACCCATGATTGAGGCCTCACTAACTTCGAACCAACCAAATAGAGATCTAAATATCCTACCATAAAGAGCTTCGAATGGAGCCATCTGAATACTAGAATGATAGCTATTGTTGTATGCAAACTTAATCAAAGGCAAGGGGTCGTCCCAACTTTCCTTGAAGTCAATTGGACATGCCCTTAGTATATCTTGAAGAGTCTGAATGGTCCTCTTTGCTTGACCATCTATCTACTGATGAAATGTTGTGCTGAGATGGAATTGGGTATCAAGACCCTTTTGGAATGCTTTCCAAAGGTGAGAAGTGAATTATGTACCTCTGTCTAAGATGATAGAGAGTGGAACAACGTGTAATTTGACTAACTCCTTGATATAGAGTTTTGCATAGTCCTCCACAAAATAAGAAGTAATAAAAGAAAGGAAATGAGCTGACTTGGTCATTATATCTATAATGACCCAGACTGAATCATACTGATAACTGTTATAGGCAAACCTGTCACAAAGTATATGTTAACTTCTTCCTACTTTCAAGTAGGAATGGTGAAATCTTGCATTGAACCACTAGCTTTTTGATTCTCTATCTTAACCTATTGACATATAGTGCACTTATCCACAAACTCTGCAACATCTCTCTTTATCATAGTCCACCAATAGATCTCTCGCATGTCGCGGTACATCTTAGTGCCCCCTGGATGAATAGAGTATCAGGAACCATGCATTTCTGGAAGATTTCGCTGCCTCAATTCATCTACACATGGAAAATATAGACGACCCTGACAACGAAGAACACCATCTCCCCCTTGGGAGAAAACCTCGACTTTCTGATTTTGAACTAACTCTTTGAGATTAAAAATACTAGGATACCTATCTTGTTTCTCTTTCACCTTGGAAACTAGAGATTACTCTGAACTTCTGTGAACACATACACCACCCTCTGAAGAATCGACTAAGCAAATGCTTAGACAAGTAAGATGATGGATCTCTTGAGCCATTTTTTTCTTACTATCCTCAATATGAGAAATACTACCCATAGAGAGTTGATTGAGAGCATCGGCCATAACATTGGCCTTGCCCGGATGATAAAGGACACTCATGTCGTAATCTTTCAAGAGCTATAACCACCTTCTCTAGCGAAGATTGATATCTTTCTAGGAAAGGACATAAGGGAGGCTTTTATGGTCTATAAATACATCTACATAACCTCCATAGAGATAATATCTCTAAATCTTTAAGGCAAAAACTTCCGCTAGTAACTCAAGATCATGAGTAGGATAATTCTTCTTAAGTGGCTTTAACTGTCTGGAGGTGTAGGCTATGACCTTACCATGCTGCATGAGGACACAACCTAAACCCACTCGGGATGCATCATAATAGACTACAAAACCGTCTGAATTATCTGTAATATCTAGAACTGAAGCAAAGGTGAGTTGAGTCTTCAACTCTTGAAAGGTCTTCTTGCATGAATCTGACAACTAAAACTTAATCTTCTTCTGAGTCAATCCAGACATTGGAGATATAATTGAAGAAAATCCCTCGACAAACCATCTGTAATAGCCAGCCAAACCCATGAAACTCCTAATATCTAATAGAGATACAGGTCTGGACAGGTTTCTTACTGCCTCGATTTTCTAAGGATCTACTCTAATGCTATCACCGGAAATAATATGGCCAAGGAATTCTATTGATCTTAGCCAAAATTTGCACTTGTTGAACTTAGGAAATAACTGGTGATCCCTGAGAGTCTGAAGAATAATCCTGAGATGGTCTGCATGATCACGCTCTATGCAAGAATAGACTAGAATATCATCTATAAAGACTATGACAAATGTGTCTAAGTACTTGTTGAACAAACGGTTCATCAAATCCATAAAAGTTCCAGGGGCATAGGTAAGACCAAATGACATGACTAATAATTGAAAGTGACCACACCGAGTACGGAAAGCTGTCTTAGAAATGTCATATTCTCTAACTCTAAGCTGATGATAGCCCGATCTGTGGTCTATCCTGGAGAAGTAACTGGCACCATAAAGTTGGTCGAATAGATCATCAATCCTTGGAAGAGGATATTTGTTCTTTACTATAACATTATTAAGTTAACGGTAATCCGTACACAACTTGAGAGTTCCATCTTTCTAACGCATGGATAATACTGGCGCACCCCATGGGGAAATGCTGGGTTTGATGAATCCCTTATCTAAGAGAACCTTCAACTGATCTTTCAGTTCCTTAAGTTCTATTGGTGTCATTCTGTATGGTAGAATAAAAATAGTTTGAGTATCCGGAAGAAGGTCTATGCTGAAGTCTATTTTATCTTTCGGGAGGAATGCCTAAAAGATCATTGGAAAAGATATCTGAGTATTCATTAACAACAGGGACTGTTTTGAGGTAGGGATATTCAGAACTGGAATCTTTAACTTGCATGAGATGATACACACACCCCTTAGAAATCATTTTCCTTGCCCGAAGGTAGGAAACAAGTTGACCCCTGAATGCTGAAATGTTACCTTTCCACTCTAGGATGGGCCCATTCGGGAACTAAAAATAAACTATCTTGTTTCTATAGTGGACTATGGAATAGCTGGAATGAAGCCAATCCATGCTGAGAATGACATCAAAATCAGTCATTTATAATTCTACGAAATCTGTTGATGTAGCAGTTCCTGTATACCCGCTGGGCAATAATGGTTTCACCCACTAGGGTAGAGAATGAGAAGGGATCTGCTAGGACTTTGGTACTGATTCCAAAATTGCCTGCTATGTATTGAGTAACAAAAGGAAAAGATACACCTGGGTCTAGCAAATCGTAAACATGAAAATGGAAAATCTGTAACGTACCAGTAACGACATCAGGAGAATTTTCCTGATCCTGCCAAGACTGAAGAGCATAGAGTCTATTTGGGCATTTCCCACTGGTAGAACTGGAAATGGCACCCTACTATTTCGAGCAACTAGACTAAGATATAGAATGATTTTGCTGACCCTGAAGACTTGACTGCAGACACTCCCTAATCCTGTGGCCTGGCTTGCTACAACCAAAACAGACATCACTACTGGCTCTACAAATGCCCTTGTGATTCTTTCAATAAGTCTGACAAAGGGGATTCATTTGGGCATGGCTAACACTGCCCTGAGATTTAGAGCCTGGATCTTTATCCTATTTCTATCTCTGCACTTTGGCACTGGAGTGCTGGTAGAGAAAGGAGCTGGAACGACTAACTTGGAGTGAAACTGTGAACGGTTTCCTCCATCTGACTTGGGGTGAGTAAAGTTTAAATTACCTGACCTGGCTCTCTTGTTCTGCCTCTCCCTAGCCTTAAAATTCTGCTCTTCTACTTGTTAGTCATGGGTCATGAGTCTTGCTACATATCACCGATTAGCATCGCAGACCTGCACTCGTTTACCATACTATCATTGACCCCTGACACAAACTTGCTCATCTTAGCTCTATTGTCTGCAACCATATGAGGAGCATACCTGGCTAGCTGAGTAAATCTGAGAGATACTCCCTAACCACCATATTCCCCTACCTGAGATTGAGGAACTCAGGAATTTTTGATTCCCTCAACTCTTGGGGAAAGAATCTATCTAAGAAGGTCGTGACAAATTCCTCCCACTCGACAGAGCCTGTATCATCTAACCTCTCAGAATTCCACTATTTGTACCAATCATAAGCAACATCCTTTAACTGGTAGGTGGCTAACTCAGCACTCTCAATAGAAGTAACAACCATGATATTGATGACTGTATGGACTTGGTCAATGAACTCCTGAGAGACCTCATAAGACGTAGACCCATGGAAAGATGGAGGGTTCATCCGGGTGAAGTCCCGAACCCTACCTACTTTGGGATTGGCTATTGGATTGGCCGAAATGACTGGTGGCTATTCATTCTGTGCAGCCATGGACTGAGTAAGTATGGAAAATGTGGCTCTAAACTCTACATGGGAAACATGTTCGCGCAAAGGATCTTCAGGATGAGGAGCTGGCTAGTTTCTTCTCTTTGGGGCCATGGTCTGGAATAAGAGAAAAATGGATTAAAGTGAGAGTTTAACTTGTGATTATTCTCACTAGCATGACAGGAATAATGAAGAAAGGGGACTGTTCATAAAATATCTTATAGCCTCCCGCACATAAATGTGGTGCATAACACACCCATACACAAGAATCTACTAGATGCATCTGTCAGACTTCCTAGGACTCTATTGAATCTTAGGCTCTGGTACCAAGTTTGTAACACCCCGATTCGCTGAATCAGAATGCTACATGGTGCTCATAACCCCGAGGTACCACAAGCTAACCCATGACTAATAGCTATACCTGTATACTGCTAACCATAATATAATAATGCAAAATACATAGAACTGTAAGGCCATAAGTTTTAACTAAATAAAACCATGTGGGTGAAAATACCCAAAATAACTCAATCTGAACGTAAATCTGAACATAAATCTGAAAGCCTCTAAACTATCTGAATAAAGATTTGAAAGAACATATCTCCAACTAACTCCATAAAACTAAACTGAAGAAATAAATTAATGTATCAAATCATATTATCCTCGAATTAATGAGGACTCATTATGTCTCTGTGACTGGAATGCTACCACTACTGCTGGGATGGAGCTCGTGTCTCATAACCTATAGTGTAACATAAAAAGAAAGTACCCTAGCATAAATGCGTCAGTGCAACTGTATTACTGAGTATACGAGGAAGGTAGGATGAACATAAAGGGTTTCGTACATGAACAACACTGACTGACTAATACCAACGTGGGAGTGCAAACATAAATATATAGAAACTAGGACCATGAATACGTAATAGCATGACCTGTAATATAATACGTGGTTTATTGATAACTGTCATAACTGGTACTAAAATTTATAGCATGGATGACTATATTTGACAGTCCTGTATATGCTGAAATCTGAAGAAAACCCTGAGTTCTTTTACTAAGACTGATACTGAAACTATGGGAAGTAGTGTTTAACCGACATGACCCATGTATACCGTTATGGCTAAGTTGGGGTCCAATCTCTGCCCCAACTGGAGGGGTGTCTATACCGTGCCACGGGTAAGGACAGCCTGTGAGTAACCCTTATCTGGTGGGTACTCAATGAGAATGTTGGGAACCCTAAGCTGATGGGTTAAGCCACCTCATCAAACCTAATCTGATGGGTTAAGATGTCTAAACCTACGCTGGCTACATAGTTCTGTAACACAAGGATAACAACTAAGAATCACACCCTGGACTGGCGGGTGAGTTCCCATCCTTGGGTTCATTCGGTGCTAACCTTTACTCGCATCTGGAAGGACTGGACATGAATAACTGACCGTGCATGACTTAATCTCACTAAATTCCATTGACTGGAAAAATATTATTGATATCTAACAACTGACTAAGATCATAAGGTTTTCATGAGTCACACGACTGACTTAAGTCTATGTAATCTTTGCTTGAGTTTGATATCGTGAAACATGACATGGCTCTAGGCACACAACTATTGTTTTTGGGTACAAGAACCCCCAGGACTCTATGGAAGGAAATTGATACATATGACTGACTTGATCATAAAAGTAGAGTCCATAATTAATAATATCATAAGTAGGGATCTCATACTAAGCATGGTTATCAACAATGTACGGCATGAAAAGGATTTCATATCACATGTAAGTATTTGCACAATATTAATATCATGTTCATTGCATAATCATATGAGCAACACATACCCATATCATAGAAGTTCATGTGGATTGGATGGTTATCATACATCTAGTTCATAAGTAGGATTTGCAAGTAAACAAAGTATAATCTCATAAGAATAGTTCATGAGTATTCCAACCACATTTACAAGACACATTAAAATCATAGAAGTCATTGGAACATAAGGGCATATCATGAATCCTTTAATTATTCACAATTTAGATAAATTGCATGATTTCTAGTTCCTTAGGCATTTTATCAAACACCTTACATGCACATCTTAAGCATAGGTGAAATCATCAAATTATACAGCATGAACAACCAAATTTACATGTTTCCAACTCATATGATATCATGAATTCATAAAAACCTATATAAATATTCCATCTTGGGAATCACCCAATATCAACAATATGATCATCAACACCCAACAAAATAGAAATCATACTTTATAATTAAAAAGTGGGTTTTTGAGCTTTATGCATGAAAGGGATTCATAAATCAACTCCCGTATACTATTATATAGCAAATCAAACAAGAATCAACATGGGTATGATCATATAACCACAATCAACAAAGATTTTGTATTTTTAAGATTAATTCTTAAACTCCACGGACGAAAGGAATTCGTCGATGACCACTACGCATACCTTAGAAGGATGATTCTTGATGACTGACGGAGGAATTTCCTTTAAATTTGATCTTCAAGCATAGTTATGAAACCCTAGTTATTTTTCTGTTTTAGTGCTCTTGGATGATGATATTTGAGATGAAAATAGGGTTGTAATATGTTTAGAATCTATATATTTTATAGGGTTAAGTTTAGGAACGTATAAGGAGTATTTAAATACTTAATTACCTTTAACATAACTCAAAACGAAGTGTTTTTGACACCTAGAATTGGCTTAGGCAGCGCCTAAGTGATCGCCTATACTTGGGTTGGGCGGCGCCTAACCAATCGCCTATGCTTGGGTTGGGCAGTGCCTAACCAATCGCCTATGCTTACTGTCTCTCATAAAAATGGGCATAACTTTTTGCTTGGGTATTGGATTAAGGCGAAATTGGTATCGTTGGAAAGCTAATTCGATTATCTACAATAGTTTGGGTATAAATAAGCCAAAATAACATATTAACATCAAGTTATACTCGTTCAAAAATGACCTTTACAAAATCAAACACTAAAACTTGATCGATTCAAAAATTCTCAGCTTGTATTACATTAAGTGACTCATATAAACATACTTAATGTATCATAATCTATCCAATCAATAGGATATTGATTGTAAGTCATGTACTCAAGTATGAATCACAGTATAGGAGATTTCATACATAGGAATACTTATTCACTTCCTAGCTTAGAAACATGTGGGGTATTACACAATACTAAAGTGATAGCTATTATTATATGCAAACTCTATAAGAGGCAAAGGATCAACCCAACCCCACCACATTTAATCACATAAGCTCAAAGAATATCTTTTAATGTTTGAATAGTTTTTTCTTCTTGCCCATCCATCTGCAGGTGGAAAGTAGTAATATGGTTTACCTTAGGTCTTAAACCTTTATGAAAAGAACACCAAAAGGGTGATGAGAACTAAGTATGATGACTTGACATGATAAAAATAGGTGCCCCATGAAACTTCACAATCTCTTTGAGGAAATACTTTGCATAATCCTCTATCAAATAATTAGTCCTCAGTGGCAAGAAGTGAGCTAACTTAGTCTTTCTATCCATGATACCCTAAATTAAATCAAACTAATTTCAAGACTGAGGAAGATCAATAATGAAATCCATATTTATCACTTCCCTCTTCTACACAGCAACTCAATTTCTTAATATAACCCTTTGGACTGCAAGTGCTCAATCTTCATTTATTGACTCACAATTTTTTTAGCAACAAAACTAGCCACAGCATGCTTCATATTGTTCAACCAATAAACTTTCTTAAGATTATCATACATCTTCATCGAATTAGGATGAATGGCCTAATTCTACTAATGACCCTCAACCAAGAACTCTTTTACAGTCCGTCTACATCAAGAACACAAAATCTATATCGGTACCACAAGATACCATCTCAACAAATCTCAAAAGCTACAACCTTTTACTTTCCCATATCTCCCTTAATCTTCAATAAAACAAGATTTCGTACATGTTTCTCCTTTATTTATGCAACTAGGAATAACTTTGCCACCTCCTGCACAAACACACCACCATATTCTAAGTCCAAGAGATAGACTCCAAGTAGTATAGATTCATGTTATAGTCTTTCAGCAACTTTAGACACCTACTCTGCCTGAGATTTAACTCCTTTTAGGTTAATACATAATACAGGCTCTTGTGATAAAAAAAGATATCTGCATGCACATCATACAAATTGTGCCACCAAATTTTTAATCTGAATACCTTAATTAACAACTCTAAGTGATGAGTTAGATAAATCCTTTCATGAACTTTGAAGTGCCTAGAAGCATTAGCCACCACCCTATCATGTTCTATCAATATGGACCCAAGCCATACACGGGACACATTACAATAAATAAAAAATCCATTATTATCCTTGAGTAAAGTCAAAATTAGAGCTAAAATCAACTTATCTTTCAGCTTTTCAAAACTGTCATCACAAGCATCAGACCACAAAAACTTCACCTGTGCCTCCTAGAAATCATGATTGAAATAGTAATGATGCAGGGAGTTCTATGATGGAGGAAATGTTGGCTAAGTTATTATAAATTGCCAAATCTACCAACTCTAATTTTAAGGATATAATGAGTGATAGCTCTAATATTATCCAATTTTTGGACTAACACTTTACTTTTATCAATTAAAAAGAATATCAAATGGGTTAGATGTCCACAACTTTAAATTAGTGGAAGAGTAGGACATTGCCCTGTGACACTATGCAAAATCTAAAAAATAATGTCCAATTCATAGTTGTCCTTACTAAAAGTAGAAAAATATTGTCAGAATCGATACTTATTATCAATGAAAAAGGAAGAGGATATTATTTTTTATTTTTGAATTATGATTGAAGATGTTATTGAACAAATAGTTCTAGCTAAGTCATGAAAGTCGATTGTTATTGATGATATTTATGTAGATGCTAAGAAATCTCTAGGTGTTACAAATGGTAATTTTGTGAATAAGGATAAAGAGAATACAGTTGTAAAGCCTTTAACTCTAATTCCTAGACCTCTACCTCAATTCCCCTAGAGAATGAAAAATAAAATGGATGATGGAAAGTTCTATAAGTTTATTTCTATGTAAAAATAGTTGTCTATTAATACGGTTTTGGTAGAGGTTTTTGAGCAAATATCTGGTTACACTAAATTTATGAAAAACTAGTCACTAAGAAAAGGATAGTTAATTTTGAACCTAATGATAATTTACACCATTGTAGTGCACTTTTTTTGCTCTTTGGATTAGAAGAAGGAGGATCCTGGTTCCTATACCATTCCATACATAATTGGACCTTTTAATTTCACAAATATATTATGTGACCTCAATTCAAGAATTAACTAGACATCACTTTTTATTTATAGATAGTTGGGATTAGGATCCCCAAAACCAATAAAAGAGCAAAAATTAATGACTAACCCTTTAGTCACGAGGCCTATTAGGATATTATTTCATATGCTAGTGTAGATGGAAAGCTTTATTATTCTTATATACTTTTTGATCTTAGACAATAAAGTAGATTTTAAAGTTCCATAATACTAGAAAGACCCTTCTTAGCGACCAGTAGAACCTTGGTTAACATGGAGAGAAGTAAATTAAAGTTAAAGTTTCATGGAGGTTACTCTCACTATTTTTTAGTTTACAAAAAAAGTAAGGGATGCAAATGTGGTCTTCGAGATTGACGTTGTGGATGATGGAGTGATTGAGGTGTCCGTTAATAAAAGGACGGGAGTCAATACTTTATCTATAGTGATGATATACTTTGGAGGTTATGACATCAAAGATTATAATGGGACAGTAGAGGTCTTTGACGGGATAGGGTCGTACTGTTATGTCTCAAAGAAGTTAGACTTGGATTGTAAGAATAGACCCACTCCTCTAGTAAAGACTTCACTTTATAAGGAACCACCAGTGTAGGAATAAAAAGTTTTCCTTAAAAATCTATATTATGCAATATTGGGAGAGAATAGCGCATGCCCTATTATAATGGTGGCTGTTTTGGTTTGGTCTTAGGTTAAGGCACTTGTTTAGTGTTGAGACAGTTTAAAAATATAATTGGATGGACCGTTTCAAACATTATTTGGACCCATTTAATATATACACTCACAAAATTTAGTTAGAGGAAGATTTCATCCAAAGCATAGAGCATCAATATAGACTTAATCCATGAATACTAGAGATGGTAAAAAAGAGATTATTATGTGGTTAGATGTGAGGCTAGTATATCCTACCTCAGATATAAAATGGATGTGTCTGGTAATATATGTCCATAAGAAGTGAGGTATATTGTGGTACCATGCAAGCATAATGAGTTGATCCCATTTTTGCCAGTCACAACCTGGTGTGTAATGGACATTTTACTCTTGGACACTTAGAGATTATTTCCCAATGTTCTTCATCGATCAAATATTGGGTAGACTAGCAGGAAAAGGTTGATAATATTTATTGGATAATTATTCTAGACACAACCAAATTTATATAACACCAAAAAATCAATTGAAAACTACCTTTAATTCCCTTATGGAATATTTACAATCTAGTGTATGCCTTTCAGCTTATTCAATGGACCTGCAACTTTTTGAAGGTGTAGGATATCCATTTTCTCTGATATGGTGAAGAAAATGATGGAAGTGTTTTTGGATGATTTTTCTATGGTAGAAGATGCGTTTGAAGACTATTTGGCCAATTTTGACAAAGTCTTACAATTGTGGAAAAAACAAACTTGGTACTAAATTAGGAGAAATACCACTTCATGGTGAAATTAGGCATTATTTTTGGACAAAGGTTATTAGAAAGAGGTATTGAGGTCTACTGAGTAGAAATTAAAGTCATTGAAAAACTACCTCGGCCAATATCTATAAAAGGGGTTCAAAATTTTCTTGGTCATGTAAGTTTTTATAAGAGGTTTATAAAAAAATTCTCTAAAATTTCTAATCCACTTTGCAAATGATTGGAGAAGGAACTTCTGCTTTGTTTGATAAGGCTTGTTAAATGGAATTTATGTGCCATAAAGAAAATATGACTTCTGCTCTATCATTGAAGCTTTAGATTGGTCCAATCAATTTAAAGTGTCGTGTGATGCAAGAAGTGTAGAACTTGGTGCCATATTGGACAAAAACAAGAAGGGAATCTTTAACCCAATATAATATGCTAGAAGGACATTGAATAGAACATAAAAAGACTACACTATATGTAGGCAAAAATTATTTGTGGTAGCGTATGCCACTATGTAGTTTTAGGCATAATTGCTTTGCTCATGTTTCCTTGAGACCCCTCATGGCATAAAAGATGCAAAATCATAATTGATTGGATGGGTGATCTTGCTTCAAGAGCATTATTTTGAAGTCAAACATTATAAAGGCTATGAGAATCAAGTTGTTGATCATTTATCTAGGGTAGAAAATGAGAGAAAAGTGATAGATTAAATAGATATTGTTGAATACTCCCTAGATAAGCAGGTATTAGCTATTTTCCGTGATATTGTTCCTTGGCTTGTTGATTTTTCTAACTATCTTGTAACAAACAAGATACTGGAAGCCTTGAACTTTCATTAGAGAATGAAATTTCTGTATGATATGAGTTATTAATTTTAGGATAAGGCATATCTATTCTAGGTTTGTACTGATAACTTAATAAGAAGATGTGCCTAAAAATGAGTTGTTAAGTATATTGGAATCATGTCATTCATTCTTTCTGAGTGGGATATCATGGTGGTACATGTGAAACACATAAAAGTGTTACCATTTAGGTACTATTGGCTGATAATCCACCAAGATGTAGAAGATTTTTGAAGTCATGTGACCAATTCCAATGGTCGGGATCCATATACTCAAAGCACGAGCTACCCATGACCCTTGTACCAGAAGTTAAATTAGGTTATTGTATGGGGCATTGACTTTATGCGGCCTTCAACGAAATCATTCAAGTAGAAATACATATTAATGGTAATGCACTATATTTCAATATTGGTGAAAGGTATAATACTATCAAACAACAAGGGCGAGAGTTTAACTTTGTTCCTAAAAAGGAAAATATCCTTATGGTTTGGTACTTCAACAGTAATCGTTAGTGATAGAGGTTTAAATTTTTGCTACAAAGTATTCCATGCCCTTTTAGTAAATTATGGAGCCATGCAACAAAATATAGCTTACCCATATGATCCATATATGGTCAAGTGGTGCTACCAAATTGAGAAATAAAAATGATTATTTCTATGTGTAATGACCCTCAAGTCATTTTCTATATTTATGAATATTTCAATTATTTGAGCCTCGACAAGGTTGCCTCAAATCATTTATGACTTCTTGGGACTGAAGATTTGGTTACCAGGTAGTTGTTTTTTTTTTTAGAACCAACTACCTATTTAGAAATATTCAATAGTTCAAATGGTTGTCGAGCAAAAAGGTTAGTGAAATGATCTATAATTGGAAATCCGACTTCCAAAGGCAATTGGAACATTGAATCTAGTGTGGTTTCATATCTCATGTGCAAAAATTAGATTTCAAATGTATATTCACCTAACATCAAAAGCAAAGGCCTCAAAATACATTGATTATAGGCGAATCTAGTGTCGTATGTTTGGTGCCTATAGTCCTTGATGGCTAGGAATCGAATGTATTAGAGAATAATTATTTCTTAGCTAAAATATGGTAGCTAGTGATTGTTGATACATGGCTAATAATGACGTCGGGTTTAGCATAGGTAAGGATTAATGAGACCAATGACTAAGTTTATGATGTTGATTAGTTGTTGAATGAAAAGTTATGTTTTAATGAGTCAAGAGAATAAGAGATGTTAGTGATAAGAGATGACCTGATAATAATGATAAATAGTTTCTAATTGAGGATTTATGAGTAAACTATGGTTAGATGATTGGTGATAACGCATTGACTAATAATAATTGCAGATATAGGATGATTAGTGGATAATGATGAATTATGGATGGTTTGGTGATGAATCTTGTCTCGATGTTAGGTATTGGCCAATTAATAAGTTATGTTAGATGTTGACCCATAAATATTGATCATGTAAAGGATCATATTTAGACTAATAATCAAAGGTGATATAATGACTAGTGAATTCGGGGTTTAGCGATCATAAGTGTTTGTTATCTTATAATGAATAGATGGAAAGTTTTGACAAATTAGATATTCCTATGACTATATGGTTATGATTGTGAGATTGCTAGAAGGCCTATCAATTTCCCTCCATTTTGCATGGATTGATCCCGTGCACCTATTATATATCAATAAATATATGCATATTGATTTTTTAATGATATATTAATAATATTTTAATGATATATTGGTACCTGACATGGACGGTGGATATTGTGATGATTGTATATATACCCGATAAGTCCAGTGGATATTTATTCCTTAATGCATATCTCCTTTCACCAGTATCCATCAATATATATTAGTCAGTATGGGACAGTTGTATAAATAGGTATGATAATTATGTCTTGTGTTGTTATTTTTTAATTGAAGCTTTTGATCCTGTGGCAGTGGGGGTATGCATAGTCCCGAATAGGTATTTGGTTGTCCGGAGTTGTTGGTTATTCTAATTCCTATTGATGTTGTTATTATCATTGTTATGATCATTATTATGGCTAGATGATGACAGATTGGTGATTCATCCAATATCAAGATTTGAGGTACATATTCAAGATCTTCTATCTTATGATTGCATTATTATGCATAATTATTTCATGTATAGCCATATAGATTAGAAACCCTGATTATGATTGTATTAAATCCTAATAGTATTATAATAAGGTCTTAGACATAGGATATGTTGATATGGGTTATGCATTAGGTAACCTCATATATATATACATACATATATTCATATATATATGTATATATATATATATCTAGCTGTATCATGCTATGGAACTGCCATGTATCTCTTCTTTCATTTGTTCATAATGTTTATTTGCCTCTCAACCTTGTATATTGCTATATATATATATCTCTCTTTTGCTCTTCATTTGTTGTTTTTTGTATGTAGGACCCACTTTAGATTTCAATATCAATTTTGGATCCAAAACACAATAGTGAAATATGAGTATCAGTAGACTCATATTGATGAGTGTATTATGGTTTTGTAGTGCGATGGCAGTTTGGGGACTGTGAAGTAAAGACGAGCACCTGGTGCTTTATGTGAAGTTTACCAGCTCGGCTACAAGGTAGTCTTCTATATACTTATTGTGCAAATTTGGATATAAGGCTGGATTAAAAGTGGAATGACTTAGACTTGATTTTTTATGTTTGGGATTAGATGAGTGTTTTGGACTCGTAAGATAGTATGCTTCTAACCCTTTTTTAATCCTATTGCCTTATCCCTAATTAGGGTAAATGGGTAGCGTAGATATGATATAATTCTATGTTTGGGATGTGGTTATAGTAGTTTTAGCATGATTGGCATATTTGGATTTTATTGGGTTAATATGGTGGTGTGAAAATCATAGTTGATAAAGTTGATTTAAATTCCCTTATTTATAGATGAAATTCCTATCATTAGATTGATTATCGCTTTCGTGACATCTAGAGGTTGAATTAGATACCTTGGCAAAGTTTCTCTCCATAGTATTCCTATATATGATAATTGAGTATTAGAAGTATAATTGTCTTGCAAACTTAGGCTAAAACTTGTGGACTTAGTTGCACATGTTAGGCATAATTCAGACTAATAATTCTTATTATAAGGTTACTCATTAATTTCTAATTGTAGATGATGTTCCTCGGATTGTGTCTTATGAGTTATGGCTATGTTATTACTTATAGATGTGATATTTGTGACTATAGGGATACTACTCACTTTTGATGTTATGTTTGGTGTATAGAGATGCTAAATCTTCTTAGATTGATATTTGGTCCATAGAGAAGCTAGTTCTTCCTAGACTTCATACTTATCCTCTAGAGATGACTTTCCTCTTAGTTATAATTATTGGGCCTATAGAGATGATATTCCGCTTAAATATAATAATTAGCCAATAAAGGTGACCTATCATATAGTCATGATGTAAGACCTTTTGATATGTGATATCTTGTAGAACATGATATGTTTATTTACATTATTCCTTCTAGATGTGAGATGCCTCCTAGATGATCGATGAATATATGCTTATTGATATTATGTCTCCTATATGTGAGATGCCTTATAGATTAGAGATGATTACATGTTTATTGATATTTTGCCTCCTATATGTGAGATGCATCCTAGATAAGAGATGATGATATGGTTATTAATATTATGCCTCATATATGTGAGATGGCTCCTAGATGAGAGATGATTATGTTTTTATTGATATTTTACCTCCTATAGGTGAGATGCCTCCTAGATGCGAGATAATGACATGCTAATTGATATATGCCTCCTATATTTAAGATACCTCATAGATGAGAGATAATTATATGTTAATTAATAAATTGCCTCCTATATGTGAGATACCTTCGATAAGATAGTATGTTTATAACCATTTTTGAATCCTATTTCCTTATCACTAATTTGGGTGAATGGGTAGCATAGATATGATATAATGTTAGGTTTGTGATGTGGTTATAGTATTTTTAGCATGATTGGCATATTTCGATCTTATTGGTCTAATATGGTGGTATTGAAATTGTAGTTGGATAAAGTTGACTTAAATGCCCTTGTTTGTAAACGAAATTCCTATCATAGGATTTCTTATGGATTTCTTTACATCTAGAGGTTGAACTAGATACCTTAGCCTAGTTTGGGTAAAGTATTCCTAAATATGGTAATTGAGTATTAGAAGTGAAATTGTCTTCCCAAATTAGGCCAAAGGTTGTGATTATGATGTGTGATTATTCTAGACATATTATTGGGAAGAGGGTCGTGTAATGATATTGGTTGGATATTTGAGAAGTATTTTTCATTATAAGGATGCTATTATAGTTTATGAATATGCCAATATATGTTTATATACACATCTCTATAGTATGGGATTGAGAATGATGCGACAAGATGCTATTTATGCCACTAATTTAATACTGGTGATAGCATGCATAGATTTTGAACTATTTCTTACTATTATATTGATTAATAATGTGATTATAACTGAGATAAGATCTTATGACTATTCTTCCTAACATCTAGTTGTATGTTAGGTGACTATAGTACTTGATGTCTACGATTCTATTGTATTAGATAATAAATATTGCTTAGCTAAAATATGGTATCTAGTGATGATAGATACATAGCTAATAATGATGTCAGGTTTAGCATAGGTAAAGATTAGCGAGACCAATGGATGAGTTTATGGTGTTGATTAGTTGTTGAATGAAAATTTGTGTATTAATGAGGCAAGAAAATAAGAGATGTTAGTGATAAGAGATGACATAATAATAATGATAAATAGTTTATAACTGAAGATTTGTTAGTAAAATATGGTTAGATAATGAAAGGTACTAGTTAATAAAATAAGGTTAGATGGTTGATGATAATGTATTGACTAATAATAATTGATGATATAGGATGATTAGTGGATAATGACGATGTAATACCCCGTATTTTTCCAAACTTAAATTTGTTCCTAGAAATGCCAAAGATTAGCTTCAAGAATGAAGAACCTTTTTTTCATATGGAGTTTCCATATTTAGACCTTTCATTGAGTGGAAAATTGAATAAGCTTTCCATCAATAAGAAATTCACCCAATTTCAGCTCTCGGTGAAGAAGTTAGAGCAGTTATAGTAATGCAGTGTCCCACCTTGGCACGCACCGCATCGCAGTGGATGAAAAAATGGTAATTGTCAGATTCTAGTGGACCTCCGCGATATTGGTGCATCATGGGGATGTCCAAATTTCCAATTTTCAATTTCCAGTGGCAAAACGTGATAGCACTGCATCGCACCATAGTCCAAATTTAAACTTATCCTTTTCAGTAGCTTAACGTGATTTCAATGCATCGCGTTAAAGGTGTAATTTTCGTACTCTTGATCCATAATATGAATTCTTTTGTCATGACTTTAATCCTAAGTATGTGAAGTCCTTATTAGGTGAAAAATGTTCATATAAGTAATTTAGAGCCAAGTGGAGTTAAGAACATTAGATTCGTCCAAAATTTGGTATTCAATTCTATGAGAGTCTACTTTAAACATGTATAACCTTTTATATACTCCAAATTTTTCATCTCAAGACCCATAAAATGGTAGATAATGAAATTATCTTTCTGACAATACTAGGTTCACAAAAATACGATACCTGAGCGATAAGTTATAGCCATTTTATTGTGAAGCAGTAAGCTGCCGCGATGGTAGCACATCGCACTGATGGACAAAATCGTGATGTAGGTCACGAGTTTCTACTTAACATTAATGAGGGGCCAGTGGGGTCTTTTTCCCCCGTCAACCCAAGTAGTAAAAACAAAGGATTAAGGGTGATATTAAGCAAATAACCCCCCCCTTTTTCAACAAATTCTCTCATCTAGAAAACCTAAGTTTCATTACACAACTTCAAGAATCTCCTAAAAGTTCACCATTAATTCTCCAAGTTGGGTCAAGATTCCAAGTTCTTAGTTTAAGAAATCCAAGAACCCGCATTCCAAAGCTCAAATATCATCTCATAAGCAAGTTGTTTATCCAAGTTTATCATCCAAGGTATGTCGGGTTTGAACAAGAAAAACTCTTTCATTCTTGTACCCAAAAGCTCAATTTAAGTGGTAAATTTCTGAATATTGACATCATTTCCATGAAATTTAAGTTAGGTTTTATACCCAATTCATATTTTTTGGAGATTATGAGTTTACAAGTTATTGAATATTTTAACTGCATGACTAATTTCATATATTTATGCAAGTAATGTGATTTTCCAGATTTAAGAAGTGAGTTTAACCATTATATTGTGATTCCTAATTTCTATATTTTGACATTGTTGAAGTATTTTCAAGAAACCTATTGAGTTTGATGTTTTTCTATGATATTACAGGAGTATGTTTATATTTTCATGCTTATTACAAAAAATTTTAGATTTTGAGTTGATTCATCAATATTTACATTAAGCATGCATCTTTTGGTATTTTAACACGATTTTGATATGTGGGTCACTACAACTATTTAGAGATTGTTATTTTAAAAATGCTGAAAGCTTTTATAAGTTATTATTGAGCATGAAGTTGAATATGATTATTGATGCGTTAAAGTTATATATTTTGAATCTTAAGTACTAGTAGTGAGTTTATAAAGAGACTGTGATCTTAATGTCTTGTTGACAGGTTTGATAAGTTCTTTCAAAGAAAAGATTGATCTTTTAAAGTTGATTTTCTTAAAGTTTTGAGCAAAGTAAGGGAGTAGTATTTACCATTATGTGGGGCTTGATTCTGAGGTCCCATTCCCCAGAATTATGTGCCCCTACAGGTTTCTTAGTTACCCCAAGTGGGTTAAGCTAGTGATCACTAAAAATTTAAGGTTTTACTCCGATGACAAGGATAGAACAACTCTCCCAATATGGGTAAGACGTTGAACTCTATGTATCTCACATGATTTATGTCGGTTAGAAGAAACTCCAAAAAGAAGTTCCCTTCTCTCTTTAAGAATAAGTATATATATTTTGAAAGTTAATATTTTAAGATCTCCAAATTTGTACGTCTCAAAGTCTCTAAAAGTGTTACGGTCTCAAAGTTCCTTAAGTTTTAAAAAAGTTCAACTCTCCTGAAGATAAAAGCATGAGTTTTGAAAGTATTTTTTAAAGATTACTTTAGTTTATAAGTTTTGAGAATAGGAAGAGAATACAAACTTTAGAGTTAAGTATGATGACTCATGAGATTTATCATACCTATTTCACCATTCACGATTTTTTGAGATTTACATTTCAAATTTATTCAAGCCATGTGAGTCATTTATATTTACATGCATGATTTATGTAAAGAGTAATGATATTTTTTATTTAAATGCATACATGCCCATATACTCAGTACATCCTCAAAGTGCTGATCCACATATATTTCTATGTTTTACATTGTCTTATACTATAGGTACAAGTCATAGCTCACATATCATAATCAGACAGGTTGCAACTTCCCGCCAGTAGAGGATGAGCCCTTTTTATTCAAGGGCTCAAGTCAGTTAGAGTTTGTGTAGTATTGTATTTTTTTTCATTCAGTCATATTGAGTTAGGATAGTTGGGAGTCATGACCTCACTATCTACAGTCAATACTAGTAGAGACTTCATAGATAGCCAGTAGAGTCAGTGTATTTTATTTTAGTTTTTGTATAAAAGCAGAGTTGTAATCATGTGAACTCAATTTGTATTGATCAAATTTAGAAGTAGTTATTTTCCATCGATTATGTACAGTTTTATGCATTTGTTGTAGTTGCTTTTAAGTAATGCTAGTAGAAGGGTTAGATTACAGTCACTTATGGCTCTAAGTATGGTATGACGTCTCGTGACCCATTTTCGTAGTGTTAGAAACTTGGTATCAAATCACAGAGTTCAAGAGTCCTAGGATATTTGTGAAGTTGTGTCTAGTAGAGTCTTGTGGAATGGTATGGAGAAGTCTGTACTTTTCTTCGAGAGGCAACAAGACATATAGAAAATGTCTCCATTCTTTAGAGTCTCGGATGGTGGTATAAAAAAATTCTCTAAATCACTTATATAGATTCTCATCTTACTCTATTCAGGCCATCTCCACCTTATTTTTGAAGATATCTGAAATAGCCAAGCCTAAGTCTTTATTGATAAAGATTTCTCAAAATTTTTCCACCAATACTTATGGGATTTTAAGCGAGCTGGAAGGTGTTACATCAGTGATTTTGAGTTTTGAAGACTAAAGTGTTTTATTCATGTACATAAAAGTCATGCACTAAGTCAAAGCCATATGTACTTTCAAATTCCTCCTCAGAATCAATAATGTAAATCTGTAATTCCTTTTCCATGTATTGTTCTTGAGATAGCATGATTAGAAAGTTCCAATTTTCTCTTTTGATAATGCTCTCAGGATTGCTAGTAAGAAGTTTGAGATGTCTGATAAAGTGGCTTGAGAGGATCCTTCTAGTGTGTTATGGAACCCTAAATTTTAAAGTTAAGTCCTCATTCTTATGATACATTTAGTTAATACAGAGAAAGATGTATATTCTTAGATCATTGAATATTGTATATGAAGTTTCTATATCTTGTAATATGTAATTTTGTTATTATTGTATTTTTGAAAAATGAAAGTCTAGTAATGCCGTGTGGGACTCTTTCGATTCCCTAGCATAGTTGCTTTGTTATTTATCTAATTTTCTCGTTTAAAACACAAAATGAAAGTCTAGTGAAGCCGTGTGAGGCCTATTTCAATTCACTAGCAACTTGATGTTCGTCGTGTTGTTCTTGTGCTAGTTGGAACTATGGGTTTAGAGGTATGGTGCAAAAAATGATGGTAAGGTCAATGTATTGAATATATATATATATATATATATGTGTGTGTGTAGCTGAATTTTTGGACTTGATTGGGATAGTAATGAACTGATATGTCCTTGTTTGTTAGTTAGTGAAAGGTAAAGAAAAAGCTACTAGTTAAGGAGAAATTGTTGTTTGCTTGAAGTATGAAAAGTCATTGATCATAATAATTATGTTAGAAAAGTATTGGTTAATGAAGAAAGTACTTGGTGTTTGAGTAATCTTCCCTAGAGGTTACAGAAAAGAGTTTAGCTGAAATTTAGAGAGCTATAAAAGTAAGTTAAATATGAAGATGGGTAAATTATGATGATGTGTATAATGAGGATATGTTAATGGACTATGATAAGATAAGACATATGATTATGACCAATTCTTGTAGTTTTGGAGTTCTAGGGGACTAATGTTTCTTGATGCTTTATTTTTTAACTACCACCTGAGAATTTGTATTCAAGGTGGGTGGTAACTCATTATTAGAACTAGAGATTAAGTTTCATTATGTTATGGTCATCAAGGTGGATGTAATGATTTCTTGGTTAGTGATGCTATCTATATTGAAATGATCTAGGAGACTTGAATAGTGTATGTAAGTATTTGAATTCAGTTATTCATAAATAAGTATGATTTTGTAAATATGATATTGCATGTATGATATAGAGGTGTACCAAGGTGAGACAGGGAATTATTATTTTTGAAATTTATTAAGTATTAGGTGGTTAGTAGTACCCTTGAAGTGATAGGTGTGAATGAGACTATGTGTTATACGATGTCCTTGTCGATTAACTTATGGGTTACATGTTAATGATGTTGTAAGTTAGAAATATTATATTACTAGAGTATGAAGAAAGTTAGTATGGTTTAGAAAAGGTTGATGATATCCGGGTTAAGTGTCAAAATCTAACATGGTGATTGTTTAAGTTGTTACATTATAAATTATGGGCTATAGAAATCTAAGAGTTGAATCTTAGAAGGAGCTATTAGCATTGGGTGTTATACATAATGATGCAGTCCTTTATAGTAAGTTTAGTTTTGTTTGTATTAATTATAACTTAGTTTCTAGAGTAAAGCGATTTCAGTTTAGATTAGAGTTCATATAGTGGTTCACAAACTTTGAGTGATGGCTTAAATCTAAGGGGGAGATGATAGAATGAGCAACCAAGTCAGACTACCAAATCGTAGTTGTGATGAAACATTATTGTATACTTATTTTAACTAAGGCTATAAGTGTGAAGTAAGATTGAGGCTATGTTTTGATACATGTCATGATTAGTTAAGGATTTATGTGTTATATTTTGTAAGTCTATTATATGTTTGTTTTATGTAATTCTATGAGTGTGGAGGAATATTGAGGTGATGTTTTGTGTATAACTTGGGTTGTTATGAATTGTTTATGAGTGCTTCCTAAGAATTGAATACGGCATGGAAATTATTCTTGATAGAGGTTTGTAGGATATGAGAAAGCTATCTGTTTAGAAGTGCATATGTGGTTATAAATATAGGCTTGAATATCATGTTTGTATATATATAGATCAATGCACTGCGTATTATGAAATGTCTAGTACGAGGTTGGATGTGATTATTGGAGTGGTAATGAGAATTATGCATTAGATGCGAAGTTGTGAAATTCAAGGTGTGTTAAATTAATGATTCAGACTAGTATTACGGATTTATGTGGTGTATCTTGTCACTTTGAGTTAGACTTGAAAATGGTGGGATGATTTATTTGTCGTTAGACATTAGTAGATGGAAATATTTAATGTCCATGTGAGTATTATAAGTTGAAACAATGAGTATGGTGCTTGAGGGGAGAGTATAGTTGAGAGAGTATACTAGAAGTGTGGCTAATCTTGAAAGTAAGAAGTTGTGTTACCTATAGCCTAGTAATTCTATCCTCTCTTATGATTTAAATGTCTAGTTTAAATATTGCAATATTATTAGAATTTCCTAGAAAAGTGTTGGAGAATACTCCATGTAAGTATGAGCAGTTAGTATGATTCAGTCTATAAAGCCTATGATTTGGTTTAACAATTATGCAGATAAGCCCCTATAGATTCCTAACATTCCGTTTAGTCCTACTACCTAAAGTCTCACAAGTAAGGCCATCCCAAGAGGTAATTTGTTCGCTTAATATACCTTGCAAATAAATCTTAGTTTATGTAGTATGCATCAGTTTCAGATTAAAATATTAATTCATGATTCAGTTCGTAAGTATAGCGTGTATCATCTCTATCTTTTACTAGTATTTCAACCAAATAAGTATCATTTGGGAACGAATGAACCCAATGAAGGGAGGATGTTGTAAAACCCCGAGTTTTTTTTGTCATAAGCCTCTCATTCTTTTCTTACAAAGTCAGATCCAGCCTAAAGTAATGGTTACAAAAAAGTTGACGCTCTCATTTTTATCTCAAACATATAGCTATGTACATGAAAATTCATGCATTCGCAGTTCTGTTTAGAAGCTCAGTATGCTTAAGATTTAGTAATTTAATTTAGTTAAGTTATGCATGATACCTTATAACCACATATTGCTTAGTATTTTCAGCTTAATTATCCACATTCGGGGACGAATGTTCCCAAGAGGGAGATAATGTAATACTCCGTATTTTTCCTAACTTAAATTCGTTCCTAAAAATGCCAAAGATTAGCTTCAAGAATGAATAACTTTTATTTCATATGAAGTTTTCCAGATTTAGACCTTCGATTTTCTGAAAAATTTAATAAGATTTCCATCAATACCAAATTCGCCCAATTTCAGCACTTGGTGAAGAAGTTAGACCAGTTTTATTAATAAAGTGTCCCACTTGGGCACGGACTGCATCGTGGTGGATGAAAAAATGGCAATCGTCATATTCCAGTGGATCTCCGAAACATTGGTGCATCCCTAAGAGGCCTAAATTCCCAATTGTCAAATTCTAGTGGCACAACATGATAGCACCATGTCGCGCCAGAGTAAAAATTTGCACTCGTCCTTTTCAATAGCTTAGAGCAATTTCAATGCGTCACAGTAAAGGTGTAATTATCGTACTCTTGATCGATAATTTTAATTCTTGTTTTATGACTTTAATCCTAAGTATGTGAAGTCCTTATTAGGTAAATAATGTTCATAGAAGTCATTTAGAGCGAAGTGGAGCTAAGAACATTAGATTCATCCAAAATTTGGCTTAAAATCCTATGAGGGTCTACTTTAAACATGTATAACCTTTGATATACTGGGAATTTTCCATCCAAAGACCCACCAAATTATAGATAATAGAATTATCTTTCTGACAATACCAATTTCGCAAAAATACGATAATCGAGCGAAAAGTTATAGTCATTTTAGTGTGCAATAGTAAGCTGCCACTATGGTAGCGCATCGTGATGAAGGGCAAAATCGGGATGCAGGTCACAAAGTTTTGCTTCAAATTAATGAGGTGAAATGGGGTCTTTTGTCCCCTTAACCCAGGTCGTAAAAACAGAGGATTAAGGGTGATATTGTGCTAATTATACTCCCCTTTTCATTAAATTCTCTTATCTAGGAACCCTTAGTTTCATTACCCAAATTAAAGAATCTCCTAAAAGTTCAGTTTTAATTCTCCAAGTTTGTTTAAGATTCCAAATTCTTAGTTCAAACTCTAATAACCCTCATTTAGGAGTTAAAATATCATCTCATAAGCAATTTATTCATCCAAGTTAATCATCCATGGTATGTTTGGTTTCAACAAGAACAACTCTTTTGTTCTTGTGCCCAAACGCTTAATTTAAGTTATAAATTTCTGAATTTTGATATGACTCCCATGAAATTTAAGTTAGGGTTTATACCCAATTCATATTGTTTGGACATTATGAGTTTACAAGTGATTGAATATTCAATTGCATGAATAATTTCATATATTTATGCAAGTAATGTGATTTTCTAGATTTTCCAAGTGAGTTTAAGCATTATATTGTGATTCTTGATTTCTATATTTTGACATTGTTGAAGTATTTTCAAGAAGCATATTGAGTATGATATTTTTCTATGATATTACATGAGTATGTTTATATTCTCATGCTTATTGCTGAAATTTTAAGATTTTTAGTTGATTAATCAATATTTACATTATCAAGCATAAATATTTTTGTGTTTTATCACAAGTTTGATATATGGGTGATTAACCCCTATTTAGAGATTGTTGAAAGATTTTAAAGGTTATTTTTGAGCATGAAGTTGAATATGATTATTGATGCATTAAATTTATATATTTTGGATCTTAAGTAATAGCAATGAGTTTATAAAGAGACTGTGATCTCAATGTCTAGTTGAAAAGTTTTATAAGTACTTTCAAAGCAAAGATTAATCCTTTAATTCCAAGCTAAGATAGAAATACACATCTTTTGCTTTGAGATAAAGCAGAAGCATATTGGCTTCCATTACATATTATTGAATTGTTCTAAGGTGGATTTTCTTAAAGTTCTGAGCTTAGCAAGGGACTAGTATTTAGCACTGAGTGGGGCTTTATTCCGAGGTCTCATGCCCCAGAATTACCTGCCCCCGTAGGCTTCTGAGTTACCCTAAGTAGGTTAAGCTAGTGATCACTAAAAAAATTAAGGTTCTACTCCGATGACAAGGATAGAACAACTCTCCCAATGTTGGTAAGACGTTGAACTCTATGTATCTCACATGATTTATGTCGGTTAGAAGAAACTCCAAAAAGAAGTTCCCTTCTCTCTTTTAGATTAAGTATATATATTTTGAAATTTAATATTTTAAGATCTCCAAATTTGTACGTCCCAAAGTCTCTAAAAGTGTTACGGTCTCAAACTTCCTTTATTTTTAAAGAAGTTCTACTATCCTAAAGATAAAATCATGAGTTTTGAAAGTATTGTTTAAAGATTACATTATCTTATAAGTTTTGAGAATAAGAGGAGAATACAAATTTTTTAGTTAAGTATGATAACTCATGAGATTTATCTTACATGTTTCACCATTCATCATTTATGAGATTTACATTTCAGATTTATTCAAGCTATATGAGTCATTCATATTTGCATGCATGATTTATGTAAAAAGTAACAATATTGTACATTTAAATGCATACATCTCCATATACTCAGTACATCCTCAAAGTGCTAATCTACATATTTGTCTATGTGTTACATTGTCTTATAATATCGGTACAAGTCATAGCTCACATATCATAATCATTCCCGCTAGCAGAGGATGAGCCATTTTTATTTAAGGGATCAAGTCAGTCACAGATTGTATAATGTTTTATTATCTTTATTCAGTCATATTTAGTTATGATAGTTGGGATTCATGATCCGACTATCTAGTAGAGGCTTCATAGACAGTCAGTAGAGTCAGTGTATTTTATTTTAATTTGGGTGTAAAAGTAGAGTTGTAATCGTGTGAACTCAATTTGTATTGATCAGATTCAGAAGGAGTTGTCTTCTATCGATTTTGTACAAATTTATGCATTTATTTCAGTTGCTTTTTAGTAATGCCAGTAGAATGGTTAGCTTGGGGTCACTTATGGCTCTAAGCACCGCGTGATGCCTCGGGGCCCATTTTTGAGGCATTAGAAACTTGGTATCAAAGCATAGAGTTCAAGAGTCCTGGAGTGTCTATGAAGCCGTGTCTAGTAGAGTCTTGCATAATGGTACTACGATATCTGTTCTTTTCTTTGAGAGCCTATAAGGCATACATAAAATGTCTCCATTCTTTTAAGTCTCAGATCGTGATATAAAAAAATTCTCTATGAAACATTTATTGATTCTCATCTTACTCTTTTAAGGACATCTTCGCCTTATTTTTAAGATATCAAAAATATTCAAGCTTAAGTCTTTATTGATAAAGATTTCTTAGAAATAGTTATGGGATTATAAGTGAGCTAGAAATTATGCCATCAGTGCTTTTGAGTTTTGAAGACTGAAGTGCTTTATTTATGTTCATCAAATTCGTGCACTAATTCTAAGTCAGATGTGCTTTCAGATTCCTCCTCTAAATCCATAATGTAAACCTATAATTCCATATCCATGTAATGTTCTTATGATAGCATGATTAGCAAGTTTAAATTTTTTCTTTTTATAATGCACTCAGGCTTGCTTGTAAGAAGTTTCAGAAGTCTCATAAAGCAGCTTGATAAGATCCTTCAAGTGTGTTATAGGACCCTACAGTTTAAAGTTAAGTCCTCGTTCTTATGAGTCATTTAGTTAAGATAGAGAAAGATGTGTAATCTTTGATCATTGAATATTGTCTGTCAAGTTTCTATCTCTTATAATATGTAATTTATTTTATCATTGTGTTTTTGATAAATCAAAGTCTAGTGAAGCCGTGTGGGGCTATTTCTATCCACTAGCATAGTTGCTTTGTTATTCATCTCATTTTCTTGTTCAAAACACAAAATAAAAGTCTAGTGAAGCCGTGTGAGGCCTATTTTGAGTCACTAGCAACTTGTTGTTTTTGTGTTAGTTGGGAGTGTGGGTTTAGAGGTGTGGTGACAAGAAGGATGATAACTTTAATATATTGAATATATATATATATATATATATATATATGTATAGGTGAATTTGTGCCCATGATTGGGCTAGTAATGAAGTGATATGTCCTTGTTTGTTAGTTAGTAAAAGTTAAAGAGGGAGTGAGTAGTTAAGGAGAATTGTTGTTTGCTTGAACTATGAAAAGTCATTGATGATTAATGATGTGTTAGAAGAGTATAGGTTATTAATAAAAGTACTTGGTGGTTGATTGTTCTTCCCTTGAGGTTACAGGAAAGAGTTTAGCTAAAATTTATAGAGCTATGAAAGTAAGTTAGGTGTGAAGATGGGTATATTATGATGATGTGTATAAAGAGGATGTGTTAATGGACTATGATAAGATAAGGCCATATGATTATTACCAATTGTTGTTGTTTTGGAGTTATAGGGGACTATTGTCTCTTGATGTTTTATTTAATAGCTCCCAAATGAGAATTTGTATTCATGGTGGGTGGTAACTCAAAATTAGCACTAGACATTAAGTTTGAACAGTTGATGTCATCAAGGTGGATGTAATGAGTTCTTGGTTAGTGATGCTAGTTATATGGAAATGAACTAGTAGGCTTGAATAGTGTATGTAAGTGATTGAGTTTAGTTATTCATAAATAAGTATGATTTTTTAAATATAATGTTGTAGGTATGAGATAGAGGTGAGCCAAGGTGATATAGGGCTTCATTATTTTTAAAATTTACTAAGGATTGTGTTGTTAGTAGTACCCTTGAGTTGATATGTGTGAATGAGACTATGTGGTATACTATGTCCTTATTGATTAACTTGTGGGTTACAAGTTAATGATGTTGTAAGTTAGAAATATGATATTAGCAGAGTATGAAGGATGTTAGTACTGTTTAGCAAAGGTTGATGATAACCGGGATAAGTGTCAAAATCAATGTTGGTGAGTGTTTAAGTTGTTACATGATGACTTATGGGCTATAGAAATCTAAGAGTCGAATCTTAGAAGAAGCTATTAGTATTGGGTGTTATACATAATGATGCAGTCCATTAAAGTAAGTTTAGCTTTTTGTGTATTGATTATATCCTAGATTCTAGAGTAAAGTGATTTCAGTTTAGATTAGTGGTTATATAGTGGATCATGAACTTAGAGTTATGGCTTAAATATAAGGGTGAGATGATACAATGAGTAACCAAGTCATACTTCCAGGTCCTAGTAGTGATGAATAGTTTCCTAGAAGGGAGGGAGAGCAAAAGTTTTTTGTTAATAAAAGATTATTGTATGCTTCTTTTAGCTAAGGCTGTATGTGTGAAATAAGATTAAGGCCATGTTTTGATGCATGTAATGGTTAGTTAAGGCTTTACATGTTATATTTTGGAAGATTGTTATATGTTTGCTTTATGTAATTTTATGAGTCCGGAGGAATATTGAGGTGAAGTTTTATTTATGACTTGGTATGTTGAGAATAATTTATGAGTGTCTTCCTAAGAATTGAATATTGCATGGAAGTTGTTATTTATAGAGGTTTGTAGGATATAAGAAAGATGTCTATTTAGAAGTGCATATGTGGTTATAGATATAGGCTTGAACATCATGTTTGTCTATATATATATCTGGATGAATGCACTGTACATTAGGAAATGTATAGTACGAGGTTGAATGTGATTATTGGAGTGGTAATGAGAATTATGCATGAGATGAGAAGTTGTAAAATTTAGGGTGTGTTGAATTTATGATTCAGACTAGTATTATAGTGTTATGTGTTGTGTATTGTTACTTTAAGTTAGACTTGAAGATTGTGGGAGGATTTAGTTTAGGTCAAACATTAGTAGATGGAAATATTAACGGGCATGTGAGGATTATAAGTTGAATCAATGAGTATGGTGCTTAAGGGGAGAGTATAGTTGAGAGAGTATACTAGAAGTGTGGCTAATCTTGAAAGTAAGAAGTTGTGTTGCCTATAGCCTAGTAATTCTATCCTCGCTAATGATTTACTTGTCTAGTTTAAATCTTGCCATATTATTAGAATTTCTTAGAAAAGTGTTGGATAATAGTGTATGTAAGTATGAAAAGTCTGTATGATTAAGTCTACAAAGCCTACAGTTCAGTTTAGCGATCAAGAAAATAAGACCCTATAGATTCCAAACATTCCATTTAGTCCTAACACCTAAAGTATCGCTAGTAGGTCCATCCGTAGAGGTAATTTGTTTGCTTTATGTACTTTGCGAATAAAGTTCAGTTCACGAAGTATGCATCAGTTCCAGATTAAAATATTAAGTCAAGATTCAGTTCATAAGCATCCCGTGTATCATCTGTCTTTTACTAGCATTTCAACCAAATTAGTATCATTCGAGAACGAACGATGACAAAGGAGGGGGGACGTTGTAAAACCCTCAGTTTTCTTGTCATAAACCTCCAATTCTCACAAAATCAGATCCAGCCTAAAGTAATGGTTACTCAAAAGTTGACGCTCTCTTTTTTATCTTAACGATATAGCTATTTTCATGAAAATTCATGCACTCACAGTTCAGGTTAGAAGCTCAGTATGCTTAAGATTTAGTTATTCAGTTTATTTCAATTGTGCATGATAGCTTATAACCTCATATTGCTTAGTATTTTTATCTTAATTAACCATATTCGAGTACGAATGTTCCTAAGGGGGAGATAATGTAGTACCCCGTATTTTTCCTAACTTAAATTCGTTCCTAGAAATGCCAAATATTAGCTTAAAAAATGAATAAATGTTATTTCTGATTGAGTTTTCCAGATTTAGACCTTCCATTATATGGAAAATTGAATAAGCTTTCCATCAATATCAAATTTGCCCAATTTCGGTTCTCGGTGAAGAAGTTACAACAGTTTTAGTAATACAGTATCCTACCTAGGCACGCACCACATCGCGGTGGATGCCAAAGTGGCAATTGTCACATTCCAGTAGACCTCCGTGATATTGGTGCATCTCAGAGAGGACCTAATTCCAAAATTTTAATTTCTAGTGCGCAACGCGATAGCACCGCATCGTGCTATAGTGCAAATTCACACTCGTCCTTTTTAGTAGCTTAGAGCAATTTCAATGTGTCACAGTAAAGGTTTAATTATCGTACTCTTTATAAATAATTTTAATTGTTGTTTTATGACTTTAATCCTCAGTATATGAAGTCTTTATTAGGTAAATAATGTTCATAGAAGTCATTAAGAGCCAAGTGGAGGTAAGAACATTAGATTTGTCCAAAATTTGGCATAAAATCCTACGAGGGTCTAATTTAAACGTGTAAAACCTTTTATATACTGGGAATTTTCCATCCTAAGACCCACAAAATTATAGATAATAGAATTATCTTTCCGACGATACCAATTTCGCAAAAATCTGATAACCGAGCGAAAAGTTATAGTCATTTTAGTGTGCAGCAGTAAGCTACCGCGATGCGGGTCACGAATTTCTGCTTCAAATTAATTAGTGGCAATGGGGTATTTTCCCCCCCTCAACCCAAGTCGTAAAAACAATGGATTAGGGGTGATATTGAGCACATTACACCCCTCTTTTTCATCAATTTCTCTCCTCTAGAAACCCTTAGTTTCATTACCCAAATTCAAGAATCTTCTTAAAGTTCCCCATTAATTCTTTATGTTGGGTCAAGATTCTAAATTTTTAGTTCAAGAACTCCAAGAACCCTCATTCAAGAGTTCAAATATCATCTCATAAGCCAGTTGTTCATCCAAGTTTATCATCAAAGGTATGTCGGGTTTAAACACGAACAACTCTTTCGTTCTTGTGCCCGAAAGCTTAATTTAAGTTAGAAATTTCTTAATTTTGATATTACATCCATGAAATTTAAGTTAGGGTTCATCCCAAATTCATATTGTTTGGAGATTATGAGTTTACAATTGTTTGACTATTGAATTTCATGACTATTTTCATATATTTATGCAAGTAATTTGATTTTTTAGATTTTCCAAGTGAGTTTAAGAATTATATTGTGATTCTTGATTTCTATATATTGACATTGTTGAAGTTTTTTCAAGAAGCATATTGAGAATGATATTTTTCTATGATATTACATGAGCATGTTTATTCTTTCGTGCTTAGTGCTGAATTTTTCATATATTGAGTTGATTCATCAATATTTACATTATCAAGCATGAAACTTTTGGTATTTTAACACGAGTTTGAAATATGGGTCATTAACCCCTATTTAGAGATTATTATTTTGACAATGTATAAAGGTTTTAAATGTTATTATTGAGCATGAAGTTGAATATGATTATTGATGCATTAAAGTTATATATTTTGAATCTTAAGTACTCGTAATGAGTTTATAAAGAGACTGTGATCTCAATGTATTGTTAACAAGTTTGATAAGTTCTTTCAATGCAAAGATTGATCTTTTAATTCTAAGCTAAGATACAAATCCACATCTTTTGATTTGAGATAAAGGGGAAGCATATTGGCTCCCATTACATATTGTTGAATTATTTTAAGGTGGATTTTCTTAAAGTTCTGAGATAAGTAAGGGAGTAGTATTTAGCACCAAGTTGGGCTTGATTCTGATGTGTCTATCTCCAGAACTGCGTGCCCCCATAAGTTTCTGAGCTACCATAAGTAGGTTAATCTAGTCATCACTAAAACTTTAATGTTCTACTCCGATGGCAAGGATAGAACAACTCTCCCTAACGTGGGCAAGACGTTGGACTCCATATAACTCACATGGTTTATGTCGGTTAGAAGAAACTTCCAAAAGAAGTTCCGTACTATTTTTAAGATAAAGTATATATATTTTGAAAGTTAATATTTTAATATCTCCCAAGTTGTACGTCTCAAATTATCTAAAAGTGTTATGGTCTCAAAGTTCCTTAAGTTTTAAAGAAGTTCTACTCTGCTGAAGATAAAAGCATGAGTTTTGAAAGTATTGTTTAAAGATTACTTTAGCTTATAAGTTTTGAGAATAAGAGGAGAATACAAAAATTTGAGGTAAGTATGATGACTCACGAGATTTATCCTACATGTTTGATTTATGAGATTTATATTTCAGATTAATTCAAGCTATGTGAGTCATTCATACTTGCATGCATGATTTATGTAAAGAGTAAGGATATTATTCATTTAAATGCATACACCCCCATATACTCAGTACATTCTAGAAGTGTTGATCCACATATATGTCTATATGTTATATTGTCTTATAATATAGTTACAACTCCTATCTCTCATATTATAATTAGACAGGTTGATACTTCCCGCCAGCAAAGGACGAGCTCTTTTTATTCAAGGCCTCAAGTCCGTCAGAGTTCGTGTAGTATTGTATTTTCTTCATTCAGTCATACTGAGTTTGGATAGGTAGGAGTCATGACCTGACTCTCTATAGTCAATACAAGCAAAGGCTTCATAGACAGTCAGTAGTGTTACTGTATTTTATTTCAATTTGGTTGTAAAAGTAGAGTTGTAATCATGTGAACTCAATTTGTATTGATCATATTCAGAAGGAGTTGGGGTCACTTATTGCTCTAAGCATCGTACGACATCTTGGAATCCTTTTTTGGGGTGTTATAGATGAATTGTGAATGGATAAATATTATGGTCTGGTGATGAATCTTGTCTCGATGTTAGGAATTGGCTAATTAATAAGTTATTTGATGCTAACCCATGAATATGGATTATATAAAGGATCATGTTTAGACTAATAATCAAAGGTGATGTGATGACTAGGTAAGTAGTGGTTTAACGATCATAAGTGTTGTTTAGATAATAATGAATAGAAGGAAAGTATTGGCAAATTATATATTCCTATGACTATATGGTTATTATTGTGAGTTTACTAGAAGGCTTGTAGATTGCCCACCTTTTGGCATGGCTAGAGCCCGTGCACCTATTATATGTCAATAAATATATGCTTATTGATCTTGTGATGATATCTTGATGATCTTGTGATGATAAATTGATACCTGGCAAGGATAGAGGATATTATAATGATTGTATTTATACCTGGTAAGTTTGTAGGATACTTCTGATGATATATTGATACTCGACAATACTTGTGATGATATATTGATACCCAGGAAGGCAGAAGGATAATTATGATGATCTATTGATACCCGAAAAGGATAGAGGATACATGTGATGATATATTAATAACCGACAAGGCTAGACAATACTTGTGGAGAAATATTGATACCCGGCGGGTCAGGGGTTGAATATGCTGATAATAGTTATAAAGATGACAATCATAATAGATGTGGTTATAATGATAAAAGTGTGATATTAATTATGTACTTTGCATTCAATCGTTCATGTGCATCACCTATCACCAGCATGTATATATGTCTAATAGACGGTATGGGATGGTTGCTTAGATATGCATGATAAATATGTCTTGTATTATTGTTTATTAATTGAACCTTTCGAGCCTATGGAAGTGGGGGTATGCATAGGCCTGACTAGGTATTTGGTTGTCCGGAGTTGACGATTATTCTCGTTCTTGTTGATATTATTTTTATCATTATTATGTCTAGCTGATGACAAATTGGTCATTCATCCGATATCAAAATTTGAGGCATGTGTTCGAGCTCTTTTATCTTATGATTGCATTATTACGCATGATTATTTCATGTTTAGCCATGTGGATTAGAAACCTTAAGTATAATATTACTAAATCCTAATAGTATTATAATGAGGTCTTAGACTTAGGATATGTTGATCTGGGTTATCCGTGAGATAACCTCATATATATATACATACATATATACATATATATATATTTATATATATACCTAGCTATATGAACGTATGGAACTATCGTATATCCCTTCTTTCGTCTGTTTATAATGTTTATATCCCTTCTTAGCCTATTTTTGGCATCGTATTCCTAAATATGGTAATTGTTTATTAGAAGTGGAATTGTCTTGCCAACTTAGGCCAAGACTTGTGTTAGCCTTATGAACTTAGCTACACATGTTAGGTATAATTAAGATTAGTATAAGGTTACTCGTGACTTGGTAATTATAGATGATGTTCCTCAGATTGTGTCTTATTAGTTATGTCTACGTTATTCCTTATAGATATGATATTTGTAACTATAGGGATACTACTCAATTTTTATGTTATGTCTGGCATATAGAGATGCTAAATCCTCTTAGATTGATATTTGGGTTGTAGAGAAGCTACTTCTTCCTAAACTTGATAATTAGCCTATAGAGTTGTCTTTCCGCGTAGTTATAATTATCATATAGATATGATATTCCTCTTAAATATAATAGTTGGCCTATAGAGGTAACCTATCATGTAGTCATGATGTATGACCTTTTGATATGTGATATCATGTTGAAGAAAATGTGCTTATTGTCATTATGGCTTTTAGATGTTAGATGACTCCTAGATGAGAGATGATTATATGCTTATTGGTATTATACCTCCTATATGTGTGTAATACCCATGCTTATTCCTAGCTAGAAATCATCTCAAGGATGCTAGTACTTGCTTTGAAATACAAATATATTTTTTTGTTTGTACCTTAGGTATTTTTGAGTTTTCTGTTTTCTATGACTTGGAAAACTAGGTTAGCTTTCTAATGATGCCAATTTTGTCCAAATTTTACACCATATAATGAAGTTATGGATTTTTTTACTCAAAAATAATCAAAACGCAAAGGTATGATGTCCTAGTTGATGGACCGCCACTTTGACCATCACAGCCAGGGAAGTAGGGCCACATTCTGGATAAGGATTGATGGATGAGTTGATGAACCCTATTTCTGGTCCACATATGACGGTCGAAATGATGGACAGTCAAGTTCCTGATGGACCGTCAGTCGGGTCATCACATGCCACGTTCAGTTTACATCCAGGCGATTTTAACAAGGGTATTTTGGTCACTTACCACTCTCCTACATATACACAGATGAGTCCACATTCAGTCGTTTTGCTCATTATTATTTCACTAATAAAAACTAGGTTTTCTCTCTAAATTTAATCACCAATAACAAGACCCAATCATCTTCAAAAATCAAAGGATTTCAAATCCTTCAAGTTCAAAAAACATCTAGAACCTTGAGTTAGGTATGCGTAGTGTTAATCTATGAGTCCATTACTTTCATAGAGATCAAGAACCATGTTTTAAAATTTTATGTTGTGATTTTCTTGTTGTGATATGAGAATGTAAATGTTTATGATTGTTGTTTAAGTTTCAAGATGATATCTAAAGGTCTTTTCATGAAGTATGTGCGTTTGTTAGTTGAAACCCATGATTTTTATGTGGCTAAATATGGTAAAATTCATGAACACACTTAAGCTAAAAGAATGTATTCAAAGTGTTTGATAATATGCTGAGATGATAGAATTTATGTCCCATGATTTAATAGTGCTTATATGACAAGTCCATGATCTATACTTTATGATTTCCCAAGAATTCTATATGAGTGATATGCATTATTGTTGTGACACGGATTGACCATGTTATTGAAGATGTGCAAGTATATACATTGTGTATGAATTTCCCTTCCATGTATAAGATGTTGAGAGCTATGCTTAGTGTGAAAACCCCTACTCTTGATATGGTAAATTGTGGACTCTACTATTACGATCAAGTTAGTAATATGTGTCAGTTTCCTTCCATTGAGTTTTGGGGGTACTTTTAGCCAAAAATATAGTTTTTTTCGTAGATCCATGTCATGTTACCACGATAATCTCAGTCAAGCCATGACCTATAGAACATAGTCAATCATGTGACTAAGGAAATCTCAGAAATCTCATGATCTCAGTTAATTCTCAGATATTAGTACTATTTGATCAGTAAAGGAAAGTTAGTTACTCAGCACATGTATAGTCAGTTAAATCATGTTCAGTCTTTTTAGATAGGAGTAGAAGTTAGCACCGAGAGAACCAAAGGATGGTAACTCACCTGCAAGTTTAGTGTGTCATTCTAGTAGTCATCCTTGTGTTCAAGAACTACGTAGCCATTGTAGGTTGAGATATCATAACCTATCAGATTAGGGTTGATGAGGTCTCTTAACCGGTCAGTTTAAGGTTCCCACCGTTGTCATTTTTGAGTACCTATCACTCATAAACCTTTTGAGCCTATGGTAGTGGGGGTATGCATTGGTCCGACTAGGTATTTGGTTTTCCAAAGTTGCCAGTTATTTTCGTTCTTATTGATATTGTTATTATCATTGTTATTATCATTATTATTGCTAGCGGATAATACATTTGTCATTCCTCAAGTATCAATATTTAAGTTATGTCTTCGAGCTCTTCTATCTTATGACTGCATTATTATGCATGATTATTTCAAGTTTAGCCATGTGGATTAGAAACCCTGAGTATGATAGTATTAATTCCTGATTGTATTATGATGAGGTCTTAGATTTAGGATATGTTGATTTGGGTTATGCGTGAGATAACCTTATATATACATATATATAGATATCGATATATATATATACAGATATGAAGTTATGGAACTATTGTATATCCCTAATTTAATTTGTTCATAATATTTATTCATCTCTTGACCTTGTATATTGCTATATATATATATATATATATATATATAGTTTTCTCTCTTCATTTATTGTTTTTATATGTGGGACGCACTTGGGGTTTTGGTGTTGATTTTGGACCCGAAGCACAATGGTGAAATATGGGTATCATTAGACTCATATTGATGAGTATATTATTGTTTTGTTAGCGTGATGGCTTTTTGTGTATTGTGAAGTAAGGACTAGCATGTGGTGATTGATGTGATGTTTTACGGTTTGGCTACAAGGTCGGATTCTATCTTCTAATCATCATAGATGATGTACAATATTTATTGCATGTAAATTTGGATGTGAGGCTTAATTATAAGTGGAATGGATTAGCCTTGATTTTTTATGTTTGGGATTAGATAAGGGTTTTGGACCCGTAAGATAGTATGTTTATAACCCTTTTTGAATCTTTTTTCCTTATCCCTAATTTGGTTAAATGTGTAGCATAGATATGATATAATGCTAGGTTTGGGATGTGTTATTGTATTTTTAGAATGATTGGCATATTTTGATCTTATCGGGCTAATATGGTGGTATTAAAATTGTAGTTAGATAATGTTAACTTAAATGACCTTGTTTCTAGACTAAATTCCTATCATAGGATTGGTTATGGCATTCTTGACCTATAGAGGTAGAACTAGATACCTTAGCCTAGTTTGGGCATAGTATTCCTGAATATGGTAATTGAGTATTAGAAGTGGAATTGTCTTGCCAACTTAGGACAAGACTTGTGTTAGCCTGGTGGATATAGCTGCACATGTTAGGCATAATTGAGACTAGGAAAAGTTAGTATAAAGTTACTCGTGACTTGGTAATTGTAGATGATGTTCCCCGTATTGTGTCTTATGATTTATGGCTATGTTATTCCTTATAGATGTGATATTTATGGCTATAGGGATACTACTCACTTTTGATGTTATGTTTGGTGTATAGAGATGCTAAATCGTCTTAGATTGATATTTGGACCATAGAGAAGCTAGTTCTTCCTAGACTTGATACTAAACCTATAGAGATGACTTTCCTCTTAGTTATAATTATCGGGGTTATAGAGATGATATTATATGCTTATTTATATTATGCCTCCTATATGTGAGATACCTTCTAAATAAGAAATGATTACATGTTTATTGATATTTTGCCTCCTATATGTGAGATGCCTCCTAGATAAAAGATGATGATATGCTTATTAATATTATGCCTCCTATGTGTGAGATGTCTCTTAGAAGAGAGATGATTATATTTTAATTGATATTTTACCTCCTATAGGTGAAATATCTCTTAGATGAGAGATAATTACATGTTAATTGATATATGCCTCCTATATTTGAGACACCTCATAAATGAGAGATAATTATATGTTAATTGATATTTTGCCTCCTATATGTGAGATGCCTCCTATATGTGAGGTGATATTAGACATACTACATCTTATAAACCTGTGATGCCTTATACACATGGTTATTAATATGACTTTTTAATATGTATTTGCGGCGAAAGCCGTGATTATGATGTGTGATTATTCTAGATATATTATTGGGATGAGGGTCATGTAATGATATTGGTTGGATATCTGAGAAGTATTTATCATTAAAAGAATGCTATTACAGTTTATAAATATGCACATATATGTTTATATCCATATCTCTTTGGTATGGGATAGAGGAAGTTGCGATAGGTGTCTATTTATGCTACTGATGTAATACTGGTGATGGAATGCATAAATTTAGTACATTTGTTACTATTATATCAATAAATAATATGATTATATATGAGATATGATCTTATGACTATTCTTCCTAATTAATGATTAACTTATATGGTATCTAGTTGTATGTTAGGTGACTATAGTACTTGATGGTTAAGAATCTAATGTATTAGAGAATGAATCTTGCTTAGCTAAAATATGGTTTCCAGTGAAGGTTGATACATGGATAATATTGATGTCGGGTTTATCATAGCTAAAAATTAGTGAGACCAATGACTAAGTTTATGATATTGATTAGTTGTTGAATGAAAAGTTGTGTATTAATGAGGTAAGAGAATAAGAGATGTTAGTGATAAAAGATGACCTGGTAATAATGATAAATAGTTTATAATCAAGTATCTATTAGTAAACTATGGTTAGATAATGAAAGGTACAAGTTAATATAAGATGGTTTGATGGTTGATGATAACGTATTGACTAATAATAATTGCGGATATAGGATAATTAATGGATAATGATGAATTGTGGATGGATGGAGATTATGTTCTGGTGATGAATCTTGTCTCGATGATAGGTAATAGGTAATTAATAAATGATGATTAGATGCTAATCGATGAATATGGATTATGTAAAGGATCTTGTTTAGACTAATAATGAAAGGTGATGTGATGACTAGTCAATTAGTGGTTTAACGATCATAAGTGTTGGTTAGCTAATAATGAATAGATGGAAAGTATTGACAAATTAGATATTCATATGATGATATAGTGATACTCGGCAAGGCCAAAGCATTATTGTGATGATATATTGATACCCGACAAGTACTGAGGATACTTATGATCATATATTAATACCTGATAAGTCCAGACAATACTTGTCCTAAAATATTAATACCCGATGAGGTCGGGGGTTGATTATGCTAATGATAGTTATAAAGATTATAGTCATGATAGATATGGTAATAATGATGAAAGTGTGATATTGATTGTGTACTTTGCATTATTTTCTTCATGCGCATCACCTATCACCAGTATCCATCGATGTCTATCAACAAGTATGGGATGGTTGCATAGATATGTATGATAAATATATCTTGTATTATTGTTATTTCATTTAACCTTTTGAGCCTATGGGAGTGGGGGTGTACATAGGCCCTACTAGGTATTTGGTTGTCCGTAGTTGTCGGTGATTCTCATTGTTGTTCATGTTGTTATTATCATTGTCATGATCATTATTATGGATTGCTGATGATGGATTAGTCATTCATACGGTATCAAGATTTGAGGTATGTCTTCGATCTCTTCTATCTTACGATTACATTATTATGCATGATTATTTCATGTTTAGTCATGTTGATTAGAAACCCTGAGTATGGTAATATTAAATCCTAGTAATATAATGATATCTTAGACTTAGGATATATTGATCTGGGTTATGCGTGAGATAAGCTCATATATATATACATACATATATATACATATATATATCTATCTAGATGAAGCTATGGAACTATTGTATATCCTTTCTTTTCTTTTCTCGTAATGTTTATTCATCTTTTGATGTTGTATATTTCTATATATTTCTCTTTCACTCTTCAATCGTATATTATCCTGGGATATACGGTATAGTACTGATGCCTATTGATTGTTGATGGAATAGGATAGTTTAATTGGATACTTCCTTAGACATATTATGTTAGACTCTTGGAGTTGAATAGGACAGCTGTCCCTGATTATTCTCATTGACTTATTAGTTGATTTCTAAATTCTGGGTGTAGTTTTCATTCTATTTATATATTGTATATATCAGCTTTATCTTTGGAGCTCAATTGGCAAGTGCCTACTGAGTACCATTCATTTGGTTTTCATACTACAGTTCTGCAACCTACAGATCATAATAAGGGTTATTGCCATTGATGTGTGCATCTTACAGAGTATCCATGGTTCTTAGAGTGAACTCCTGACGTTTGGAGTATTTCTTATCTCTCTATTATGTATTAGACTAGTCCCTATATTGTATTTAGAGATATATTGTATTAGTGTAGTACTCTTGAGACATCACTTTTATATGTTTGTTTTAATAGAAGCACTTGTACTGTTATTGCCAAGTTTCCAAAGTTTCTTTGGTATTGATGTTTACATCATTTATTTCATATTTTTTTCCTTAAATTATTGAGTAGTCTCTTACTAGCTGTTTTGGTTTACTAGTTGGCTTGCCTACTGCTGGGTTATGGTAGGCACCATTATGACCTGAGAAATTGAGTTGGCATCAATTAGTATTAGAGCTTAGGTTTCATCGGTATATTTTTATCAGAACTAAGTGTTAGTAGAATCTTCTAGACCAATGTAGAGATCTCCATAACATATATTTTAGAGGCTACAGTGACATTTTAGGAAATTCACTTCTTGACTCCTTATTATGTATCTGAATTCTTAGGAAATTCACTTCTTGACTCTTTATTATGTATCCGAATTCTTATGAACCTCGCACGCATGTCTATTATATCCCCAATGTATGATACAATATTATCGACAGATGCATATGAGACTTTAATAAGCATTATGAGAGTTTTAGCACAATATCAAACTAGAGAGTCAGAGATAGATATCAAAGATTTTTAGCAAAAGACCAAAAGGATTTCGGCCATCTTAGGCTACATTAAAGGTCGTGAATACTTCATTCTTTCAGGTTCAACATTAGGAATTCGATTCATGTTTGTAGATCCCTCTCAGCCATGGATGTCATTTGATTCATTGACCAGTTATCAAACCAGAGTTTGGTATAATGATGTTCATAAGGTTTCTTTACTAGTTTTGAGTACGAGATTTGATTTCTCATGTAGTCACAGAATTTTCCCATGATACATCTTTCTAAGCTAGACATTAGTTCATTGATGTGTTAGAGGGTTAGAATTCAAACTATATTTGGCGTCAAAGCACCAGTTACAAGATTAATCTTTCTTCTATTAGGATATTGATTATGAGATGAAAATATAGATCTAGTACTGAGACTTATGGAAATCGGAGCAAAAGGTTTGCATTTAGTATAGTGCTATTGGTATTTTAACTTAGTTTAGCTTCACTTGCAACCCATCAAATTTAGGCGATAGAATTCCCTACTACGAGTAGTTCGATGGTTAGTCATGATGATTATAGTTCGTAGAGTCCCCATTAGACTTGTAATGTTTTCTTATAATTATTTAGGTTGCGGTGATCATTCTTGATTATGTGGGGTGATATCTGAAAGTATTCCAGGATCTTGGTTTGGTTGTGTCAAGATTAGACACTAGTTCTGAGAATGCCCCAGATATGAAATAGATGATCAACAAGAGTTAGCATGTATTTCTCTCCATTCTGAAGTCCCTGAGATAAGTTGTGATTTCAGAAATATGGACATAATTTTGCGGATTTCTCTTAGCATTAGTTGGCCAACCATTTGGGCTCAATTCTTATTATTACTATTTTAGTGCTTCATAAGTTTGATTCGACTGCAGAGAGACTGACTACTAGAATCGAGAGTCTCTTCAACATGGTATTTCCAGTCATCTATCTAATTCAGATTAGTCTTAGAATGTTATGTCATATTCAGCTAGAGATAGTATGTGCTGCACCTCAATTGAAGATTTAGTCAATAAGTTTGGGTTAGACCCATTTAGAGTTATTTTCCCTATGGTCGTCAGGCATGTGATTGCAGATATCACTATAATTAGTGTGCTTTTATTTCTCATATTTAACTCTTATTATATTTATTGGGAGTTTTAATATTGATGATTATCTGCCTTAATGGATTGATATCAATCATTGTATGCCTTATAATGAATTCACGATTATGTTGCTACTCCATGGTTTATTTCTTTTAGAATTGGATGGAGTAGATCTGTATTAATATTTTTCCCATATATGTATAGTTCTGTGTTCAAGTCCTATCTATCTTATCACATTAGCCCTATTTTGGCCCTTGAGTGGTACATGATATTGACGTTTACTTTTGTTGTCCCTATTCACTATGTTGATATTGATATTATTTCTATTACTACAACTATGTAAGGTTATTGATATTACTTGACATTATGACTAGATATTGTTACTTAATATAATTAATTCCTGCTGGGTAGCTATGTAAACTACTGTTATCTTGTTAGACTTTCATTTTTTATGATATTATTTGGTGGCTTGAGTTGATATAGAAAAATTTAATGAATTCTTTCCAATAAAATGATGAGGTTGACTGTGTTCCCTCTTGTTTAGTTGTATTAGATTGATTTAGGGATGTATTAAGGTATTGAAGGGAGCTTGACCTTCCATGGTTTTGTGTGGGTTTTAGTAAATAATGTAGTTGTATTGCCTGTTATTGAGTTTGAGATTTTTAGACTTGCCTCCTGTATTACGAAAGTTTTTATTTTGGCTATCCCTTCCTATATAGTCCATTTGTGAGATTGACCAATTTAAGGTTTATTCACTGTTTATGGCTATATTCTCGCCATATAGCAATTTTGATATTAAGGTTGAGATGTTGTGGATTCATCTCATAGTATCGTTGGGTTTGTTCCCTTGTTATGGTTTGCATTATTGTTAGTATGAAGATTGAATACTTCTTTGTTTTTGTGATATGGTTTAGCCTTAAAGAGTTGGAAAGTTAGAGGATGGTGGTGTTTCCTGTGATCGATTCTTATATTGAAAAATTAGAAATTCTTTATCTTGAGTTGTTGATTTTCTGGTGGTCGTCTTGGATTTTACTTTCATTTTTAGATTGTTATTTTTTCTTCAATGATATGATTCTTGGGTGGATTTGGTAAATCCCTATTTAAGAGATTGTACGGCTTAATGAGGCTTGGTGGAGTAGTTTTCCTTGATGATATAAACCTATGGCTATTCCTTGCCTTGATGGAGTGTTAGAGGGTCTAGTGTTGGCTAAAGTTGCATTTCTCTGAGTTGCTAGAGTTCGTGTCTATACTGGTGTGGTTTTTATCCTTGGGATGTTTTTGTGTATGTATGGATAGTTCATGACCCTCTAGCGGTTATGGAGTGAGTTATTTGCATTTTTAGTCAGTAATTCATCCTTTGGCAGGATTTTTGTTTTATGCCTATATTTCCTTCCCTCCAACTGATATAGTATTGGTTCCTTATGTTTTCAATCAACGGTTATCCCTGTGATTATTTTTGTTCTTCAAATATTTCTGGATGGTGGATTGGCATAATTAATCTCTCATATGTTCCATTTGTATAATAGAGTCGATTTAAGATAGTTGACATTGGTATAGCCTTATTGGCTTAATTTTGGATTTGATGCCATGGAATGACGATTTGGAAGTATGATAGATTTGGAGTACTAATGCCTACCTGTCTTCAGTTTTGGTTTAGATATTTAAGGCCAGATGATTCGATATTAGTATTGAGATTTCAGCTTGGTTTTGTTGAGCTTGCGTGCAACTTTTGCTTTAGTCTTGCCTTTTTTCAGATTTCATTTATTGGCTTGTTGAGCCTACTCCATGTTTTCCTATTCAATACTCTAAACATTGGTTGTAGTATAGTTGATGAGTATCCAGATGATAGCACATGGGCCCTGAGTTGGTTATTTCATCTCTGACCTTGAGTTTTAGTTTTCTTTGGGAATTTTAGAAAATTTACTAAGTTGGAGTAACATACTCAAGTTGGATTAAGTATGGCTTCGTTCTTTGTATATGTGAAATCCTTGAGAGGAATATTCAGTGATGAGTAATGATACCATGTATTTCAAGGAATATTACATCATTCGCATGGACGCATTCCTCGATTATCTCCAATTGTGAGCCGAGACAATTCCTTATGAGCTTTTTCTTATTTTTGTTGTATGGACTTTTAGCGCGTCAACTTCAGTTCTTTGAGTTCTCCACGATGAGACTTCGTGGGCAAGGATTAAGTGAATTTTCACCTGGCTTTATGTAGTTAGCATATACAAACTCATAAATAACGTGTATATTTGGATTTTGATTTTTTGGCATGACTCATGAATTAGGATGGCTTTAGCCCATATCAGCCTTTGTTGATTAAAGTGGATATAGAGATGATATCAATGTGTTTTGGTTCAGATGTGCGTGAAACAACCGTTTTGCATTTAGTTGGAGGCCAGTCAGCAGTTAAAGTTGATTATTAGCTATTTCAAAGTAAAATGAGGGTGTTGGTTGAAAAAGGGATACCTATGACAAAATCCCTTACATGTGTTCTTTCTTCATTGAGGTTACATGAGAAGTAATGTTGGGAGCATGTGGGCTTAGCACCTTATCCCTTCGAGCTTTCGAGAACCTTTTTATTCGTTGAATTTTTCTGGATGATGGACGTTCTAATAGTGGCTATTGTAAAGACCATTCTAATCATTTTATTTATTCTAATTTCCGCCATTTGAGCTTTTCATAGCTGCCTTAAGTCATTTATGACTTACTAAGATCAACAGTTTGGTTACAGGGTTATTATTTGGCTTATAGAACCAATTTCCTATTTGGAAGTCTTCACTGGTTTGCAATATCCATTGAGTGAAAACTCTCCAAAAATGACCTCGAATTAGAAATCCAACTCTGCCAACGAGATTGGAACGTCAAGTGTGGGTTCAAATTTTGTTTGTGAAAATTGGATTTAGGATGTATCCTGTGGCCATGGCTAAAACTTTTAATCAAATTCCAAGTTGTAGCCATTGACTAATACATTGAGTTACCACGATTGCAGGGTCCTTGGTCCAATCGTAATGACTTTGATTGCGGCATGCGTAGGTAGACGATCGGACAACCAGATGGCCTGGAATGGGATTATTTAAATATATTTCTTGGCTAAAAATTGGCCATTTCTCATTGTCTTAACCCTCTGAAACCCTAATGGAGAGTGTAGTCTTTATAGTGAGTCTTGGGTGTTGATTTGGACCTTGGGTTACTTGCATATTTGTGATTAACATTGAATCTAAGGTATGAATCTTTCATTTATTATGTTGAATATGTGATTATTTGACCCAAAAATGTTGAAGCATTCAATGCCCCGAGTCTGGTACCTCGGACGCTACATGGTGTTAATAATCCCAAAGGACCACAAGATAACCCTTAATTGATACCTGTAATTGAGCACTACATAATATACTGTAAAATGTGGAAAACTAGTGAAAACTTTCCATGAGGTTCAATACTTAAATTAAACTGAAGAAAGTTTAACAATATCAAAACTAAAACAACTGTCTGATAATACTCTATTTTGAAAGCCTCTAAATTGTTTGAATAAGGAGTTGGTGGGACAATCCCCCAACTATCTCTATCTACTGAAAAATAATGAAGCTAATGCAACAAATAAAATAAGGAACATCCTCGAATGATGAGGACCCACTGCTAAGTCTACTGCTGTTGGATGAATCTAAACTGCTATGGGTGCTAGATGTCCTGTTCTTCTGAACCTATGGTATAAAAAACCATAGGGAAAGAGATAAGTATATATCACTATGTGAGAATGTACTGGTAATCTAGATGAAGTAAGACTAAATGTAGGGGTTCATATGCATGAACATTACTGACTGAATAACATGAGTATACTAAACAAGGATACACGCATGAACGCATAAACTATAACTGAAATTGTAATAACACTGAATATTCAATTCTAATAACAGGATTTTGAATAACAGAGTCTATTGATACTATTACTGATTCCACTGAAGCTGAGATCAAACCCTACCTAGCAGGTTGTCTCTGGATCTGCTAATAATGAGAATGATTGACTAAATGTGAGAACAACCCTATCTAGCAGTAGGTCTCTAAATGTATTAGTAATAATACTTGATGGCCTGTATCTAATAGACTTGATTTTTATAATAGGTATTAATACTTGATAGCCTGTATCTAACAACCTTGACTTCTATAACACTAAACTAAGTTTTATCTTGAAGACTGAGACTGAAATTGAAACTGGGTGAAGTAATCATCTAATCGACATGCCCCTTCTAGATAATTTAGGGTCCAACCTATAACCCTAGTTTGAAGGGTGTCAGTACCATGCCATGGGTAAATACAACTTTTCGTGAACCTCATCTATCAGGTACTCTAACGAGAACGGTGGAGCCCACATCTAACAGGTTAGCCACCTCATCAACTATCATCTAACAGGTTTGTCGTCTCAACCTACGCTGTCTACCTAGTTTTGGATCTCAAGGAGTTCTTTTAAGAATCACACCCTCTACTACTAGGTGAGTTACCATCCTTGGTCTCACTCGGTACTGAATCCTACTCCCAATTGAATAGACATGGAACTAATTCTTAGACTGTATTTGACTAAGCTGAATCTGTTACTGATCATACTGCTTAAGTTCTTAAAACTGATTTCATTGAGTTTCATTGACTAATGGAGTACTCTTGAGTTTTAAATTGATTACTATACTGGACTGGGATGTTACTGAGATTATTGAAATTTCCTAAGTCATAAAGCTGACTAAATTCTACTGAATTTCATAACTGACAGAGAATACTATTACTTCTGACAAGAATGAGAATACTATAACTAACACTGGCTCTAGGCAGCAGCTAAATTGTTGAGTATAAATACCCGCAAGACTCGATGGCTTAAAAGTAAAGCAAAGCATAATCTTGAATAACATAACATTGTTCATTATTCAGAATTCACTCTCTAAGACATGTCAACAAACACTTGTAAGTCATTAATTTATACATGAGTGGGGAATACATGTTGGAATGCTATAATGGCATTATTAGATTCTCATAGACCATTTATCACACTTGTAAGGCATCTACTTATATATTCTTGGGGTATACATGCTACTATGTTACAATGACCCTATTTCTTTTACATAGGCATTTCATCAAATTTATGGGGAGCATGAACTATTTCACGTAACATTGGCCAACTCATATCATCATTATCACAATACTCAATTTAAATTCTAGGTTTTTAGCATAGAATACATAAAATTCAACATATAACCATTTCAATTCCATGGAAACCTATAATTAAACATGATTTGAAACTCAATTAACATCATAATCATGAATTGAATCTATTTCAAGCATGAAAATCATAAATCATAATCTTTGTGTCTTTGAAAAAGGATTATTGGACTTCATGGATGAAAGGGACACATGAATCAACATCTAACATACCTCAAAAGCTTGAATCTTAAAATATAACTAACGTTTCTTGAACATTCTTGTATTGGAAAACAGATCTAGATATTTTTTTGATAGTTCTCGAACTTGACGAACTTGAATTTCCTATTTTCTTGAAGAAGGGTTTGGATCTTGTTCTTGGGAAATGATCTTTAAATAAACCCTAATTTTTATGTCATGGGTGAATGACGAATTATGTACTTTCATTTGACGTGATTAGGTGTTGAATAGGGCGGAAAAGACCTAAAAATCCTTTTTTAAATGGCTTAAAATCACTAAACGGGGGTCCACGATGGTTTCGGTGATGAACCATCACACTGTGGATAGAAAGTCCCTTCAAACTATCACTTTTTGGCTAGAAAATAGGCTTACTGTCTCAGTTACAATGGTTTCGGGGATGGTCCATCAGCATTCCCGTTGCACCGTGGCAGTTCGGATAGCTTGCTATAAAACGACTGTAACTTTTTACTTTGATATTGGATTTTAGAAAAATGGATATCGTCGAAATATAATTAAATTATCTATCTGTTGGTGGGTTATGAACCTAAAAATTCTTTGTATAATATTAGATATTCTTGTTTGAAGTTGACAATAACAATGTCCTTCTCAAGAATTCAATCGGTAAGGGATGTTATGATTGTCTAATAGCTAGGACGTATTTAAGGCCTTAATATACATCCAACATGATCATAAAACTGCCAAATCACTAAGATTTATTTCTCATGAGCTTGAATAATGGTTCTTATAGTATGGCTTGATGGAAAGATTAAAAAACAAACTATATAAATCTAATTGCCTGACTGCTAAACTGAATTGTTGGCTTTGTTAACTAACTTATGATGAAAACCTATGCTCCAATGGGAGAAAAGGATATAATAAAACCTATGTTAGGGAAACTTTGCTGATCTTGACCAGTCTGAAGTGCATAGAATCTGTTCAGACGCTAACCACTAGTGGTACTTGAGGTGGCCCCCCGCTGAATCAGGTATCCAGACTAAGCTGAAGGATGATTGTGCTGAATTTGTGAACCAGGTTTTGGGCAGTCTCAAACTCTTTGACCTAACTCGCCATATCCAAAACACACATCACTACCGGCTCTACATCCTTATAATTCTTACCATATTTTTGGGAAAGCGGATATGTAAGACCCCTGATCTCATTACCCTGGGCCTTAGAGCCTGGGGCATTAGATAAAGATGGAGATGGGATTGAAAACTTTGGACTGTGTTGAGAACGGTTACCACCTTGTGTCCCTGGCTGAGAATAACTCAAAATACCTATTCTGGCTTTCTTTTTCACTCTATCTCTTTCCTTAGATTTCTCTACCTCAATCTTCTATGCGTGCATAATCAATCTAGAAATATATATGTGCCTATTGAGCATAGCAGTCTTACAATTCTTAACCACCAACCCCAACGTAATGGTCATAAACTTAGTTATGCTTGACCTAGGGTCAGCCATCTGCGCAAAGACATACTTAGACAACTGATTGAACTTAAGGAAATACTCATCCACTATCATGGAGTCTTTAATCATGAATTGAATCTATGTCAAGCATGAAAATCATAAATCATAATTTTTGTGTCTTTGAAAAAGGATTATTGGACTTCATGGATGAAAGGGACCCATGAATCAACATCTAACATACCTCAAAAGCTTGAATCTTAAAATATAACTAACGTTTCTTGAACATTCTTGTATTGGAAAACAGATCTAGATATTTTCTTGATAGTTCTCGAACTTGACGAACTTGAATTTCCTATTTTCTTGAAGAAGGGTTTGGATCTTGTTCTTGGGAAATGATCTTTAAATAAACCCTAATTTTTATGTCATGGGTGAATGACGAATTATGTACTTTCATTTGACGTGATTAGGTGTTGAATAGGGCGGAAAAGACCTAAAAATCCTCTTTTAAATGGCTTAAAATCACTAAACGGGGGTCCACAATGGTTTCGGTGATGAACCATCACACTGTGGATAGAAAGTCCCTTCAAACTATCACTTTTTGGCTAGAAAATAGGCTTACTGGCTCAGTTACAATGGTTTGGGGGATGGTCCATCAGCATTCCCATTGCACCGTGGCAGTTCGGATAGCTTGCTATAAAACGACTGTAACTTTTTACTTTGATATTGGATTTTAGAAAAATGGATATCGTTGGAAATATAATTAAATTATCTATCTGTTGGTGGGTTATGAACCTAAAAATTCTTTGTATAATATTAGATATTCTTGTTTGAAGTTGACAATAACAATGTCCTTCTCAAGAATTCAATCGGTAAGGGATGTTATGATTGTCTAATAGCTAGGACGTATTTAAGGCCTTAATATAAATCCAACATGATCATAAAACTGGCAAATCACTAAGATTTATTTCTCATGAGCTTGAATAATGGTTCTTATAGTATGGCTTGATGGAAAGATTAAAAAACAAACTATATAAATCTAATTGCCTGACTGCTAAACTGAATTGTTGGCTTTGTTAACTAACTTATGATGAAAACCTATGCTCCAATGGGAGAAAAGGATATAATAAAACCCATGTTAGGGAAACTTTGCTGATCTTGACCAGTCTGAAGTGCATAGAATCTGTTCAGACGCTAACCACTAGTGGTACTTGAGGTGGCCCCCCGCTGAATCAGGTATCCAGACTAAGCTGAAGGATGATTGTGCTGAATTTGTGAACCAGGTTTTGGGCAGTCTCAAACTCTGTGACCTAACTCGCCATATCCAAAACACACATCACTACCGGCTCTACATCCTTATAATTCTTACCATATTTTTGGGAAAGCGGATATGTAAGACCCCTGATCTCATTACCCTGGGCCTTGGAGCCTGGGGCATTAGATAAAGACGGAGATGGGATTGAAAACTTTGGACTGTGTTGAGAACGGTTACCACCCTGTGTCCCTGGCTGAGAATAACTCAAAATACCTATTCTGGCTTTCTTTTTCACTCTATCTCTTTCCTTAGATTTCTCTACCTCAATCTTCTATGCGTGCATAATCAATCTAGAAATATATATGTGCCTTTTGAGCATAGCAGTCTTACAATTCTTAACCACCAACCCGAACGTAATGGTCATAAACTTAGTTATGCTTGACCTAGGGTCAGCCATCTGCGCAAAGACATACTTAGACAACTGATTGAACTTAAGGAAATACTCATCCACTATCATGGAGTCTTTAATCATGAATTGAATCTATTTCAAGCATGAAAATCATAAATCATAATTTTTGTGTCTTTGAAAAAGGATTATTGGACTTCATGGATGAAAGAGACCCATGAATCAACATCTAACATACCTCAAAATCTTGAATCTTAAAATATAACTAACGTTTCTTGAACATTCTTGTATTGGAAAACAGATCTAGATATTTTCTTGATAGTTCTCGAACTTGACGAACTTGAATTTCCTATTTTCTTGAAGAAGGGTTTGGATCTTGTTCTTGGGAAATGATCTTTAAATAAACCCTAATTTTTATGTCATGGGTGAATGACGAATTATGTACTTTCATTTGACGTGATTAGGTGTTGAATAGGGCGGAAAAGACCTAAAAATCCTCTTTTAAATGGCTTAAAATCACTAAACGGGGGTCCACAATGGTTTCGGTGATGAACCATCACACTGTGGATAGAAAGTCCCTTCAAACTATCACTTTTTGGCTAGAAAATAGGCTTACTGGCTCAGTTACAATGGTTTGGGGGATGGTCCATCAGCATTCCCATTGCACCGTGGCAGTTCGGATAGCTTGCTATAAAACGACTGTAACTTTTTACTTTGATATTGGATTTTAGAAAAATGGATATCGTTGGAAATATAATTAAATTATCTATCTGTTGGTGGGTTATGAACCTAAAAATTCTTTGTATAGTATTAGATATTCTTGTTTGAAGTTGAATAGAAGAATGGATTAGACTGAGAGGTTAACTTGAGATCATGCTTGCTCGCATGACATGAATACTGAAAGAAGGTAAAATATTCCTAAAAATTCTAATAGCCTTCTATGAATAAATGTGGTGCACAACACACCCATGCACAAGACTCCACTAAATGCTACTTTTCAAACTCCATAGGACACTGCTGAACCTTAGGCTTTAATACCAATTTTGTAACTCCCTGAGTCTAGTACTCAGGATACTACATGATTCTCATAATCCTAAAGGACCACAAACTAACCCTTAACTGATACATATAACTAAGTAGTGCATAATATACTACAAAATGTGGAAAACTAGTGAAAACCAGCCATAAGGTTCAATACTTAAATAACATTGAAGAAAGTTTAACAATATCAAAACTAAAACAACTCTCTAATAATACTATAGTTTGAAATCCTATAATGTGTCTGAATAAGGATTTGGTGGGACAATCCCCCAACTAACTACGTCTACTAAAAAATACTGAATATAATGCCATAAAAAAATAGGGAACATCCTTGAATGATGAGGACTCACTACTATGTCTACTGCTGCTGGATGAATCTAAACTGCTATGGGTGCTCGATATCTCGTGCTTCTGAACCTATGGAATAAAACACCATAGCAGAAGAAAAAGGTATGTGTCAGTACATGAGAATGCACTGGTACACTAGATGAGGTAAGTCTAAATGTAGGGGTTTATATGGATTAATATTACTGACTAAATAATATAAGTATACTAAATGAGAATATATGAATGAATGCATAAATTTTAACTGAAATCATAATAACACTGAATACTGAATTCTAATAACTAAATTTTGAATAATTGAGTCTATTGATACTATTACTGACTGACTAAAGATGAGAGCAAACCCTATCTGCCATGTTGTCTCTTGCTCTGCTAATAATGAGAATAATTGACTAAATCTGAGATCAACCCTATCTAGTAGGATGTCTCTGAATCTATTAGGTCTCAGAATCTATTAGTAATAATACTTGATATCCTAGATCGAACATCCTTGATTTCTGTAATGGGATCAAATACATGATAGTTTGTATCTAATAGCCTTGACTTCTATCATATTAGACTCAGTTTTAAATTGAAGACTAAGACTAAAATCAAAATTGTGGGAAGTAATCATATAACTGACATGCCCCTTTTGGCTAATTTGGGGTTCAACCTGTAATCCCACTTGGAAGGGTGTCAGTGTCGTGCCATGAGTAAAGAAAACTTTACATCACCCTCATCTATCAGGTACTCTAACAAAAATAGTGGAGCCCTTATCTAACACATTATTCACCTCATCAACCCTCATCTAACAAGTTTGATATACTAACCTACGCTGGCTATGTTGTTCTGGAGCTCAAGAATTTCTTCTAAGAAGTACGCCCTCTACTACTAGATAAGTTCCCATCCTTGGGCTAACTTGGTGCTGAATCCTACTCCTAATTGAATAGACACTGCACTGACTCTTAGACTGTACTTTAATTAGTTGAATCTATTACTAATCATAGTAATTAAATGAGTTGAACTTATTTTACAAAATTTCATTGACTAACGGTGTACTACTAAGTTCTGAATTGATTACTGAACTGGACTGGGATGTTACTGACATTACTCAACTTTCCTACGTCATGAAGCTAACTGAGTTCTTATAAATAACATAACTGATAGAGAATACTACTGCTCATGACATGATTGACATTACTTTAAATGACCATGGCTCTAGGCTACAGCTAAATTATCGGGTATAATACCCCCTGGATTCGATGGCATAAAAGTAAATAAAAGAATCTTGAATAATATAAAATTGTTCACTTGTTAATATTTCACTCTCTAAAATATTTCAACAAACACTTGTAACGCATTAATTTATACAAGAGTAAGGAATACATGTTGGCATTCTATAATGCATTATTTCATTCTCGTAGACAATTTATTAAACACTTGTAAGGCATCTATTTGTACATTCTTGGGGTATACATTCTACTATGTTACACTGACCCTATTTATTTCACTTAGGAATTTCATCAAACATATGGGGAGAATGAACTATTTCACATAACAATGGCTAACACATATCATCATAAATACCATACTCAAATTTAAGTCTAGAGTTTTAGCATACAATACATCATATAACCATTTCAATTCAATAGAAACTTATAATTAAACATGATTTGAAACTCAAGTAACATCATAAACATAAATCAAATCTATTTCAAGAATTAAAATCAGAAATCATAATTTTTGTATTTTTGAAAAAGGATTCGTAAACTTCACGGGTGAAAGGGACCCATGAATCAACGTCTAACATACCTAAAAAGATTGAATCTTTTAAGATAACTAATATTTCTTGAATGTTCTTGGATTGGGAAACACAGATATTGATGTTTTCTTGATCGTTCTTGAACTTGAAGAACATAAATTTTTTAGTTTCTTGAAAAGGGTTTGGATCTTGTTCTTGGGGAATTATATTAAAAGAAACCCTAATTTTTATTTTATGGGTGAATGTGGAGTTATTTTCTTTGATCTTACATGATATGGTGTTAAATATGGTGGAAGATACCCTAAAAGCTTTTTAAAAATGCTAAACGGAGGTCCGCAATGGTTTGGGAGATGAATCGTCGCACCAGGGATGGATCATACCTTCAACCCATTATTTTTTGGTAAGAAAAATAGGCTTGATTCCTCAGTTGTTATGGTTTGAGTGATGGTCCATCGCAGGCGCGATGGTCCGTCGGCCTTCCTATCGCACTTTGGTAGTTCAGATTGCATGCTGTAAAATGGCTATAACCTTTTATTTCGATATTGCATTTTGGGAAAATTGGTATTGTTGGAAACATAATTCAATTATCTATTTGTTGGTGGGTCATGATCTCTAAATTTATATGTATAATGGGATATATGATCGTTTGAAGTTGACAATGGCAATGTCCTTTTCAAGAATTCTATTGGTAAGGGATGTTCAGATTTTTCTAATAGCTAGGACGTATTTAAGGCCTTAATAAATATTAAAATTGATCATAAAACTACTAAATCACTCAGATGTATTTCTCATGAGCTTGAAGCATGGTTCTATTATCGATTGGGATTCTCGAGGTATTACAAAGCCCCTGAGGCTTGATTTTAGCACAAAAATGGGTAATTTGCGCAAATTTTTTGAGGTTTGTAACTCCGTAATGGTATTTAAGCGAAAGGTTAGTCTTGAAAACTCATTTTCTGTATATGGGACCTATGAAGAGTTTTGGTGTCGATTTTGGTCTCGAAGAACAATTGTGAAATATGGGTACCATTAAACTCGTATTGTTGAGTAGATCATGGTTTTATGTGTGATGGTATTTTGGGGATTGTGAATTAAATTATAGCATATGGTGCTTGATATGAGTTTTGTTGTTTGTCTACAAGGTAGGCTTCATTCTACTTATCTTTATACTTGATGTGTGATATATATTGTGTGCAAATTTGGATGTGAGGCTTGATTGTAAGTGGAATTACTTATCCTTGATTTTTGATGTTTGGTATTAGATGAGGGATTTGGACTCATAAGATTGTATGTTTATAACCCTTTTTGAATCCTATTTCCTTATCCCTAGTTTGGGTAAATGGGTAGAATAAATATGACGTAATGCTAGTTTTGTGATTTGGTTATAGTATTTTAATCATGATTGGTGTATTTGGATCTTATTGGCTAATATGGTTGTATTGAAATCATACTTCATTAAAGTTGATTTAAATGCCAATGTTTCTAGATGAAATTCCTATCATATGATTGGTTATGCCTTGATTGACATGTAGAAGTTGAACTAGATAACTTAGCCTAGTTTGGTGAATAGTATGCCTAAATATGTGAACTAAGGATTAGATGCCCACTTAGGTAAAGACTTGTGTTAACCATAAGGTCTTAGCTGCAGATGTTAGGCATATTTGAGACTTGTAAACCTTAGTATACGGTTACTCATGACTTGGTAATATCGATGATATTCCCTGGATTGTGTCTTATGAGTTATAGATATATTATTCTTTATAGAAGTGATATTATTTGGGCATATTGGGATACTACTCCCTTTTAATATGATGTATGGCCTATAGAGCTGCTAAATCCATTTAGATTGATATTTGGCACATAGAGAGGCTAGTTCCTCCTAGACTCGATACTTAGCCAATAGAGATGACTTTTCCCTTAGTTATGATTATCAAGCCTATAGAGATGCCATTTTTCTTAAATATAATAATTGGCCTAGAGTGGTGACCTTCCTCATAGTTATGATATATATCCTTTTGATATGTGATATCATTTAAATAAAAACATACTCATTGACATTATGCCTCCAATATGTGAGATGCCTCCTAGATGAGAGTTGATTATATGCTTATTGATATTATGCCTCCTATATGTGAGATGCCTTCTATATAAGAGATAATTACGTGTTTATTGATATTTTGCCTCCTATATATGACATGATTCCTAGATGAGAGATGATTATATACTTACTTATATTATGTCTCCTATATGTAAAATAGCTCCAAGACAAGAGATGGTTATATGTTTATTGATATTTTGCCTCCTATAGGTGAGACGCCTCCTAGATGAGAGATAATTATATACTTCTTGATATTTTTCCTTGTAAATGTGAGATTCCTCCAAGATGAGAGATGATAATACTTTTATTGATATTTTCCATCCTATGTGTGAGATACCTCCTCTATGTGAGATGATATTAGACATGTTTATAAGGGTTTATATACATGGTTATTGATACTAGTTTTGGATATATATAAGGGCCGAAGGGCGTAATAATGGTGTGTGATTATTCCAAACATATTGTTTTGCTGAGGTAGTGTTATGATATTGGTTGGATATCTGATAAGTGTTTATCATTATAAGGGATGCGATTACAATTTATAAATATGCATATATATATGTTTATATCTCTCTCTCTCCAGTATGAGATGGAGAAAGATGAGGTATGATGCTATTTATTCCACTAATTAAGTATTGGTGATGGCATTCATAGATTTGGTACATTATTATATCAATAAATGATTTGATTATAGCTGAGATACGATTTTATGACTATTCTTCCTAATTATGGGATAATCTATGTAGTAGCTAATTGTCTATTAGGTGACTATAGTACTTGATGGCTAGGAATACAATATATTACTTAATGAATCTTACTTATTTGAAATATGGTAGGTAGTTATGGTTGATACATTGCTAATGATGATGTCCGGTTTACTATAGATGAATATTAGTGAGACCGATGACTAATTTATGATATCGATTAGTTGCTAAAGAAGAAGTTTTATACTAATGATGATAGAGAATAGGAGATATTAAATATAAGAGATGACCTGATAATAATGATTAACATTTTACAATCGAGGATCTATTCGTAAACTATGGTTAGTTAATAAATGGCGCTAGTTAATAAAAGAAGGTTAGATGATAGATAATAATATATTGACTAATAATGATTGCGGATATAGGATGATTAGTGAATAAATGATGAATACTTGATTGATGATGATTAAGGTCTAGTTATGAATCTTGTCAAGATGTTTGGTATTGGCTAGTTAATAAGTGATAATTAGTTATTGTCCCGGGAATAAGGATTATGTAAAGTATCATGTTCAGATTAACAATTAGGGGTCATGTGAAGTCTAGTGAATTAGTAGTTTAATAAATATCAGCGTTGGTTGGATAATAACAACTAGTTAGAAAATATTGACAAGGTAGATATTCTTATGATGATACAGTTACAATTGTAAGTATGCTAGCAGGCTTGTAGATTACCCTTTTTTTGGAAAATATTAAGCCGGTGCATCAACTATATGTTTATAAATATATATGTATTGATCGTGTAATGATATATTGATGCCCAACAAAGTCGGAGGATATTTTGATGATTATTTTGATACCCAGCAAGGCCAGAGGATACTTGTGATGATACATTGTTAGTCGAAAAGGTCAGAGTATACTTCTCATGATATATTGATACTCAAAAAGGCTGGAGGATACTTGTGGTGATATATTGATTCTTGATGGGGTTGGAGGTTGACACTGATATGGTCATAATGATGACAATTATAAAAAATATGGTTATGATGATGAAAGTGTGATATTGGTTGTATTCTTTGTTTTCATTCCAGCTTGTGCATCACCTATCACTAGTATAAACCTATGTCTAATAGTCGGTATTTTACGGTTGGATTAATATGGGTGATAAACATGTCTTGCATTGTTGTATGTTGATTGAACCTTCTGAGCCTATGACAGTGGGGGTACGTATAGTCCTAACTAGATATTTGGTTGTCTTGAGTTACTGGTTAATCAAACTATTGTTGATATTGTTATTACCATTTTTATGATCATTGTTATGGATAGCTTATTACAAATTAGTTATTGATCCGGTATCGAGATTTAAAGTATGTATAAGACCTTGTCTATCTTATGATTGCATTTTTATGCATGATTATTTCATGTTTAGCCTTGTCTGGCTATACATATATATATATATAAATCTATGGCATTATTGTATATCCCTTCCTTATTGTTCATATTGTATATTCGTCACACCTATTGATTGTAGTTGGAAGAAGATTATTTAACTCGATACCCTCTTAGTCTTATTATGTTAGACTCTTAAACTTGAATAGGATAGTGGTCCCTTATTATTTTCATTAACTTGTGTGTAATTTCATTCTTTTTATACGTTTTATGTATATGATTTATCTTTGGAGCTCATTTGGTAGTTGCCTACTGCATACCATTCATTGGTTACTCATACTACGCTTCTACACTCTCTATATTATAGTATGGATTATTGCCATTTATTTGTACATTGTGAAGATCATCCATGGTTTAAAGACTAAGAGTGAACTCCTCATATTCAGTGTATTTCTTATCTCTCTCTTATGTTTTAGACTAGTCTGTATAGTGTATACATAGATAAATTACATCACTATAGTTCTATTAATATTCCACATTTGTACTCTTGTTGTAATAGAAGCTCGTGTACTGATATCACCGGGTTTTAGGAGATACTTATGTATTGATATTTACATCTTTCATTCTGCATTCTTTTCTTTATATTATTGAGTAGTCCATTACTAGCCGTTCTAGATTATGGGTTAGCTTGCTTATAGGTGGGTTATGGGTGCCATTATGTCCTAAGAAATAAAGCTGTGACAAATTGATATCTAAACTTAGGTTTTATTGGTGTATTAGTACAAGATCTAAGTGTTTGTAGAGTCCTGCGGATCGATGCTAAGACGTGTATAACCTATCATTGGTAGGCTACTGTGACATTTTAAGAAATTGGCTTTTTGACTCCTTATTATGTGTCCGCATTTCTATGAACCTCAAACACATCCTTTGACTTTATTCTATCCTCAAAGGACGATGCAACATTGTTGACAGATGCAAAAGAGACTTCAAAATTCATTTCAAAAGTTTCAATATAACATTGGACTATAGAGCTAGAGATTGATATCGAAGATTTTTATTGCAGACAAAAAGGATTTGGTCTAGCTTAGGCTTCAGTTTAGCTTGTGACTACTTCAGCCTTTGAGGTTCAATATTGGGAATTCGAGTCATGTTGTAGATCCCACTCAGTCGTGGATGAAATTTGATTCATCGAGCAGTTCTTAGACTTAAGTTGGGTGTATTGATGTTCATCAGGGTTCTTTATCAGTTGGAGAATGAGAAATGATTTCTTATGTGGTTTAGGAATTTTCCTATGCTAAATTATTCTAAGTTAGACATTGGTGGATGGATGTGTTAGTGGATTAGAATTATCACTTTATTTGGCATCGATGTACCAGTTAGTAACTGATGTTTTCTTCCATTAGGATGTTGATTTTTAGAGGAACATAAAGAGAAAGTATTGAGACTTATAGAAATGTCTACAAGAGGCATGCCATCAGTATAGTGATAATGGTATTTTATTTGAGAGTGAGGATTCTTCCAATAGTGTTTATCTTCACCTACAACCTATCATATTTATGAAGACAATATTCCTACAATGATTAGTTCTAAAATTTTTTGTGAAGATCATTATAGGCAGAGTCACATCAGACTTGCAGAGTTTTGGTACGGTCCTTTAGGCCATGACGATCATTCTGGATTATAAGGGGCAGTATCTCAAAGTATTCTAGGATCTTGGTTTGGTTGTGTTGTGCTAATCCGATTGTTCCAAAAATCTCCCAATATGAGATAGATGATTAGCTAGAGTGTAATACCCCACAAAATTGTTAGCTTAATTCAGTCCTTTAAGCTTGTTAAGAGGGGGTCCTAGACATTAAAAATTCTAGCGAATTGTTCAGACTTAGTTTTATTTTAGCCTTAAAAAGTTGAAAATCTTATTTCATAGCATTTACATCCTTTAAATGTTGATATTTGAGTAAATTCATGATCAGGAATGTCAGTAGAGGTTCCCAGACAAGTTTCAGATTTTTTGGACCTCGTTTAGACCATGTTTGAGTACCCAAAATAGTGGGTCGATACGATCTTGATGTGTCGCATCAACCATCACATCGATAAGATAGTTTTTTCCCAGCTTTAGTCTAAATTCCAGTGAACCGACATGGATTCAACGCGTCGCGTTGGCTATTACATCGATGCCAATGACACGTTCCTTTGGCCTATATGTCAATAACATAGTTTACAGGCATTAAGAGGCGGTGTCCTTAGGGTTAATTAGGTCTTTTTCCCACTCCCTTCATTCCCAAAAACATGAAATTAAACCCTTTGGAGAGCATTTATAATCCTTCATTCTCAAAATTTCTCAAGAACAAAATCCTAAGTGTTCAAATTTCAAATCAAGAACTCAAAAACTCACCATTAACTTTCAGAAATTCATCAACTAAGGTATCTGAAGTGTTTATCCAAGGGTCCCTTCCACCCTTGGCGACAATAAACTATTTTTTTAAACTTCAAGTTTATGGATTTCATGAATTCCATGTTGGGTTTGATTATGTTCATGTTTATAGTGATTAATTGGAATTCTAATCCATGTTTTATGGTACGTTTTATGTGAGCTTAATTGATATGTATGTAATATCATGCGAAACCATGTAAACCCCTTGAATTTGTCAATGGGGATTTGAATTATGATGTATACTTGTTGTTTAGTGTTTTGTGCATATGTATGCTAACGAAGTGCTTTATAAATTGTCCATGTGAACTAATAATGGAAAGAAATCATGTCATGCAAGCTTATTTGCATGTTTTACCATGTCTCTATAGATGAATTATGAATTCAATGTGCCTGCTTATGCTAAGCTAGATCATGTGACACTGTATTTTCATACTATTGAGTCCTAGGGGTATTTATCACCTGACAATTTAGTTGTTTACTTAGAGCCAGTTTCAGTTACAAAGTAATCTCTGTAGTGACTCGATCAGTAGAACTCAGCTAGTTATAGAAGACTAGGAAATCTCAATAGTGTTCATAATTCAGTCACAATACTCAGATCAGACATTAGTAGACTCAGCCAGTTAATAGAATTCAGTTGTATTCCATTATTCTATGAAACTTAGTGAAATCAGTTCAAATCATTCAAAAAGTAATATCAGTAACAATTCAGTCAAATCTAGTACAGACTAGAAATCCATTAAATCTCTATTTAGTTTGGAGTAGGATTCAGCACTGAGTTAGCCCAGGGATGACGGAATTCCAATCAATGGAGGGTTGAACCCTTATTATCAATCCCTACACTACAGAACGTCGTAGACAGTGAAGGTATAGATATCTTATTAAGAGATACTGTGGGGTTTGATACATCTCATTTGAGTTTTCCTAGCAACGAGGGTTGACGGAAGAGCTTCTTGTCGTAGAGGGTTAAATCACAGCTTGTCCTTACCCATAACACAGTATTGACACCCTTTTAATTGGGGTAATAGGTTAGACCCTAAATTAATTAGAGAAGGGGAATATTGGTTAGATGATTACCTCCTACAATCTCAGTTTCTATCTAAGTCTTAAAATAGAACTCAGTTCAGTTCTACAGAGTCAAGACTATCAGATATAGTCACTCAGATCAGTACATAACTTAGTATTGTTCCACAGAATCAGGATTGTCAGATACAGTCTTTCAGTTATCAATAATTTATTATCAGCACACTAAGATAACAGTTAACCAGTATTCAAACTCAGTATTCAGTATTATCACGATCTCAATTATAGTATACATATTTATCCATATACCCTTACTCAGTCATACTCATGTTATCCAGTTATTATTGTTTATGAATATGTACACATGAATTTCATCCTACCTCACTGAGCATACCAGTACATTTAAAGTACAGACGCATGCCTTTCTTTTGCGCTATAATATCTTATATCATAGGTTCAGATAGACGGGCTTGAGAGAACCCTTAGCAGTTTAAATTTTCAGTATTTAGCGTAGTGGTGAGTCCTCATAATTCAAGGACATGATTGTTTTCAGTATTTTAGTTCTTTTTTATTAGTCGAAGTTAGTTGGGGGCTTGTCCCATCAACTATACAATTGAGACAGTTAGAGGCTTTTTTCAATCTAGAGTATTTTTAGATAGTTTTTCAGTGTTTCAGTATTGATTTTCATTTTTGGGTATTATGATACCTTATTCATATTTATTTAGTATTATTCAATATTGAACCTTATGGCAAGTTTTGGCCTAGTTTCACATATTTACAGTATTATTATTCAATTGTTATAGTAGGTACTAGTCATGGATTAGCTTGTGGTCATTAGATATTATGGGCACTGTGTAGAATCCGACGTACAAACTCGGGGCGTTACAATCTTAGTATCAGAGCCTAAGGTTCAACAATGTCCTAGGAAGTCTGAAACCCGCATCTAGTAGAGTCTTATGCATGGGTGTAGTGCGTGCCACACTTATGGATGAGAGGATACGAGATGTTTTAGGAAAACTTTCCCTTCTTTTAGTATTCATGTCGTGCGAGTGAGCATGAGCTCTAGTTAAAATCTCAATATAATATGTTTTCTCCTTTGGGTTATGGAATATGCCTCCTAAAAGGAATAATGAAAGAAGAATCTGAAATTAGTCAGCACTTCAGCATGGTCTTGTAGATCCCTTGGACGAGCACATCTCCCATATAGAATTTAGGGCAACATTCACTATTCTACCCAATTCATTCACTACTCAAAATAAATGTCCAACTACTATTATAAACAACCCAGTGGCTAATACTACTGTATCCAGGATTTGGGACTTCACTCGAATTAATCCTAACATATTCTCAGGTTCTAGGTTTGAAGAGGATCCATAAAAGTTCCTTTATTAGGCTTAGAAAATCACAGATATCATGGGAGTGACTTCTAGTGAAAGTGCAGAGTTATCCACCTATTAGCTACTAGATGTAGGTGGTACGTGGTTAAATTAGTAGAAGCTAGAAAGTGGTGTAGATGTAGAGACCATAGAATGGAAAGAGTTTGCTATGGTCTTCTTATAAAGTTTCTTCCCCTTTGAGATAAAAGGAGCCAAGGTGTTAGATTTTATCAAACTTAGTTAACACACTATGAATGCCTACTAGATAAAAGGAGATAAAAGGAGCCATGATTATATTTTATTGATATTTTTCCTCCTATAGGTGAGATGCCTACTAGATAAGAGATGATTATGTGCTTATTGATATTATGCCTCCTATATGTGAGATGCCTCCTAGATGAGAGATGATTGTTTATTGATATTTTACCTCATATGTTTAAGATGCCTTCTATATGTAAGACAATATTTGACATGCGATGCCTTATTAACTTGAGATTATTTATGTACATTGTTATTGATATGAGTTTTGGATATGTATATAGGTCGAAGGCCGAGATCATGATGTGTGATTATTCTATATATATTGTTCGTCCGAGATTCGTGTTATGATATTGGCTGGGTATTTGAGAAGTGCTTATCATTATGAAGGATCCGATTACAGTTTATGAATTTACATACATATGTTTATATACACATATCTCTAGTATGGGATAGCGGAAGGTGTAGTATGAGGATGTTCATTCCACTGATTGAATACTGGTGATGCATGCATAGATTTGGTACGTTCATGATTATTATATCAGTAAATGATGTGATTATAATTGAGATATGATCTTATGATTGTTCTCCTAATTAAGGGTTAAGTTATGTGATAGCTAGTGGTCTAATACGTGACTATATTACTTGATCGCTAGGAATAGAATATATTAGTTAAAGAATCTTGCTTAGCTGAAATATGGTCGCTAGTTATTGTTGATACGTGGCTAATGAGGATGTTGGGTTATAACACTAAACTTACACATAAATTTAAGTGTAAGATGTCGTCGTCAATATATCTGCCCAATTTTGGAGTCGGGGCCAAATCCACGAGAAACAATATGAGTGGTGATCAAATTAATTTGAAATGATAGTTACTCAAACAAATGGTACAAAAAGATAAAAGGGGGAAGGTGAGTTCCTACACTGATGTTTCTTTGTGGGATTTTCTAGTATAAATTTGGGGTTACGAATAACTAGAGTTGTAACAATTATGCACGGATCTTGGGATTATTCATTACTGAGGGAGTGACATGTGGGAGTTAGTCATCAACATTGATTTAGTAAGTCAAATATGGGTAGGCTTGATTATAGATTTTGATGCTAGTCTTTTAACATAACACCAAACTTTCACCCATTGATCCTTTCGAATACCTAATGGACATGTTCAACAATTAGCAACTGCAACCTTAATCCAGGCATTCCTATTTCTAGGATGACACCCAAGGCATAGTCCACCTTACTATCACCCTTGTTTCTAAGATAGTGTAAATTTAATAAACTATAGGAATAATTTTCTATCATTGCCTTGGTCCTCATATCTCTCTTTCGAGGAAGATATGGATTCCTAAAGTTCACCCAAAAACCTTCTTCCAAAGATGGTATTGAACTTTCTAGAGATTGGAGATTTCACTCATCAAACCCATGTGTGTATTTGGAGCTTTCACCCATAAAATCCCAACCAAAATAGCATATCAATAATAGAATACATAAACATGAACTACAAAATAGATTGTAACAATCACAACCCACACACTCTATAATCGTTATTCACCCATAAACCCAAGAGGGAGATTTAGCTACAAATAAGATAAATAAGCATAGATATCCCTATAATCTCCATTGACTCAAAGTTGTACAAGATCTAAGCGAATGTTACTTCAAACACGGCTCTCCCACGATATCAAAGTGAGCAAATCTTCCACTTATAAATTCTCCAATGAATTTTTCACCCAAAATTTACACAATATTTTCTTTTCCAAAAATGGAGGCTACAAAGTCTCAAGCCAAAACCTATAAAATTGGGGAAGAAAGAATGTGATGGAAAATAAATAATCCATAAAATTAGGCTGAGAGTCTTTTTGTTTAAATTGGGATCAACACATGCAATTACAATTTTGCCCTTGGGATGAACATTTCCGTCAAGTTGCGATCGCGCACGTCTGGCTGCGACTGTGATTGACTAACATAGTCATGATTGATTGACCATCATGAATGAATACGACCACAGCCTATGGACCACGACTGCGGTAACTAAGGATTGTTCACTGCAGGTCTTCAGTTGCACTTTTTCTGCTCCTTTTTGATTCTTTCAAGCTCCAATCCATATCTCTGTCTTTTAAACTCTTATACCTACAAAGAGTTTGTATTAGTGACTTAAATAATAATTATGACTCACTTACTCATTTAAGACAAGGTAATGTGCACGAAAATTGAGTGAAATGGGTGGTAAAATCACCACTCATCAACATCCCCAAGTCAAGTATTTTCTTGTCCACAAGCAACACTACCTCTGTACTATGAGCCACAATCATTTATGCCCATATTTAATGCCTTAAATACCATACCGACCTCGACTTAAGTCACAATCACAAGTACTCATTGCACATGTTCTACGCTAACTTCTCAATACTCTCATTATAAAATGTAATGATCCAGGCTGCATCAGACTATATGGAACAATCAATAACAAAAACCAATACTCTAGTAGCGGCTCACCTTTTGACTAAAACTAAACCATACTCCACTTGCCTCATTATCAGGGAGGTGAGAAAAACCATTTACATCAACTTGTTTACATACCCATCTTACAAGAAAGAAATGTTTCACACACCAAACTATTGAACAAGTAACAAGGAATTTTAAGTTCAAAACTCTCCCCTCACAAAAGAAATTTCAATGCAACAAGTGGCATACCATTGGCTTGTCCCTATATTAAATCTCCACTATAAAGAAAGTAAATGGTTGGAGATCTCAAATGACTTTCTAAGCTTGCAATATATATTCAGGTTAGGGTAAGATATTTGTAACTCCTCAAAATGGGACCTTAGATGTCACACGATTCTTAGTGTTCAAAGTGATGCCAAGCTAACCCTTCTACTGGCATACTTACAAGCAACTGAATAAAATACATAAATATGAACAAAATCAGTGGAAACAAAAACTTCTCTTTACTCGATCAGCATAAATCTAAATTTACAAGATTACAACTCTGTTTTTAACAACAAAACTTAAACAAAATACATTAACACTACTGATTGTCTATGAAGCCTCTACTATACTGACTATAGGTAGCCAGGTCATGAATCCCAACTATCCCAACTCAATACGACTGAATAAAGAAAATATAATACTTCTCAAACTGTGTAACTGACTCGAGCCCTATAATCAAAAGGACTCATCACCTACTGACTGAAAGATGTGAACTGATTGAGTATGGTATATGCACTATAACTTGTACCTACATTATGAAATAATGTAGCACGCAGATATTTTTGTGGATCAGTACTTTGAGGATGTACTAAGTGTATGGGGGTGTATGAAATATTTAAATAATATCATCAATCTTTATAGAAATCATGCATGCTAATATAAATGACTCACATAGATTGAGCAAAAACTGAAATCTAAAGATCAATAATGAATAAGGAAGCATGTAGTATAAATCTCGTGAGTAATTACACCTTATTCTAAAATTTGTATCCTCTTCTTGTTCTCAAATCTTTTTAACTGGATGAAATCTTAAAAAAAAAACTTTCAGATCATACACTTTAATCTTATGAAAATAAGGGATTTCTTTTGAAACATAAGAATTACATCACTTTAGGAAATTTAGGACTTGGGAATCAATGACTTGGGAACTTTAAGACTGTAACACTTTTACAGACGTTGGGACTTAAAACTTTGGAAATCTTAAAATAATAACTTTCAAAATATATACTAAGACTTGAAATCTATAAACTATTTAAAAAGTAGGGGTCTTCTTTTGGAGGTTCTTCTAACAGACATAAACCATGTGAGCTGACATAGGACATCTTACCCACATTGGGTAGAGCTAATCTAACCTTGACATCAAAATAGAACCTTAACTTTAGTGATCACTATCTTGGCCTCGGGCCGATAAATCTCAATCCTAAGGTGGCACATTGTTCTGGGGATTGAGACCTTGGAATCTTATCCAACTCAGTGCCATAAATCATGAACTATATGAAGAATATGGATTTCTGATCTTAGTTTAGGAGCAAAAGATCAAATCTTGCTTATCAAAGCATGCTAAAAATATATGCTTGTTGAAATATCAAAACTCAATCTTAGGGATTAAAGCTCATGCTTCAAACCCATGTCAAAACATCTCAAAATTTATTCTTGATAACATAAACATTCATAAATCATATTAAAACAAACTCATGAAATTTATCTTCAACAACTCTCAAAAACTCAAAATCTTATAAATAGTGATAATTGGTATGAATCCCAATTTAGAACTCATATATAAACATTCAAAATCATTAAAAAACATCCTACTCAATATGATTCTTGAAAATACTTCAACACCTTCAAAATAATAAGGTCAAGAATCTCAATATCATACTTAAACTCACTTTCAAAAATCTGGAAAGTTGTGTTACGTACATAAATACAAGAAAAATAGTGATGCCATTCAATATTCAATCACTTGTAAACTCACAATCTTCAAACAGTATAAATTGGTATTAACCCTAGCTTAACTTGCATGCAAATCATATTAAAATGAAGAAATTCATAACTTAAAACAAGTTTTTGGAACAAAGACAAAAGGATTGTCCTTGTTGAAATCCCACATACCTTAATTGACCTGATTTGATGAACAAATCTTGAATCTTGGAGCTTGGCTGATGAACTTGAATGTAAAATCTTGAACTTTGAATACTTTGGATATGATCTTGGTTCATTCTTCAAGATCTTGGATTAGAAACCCTAAATTCTTGATCATTTATTTGAAGAAATGAAAATGGAATTGATTATTCTTTAGTGAATTGATTAGGGTTGTTCCTGAGCGAAAAATTAGAGAATGGCAGAAATTAATGCCCTATTTGAAGCCTTGGATTATGTTTTTACAACATGGGTTGAGGTTGGGAAAAGACCCCATTGACCCTTATTACTTTAAAGTAGAAATTTGTAACCTGAATCCCGATCTTTCCCTTTAGAGTGACACCGCAGCTTGCTTCCTCACAATAAAATAGCTATAACTTTTCACTCGGCTATCAGATTTTTGCAAAATTAGTATTGTCGGAATACTAATTTAATTATCTACAATTTGGTCATCTTAGGATGGAAAATTCCACATATATAAAATATTATATAGATTTAAAGTAGACCCTTGTCGGATTGACTGTCAAATTTTGGTCGAATCTAATGTTCTTAGCTCCACTTGGCTATAAGTAACTTCTTTGAACATTATTCACCTAATAATGACTTCATATACTTAAGATTAAAGTTATGACACAATAATTTGAATTATGGTTCATGAGTACGATAATTACACTTTTATCGTGGTGCATTGAAATCGCGTTAAGCTACTAGAAACGGACGACTGCAAATTTTCACTCTGGCGCGACGTGGTGCTATCGCATTGGGCCACTGAAAATTGACAATTGATAACTTATAAGTCCACTTGAATGTGACAATTTCCATTTTTTCATCCACCGCGACACGGTGAGTTCCCTGGTGGAACACTTCATTACTAACAAAGCTCTAACTTCTTCATTGAGCGTCGGATTTGGGAGAATTTGATATTGATGGAAAAATTATTCAATTTCCCACAAATTGGAAGGTATAAATATGTAAAATTCCATATGAAATGAAGGTTATTAATTTTTTAAGCACATTCTTAATATTCTAGAAATAAATGTTAAGCATGGAAAATCATAGGGTATTACAATATCTCCCCCTTGGGAACATTCATCCTCAAATGTAGATAATTAAGCTGAAAATACAGAGCAATCTGAGGTTATAATCTATCATGCACAACTAAAATAAACTGAATAACTGAATCTTAAACATAATGAGTCACTGAAATGATCTGCGAGTGTATAAATTCTCATGAAAATAGCTATATTGATAATATAGAAATGAGGGTGTCAACTTATGAGTAACCATTACTATAGGCTAGATTTGACTTCATGAGAAAATGAATTAGAGGTTTATGACATGAAAAACTCAGGGTATTACAATATTATTTAGGAATAACATGGTTACACCATTATATGAACACCCACTTCGCCCTTTACGATCCTTCTCTTTTGACTAAGGACCACTTATTCTTTTTCTTATTTCCTTTCTAATGCAAATCTTTTCCTTCATCTATTTAATACATATCCTCCTACTTCCATTTCCTTGCATTTTTGTTCAAGTCATCCTTTTCTCGGGTCCTTTCCTTTTTCTAACAATTTGTTTTGAACACTTAGGCACAATTTGCATTTTTACTAACACCTCGTGGTACCAAACTTACTTCCAGTGATTTTTACCACCCCTAACTTAGGCTCTTATACTCAAGTTGCATTTTCAAGTTCAAGGAGGGTATGGTTCAAAAGAGGGATAAAATGAATGGTTCACTGCTTGTAACGTGCTTTCCAAGGAAAGGTTAAAAGGCTCAAAATGGGTACTAGGGAATACAATTATTCACGGCTAGGATTTTTAGATTAGAATGGGTTCAAAAATTACAAAAAGGGCATAAGATCATTTCTACGACCAAATACAATCAAAATTAATTTCTAAAGATTAATGGGGCAAGTTCTAGATAACACAAGTATACAAGAGATGAGATATTCTCACCACACGTGGTATGCAAAAACTTTAAGGTAGCTCAAACGTCCCACCTTATGGAAACAATCATGAAGTGTCTATTTCTTATCTGCAAGTAAAAATATACGAAGCCACAAAAAGAGAAAAAGTTTTGTTGCATATTACTACGTCTATGCCCTTGATTTTAAAAAAAAAAATTGGACAGGAAAGGGGGGGGAGAAATTTATTTCTTTACAATAGCACCTTGCACAAGTTGCTAAATTATATCTATAACCAAATCCTTAGTCTCACATCTTGGCTCAAAATGGTCAAACTAACCATATGGCTACTCAGACTTCACCATAGGTGTAAAAAAAAGGATCCCAATTTTACAAAGCAAAATCTACAGGTACTCAGACTTTCCTTGCATTTATGACTCAAACCCAAATACAACACTTTACCCTTAAGACTGTCATCACTCAATCCATCATAAGGCAAGCCTAATAATATATCCACATGACTAAAATAAAATCAAATTAAATGAATACTAAAAAAAAGAAAAATATGACAATCCATAAAACATGGCATCAAAAAAATAAGAATAAATATCCACAACATCATCCAAAATATAAATAGAAATATTCGGTGCCATAACCCAATACAATATAAATCAGGGGCCACCCATACTTAAATAAATACAGTGTCCTTACTACGCATACAAGAAGGCAATAGTAAAGGGGACACTCTATATCTGTATATCTTGAAATCTTCTTCTGTTGACTTGGCATCATTGACTAACAACTCTACATATGCTTCATCCTCACTATCTAATCTCAATGAAGGTAGTGGTTGGTTTGGTTTGAGTACCTTGAAGATGTCTTTCAACCCCTTCTAGAACCTTCTAAAGAATTTATCTCTCCTTTATCTCCCTCTTCACCATCTCATCATGCGAGTCTTTGAGGCTCCTATGGGATTCATCTAGGTATTGATAAGCTCTCTTCAAGCTAACCACTGTTGCATCATGCTTCTTTTGATATGCTATGTACTTGTCATAGTCTAATTGTGCCATATATGAATGATAAGCAGTGAAGGACTCTCCTGGTCCCTGAGGTAGTATGGACAATAGCTCCTTGATCCCCTGCATATAAACAAATATATCATTGAAGGTAGTGGCTGAAGAGGGGTTGTAAGAGTGTTTCCTTATGGACTGATTTACCTGAGTCCATCTCCTCTTCTTACTTTAACGTAGTGTGCCTTTGCCTCTAAATTTTACTGGGCAGATGAGAGGTCCAGGGTACGCCTAACTATCTTTATCATAAGTCTCCACTTAAGACCTTCTACACAACTCATTGATAAGGGAAAGAAGGAGAAGATGTGTACCTCCCTAGTTCTTGAAATGTCGGCATTCTGAGAGAGAAATCTTATCTATGTTGAGAGAAATTCCAGATAAGAGAAAATCTACCATCTGAGCTCTAAGGTCTTTATTAATAGTCATGTGTGTGCATCTTGATAATCTGTTACAGATGATGTTCATCCATAACCTGGCTCAACCTCGATATCCTTCATCAAAATATCTAATTTAGTGGTTGTCCATGGGACTTCTTTCACAGGATAAGATACCAGGCATCTAAGTCCCTAGCTCGCATGCCTTTTTGTCAAACACTGTCATGTCAGCATTTGTAAGATCATACACTATATTAATTTGCACCGCTCTGAAGTGAACTTGTTTAACTCATATTTTGATAACTAGGTTTGCGAGGGAGACTATACAGAGGTTTTCACAGAACTCACACACCTAATTCTCATTAGAAAGGTAGGGCTAAGGGGAAAAACACATCCACCTGGTTGTAGTGAGACTAACATGGAATTTTAGGAACTTTTCTTCCACCTGGTATAGGATGATACCCCTTTTTGAGAATAACTTTATTCTGTGGAAGTCTTTGTCATACTAGTGTTGGAATTTCAGGGATATGAATTGCGTATCCTTAAAGTCTCTTATTTTTGGGTAGCTTAGAATCTATAAACAATGCAACTCAACCGAAAATTAGTGCGATCACATCAAAGTCATGCTAGAGCAAGCATAAAGGATCATGTGGTAGTGTTATGGAGTTTTTTTGGGTTAGGAAAGGTTGTGTAGAATTTTTACTTTCTGTCAAAGCATGCTCTTAAGTATGGCGATCGCGAAATTCTAACCTCGATCGCAATTACGTAACTGCGGTCATCGAGACCGTGTTGCAGTATCTGAGACCAAAGTTGATAGGTTCTGTACATTGTTTGAACTTTAATATTAATCATAATCCCTCATTCTAGATAAGTATAGTAACATTGTAAGTACTGAATTTAAGCCTAGAGTGTGCGATAATAGCTCTAGATGCGAAGGAATTTATCAAGGAATTTGAAGGGGAATTTAACTGAACACATTATTTGAACTTCAATCTAATCCATTTAAGGATCAATTTTGAGTACTATAAACTTCCCCATTATGTAAGTTGCAACAGCTACTCACAGAACAATTTTGTGCAGAGCATTAAATTAGTAATTAAAATCACTAAGTTATGCCTTTTTTACACTATAGGCTTTATATAATCAATCTTATTCATATCAGGGAGGTGAGAACAACATACCTGATATAGAGATACAAGTTAACAGGAATTAAAAGTGGATATGCCACAGAAATCCCAAAAGTTAGAGAGAAATTAGAGAGAATTTGATAGAGGAATTTTGAGAGGTTGGGAATTGGATGGTCCCTTTAAGTTAGTCAGACAACAATCGTAGTTTTGGCTTTGTAATTGTGATCACATGGCTACCATAATCGCAGTGACACGAAATGTGGTCGTGGTAACTGAGACAAAATAATCGGCTTCCGTGCTCAGTCTAAATTTCTAAGTCCATACTTTTCATTCAAAATTCAACAAAAATTTCTATTGTCACCCCAAAATTCTATGGATTATGGATGTAAACAAACAAAAGTTTACTATAATTTGCGATGCATAAAAAGGAAAGGATACGTGCCACTTTTTGTTGCATAATGGGTTGCATCCCATCAATCGCTTAGTTTAACATTGTAGTTTGATGTTTCTACCGCTTTTTATATGTCGTCACTTAGAAGATTTGAATCTCCATCTCAACTTTTTCTCAATATGTATTAAGCGGCAGAGGGATAGAAAATTCAAATCTACTAAGATGAAACTTGGTAGAGGTGGTAAATGACAATAAATCTCCGATATCACCGTTTTAAAGACTTAAACCTTTTACCCAACATCTCATCGATCTTGCGGATTTGAACCATGGTAAAATTAAACCCATCAATAAGAAATTCCTTGTACTTTGGAAGCGGAGCATCTTGGATTTTGATGGATGAGTCTCCATGTGCTCCTTCGGGATAACAAACTCAAAAATTCAAGAGTTGGACTCCACCTCCCTACAATCTTCCATTTGGTCAGAAGGACAGATACCCATCATATCCTTTATGCCTAATGTTGACACGTGGGTTGAATAAGGTTAAACACCTAACTTTGGGTTAGATTCCTCCTAAGTATTGTTACCCCGAAATAAGCAAGAGTCTTCATAAAAGTTTTGATTTACCTCTTTTTTACTCTAGTCTCATTTGCTTTATTATGGATTCTTCTCCCTTGCATGGGTTGGATGATAGGGAACTCCATTGAGGAATATTTGCTAAAAATTTCATCACATAGTTTGGTTTCTCTTCATGATAACACTCCTCTTGAGCAAATGGAAAGATAGTGATAGTTTCAAGCTTTTGTTCTTTTCCTAGTAGATCTTTCTTGACAGTTGTCCATTATTTGTACATGTATTCCATATTATCTCCCATTGAATCTACCCAATCCAATATTGCTAGTAACCTTGGGTCACAGCTACTAGACTCGGTGCATTGTTCTTCCAGTTTCTAATCTTATAACCTAATGAAATCATAGGAACAACTAGCAATTCGATTAATATAATAGGGGGAGGTGTGTTTGGACCCTCATTCCAATGTCCTAATAGATGTCCAAATATAGGGCAACCATACTCCCACTCGTATTGAGATGGTAAAATCTCTCCTCATAGAGCATACTTACAATCTCTCCTAAAGTGTGGTCCATAACAATACGAACATGGGAGGTCATGATATGACTTCCAATCATTAAACTCATACTTGTTAGAAGACACCATCAGGAAAAGTAAAAATAAAATAAAATATACCTATAAAGAAAAATCACAAACATATATATAAAATCTTGAGTTTAAGTAAGTAAGATAAAATCCCCAAATAACTAAATACACCAAATTGTTTCCCGGTAACGATGCTATTTTTTAAAGTGCTCAACTTAAACGTCAAATTGAATACAAGGCGGTCATCATCAATATATTTTCCCAACTCTGGAGTTGTGGCCAAATCCATGACAAACAATGTGAGCGTTGATCAAATTAATTTAAAATGACAGTTACAAGTTAAATTCAATCAAATGGTACAAAAAGATAAAATGGGGGAGGTAAGTTCCTACACTAATATTTCTTTTTGGGATTTTCTAGTGTAAATTTGGGGTTATGAAAAATTAGAGTTTTAAAAATTATGAATGAATCTTGGGATTATTCTTTACTAAGAGAGTGACATGTGGGAGTTAGTCATCAACATCGATTTAGTAAGTCAAATATGGGTAGGCTTTGTTATAGATTTTTATTCTAGTCTTTCAACAAAGCACTAAACTTTCACCCATTGATCCTTTTGAATACCTAATAGATGTATTCAAAAATTATCAACCATAACCTCAATCAAGGTTCCCTATTTCTAGGATAACACCAAAGACATAGTCCATCTTACTATAAGCCTTATTTATTAGATAGTGAAAATTTAGCAAACAATACACATAATTTTGTATCCTTGCTTTGGTACCCATATCCCTCTTTTGAGGATGATATGCATTCCTAAAATTTACCAAAAACCATTTTTTCAAAGATGGTATTAAACTTTCTAGAGCTTGGAGCTTTTATCCATCAAACCCATATGGGTATTTGGAGCTTTCACCCATCAAATCCCAACAAAAATAGTATAGCATTTATAGAACCCATAAACAAGAAATACTAAATAGATCCTAAAAATCACAACCCACACACATTTTAATCCCTATTCAAACATAACCCTAAGAGGGAGATTTAGCTGCACATAAGATAAACAAGCATAGATTTACCCATTATCTCCATTGAATGAAAGTTGTAGAAGATCTAAGAGAATGTTACTTCAAACTTGGCTCTCCCATGATATCAATAATGGAAGTGAGAAAATATTCCACTTAGAATGTATCCATTGTATTCTTCACCAAAAATTTACACAATATTTTTTTATCCAAAAATGGAGGCTACAAAGTCTCAAGACAAAACCTAGAAAAATGAGGAAGAAGAAATGTGATGGAAAATGAATGATCCATCAAATTAGGGTTTGAGTATTTTCATTTAAATTGGGATTAGCACGTGTAATTATAGTTTTACCCTTGGACTGAACATTTTTGCCCATCCATGATTGCGCAATTCTATTTGTGACTGCAGCTACACAATAATGACTGACTTCTGTGGTCATGATTGATTGTCCATCTTGACTGACCATGACCCCGTCCCATGGACCGTGACTGTGGTAACTGAGGTTAGTTCACTGCAGGTCATCAACTGCATTTTTTGCTCCCTTTTAATCATTTTAAGCTCCAATCTGCATCTTTTTGTCTTTTCAACTCCTATACCTGCAAAGAGTGGATATTAGTGCTTTAAATCACAATTATGACTCATTTACTCATTTGAGACAAGGAAATGTGCACAAAAACTGAGTGAAAATGAGTGGTAAAATCACTACCCATCATAGGGTTTAGCATAGGTAAAAATTAGTAAGACCTATGAATTAGTTTATGATGTCCATTATTTGTTAAAGAAAAATTTATGTGTTAATGAGACTAGAGAATAAGACATGTTAGTGATAAGAGATGACTTGATAATAATGATAAATAGTTGATAACCGAGGATCTGTTGGTAAGCTATAGTTAGTTAATTAATGGTGGTAGTTAATAAAAGATTGTTAGATGATAGATGGTAATGTATTGACTATTAATGATTGTGTATATGGCATGATTAGTGGACAATTTTGTTTAGTGTGTAGATAGATATTATCATCTAGTGATGAATCTTGTCTCGATGATAGGTATTAGCTAGTTAATAGGTGATGATTAGTTGTTATCCCATAAATAAGGATTTTGTGAAGGATTATGTTTAGACTAATAATTAGAGGTCATGTTATGACTAGTTAATTAGTATTTTAATGAACATAATCCTTGGTTATCTTATAACGAATATTTGGAAAGTAATGATAAGTTAGATATTCCTATGATGATACGGTTATTATTATGAGTATACTAGCAGGCTTATAGATTTTCCTATTTTTGGCACGTCATGATCCCGTGCAACTATTACATGTCTATAAATATATGTTTATTCAGCTTGTGATGATATATTGATACCCAATAAGGCCGGAGGATACTATGATGATTATATTGATACCCGAAAAGGCTAGAGAAAACTTTTGATTATATATTGATATTTGATAAGACTAGAGGATACTTGTGATAATATATTGATACCCGATAAGATACGAGGATACTTGTCATGATATATTGATACCCACCAAGGTCGAAGGTTGATTATACTAACGATGGTCATAATGATGACAATTATGACATAGATAATTATGATGATGAAAGTGTAATATATATTGTGTACTTTGCATTCATTCCTTCATCCGTATGGCCTATCACTAGTATGCACCTATGCCTATATGGTATGGTTTAATAAATATGGGTGATAAATATGTCTTGTGTTGTTGTATGTTTGTTTACACTTTCAAGCCTTGGACGGTGGGGGTACACATAGGCCCAACTAGGCATTTGTTTTTCTGGAGTTGTCGGTTATTCACATTGTTGTTGATATTTTTATTATCATTGTTATGATCATTATTATGGTTAGCTTATGATAGATTGGTCATTGATCCAAAATTGATATTTGAGGTATATCTTTGACCTCTTCTATCTTATAATTGGATTGTTATCGATGATTATGTCATGTCTAACCATGTAGATTAAAAACCTTAAGTATGATAGTATTAAATCCTTATAGTATGTTAATGAGGTCATATACTAAGGAAATGTTGATCTAGGTTATGTTTGATATAACCTTGTATATATAAATACATAAATACATACATATATATATATATATATCTTGATGAATCTATGAAACTATCGTATATCCCTTCCTCCATTTTTTGATATTGTATATTCATCTCTTAACTTAGTATATTGCTATATATATCTTTCCTTCGATCTTCAGTTGTATGTTGGCTCATGATATACGGTATAGTATTGATGCCTATTGATTGTAGCTGGAATAGGATAGTGTACCTTGATACTTCCTTAGTATTATTATGTTAGACTCTTGGACTTGAATAGGATAGCTATCCATTATTATTCTTATTGACTTGCTAGATGATTTTTGAACTCTGGGTATAGTTTCTATTTTATTTATATATTGTATATATATGTTTTATCATGGGAGATCTATTGGTAGTTTCCTACTGAGTTCCATTTATTTGTTACTCATGCTACACTTTTGCAGTCTACAAATAATAGTACGGGTTATCATCGTTAATGTGTGCATCATTCAGAGCAGCCGTGGTTTAGATACTTAGAGTGAACTCTTAATGTTTGGAGTATTTCTCATCTCTGTTATGTATTAGACTAGTCTCTAAATAAGTTATATCAGCGTAGTTCTCTTGATACTTCACTTCTATAAGCTTGTTGTAATAGAAGCTCTTGTATTGATATCACCATGTTTTGGGAGATTCTTATGTATTGATCTTTACATTATTTATTTTGCATTTTTTTCCTTATATTATTGAGTTGTCTGCTACTCACCTTTCCTGAATATGGGTTAGCTTGCCTACTTGGTGGTTATGGTAGGCTCCATCATGGCATGAGAAATTGGGTTGTGAAACCAAGACAGTGATTTCCAATAAACCTATTAAGATAGAGAGGTTGATAACGATTTAACAACATATAAGACTGTATTCAAGAAACCTATTACGATGTCTACATATCATATAGTTTTTGGTAGGATCACTTTATAGTAGAGCTTGAGCGTAAAGCCTTTAGGTTATCATAAAGCTCAAAGTGAGATAGACTGACACCTCAAACTTGAGGCTTGAACAAATGAATAAATTGGATTAGTTTCAATTGAGATAGTATAAAAGATAGGTCCTTTAGGATAAAAGATGGAGATATATTGTGATCGTAGGATCTAGAAGTAAGTATTAGGTATGCCGTACTTAGTATTGTTGTTCAATTATAAGCACCGATTATTTGCAATCAAGATTTTATCCAAGTGGTCCAGTTCATTTATAAATGACACAAGCATTCTTTTTGCAAGATTTGAACTATAAAATAAAAAATAGGAGTGCTTCAAACTTAATAGTCACCATGTGAAGCAATACTTATGATACTCAAAAAGGTATAATTGATGTAACTATTGTACTTTGAAGAAGTTTGAGTAATAAAGGTACCCGAGTCATGCCATGATGTTAAATTCAGAGCTACTTTGAGTAAAACCGTAATTATTATTTGAAAATTAGTTTCCTATCCAATTTACATCGCTAAAATTGTTGATGTATTGTGTATTGATATAAGCAGGTATGGACTTTAAAATTGGACTAAAGTGATGATTCATGGGTAAGATGATAACCCCTCGACCCACCTGTCACTTTAGTACTTCAAAAAGGTTGATTATATGAAAGGTAAATGCAAAAAACTTTAGATAATTGTCCATATGATAAACCATCACCTAGCATCCAAATAAGGAAACATTATGGTTAAGTATGATGAACAAGTTCAAGGACCATTGACAATATGATAGTATAATGCATTGACTATATATTGTCGATCAATGAGTAGAATTTTAGATAAGATGATGGCCTCTTTGATTGACCATCAAGCACTTGGCAGATTGACTGACCTACATAGGGCTACGTAAGTTTATTTTTCTTTAATTAATCTGACCTAACCATTATGTAATCATGATCCAACCTATTATACACCTACCTAATTATATTCTGACCCAAACACAACCAAATCTAACCCAATCCAACCTAAAATACATCGACCCAATCCAAACCCTAAAGGAATTTAAGGATAACAATTTCAAAGTGCATCAGTTTCTCTTCATTCGATCTTTAACTTCATCACACCACGATTGAAATCCACTCATCTTACATAACACCTACCTTCAACTCCATATAAACTTCCCATCCTTTATAAGTACCCATATCACTATAAATATTTTTTGTGTATATTTTTCTTCGATTAATCAACTGCTAGGTCAAAAATTTTTAATATTTTCTTATGCATATCTCCATCAAGGTAGGAGTCATATTTCTTATGTAGTTTAGTTATTTTTATATTTTGTTATCTGTTGATTCATTTATAAGATAATATGCTTATTAATTTGAAGTACAATATATTTTTTGAATTAAAAAAAAATTATAGTAAAATTATGGTGACCACCAACTTAATCTTGAAATAAATGGTTGATGAAAAGAGTAAGTCTGAATAATCCAATGTAGATTGGATTATTTAATAACATTTCATTACGCAATGAGATTTATACCTGTATGAATTCATAACCTTAATTTCATAGCAAAAAGTTGACATTATTTAGGCATGACAACTTGGTGGACAGACCATCAACCACTCGATGAACTATTTCCTCAATCACTAACTAACACCTGAACTCCTGATAAGAGAGGCAATTTAACCAATTGTAATACCCTGTACTTTTACCTAGCCTTAAATCATCCCAAGAATGTTAGAAACTTACTTTGAACACTGAATCAACTTTTATAAATGTGGTATTTTTAAGATTTTCACTTTTTGTTGGGTGGGAAATTGAATAAGCATTCCATCGATACCCATTTCATCAAAATCAGGTTTTGGGGTAGAAAGTTATGGCTGAAATACAGAAAGTAGTTAAAACTACCAAGGTGCGATAGTGAGGGTCGACGGACCATCGATCTAGCGACAGACCATCACCCAAGAAAATGCAGTGGAGGAAGTGAGACCACATTTTACCTAAGGACGATGGCTCAGGCCGACGGACTATCGAGCTAGCGACGGACCATTGCCCAAGCTATAATAGGAGAGGCATGAACCCCTATTCTACCCAAGTACGTTGGACAAGACCGATGGACCATCGACCCATCGACGGACCATCTCACCCACCATTTCATAGTTCGTTAAATTATTTTAAAGTCATTTTTAAAAGTGTATTTTGTCCTTTCTACTCGTTTTAACCTCTAATTATATCAAATCAAGTCTCATAAGTTCATTATCCATCTACAACATCAAATTAGGGGTTTCTCTCAAAAATAATCCCCAAGAACAAGATCCAAATCCTTCTTCAAGAAACTAAGAAATCCAAGTTCTTCATGTCAAAGAACTTTAAGAAACTCATAATCCAGGTATGTCATGTGTTGATCATGGGTCCCTTTCAACCATGAATCTCAAGAATATCTTTTCAAAATACAAGATTTGTTTATTTATGAATGTTTATGATTTAAATAGAATTGAAACTTCATGTCCATGATGTTGTGGGGTTTCGATTCATGTTTTAAATTACATTATTCCAATGATTGACCCTAGAATATGAATATTTACATAATAACCATGATAAACCCCTTCAATTTATAAGTTGATTGATGTATCCATGATTATTAGTTGTGTTGTTGATTGTATAACTAAAGCATGCTCCCCACGTGTTTGATTAAATGCCTATGTGAAAGAAAAGTTCCATACTAGTATAATAATATGAAATCCCCATTCATGTACAAGTTCATGCATGTCTAGTGTTTGATAAAATGTCTTAGTTGATGAGTTAAGGATATATGTGTCGCCATTGTGGTTCTTTAGAACTTGTACTTCATGAATTCTCCAACTTATTATATTATGGATTATTGATGTGTTCATGTATTCAAGAAAGTCATGCTTTGTCAGTTTCTTCCCATCGAGTCCTAGGGGTACTTGTACCCAAAAATTTAGTTGTGTGCCCAGAATCAGTGTCATATTTTCAAAATCTCTCATTCAAGACATGATCCATAGAATTTAGTCAATCTCATGAAAAAAGAAATTAGTAATCTCAGTAGTATTCGTCAGTCAACGGAACTCAATAAACTTAGTCCAGTCAGTTCAGTTAATCATGTTTAGTGTCTATCTAGATGGGAGTAGAAATTAGCACAAAGCAAACCCAAGGATCGGAACCCACCTGTTATATGAAGGAATGATTTTTAGCAGCAATCCTTGCATTCCAAAACTACATAGCCAGCGTAGGGTGAGATATCATAGGGTGTTATATGAGGGTAGATAAGGTGCCTTAACCTATAATATAAGGGTTCCCACTATTCTCACTAGAGTTACCTGTTATATGAGGGTTACTCACATATTGTCCTTACCACTGGCACAATATTGACACTCTTCTAATTTGGGTTATAGATTGGACCCCAACTCAGCTATATTAAGGTATTTGGGACATGTTGGTTAGATGACTACTTTCCATAGTTTTTGGTTATAGATCAGGACGGTCAGATACAGTCATTCATTCTCAGTAATAGAACTTAGTTAGTTCTACAGAATTTAGGACTATCAGATACGGTCAACTCAGAATAGAATAAAACTCACCAAGTTCCATCAGAAACCAAACTGTCAAATACAGTCGCTCAGTATTAGTTATTTCAGTTATACAATTAGCAGTATCTCATGTTATTAGTACTCATATTCGGTAATTATGTTATGACGAACACAGTTATAGTTATTATGTCTCCTTGCATGTATTCTGACGTCTATTTCATTTAATCAGTTAGTATAGTTCATGCATGTGAACCCTTTATATTCAGCCTACCTAACATGCATTCCAGTATATTCATATGTACTAATGCATTTGCGCTGTGGTGTTTTATATCATTGGTTCAAAAGTAAAGGCTCCAGAGCATCAGTAGCATTCTAGTCTCACCAGTCAGAGTTAGAACTAAGTCCTCTTGCTTCGAGGACATGACCATTACTTTATTATATCATTAATTAAATTATTTCATTAGTTGGTATTAGTTGGGGACATTTACTATCAACTCTTTATTCAGAAAGTTAGAAGCTTTTGGACTAGCATGTTCAGATAGTTATTTCAGTTATTTTTTAATTGATATACCATATCTTTAGATGTTATGTTTTATCAGATCTTTGAACTTTATGACCTTTTAACATTTATTTCCATATTTACATAGTATATTATGTAGTGTACAGATACAGATATTAGTCCTGGGTTAGCTTATGGTCCTTCAGGGTTATGAGCATCGTGTGGAGTTTCGGGTGCAAGATTTGGGGCATTTCAAACTTGGTATCAGAACCTAAGCTTCAATGGAGTCCTAGATAATCTGAAAGCCGCATCTAGTAAAGTCTTGTACATGGGTATGTTGTGTGCCACATTTATGTACAGGAGGCTATAAGTTATTTTAGGAACAGCTTTCCTTCTTTCAATATTTATGTCGTGCCAGTGAGCATAATCTCCAATAAATCTCTCAGTCTGGTCTAATTCGTTTCTCCTTCCCTTTTGCAAAACATGCCTTCTAAAAGAAGAAATAGGAATCATCCAGCCCTCAGCCTGATGATCCTTTGGGCAAACATGTCTCTTATGCCAAGTTCGGAGTTGTATTCACTACTCCTCCTCAGCTAGTTGTTGCTTATAATGAATGATCGGCTATCATTTTGGCCAACCCAGTGGCCAATTTAGCTACATCCAGAATTCGAGACTTTACTCAAATAAATCCTCCATCCTTTTTTAGGCCAAAGTTAGATAATGCCCCTCAAGAATTACTTGATCAAGTTTAAAAAGTTATGAATATCATGGGGGTTACTTCTAGTGATAGTGCAGAGCTAGCTGCATATCAGGTGTTGGATGTTGCTCACACTGGGTACAAACAGTGAAAGCAGAGAGGGCTGTAGATACAGGGCATATTGAGTGGGAGGAGCTTGCTACTACATTCTTAGATAGATTCTTTCCTCTAAAGCTGAGAGAAGGTAAAGTGTTTGAATTTGTCAACCTCAGGCAGTGCAACATGATAGTGAAAGAGTATACTTTTAAGTTAACTCAATTAGCTAGATATGCTCCTCATGTGATTGCAGATAGCAGGTCCAAGATGAGTAAGTTTGTTTTTGGGTGAATAATAGTGTGGTCAATAAGTGCAGGTTCGCAATGTTGAATTATCACATGAACATAGCCAGGCTTATGGCTCATGCTCAGCAGATATAGGAGAAAAATATTAAAATAAGGGATAAGTAGAATAAGAGAGCTAAGACAGGTAGTTTGAACTTTGCTTAGCATAAGTCAAAGGGAGGAAACCATTCTCAGTTTCATCCTAAGTCAGTAGTTCCATCTTCTTCTTCAGCTAGTGCTCTAGCTCCTAAATTATAATATGGTAACAGAGATAAAATGCCAGGCTCTATGTCTTAAGGTAGTGTTAGAAGTGCCCACACCTATCCTCTCTGTTAGAATTATGGATATCACCATCAGCGTATTTGCAGAGCTGGCAGTGGTATTTGTTTCGAATGTGGAAAGCCAGGACATAGAGTCAGATACTGTCCTTAGCTAGGTCCTCAAGGACGGCAGAACCGTTCCTCAGCTCAGTTTAGTCGCCCAAACTAGTAGTGTGCCACCTCCAATGCTACTAGTCGACAACACCCAAATTGACTTTATGCTCTCTAGTCCCAGCAAGATCAGGAAAATTCTCCAGATGTGGTTACTGGTAGATTACAAAGCCTTCATGTGCATGTTTTTACTTCGCTAGATCCAGGAGCTTCTTTGTGTTTTTCTACTCCCTATATTGCAGTTGATTTCTGAGTCAATCCTAAAATTCTAGCAGAGCCCTATTCAGTCTCCACCATAGTAGGTAAAACCACCACAGCCTGGTAGGTATACAAGAATTGCCCGATTATGATATTTCAGAAATTCACCTCAGTATACTTAGTCGAATTAGAGATGTCTGATTTTGATGTCATTATAGGTATGGATTGGCTTCATTCCTGCTATTCTATAGTCAACTATAGAAATAGAATAGTCCAGTTTCAATTTCTGAACGAACCTATCCTAGAATGGAGGGGTAGCATTTCAACTTTTATAGGTCAGCTTATTTCGTACCTTCAGGCAATGAAAATGATATCTAAGGGATGTGCCTATCATCTTTTTTGAGTTAAGGACACTAGTTTTTAAATTCCCAGTCTTGATTCAGTCCTAGTCATGAAAGAATATTTAGATGTCTTTACTAAAGATATTCTAGGATTTCCTCTCAAAAGAGAAATAGACTTTGGCATTGATCTTCTTCCAGATACTCAGCCTTTATATATTCTACCATACAGAATGGCACCAGTAGAACTTAAAGAATTGATAGATCAGTTGAAGGATCTCTTAAATAAGGTATTCATCAGACCCAGAATGTCCCTGTGGCGCACACCAATCTTATTCATATGCAAGAAAGATGGTTCTCTTAGAATTTACGTTGATTACCATCAGATCAATAAAGTAACAATCAAGAAAAAATATCCTCTTCCTAAAATTGATGACTTGTTGGACCAACTTCAGGGTGCCAATAATTTTTCTAAGATAAACCTCTTATCAATCTATCATCAGCTCAGTGTCAGAGAATGTGACATTCTAAAAATAGCTTTCCGTACTCAGTCTGGTCACTTTGAATTCTTAGTTATGTCCTTTGGTCTTTCCAATTCCCCAGTAGCTTTCATGGACTTGATGAACCATATGTTCAAGAAGTAATTGTACATTTTCATTAGAGTCTTCATGGATGAAATTCTTGTTTATTCCTGTTGTGAGTGAGATCATGCAGACTATCTCAGAATTGTACTTCAGACCCTCAGAGATCATCAGCTATTTGCCAATTCAGTAAGTGCAAATTTTAGCTAAGATCAGTAGTATTCCTTAGTCATATTGTTTTCGGTAATGGCATTAGAGTTGATCCTGAAAAGACCGAAGCAGTAAAAAACTGGCCTCATCCTGTATCTCTATCAGATATCAGGAGTTCCTTCATTTTTTCTAGCTATTACAGATGGTTTGTTGAGGGATTTTCTTCTGTTGCATCCCCTATGTCAAGATTGACTCAGAATAAAGTCAAGTTTCAGTGGTCAGATCCTCAAAAGTAGAGTTTTCATGAGTTGAAGACTTTACTAACCTCAGCTCCAGTCTTAACTCTTCCAGATGGTCCATATGGATTCGTAGTGCATTATGATACATCCAGAGTAGGTTTGGGTTGTGTCCTTAAGAAGCATGGTAAAGTCATAGCCTATGTGTTGTGTCTCTAAGAATACACAAGTATATGTTATTGTTCAATTAATATAATGACTTAGACAGTCAGATTACGTTCACTCAAGAATCAATAAACTTGAAATTTATTCAATCTTCAGTTCATGACAATTGAGTACTAAGTGTTTGATTGTATCAACATTAAGATGATTCAGCAAATAAAATGAAAATTACTAAACAAAAACTAATTTATGATGACTAAAGCAAATTAAGAAATAGTTGTAAACAATAATGAGGACGATTCCAGGGTTGAGGTATAGGAACAATCATAAAATTCTATATTCTTTTCATACTCTAATTGTTTATCGGGTTGATGGTTCTCAAGGTTTATGCCACGATCTTAGTCTCCTAACCATAGATATTCTATCTATTGAATGATGCAACTACAACTCCCGTAGAGTTACAACAAATCATCTAGATTCGTGAAGTTGTCTTTCTGCAAGTGAACCAAGCAACGCTTCTAGGTATATATCTATCCTTTATGCTAATTCAACTCCCTTATTTTGTAAAAGAATAAGAACCTTTCTCCCTAATTTCTTCCTTCTATCCTATAATTCTCCTCCCAGATTCACATAGAAATATAAATTTACTCTAACGGTGACCAATCATTAAAATAGTAAGTTCAAGAAACTAAGAACATCCCATATGATAATCCCAAAAAGAAACTATGAATAAGAATATTCAATAGTACTCATGATCTTAGCCTCAACCCCAGAAATAGGGTGTTTAGCTACTCATGTTTGAATTCATCATCAAAAATAAGTAACAAATCATACTCAAATCAATTTTTATTAAAGAATTTCTAAAGAGAAATTTTTTATTTTTCGCCACTACTCTGCTTGAAACAAGTCCCCTACATTATCATGAATTTTTCCTTTTATAGATGGGATAAACAAAACTTAAAATATTCCTAATTTATCCAACCAGTGCGTAGCTCCATGACGTCAATTATAGAACACGCCAATTATAAAATGAACTCTCACAGAACACGCCACTATCACGGTGAGCCAATGGATTGGGAAAATTGCTAAATAATCATCCTCCACAATGCAGTAAACCTTAAGGTCACCCAATCTGATAAACAAAAATGATCCGTCATGCGGTGGTTTTGCAAAACTTCACTAGAATGTGACCATTGCTTTTTTTTTATCATCGCGACGTGGAGAGTCTTCAAATATTGATTTCTTCTTTCCATCTTTCCTTTCATTCCCTTGTATTCCTTCACTACTTCCATATCCTCGTTGTATCCAATTATTTACAACTCTTCATAATTTTGATCCTGAAAGTACTAATCATATCCATTAGGCACAAAATGGGATAAAAACATAATTATACTTAAGAATTAACACAAAAGTTCTTGAACTAATTTCAAATCTGGGTGCATATTGGTGCTTTGAGCATATAAATATTTCCAAGATCACCACCCACACTTAAAACCTTGTTCGTCCTCAAACACATGAATTTAAAAACATAATTACTACCTTTTTTCATCACAATCTTAAAATTATGGGACCATGGATACTTACCCTTTGCAGTAATAAATTCTTACATCATTTTGTCAAAATAGTTTTTCAACACATGAGACAATTTAGTACAAATTTTTCTATTTCACAATTGAATTTCTAACTGTTGGCAAACACAATTAAAGAAACACAATAAGTAATCTGGGTTTTATCCGCCTGCATCCTCACTGAAGAAAGTTTCCCCATATTACTTTACAATGATATCTATGCAAAAATAGGGGAGTATCAATATCAAATCGCTCGTTGTCATCAAAGAATTCGTAAATGCTAGTTAATGAACCATAAACTTTCCCTTAGTGTTCTAGTCCATTAATAGTCATATGTTTGGGTGAAAGATCAACTAGGTCTTTTTCAGGTTGTAATAAAGGCTTAGGTAAAGGTATGTTCTATTTACAGGAATAGTGACTATTGCCCATAAGCATTTAAATACAAAAACTATCAATGCACTCTGTTTTCCAACAATAATTTATGCTTCTATTTCTCCATTTACTTTCATTTGTCAACACCTTTTTCAATTAGCTTATTTTCTCAAACTAGGTTGGGAGTATTAATCATTTCTTCTATTTTCTTGTTACGCACACCAATTATAGTCAGCCTTAACTTAAGATTAAAGGTCTTCATTAAGGTGTACATTATCTAACTTGACCAGGGATAAAACACGTTCATTGTAACATTTCTATTTAGTAACTCCAAATTAACCCACCATCATCATATATTAATAACCTCTACTTTATGGTATCAACTGATTACCTTATTTTCTCATTTTCGCTCTTAATCTTCTCTTAGTTTTATATTAAAACCCCTCAGGAGATTATATGGATCAAATTACAATTTAGGAAAGAAAGTGTAAGGATTCATAACAAGCTACCAAAGAATAAAGCTTAAGGCTCAACAGGGCTGACTATGATTATGCACCAAGGAAGGGCAATTAAATTTTAAAATAAAGTTGTTAAGCAAATGCCTACATCACTTCTTACACCCAACACACTTTATTTTTCTTTGTAGACACACCGGGAAAGTTCTAGTCATTTCTATTCATGTAAAATATATACTAATCCTCACACTCACAGTGCATGTACGGAATCAGCCAAAGGTTCCCAATCATGTTCTTTATTGAATTTAAAATTAAGCCAACACATCAAATTTCCTTTATTGAGATTGAATCCTCAGTACTTTAAATAAAAACACTCTTTTTCTTTTTGATACTAGAATTTGTTTCAATTATAGCAAAGAGGGCCTATTTCACACACTCCTCAAAGATAGTGATTACGTTCTCCTAAATTTGTTTAATTCGTATGACCACTCCCCTTAAGATGGTCGGCATCCATCTATAATAGGGGATGGAAACTAACTATGAATATTTATTCCTAATTACCAAAGAGGGAAAAAACAAACGTAAGTACTTGAAACTACACTTGCCAGTGAGGGCAAAAAAACAATTACTTAATATTTTAAACTGAAGCAATATGTGATAAATGCCAAAAAGCGCCAATTGCAATCCACAAAACAAAGTTACTAACTATTACTGACCAGTGTTCCGAATAGCTAGTACTTCAAACCAACACAGCGAAATAATAAAATAACATTTTTTAGTTGAATAACTAAAAAAATAGAGATGCAAGAGAATACAAACCCACCACCCCACACTTAAAATAGAGCATTGTCCCAGTGCTTCTAATTTACCTCATGGTAGGATGGCATTATACTTCTTAATCAATCAAATGGCACTATAGTAGACATATCCTTAGGTGCCACATCCAAATCATCACCATCATCTTCAACTCGATCATTATCAGAATGCTCTTCTTCACCGGACACCATTTTGGAATCCCTATACCTGTGTTCTTCATCTATGGGTACATTGTCATCAATAGGCTTCACAAAATTTAGGCCAATCCTTAACATGGTCCTAGCATGATGGCCAAGTGGATAATCGAGATCTATAGCATATATCTCCTTTGGTGTAGCAGGTCTACCTCTAGTTCGCGATATCATCACCGTGTGGACGTACAACCAACCCAGCACCTCATCAGTCTGTGTCTGTCACTTCATCATAGTCAAAATTGAGCCAGATGCCTTAGATATACTTTGAGCAACAGTGATATCAATAGGAAAAGTGATCACCTCAGGTTATTATCAAGATCCTCTTCATCCACCCTATGCCTCTTTAAAAATTTAGTCACCAACCCACCAAATCCAAAGCTACAACTCACCTGGGTATGTACTTTCTTTATAGCAAAAAATTACACTTCCCACATTAATATCAACATCAGCACACATGAGGGTATAAATCAAACATAACCTATCCCTAGTCACCTCAGTCATATGTTTTCGTTAAATCAAGAAGCCATACACAATATGAACCTACATTCTAGCTTTAATGTTCATCTGAGCATAGGGTAAAGAAGAATACAAACCTATAACTCGATGCCTCATCACACATGCTAAGGATCGTTGGCAACACAACAAATGTCTGATGTGTGTATTAGGAGAAGAAATAATAAACTGTCGTAAGAAATTTAGGTACGTCTCTGGGAGACCCAACAACTCGTTAACATCAGCAACAGTGAATCGAATTACCTTTCCTTGAACCTTCAACAAATAATCAGGATGGTTAAGGTTCCAATTGGCATAAAATTCTCTAACCAGATGTAAGTTACACTCAATCGGCTGATGAAAAATGAAATTCATATTAAGTGCCTTGATTTGTCGTACCATAAAAAAACACTCTCTCATCAAGCTAGCCCGATCAATATAAACCTACAAAATATACTTAGCATTAGTATTCTTAGTATACCACATCTTTCCATTCATTCTTACAGCCTTGAAACAAAATTTTTGAACTTTCCCCCACTGAAGTGGAGGGGCCCTAGGCATTTTAGTTTAATATCCCTTTATATGGTCTGCTCCTTTACCTTGCCTTTGCTTGATTGTGGTTCCATTATGCGTGCAAGTAAGAAAATGCAACAAACATACAAGAAAATTAGACTGCAGAGCAATTCAACTAAGGGTGCATTACGGGTGCCTTTGCACCTCACACTTATTTATTAGCCAAGCACCTATGTTAACAACCAAGGTACTTAGAATTCCCTTTTCGTAGGCCTAAATATCACATTTAAAAACATCATATTCCTCTTTGGGATACATCATCCTTTTTCATTTCCTCAGCACAAAACATTATGCAATTGACACCTAGCTAATCACACAATGCGAGACTAGAAATAAGATCATGATACTATAGCATCACCTATTCTATTCAATCAGCCATCATCAAAAAATAAGGGTGTATTTACAGTGGAACTAAATTACCCCCTAACTTCCTAAACATTCTCTCCTTACACATCTAGCTACAATAACCTTCACTCCTCATCTTCTCAACTAGCATTAAAACCATTTACCCTTTAATACCAACTACAAATACCATTCAATTGTACTATCAATTATTCAAAGTAATGATAAGTAGGCTAAGACATCAAAAATTAAAAAACAAATATCATAAGCAATGCTAATATTTACAACTATTAAGAGAGGGAAAACATAATTATGCATAAAAACACTATCAATACTCAAAAAATGTAACGAGAAAGGTAATAAATAAATAAATATTGAAGAACATACCTCAAAAATTGAGAGATGGATGAGAGAAAGTAAAAGAATTTTTTGTTTAAGTTTATAGTAGAGGAAGTGAGAAGGCGGCACATTACTGACAATAAAAGTGTTTAGGGTTTGGGCGGTTGTATTTATAGAAGGGTGGGTCGGGTTAGGTTAATGAAATTATTATGTCTGATTAAATCCCAATCAGCGATGTGGTAGGATCGTGTAGTCTTACTGCAATTTGACAATGTCAAAATACCCAGTTCCGCGACGCACTAAAAATTGTGAATATCCACTGGAATTTGACAATTTTCAATTTGCCCTTCTTCACGTAGCGGTGAAATTCGCGTATCCTTACTTGAATTTGATAATCGTCAAAATGTCCAGTTCTGCGATGTGTTTTTCAGAAAATTCAGATTCTTTATGTAATTCTCATCCTTTTCTTACCTGAGTAAATCCCCACTTACACTAATTATTTTGCAAACCTGATTTCTTCCTCAGATGTGGTAATCTCCTCATTGTCTTTGAAATTCCCTGCAATCACAAATGAAAACAAAAAAAATTATAAGTAAAAATGGGTTACCTCCCACTCAGCACCTTAGTTTTAGTTGTGGTACGACTAATATTTTTTATTTTTCTTTTCTTTTTGATTTTACAAGACAAAGATTAAACTACCTATTACAATGCATTTGTGGGTTGCTTCCCATATAGCACCTTATTTTATGTTATGGAATGACTCAGCTCATCATCACTCCTTGTTCATTTACAAAGAACTTCTCCATCTTCTCTTTATTCTATAATTCCACAGCTCTATGGGGTGTCATGCGCACCACCTCAAAACGTCCAGCCCATTTTGATTGTAATTTACCCGAAGAAAACTTAACCTATGAATTCAATAACAACACTAGTTGTCCAGGTTCAAATTCCCTAACATGAATGTTCTTGTCATGGAAATGTTTTTGTCTTTTCCTTGTACAAATTTGCATTTTAATAGATATGGATTCTAAACTCATCAATCTCATTCAGTTGTGACAACCTTTTTTCTCCTGCGGCAGTCATTTCAAAATTCAGCTTCTTCACAGCCCAATATGATTGGTGTTCCAACTCTACAGGTAGATGACAATCCTTACCATACACTAAGAGATATGGAGATGTCCCAATAGGAGTTTTGTATGTTAATCGATATGCCTACAGTGCATCATCCAGCTTCTCCGCCCAATCTTTTCTCTGCCCATTTATGGTCTTCGGAAGTATTTACTAAATCTCCCAATAGGATACCTAGACTTGTCCACTCAATTGAGGATGGTGTGAAATGTCCACCTTGTGTCGAACACCATATTTAGCAAGAGGATTCTTGAACCAATTGTTGATAAAGTGCGTTCCTCCATCACTAATTATTGCTCTTGGTGTATTAAATCTGGAAAATATATTATTCTTTAAAATCTTCAACACCACTCTTTCATCATTAGTCGGACTCACCTTAGCTTCTACCAATTTAGAGATATAGTCCACAGCAACAAGAATGTATAGATTTCCTTACAATGTTGGGAAATGGACCATGAAATCAATCCCCCAAACATCAAGGACTTCTACTTCTAAAATATTATTCAGGGGTATCTGATGATGCCTGGTTATAGTACCCAACCTTTGACATTGATCACAACTCTTTACAAACACTAGTACATCTCTAAATAGAGTAGGACAGAAAAAACCTGATTGTATCACTTTTCTCATAGTCCTCTCACCACCATGATGTCCATCATATGGAGATGAGTGGCGATCTTATAACACCTTTACAAATTCAGCCTCCAGGATACACCTACGAATTACTCCATCTGGACCCTGGTTGAAAAGGTATGGTTTACCCTAAATGCAAGCACGAGAATCATGGAGTAATTTCTTACTTTGTTATAAGGTGATTTCAGGAGGATACACCTAACAAACTATGAGGTTTACAATGTCAGCACACCATGGAAACTCAACTTCTTCTAATAACAACAACTTATCATCAGGGAAGTTTTCATTGATACTCTAAAAGGCATCCACAATATGGTCTCAATTTTCCAGCCGTGACAAGTAATCAAGAATCTGATTTTCAACTCCCTTTCTATCATGCACCTCAAGATTAAATTCTTGAAGTAACAGAATCCACCTATTTAGTCATGGATCTTCATCGTTTTGTTTATGAGATACTTAATGGCAGTATGGTATATATAAACAATGACCTTGGTACAAATTAAGTAACATCTAAACTTATCAACTGCGTATACCACATTCAACATCTCTTTTTTTGTAACGATGTATTTAAATTGAGTATCATTAATTACCTTACTTGCATAGTAGATTGATTGAAATACCTTCTCTTTTCTCTAACCCAACACTGCTCCCACTGCAATATCGCTAGCGTCACACATTAGATCAAAAGGCAACTCCCAATCTGGTGCTATCAAAATTGGTGGTTTCATTAACTTTTTCTTGATCTTTTCAACAGCTTCATGGTAATCCGCTCCAAACTAGAACTTGGATTCTTTATCTAACAATTTGCACATGGGACTTGCGATCATGGAGAAATCTTGAATGAATCATCTATAGAACCCAGCATATCCCAAAAAACTTCTCATGCCTTTGACTATAACTGGATGAAGCAACTTTTAAAGTACTTCAACCTTTGCTTTGTCAAATTCCATCTCTTTGCATGACACTTTATGGCCTAAAAAAATTCAATCCTTCACCATAAAATAACATTTTTCCCAATTCAACACCAAGTTATTTTTCTTTGCAATGAGCTAGAACTTTGTCAAGATTTTGCAAACAAGTTTAAAATGTATTCCCATACACAGAGAAATCATCCACGAATATCTCCATAAATTGTTTCATCATGTTCGAGAATATCTCCATCATAAACCTTTGAAATATAGTAGGTGCATTGTATAATTTGAAGGGTATGCATCTGAAAGCATACAAATGATAAGGACAAGTGAATGTGGTCTTTTCTTGATATTCCGGTGCTATACTTATCTGATTGTAGCCAGAGTACCCATCCAAAAAACAATAATAATCTGGCCCAGCCAATCTATCTATCATTTGGTCAATGAAAGAAATTGGGTAGTGATCTTTATAAGTGGCTTCATTTAACATCCGATAATCTATACATATTCTCAATCTAGTAACTGTACGTATGGGAACCAACTCATTATCTTCATTTGTCACTACAATCATTTTTTCCTTCTTTGGTACACAGTACACCGTACTAACCCATTTGCTATCGTAAATTGGGTAGACAATACCACTATCTAACCACTTGATCACTTTTTTCAGACTACTTTCTTCATCACAGGATTCGACCTCCTTTGTTGCTGCACTCTAGGTCTATACCTCTCTTCTATCTAAATATTGTTCATGCAAAATACTGGATTGATTCCTATAATGTCAGACATTTACCAGTCAATCACTTCCCTTCCCATTGAAGAACTTCTACAGCTTTATTCACCTGTACATCAAATAACTATGCAGATAAAATAACAGGTAAGATATCTTGATCACCTTAAAAAATATATTATAAGTGAAAAGCAAGAACCTTAAGCTCCACATTAGGAGCTTATACAACTGAAGGCCTGGGTGGTGTACCCATTGGTCTATTCAAAGACTCGATCAATATTTTACTTGTCTCTAATATAGCCAAATTCATAATCTTGAACAATTCCAATTCTTCTGAAATCCCTATGTAGATCATAATCCATCAAAGTTGGTTCTCATTGATCATCAGACAAGAGCAACTGCCTGTCCAAAGTAAGATCAATAACCGATGTTGAGGACAAATCCTCATATATGGCTGGCAATTTCAATGCTCTATATGCATCAAAAACCTCAACTTTATCATGTGCTTGCATTGTCATTTTTCCAGCTGCCATATCAATGAGTGAATTTTCTATTGCTAAAAAGGGTCGTCCTAAAATAAATAGAATAATTGAATCAGCCTCAAAGTCAGGAATAACAAAATCCACAGGAAAGATTAAAGATCCCACTTGCACCAGTACATCTTCAATAATACCATCTGGTCTACCAAGTGACCTATCTTTAAACTACAACACAATAGTCGTAGGTTTGGGGGTTCCAAGGCCCATCTTTTCGTACCATAACATGAGCATGATATTTATTCTATCACCCAAGAGACACAATCCACATGCATAAATAATCTGCCCAAGGGTAATCTGCAATGTGAAACTCCGTAGATCCTCCAATTTCATGGTTAATTTATTTTGAATTTTATATGTTCATTCTTGAGTAAGTGAAACTGTAGCATATTCAGTCAACCGATTCTTCTTAGAAACAATATCCTTTAATTAGTTTGCATATATTGGCACATTCTGTAAAATGTCAACAAGATGAAGGTTTACTTCAACTTTCTTCAAAAGATCTAGAAACTTCTTAATATAGGTTTCCTCTTGATGGTTTCTTCCCTTTTGAGGAATGGGTAAGGAAATATTTTTCTTCTCTACACGAATATCTTCACTTTCCTCTTTTTCTTTTTTTTTTCTTTTACTTCTGCCTTTTCTTGCAAGCTATCATCAGTAACCATGGGATTATCCTTTTCCTTCACCATCACCTTCTTTTGCAACCCACTCCTCATTGTAACTGCATTTAATTGTTTAATATTAGCCTCAGTGTCGCTAGGCAATGCTCCTTGTAGCCTTGTATTTTGAGATCCTGTTGTTTGACCTGACTGCAACTCCAAATTTCTTATGAGTAATTGCTAACTCTTCAACTCAGCTACAAACTGTGCATGTTGAGCCTTCAGGACCAGCGCAAAATATGTGTGGATTTACATCATCAGGAATATATGTGTCACTTATCTCAAGGAAGGTTTGTAAGTGATGCTACGAATCCTTATGATAAAGTCCCTAAAATTCTCCCACAGATCTCAATATTTGCACCATATTTTATTTAAATTCCCATCGGTCTCCTCTTTCAGGCTTATGTATACTGTTAGTCATAAGGTGTGTAAGTAGGATTGCCATTTCTCGAACACATCTTGCGACTGATTGAACAGGAACAGCTGGAGCTGGAAAATTTCCATTATTTGGATCAGCAACTATAGGATTGCTTATTTCTGCCATAAATCCCTGCTGAGTGTAGTATTGATCTCTTCGTCTCTGATTTTAAATCACTTCTAGTTCTACAAAGGGCTCTACTAATTTTTTATATCTAGCCAATCCAATGTTCAGCTAAATCTGCAAAAATTCAGCCACTAAGCTCAAGTCGTTAACACTTAACTTATGATCAAAAATAAAAAATTAAAGCAATTTACTAATTCTACTTGATCACCGATGATGGCGCCAAAAACTTGTTGCATCTCTACTCACGCACAAGTGTACATGATCGTACAAGTAATATAATGACTTAGACAGTCAGATATCATTCCCTTAAGGATCAATAAGCTAGAAATTTATTCAATATTTAGTTCAAGACAATTGAGTATTAAGTGTTTGATTGTATCAAGATTAAGATGATTCAATAAATAAATTTAAAATTACTAAGAAAAACTAATTTATGATGACTAAAGCAAATTAAGCAACGGTTGTAAACAATAATGAGCACGATTCTAGGGTCGAGGTATAGTTAATAATCATACTATTCTTATTCTTTTCACAGTCTACTTGGTTATCGTGTTGATGGTTCGCAAGGTTTATTCCACGATCTTAGTCTCCCGACCTCAGATCTTCTATCTATTGAATAATGTAACTACAACTCCCGCAGAGTTACAACAAATCTTATAGATTCATGAAGTTGTCTTCTGCAAGTGAACCACTCAAAGATTCGAGGTATATCCCTATCCTAGATGCTAATTCAAATCCCTTATTTTATAAAACAATAAGAACCTTGCTCCCTAATTTCTTCATTTTATCTTATAATTACCCTTCTGGATTCACATAGAAATATAAATTTATTCTAATAGTGGTCAATCATTAAAATAGTAAGTTCAAGAAATTAAGAACAATCCATATGATAATCCCAAAAAGAAACTATGAATAAGAATATAAAATAGTACTCATCATCTTACCTTCAACCCCAGAAATAAGGTGTTTAGCTACTCATGTTTGAATTCATCATCTAAAATAAGTAACAAATCAAAACCAAATCAATTCTTTAATAAAGAATTTCAAAAGAATCTTTAAGAACCCTAAAAGAGAGAAATTTCTACTTTTCCGCCGCTGCTTTTCTTGAAAAAAATCCCCTATATTAACTTGAATTTTTTATTTTATAGATGGGACAAAAATACTTAAAATATTCCCAATTTATCCAACAAGTAAGTCGTGCCATGACTTCAATTGCTATTTTTCATTAAAATCTGGGAAATTGCGGATCACAAGTATTCCCTAACAACTACAAAATGAACCCTCACCGCGACGCGCCACTATCACGGTGAGCCACTAGATTGGGACAATTTCTAAATAATCATCCTATGCGACGCGGTAAACCTTCAGGTCAACCAATTTGATAATCAAAACTTCTCCACGATGTGGTGTTTTCGCGAACCTTCACTAGAATGTGACCATTGCTATTTTGTTTATCATCGTGACACTGAGAGTCTTAAAATGAGAATTTCTTCTTTCCAGCTTCCCTTTTTCATCTTAACTTTAGTCCATTGAATTCCTTCACTTCTTCCATATCCTCGTTGTATCCAATTATGGACAACTCTTCATGATTTTGATCCTGAAAGTACTAATCATATCCATTAGGCATAAAATGGTAAAAAAACTGGATTATACTTAAGAATTTACGCAAAAGTTCTTGAACTAAGTTCAAATCTGGGTGTATATTGGTGCTTTAAGCATATAAATATGCCAAAGATTACCACCCCATACTTGAAGCCTTGTTCGTCCTCGAACACATGAATTTAAAAACATAATTACTACCTCCTTTCATCACAATCTCAAAATTATGTGACCATGGGAACTTACACTTTGCAGAAATAAATTGTTACATCATTTTGTCAAAACATTTTTCCAGCACATGAGGCAATTTAGTACAAATTTTTCTATCTCATAAATGAATTTCTAACATGTTGTCAAACTCACTTAAACAAACATAATACGTAATCTGGCTTATCTCCACCTACATCCTCACTAAACAAAATTTCCCCATATTACTTCTCAACGATATCTATGTAAAAATGGGGAGTATCAATATTAAATCTCTCTCTCTCAACAAAGCATTCATACGTGCTAGTAAACAAACCATAATCTTGCTCTTAGTGCTCCACTCCACTAATAGTAAGATGTTTGGGTAAAGGATCAACTTGGTCTTTTTAGGGTTGTAATAAAGGCTTAGGGATAGGTATGTACTATTTATAGGAATAGTGACTATTGCTTCTAAGCGTTGAAATGTAAAAACTGTCAATGCACTCTGTATTCCAACACCAATTTATCCTTCCATTTCTCCCTTTATTTTTATTTATCAACACCTTTTTTAATTAGCTTGTTTTCTCAAACTAGGTTGGGAGTATTAATCATTTCTTCCATATTCTGGTTACACACCCCTATTATAGCCACCCTTAACTTAAGATTAAAGGCCTTCATTAAGTTGCACATTATCTAACTGGACTAGGTCCAAAACAGGTTCATTGTAACATTTCTATTTATGAACTGCTAATTAACCCATCATCATCAAATATCAATAACCTTTACATTTTGGCATCAACTAATTACCTTGTTTTCTCATTTTCTCTCTTAATCTTCTTTTAGTCTTATATAAAAAATGCTTAGGAGCTTATTTTGATCAAATTATGATTTAGAAAAGAAGGGGTAAGGTCTCATAACAGGATACCAAAGAAAAAGGCTTAAGTCTTAACGGGGATGACTAAGATTATGAACGAAGAGAAGACTATTAAGTTAAAAACAAAGCTTTCAAAGAAATGCTTACATCACTTCCTACACCCAACGTCCTTTATTTCACTTTGTAGACACATCGGGAAAGTTTTATTCATTTCTATTCATGTAGAATATATACTAATCCTCACACTTACAATGCATATATGGAATCAGCCAAAGGTTCCCAATTATTTTATTTATTGAATTCAAAATTAAGCCAACATATAAAATATCCCTTATCAACATTGAATCCTCAGTACTTAAAATAAAAACACTCGGATGCTTATTGATACTAGAATTTGTTTCAATTACTGCATAGATGGCCCATTTCACACACTCTTTGAAAATAGTGATTAGGTTCCCCTAAATTTCTTTACTTCGTACAACCACTCCCCTTAAGATTGTCGCCATCCATCTATCATTGGGGATGGCAACTGACTATGACTATTTATTCCTAATTACCAAAGAGGGCAAAAACAAACGTAACTACTTGAAACTAAACTTCCCAATGAGGGCAAAAATAACAATAACTTAATACTTTAAACTGAAGCAATGTGCGATAAATGCCAAAAAGGGGCAATTGCAATCCACAAAATCAAAGTTACTAACTATTACAGACTAGTGTTCTGAATAGCTAGTACTTCAAACCAATATAGCAAAATAGAAAAATAACATTATTTAGTCAAATGACAAAAAAAATGGAGATGCAAGAGAATAAGAATCCACCACCCGACACTTAAAATAAAGCACTTTCTCAGTGTTTCCAATTGAGCTCATGGTAGGGTGAAAGTATACTTCCTGATCAATCAAATGGCACTATAGAAGACATGTCCTCAGGTGCCACATCCACATCATTGCCATCATCTTCGGATCCATCATAATCAGATTGCTTCTCTTCACCGAACTCCATGTCGGAATACCTATGCCTATGTTCTTCATCTGTCAGTACATCATCATCAATAGTCTCTACAAAATCTGGGCCAATCCTCATCATGGTCCTTGTATGATGGCTAAGTGGATAATCAAGCTCTACAACATAGATCTCCTCTGGTGTAGCAGGTCTGCCTCTAGTCTATGACATCATCATTGTAAGGCCGTACAGCCTACCCAGCACCTTATTAGTCTATGTCTATCACTCCATCATAGTCAAAATTGGTCCAGATTCCCCAAATGTACTTTCAGCAGTAATGATATCCATAGGATGAGTGATCACCTCAGGTTTATAATCATTTTCCTCTTCATCCACTTTATGTTTCCTTAAAAATCTAGTCACCAACCTACCAAATCCAAAGCTACGACCTACCTGGGATTATGCTTTTTCATAGCAAAAAAAATTACACTTCGCACATTAATCTCCACATCAGCACACATGAGGGCATAAATAAAACATACCCTATCCCTGGTCACCTAAGTTATATGTTTTCCTTGAATCAAGCAGCCATACATAATACGACCCTGCATTCTTGCTTCCTTATTCATCGGAGCATAGGGGAAAGAAGAATGCAAACCTATAACTCGATGCCTCATCCAATGGGCTGAGGATCGCTGGCCACATAACAAATTCCTGATGTGTGCAAAAGGAGGAGAAACAATAAACTGTCGCAAAAAAATTAGGTTTGTATCTGGGATACCTAACAACTCATTAACATTAGCAGCGGTGAATCGAATCACCTTTCTCTAACCTTCAACAAATGTTCAGGACTACTGGGGCCGAATTGGCATAAATTTTCCTAACCAGATACAAGTTGCACTTATTCGGCTAATGAAAAATGAAATTCATATTGAGTGCCTCAATTTGTCGTACCATAGAAGGACATTGTCTCATCAAGCTAGCCCAATCGATGTAGACCTTCGAAATAAACTTAGCATCAGTATGCTTAGTATACCACTGCTTCCTATTCTTTCTTACAACATTAAACCAAATTTTAAAACTTACCCACGTCGAAGTGGAGGGGCCCTAGGCATTCTAGTTAATTGCCCTTCAGACGGTTTGCTCTACTTCCTCGCAGGAGCAGAAGGCCCTTCCTATGCCTTGTCATTGCTTGATTGTGCTTCCATTATTCCTGAAATTAAGAAAATATAACAAACATGCAAGATTGAGTGTGCATGACGGGTGCCTTTGCACCCTACACTTATTTGTTAGCCAAGAACCTACGTTAACAACCAAGGTACTCAGACTTCCCTTTGTGTAGGCTTAAATATCATATTCAAAAACATTATATTCCTCTTCATAACACATCGTCCCTTGTTATTTCCTCGGCACAAAATATCATATAATCAACAACCAGCTAATCACACAATGCGAGACTAGAAATAAGATTATGTTACTATAGTATCACCCATTCTCCTCAACCATCCATCATCTTACAATAAGGGTGTATTCACAGAGGAACAAAATTACCCCCTAACTTTCTAAACATTCTAGCCTTACTCCTCTAGCTACAAAAACCTTCACTCCTCATTCTCTCAACTAGCATGCAAACCGTTTACCCATTAATCCCAACAGAAAACCATTAAATTGTACTCTCAGTGATTTAAAGTAATGATATGTAGGCTAAGACATCACAAATTTAACAAAACATCATAAGTAATGCTAATATTTACAACTATTAAGAGAAGGAAAACAAAATTATGCATAAAAACACTATCAATCCTCACAAAATGTAACTAGAAAGGTAATAAATAAATAAATAAATATTAAATAACTTACCTCAAAAATTGAGAGACAGATAATAGAAAGTGAAAGACAAAAATTTTTTTTTTAGGTTTATAAGAGAGGGAGTGAGAAGGCGGTGCGTTTGTGACAATAAAAGGGTTTAGGGTTGGGGAGATTATTTGTGTATAAGGGAGGGTCGATTTAGGTTAATGAAATTCCTATGTCCGATTTATGCCCAATCCACGACGCGGTAGGATCACGTAGTCTTACTAGAATTTGACAATTGTCCAAATACTCAGTTCAACGACGCACTGAAAATCATGAATATCCACTAGAATTTGACAATTTTCAATTTACCCTTCTATGTATCGCGATGAAATTTGCGTATCCTTACTGGAATTTGACAATTGTCAAAATGTCCAGTTCTGTGATGCACTATTCAACAAACTTATATTCTTATGTAATTTTCATCCTTTTATTACCTGAGTAATCCCCACTTACATTTTGCAAACCTGATTTGTTTCCCGATATATGGTAATCTCCTCATTGCCTTTGAAATTTACTGCAATCTTAAATGAAAACAACAAAAATTGTAAGTAATAATTGGTTGCCTCCTACTTAGCGCCTTAGTTTTGGTCGTGGAATGACTCATTTTTATGTATTTTTCTTTTCTTTTTTATTTTACAAGCCAAAAATTAAACTACCTATTACAATACATGTGTGGGTTGCCTCCCACATAGTGCTTTATTTTACATCATGGCATGACTAAACTAATCATCACTCCTCACTAAAATTGATAGATTCCTTGTGCTTGTCCAGATGATCTGCCCAATAATGCTTTACATGTTGTCCATTCACGAGGAACTTCTCTGTCTTCTCTTTATTCAACAACTTCATAGCTCTATGGGGTGTTATACGCACCACCTCAAAAGGTCCAGAACATTTTGATCCTAAGTTACCCAAAAATAACTTAAGCCATGAATTAAATTACAAAACTTGTTGTCCAAGTTTAAATTACCTAACTTGAATGTGCTTGTCATGCCAACGTTTTGTCATTTCCTTGTACAGCTTGGCATTTTCATAGGCATGGAGTCTAAACTCATCAAGATTATTTAGTTGGAACTACCTTCTTTCTCCTGTGGTAGTCATTTAAAAATTCATCTTCTTTATAGGCCAATATACATGGTGTTCCAACTCTATAGGAAGATGACAAGCCTTACCACACACTAAGAGACATAGAGTTATCCCAATGGGCGTTTTGTATGTTGTTCAATATGCCCACAGTGCATTATCCAACTTCTCCGCCTAATCTTTTCTCTTCCCATTTATGGTCTTCTAAAGTATTTGTTTTATCTTCCGATTGGATACCTCAAGTTGTCCACTCATTTGAGGATGGTATGCAGTGGCCACCTTGTGTTGAACACCATATTTATCAAGAAGATTCTTGAACTAGTTGTTGATAAAGTGTGTATCCGCATCACTAATTATTGCTCTTGGTGTATTAGTTCTGGAAAATATATTCTTCTTTACAAACATCAACACCAATCTTGTATCATTAGTCAGACTCACCATAGCTTTCATAAATTTAGAGACATAGTCCACTGTAACAAGAATGTACAAATTTCCTTTCGAAGGTGGGAAGGGACCCATGAAATCAATCCTCCAAACATCAAGGACTTCTAATTTTAAAATAATATTCAGGGGTACCTCATGACGCCTAGTTATAGTACCCAACCTTTAACATTGATCACAACTCTTTACAAATACTGTTGCATCTCTAAATAGAGTTTGTCAGAAAAAACTTTATTGCACCACTTTTCTCGCAGTCATCTCACCACCATAATGTCCACCATATAGAGATGAGTCGTAATCTTGTAACACCTTTACAAATTCAGTTTCTAGGATACACCCATAAATCACTCCATCTAGAACCTGCGTGAAAAGGTACTATTTATCCCAAAATTAAGAATGAGAATCATGGACTAATTTCTTCCTTTGTTGTGAGGTAATTTCAGGAGGATACACCCCACAAACTATAAGGTTTGCAATGTCTTCATACAATGGAAACTAAACTGCTTTTAATAATAACAACTTCTTATCAAGGAAGTCTTCCTTGATGCTCTAAAAGTCATCCCTTTTTATCACGCACCTCGAGATCAAAATCTTAAGTAACATAATTCACCAAATTATTTGTGGATTTTCATATTTTTGTTGACAAGAAACTTAATGGCACCGTGGTCTATATGAACAATGTTCTTGGTACCAATTAATTAAGATCAAAACTTATCGATTGCATATACCACAACCAACATCTCTTTCTCTGTACCTGTGTAGTTAACTTGAGAATCTTCTGTCCCTTGCTAGCATAGTATATTAGTTGAAATACCTTCTCTTTTCTTTGACCTAGCACTGCTCCCACTACAATAACACTAGCATCACATATTATCTCAAAAGGTGACTCCATATCTGGTGCTATCAAACTAGGTGTTTCCGTCAACTTCTTCTTGAGCTTTTGAAAGCTTCATAGCAACCAGTTCCAAACTCAAACATGGCTTATTTCTCTAACAATTTGCATATAAGACTTATGATCTTGGAGAAATCTTGAATGAACTATCTATAAAACCCAGCATGTCCCAAAAAAATTCTTATGCCTTTGACTTTAACTGGATGAGGCAACTTTTCAATTACTTCAACCTTTGCTTTGTCAACTAACATACCTTTACAGACACTTTATGGACTAATACAATTCTTTCTTTAACCATAAAATGACATTTTGCATAATTCAACACCAAGTTTGTTTCTTCACAATGAGCTAAAACATTTTCAAGATTTTGCAAACGTGTTTCAAATGAATTCCTATACACAGAGAAATCATCCATGAATACCTCCACAAATTCCTCCACCATGCCCAAAAATATCACCATCATACACTTTTGAAATATAGCAGGTGCATTTTACAATCGAAAGGGCATGTGTTTGAAAGCATACGTACCTTATGGGCAAGTGAATATGGTATTTTCTTGATCTTCCAGTGCTATTCTTATCTTATTGTAGCCAGAGTACCCATCTAGAAAACAATAATAATCTTGTCGTTCCGATCTATCCAACATTTGTTCAATGAAATAAATTGGGTAGTGGTCTTTATGAGTTGTTTTATTCAATATCCGATAATCTATATATATTCTCCATCTAGTAATTGTATGTGTGGGAATCAACTCCTTATCATCATTTTTCACGACTGTCATTCCTCCCTTCTTTGGTACATAGTACACCAGAAAAACCCATTTGCTATCAAAAATTGAGTAGATAATACCACTGTCAAACCACTTGATCACCTCTTTCTGGACTACCTCCTTCATCACATGATTTAACCTCATTTATTTTTGCACTCTAGGTATGTACCCCTCTAATATGTAAATATTGTACATGCAAAATGATGGATTGATTCCTATAATGTCAGACATCTACCAGCCAATCGCTCTCCTTCTCCTTTCGAGAACTGCTATAGCTTTCTTCACTTGTACATCGAATAATAGTGCAAATAAAATAACAAGCAAGGTATCTTGATCATCAATAAAAACTTATTGTAAGTGAGGAGGAAGAACCTTAAGCTCCAAGTTAAGCGCTTCTTTAATTGAAGGCCTGGGTGGTGGACCCATTTGTATATTCAAAGACTCGATCAATGTTTAATTTATCTATATTATAGCCAAATTCATAATCTAGACCAATTTCAATTCTTTTGAATCCACATGTAGATCATAATCCATCAAAGCTGGCTCTAATTGATCATCAGACAAGAGAAACTTCTAATGCAACGTAAAACCAATAACCGATATTAATAATAACTCCTCATATATGGCTGGCAATTCCAATACTATGTACACATCAAAAACCTTAACGTTATCTTGCGTTCGCATAATCATTTTTTCAGCTGCCACATCAATAAGTGACTGTCCTATTGATAAAAAATGTCATCACAAAATAAATGGAACAACTGAATTAGCCTCAAATTCAAGAATCACAAAATCCATAGGGAAGGTTAAAGATCGCACTTGCACCAGTACATCTTCAATAATACCATCTGGTCTAGCAAATGACATATCTTCCAATTGGAACACAAAAGTCGTAGGTTTGGGGCTTCTAAGTCCTATCTTTTTGTACCATGATGTGGGTATGGGATTTATACTATCCCCCAAGTCACACAATCCACATGCACAAATAGTCTAGAAAAAGGTAATCTGTAATGGAAAACTCCTCAGATCCTTTAATTTCATGGGCAGTTTATTTTGAATTTTATATGTGCATTCTTGAGTAGGTGCAACTGTAGCATCTTCAGTTAACCGATTCTTATTAGCAATAATATCCTTTAAGTATTTTGCAAATTTTGGCACACTCTATAAAATGTCAACAAGAGGAAGGTTTACTTTAGCTTGCTTCAAAAAATATAGAAACTTTTTAAAATTGGCTTTCTCTTTATACTTTCTTGCCCTTTGAGGAACGGATAAGGGAATAGTTTTCTTATCTACACGAATCTCTTCACTATTCTCATTTTCTTTTCTTTTAATTCTGCCTTTTCTTGAAAGCTATCATCAGTAACCATAGGATTATCCAGCTCATTCACCATCTCTTTTGTTTGTAGCCCACTCCTCTTTGTAACTGCATTCACTCATTTAGTATTAGCCTCAGTGTTGCTAGGGAATTCTCTTTGTAGCCTTGTATTTTGTGATCATGCGATTTAACCTAACTACAGCTCCAAATATCTTGTGAGTAATTGCTGACTCTTCAACTCAGCTGCAAACTGTGCTTGTTGAGCCTTCATGTCCACTGTAAACTATGCTTGTTGATCCATCAACTACTTTACAATCTCCTCTATATTACTATTTGAGGAAGTCACCTGATTATTCTGAACCAGCTTTGGATTTGGTTGTATGGGTCCCTTATGCTAACTTGTATTCGGTGCCTGATTCCCACCCATGAGAAATTAGGGTGGTTCCTTTAATTTGGATTATATGTATTGCCAAAATTCTATTGACCCAGATAATTTACATTCGCCATGTAGTTAACGAAATCTGGATTAACAGAACATGCATCTTCTTTATGCTTACTGCTTTCACAAACTTCACACCATGCATATACTTGTTGAAATACATTTGTTGTCGATACTGGTTGTGTTGTACCCATCTTTAAGTTGCTAAGCTGAGTAGTTATATGGTTCTGCACCGCTGCAATCTGTGTTTGTAAGTAGTGTACTGATGAACCTCCAAAACCCCTGTAACATTCTTGGGATCATTACTTGAATCTGTATCCCAATCAGGATTTCCTTGTGAATTCGATTCAGTAAAGTATACAATTCTTCATATGTTTTCCATAAAACCTGACCCCCTGCTTCTAAATCCAAGAGAATCTTTGTATTAGACTCAAGGCCTTCTAAAAATGTATGCACAAAAACATCATTCCATTGATGGTGATGAGGACAATATCTAAGCATGCCCTTGAATCTCTCCCAATATTGGTAGATATTTTCTCCATCTTTCTATCTAAAACTCAATATCTTACTTCATAATCAAGCAATTTTCTGAGATAGAAAAAATTGAATGAGAAACCTTAGAGCACATTCTTCCCATACAGTGATAGATTGTTGTGGTTCAGCAAGTAGCCATCTCTTTGTTTCCCCAAGTAGTGAAACGTGAAGGAGTGTCAATCTGACATAATAAGCATTCACATCTTTAAGAATATATGTGTCTCTATCTCCGAGAAGGTTTGTAAGTGCTGTTATGGATCCTCGTGTGGAAGTCCCATAAATTCTCTCGTACATCTCAACAATTTCACTATATTTTGTTTCAATTCTTGTTGGCCTCCTCATTCAGGCTTCAGGATACTGTTAGTCATAAGGTGCATAAATGGGATTACCACTTCTCGAACAGGTCTTACGACTGATTAAATAGGAACAGCTGGATCTGGAATATTTCAAACATTTGGATCAGAAACTATAGGATCGCGCATTTCGGCCATCGATCCTTGTTGAGTGTAGTATTCAACTCTTTGTCTCTGATGAAAAATCACTTCTGCTTCTGCAAAGGGCTCTACTAATTTTTTTTCTCTAACCAGTGAAATGTTTAGCTAAACCTGCAAAAATTCAGCTGCTAATATCAAGTCGTTAACATTTAAATTATGATCAGAAAGTAGAAATTAAATAAATTTACTAATTCTATTTGATCCCCGGCAATGGTGCAAAAAACTTGTTGCGTCTCTATGCACACGCAAGTGTATGTGATTGTGCAAGTAATATAATGACTTAGACAGTCAAATATCATTCCCTTAAGGATCAATAAATTAGATATTTATTCAATCTTTAGTTCAAGACAATTGAGTATTAAGTGTTTGATTGTATAAAGATTAAGATGATTTAGCAAATAAAATGAAAATTACTAAACCAAAACTAATTTATTATGACTAAAGAAAATTAAGCAACAGTTGTAAACAACAATGAGGAGGATTCCAGATTTGAGGTATAATAAACAATCATACAATTCTATATTCTTTTCACTGTCTAATTCGTTATCGTCTTGATGGTTCACATAGTTTATGCCACGATCTTAGTCTCCCAACCTCAAATTATCTATCTATTGAATGATGTTACTACAACTCACGCAGAGTTACAAAAAATCTTCTAGATTCATGAAGCTATCTTCTGCAAGTGAACCACGCAAGGATTTTAGGTATATCCCTATCCTAGATGCTAATTCAAATCCCTTATTTTATAAAAAAAAAAATAAGAACCTTGTTCCCTAATTTCTCCGTTCTATCCTATAATTCTCCTCCCAAATTCACATAGAAATATAAATTTATTCTAATGGTCGCCAATTATTAAAATAGTAAGCTCAAGAAATTAAGAACAACCTATATGATAATCCCAAAAAGAAACTATGAAAAGGAATATTAAATAGTACTTATGATCTTAGCGTCAACCCCAGAAATAGGGTGTTTAGCTACTCATGTTTGAATTCATCATCCAAAATAAGTAAAAAATCATATCTAAATCAATTCTTTAATAAATAATTTCAAATGAATCCTTAAGAACCATAAAAAAGACAAATTTCTGCTTTTCCACCGCTGCTCTACTTGAAAAAAGTCCCCTACATTATCTTGAATTTTTCCTTTTATAGCTGGGACAAAAACACTTAAAATATTCCTGATTTATCCAACCAGCGCGTCGCGCCATGACTTCAATTACTATTTTTCATTAAAATCTGGTAAATCACAGAGCTCAAGTATTCCCCAACAATTATAAAATGCACCCTCACCGCGATACGCCATTATCACGAAGAGCCACTGGATTGGGAGAATTGCTAAATAATCATCCTCCGTGATGCGGTAAACCTTCAGGTCACTGAATCTGATAAACAAAACTTCTCCACGATGTAGTGGTTTTGCGAACCTTCACTAGAATGTGACCATTGCTATATTTTTTATCATCGCAACGCGGAGAGTCTTCAAATAAGGATTTCTTTTTTCCAGCTTCCCTTTTTCAGCTTAATTTCAATCCTTTGCATTCCTTAACTACTTCCATACCCTCGTTTGATCCAATTATGCACAAATCTTCTTAATTTTGATCCTGATAGTACTAATCATATCCATTAGGCACAAAATACGATAAAAATGGATTATACATAAGAATTCACACAAAAATTCTTCAACAAAGTTCAAATCTGTTGCATATTGTTTCTTTGAGAATATAAATATGCCCAACATCACTATGCATCTAGGAAACTTAAACCCCATGAGAAGAATTATCCTACTTATGATCTTAAGTTAGCAGCCAAAGTTTTTCCCTTAAAGATTTGGAAGCATTATCTATGCAGGGTTCATGTAGATGTGTTCATAGATCATAAGAGCCTTCAGTGTGTATTTTCTTAGAAAGATCTCAATCTTCATTAGAGAAGGTGGTTAGAGATCTTTAAAGATAATGGCAGGAGTGTCCTTTACCATTCGGGGAAGGCCAACGTTGTGGCCGACGCTCTCAGTAGACTGTCTATGGGTAGTGTTGCTTATGTTGAGGATAGTACAAAGAAGTTAGCTCAGTAAATCCATCAGCTTGCCAGACTAGGCGCTCGCTTAGTCGATATAGAAGAGAGTGATATATGAGTTCGGAGTGGTTCAGAATCATCTCTAGTTTCTGAGGTAAAAGAAAAGCAAGATAGAGATCCCAGTCTAGTCAAGTTGAAAGAGTCAGTCAAGGATCAGAAAGAAGAAGTATTCTCCCAAGGGGCAGATGGTGTTCTGCATTGTCAGGGTCGTCTGTGCGTTCCAGGTATAGATGACTAGAGGCAGCGAATTCTTGCAGAGTGCATGGTGCATACTACTCTATTCATCTAAGGGCCACTAATATGTACCACAGCTAGTCATTTCATTGGATGACAGACTCAAACCATAAGACATTTCATTGGACTTCGGACTCGAATAACTTGTAATTCTATTGGGCGAAGGACTAGAACCACAATTCATTTCAGTAGGTAAAGGAATCAAGCCACAAGACATTTTATTAGGCAAAAACTCGAACCTCAATCCATTTCATTTCCATTGATAGTCGAAAATTTAGCTCTTAACCCTTTTTATTCATGCCTTAACATCCAAACCATTCAATTCAATGACTTGAACTATTTATCCAAAGCACAACCATATAGGACCATAAGGTCTTCATGGGAACATTTATCGATTGAACACTTCATTAAGAAAATGCCTTTACTTAAATCATCATTCAATTTATTCTTTGATTATCAAGACCCTTACAAAACCAATCATTCTTCATTTGTATTCTATACCATATTTTAGTTCTACACATAATTCAGGTTCATGTTTAGGAGGCCGAATCCCTTATTTAGCCATCAACCAACATGGTCATAATTTAACTAATTACATGGCTAACAATATTGTTACACTGCCATTTAGCAATCATTCATACTTATTGGGCCATCACACCATCTAAAGTCATAAATTAATCCATTACATGAGTAACAAGATTCTTACCAACCATTTACCAAGCATTCATAATTATCATGACACAATTCATGGTCAACAAGGCCTTTAGAGATCGCTTACATAGTACTCACATGCATTGCAACAACATCTTATCTCATTCATATTCACTAGACCAATATCCTAGTTCAACATACCATTAACATGTGACTAGATAATTCATTTAGATATTTCCACAAACACATTATGTGCACACCTTTATCAAGACCAAAATCATGGTGTAATTCATTATTATTAGGGTTATTCAAGACCCATGAGTTAGACCAGATAAAACAAGTACATTCATATGAAAGACATCACTAATAAAATCTATAATTACAAGATCAAGAAAGAACAAACATTATTCATCATCGACAACAAATTCCCTTTTCATTTGATTTCAAAACCATCATGTACACTTACTAATCCAAGTGTGAAATACACAGTTTTTGATTTATTTAATAACTGAGAGAGTTACATGCCTTACACAACTTGATTCACCAATAATCTTAACTTCACCTTGTTCCTAGATGCACACCCTTGAAACCCTAGCCTCCAATTCTTCATAAATGAGTTAGAGTAAGTATTTTTGATGTTTGATCCATCAAAACGGATGTTAAGTAGGCTAAAAAAAACTTATATAGTGTTGGGAATTAGGTTTTTGGGTATGGGAAATGACCATAAGGTCCTCAACTAGAAGTTGGAATATAATCCCATACTTGGTTATGACTCACTTAACGGAACCATACCCTAGGGTACGAGTGGTACCGTACCTCGTACCCTAGGTTTCTCCTAGGTCATCCATATTGATTAGGGTATAACTACCCACCATTGAGTCATATCCATAGGGTACTTCTCATGCCCAAAATCGTACACTTTAATCTTACAAAAAATAGTCCACATTTTGATCAAGACACACTCTATATGGTTGGGTTGTGTACAAATCATACACTTAGGTACGATTAGAGGGTGTCTCACTCGTACCTAGGACAGTGAGTAACCCTCACTACAATTCCTAAGGAACGAGAGGGATGGGGAAGGAGGATACATCTCATATTCAAAGGGTCCGGCTTATGCCCTAAGTCGCACCTAGCTCGGTGACATCAAATGAAGAATTTTTTTCTCATCGTTCTAAGCCTAGGTGTTTCAATGACGGGTAAAGAAAGCATAAACACAATTTAACTCATTATCACACATCAAAACAACCGCTAAATAAGTTAGAATAAGGCATACCACATTGATATAACATTTCTCACGATCATAATCAATCAACTATTCATTTCATTGTGTTTGGGATTCAAACCCATCATTTATCAAAAAACACTTGATCAATTCAAAACTGAGAGACTTGAACCCATTGTTTATGAAAGACATACATAAAATCAAAACGAATAACACATACCTCAAGCATGAATTTCCAAAATGGGAAATGATTATGGATACTTAGACTTCATGTCCTCCTCCACCTTCCAAGTAGCTTCCTCGGACTATTAGTTCCTCCTCTTTCATTCAAAACCAAAAAACTTGTAGATCCAAGATCCTCATTAGGATCTCCTCACAAGACAAAGAGTCTGAAATGCCAACATCCTCTTAGGAAACAGTCAAAGAAGGGTCACCTACACATCTTTGCGATATAATGATATCGAAAACTAGGGAGATGGAGTTCAATATAGAAGGCAACTCCGACTCGTAGACAACATTGCCATTCCTTTTATACATCAAATAGGGACCAACATAACGGGGACTAAGCTTCATTTTTTACCAAATAACAACTATGAACTCTCTTCATGGGAGACTCCTTCAAGAATACCCAATTACCAACTATGAACTCAAAATCTCTTCATCTCACGTTCGCATAGGAAATTTTATGATTTTGAATGGTTTTCAATCTCTCATGAATCACCTTCACCCTTTCTAAGGCTTGGTGAACTAAATCGGGGTCGAGCAACTTGCCCTTACCAACTTCCTACCGCTCTGCTCATTCGGAGAATGACATCTCCTATGATAAAATAACTAAAAAAAGGAGCAATGAAAATGCTAGAGAGCAAGTTCGATTCAACTTATAACTTCCTAGAGACACACCACTATGAGTGCTTGTGTGTATCTATGCACCACCACTTCCATGTTTAAGCCTATTCAAACCTAAAATGAGTTAACTTAATCCACCTGGATCTAATCCTTATGTCCATCCCAAACACTACACAACTCCATTACCATTATCATATGCAAATCACAAGTAGATATCATGGGAAAACTATAACCAACTAATACAGAAAAAATCACCAACATTGGATTGAAAATCCAAAACCATAACACAGCTATGCCATAAAAAATTTCTTATGCATGTCTTCCCAATCTCTTAACCACCCAACACGACTATTGGTATATCTACCTACGACAATACTCAAGCCTACCGCCTTTATACTTGTGGTATGATCTATCCTTCCCAAGATCTGGCACCCTCTATTATTTTTCCAAAGGTTTTCACCATCTACTCCTTTCCAAAACCTTAGTTCTAGGAGTCGCCCTAGAATCTCGCCCACTTAAGAACTACTATATTTCTACATTTCAAACATTACCATGTATCTCTACCTACTATTACCCCAATGAAGAAGGGTCATAGAGGAAATAAACCACACGAACCATTTTTTCCGCCCAAGGCAAGACTCCTAAAAGAGATATTGCACCATTGGCACGAAGGTTTTATAGCAACCACTTAGGTCATAAATGAGACCCATCCCGACACAACATACAAAAGAAGAAGTCCTTAGGACATGAAACCAAATTACACACCACTGCATATACCATTGGTAATGCAATGTAAGGTTAAGCCTTATAGCTGGTGAAAAAATGTATGGGAAATATGAATATTAGGTGTAAGTCCTAATAAAATGCATTACACACTAGTGTAGCACGCTCTCGCTCGAGATAGGATAAAATCACTAGAGTACACAACCTAACCTTCCCTTAGGGACCACCTCTAGAAGAAAATTTAGGATCAACCTTTGACCTTCCTCCTATTTTGCCAATAAGCACAATACTCTTCTCAAATGGGTATAATTGGGAGGTACACTAGGGACATTTGGTCTTCTTATTCCCAAAATCATTCTATAATGGAGGAATAAGAGTTAGACAAACATCCAAAACAAGAACAATCCCACATTCAACCTAAATATTTATCAAATCGAAGAATGCCACAAGGGTATTGGTCAACCCGAAGGACATGACTACAAAATCATAGCGACTATACCATGTTCTAAAGGTGGCCATAGGGACATTTCATTAAACTAGGAACTCAAACCATTAGTCATTTAATTGGGCGAGCGACTCAAACCACAAGATAGTTCATTGGACGAGGATCTCAAACAACTAGTCTATTCATTGGGCGAGGGACTCAAACCACAAGCCATTTCATTGGACTAGGGACTCCAACCACTGGTCATTTCATTGGCCAAGTGACTCGAAATACAATCTATTTCATTGGGCGAGGGACTCGAACCATAAGCCATTTTATTAGACCAGGGACTTCAACCACAAGCCATTTCCTTGCCAATATTAGTCGACCTTTTAGCTCTTAAACCCTTTTGTTCATGCCTTAACATCCAAACCATTGATTTAAACACTTAAGTTATTGAACCATTTATCCAAAGCACAACCACATGGGACCATAACATCTTCATAGGAACATTTATCGACTGATTACTTCTTTAGGAAAATCCCTTAACTTAAATAATCATTTAATTCATTTTGTGGTCATCAAGACCTTACCAAAAAAATCATTCTTCATTAGTTTTTCTATACCACACTTCAGTTCTACATATAATTCAAGTTCATATTAAGGGGATTGAACCCCTTACTTCGACATCCAACCAACCTGGCCATAATTTAACTAATTACATGGCTACATCATTACAATACCATTTATCAACCATTCATATTTATTAGTCCATCACACCATCTAAAGTTATATATTAATCTATTACATTATTAACAAGATTCTTACCAACCATTGACCAAGCATTCACATTCATCATGACTCAATACATGGTCAACAAGGGCTTTACCAATCATTTACTAAGTACTTACATATAGTGAAATAATATCTTATCTAATTCATATTCACTAGACCAACACAATATTTCAACACCCAAGTTCAACTCACGCCCTTAGTCGTACCTAGCCTAATGACATCAAGTGAAAAAAAATTTCTCATTCTTGCAAGCCTACGTGTTTCAATTCTCCCCCACTTGGATCATTTATCCATGAATGACGAGTAAAGTAAGCATAAACACATGTTAACACATTATCACACATCAAAACAACATATAAACAAGTTAGAACAAGACATACCACAAGTATATACCATTTATCATGATCATCATCAGTCAACTATTTATTTCATAGTCATTAGGATTCAAACCCATCATTTATCAAAAATACTTGATCAATTCGGAGCTTAGGGAATTGAACCCATTATCTATCAAATACACACATCAAATCAAAAAGATTAACACATACCTCGATCATGAGTTTTTGGAGTGGGAAATAATTGTGGATACTTAGACTTTATGTCCTCTTCTGCCTCTTAAGTTATTTTCTAGGTCTATTGGATCCTCCATAGAACCTTCACCGAAGCCAATTGTTTCGTTCACAACCGGTGAACTTGCCTATCTAAGATCCTCACTGGGATCTCCTCATAAGACAAAGAGTCCAAAATTCCAACATTCTCCAAGGAAACAACCAAATAATGGTCACGCACAAAGCTTCATGAGGAAATAGAGATCAATCTAGAAGGAAACTCTAACTTGTAGGCAACATTGGCAAACCTTTTCAAAATCAAATCAGGACCAACATAATGGAGACTAAGCTACCCTTTTTACGAAATCGCATCCCTTCCTTTAGAGGAGACACCTTCAAGAATACCCAATGGCCAACACTAAACTATAAATATGTTCGTCTCATGCCCGCATAGGACTTTTAGTGACTTTGAATGGATTTCAACCTCTCACAAATCACCTTCACCTTTTCTATGACTTGTTAAACTAAAATGGGGTTGAGCAACTTAACCTAACCAACTTCCTACCACCCACTAGAAGAACGACATCTCCTACCATACAATGCCTCAAAAGGTGCCATGCAAATGCGAGAGAGCAATTTCGATTCAACTTATAGATTCCAACAGACACCACTACAAGTACTTGAGTCTAGCTATGCACCACTACTTCTATATTCAAGCCTATTTAAAGCTAAATGGAGTTAACGTAAGCCACCAGGCTCAACTCCTTACATCCATCCTACTCTTCTCTATTACCATAATCATATGCAAACCACAAGTAGATGTCATAGAAAAACTATAACCAACTATCATAGCAAAAATTACTAACATAGGATTGAAATCCTAAACCATAGCACAACTATACCATTAAAAATTTCATACACATTCTTTCCCAAACCTCTTATGCATCCAACATGATTATTTCTATATCAACCAACCACAACCCTCAAGCCTACCAGTTTTATACCCATAGTATGATCTATCCTTCCTAAGATATGGCACATTCTAGTATTTTCATGAAGATTTTCACCATCCATTCCTTTCTAAAACCATAGTTCTGAAGTCACCCTAGAATCTCCCCCACTTAGTGATGTCTACATTTCCATATTTCAAAACATCACCATGTTTCCTGAGATTCTATCACCCCCACACAAGATAGGTTATAGAGGAACTAAAGCATAGGAACACCTTATGCCACTCAGGGAAAGACCCTCAAAAGGGACACGACACCATGGGTTCGAAGGGTTTCATAGCTAATACATTGGTCATAAATTAGAACTATACCATTATAACATAACAATGAAGGGTTCATTAGTATAGGACACCAAATGAAACACTACCGCATATACCATTGGTAATGTAATGTAAGGACAAGACTCATAGTTAGGGAAAAAATACACGCAAGATACGAACCTTGGGCATAAGTGTTAATACAAGGAATTACATACTAGTATAGCACTCTCACCATCAAGATAGAATCACTAGAGTATACAAGCCGTCCTTTTCTTAGGGACCACATCTAGAAGAAAATTTATAATCAACCTTTGACCTTCCTTCTATTTCGCCAGTGAGTACAATATTCCGCTCTAATGGGTATCACCTAGCAGGTATACTAAGGACACTTGGTCTTCTTATACCAAAAACCATTCAATAAAGATGGATAAGAGTTGGACAAGCATCCAAAATAATACCAATCCCATACTCAACCTCCCTATTCATTTAATTAAAGAGTGACACGAGGGAATTGGTTAACCCAAATGACATAACTAAGAAATCGTAGTGACCATATCGAGTTCTAAATAGAGTTAGGGATATCGACTTCCCCAATATTAAATTAATGATAACCCTACCTAAGATCAATTTTAGAGGAACACTTCGCACCTTGAATTTGATCAAACAAATCATTAATTGTTAGGAGAAGACACTAATTTCTTATAGTTGCTTTGTCCTACAGACAATAATCAGTGCACATATGAAGGAAGCCATCCTTCTTGAGAACGAACAACATGGGAGCACTTTAAGGAGATACACTAGGATGAGTGTTCGAAAGAAAATCAACCCCAAAATTAATTTCCCTATTTGGAGCAATACCCAAAGGTTCACCATGGAAAACATCCGAAAATAAATTTACCACAGAAATGGGCTCTAGGGAAGAACCTTCTGAGTTAGAACCTTTAACTCAAACAAAATGATATAAACTCTCTTTTGAGATTAACCTATGGACTCTAAGATACAAAATGTATCTCCCCTTAGACACTAAAGCACCACATTCCTATGCAATGATCGGCTCATTAAGGACTAAGAATGTGACCCTATGGGTCCAACATTCTAAGAGAGAATAACATGAATATAACTAATCCATACTTAGGACAACATCAATATCAACCATGCCCAACACTATCTAGTCTACAATAGCTTATTCTACCACTATCAAATACCACACACCCACTATAGGCCCTCGTAACAACCACAGAGTCTCCTTTTGGGTAGAAATAAAAAAAACTGAGAAACTCTCAAAACCAAAAATAAAGAGCACAATCACATATGGGGTCACATAAGAAAGAGTAAATCTTAGGTCAAGAAAACAACACACATTAAGAGAGAAAAGTTTCAACAAACCCATGTTAGCATCAGAAGGTACCTCGAGCTCCCGAGAAATAGTAAGAGAATTGAGAAAGTCTCGACTAATGTCGGATCTAGAAGTGGCACCCCTAGGTGTAAGAGCTAGAGAAGTGGAAGCTGATAACCTTTATTCCTAAGTGATAATCATTATGGGATACTCCAATTGCATATGATCCAATTGACCATATTTAAAACATTGATTTTTTCCTTTCTTGCAAAAATCACAATGTAATCAACCTTAAAACTGTTAAGAAGGATAGGTGAACGAGGATTGGGCCCCTCTAACCTGATGTTAGGCACCTTATGCCTAATGATCATTACCAATTTAAAAACTCCCACATCCCAATAGGTTTGGGTAGGGAGCACAAGCCACAAAATAGAAGCTAGGACCTACCCAATACATCCTGTTAAACCACTTTTTACTATCCCAAGCCAACAAAGTAAAGTATCAAAGGAACCCAGCATTTTGAGGTGGCTGAGGAGAAGTGTCACTCCTAAAAGTATGCTTAGTGGGAGCAGGTGGAACCCTTTGAGTAAATTCAGATGCCACAACCCTTGACCAGGTCTGAATCCTAAAAATTGGATGAGCTTTATCTATATTAGCCTTAGTCGGGATAGAAGATCTTTCCTTAACATTAAATCTGTTTGGACACATGATCTGAAAGATAAGCAAGTAAAAATTAGAGGAATCCAAGACCTTAGACTCTATATAGCTTAAGATTAAAACATTAGAAAGGCAAACATTCCTAAATATCTCATAGCCCCTCTTTTATAAGTATGGTGCACTACTCACTCATAAAAAAAACTCTACTTGACATGACTTTGTGGACTCCCAACTGACTATGAACCTAGGCTCTTATACCAACTTAACATGACCTAAAATAAGTCCATGTCCTGTGGGCATATTACGCCAACCTTTAATCGAAGATCGCCTCGTCAAAACAACCTAACCATCTATTCTATTCAGAAGTGTCAGATGAACTCTGACCAAATATAAAAGTAGAAAAAATAAAGCTAATAGTCAATACTTAAAAAATATTTAACATTTCATTAATGAAAACAATCAAGCCAATATACCCAAGTCCACAGTTATCCACAAAACCTCTACAAATCTGATGTCTAAAATATATTGGGACATGCCCCCAACAATAGCCAACACTAAGTCAAAATAAATCAAGTCAATGACTTAAAGTAATAGACTATGAAATGTATTCCTTAGAGAGAATGAAAGCTCACCACTTCTATATCAACACATGGTTCGCCCAAAAACTTGGTCACTGTGTAGAAAAGGATAAAGAAGCTCCGAAACCTATGCCTCCTGGGGTATCCTTGAAGTCCTGTGTTTCAACGGTCATGATAGGGAGCCCAACCTATCATCAGAGCTCAAAAGGGAATTAAAATCCGCACTTAAGACCAAACTCCTGAATGTTAGTATTTAGTCCCACCAAAGCATTCCATAATTCACCTATTAAAGTGGCAGTATTTTTTCCATAAACAATAGTAACATAGGAAACAAAAGAATCTGCAGGACACTCAACATGATAATGTACAAATTTTTCATGAGATATCAATACTTGCACCTGCATATTTGATCCCCCAGAGTAGCCAAATTCGACCATTTGAATCCTTTGAGTAATTACAACTAGCATTTAATCCTTGTGCAATATTTGCCAGGATATTGGGGATTTTATGTCGCTTGACCCTTTTTTCTAAACATTACATTAGTTCAACTGTGTTTTTAGAAAGTGTTTTAGCTATTTACGCTTGAGGGGTTGGTTCAAGCTCCTCAAATTCCAAGTTACAAGAATTATCTAATGTTAGAAGACTTGATAGTTCCATATATCTCATCCTCTTGATCACCTATATTCTCTAAGGATGACAACCTACTGTAGTTTCTATAGGTTATAGGACCTTTCTCGAAAATAGCCCCACTATCCACAGAAATACTTTGCATGGGTGGAGCAGGTTCACCAGTCAAAGGTTGGAGTTACTCTTGAGCATCGAGAGGCTGGGTAGCATTGGTAGTCTCACTTGATGTAGCTTTAGCTTCTTTTGTTTGCCAATCTTAGAGAATAGGAGTTCTCCTTCATACATTGCATCTTCTCTTTTTTGGTTTCTCCTAAAATCATTCTCCTACTCCTTGTTCTTAATATTCATACGACAATCCTTAGAAGAATGCCCAAAATGCAGGCAATGACCATAAAATTGAGGCCTCCAATCATACTTTATAGGTTAGTGTAATATGCCCATTAGAGTCACCATTTCTACAAAATCTATTTGTGTTTGAGAATCAAATACTTCCAAACAAAAACAGGCATAAGATATGCACTTTAAGAAAGCAGTAAAGTGATCTGTGTGAAGAGGTCCACCAATTTGACTCACATTTTTACTCTACAATTTAGTAGACTAACATCCAACAGGTAAACCAAGCAATATAATCCATAGCATAATAGTTGTAAAGCCTTTGGGGTAAAATTCAAAATCAATTTCCCATGGTTGAACCATGAAAGGTTTATTATGAAATGTGTAGGGTCCATTAGGAAGAACCTTATCCCAATCTAAATTGAATTAAATCAAAAAATATAGTAAATAGCTTTGTGACCCAAAGTTTGTCGTATATCCACAAAGTTTGTGCTCTTTAAAATCATCCTCAATGATATTCACAGAGATTTTACCATCTTTATTATTCAAAGGGATATAGGATAGTGCTTTACCAGCTTCAACCATGTGATTTACGAAAGAATCCTTTTTAATCGGCAATTGAGTAGGATGTGCATGCTCCTAGAATTGCAGCCTCCAATTTAGGTTTGTCAATCCAAAAATTTCAAAGTGAACTGAAGTCGGTGAGTTAGAGTCTAAGTTGGGTGCCCCAACATCCTCAGGAATATAATAGTAACTAAGGGGTAGAAAGCTCTAAAATATCAGTGAACGAAGAGAACAAATTGTTCCATCTTGGAGGGGGGAGGGGTTAACCAATCTCACCGGTGAACCCATAATTTTTTCAGTTGTGTCCATGAGGAGTTACACTAGGCGCACATTAGCAACCTTGTCAATGTGCACCGAGAGCACTCCTTGACTCAATACCCAATTCTTAATAATGAATACTTCAAAATAGGGAATTAGCTCTAAAAGTCAAATGAACTACCCGATTAACAAATTGTCAGCTCCAGCAAGTGATAAATGACTTGGGGTAGCTATAGGAAAGCTCTCAATAACAAAATAGAGAGGATATATTGAAAATAACCTTGGGGTTTATTACACATTGACACAACCTATTAAGGGTATCACAACTAAAAATACTTTTGATGTTCTATAAAAAAAATAATAATGATTAAGGGGGTGAGAAACGACTTTTAAAATAATTGATTGGCAACTTTAGTGTAAAGGCGCTTCAAGATGTAGAAGATGTAGACAAAGGAAAAGTAAATAATATTTCACTATTGCACTTATAGAGTATGAAAAGAATAGAACATGCCAAACTACAGTAATAGATAATAGAGATATGCATAATTCCCTCCCCAACAAGAAAAAGGGGATACATGAAAAGACTTGTAAAAGGGAGGAGGTTAGTGATCATTTAAAGTTAGTCGATGTCACCAAAAAGTGTAAGGGGTTAGATAAAACTGTTGAAGCATCGATGCAGCAACAAAATAATATAAAGCGGGTTATCTCTCTCGATTCTATATTAATGAATATGCATGATAGTGACGATAATAATCTACAGTGGTCATAAAAACAACTTTACAAGGCTACTAAAAACAAAAAATAAGATCAAAAGAGCATTGTGAGTGGGTATTCACCTTTGATGGAAGTAGAAACAAACATAATCTTTGATTTTCAATCAATAGAGCAACCTAAAGAAGATGAGAAAAATGATATTGAAGCTTTAGCATTATCAAATAATCAAGCTATCAAGACTTAATTTCTCACATCATAATGGAACCTACTATAACCCAACAATAGGTAAGCCGAACCGTAGTCCAGAACTTCTAGTAACAGACTACCAAGAGAAATGAATGAAGATAGTAGAATAGTTATAAAAAGAAGCTAATGTGTGTATTTATATATATATATATAAGAGACAATCCCAAAACTTGGTGGAATCTATACAAGAGCTTCTACTATAACAGGAATAAAAAGTGAAATACTAAATGAATATACTGATACAACCCATCCCTAGATACACAGAGAGATTAGTCTTATCAATAAGAGGGAGAATAGTAACACTCCAAATGGCACGAGCTCACCATAAGTCTCTGATCCATCAATAGATGCTCCACATGATGCACTCCACAACAACAAGAATTCATACTACGTTCTATAGGTTGCAAAAGTGTAGTATGAGTACCTACACGTGGCACTCAATAGGCAATATTAGCTCAGTTCAAAATGCAATATAAATAACATACAAGAAAGAAAGTAAACTAAACCCCAATATCCAGGAAACTAACATTATAAAAATAAACTACACTCAAATATTCAGGAAACTAACATTATAAAAACTAAGGAGGCAATAAGAATAAACTTTGCTATTTTAGCCATACTCAGGAACCTACTCACTATACCATATATAACTGTCCAATATACAACCAAATGGCCGAAGGATATATACTATTATACAAGGATAAGGAATAGATATACAACATGAATAAACAAAGAAAGAGAAGGATATACAGTAATATAAATATATGCATGTATATATATATATATATATAAAAGACTAACGCAAAACTACAATCTAAGGTCGTCATACTAGCATTTTAAGGCCTCCTAATCATAATAGGTACTAGTGCTAGCATAATCATAAGGCCTCTTAACCATAATAGGAACTAGTGATAGTTTAATCAGGGCCTATAACTATAATATCTAACCATGAGATAACAACCAATTACAAAATAACCGTAAGAGAAAGAAATTTGAATCATGCCTCTAATCTCAGTATCAGTCCATAATAAACCTATCATAAACTCACAATAACAATAATAATAATAATAAAGTAACCATCTAGTTCAAACAAACAATACCTAAACTGATCCCCATAACCCAAAAGGTACACACATCACACAACACACAACAATCAACACTCATAACATATACCAATGCAACCCCCTGTAAGGCTGATAGATATAGGAAGCAAACATCATAGTGGTAATAGGCAGTTTATATAAAAGAATTCTATAATACCATAACTGATCGAAGTGCCATACTATAATCCAGTGAATACACCTTTTCAAGCTTGATGGCTCGTAAAGGTAGGACCTATGCAGAAACCTCTTCTCCGGGATGATGGCTCACAAATGAAGGAGCCCATAAGGGCTTTAGGAGTACTTGTATACACAGAACTAGTCCCAATCTAGGATTTCCAATAATATTACCAGCAACAATCTACATAGTCTAATACCAAAGAGATGTAAACATAATAAATTCATAGACTTGGATTATGGTTAAAAGAGTATACATTCATGAATCCATTATCCGATGCAAACTCAAAAATTAAATCATCATAAAAGTACAAAAATAGGGATCTCCCTCGATTGAAGCAGGTAGTAGTAGTAGTAGTAGTAGTAAAATTGTAGGCCATAATATACCTCTATCAAATCTCTAAAATATTATTTTTAGTCTCAAAATCTCATAAATCGGTCATTAAGGTGGTACGATACCCATTGTGAAGAATACATTTTAAAGTGAAAAGTGAGAATAAATCTCTTTTTACAAAAATAGTAGTAAAACTATGTTTTAGTTGGAATTGCACCATTAAGTGAGCATCAATGTACCAAATGTATGTAATACCATCACCAGTACCTAAAAATACAATTATAAGCATCTAAATATCCATAAACTATGACCACGTCCTTTAAAAGGACAACTCACACACCTGGAGTTAAACTATTATTATCATAATCACGACATTGGGCCCAATAATATATAACCAGTATAACTATATCATAATTAGGGAAACTATCATAATCCATAGAGTGAAGTAGCAAACCTTATACGAAAGGGTTATTAGCTTCAATGATGTCTAACATGCAAGTAACCTAGGGTAATAAGACTATAGAAGCATAGTATGTATTCCATCTTAAGGGTTGATTCACTCTTCTAGTCCCTGAACTCATGAATTAGGCTAAGTCACAGTGTCCTACCAATATCACATCCTAACATCCCTATCTAACATGCAGCATATATAATACACTATTATCATGAAGAAGAGTAGATAGAATCCTACCTAGATGCTGAATTGCAAGTCGTTGAATCGACCATATATCATTTGCCTTTGCTCCACAATCTCAAAATGCCACCGCACTATCAAAATAGTAATCTACATATCGTTAGGTGTAAAATGAAACCCATATTGCTAAATTAAGGGCCAGGTAAAATTCTATCAAGAATAGCCCTGCTGGTCCTACAAACAGAATCAAATATTGAATCAGTCACAAGATCCCTCGAATAACAAGGCATGCATGCTTAAAAGTTCAGCACAAATGGTGCAAGAATTAGGGCCCAAATCAGCCCCTAATGTTTAGGGATTTTAGGACCTAATTTCTAAGAATTACCATGAAATAGGATGGAAATTGATGGAAAATTAAATAGGAATTAACCAAGGACTGTTAGGATAGCTTGCTTTAGATTCAGTGGATGATTCTCAATTTTTTCTCTGTTTGAGCTCTCAAATTATTGTGAAAATGGAGAAATAAATGATGAAGAATTGGGTTGGGAAAATGGATTAAAAGCACCCAAGTTTGAGTAAAGTAGATGACATGACACTAAAGTGCCTGCCACTAAAATGACATCTAAACTGCTAAATTGGTTTGGTAGCTTGGAATGAGTACCTATAAAGAAACACCAATGCCACTATAGTGGGGTGCACTTAAACAGGCAAGGTAGGCCCTTGCCGCCAAAGTAGGCCTAGCCAATTGCCTAAGGCCTCTTAAGAAGCTCATGATGCACTAATATGCATACCGCAAAGCGGCTCCTTGAGCACTTAAGCGGTCACATCAGGTACTAAATACCAAATTTTTCTAAGGCAAAACATGGACTTCAATCGGGTCTTGGGGATTTGATTAGAACTCCATTGTGCAAATGAACTCTACTATCATACAAAATTCAGTGTTGCAAACTCAATAGAACAATCAAAACTTTCATTTGAAATTATTTCAGCTAAATATAGGCCCCACACCTATAGTTTTATTTTGATAGAATCCACTGAATAATCCAAAATGAGTCTGAAAGCCTCAAAACATGAACTGAGGATCCCCCTTTCCTAAAATCAATATTTTGGAGATTATGGAGTTGTCGGAATACTCATTCGTGGCCATCTACTAAGAGTTTTGGTCCGATACCAAATCCTCAATAACGAAAGCTCTAAAATAGGGAAATATTCCTAAAACAAAACAAGTTGCTTGATAACTGTGCCGATAGTTCCAGCACGTCATAAACGACATGAAGCCACTTTGTGAACGCTCAAAATACAAAAAATGAATGCAAATTTAGGAAATAACCGAAAGGGTCATTACAATATCCACTTCTAAAAGGACTTTTCTCTGCAAAAGTCAATGGATAGGAGGAACATGAAAGCTCAAAGCGATGAGGTACTAGGCCCATATGCGTCGATCAAGTCTCCCTAGATTATCTCTAAGATGAAACAATTCTTCCAAGGGATTTAGCCAAATGTATCCCTTTTTCAACCAACTTCCTTTTATCACTTTTCAAACAATCAAAACTCAACCACAACCACCAATTGGCCTTCAACTAAAGCAAGGAAAGTTGATGCATGTAAATCCAAACCAGGACAAACTAATACCACATCAGCATAACAAATCAAAAAATCATCCAAGGCTAATGTAATCCAAGGCATGACTTATGTAAATAACTCTAATACCCAAGTAAATACCTCTTTTGCCCTTCCTAACCAACTATACACTCCAAACCAAGAGAAAAAGGTTACTCCAGTCTTGACCATAAAACCCCATCATATTAACCTCAAAGAACTAAATTCGATCCACTAATATCCATACTAGTAATAGTATGAATGCGCCCATATGGCACTACTTAGGAATACAAATAGGAAGGAACAAAGTCTATAACCTATTGCCAATACTACAACTAGTTATGATGACCCTCAAAACTGATAGCTGAGGGTCCAAAGTACAAGTACTCACCATGAAATAATCTTCTCAAAGATTTCGCACCAACTGAGGATAAAGCTATGTCAAATCTAACTCAACCATACTACTTCTACTGAGTAGATCATCTAAGAATTTTGGCAAAAACTAAAAACTGAGGTCAAAAGTAGAAGAAACCATCCATAATTGCCAATGGCCATAATCTGAACATCCATCAATCCTTATCCATCCATACAAAAGAAGATTGAATAGGTAGTTGAAGAGTAGGCTTAGACAGCCTATAGATTAAACCCCAAATGAGACAAATCTAAAAATAAAGGTAGCACCTAAGATCTACAACTTCTAAATGAATCTTAACACCAAGGCTAAAATGCTCGATCTCAACTATCCAAAACTACCTTATAAATGGCCTAGCATCCACACTCCATAACTATCATAAACTCCAAGTCACCATTCTAAGGAATCAAATTATAAATTAATCCAAAAAGTCTAAACTAAGGCCAAATACTTACTATCCAAATCAGACACGTCCTTATTAGATCATGCCAGAGCCAAAAATAAAAATATAGTTGAAGAACAAAATCATAAGAAAGGATAAATCATTGGCTAGAAGCACAAATAATGAACTCTATATCTACTGAAGGTCATGTTCAGCAAAGCATACCCAAGAGCTCACTACGGCTACAAAACGTACTAGTAATAGCCAAAGTTCTAGCTACTCAGAAAAATGCAACCTTAGCCGAAATTGGTCAATCCACTACTCTATCTTAGCAATTCAAACCTAATTTACCAAATTAAGAGGCAATCATAGGAAAGATTACCTATCTCCAACTCTCTTAACTCTACTAAAATAAGAAACACATCATAGCAAAAATAGAGTACCCAACTCTACACCGATACTACGATCAAAGATAGAAACAAGAGGTAAACCTAACATACCTTAAAGAAAAATTTAGATATCTTTACAACAAAATCTAAACCGCTATCAGATGATGAACTTGTCAAATTTGAAGAACCAACCCTATACTGGTCAATCTTGGAAATGGGCTACCTAACCAAATTACCAAATCTAGAACCATAACAAAACCATAAAAGGACAATATACCTTCACTACTATAACCCACTCAAAATTGGTTTAGACTTCTTAATAGAAGAGGCGAACAACCAGCTCATCTTTATACAAAAGAGAAAACCTATCCAATTGAGCTAGCTGCATAGGCCACGAATAAGAATCACAATGAAGGAAATTCTACTATATAATGCTAGTCAGACTATCTACCAAGTAAGGATCAATTAATATCCGAAAATGGAAGTAATAACAACAACAAAATAAAGAGCATATGGTACCAAAATGAAAATCAAAAGTAAATACCACTTTAGGGCCATAAGAAAGCCAATATTCCTAGGTAAATAGGACTCAAACCCAAATGCTACACCCTTAGAGGAACATCAATACTAATCCACTCTATCTACTACTAAAAATATAATCTACAAGGGAAGTCATATAATAATGAACTCTACACCAAGGTACACAACAATCAATATAAATATTCCAAGGCATATAAGGATTGATGGGTCTGAAAACCCCAATACACTCAAATAAAATAGTAAAGAAAAAAGATAAAAGAAACACTTTTTATGGTGGTATTGGAATTCCCATGACTAAAATGCTCAAAGAGGTACGAATCTAAGTCAATCCAAACTCAAACTAAGCATCATAACCATAAATTGAGGTACTAATTTCCTTGACTCTAAATAAAGGCAAAACATAACTATAAGACTGATCTAGATGAGAAATTTCCTTGCATTATCAGTTGGTTTAGTCTTGTGTGGGATTACCCTGCAATCCATGTACAAGCATGATAAACTTTCTGGATTCAACCACTTTCCTTACAACTCAAGTAGCACTTTTTGGCTATAATAATCCTCAATAATCATCTTTGATAAAGTAATCATTCACCTATTTTATCCACAGACTATCATCTTTAGTAGTTAAGGACCATAATTATTTAGTATCAACAACACTTTTCCAGTGTTATATATTTAATATATTTTTCTACCTACTACCTTAGGCGTGCATAGATTCTCCCAGGAAACTAAAGCTCTCTTTAAAGAATAGGTATGACATATCCACAGAAATACCATGCAGTGAGAATTTATGAGTTTCATGATTTTCTTGGGGAGTATAAATATCTATACCCAATAAGTTTATATACAAAACATAATAGATTTAATCAACTACAGCCAAACTGAGTATGCTAAAAGTTTAGTTGACTAGCATTTTATTCTCATTAGGATTTTATCTATCAAGGGGTAGCACTGGTCTACTGTGAGTTTTCTATAATATAGGGGTGCTTCCAAATACTTAAATGGAAGGGCCCCTATATTAAATCCCAAAGCCTGCAAAAGTTTTTATTTGACAAATTCTTTAATACATGAAATGAAGATTAAACTTTTGTCTTTGATAGGTTGACAATCACAAATAGGTAATGTGACATAGGGTCACCTTTCCAAATCCCCCGTTTCTTAAAAAGGCTTAGTTAGACCATAATTAAGTACTAGAGAATAAGAGAAAGTAGTAATACATTCCATTACCCAGCTAATAAATTTTTGAGGAAAACCCATTTTTGCAAGCATACTTTGAGGAAACACCACTCAACATTATCATAAGCTTTCCTTATATCAAAATTAAACACACAACTAGGTCATACAAATTTCCTACTGTACTATAGTAATTCATGACTAAATACCACATTATCCATGATAGGCCTCCCTTTTATAAAAGCTAATTGGGAGGAACTGGTTATAGTTTTCATTACACCTTTTAACCTATTAGTTAATACCTTTGTTATAATTTTAGAAAAAGTATTGCAACATACTATAGGCCTATAATCTTTAATTGTTGTAAGAGTAAGAACCTTTGGCATAAGAGACGCTGAAGTGCAGCTAAATGTTTTAAGTAGTTTAACTGAATAGAAAAATTCTTGTACAACTAGTAGCATATCAGAATTCACTATGTCCCATCGACTTTTGTAGAACTCAATAGGTATACCATCCACTCCTGGTGATTTCTTATTTCGATTATATTTGATAAAAATCTAAATATCCTTATATATGAATTATTCTATGAGAATAAGATTTTGTTGGGTAGTTAAGCAAGGACCTATTTTGATGAATTCTGAGGTTGGAATAAGGACCTCAGCAACTACCGTCCCTTATAAGTTTAAGAAGAATGAAACAAACTATTGTTACACCAATGTTGGATCTGTAACATTTAGTCCTTGTTTAGTATAGATAGAAGTGATGGCATTCCTATTTTCTCTAATCCTACACTAAGCATAAAATAACTGGGTGTTAGAAATTCCTCAACTAATCTACGTAGCCTTGAATTCTTTTCTTAATGCTTGCTCTTCTATTGGGCTCCATTGGTTTAATTTCTAAATAAATATGTTTTACTTCTCTATCAAAGCTTGATTGAATACATCAGTGGCTAGTTTATTATGAGAAACTACATGTTGCTACCTAGAAGTATGAAAATGACTCTCATAGGAAGCCAGGTGAGTGTTGAGACTCTTTAGATTAGTTTTAGGAGCTTTCTATTTCTGAGGCAGCTGATACATTTTATTTTGAATTCATCTATGTGTCCAGGTTCCTACAGCAATATTAGAAAATTTGTGATGTTGTAAAATGTAGAGAATAGCTTCAAAGGCTTTGGGCTCTCACTCAATGTAGGATTATAATATAACAGGATTGGAGAGTGGTTAGATATTCCTGGTAATATATAATCACCATCCACTTCTTCATAGCTTTGTAATCTTTGCTAATTTCCTAGAGCCTAATAAATTCCAGAATAAACTTTATGATGTTGCTCCAGTTTATTACTAGAGGAATAATTACAACCCCTTGACCTCAAAGGAATGAGTTGTAGAGTATCCAGGCATTCCCTAAAGTTCTATGTTATAGCAGTAATAACAGGGGATCCCAACCTATCATTAGAGCTTAAAAGTTCATTAAAATCCCCACTTAAGACCCAAGGCTCCTGAATGTCAGTACTCAGTCCCACCAAAGTAGTCCATAATGCACCCACTTCAGTGGCAGTATTTTTTGCATAAACAATAGTAACACAGGCCACAAAAGAATCTGCAGAACACTCAACATAACAATATACAAATTGTTCATGGGATATCAATACCCATACCTGCACATTTTATCTCACAAAGTTGCCAGATTCTACCATTTAGAGCCTTTGAGTAATTACAACAAGCATTACATCCTTGTGCAACCTCTGCCATGATATTGGAGCTTTATGTCACTTGAACCTTATTTCTAAGCATCTCATTAGATCAATTAATTTTATAGAAAAGAGTTTTAGATTTTTATGCTTTAGGGGTTTTGTAAGACCCCACAAAACTCTAAGCTTGATTCAGTCCAGTAAAACCTAGTAAAGGGTCTCAAACATAGATAAAAAATTCAGCTAAGTGTTCATACTTAGAGTTATTTTAGCCTTCGTAAGTTGGAAATCCTTTTTCATGACCCTTATGACCTTAAAATATCAATTTTTTGGTTGATTCATGATCATGAATGTCAGTTGGTGTTCTGAGACATGTTTTGGATTTTTTGGACATTGTTGGAAACACATTTGGAAAGCTCAAACTAGTGGATTGGCGCGATCTCTATGCACAACATCTCCCATCGCGTCGATGATTATTTTTCCCTATTTCCCAGTGTAAATTCCAGTGAACTGGTGTGGACTCGATGCGGCATTTTCCCTCTCCAGTCGATGCCAATGATGTGATGCATCGTCCTGCGCATCGCTAGTCCAGTTTTCAATAATTAAAATCAACATACAAAGGGGTAAATATGCCTTTTACTATCTTATATCATCCCCTAAAACATGTAATTAAGTCTCCTAAAAGGCTAAAATTACTCATTCTCTCTAGAATATTTCAAGAACAAACCCTAGTTCATCACATTCAAGAATCCAAGTTCCAAGAAAATCCATCAATCTTTCAGAATTTTTAAGCTTTAAGGTATGACAAGTGTTCATCCAAGGGTTCCTTCCACCCTTGGAGTCCAATAAACTCTTTTAAACTCAAGGTAAATTGATTCATGATTTCCATGATTTGGATTCAAGTGTATTCATGATTATAATCCAGATTGGGTTTGTATTCCATGATTAAGAGCAAGATTTATGTATAAAACAATTATTATGAGTTTAGTATCATGTCAATTCATGTTGAATCCTTGAAATTGTGATGCTCATGTGTTGATTGGTACTATGTGCATATGCAATACCTTCCAAGTATTTGATAAGTTGTTCATGTGAATTAAATAGTGAGGTTCTATCATGTTAGCATGTATTCTAGTTAATGTCATTCAAGTGTTTGATAAAATGCCTCTATAGATGTACTATGAACAAGTGTCCATGTCTATGCTATGCAAGGTCATGTGATGTTTTACTTTTCATGCTATCAAGTATTGGGGTTATTTAATAGCCAACATTTTAGCTATTTACCTAGAGCCAATGTTATTTATAGAATAATATCAATCATGTCATGATTAGTAGTACTTTCAGTCAGTTACAGAACTCAGGAAAAACTTACTAGACTCAGTATCAATCTAGTCTATTTCAATATTCAGTTCAGACATCAGTAAATTCAGTCTGTTAACAGAATTATGTAGTACTTCATCAATCAATAGGATTTAGCAAACTCAGTTCAATTCAGTTAGATAGTATAATCAGTAATAGTTTAGTGAAGCCTAGTATGAACTAGGAATTAATTTAGTGTCTCTTCAGTTAGCAGTAGGATGCAGCACCAAGCGAACCCAGGGATGGGGGCATTCCTTCCAGCTGAGGGTTTGACCCTTAGTAGCTATCCCTGTATTACAAAACTATGTAGCTAGCATAGTATAAGATATCTTCGTGCCAGACTAGGGTCGATACATCTCATACATATTTTTTTGCCAGCGAGGGTTGATGAAAGAGCTTCCTGTCAGAGAGGGTTAACTCATAATTGTCTTTATCCATGGCATGATACTAACACCTTTCAAACTGGGGTTACAGGTTGGACCCCAATCTATCTAGAAGGGGTATGTCGATTAGACGATTACCTCCCACAGTCTCAGTTTTAGTTCTAGTCTCAGTATAGACCATAGTTTAGTTCTACAACATCAGGATTATCAGATACAGTCACTTAGTTAAGTATTAAACTCAGTACAGTTCCACAGAATCAAGACTGTCAAATATAGTCATTCAGATATTAGTTATACAGTATCAATAAACTCAGGTATCAGTAAATCAATAATTTAGAACTCAGTATCCAGTGTTATAATGACCTCAGTTACAGTTTATGTATTCATGCATGTACATTCATTCTGTTATACTTATGTTATTTAGTCAGTATTGTTCATGCTTATGAAACCATGTATCTTATCCTACCTCACTTAGCATACCAGTATATTCAAAGTACTGACGCATACTTTTCTTTTGTGATATAATGTCTTATATTATAGGTTCAGATGCACGGTCTCCCGATCATACTTAGCAGCTCTATCCATCAGCAGCAGACTACTAGTGAGTCCTCATAGTTTAAGGACATGATTATTACTTCAGTATCTTAGTTTATCAGTTTTCAATAGTTGGGGTTTTTTCCCTTCAATCCTTTATTCAGACAATAGAGGCTTATCAGACTAGAGTATTTAAGTCAGAAGTATCAGTATTCAGTTTTCAATACTAAGTATTTATTTACAGTTTTGAACCATATGGAAATTTTCTACCTAATTTCCACATAATACAATATTATTATCCAGTTATTATAGTAGGTACCAATCATGGGTTAGCTTGTTGTCCCTCAGGATTATGAGCACCATATAGCATCCGGGGTACAGACTCGGGGCGTTACAGGTTGGTTCAAGCTCTTAAAGTTCTAAGTTACAAGAATTTTGGCCCATCCCCTTGATCACATATATTATGCAAGGCTAAGAACCTATTATCGTTTCTAAAGGTGCTAGAACCTCTTTCTAAAATGGTACCACTAACCATAGAAACGCTTTGCACAGGTGGAGCAGGTTCATTAGTCATAGGTTCGAGTTGTTGTTGAACATCTAGAGGTTGGGTAACAATGTTTGTCTCACTCAAATTAGCTTTAGCTTTCATTGTTCTCCAATCTTCGAGCATAGGTCTTCTCCTTTATATAATGCATCTTTTTCTTTTTGATATCTCCTCGAATGACTCATGCTCTTTGTCCTTATTATTCATTCAACAATCCTCAAAAGAGTTTCCAAAATATAGGCAATGACCACAAAATTGAGTCTTGAAGTTATACTTTATAGGTTGTTGGAACGTGGCTGTCAGAGTTAGTATTTCTACAAAATCAATTAATATTTGACAAGCATACACTTCCAAACGAACACGAGCATAAGATATATTCTTCATACTAGCAGTTAAGTGATCTGTGCAAAGTTGTCGACCAATTCCACTCAAAATTTTACTCAACATTTGGTAGACCAGTATCCAACAGGTAGTCCAAGCAAGGTAATCCATAGCAGAATAGTTGTAAAGAAACTGGGGTAAAATTCAAAATCAATTCCCAATAGTTGAACCACGAAGGGTTTATCATGAAATGTATAGGGGCCATTAGGTAGAACCTTATCCCAGTCTTTAATTGAATTAAATCAAAAAATATAATAACAAGCTTTGTGACCCAAAGTTTGTCATATATCAATAAAGGTCTATAGATTTGACACAAAATTCTATATAGACTTCTTGTAAGGAGTATCCCCAACCACTAACCTAATTAGAGCATTCTGCTAGTACTGTGTTTGCTCTTTCAAATCATCCTTACTGATATTCACACAGATTTTACCATCTTTATTACTCAAAGGAATATAGGATAATTCTTTACCTGCTTCAATCAAGTGATTGTCAAAAAAATCCATTTAAACCAGTAATTGAGTAGGAGGTGCATGCTCTGAGAATGGAAGTCTCCTATTTGTGCATGTCAATCCAAAATTCTAAAGGTGAACTAAAGTTGGTGAGTCAGATTCTGATTTGGGTGCCTCTACCTCCTCAGGAATTGCATAGTATCTAAGAGATAGAAAGCTCTCAAATGTTAGGAAAGGAAGAAAACAACTTATTCCATCTTGGGGGGAGGGGGTAACCAATCTCACCAGTGAACCCATAATTTTTCGGTTGAGGCCATATGGAATTACACTAGGTACATGTTAGCATCCTTGCTAATGTGCACCAAGAGAATTGCTTGAGTTGATACCAAATTCTTAATTATGAATACTTCAAAATAGGGAATTAACTCTAAAAATTAAATGAACTACCCGATATATAAATTATCGGCTCCAACAAGTCATAAATGACTTGGGGAGGCTATAGGAAAGTGCTAAACGCCAAAGTAGAATGGATATGTGGAAATAACCTAGAGTTAATTATACAATGACACCACCTATTAAGGGTATCACAACTATAAATACTTTTGATTTTTTATAAAAAAGATGACAATAACTGAGGGGGTGAGAAACGACTTTCAAAACAATTGATTGGTGGCTCTAGTATAAAGGCACTTCAAGATGTGGAATATATGATCAAATGAAAAGTAAATCATATTGTCCTATTGCAATTACAGAGGATGAAACGAATATCACATGCCAAACTACTATAATAGACAGTAGTGATATACATAATTCCCTCTCCGGCAAGCAAAAGGGGATGCATGATACGACTGATAAAGGGGAGAAGGTCAGTGATGACTAAAACCTAAAAGATGTCAAAAAAAGGTGTAAGGGTTAAATAAAGAAGTTGAAGCATCGATGCAGCAGGAAAACAAAATAAAGCAGGGTATCTCTCCAGATTACACATTAATGAATATGCATGATAGTGATGAGAACAACCTACAGTGATCATAAAAACAAATTTACAAGGCTACTAAAAATAAAAAATAAGATCAAAAGAGCATTGAGAGTGGGTATTCACCTTTGATTGAAGTAGAAACAAACATATTCTCAGATTTTCAGTCAATAGAGCAACCTAAAGAAGATGTGAAAATGATACTAAAGCTTTAGATTATCAAATAATCAAGTTGTCATGACTCGATTTCTCACATCATGATGACACCTACTATAACACACCAGTAGGTAAGCCAAACCGTAGTCTAGAACCGCTGGTAATGGAATGCCAAGATAAATGAGTGAAGATAGTAGAATAGTTCTAATAAAAAGCTAATAGATAAGACAGTCCCAATGCCTAGTGGAATCAGTACAATAGTTTCTAATATAGCAGGAACATAAAGTGAAATGCTAAATGAATATACTGATATAACCCATCCCTAAATAAACAAAGAGAATAGTCTAGTCAATAATATGAAGAATAGTAATATTCCAAATGACATGAGCTCACCATAAGTCTCTGATCCATCCTTGGTTGCTCTACATGATGCACTCCACAATAATTAGAACTCATACTATGATCTGTAGGCTGTAGAAGTTTAGTATAAGTACCAACACATGGTACTTAATAGGCAACAATCAAATGGGATCCAAATGCAATATAAATAACATGCAAGCAGGAATGTAAAATACACCCAAATATCTAGGAAACTAACATAATAAAAATGAACTACACCTAAATATTAAGGAAAATAACATAATATAAACTAAGGAGGCAACAAGAATAAAATATCCTATTCTAGTCATATTTAGAAACCTGCGCACTATGCCATATATATTTGGCCAATATACAACCAAAGGGTAGAAGAAGGATATATACTAGTATACAAGGATAAGGAATAGATATACAACATGAATAAACAAAGAAAAAAGGAATATACGGTGCTATATATATATATGTATATATATAAAAAACACAGGAACCTACACATTATACCATATATCTCTGGCTAATATACATCCAAAGGGTAGAAGAAGGACATATACTAGTATAAAAGGATAAGGAATGGATATACAACATGAACAAACAAAGAAAGAGAGGGTTATACGGTTATATATGTATATATATAAATATAAGGAAAACTCAAAGATACAACCTAAGGTAGTCATACTATCATTTTAAGGCCTCCTGTCCATAATAGGAACTAGTGCTAGCGTAATCATAAGGCCTTTTAACCATAATAGGAACTAGTTCTAGCATAATTAGGACCTATAACCATAATGTCTAACCATGAGATAATTATCCAAAATAAAATAACTGTAAGAGAAAGAAATTAGAATTATACCTCTAATCTCAATATCAGTCCATAATCAACCTACCATAAACTCACAATAAAAATAATAATAATAAAGTAACCAGCTAGTCTGGACAAATAATACCTAATTCGAGCCTCATAACCTAAAAGGTTCACACATCACACAACAAAAAACACTCATAACCTATACCTATACAACCTCCCCATAAGGTTGATAGACATAGGAATAAAACATCATAGTGGTAATAGGAAATGTGTATGCAAGAATTCCATAATACCAAAATTGATCCAAATATCATACTATAATCCAGTGTATACATATTTTCTAGCTTAATGGCTTACAAAGGTTGGACCTACACTGACCTCTCTTCTCCGGCACGAGGGATCAAAAATGTAGGAGCCCATTGGGGTTTGTGAGTACTTGTATACATCTCCTAGACCCAATCTACAATTTCTAATAATATTATCAGCAACAATCTACTTTGTCCAATACAAAAGAGATGTATAAATAATAAATGTATGGACTTAGATTATGGTTAAAAAAGTATAAGACCAGTAATCAATTATCCGTTGTAAACTCCAAAACAAAATCATCACAAAAGTGTAAAAAGAGGGATTTTCCTTGATCAAAGTAAATAGTAGTAGTAAAATCATGGTCAAAAATCTATCTTTATCAAATATCTAAAACATCATTTTTAGTCTCAAAATCTCATAAATCCTTCATTATGGTGGTGCGATACCCATTGTGAAGAATACATTTTAATGTGAAAAGTGAGAATAAATCTCTTTTTATAAAAATAGTAGTAAAACCATGTTTTAGTTGGAATCTTACCATTAAGTGAGCATCAATGTACCAAATCTATGTAATGTCATCGCTAGTACCTAAAAAATACAATTATAAGCATCTAAATGTCCATAGACTATGACCACGTCATTTAAAAGGATAAATCACATACATGGAGGCTAACTATTATCATCATAATCACGGCCTTGGACCCAATAATATATAACCGATATAGCTATAACTTAATCTAAGGAACCATCTTAATCCACCGAGTAAAGTAAAAAACCTTATACAAAAGGGTTATTAGCCTTAATGATGTCTAACATACAAGTAACCTGGTGTAATAGGATTATAGAAGCATAATAAGCATTCCATATTAAGGGTTACTTCACCCTTCTAGCCCTTGAACTCATGAATTAGGCTAAGTGAAAGTGTCCTAGCCAATATCACATCCTAACATCCCTATCTAACATGCACCATATATAATTCACTATCTCAAGAAGAAGAGTAGACAGAAGCCTACATCGATGTCGAATCACTAGTCCTTGAATCAACCACAAATTATCCATCTTTGCTTCATGATCTCAAAAAGCCTCCACACTATCAAAATAGTAATCTACAAATTTTTAGGAGTAAAATAAGGACCATATTGCTATTTTAAGGGTCGGGTCAAAATTCAGTCAAGAATGGGCCCACGAGTCCAGCAAATGGAATCCAAAATTGAATCCATCACAAGGTCCCTCAAAGGACAAGGAATGCATGCTCAAAAGTTTAGCACAAATGGTGTAAGAATCGGTGCCAAAATCAGCATCTAAATATATGGGATTTTAGGACCTAATTTCTAAAAATTACCATGAAATACGATGAAAATTGATTGAAAATTAAATGTGAAATAACCAGGGATAGTTAGTCTATCTTACCTTAGCTTTAATGGATGATTCTCACTTTTTATCTGTTTGAGATCTCAAATTTGTGTGGAAATGGTGAAAGAAATGGCAGAGAATCGGGTAGAGAAAGGGGATTAAAAGACCCCAGGTGCCACTAAAGCAGATACCTTGGCTCTAAAGCACCTGCCAATAAAGAGGCATCTTGATTGCTAAATTAGTTTGGCAGCTTGGTACGGGTACCGCTAAAGTGACAATAGTGGTGGTAAAGCGGGGTCTACTTAAATATCCCCTTTCTGCTAAAATAGACCTAGCAAATTTCCCAAGGCCGCTTAAGAAGCTCATAATATGATAAAGAGAATGCTGCTAAAGCAGCTTCTTGAGCTCTTAAATGATCTTATCAGGTACAACATACTCAATTTTTCTAAGTCCAAAAATGGTCTTTGATCGGGAGTTTGAGATTTGATCGGAACTCCATGTGTGCAAACGAACTCTACTACCGTACCAAAATCAATGTTGCAAACTCAACAGAACAATCCAAACTTTCATTTGAGATTATTTCGACTAAATATGGGGCCCATACCTATAGTGTCATTTTTATTTAATCCACTCAATAACCCAAGACAAGAGCGAAAGACTTAGGACCTGAACTAGGGGTCACCCTTGCCTAAAATCAATATTTTGGAGATTATGGCATTGTCAGAATACTCATTCGAGGTCATCTACTAGGAGTTTTGGTCCAATACCAAATCTGAAATTGCTAAAGCTTAAAATAGGGAAATGTGCCTAAACCAAACCAAGTTGTCCTATAACTGAGTCGATAGTTCCAAAATGGTATAAATGACCTGTAGGCACTCTGTGAAATCTTGAAATACCAAAAATTCATACAAATCACAGAAATCACCTAGAGGGTAATTACGATATCCACTTCTAAAAGAACTTTCATCCATAAAAGTCAATGGATAAGAGGAGCATGAAAGTCTAAATAAATGAGGTACTGGGCCCACATGCTTCAAGCAAGACTCCCTATATTTTCTCCAAGATGAAATTCTTCCAAGGGATTTAGCCACATGTATCCCTTTTTCAACCAACTTCTTTTCTTCAGTTCTCATTCAATGAAAAGGCAACTGCAACCCCTAATTAGCCTCCAACTGAACTGAGGAAGGTTGATGCACATAAATCTAAACCATGACACACTGATACCACATCAATACTAGCATAACCATAGAAAAAAATCATCTAAGCCTAATGTAATCCAAGGCATGACTCATGCAACCACCTCCAACACCCAAGTAAATCTTTCTTTTGCCCTTTCTAACCTAATATCCACTCTAAACCATGAGAAAAAAGTCATTCCTATATCGACCATGAAACCCCATCATATAAACCTCAAAGAATTGAAGTTGATCCATCAAATATCCATAATAACAAGCACAAAAATATTGCCATATGGCGCTACCTAGGCACATAAATGGGAATGACCAAAGTCTGTAACTTTTGCTAATTCTATAACTAGTTTGGATGACCCTCAAAACTCACAGTCGGGAGTCCAAAATACAAGCACTCACCATGAAAAAATCTTCTCCAAGATTTCCCACTAACTGAGGATAAATCCATGTGGAATCCAACTCGAGAACACTATTCCTACTGAGTAGATCATCCAAGAATTATGGAAAAAACTAAAAACTAAGGTCAAAAGCAAAAAATATACCATCCCCAAGTTCCAATAGCCTCCATCTGAACATCCATCAACCTTAATCCATTCACATAAAAGAATACTGAATAAGTAGCTGAAGAGTAGGCTTAGATAGCCAATAGATGAAACCCAAATGAGATGAATTAGAAAATAAAGGTAGCACCTAAGATCTATAACTTCTAACTTAATCTCAACACCAAGGATGAACTGCCTGATCTCAACTATCCAAAACTATGTTGCAGATGGCCAAGTATCCACACTCTAAAACTATCATAACCTCCAAGTCACCCTTCTGATGCGTCAAATCCAAAATTGAGCCAAAAAGTATGAACTAAGGCAAAATACTTACTATCAATATCAACCATATCCTTATTAGATCATGCTAGAGCCTAAAATAGTAATGTAGCTAAAGAACAAAATCATAAGAAAGGATAAATCACCGACTGAAAGCACAAATAATCAACTCCATATCTATTGGAGAGCGTGACCACCAAAGCATACCCAAGAACTCACCACAGCTACAAACCATACAAGTAATAGCAAAAATTCTAGCAACTTATAAAGACACAACCTCAGTCAAAACTGGTCTATCCACTACTCTATATTAGCAATAAAAACCCAATTTACCAATTTAAGACGCTGTCATACAAAAGATTACCTATATCCAACTCTCTTAACTCTACTAGAGCAAGAACCATATTATAGCAAAAATATAGTACCCAACTGCACAATGATACTAACATAAAATCTATCAACAAAACTTAAACCCAACAAACCTAAAAGAAAAATCCCAGACCTCTCTACAATAATATCAAAACCACTATCAGATAATGAACTATTCAAATCGTAAGAATAAACCCTAAGCTGGTCAATCTTGGAAATGGGCAACCTAACCAAATTACCAAATCTAGAACCATAACTGAACCAAAAAAGGACAACTTACCTTCACTACCATAAACTACTCAAAAATTGGTCTAGCCTTGCCTATAAAAAAAGCAAACAACCAATCTCATCTTGCTATAAGAGAGAAAACCCATCCAACTAGCTAGTTGTATAGGCCACGAACAAGAATCATAATAAAGAAAATTCAACTGCATAGTCCAACTATCTCTCAAGTAAGAATCGATCAACATCCTACAATAGAAGTAATAACAACAGCAACAAAAAGAGCATGTGGTACCAATATTAAAATCAAAAGTAAATACCACTTTAAGGCCATAAAAAGGATTAAATAACAAGGTAAATAGGAATCAAACCAAAATGCTACACCCTTATAGAAATATCAATACTGATCCAGTCTATCCACTACTAAAAAAAATATCTCCGAGTGTTGTCATATAATAATAAACTCTACACCAAGGCATACAACAATCAATATAAAAATATCAAGCCATATAAGGATCAATGGCTTTGAAAACCCCAATACACTCAAATAAAATTGTAAAGACAATAATAAAAGGTGCACCTTTTATAGTGGTATCGAAAGTCACATAACTGACGTGCTCGAAGAGGAATAAATATGATTTGATTCAAACTCAAACTGAGCGTCTGAACCACCAACTAAGGTGCTAAGTTCCCTGCCTCTAGATAAAGGTTCCACATAACTATGATACTGATCTAGATGAGATGAATGACTAATAATCACACACTTGAGGCATTCCCTAGACTAATACTCACACACTGGGGCATTCCCTGGACTACTAACCTATCTCTCTATAATCATAGCAAACCCTTGAATCCCTAACTATGCAAGAAACATAATCTAACCCCAACTGGATAACTAACCATCACTTGGGGAACTATCTATTGAGAAGACCATTCTCCTAGTACTTATAACCTACCTTAAGAGCCCTAGGCTAGTGGGGAACATATGCTAACTCTATTCGAGCAACCAACTCATGTCTGGGGTATGATACGCCCAAATTATAACTTTCTTACAAAAGTGTTAAGCAGTCATTGTCAAATATAGAAACCAACAAAGGTTGGAGTTGAATGCCATAGGAAATACTTGGGTAATTAGTAAGCAAATTCTTAATGCATTGTTAATATATGGGTCCAGAATAATGGGGGGTTTAATGTGTTAATAATATTCTTTCATTTTTGAATCACATAAAGGACCAGCTAATGAGAGTTAATAAAAGTATAATTTCAGTGAGAACGAGTTAACTAGAGTAATGCTCACCAAGATATTCAAACAGTTAGGGTTGTGAATTTGTGCTAGATTTTTAACTTATAATTTCAATTGGAAGAAATATTGAATTCTAAGAATTACCCTCTTGTTTCTCAACCTAATAGGTATTTCACAATTTACTTCTTTTGAACTTAAAGGATTCATGTATTATTCAATAGAACTATCATAAGGATTGATCCTGTTAAGGCATTAAACCTTAACCCAAAGGGTAAACCTATGGATTTTATATGAATCACCTCTTTTCCCAATATCTACGTTCTTATTTAGCCAAGTGGTGTTCATGGGCTCACTTCTCAAATTCTCATGCAAGAGATGTCATTATAATGAAGAGAGATTTATACAATTTAGATAGATATTAGAAATCAAAAGGATTCATAACCCCAAGCAGCTCTCAACAACAAGGCTCCCGTAATCCTAGTTATGGGAGTTTAACTGCTCATCTCCATATAAGATATCAAAGATATATTAATGTTCATAAATAGCTTCAAGAGAGTACTTACAAAAGTTACAATATTGTTCTTCTCAATCTTCAATGGAAAATATGGAAATAATAATTAGATCTTAGTTTCTAGCTTCCAATCGCAAAGAAAGGTGTTACAATACTCTCAATAGAGGATAAAGTGTGATAATACTATCAAAAAGTTTTGAAATAAAACCTAATATTTAGAACTTATATGGTTCCAGAAACTAGGGATTTAAATATTAAACTTGAAATTATCATGTCATACTCAACGAGATGGGCGACAGTTTGTTGTTGGGGCAATAGTCCGTTTCCTGGACCATCGCTAGATCTCTATTGATACCGTATTCTATTTCTTGGCAATGAGTCAGGCGACGGTTCATTACAGGATCAACAGTCTATTTCGTGGACTATTACGGGACTTCTGGTGCCACTGTCTTCTACTTCTGGGCGATGGTTAGGCCGATGATACATCACCTAAGTTGTCATTTGTCATTTTTCTCTTGTTTGGTACAGTTCATCAAAGTTATTCTTCACGCTTAGTTGTTGTCCAGGAAACACTAAAGTCTAATGTTAAATGTAGCAATAATTTCTTGAAGTCACATAATTATCCTAAGAAAAAGTCCAAAAATATTCCATCAAAAGTAGGAACATCAACACCCTCAACTTAAGGCAATTGCTTGTCCTCAAGAAACTCAACACCAACATGTATATATGAACATCATGATGGGCATTTCACAGTCAAACCAAAATAATGATACAATTATTCAACTGCCCATTCGGCTATCTAATCTCAACACATATGGATCTGTTATTGGCACTAACTACGAATCAACATATTCATAACCATAGATACAACACCCCAAAGAAATATGTTGACCAGGTATAACTCAACAAGCCCTAACAGTCAAAGAAGTCCACCTCAAATTATACAATCAAGACATGGATAAAACTAAGACTCTCACTCTCAGAAAAGAAGTTACAAAAATAGTGCACACCCTTAAGTCTGCCCTTATCTTCTAACATTCTCTCATGATTGACTCGCCAAGATGAAGCAGGACTTGCTAAGGGTTGTAGTCAGGTTTTAGGCTTGGCGAGATTTGATCATTTGGATAAGTGACTTAAAGTACAAAACTTCACTCTCTTTGCCCTTTTTGGTAGCTACTCAGCAGGATTGCAGTGCCTTTCACTCATTTACAATCTTTATTATCCATCTGTACCCTTGCCATAACCTAGTTTTTTTTAAAAGAACAGTAGTGTCATCCACCCTCAACTTATGTTGATGCAGTTAGTTAAGGTACACAATATCTATTTAGACATCTGACTAGACCAGGGTCGGATGCTACCTCTCAAATAAACTTTAACTCACCCTCCTAGGCCACCAATGATTCAATAGTAGCCACCCTTAACTTAGCAAATTTGCCTAAGTTAAAGAGCACAATGTCCAAAATTAGAATAGGGCCAAAGCTAAGTGTTAACATCTTTTAGAGAGTAAATGAAACTTATTTTAACAAAAAAAACACTAACAAAGCTCAATAGGGTTTACAAAGAAAACAAAATATTTTTGGTGGGCCATTATCTTGGCTAAGTGGACTAACAAAATAAGGAGTCCTACTATCCTATCCTAACAAAATAAAAACCTCACAAGTACTAGTATCACTCCCTCTTAAAAAAATTGTTGTAATGTCCTCAATGCATTCAAATTAAGAATAAAAGGAGGAAAATAATTGTACAACCTCTCAGTCAGATGAGGCATTAGTTAAATAGTCTGAGGATGCTTTGGCATTGTCTTTAGAAACATTGATCCCTATGGTGGTAGGGTTCCTCATATCAATATCCTCTAGAATCGGAGGGATCTGACAGTGAATAGGGTTAGAAATTTGCCTCCTAGCTAGGGACAAACTTGTGGAAACACCTACAGCTTCATCCTGCAGTCTCTTTTTTTTCTTTTTCTCTATTCTCTTTGACATCTTAAGTACTTTCTATAGATCATAGTCTTATTTCTCTTCCGGTGTTATGGCTTCAAGTTTCCTTTCCTTAGCTAGTCTCTTTGTAGCTTTCTCAGCTTTTTTATCTATCTCTGCTACCTTTTCACCCTTATCTTTGATCATTTCCCTATTAAGTCAAAAATATTTTCATCCTCATCACTTGGAATCAGGGATAGATCAACCATGGGCTGATGTGGATGCCATTTTAGCTCTTCTATATTTGCCTGGGCCTATCTAAACTCCACCTAAAATTTGGAAAAATCTATAATAGACATGGCATCCAGCTTTTTATTAATTTGCTCCTCCAAATCGTCTATTATTAGATGAAGATTCCTGAAAGGACGTACTGGTACCTCTATAATTCTTTCAGTAAAGGGTTTGAAATAATCCCCCAATATAGCTAACTATTTTTCAAACCTTTTCTGGGCTCAAATTGACTTCGCAAAGTTCTTCTGGTTTTGCTTATATTCAGAATATTAGGGCGAGACTAACGCAGAATCTGTAGTCCGACCCATAGGTATCAAATATAAACATGTAGATGTGGTAGGACGCATATATATAGCAAGAGGCTATGGCATACCTGAAGGAATCTCCGATGATTCAGGAACTGGTGTCAACGGAGTTTGATGGGCTAGAGGTCTATTGACTCCCATATCGAACCTTGAGTCATCCTTTATCTTCTCAATATCTTGTTTGTCCATTGCCCAAATCTTACTATTAACTTTGCTAATCAAAGGAACATCTACTTGCTTGCACAACTCTGTGGTAAGAGACAGCACAGTTGTAGTCGTATGAGTGCGGTTAAATAATTCATCGGAAATAATGTGTCCAAAATACACTATACCTCCATAAATGCGGCAACAATTATAGCTCTAGTGATTTTTAAATAGTCATCACCTTCTATTGCAATCAGCCTCTGTCTCACAATTGCCCACCAGAACTTGGTCCTAAAGCTTAGGGACTACTTAGATATCTGTTCACGGGGGTTGTGTAACTATGCAGCCTTTTGTTCCTCTGTCAATGTTCAGGCCATCCATACACTTTATTTGGTTTCCATGGACAATCGATGCTCAAATTTTAGTATTGCACCCAATATCCGTTATGCAGGCCTAAACAAGAATTTATTCAATGTACGCTCTGAGATATCTATATTGATTCACGCACAGGAACTGTATCTAAATTATGTCTCTAACTGATAAACCTATGGGATAGTCCTTCTCCATCAACAGCAAGTAGTTAGAAAAAAACTCACATACCAGATTCAGTTGATAGGTTTCGAGTGGCCTACTCATCCATGCCAACTCATTTTCATTGAATCGACACTTGAGTTTTGGATACTCATGCAATATTATTGTTACAATGTGATGATCCTTGAAAATAGGTCTCTTTACTTCCAACCTATCCATTTCCTTGAGCCCTTGGTAGAAATGATCTCAAGCGCCTTCAACCTTCCACCTAATAGCCTCCCACAATTGCGGGTCCTGGCGCTAAACCATATTTGGATCCTTCTATTCTAGAACCTTCTCTTAGATAGGGTTAGATAATTCAACCCCTTCCTTAACTGGGTTCAAGCTAGATCTACTACTGTTACTGCTTTTACCTTCCTCTTCAGACTGGGAGGATGAAGAAATGTCTGACGTTTTTGCCGGGTGTTGTGTGCCGATATATCCGAACCCTATGGTAGCTCTTGCCTGGATATTTTGCCTCTACCTCTATCTCTGGTTGGTGGTAGTTTGTTTTATATATTACCTATAAGGGAAGCATTTATCAGTTTACAAACTCAAACAAAATGAAAGAAAAAATCTTTACTAGCGATGGATAGGGCAACGGTCTGTTGGGTTTGCGATAGTCCATCTACCCCAACCGTTGGGTCAATTCTAGTAGCTTTAATTCTGGGGTATTTCTGATGGTTTCAAGCGATGGTTCATTAGGGGTTCGATAGTCCTTCATAAAAACCGTCACCTGTACTTTTCAAAATATGCGCCTTATTTTAGCATTTTGTCGAATACCTGGCATACACTCATTTTAAAAACAATTTTCATGGAATTTATATCAATAATACATCACAACCTTTGCCATTTTTTGTGCATGGTATACTCAAACTTCATCCAAGGTAGTGTTTATCATGTTTCAACTTAATTTAGACCCACACAGTATTGATACAAGAATATAGAGTTATTTCAACATTATTGCCTTCACCTTTTTTATTTGTTCCTTATGTTGAATAAAATAGAGAGCGATGAATAAATAATACCTTAGTAATACAGTACTTGGTCACTACTGTGACTTTCATGCTTAACCCAGAACAACAGATAATCTTTTACTTTGCAAAAGACTTTGTTTTTCTTGTAATTGAAAGATAAAAAGAAGAAATAGAGTTTAAATAGATGGGAAAGGGAAGAGATATGTTTTAGAAGAGAATGAAAGTCTCAAGAATGTTACATGTATGGAAAATAAAGTCTTAGGAACTTGAACATTTGGATCATTAATTAAACACTATAAATTATCCATTAAAAACCGTCTGGGTAAAATAGGAATGAAACATTCATCAATTCAAATTGATCCAACCCAACCTGCTTAACTAGGGTTAAGTGTGACTGTTCAAGCAACGGTATACCGTAAGTGTGATAGTCTATCGAATGACCCATCGCCCCTTACCATAACCTTATTTTGCAACTCGTTGGTGACTTTTGGACTGACGATCCATGAAGCTTGTGACAGTCCGTCATTCAACCCGTCACTACTTTCCAGTAACTTGGTTTTAAGTATTTCCTGTGACGATTCCCAACGACAGTTTATCAAGGTAGCGACGGTCTGTCAATTGATCCATCAGTCACCCCCAACCTTTTTAGATTTTGGTTTCCCGCACTGTCATACCTGCATACTTACACGAATCCTTTAGCTTGCACAAAACAACAAAATAACTTAAACTAATGCATTACAATAACGCAATGTGGGTTGCCTCCCACTAGCGCCTGATTTATTGTCAGAACACGACTCCATTATCTCGATTAATCAAACTTCATTGAGATAGATCGTAGCAATACTCTTTATCAAATCTATTGGACCAATAAAAAGTCTCACACGCTGCCTATTATGCATGACGACACTTTTATCTTCATTTTCAAGTTCCACTACTCCAGACGAGTAGACTTGGTTAACTTTAAATGGGCCAAACCACTTAGATTTGAGTTTACTAGGAAAAATCTTGAGTCTGGAGTTAAAGAGGAGCACCAAGTCACCTTTCTGAAAATGTCGTATTTCAATTTTGCGGTCATGGTATTTCTTAATTCTTTCCTTTTATAGATCATCTCTTTCATAAGCTATGAGACGGAACTCATCCATCTTATTCAGTTTCCCTATTCTCATATTAGCTGCCTTATTCTAGTTCAGGTTAAGCCATTTTAGTGTCCCCAATGCTTTATGCTCCAGCTCAATCGGCAAATCATATGCCTTGCTATAAACTAATTGGTATGGTGACATGCCAAAAGGTGTCTCAAAAGCTGTTTGATATGCCCATAAGGCATTATCCAGCTTCCTAGACAAATCTTTCCTACTAGCATTTACATTCTTTGCAAGGATAGCCTTGATTTGTCGATTAGAGATTTCCACTTGCCCACTGGTCTGTGGGTCGTATGGGGTAGACACCTTATGCTACTTAACCTCATATTTTTCCAAGGCGTCTCTAAATAGTTTGTTGCAAAATTGCAATTCTCCATCACTTATGATGGTATGTGTTACCCTAAAGGGAGAGAACATATTTCTCTTTAAGAATGCAACAACCCACTTTCCTTCATTATCCGCCAAAGCCACTGCCTCGACCCATTTTGGCACGTAGTCAATATTGACCAATATGTACTTTATTCTAAATGAGCTCATAAAGGGCTCGATGAAGTCAATTCCTAGACATCAAATAATTCTACCTCCATCATTTTATACATTGGCATCTCATGGTGTTTTGATATAGACCCTTGCCTTTGACATTAGTCTCATCTCTTTATGAACTCATAGGCATCTTTGAATAAGGTAGGCCAATAGTAGCCACTCTGAAGCACTTTTCTTGCAGTCCTATCACCTCCATGGTGACCTCCAACTGGGAAAGCATGAATCGCTTCTAGTATACTTAATATATCTATTTTTGGGATGCACCGTCTAATAATTTCATCCATACACCACCGAAATAAATACAGCTCATCCTAGAAATAATGTGTAACATCATGGAGAAACGTTTTCCTTTGATAAAAGTAAAGATTATTCGGCATTACTTTACTTACCACATAGTTTGTGAAGTTAGCATACCAATGTACTTTTTCAAGCACTGCAGGCAATATTTTCTCATCCAAAAAGGAATCATCAATCTTTAGCTCATCCGTGACTGCCTGCTCGCCATCGAGTCTGGATAGGTGATCCACCTTCTGATTCTCACATCCTTTCAATCCTTGACTTCAAAGTAGAATTCCTAAAGTAGCTATATCCACTGGATCGGCCTTGGCTTAGTATCCTTCTTTTCCATTAAGCACCTCAAGGCAGAGTGGTCAGTGTGCACCACTACCTTGGTACCTAACAAATATGCCTGGAACTTCTTAAAACCATGCACAACAACTAGAAGATCCTACTCAATCACAGTATAATTATTTTGAGCCTCATTTAGGGTGTTTCTTAAAAAATATATCAGTTGGAACAACTTCTCTTTCGTCTGACCAAGAACATCTCCAAGTGCCACTCCCCTGGCATCACACATAATCACAAACAGCTTTGTCCAATCAGGAGCAACAATAATTAGAGCCTCCATTAGTTTCATCTTAAGGCAATCAAAAGTCTTACTGCAGTCATCATCAAAAGTGAACTTAGCCCCATACTCCAAAAGTTTGCAAATCGGGTTTGCAATCTTTGCAAAGTCCTTTAAGAATCTGCAGTAGAACCCAGCATGACCAAGAAAGCAATGTACCCATTTAACAGTGATAGGGGGAGGTAGTTTCTCAATAACTTCAACCTTTACCTTATCTACTTTAATGCCTTTAGAAAAAAAATTGTGACAAAGAACAATGCCCTCCTTCACCATGAAGTGGCATTTTTCCCAGTTAAGAACAAGGTTGAACTCTTTACGCCTCTACAATGCCTGACTAAGATTCATCAAGTAGAGCTCAAAAGAATCACCGACCACTAAAAAGTCTTTCATAAACACCTCTAAGGTGTCTTCAACCATATCATAAAATATCAACATCATGCACTGCTGAAAAGTGGTGGGTGCATTACACAAATTGAAAGGCATCCGCTTAAAAGCAAAATTAAAATATGGGTACATGAATGTCTTCTTTTCCTGATCTTCAGGAGTAATAAAAATCTGGTTGTAACTAGAGTAACCATCTAAGAAACAGTACCAACACCTTTTCACTAGATGATCAAGCATCTGATCCATGAAAGACATTGGGAAGTGGTCCTTCAGTATACACAAGTTGAGTTTTCTATAATCCATACACACTCCCCACCCGGTAACAGGCCTGAGTGAGATCAAATCATTTTTCTCATTAGCCACAACTATCATACCCTATTTCTTTGATGCACTGAACGGGACCTACCCACTTATTTTCTGAAATAGGGTATACCACCCCTGCGTCTAGCCACTTGATTATTTCCTTCTTTACCACCTCTTGAATAGGTGGATTTATATAATGCTGGTGCTCAATAGTCGGGATACAATCCTCTTCTAGATAAATCTTATGTGTACATATCCCAGGAGGAATGGTGATGATATTTACAATCATCCAACCAATAGCCCTCTTATATCTTTTAATAACATAGGTGAGGGCTTCAACCTATTGCTCACTTAGGTCAGCTGCAATAATAACTGGTAGTGTATTCCCACAGCCTAGGAACACATACTTCAAATTGTTGGGCAACTCTTTCATCTCCAAGGATGGTGCTCTTCTATAGAAGGCTTAGCAGGTGGACTTGGACGATTTTTCAAGTCTAAATCCAAATTCTTGGGTGCATATGAATAAAACCCCATGCTCGTTAAGGTACACACAGTCTCCTCATAATCTTCGATACGGTCATGATCAAAATAAATCAATATAGTGGCTAAATTCTCCATAATAAATTTTTCTTCTATAGGCACTATCTACTCCTCCTTATAATAGATATCCATAATACAGAATATGCTCATATCTATATGTTGTTTTATGGATTGACATACATTGAATCAAACTACCTTATCATTTATCCTGAATTATAGCTTGTTTGCCCTTAAAACGATAAGTACACTCCCGGTTATGAGGAAATATAGACCCAAGATTATGGGCATCTTGAAATCTACCTCACAATTGAGAATGAACAAATTATCCAAAAATATGAAATTGGCCACCTTTACTAATACTTCATATAAAATCCCATGGTTCATTTCATAGATCTGCTCACGAAAACTAGTCTCATGTTTGTGGGAGTAGGATCCCCCAAATCCAATTTCATATGCACAGCAAGTGGAATTAAGTTTATACTAGCTCTCAAATCACATAGATCTTTTGTAAAATTAAGAGGCCCAATAGCACACGAGATAGTAAATGCTCTCATATCTACCTTCTTATGCACCAAAGACCTTGTAGAGATAGAACTAAAATGATGGAGATTTTCCATCGGCTCGTAGCTAACCATCCATTCCTTTCTGACAAGGTCTTTCATGAAATTTGCATACCCGACCATTTGTTCCAATGCCTCTACTAATCAAAAATTGATCGTAAAGTTCTTAAGCATGGACATAAATATGCCAAACTTTATGTCGTCAGCCTTCTTCTTCAACTGATAGGGAATTAGAGGAGGTGATTTTATGAGAGTAGTAACCATCACTTTTGCCTCTGATGTTCTGGCATTTAACGGAATATTTTAGGCCTTTTCCTTAGAATAATTATGTGTTTTCAAGCAACCATGGTTGTATTTAACATGGTATTTTAGTGTTTTCAGGGTCAGGACTGAGTGTAAAGGATAACTTAAATAATCTAAGCAAACAAACGCAAATTGAGCAGTGATGGCTTAGGCAATGGACCATCGACCTTACGATGATCCATCAGTCTAAACCATCGATAAAAAGCAGAAGGCATAGACTCTAAACAGCCTAAAACAGTCCAGGAGACAAATTTTTGGCATGCAACAAACCGTCGATGTGAACCGATGCCATAATATTGAAGGCATTATCATTGGAAGTCCTGCGAAGATACAGGCGATGAATCATCGACCTTGCGATGGGACATCGCTCTACCCATCACCCAAAAGTAAAGAATGGAGCTACTGGAAATCCTATGATGATGCAAGTGACGGAACATCAAACCTGCGATGGACTGTCAATTGACCCATTACCCAAAAGCAGAACATGGAGTCATTAGACACCCTGTAATAATGCAGGTGACAAACTGTCGGACCTGCGATGGACCATCGCTTGACCCATGGACCAAAATGCAAAGAATTAGAGCTTGAATTTTAAAATCCCAGTTCTAAAATCATATAAATACCAAGTATTAGGGTTTAAACCATATCTTTGTCTTTAGTTTCATACTTACTCCTCTATTGAGAGCTTTGTACTACTTTTCAATGAGATTTGAACCTATAGATTGACACATCATTATAGTTTTCATATTTTCCATCAAAGATTGAGAGATCAATTTTGTGACTTTTGTTAGTACTCTTCTGAAGTTATTTATGAACATCATTTTAACTTTGATTTCTAACATAGAGATGAGCAGCTAAACTCCTATAACTAGGCTTATGGGAGTCTTGATATAGAGAACTACTTTGGGGTTGTGAATGGGTTTTTTTTCTAACATCTATAGAAATTACATGAATCTTTCTTCATTTTAATGACATCTCTTGGTTGCCAACTTAAGAAGTAATCCCATGGACTCCATTTGTGTGACAAAAAAGTGGATTGTTGGGAAAAAAAGTGATTCACATGAACTCCACAGGTTTACCCTTTTGGATTAATAGATTGATGCCTTAACAGGATCAATGCTCATGATATTTTTATTGATTAATTAATTAACCCTTTAAGTTCAAGAGAAGTAAAGGGCGAAATACTCATTAGGTTGAGAAACACGTGGGTAATCTTTAGAATTCAATAATTCTTGCAAATTGGATACATAAGATAGAAATCAAATACAAACTCACAACCGTAATTGTTTGAGCATCTTGGTGAGAATAACTCTAGTTAATTCATCCTTCCTTGGAATTACATCTACATTCACTCTCAGTAGCTGGACTTTTATGTAACACAAATACAAAAGAGCACTGTTAACATTTCCCAATCCCCTTCTTATTTTGAAGCCTTAGATCAACAGTCTAATAAGTATCACAATACTTAGTGAACATGGCATTCCATGTGGGATTTGACACCCAACACAGTTGGGTTTCTATACTTGACAGCAACCACTTACTCTCTCATAATATATTTATAATTTGAGCATATTAAATTTTTGTGCCGTTGCCAGGGAATATGGTTTTTAATTAAGTTTGTGTTTGTTATTTGAAGTTTGGTCAAGTTTCCCAATTTTTATTTTTGTTTTTTGTTTTTGTTTGTGTAGGGGAATGTTTGTGTATACCAATTATATGGATATTGGGTGCATTGTTATTACCAATACATCCAAAATCGCAACTTATTGGCAGAGTAATAGAACCCCAAGATGCTGAGAGACTAGCCGCATTGGCTAGAGCTCAACTAAATTAGTAGAATGATGGATAGTAGGCATATCTTCCTAACCCTGACAATAATAATTTAAGAGATGATCACTTGTTAGATCCTACTAATCGAAGGCGTGTAGAGAATATAATTGCACCAATGAACAAAAATGTGAATTGATACTATTCTTTTAGGGAGAGACCTGATCTTTAAGTTATTCAATTTGATCTTAGTGATGATAAAGATGGAATGCACGGAGCTGGGTGCCACTGGATCTATTATTCCTCCACCTCTAGCACCAAGAGAAAAGCTCAATAATCTAACTCATTCACCTAAAGCGGTTGTTTGGTGGACTCTCGAGAGATGATCCCAATATGCATTTAGTAAATTATGACACTATTTGCAAGTCCTTTGATAACCTGGGAGTGGGACCGAATGCTATCCGCATGCATTTATTTTTGTTATCTTTTTATAGAGAGTTAACATTATAGCTTAATGTGTTGATGCTTAATTTGATAACCAACTGGAGGCAATAGAAAGAGGCTTTCATAGAAAGGTTCTTTTTGCCTCCCAGAAGGGTATAGTTGAGGGACAAAATTAGCGACTTTAGAAAGCTCCCAACTAAAGCCCTTCATGAGACATGGGAGAGGTTTAAGAAGAAGCTGACACAGTGTCTGAACCATAATATGTCAGATATTTATCTGATAGAGACTCTTTGTCGGTCTTTGAAATCTATTACGAAGGCAGTTGTTGATAATACTGTTGGGGTACCATTTGTGGATCTCACTTTTCAGGTGGCCTAAAATATGCTTGATCGGATGACCAAATAAAGTAGAGCTTAGCATACCAGGGGTTCTCTAGTAGCAAGACCTACTGTGTCTATTGGCATGACTGTAGAACAAGATAGGAAAGTGGAAAAATATGATCAATACATGGCACACTTGAAGATGTAGATAGATCTGTTAACCAAGTATCTATTATCTACAAAGACTGAAAAAGTGAAGGTTGTTGCAGCTAAAAGGTAGAGATGATTCTGATTCAGAAAAAGAGGCTAACAATTTGAATAATCAGGGGGTTTTGAGGCAATATCCTAAGAAATTAAGGTTGGAACTACTACGATAAGGATAGTTATAAGAATAGGGAGCAATGAAATTTGAAAGGTTAGAATGATAAAAGTGAACTATATATACCTCCCGAAAGTTGAAATAGTGCTGCAACTAGCTCTGGTAAGATGTCCATGGAGTACATGATGGAGAAATTGTTAAAAGTATTTGAAGCTACCAACTCTAGAGTGACTACCATAAAGAGAGATTTATCTTCTATGAGTCAGTTGGTGAACTCACACTCTACCTCTATCAAGTAGTTAAAGAAATAAATAAGCCAGCTATATTCAGCTTTGAATCAGAGGAAGACTAGAACATTGCCAAGTAACACCATTCAGAACCCACATAATGATGGCTCTTGCATGGATATTACTACTAGAAGTGGTAAGGTATTGGTAAGCGCTCATGTAGGTAAGCCTGCAGTTGATATTGTAGATGATGACATTAAAGAAGAGATTTATCATCTAGTAGAGTCTGGGAAACTGAATAAGGTTATTGACGACACACTGTCCAATAGTCAATAGGTTGATGAGTTAAAGAAAAATAAGGGAAAGGAGGCTGAAGTGGTGGTTACCACTCTTCCAAAGACACCTCCTCGATTTCCCCATCAGTTGAAGAAGAAAGCCAATAACAATAAGTTTAGAAAATTCATGACTATGCTGAAATAGTTTAAGATTAATCTACCACTTGTGGAGGCATTATATCAAATTATTGGGTACGCAAAGTTCATGAAATAGCTCATCAGAAAGAAGCGGTCAGTTAGTTTTAAGCCGATGGAAATTTATATCATTATGGTACTATTTCTATAAAGTCTCTAGTGCAAAAAAATGCAGATCTGAGAGCATTTACTATATCATGCACTATTGGACCTCTTGACTTTGCAAAAGCTCTGTGTCACCTAGGAGCTAGCATCAATCTAATGCCATTAGCTGTTTACAAAATATTGGGTTTGGGAGATCCTACACCAACTAAAATGTGACTTGTTATGGAGGATAGGTTGGTCAAACGACCTATTGGTATTTTTATGATGTGTTGGTAAAGATTGCTAGTTTCATATTTCATGTGGATTACATTATTCTGAATTAAGATGTGGATTTCGAGGTGCCCATAATTTTGGGTTGACCTTTCCTCATAATCAAAAGTGTGTTGATTGATTTGACAGCTAATTAGCTCTTACTCAGGCTGAATAATAAAGTGGACCAATTTGATGTGTGCCAATCAATGAAGAAGCAAAAAGAAATAAGTGTTCTTTCTATTGTAGATGTGTATTATGAGGAGGAGCAGAAAGAGGCGATAGAAGAGAAATTTATTGTTAAAACCTTAGTTGCAGTGTTGATAAATTTTGATTAGGATGTTATAGAAGGTTATGAGAAGACTGTTTGTGCCTTAACGGGCATGGGTTCTTACTCATATGCCCCCAAGAAGTTGGACTTGGACTTAGAAAATCATCCTAGTCACCTGCTAAGCCCTCTACAGAAGAACCACTTGTCTTGGAGCTAAAAGAATTACCCAGTCATTTAAGGTATTTGTTCCTTGGTAGTGGAAATACACTACCTGTTATTATTTTGGCTGAACTTGGTAAACAGCTTGTGGAAGAACTTTTTTCGGTGTTTTAAAGATACAAAAGTTCAATAGGCTATACTATTGTTGATAATATTGGCATTCCTCCTGGCATCTGCACTTATAAGATACAACTTGAGGAAGAATGTACTTCTACCATTGAGCATCAATGCCGACTTAACCCACCAATTCAAGAGGTGGTTAAGAAGGAAATTATTAAGTGGATAGATGCAGGAGTGGTTTATCCTATTTTCGATCGTAAATGAGTGAGCCCAGTTTAATGTGTGCCCAAGAAAGGGGGAATAACTATTGTTGCAAATGAAAAGAATGAGTTGATTCCTCTCGGGCCTGTGATTGGTTGGAGATTTTGCATAGAATACCGCAAAATAAACTCATGGACTTTAAAGGACTACTTCCCAATACTCTTCATGGAACAAATACTTGATAGGTTGGCGGGGAGGGAGTGGTATTGCTTCTTGGATGGATATTTTAGCTATAATAAAATGTATATTGCTCTTAAACATCGGGAGAAGAAAACATTCAGATATCCGTATGGAACTTTTACATTCAAGCAGATGCCATTTCAAAGGTGTATGATGTTTGTTTTCTTGGCTATGGTTGAGGAAACCTTGGAGGTGTTCAGGTATGATTTTTCTGTGGTTGGAGATTCATTTGGGCTCTGTTTGGAGAACTTGAGTAAGGCTATACAGAGGTGTGTGGAATTCAATCTTGTGCTTAATTGGGAGAAATGACACTTTATGGTGAATGAGGGAATTGTTCTCAGGCGCAAAATTTCAGCAAAAGGGATAGAGGTCAATCGAGCCAAGGTAGAGGTTATTCAGAAGCTACCACCTTCCATCTCAGTAAAAGGGGTGCATAATTTTCTTGGACATGCTGGATTTACTAGAGATTTATAAAATATTTCTCTAAAATTGCAAATCTACTTTGAAAACTGTTAGAGAAGGAAACTAAGTTATTATTTGATGCTGATTGCATTAACGCATTTGAATGCCTTAAGAGAAAGTTGGTTGAGGCCCCTATCATTGTTACACTAGACTGGTAAACCCTGTTTGAGACAATATGTGATGCAATTAGTGTTTCCCTCAAAGATGTGTTGGGGAAAAAGAAGGACAAATTATTTCATCCAGTTTACTATGCCAGCAAAGCACTGAATGGAGCTAAAAAAAACAACACTATCATAGAGCAGGAACTTCTAACAGTGGTGTATTCTTTTGAGAAGTTCCAGGCATATTTTCTAGGTACCAAGGTAGTGGTACACACTTACCACGCTACCTTTAGATACTTAATAACGAAGAAGGATGCCAAACTAAGGTTGATCTGGTAGGTATTGCTACTTCAAGAATTTGATTTCGAGCTTAAGGATAATAAGGGATGTGAAAATAAATTGGCTAATAACTTATATAGACTCAAAGGCTAGCAAACAGCAAAGGATGGGCTAGAGATTGATGATTCCTTTCCTGATGAGAAAGTATCGGCAACAGTGCTCGATAAAGTCCCTTGGTATGCTGACTTCCTGAATTATGTGATAAGTGAGGTGGTACTAAAAAATCTTTCCTTTCATCAAAGGAAAAATTTTATTGATGATATGACCATTACTTCTATGATGATCCATATTTTTTATGGCGATGTGCAGATGGTATTATTAAACGGTGCATTCCAGAAGTAGAAATGCTGAGTGTATTGGAAGCAAGCCATGCACCCCAGTTGAAGATCACCACACAGGTGATCGTACTACAAGAAAAGTTCTTCAGAGTGGCTACTATTGGCCTCTTTTTTCAAGGATGCTTATTAGTTCGTTAAGAGATGTTACCAATGTCAAAGGTAAGGGTCCATCTCAAAGCACTGTGATATTCCAATGTCTAAAATTCTGGAGGTAGAATCATTTGATGTGTGAGGCATAGATTTCATGAGGCCCTTCGTGAGCTCATTTGGAATGAAGTACACACTTGTTTCTGTTTACTATGTTTCAAAATGGGTTTAGGTTGTAGCCCTGGCAAATAATGAAGGAAAGTGGGTTGTTGAATTTTTAAAGAGAAATATCTTCTCTTACTTTAGGGTACCACGTACCATCATAAGTGATAGAGGATCTCACTTTTGCACCAAGATATTAAGAGATGGCTTGGAAAAATATAGAGTTAAGCAGCATAAGGTTGCTACGCCATATCACCCGCAAACAAGTGGGCAAGTGGAAATCTCCAATCAAAAAATCAAGGCTATCCTTTCCAAGACTTTGAATTCTAGTAGGAAGGATTGGTCTAGGAATCTAGATGATTCATTAAGGGCATATTTAACAGTTTTCAAGACACCTATTGGCATGTTGCCATATCACTCGGTTTATGGCAAGGCATGCCATTTATCAATTGAGCCAGAGCATAAAGCACTATGGGAGATGAAGAGTCTGAATCTGAACTAGATTGAGGCAGAAAATATGATACTGGGGAAGCTTAATAAGAGAGATGAGTTCCATCTCAGAGCGTATGAGAGAGCTGACCTATACAAGGAATGAATGAAGAAATACCATGATCACAAAATTGAAAAGAGAGATTTTCAGAAAGGTGACTTGGTGCTTCTATTCAACTCCAGGCTCAAACTATTCCCAGGTAACTTAAGTCCAAGTGCGCAGGCCTGTTTAAAGTTAGTCAAGTCTACTCATCTAGAGTAGTTGAATTTGAAAATGAAGATGGAAGTGTCTTCAAACTCAACGGCCAACAAGTCAAACTTTATATCGGTCCAAAAGACTCAATAAAAAGCATTGCTACTTTTTATCTCGATGAAGTCTGAGTAATTTATATAACAATGATAAATCAGGCGCTAGTGGGATCCAACCCACATTGAGTTGTTGTAAAGAATTTATTTAGGTTATATAGTTATTGTTTTTTGTTGATTTATGCAAGTTGAAGGGTTGTGGAAGTGTGTAGGTACAACAATTCAGGGTAAACAGAAGCTAAAGAAGTTCTGCATGATCGACGGATCATACGACGAACCATCACAAGCTCGACCGGCCATAGTAGGCAATCGTCAAAACCATGTCTAGAAACCAAGAATCTGGAAAAGTAGTGATAAAATTATTCGACGGACCATTGCATGCTCGACGGACAATCATTTGAACCGTTGTAGGTTAGATCCAAGGTTAGTTCTGTGGATAGTCATGATGGGATGTCTGACGGACAGTTGCATACTCAATGGACCATCGATTTTACCATCACACTTAACCCTAGTTATGCGGGTCGAGTTAGATAAGTTCAAATAGCCAATTTTTTTATTCTTATCTGATCCGAACGGTTTGAAATTGACAATTTGATGTGTTAAGTAATTCCCACCTGTACAATGTACCTAGTCCTTTTCATTCTCTTTTCTAACTTATCAACTCCCCTTTTTCATTTTCTATTTAAATATTACTCCCTCATTTTTCATTTTCTCATCACAAGTCATAAGTTTACTTCACTAAAGCAAATCTTCATCCAACTATTTGAATTGCATTGTGCAAGACCAAGTAGTGATTCAATACTTCATCAATCAAGTATGATTTATCCTTTCCTTTTCTTCAATATGATCAGAAATCAAATAGGTGAAAACAACCCGATGCATCAAAGTCATTTCTTTTGAAAATTTTGTTTGTATGATTGTTGATGTTAGTCGAAGCGTTGCATATACTATCCTTGGGGAAGTATGAGTAACCCATGTACCAATAATGGCAAGTTAGGGTAAGGTATTATCTATCAAAATATTGTAAAAGTCACCCTTACATGAGATGCACGCAAGGTGTTTGACAAAATGCCAAAATGAGAGTTGGATCTTCCAATTACAGTTGATGGCATGCACGATGGACCTTCATATACTCAGCGTACCATCATATACTCGACGAACCATAGCATTGTATCATCGGACATTTTACATAAAAAGAGCTACTAGAATGACCCCGACAGTTGTGGTCAATGGAACATTACCTTTAACCGTCGCTGGTCAGAAAAATTTATTTTCTCTATTTGAAAACTTTATATTGATAAATGCTGAATTTATAGGTACCATGGCTCCCAAATTACCACAAATTAGAGGCCGAGGAAGATTCCAAGTAGCCCGGTCTTATACACTAACCCATAATACTCGGCGAAGTCAATGAGTGATTTCTTTATCCTCCTCGTCGGATGAGGTGGTGAAAAGTAGCAGTAGAAGTACCTTCATTTTAGTTCCTCCCAAGGTGGGGGTTAAAGCATCTAACCCCGCGCAAGAAAAGGACCCATAATAACAGAATCCAAATATGATTCGACGCAAGGGTCAGCAACTAAGGAAAGCCATAAGATAGCAAGTAGCTGGTATCCGTGACATTATATAAAAAGAGATGGCACCAATGGATAGGTTTCCTATCAAAAGGACAATTTTGTAGGAGCATCAGATCATCATAACAACCCTGTATGAGTATCCAGGACTTGAGGGGCCTGGATGAGCAAGCCACTTAGACCTTACCAACCAAACTTGGTTCGTGAATTTTCCACCAACTATTTGCCATTTCTAATGAAGGACTACCCTAAAGGTTCATCTACTGTAGATATGGAAAATCTTGATACGATTCCTAGAAGAGCAGTCGACATTGACATTTTAGAGAGGACATTGAATAGATTTCTATTGGGCCTGACTATCAGATACCAAGGGCTACTTTAGAGATAGAGCACCGAATATTTCCATGGGCTGAACAAAGGCCATGGTTAGCTAGGATACTGATAGACAGGGGTGAGCCTTCATGGTTGCTTGACCCTCATGGAAAAATTTCAAAGAAATCAGTAAGCTTTAGGGCCATGTTTTGGTAGGAGATCGTGTGATTAAGGCTTATGCTAATAGATGGTGATGATCATTTAGATAGCACCAGAGCTGTAATTTTTGCCGCTTTGATAGAAGGGTTGACATTAGATTTTGGGTACATCATTTCTGATGAGTTGATTTTTTGTGCTCACTAGATTAACACTGCACTACTGTTTCCATGCCTTATCACTAAGTTATGCATAAAGTCCAAAGTTCCTTTGATCAGTGGAATAGAAAATGAGGTACCATTATTTCACAAGCAGGACATTAAAAAGATGAAGGATAACTCGAGATTTCATTTGCAAATCAATAGACCTCCAGCCCAACAAACTCAGTCAGCACTAGTGACTGAACCATCAGATTTTCCAACAAATATGTCGTTGCCTTTGACTATGTATGTGCCTCCTACCACCTCTAAAGGTTCAGCTTCTATTCCAATGGATGGGACCCCAGATTCTGTATCTGTCCCACCCCAAACTTTAGAGTACAGGATAAACCCTGACAACTTCACAAATACTATGTGAACCATCAAAAAGGTCAAAAAGCAGATAGCACTCTGAAGGAAAGATTTCAAACCATTGTGGAGAAAATTGTGGAGGATGCAGTGCGTCCTTTCATAAATGTCTAGAACTGCATGGACAACATGAAAGGATGCATAAATAAAAAGTTGTATGAAATGTCCATTCTTGATTTTGCTAAAGTTATCAAGGAGGTCAGACGGCTTTAGACAGATGTCGATAAGATAAGTCAACAGCCATTGCAGACTATATTTGATCCTGTCCAGGTTGCTAGTGATGAGGATGAAGTTCTTGTGGACTTATTTGGGTGTCCGATCAAGGACAAAGGTAAGAAGCTAGCAAAATCAGACAAGAAGACTAAAGACACGCTAAGAAAGAAAAGAAGAAGCGAAGTCTGGCAGTCATGTCACCTAAACAATTTAAAGATTACCATATATGGAAGGTAGTAAAGAAGTCAAGGAGAGAGGAAAAGATGCAGTAGAAAAGGCTTCAAGATGAAGCAGCTGGAGCATCCACTAGTTCATCCCCTATCAAGGGGCAAATTTTAGACCCTGTCAGAGATGTGCTACCTTCGACTATGGAGGGAGAGATTTTGAGTACTCCCACCACCATGGGAGTCAACATTTCACCTGGTGAGGACGCTGGCACCTCGTCACACTTCACTAATGCCTCAGTATGAATAAGAGATGAAACAAGTATTTTTCTATCCATTGTACTTAAAATTTTATGCATTTGAGGAGAAAACAATTTTTGTGGGGGGTGGGTATGCTTGTTGGGTGTGATTGTTAAGGGGTTGTGTTGCCGATATTATTGGTATGTCTATTTGTTAATTTTTTATTTTCATGTTTTGTTTTTTGAATTTTTAGTTTCATGTTTGGTTGGTAATATGGTTGTACGTAATAAAAGTTTCATTCTTGTTGGCACCTTATTGTACATATGTGGATGACAATTGATGGTGGCAAAATTATATTTTCATTTTTCATATAATTAATTCCTATTACCAAGTGGAAAAGTGGTGTGTAACCATGTCTGACTCGTTAATGGCATTATAAGTTAGTAATAAAGCAAGGCCTAACTATGTGATTGGGATCCCGAAAATTAGTAGGATAAAAATTAACTCAGTGCCTGTGTGGGTGAGTATTTATGTAGTTCTAACATAAGTGTTACACCTAGAACTTTACCGGTTCATCAGATGTTGTCGTGTGTTGTGACTCAATAATAAAGTATTGTAGGCCTTCTTGTATTGTTAGTCCACTTATCCAAATGATTAACCCACCAAAAATATTGTGTTCCCTTTGTCAACCCTTTTGATCTATGGCAGTATTTTTCTGTCCAAATAAGTTTGATTTACTCTGTAGAAGGTGCTAAGAATTTAGCTTTGGCCTTGGTCCAATTGTGGACATTGTGCACTTTAACTAAGGCAAATAGCCTAAGTTGAGGGTGGATTTTACTAGATTGTTAATAGCCTAGGAGGTTGAGTTGAATGTAATGTGAAGAGTAGAATCCAGCCTTGGTCTAGTTAGCAATCTAAATAGATATTATGCACCTCAATATTCTTCAATAGCATAAGTTGAGGGTGGTTGATTTTGTGTCCTCAAAAAAAAATTGGGTTATGACAAGAGCCCTGAAGAATAACTATGATTGAATGAGTGGGTCCTTAATTCTAGCAAGTAACTACCAAATAGGGTAAAGAGAGTAAAATTTATGTACTTTAAGTCACTTACCCAACTAAATAACCTTCACTGAACCTAAAGCCTCATTATAACCCTTAGAAAGTCCTACTTGATCTTAGTAAGTTAATCATAAGAGAATATTAGATGATAAGGCCAAGTTTATAGGTGTACACTGTGTTGGCAACTTCTTTTCTAAGAGTGAGAAGCTTAGTTCTTTCCAGGATTTAACTGTGTGATGTGAAATGGACTTCTTTGGTTGTGACGGCATGTTGAGTTATATCTGTTTTATTTAGTTCTTTAGGGTGTCGTATCTATAGTTATAAATGTGTTGATTAGTAGTTAATACCAATAGTGGATCCATGTGTGTTGAAATGGCATAACCAAATGGGTAGTGGAATGATTATATGATTATGTTGGTTTTACTATAAACTTCCATAAAGATGTTGTTCACATATGTATCCCGGTGTTGAGTTGCTTGAGTACAAGTAATTACCTTAAGTTGAGGGTTTTTGATGTTACGACTTTTGATGAAACATTTTAGGCCTTTTCCTTAGAATAATTGTGATTTTTCAAGCAACCATGGTTGTATTTAACATGGTATTTTTGTGTTTTCTAGGTCAGGACTAAGTATGAAGGATAACTTGGACAATCTGACCAAATAAAGGTAAATTGAGCAGCGACGGCTCAGGCGATAGACCATCGACCTTTCAACGATCCATCGGTCTAAAAATCGATAAAAAACAGAAGGCATAGACTCTGGACGGCCTGCGATGGTCCAATCGATGGACCGTCAGCCCTACGATGAACCGTCGGTGTGAACCATTGCCATAATATAAAAGGTATCATCATTATAAGTCCTGCAATGATGTAGGCAATGAACCATCAACCTTGCGATGGGACGTCGCACTACCCGTCGTCCAAAAGAAGAGAATGGAGTCACTGGACACCCTGCGATAATGAAGGCAATGAAAATTCAAACCTGTGATGGACCGTCGCTTGATCTATCACCTAGAATTATAATATGGAGTCACTGGACACCCTGCAATGATGCAGGCGATGAACCGTCCGACCTGCGATGGACCCGTTGCTTGACCCATCGGCCAAAATGCGGAGAATATGAACTTAAATTTTAAAACCCCAATTATTGAATAATATAAATACCAAGTATCATGGTTTATTCCGTATCATTATCTCCAGTTTCATACTTACTCCTCTATAAAGACCTTTTTACTATTTTTCATTGAGATTTGAACCTAGAGATTGAGACGTGATTATTAGTTTTCATATTTTAAATCAAAGATTGAGAGATCAATATTGTGACTTTTGTAAATACTCTTTTGAAGTTATTTATTAACATTAATATAACTTTGATTTCTGACATGGATATAAGTAGCTAAACTCCCATAACTAGGGTTATGGGAGACTTGATGTAGAGAACCTCTTTGGGGTTGTGAATGGGTCTGTTTTCTAGCATCTATCGAAATTTCATGAATCTTTCTTCATTTTAATGACATCTCTTGGTTTCAAACTTGAGAAGTGAGCCCATGGACTCCACTTGTCTAACAAGAAAGTGGATGTTAGGAAAGAAGTGATTCACATGAACTTTATAGGTTTACCCTTTGGGATTAATGGATTGATGCCTTAATAAGATTAACCCTCATGAGAGTTTTATTTCCCCACCCCCAAATATTTAGTCAAAATCCCAACTACACATTTATACTTTGCGGGGGTCCTATGACCCACCTGGACTATTTTAAAGTGCATTTATTACCCCCCCTAAACGCTGACATGGCAAAAGAGTGCGTTTCACTCTCTCTAAAGAGAGTGAGAACGAATTTTTTTATTAAAAAATTATTTTCATATTTCTTTATTTTATTTATTTATTTTCTTTTTTCATTCTTAATTATTATTTTTCTTTATTCATTTTCTTTCTTCTTCTTCTTCTTTCTTACAAACAATGGCATCCAAGAACTCATCAATGGCATCCAAAATTAATATTATCATTTTCCTCATCTCCAAGCACAAAATCCATTGGTTTCGACTTCAGATTTGTTAAAAATTTCAAAATAGGTACTGTTCATTGTTTCCAACTTCAAGATTGTTGGAAATTTTAAAATAGATATTGTCCATTATTTATAACTTCAAAGTCGTCGTCAATCTTAAAATGGGTATTTTCCATTATTTCTGACTTAAAGATCGTTGAAAATTTTAAAATTCTCTATTTTTTCCTACTTTAAGGTTATTGAAAATTTTAAATTCAGTATTGTTCATTATTTTCGGCTTCAAAGTCGTCAAAAATTTTTAAATTGGTATTCTTTGTTGTTTTCGAATTTAAGATCGTCAAAAAACTAAAAATTGATATTGTTCATTGTTTCCCACTTCAAGGTTTTCAAAACTTTTAAATTCAATGTTGTTTATTATTTCCAACTTTAAGATCATTGGAAATTTCAAAATAGATATTGTCCATTACTTTTTACTTCAAGGTCATCGTAAATTTTAAAATGGGTATACGGCTCGTACCATGAGTCGTAACAGGTTCAAAGAATGAGATTCCTAGAAATTTGCTAAGAGTTCTAACCTGGGATGCTTCAATACTCAATTTCTCAATTTTCCAACCTTTTTATCAATAGGTTAAAATGAGCTCGAGTGCCTTGGGGCCCAAACCAAAGGTCTACCTAGCCTTAAAATTTATATTCTAAAGTTGCTGGCATAGCATTTGCATCCAAGATCGTTTTATTAAATTTTTCATCCAGTGGCTATTTGGAACAAGCAAAGACATAAAAATAGGGAATTAGCTCTAAAAATCAAAATGAATTGTTGGGTAATCAAACTGTCTATTCCAGTATGTCATAAATGAGTTGGGAAACTATGGAAAGGTTTTAACAGTGAAAATATGGAAAATAACCTGAAGGGTCATTATAATATCCATTACTAACGGAACTTTAATCCCCATAAGTTAAAGATCAGAAATACCTAAAGTCACAAACAGATGAGGATACTGAGTCTGCATCTAGCTCTTCTTATTCCTAGTGGCCTCCTCCACTAGGCAGTGACTCCATGATATGAGGTGGTTTTATGCACTTTAGTATTGTTATCCTAACTTATTTAGCCTTATTTTAAGGATTTTCATATGCTCAATGTGTTAATGATGATATAATTTAGAATATAAGTGTTTAAGTACATGATTACAATGTTCAAGGTATTTTCTAAACAAGTTTGTACTTAAATTGTTCATATAGAGTTCAAATATTAAAACTAGTGTTACTAGCATGAACTAGGTGTTTGTCTAGTCGATCTCGATGAATTCTATTATGTTTAATAAGTTTGTAAAGGTATACATTGTATAATTATATCTGGAAAAACTTGTTCATAATGTTCAAAGAGCAATTGAATTAGTCCAAGATCCAAAACTATGTAAAGACCAACGTGGACGAAGACTAGTCTTAGCTTGAGTTTCTAGTTCACCACTATGAATGTTGTGTTGTTTTGAGCTCTAATAAGTGGTGTAGGATGCATGGTGAGTTTATTATGGTTATATATGTAGGATATTCAAGCTTTAAATAAAAGGTAAATTGCACCACAAGTCTTAGGATTGAAAGGAAAGTGCACAAATAAATGGGACGTCAAGTTGAGACTTTCCAGTGAGGATTCGCGTCATGGGTTTAACGCGATCCCTATTACACCTTGACAAGACTCATAATGATCCACCTATTTGACCATAAAAATCCTAGCATTTCAAATTTACTCCTATGGATCATCCATCACCTCCCGAGCCCAAGTTCACACACGACCAATTTGTCGTAATATAACTACAACACTTGGACTTTATGTTAAACACTTTTGATGTCTTGGATCTTTGGAGAGGGGTTGATACACACTTTAATTAAGTTTTATATCTCTTTACTTTAGATTTTTAATGGATTATATCATGGATTCAATTACTTTGATTGTGTAGTGGCAAAATGCCGCCTTTTCGGGGTTAAGGCCAAGAATATGTTTACTTTCGCTTTGATTTAAGTATTTTTGTATTGCTTATCATATTTAGTTTTTTGTTTATCCTTGTTATCACTATTTTAAGGATTCGTGACTGATGATAGGCGAATTTACGTGCCTATATCAATATATGTTGCCCATATTTTAGCCTAGTTTTGAGAACTAATTATCTATTTCATGCACTTTTAGTCCTTTTTCCTATAAATGAGCTAACAAACATGATTAGTAAAGTTTCAGGTATAAATGATGCAAAATACAGCATTTTATGGCTTACTTGACGCAAAAGAAAGCTCACAAACGAAGTGGAAAGGAGCTGGACGCCTAAAGGACCAAATCTGCTGCATGGAAAATCTGTCTCGGGCTAAAACAGCAATTCTGAAGACTTTGGGGACTTACAGATACAAAGCTGGATTTTTACAAAGATACATTAACCTAGTATAATTAGGTTATGTGTTTTACTATTCTATTTGGATTATGATATTGTAACCTTACCCTAGTGCATTTGGGTCAAGGATTTCATTAGTATATTAGGATTTGGTTATTTATTTCATTAGCTTAGTAGGAGTAGGATAGGAGTATTATAAATACCCTATCATGTTAAAGATTTTTATACATTCTACACTTAATACAATTCTTAATTCTTAATTCCAAATTCTTCAATTCTTCACTTAATTCAACAATCAATTTTCTTCCATCCCTCTCATCTTCCACTACAAAACACTTCTAATCTACTCTTCTATTCAAAAATTCCACAACAAGAGAATCGTTACTTTCTACGGAATCACCAAAACCACACGCCTAAACACCTACTTTTCATGCCATCCACCATGCAAAACGTGATATCCTTCGCACTCATGGGTAACTAAACATCTCTGTTGGGGTTATGGAAGCAAAATGAGATACTATCTATTGCTGTGAGTTTGTGAGTTCGAGACACGTATATTGCTTATATCATTATTCTCTTCATCTTAATACAAATTCTTGTGGCTGCAGACGCATAGAATAACGCCAGTCTAACATTTAACTTGTTCGAGAGAAAGGTTATTTGTCTGGAAAAGAGATAATGTCAAGGTAGTAGGACACCCTTTCCTATTAAAAAGCTAGTGCCGTAACTGGACTAACCTCTTGGAGAATTCGTACCGTTAGACACGCTTTAAGCTCGAGAGAGTTAAAGTGAAATAGTCCTTGTTTAGGTCGAGAGACGCTTGGATTTACCATCGACTACAATTCTCTATAAGCAATTGCATGTCAAGACTATACACACTCATAGCCAATAGAGACGTATACCTCAAAAGGTGGACATAACCCCAACGCTTCAATTCTCATTGTTTACAACTTACGTAACAATCTTTCTCTCTTTACTTTATTATTTTCAGCTTTTGTTTACTTTACTTGCACGACAAGAATCCCCCCTTTTACGAGACTTGCACCAAAAGTTTAGTAATTTTGCTTACTTGTTGGCCAAGCTATTCCCTGTGGGATCGACACCCAACCCAGGTTGGGTTCTATATTTGCTATCGACCGCTTTACACTCAAACGAGAGCTGTAGATTGAGCGTTATCAAAAATTGGCGCCGTTGCCGGGGAATACGAGTGTCAATCAAGTTCGTGATAATTACTAGACCCTTTGGTCAAAGATTCTCGTACTTTTACTTTTAGTTGTTGTTTTTGTTTTTTATTTAGGTTTATTCAGTGCATCAATAGAGGCACAACGTGAAATTGAAAGGATGGCTGCTCAAGTGCATCAACAGAATATTGATAACCGTAGGCGAGCAACAAATCCTGACGATGAGGATCTAGGTGATGAAGAGTTACTAAACCCACGACATACTGCTGAGATGGCGGCACCCATGCAGAGGAGAGATCGTCAAGCGCGATGGAGACCTGATCGCTGAGCTATGCAAATTCCTTTTGATGATGATGAGGACGATCTGGACGGACCTGGTGCCACCGGAGCTATTATTCTTCCGCCATTGGCACCCGGAGCAAAGTTCAATATCACTAGCACCATGATTCAGCTTTTGCAACTCAAGGGATTATTTGGTGGACTAGCAGGCGATGATCCGAATATGTATCTGATCAACTTTATTTCTACATGCAAGTCATTCGACAATCCTGGCATTGGACAGAATGCAATTCGACTACGCTTATTTCCATTGTCTCTGTCTGGGGAGGCAACTCTATGGTTGAATGGGCTGACTCCTGATTCAATTACTAATTGGAGGCAATTGAAAGACGCTTTCCTAGAAAGATTCTTTCCGCCATCCAAAAGAGCACAGTTGAGAGATGAGATCACAAATTTTTGACAGCTTCCAACTGAAGTCCTCCACAAAACATGGGAGAGGTTCAAGACGAAGCTTTGGCGGTGCCCAAATCACCATATGACCAATGACCACTTGATGGAGATATTATACAGAGCTTTGAATTCGGTGACTAAGCCAGTGGTTGATAATGCGGCTGGAGGATCTTTTATGGACCTCACCTTTGGTCAAGCAAGCAATATGCTAGATCGTATGACGAAACAAAGTAGAGCTTGGCATACCAGGGATTCTGAGGTAGGAAGCCCCACTTTATCTATTGGCATGTCTGCAGACCAAAGAAGAAAAGAAGAAGAACGTGAGCAAGACATGGCGCACATGAAAACACAATTGGATCTTCTGACAAAGCACTTATTATCAGGGAAGACCGAAAAAGTGAAAGCTATTGCGTCAAAAGGAAGAGACGAATCTGATTCTGAAGAGGAGGCTAACTACTTGAACAATCAGGGGGGTTTCCGAGGGAATACCCAAGGAAACCAAGGTCGGAACTATTATGATAAATCTGGAAACAAAGACCAAGGTAGTTGGAAGAAAAACAATGAAATGAGTGGTTTGTACGTTCCCCCTGGTAAACGTGATACCACCACATCTAATTCTATGGAAGACATGATGGCTAAGTTATTAAAAGGAGTGGAAGCAACGAGCGCGGGAGTTAAGGAGGTGATTGATGATTTGTCCTTCATGAAGTAATTAGTTGATTCTCATTCCACTTCTATCAAGCAAATAGAGCAGCAATTGAGCCAACTTTCAGCAGCATTCAATCAAAGAAAGGCTGGCACCTTACCTAGCGATACTGTGCAAAACCCAAGGAATGATGGGTCATGCATGGCCATCACTACCAGAAGTGGTAAGGTGCTGGAAACTTCAGAAAAAGGCAAGCAAGTGGTTGACGGAACAGCAGATATGGACGCCACACCTAGTGACGTCACAAGAGAAGAAGCCGCAACATCTACTTCCAACGTCAAGGACGTTTCACCTAGTGACGTGCAGCCTGTAAAAATAATAAACGGAAGCAAGAGGAGAAGAAAGCCATGGAGAGAACACTTCCATACCCACCACCACCTTTTCCACAAAGATTGAAGAAGGTGGCCGATGACACTAAGTTCAGCAAATTTATGACCATGTTGAAGCAGCTGACTATTAATGTTCCGTTGGTAGAGGCACTTGAACAAATGCCTGGGTATGCGAAGTTTATGAAAGATCTTTTGACTAAGAAGAGGGCAGCAAGTTATGAGCTGAAAGATGATGTGCACCATTGTAGTGCAATAGCTACTCGATCGATAGTTCAGAAGAAGGCCGACCCCGGAGCTTTCACGATTCCTTGCACCGTCGGATCTTTGGACTTTGCTAAAGTATTGTGTGACTTAGGAGCCAGCATCAAATTGATGCCATTATCGATCTATAAGAAGTTGGGGTTAGGAGATCCTACACCAACTAATATGAGGCTTGTGATGGCGGATAGGTCGGTAAAACGACCGGTTGGTATTCTATGCGATGTCTTGGTGAAGGTATCTTCATTCATATTTCCAGCAGACTTTGTCATCTTGGATTGTGAAGCAGATTCAGAGGTTCCCATAATCTTGGGACGCCCTTTCCTTGCTACGGGAAGTGTGCTCATAGATTTGAGAGCTAATGAGCTTTCATTCCGAATAAATGACGAAGTGGTTCGCTTTGATGTTTGCAAATCAATGAAGCAACCCAAAGATCTGAGTGTATTTTCTGTGGCTGATGTTGTATTTGATGATGAGAACGAGTTACTTGCTGAAGAGCAAATTCTTGATGATCCTTTGGAGGTTTCGCTCATGAAAGGAGAGAATGATGATGCTGAAATTTCTGAAGACGATATTTGTGCTCTATCGGGATTAGGGACATATCACTATACCCCCAAAAAGCTGGATCTTGATCTCAAGAATCAACCCACACCTCCAGCTAAGCCATCTATTGAAGAACCACCCACGTTAGAATTGAAGGAGCTGCCAAGCCATTTGAAGTACGCCTTCTTAGGAAGCGGAAACACTCTTCCAGTCATTATAGCAGCCGATTTGGGTGAGCAGCAAGTTGCAGCTCTTATTGCAATCTTACGCAAGTATATTAGAGATATTGGATGGACCATTGCGGATATTATTGGTATTCCACCTGGGATTTGCACACATAAAATTCAGCTTCAAGAAAAGTGCACACCCACCATTGAACATCAAAGACGTCTAAACCCACCAATGCAAGAGGTGGTGAAGAAGGAGATTATCAAGTGTTTAGACACAGGAGTCGTGTATCCTATTTCTGATAGTACATGGGTAAGCCCAGTACAATGTGTTCCCAAGAAAGGAGGTATGACGGTGGTTGCGAATGCAAAGAATGAGCTTATTCCACTCAGGCCCATTACTGGATGGAGAGTATGTATGGACTACCGCAAGCTGAATTCTTGGAAGCTCAAGGATCACTTCCCCATGCCATTTATGGACCAAATGCTAGATCGATTAGTGGGGAAAGGATGGTTTTGCTTCTTGGATGGTTATTCAGGTTACAATCAGATTTGTATTGCCCCCGAAGACCAAGAAAAGACAACGTTTACATGCCCATATGGTACTTTTGCCTTCAAACGCATGCCCTTCGGGTTGTGTAACGCACCAGCCACCTTTCAACGTTGTATGATGTCTATTTTCTCTGATATGGTAGAAGACACTTTGGAGGTATTTATGGACGACTTTTCAGTTGTTGGTGAGTCTTTTGAAGCATGTTTGGCAAACTTGAGCATGGCATTGCAAAGATGTGTAGAGTTCAACCTTGTGCTGAATTGGGAGAAGTGCCACTTCATGGTAAAAGAAGGAATTGTTCTTGGGCACAAGATTTCCGAAAGAGGAATAGAGGTTGATCGCGCCAAAATAGAGGTAATTGAGAAGCTACCATCTCCAATTTCGGTGAAGGGAGTTCGTAGTTTTCTTGGCTATGCTGGGTTTTATCGTAGATTCATCAAAGACTTCTCCAAAATTTCTAGTCCATTGTTCAAACTATTGGAGAAAGATGCGAAGTTTGACTTTAATGATGATTGCTTAAAGGCATTCGAATGCCTTAAAGAAAAACTCATTGAAGCCCCTATCATGGTAGCACCAGTTTGGACGCTCCCGTTCAAAATTATGTGTGATGCTAGTGGTGTAGCCGTTGGTGTTGTTCTTGGACAGAGAAAGGAGAAATTATTTCATCCTATCTACTATGCGAGTAAGGTCCTAAATGAAGCCCAAAGGAACTACACTGTTACTGAACAAGAGCTCTTAGCGGTCGTGTATGCGTTTGAGAAGTTCCGTGCCTATCTATTGGGTACTAAGGTGATCTTTCATACAGACCATGCAGCTCTTAGGTATCTAATGACAAAGAAGGATGCAAAACCAAGGCTGATTCGATGGGTATTGCTGCTGCAAGAGTTTGATTTCGAAGTCAAAGATAGAAGAGGTTGCGAGAACCAAGTGGCTGATCACCTATCCAGACTTGAGAATGAGTATGTGGCGCAACCAGAAAATCAGATTGATGATGCATTCCCTGACGAGGAGATACTAGCAACAACAATGAAGAAATTACCATGGTATGCCGACTTTGCAAATTTCGTGGTGAGTAATGTGTTACCGTCCAATTTATCTTACCACCAAAGGAGGAAGTTTATGCATGGCGTTCAACACTACTATTGGGATGAACCTTATTTGTTTCGAAGATGCGCGGATGGTATCATTCGACGATGTATATCCCATGAAGAAGTACCTACTATATTGGAAGCATGCCACACTTCGCAAGTTGGAGGACATCATGCAGGGAATCGAACGGCAAGGAAAGTCTTGCAAAGTGGTTATTATTAGCCTACAATATTCAGCGATGCATATGACTATGTGCGAAGGTGTGACCAATGCCAACGTCAAGGTGCTATTTCAAAACACCATGAAATGCCCATGTCCAAAATTCTGGAGGTAGAACTCTTGGATGTGTGGGGTATTGATTTCATGGGACCATTCGTAAATTCGTTTGGAATGAAGTACATCTTGGTTGCTGTGGATTATGTGTCAAAATGGGTTGAAGCTGTAGCATTGGCCGACAACGAAGGAAAGCGTGTGGTAGCGTTTTTAAAGAAGAATATCTTCTCTCGCTTTGGAGTACCTCGTACTATCATAAGTGATGGAGGATCTCACTTTTGCAACAAGCTATTCAAATCTGTATTGGCCAAGTATGGAGTCAAGCAACACAAGGTAGCTACGCCTTATCATCCCCAAACCAGTGGACAAGTTGAGGTTTCCAACCGCGAGATCAAGCAAATCCTTGCCAAGACGGTTAATGCGAATAGGAAGGACTGGTCTCGAAAGCTAGATGATGCACTATGGGCGTATAGGACTGCATTCAAGACACCCATTGGCATGTCACCTTATCAGCTAGTTTATGGGAAAGCTTGTCATCTACCCATCGAGCTTGAATACAAGGCATTGTGGGCATTGAAGCACTTGAATCTAAATTGGGATGATGTGAAGAACCTGAGGTTGGAGCAGCTGAACGAACTAGATGAATTTCGTCTCCATGCATATGAAAGATCAGATTTATACAAGGAGCGGATGAAGAAGTATCATGATCAGCGGATTGTTCGACGAAACTTCCAAAAAGGTGACATGGTACTACTCTTTAATTCCAGACTCAAGCTCTTCCCAGGTAAGTTAAAATCAAAATGGTCTGGTCCATTTAAAGTCATCCAAGTCTACTCGTCTGGAGTAGTCGAATTGGAAAACAATGAGGGTGTTATCTTCAAAGTGAATGGCCAACGTGTCAAGCCATATATCGGTCCTCTTGACTCGATGAATGACATGGCCATCACTTATCTCGACGAAGTCTAAGTACTCGAGATTACTACGTCGAGCCACGACAATAAATAAGGCGCTAGATGGGAGGCAACCCATCATTTTATTGTTTTATCGTTTCGTCGTTTTAGTATTTTTTTCTTTTTGATAAATGAAAATTCAAAAATAAGAGTCGTGCCATGACCAAAACTAAGGCGCTTGGTGGGAGTCAACCCATCGTACTAATCGTGTTCATTTGTTTTGAGCAAATATAGGTGCAAGAAGTGTTCAACGAGGAGATCGATTTTAATTGATGATTTGGACGCATTGTATGGTAAAGTCGGTAAGTTAGGAATGGTGATGCATAAGGCTATGAATTGAGCCTTTCTCACGTCATAATAGGCTTCGAGGAAGGCTAGGCCTTGGTAAAAATAGGCCACGAACAATGCACAACCTATTCTATAGCCTAAGGACTCGGAATCTAGTGTGCTATACACTATGCACCGCCTATTCCTAGGTATGCTTTTGACTATGTGCCGCCTATGCTATGGCATTTGAGATACTGAGACCAAATGCCATAGACTATGCGGCGCATATGTCTAGAAATGCCATAGACTATGCGGCGCATATGTCCCATTATGCCATGGACAATGCGCCGCATATGTCATTGATATGCCGAGAGATATGTGCCGCATATGTGGTGATCTTGTCCCCAAATCCGATTGTAAATGGGTCATAACCCGACCCATACTCTTCCTATATAAAGGGGACTTGGTTTTATAACACAACCACATTAGAAACAACCCTAAAGGCGCCGCATAACACTCCAAATCCTCTCAAAATTTTCTTCCTTTGTTCTTTCAATTCACAACAACTTCTCCACAATCTTCAAGCAAGTAAGTACTCTCTTATTCTTCATCTATTTATCGTAAGTACTACGTTTCTATGCTTATTATATTTTGCTAAATCATGTGAGATTGGTGATGATGTTCATGTGTTTGGATAATTGTTACAAGATCGTGTGATTGAATATATACGTAGGGAATTCTTGACTTGTTTCCGACTTGAATTTTGTTTCGATAGCACTGTTATGATAGTTGCTGAATTAATATGGCTATGAATATTGCTTAAGATTGTTGGTTGGATGATTACATGATAGACTATCCCGGCCATCGGGATAAGGTTATAGTGCCTATCGACTTAGGAGGTTGTGCTTGTTGTAAGAATAATAATTCCATGTGGTATCCCCTAGGTTGTAGTGTTGTTATATCCACCATGAAAGTAGTCCAATGACTGTAAATAAGTGATGTAATGCTGATTTTCTTGTCGGAATACAATCCTAAAACGGATGTCGACGAAATCTGAGTACTCGACCACTTTCACTTCACTGATTTGTGTTAACAAGATTAAGTGTGGGGTGGTACCCCTAGTGCCTGCATATAGATTGTATAAAGTGAGATTGTGTTGCAACTAACATTATTTCTAGTCTCAGGTACAATGGCACCTAAAGCAAAGCAAGGCAAGGAGAAGGCTACCACGTCCCAAAAGGACAAGAAGAGAAGTCGAAAAGACCAAGGAGAATCATCTTCAGCACACCTACCACGCAGAATGTTCAGAATAAAGTGGGTTCTTGAGGAAGAAGCCAAAGCATGGTACAGCAGCAACAAAGAAAATAAATATGTCCACGTCGACTTGATCAACAAGGAGACCTTAGCAAATAAAGAGCCACAAATGTTGGCTAAAATAATGGCTTTGAAGCTAGATTTCATCTTCCGCGACATGGGAGAGTGCAATCTTGACTTGACAAGAGAATTTTATGCCAACTGGTCGCCAAACACAACAGGCAACGAAGTCAAAATTCGGGGCCAAGTGTTACAGCTTACAGCGGAATGGATCAACTCTTTTCTTGGCCTACCATTGGTCGACCCTGCACCATACAAAGAGCTGTACAGCAGGCCTACTTACAGAGCGATAAGACACACGCTTTGTGGAAGCAGATCAATGGCAAGATGGGGCAGACATAAGGAAACAGGCCGTCACAACACCTTCCCCTATGCTCCACTAAATAGGGAAGCAAGAATCTGGATGCGCATTGTCAACTCATGCCTTATTCCTGGGACGCAATACACCAAGATATCGAGAGATAGAGTGTGTTTGGTTTATGCGTTGATGACGAATGTCCCTATCAACTTTGTGGAAATCATTCGATCTACCATGAGGAAGGCCAGACTCCACCGAAGGTCCCATTTCACATTCGGCAATTTATCGACAGCAATGTTGCGGAAGGAGGATATAGAAGAGGAACCAGCTGACCACAAACTCCAACATAACCCAAAGAAGGTTGACCTCACCAAGGTCAAAGATGCTGAAACAACGCATGGAGTCACCCTTACTACTGCGGAGAGACATGCTCGTGACGAGAGTTTCTTCCGTCATCTCTATGGCATGACACGATTCACTATGATGAGTGGTGGACGTATTCCAACTGTTGAAGAGCTCCAAAAGCTGGACCACGACTACCCAATGAACAGGCATGCCTGGGATATGTGTGGAGTGGGCGTATATTTTGAGGAACCTCTTGACGATGACGTGCCAACTGATGATGATAGACGCTTGCCTGATTCTGATGATGAGGAGAACTCTGACGATGACTCTTATGATGATTCAGACGAAGGGGGTATGACCCCCGATATTGATGAGGAGTCCGACTAAACCAGGTTCTTCGCATTTATTTTCCACTGAGGGCAGTGTCCCGTCTAAGTGTGGGGTGGCAGAATCTGCATGCTATACTTGTTTGCACCTATGTTTGTATGTTTGCTTGTTTACTTTGTTTTTTTTAGTCCATTTTTTTTGTTTTTTTTGTTTGACATTTTTTTTAATTTTTTAGGAGTAAGTTTTTTCTAGCTTCGCATGAAATTATTTTGATAGGCAGCATGAGCTTAGAACAAGAGTATGTGTTACAATTGTGACTATTGAGACATTTAGGCTCTAGTTGTGACTTATTATGTGATATTGTGCGATTCAATTCCTTCACTTGTTGGGTTGAGAGTCTATATTACTTCCAATCAAGTCGACCATGTGCCTTGTGTGTGTGAGATAATAGTATATTCTATGTATGTGGCTGATGCTAGAACTTGCCTGGTATGTATGCAAAGCGAAAATAAGGAGTGTAAGTTTAGGATATGATTTAGGCATTTCTTTGGCAACCTATACATGTTTACCTTCAGTTTTACCTACCCATGGACATCATCCTAGTTAACCCTTTTGAGCCTTTAGCCTATTTCTTTGACAACCTTGTATGTAAGCCTAATCCATTTCTTTCAAGACCGTAATTTGATCCAAATTCCTAAGTGCTTTAAAGTGAAAAAGTCATGTGACAACATAAGAGGAAATTGGGTGAGTATGATGCTATAAATTGTAATGGTACTTGAATGTGTTATGAAAAAGAAAGAAAGTGCTATCATAAGAGGTATGTTGTGAAAAGAAAAAGGAAAAGAAAGCTGAAAAGTGAGTTGTGCTTAAAATTGAAAAACAAAAGATGAGAACAAGGGTGGAAGAATAAAATAAAGAAAGGTTGAAAGAAAAAAGGTGTCAATAATACAATGTGATGTATTAAAGTTCTTAGGAACTTAGTCACTATTTCTGGCCAAAATAGTTGATCCTACCCGTCCCTTAGCCTACATTACAACCATCAAAAGACCTACTTGATCCTAATCTTAACATTCCGACATTTAGTGGAGTACTACACTAAGGGCAAGCCTATGGTCATCAGTTGCTACATATGAATTCTTTGTGAGAGTGAGAGCAAGGACATCTTGATACCCATGTTTGAAAAATATGCTATATTTGTGAGTGATTATGGGTACTATATTGTGAGACACACATGGTTGATGAGTTTTGGGTAGTTATATATGATTCCTTGTACCTTAACGTTTGCATGTGAGTTGATCACCATCACGAGTCTATGCTTGAGGTTAAATTGTTTCTACTTATAAACAGAAAGCTACTCTTTGTTGGTTATTTTTGTGCTTGTCTTGAAGAATGTTTTGTGTTGTTGCTGTAAAAACCTTAAGTCGATGCTTAGAAGGACATGATATGTTGTTCGAGGACGAACAAAGCTCTAAGTGTGGGGTGTTGATGATAGGCGAATTTACGTGCCTATATCAATATATTTTGCCCATATTTTAGCCTAGTTTTGAGAACTAATTATCTATTTCATGCACTTTTAGTCCTTTTTCCTATAAATGAGCTAACAAACATGATTAGTAAAGTTTCAGGTATAAATGATGCAAAATACAGCATTTTATGGCTTACTTGACGCAAAAGAAAGCTCACAAATGAAGTGGAAAGGAGCTGGACGCCTAAAGGACAAAATCTGCTGCATGGAAAATCTATCTCGAGCTAAAACAGCAATTCTGAAGACTTTGGGGACTTACAGATACAAAGCTGGATTTTTACAAAGATACATTAACCAAGTATAATTAGGTTATGTGTTTTACTATTCTATTTGGATTATGATATTGTAACCTTACCCTAGTGCATTTGGGTCAAGGATTTCATTAGTATATTAGGATTTGGTTATTTATTTCATTAGCTTAGTAGGAGTAGGATAGGAGTATTATAAATACCCTATCATGTTAAAGATTTTTATACATTCTACACTTAATACAATTCTTAATTCTTAATTCCAAATTCTTCAATTCTTCACTTAATTCAACAATCAATTTTCTTCCATCCCTCTCATCTTCCACTACAAAACACTTCTAATCTACTCTTCTATTCAAAAATTCCACAACAAGAGAATCGTTACTTGCTACGGAATCACCAAAACCACATGCCTAAACACTTACTTTTCACGCCATCCACCATGCAAAACGTGATATCCTTCGCACTCATGGGTAACTAAACATCTCTGTTGGGGTTATGGAAGCAAAATTAGATACTATCTATTGCTGTGAGTTTGTGAGTTCGAGACATGTATATTGCTTATATCATTATTCTCTTCATCTTAATACAAATTCTTGTGGCTGCAGACGCATAGAATAACGCCAGTCTAACATTTAACTTGTTCGAGAGAAAGGTTATTTGTCTGGAAAAGAGATAATGTCAAGGTAGTAGGACACCCTTTCCTATTAAAAAGCTAGTGCCGTAACTGGACTAACCTCTTGGAGAATTCGTACCGTTAGACACGCTTTAAGCTCGAGAGAGTTAAAGTGAAATAGTTCTTGTTTAGGTCGAGAGACGCTTGGATTTACCATCGACTACAATTCTCTATAAGCAATTGCATGTCAAGACTATACACACTCATAGCCAATAGAGACGTATACCTCAAAAGGTGGACATAACCCCAACGCTTCAATTCTCATTGTTTACAACTTACGTAACAATCTTTCTCTCTTTACTTTATTATTTTCAGCTTTTGTTTACTTTACTTGCACGACAAGAATCCCCCCTTTTACGAGACTTGCACCAAAAGTTTAGTAATTTTGCTTACTTGTTGGCCAAGCTATTCCCTGTGGGATCGACACCCAACCCAGGTTGGGTTCTATATTTGCTATCGACCGCTTTACACTCAAACGAGAGCTGTAGATTGAGCGTTATCAAAGACCCTTAGAATACCTATATTGTTGACCTTGTGAACTCAAGAGGTGGAATAGAAAGATAGAACGTGGGGATAAATAGAGCGATTTTCTTATTCTTTTATAAAATAAGGAATTTAAATTATTTCTAGGATATGTATATTCCTAGATGACTTTCTTGGTGCACATGTAGGATGACATCTTGATGTATCTAATTGGATTATTACATCATCGCTCAATGATGTAGTTGTAATGTCTAGTTAGGTTGAAAGTTAGAGGTCGGGGGACCATCATCATACGATAAACCCTACGAATCAACAACCAAGATAAGCAATCAAACAAATGAGGTTTATTACCATAGTACGATTGTTCATAGTGCCTTAACCCCAGGTTTTCATCTATTGATTGTTAAAAGTTGTTACCTTTCTACACTATTTTAGTTTACTTTTATCTTATAAACTTTGAAAACTCTTTTACTTACAGTTGCATCAATTTAATCTCAATAGTTAATTTAGAATTTGATAGTTTATGTAACGCCCCAAAAATGGGTCCCGGAGCGTCACACGGTGCTTGAGGCTACGAGTATCCCAAAGCTAACCCTTTGAGCCATTTTCATTCAGTTCAACACGAATCAATGGGGTTTCCATAAATAACCCTCCAATATATACTGAGTAATCATCATCTAAGAATAAAAGAATTTTAGAAAGATAAAAAAATACAACTTATTAGTCAACTCCCAACATCTATACTAGTCTGACAAGCCTCTAAGAAAATCAATAAAACCAATGAGACATTGAGACATGCCCCAACTGACTCATACTCAGTTATCAAATGTAAACAATTCTATGAAACCAACATCAGACATCACGTCCTTGGAACATGAGGACTCACCACAATAGAGGATGTAGAACAACGTGCCCCCGAAGAATCACTGTTGAACCTGGAACTGAACACCTGAACCTACATTTCAAGAAAATGCAGCACACATCCGAAGATGTGGGTCAGTACCATGGAAAGGAACCGAGTATATGGGGGTGTATGCAGTTGTATAAACATCATTATTATAAATATTTATAAGAAATATACAGGATGTATGAATGACTCACATAGCCCGAAGAAAATCATCATAATCATGAGAGGATGAAATAAGTACAATAACACATTTGAGTCTTCATATAATTTGTCAATCACTTTCAGTTCATCAAGAATATCAATGCTCATAATGTAAATATCATTTAAATCTTTCAAAAGAATAACTTTCACAATTCCACTTTCAAATCACTTCACCATTCACCATAGACACAAGGAAACACATACATACTAGAAGATCCTATAACCGACATAAACCATGTGAGCTACATGGAGTCCAACATACAACCCACGTTGGGGAGAGCCGCCCTATCCTTGCCATCAAAGTAGGACTATCAATATCAAATTCATACAAACTAGTGATCACTATATAAATCACCCTCAGGCTCACTCCTACAGGGGCACGTAGTTCTAGTAAAGTAAGGTCGCTTTATACCTCCCACTCGGTGCTAAAGATTTCTCCCTGACTTAGCTCAGATCATTTCAAAGATAATCCACAACAAAATAATTTTAGTAATGTATAAATATACATCGGGAGCCACCATGCTTCCCATCTATCAAAATCAACCACATTATGGATTTCTTTCACACTCGAGTTTAAAACAACTCCATTAATACTAAAAGGTTAAATAATTCAAAATATCTCAAATATTCAACATCAACGTGCTTATAACACACACTTTCTCAAAAAAACACAATTTCCAATGGGGATTCATGACCCAAATATCAAAATCATAATAAATATAATTCAAGATTCATGCTTTATATCTCCACACATGTAAATTCATCTTTCAAAATCATAAACATCAAGATTTCATAATAATCATCATAAGATATGGGTTCATGCTTCAAATTCGTAAAAATCAAATAAAAATCATGCCTTTGTAAAGAAAATTATTTTTGGGCACAAGAACGAAATAGAGTTCTTGTTGAAAAACCCCACATACCTTGAATGATGAACTTTAGATCGATACTCATTTTTGAGATGTTAATCTTACCTTTGAATGATGGTTCTTGGAGTTCTTGAACTAGGAACTTGGAATGTTGAATAAATTTGTAGAACTAATCGTGAACTTTGGAGGTTCTTGAAGTTGGATGTAGGAGCTTAAGGTTTTTTTTTTGAGGAAATTTGAAGAAATATAACATATAATGCTTATAATAGGCTTTAATATAGGGTTTGGATGGATTTTGGGTGAGGTATTATGACCAAAACACCCCTAAAAATCAAATAATTCTCTACTCTATCCTTTGGTGGACTATTTTGATTGTCCGAAGTAAATAAACCATAACGTTTTACTCCGTCAACCAAATTGGATGAAACCAATTTCATTAGAAAGAGGACTCTCATATCTTTCCGTTGATATATAGGATCCCACCCAAATCATTGAGTACGAGGAGTAATGATCATTGCTTTTGATAGGATGAAGTAGAGTGACCATAACTTTTTGATCCAGTAGATAAATTGGATTAAACTAATTTCATTGGAGAGAGGACTCGTAGACCTTTCCGTTGATATATAGTAGATCATCCAGATCATTATGTACAAGGAATTATGATGTTTTAAAGTTGGATCAAAAATACGCCAGGCCTCAGTAATTTTTCCTACACGTTTTGTTGTTTACTACTGTTCACGATTCGATCGGAATGTTCATAACTCGTTGCTCGGGTGTACGTTTTGGATGAACCACATAGCGTTGGAAATATTATTCGATACTCTACGCAATGGTGGGTAATAATCTAAGACATTCCACATGGGGTATTACATCATCCCCCCTTGGAAACATTCATCCTCAAATGAAGCTAGAGATGCGAAGATTAGATAGGGAATAGAGCATACAACTGAAACCATTCGTTAGACTTATCACCACATCATTTCTCACTCCAAATGCAACGTAGAATGCATAAATTCAATAAACTACAGATGAACACTTAATAAATGACAGCCGAACTGCTGTAATTTTTATTAAAAGTGGATGATTTAGGAAAGAACGGTACCTTCATCTTGATTGGAGTTCACAGAAAATAGGTGTGAGTACTTGGATCGCATATCCGCCTCAGCTTCCCAAGTTGTACCCTTAGTAGATTGGTTTCGTCACAAATCCTTGACCAAGGGAACTTCTTTATTCCTTAGTCTTCGGACACTAAAATCAAGAATCTCAACAGGAATCTCATCAAAATAAAGATTTTCTTGAATGTCAACACTGACAGAGGAATTCAACACCACAGCATCGCTAATATGCTTTCTAAGCATGGAGACATGGAATATTGGATGAACAGAGGACAACTCAAAAGGCAACAAGACCTCATAATCTACCTTACCAACACGGCTATGAATTTTGTAAGGACCAACATAACGGGGACTAAGCTTCCCCTTCTTTCTGAATATCTTCACCCCCCTCATGGGTGAAATTTTCAGGTACACTAGGTCACCAACTTCAAACTCATGGTCTCTCCTTCTAACATCCGCATATGACTTCTGATGACTCTGCACAGTTTTCAACCTTTCCCTAATCAACTTAACTTTTTCCATAGCCTCAGATACCGAATTAGGACCACTCACAGCCGCTTCACCCACCTCAAACCAACCTATAGGTGATCTATACTTCCTTCCATATAAGGCTTCAAATGGAGCCATGCCGATACTAGAGTGGAAACTGTTACTGTAAGCAAACTCTATCAACGGTAAGTGATCATCCCAACTTCCCTTAAAGTCAAGTGCATAAGCTCTCAACATATCCTCAAAGGTCTGGATGGTCCACTTAGCCTGACCATCGGTCTGCGGATTAAAAGTTAAACTCAAAAGCACTTGGGTACCAAGACCCTTCTAAAAAGCTTTTCAAAATTGCGAAGTGAACTAAGTACCCCTATCCGAAATAATAGACAAGGGAAATCCATGCAGTCAAACTAGCTCTTGGATATACAATCTAACATAATCCTCAGCATTATATGAAGTTTGAACAGGCAAGAAATGAGTAGACTTATTCAATCTATCAACCACAACCAAATGGAATCATAATGGCGTCAGGAAGGAGGTAAACAAATCAAGAAGTCCATATTTATCTGTTCCCACTTCCAAGTGGGAATACTAAACTCTTGCATCATACCACCAGGTCTTTGGTGTTCAACCTTAACCTATTGGCATGTTGTACACTTAGCTACAAACGTTGCTATATCTTTGTTCATGCCACTCCACCAATAGATTTCTTGCAAGTCTTTGTACATCTTGGTGACACCAGGATGAATAGAATAGCGCGCCCCATGAGCTTCAGCCATAATCCTCTTTCTCAGATCATCAACATTCAGGACACACAATCTACCCTGCAATCTTAATACACCATCTCCCCCTTGGGAGAAAACCTCTAATTTTTTATCCTTGACTGACTCCTTCAATCTGACCAAACTAGCATCTAAGTATTTCTTTTCCTTCACTTCTGAAACCAAGGAGGATTCAGAACTACTCGAAACCCCTATACTACCTCCAGCAGAGTCAAACAACTTAACCCCCAAAAGAAATGATATGACCCATAAAAGCAACTTTAATACCCTCAAAAGAAATGATATGACCCAGAAAAGCAACTGACCTTAGCCAAAACTCACACTTATTGAACTTGGGAAATAACTTGTGATCTCTAAGGGTTTGCAAGACAGTCCAGAGATGATCAAAATATTCATCCTTACTACGGGAGTACACCAGTATATGATCGATGAACACTATGACAAACATATTCAGATATGGGCTCGATTCATGAGGTCCATAAACGCTGCTAGGGCTTTAGTTAACCCAAAAGACATAAGAATAAACTCAAAATGGCCATAACAAGTTCGAAAAGTGGTTTTTGTGATTTCACACTCCCTAACTTTGAGTTGATGATAGCCAAAACGAAGGTCTATCTTTGAGAAATAACTTGCACCTTGCAATTGGTCAAACAAATCATCTATTCTTGGAAGGGGGTACTTATTTTTTAAGGTAACTTTATTCCGTTGGTGGTAATCAATGAACATACACAAAGAGCCATCTTTCTTTCTCACAAACAACACAGGAGCACCCCAAGGAGAAACACTGGGCCTTATGAAACCCTTACCTAGTAGATCTTTGAGTTGCTCTTTCAACTCCTTAAGTTCTGCAGGGGCCATACGGTAAGGAGTAATAGAAATGGGCTGAGTATCGGGAAGAAGATCAACCCCAAACTCTATCTCTCTATCAAGAGTTATCCCTGGGAGATCATCCAAAAAGACATCAAAAAACCCATTGACGATGCTAACAGAATTGAGAGTTAGAGTCTCAGACTTAGTGTCTTTAACTCTAACCAAATGGTAAATACACCCCTTGGAAATAAGCTTTCTAGCTTTGAGGTAATAGATAAAATGACTCTTGGGTGACACAAAATTCCCAGACCACTCAAACACGGATGCACCCAGAAATTGAAACTTTACCGCTCAAGTCCGATAATCAATAGAGGCATAAGAAGAATACAACTAGTCCATACCCATAATCATATCAAAATCTACTATGTCTAACTCAATCAGATCAGCCAACAAGACTCAATGAAGAACAGTAATAGGACACTTTTTATACACTTTCTGGGAACCAATCGAATCACCCACTGGGTAGAAACTAGGATAGGCTTAGGAATAATCTCAGGACTCATTTCAAAATTTACAGCAATCAAAGGTGTAACATATGAGAAACTAAATCCAGGATAAAATAAAGCATACAGATCAAACTGAAATATATAAAGCATACCAGTAACAATATCAGGAGAGTCCTATTGTTACTAGTAGGATGGTAAAGCATAGAATCTATTTTGGCAATGCCCGCCAGCATTGCTAGAAGAGGCGCCCTGACCTAGGGCTAGGTGAGTTACTGAAACTAGAGGACTAATATTCTGAGTTTGGGTCTGAGGGCAATAGTCATGATGCCCTTGTCCATCCTATGGAAAATCTCTAACTCTGTGACTCATGTCACCACATCGAAAACAACCCCTCATCTCACCCCAATACTCACCTAAATGAGCCCTACCATACTTAGGACACAGAGAATGATTTGTCTTACTGCCAGCACTGTATTGGGACCTGGATACTTATGACCTAATACCTTTCTCCTGCCTACCTCTAGGCATGGGAGCACTAGAAGATGACATTGCTGGAATAGATGAACGATCTTGATATTGAGGGTGACTCCCTCCCTACGATATAGTCGGACCCTGTCCGTGTTGCTTGGACCTAGCTCTCTTATTCCCTCTTATTCTATATCTCTTCTTAATCTTGTCTGCCTCAATATGTTGGGCATAAGTCATCACCCTAGAAAGATTCATCTCACGATTCAGCATAGCAGACCTACACTCCTTAACCACATAACTAGACACTCCAGTCACAAACTTACTCATACTAGCCCAATTATCAGCTACTAAGTCAGGAGCATACTTGGCCAACTGATTGAAATTTAGAAAGTACTCCCTAACATTCATAGAGCCCTATTGTAGGTTCAAAAAATCCTCCACCTTCGCCTTCCTCATCTCCAAAGGGAATAACTTATCCAGGAATTCATCCTGGAACCCTTGCTAAGTTATAAGAAAAGATCCCTCACCTTTACCTTTCCTCCAAGCACTAACCCAGTCATAACCAAGGTCTTTTAACCTATACGCAGCCAACTCTACACTATGTTCCTCAGATACATGCATCACTTGAGTAATTTTCTGCACCACCTCTAAAAATAACCATGGATCCTCATCAGACTTGGACCCATAGAATTCTAGCGGATTCATCCGCATGAAGTCACAGATCCTGGTAGTTGTTAAATCACCTCCCTGCTACTGTAGAGATGGGGACAGGTTGGCCTGAATATTTGCATTATAGCTTGGGCCAGGGCCTGAGAGGATGCTCGAAATTTAGCATGAGACAATTTTTATTCAATGGGTCAGCGGGTTGAGGTTGCTGACCATCATTATTTCTTCTCAATTGACGTGGACACATATTTCTGAAAAGAGGAGTAGAGAGAGACACTTTCAGCATGATAGACTTTTGAAAGAAAGAATCACACTTTTTCCTAAAACGTCTTGTATTCTTTTGCTCATAGATGCGGCATGCTATACACCGATGATCAAGACTCTACTTAACGCGGCTTGTCAGACTCCCTAGGACACCTTAAAACCTTAGGATCTGATACCAAGATTGTAATGCCCCAAAAATGGGACCCAAAGCATCACATAGTGCTTGAGGCTACGAGTAGCCCCAAGCTAACCCTTTGAGCCATTTTCATTCAGCTTAACACGAATCAATGGGGATTCCATAAATAACCTTAAAATATCAACAGAGTAATCATCATCCAAGAATAAAAGAATTTTAGAAAGATTAAAAAATACGATCTATTAGTCAACTCCCAACATCTATACTAGTCTGACAAGCCTCTAAGTAAATAAATAAGACCAGCGAGCCATTGAGACATGCCCCAACTGACTCATACTCAGTTATCAAATGTAAATAATTTTATGAAACCAACATCAGACATCACGTCCTCATGACATGAGGACTCACCACAACAGAGGATGTAAAACAGTGTGCCCGAAGAATCACTGTCAAACCTGGAACTGAGCACCTGAACCTACATTCTGAGAAAATATAGCCCACATCAGAAAATGTGGGTCAGTACCATGTAAAGGAATCGAGTATATAGGGGTGTATCCAGTTGTATAAACATCATCATCATAAATATTTATAAGAAATATGTAGGATGTATAACAGAATCACATAGCCCAAAGAAAATCATCATAATCACGAGAGGATGAAATAAGTTCAATAACACATATTAGTCATCATATAATTTGTCAATCACTTTAAGTTCATCAAGAATATCAATTCTCATAATGTAAATATCATTTAAATCTTTCGAAAGAATAACTTTCAGAATTCCACTTTCAAATCACTTCACCATTCACCATAGACATAAGGAAACACACACACACTGGAGGATCCTATAACCGACATAAACTATGTAAGCTACATGGAGTCCAACGTACAACCCAAGTTGGGGAGAGCCTTCTTATCTTTTCCATCGGAGTAGGACTATCGATATCAAATCCAGACAAACCAGTGATCACTATATAAATCAGTCTCGATATCACTCCTATGAGGGCACATAGTTCTAGGGAAGTAAGGTCGCTTTATACCTCCCATTTGGTGATAAATATTTCTCCCGGACTTAGCTCAAATAATTTTAAAAACAACCCACAATAAAACAATTTTAGTAATATATAAATATACATTGGGAGCCATCATGCTTCTCATCTATCAAAATCAACCACATTGTAGATTTCTTTCACACTCGAGTTTAAAACAACTCCATTAAGACCAAATGTTCAAATCATTCAAAATATCTCAAATATTCAACATCAACGTGCTTATAACACACATCTCAAAAAAAACAATTTTCAATGGGGATTTATGACCCAAATATCAAAATCATGATAAATATAGTTCAAGATTCATGCTCTAATCTCCACACATGTAAATTTATCTTTAAAAATCATAAACATGAAGATTTCATAATAATCATCATAATATATGGGTTCATGCTTCAAATTTATAAAAATTAATTAAAAATCATGCCTTTGTAAAGAAAATTATTTTTAGGCACAAGAATGAAATAGAGTTCTTGTTGAAAAACCCCACATACCTTAAATGATAAACTTTATATTGATACTCGTTTTTGAGATGTTAATCATGCCTTTGATTGATGGTTCTTGGAGTTTTTGAACAAGGAACTTGGAATCTTGAATAAATTTGCAGAATTAATAGTGAACTTTGTTGGTTCTTGAAGTTAGATGTAGGAGCTTAGGGTTTTCTTTTTGAGGGAATTTGATGAAATATAACATATAATGCTTCTAATAGGCTTTAATATAGGGTTTGTATGGATTTTGGGTGAGGCAAAATGACCAAAATAACCCTAAAAATTAGATAACTCTCAAATCTATCCTTTGGTGGACTATTTTAATAGTCTGAAGTAGATCAACCATAACATTTTACTCCGATATCCAAATTTGATGAAACTTATATCATTAGAAAGAGGACTCTTATCTCTTTCCGTTATATATAGTGTCTTGCCCAGATCATTGTGTACGAAGAATTATGATCATTTGAAGATGACCCAAAAATTCTCTTTTGGTAGGCTAGATTAGATCGACCATAACTTTTTTTTCGATAGACAAATTGGATGAAACTGATTTCATTAGAAAGAGGACTCACCGAGATTTCCGTTGATATATAGTACATCACCCAAATCATTATGTACAATAATTTATGATCACTTAAATTTTGAGCAAAAATACCCCAGGCCTCAGTACTTTTTCCTGCACGTTTTATTGTTCGATCAAAATGTTCATAACTCGTCGCTTGCATGTTTGTTTTGGATGATCCATATATCATTGGCGATTTTATTCGATACTCTATGAAATGGTGGATCATAATCTAAGACATTCCACACGGAAAATTTATAATTTATTTTAAAAGATAGAACCCAATACGTTTACGCACAAAATTTCAACAAAATATTTTCTGCGGTATTACAGTTTATCAACACAAGTCTATGAGGGATTGATATTTGGATTTATTTAAGTCCCCTGTATTAATTTATGAGACCACGTACACTTGTGTGTGCACTTGGCGCAATTAAGTTTTTGGCGCCGTTGTCGGGGACTTATAAATTAGTAACTATTTTAGCTTTAGTTTTGCTTTTTGGATTTCTTTGGTGCTTTAGACTAGGTCTTGGTATTGAATTTGTTGGAAACAAGTTATAGACTAGTAATCTGGCAAGGGATAGGGAGTTGGTTGAATCAATCCCTAACCCAAGCAATGCTTCCATTAACGAAGTAGAGAAGCAATCCTTCTCCCTCCATATTCCACAAATTCAGAAGCATCAAGACTATCCTGCTCTCATGGCTGAACATCAACCATTCCACAAGATTATTCGTGAAGTAGCAATCCTGCTTCTAACAAATTTGACCTACCCATTTTAGAAATCGGCTGTTGGAGGTAACTTTGAGCTTAAATAGAACATGATGCAGCTTTTGATCAGCAGTGGATAGTTTATGGGGCTTTCACATGAAGATCCACAAGTCCAGCTATAGAATTTCTTGGAGATCAGTGACACATTCATCCTTACAAGTGTGTTAACTGACTATGTTAGGCTGACACTATTCCCATTTTTACTATTAGGGGAAGCAAAGAAGTGGTTGAACGATGAATTAGTAAATTTAATCATAACATAGGATTACTTATTCAAAAAATTCCTCATCATATTCTTTCCATCTATCAAGACTACAAGACTATGTAGTGAGATTATCTTCTTCAAAGAAAAGCCAGGTGAGAACTTATATCAGGCATAGAAGAGGTTGAAAGCTCTACTTTGAGACTGTACACATTATCAGTGTTCTAATGAGGTATTAGCTCACACTTTTGTTGAGTCACCTGATCATAACATGAAATGTTTCTAGATTCAACTGTAGGTGGTCATGTTTTGGAGTTAACATAATATGAGCTATACACTTTGTTGAATTGAATTGCATAAAGGAATCCTGAGTGGAATTCTAACTCAAGAAATGCTAAAAAGAAGGTTGTAAGTGTGTTGGAGGTAGACCAGTTTATTGCATTATTAGCTCAGCTTGTTACACTACAAAATCAGATAACCACTCAGCTTAGTAGTATGAAGTTGGGAGTTACACAGCCTATAACAATTGTTAATTCAATTAAACAAACAAGCACTTGGTGCACAATTTGGGGCAATAGTGGTCCTTTTACATATATGTGTGCTTCAAATCCTGAGTTAGTGATGTTTGTGGGAAATTTTCAAAGGCCTAATTACGGGAACATCGACAATCTAAAGTGGCAGAATCAGCCACCAAATCAACCATGGAATGCCCAATAGTAGCATTTTAAGCAACCACAGGTATAAGGAAAATAGGACACTTGCAATATGGAAGAGATGTTGAAAAAAATTTTGTCTTATCAATCACAATTGGCAAAGTATATAACGAGCAAACAAGTGGTTACAACGAACTTGGAGTTGTACATAGGACAGATAGAAGCAGCACAAAACACCAGGCCTCAAGGTATTTTTCCAAGTGATACAGAAAATCCTAAATAATTTATGGCAATTACTTTAAGGTGTGGTAAAGATATTAATGAAGGACCTCCAAATAAAACTAAAGAGGTAGATGCGGAGATAGTTCCCTAAACGGTTGATGACAAGGTTTCTAAAAAATTGAAAAAGTTTGAGTACTTAAAAACTAAAGTTGTTGAACAGGTATGGGAGAGACCACCACCACCTTTCCCACAGAGGCTTAGAAAAATGAAGAAGGATGCATGCTTTAAGAATTTATTTGACACGTTCAAAGAGCTAAACATAAACTTACCTCTTTTTTTAGGGAATTCCCAAGTATGCTAAGTACTTGAAGGATATGGTCACCAATAAAATTAAGCAGCAGGATGTTGAAACAATAGCACTCATGGAGGAGTGTAGTTCTATAGTAATTCAAAAGATTCCCAAAAAGCTTAAAGACCCTGGGAGATTCACTCTCTCATCTCAATTTAGCAATAATGAAGTGGTCCACGCATTTAGTGATTTGGGGGAAAGTATTAACTTGATACCCCTATCCCTGTTCAATACCTTGGGTTTGGGGAAGCCGAGACCAAGCTCTATGGTACTTTAATTAGTCAACTAGACACTAGCCTATACTAAAATAATTATAGAGGATGTTCTCATCAAAGTTGGTAAATAAAAGAGTACCAGTCATCTTCGGACATCCATACTTATAGATGGGAGAAACATTGATCGATGTGAGAGAGGTCACGCTTACAATGAGGTTGGACGATTAAGAGGCAACTTTCAAAGTACACAAACTACTCAACACACTATTCCCTACAAATATTTATGCATGATTACTGTTATTGAAGGGGATAAGTGTCGGGTGGTGGAGTCTATTCCATAAAAGACCTCTTCAGACTTCCTCATTGAGTAACCCAAAAGACAACTACATTATCCCAAAATGATACAGATTGATGATCCTAAAAAGGTTGTTGTTGAGAAATCTATTACCTTGAGAGTTCACACTCGAGAGGTATAAAAAAAATAAGAAGATGGTGTCTGAGTGTGAGGAAGATGTTGAAGGAAAATGGATAAGTCAAAGATTGGGTCATGCCACAACACTAAATCAAGCATTGCTTGGGAGGCAACCCAAGTAAAGGTATGTTTTATTTTTAGTATTTTAGTTTTACTTCAGTAGTTTTTGTTTTTTTTAGTCTTAAATTGATGGGAAGTTTGAGTACCGGAAAACCTAAGCTAAGGATCATGAAGAAGACTAAGTGTGGGGTCCCCTAGACCCTTTTGATGTATAAAAATGCTACTATATAGGCTAGAGGCCTCAGAGAGTATTTCTATCTATACTTTTAAAGTATACTTTGAGGACAAAATATATTTTTAAGTGTAGGGTTGGGAAATTCCAATTTTTAGAAGTATTTTAAATTTTTTTATGGTAGGAATAGGTGGGATATTTTTGTTGGTGCTATTTCTGATAACATTATGCAACTATTTTGGTTGTAAAAAGCATGATTGATTGTGTGAATTACTACTTTTGAGACTCCTAGGCTCATGATTATGACTCTTGTACTTGTTGGCTTAATGTTTAATTCATGATATTACTTGGTTAAGAGTCTTTGATGATCTCGCTTAAGTTATGCATATACAATGCGTGTAAGGTATTTGTATATTCCTTGTTGCATGTAATGTCTAGAACTTACCTGGTGTGTGTGCAAAGTATGTCTAAAACTTACCTGGTGTGTATGCAAAGTAAAATAATGAGTATGGGTTTAAGAGGTGATATAGGCATTTCTTTGATAGCCATGTTCTTACCTTTCTTGATCGACACATGTGTATAATCTTAGTTAACCCCATTTAGCCTATAGCTTTTTTTTTGACAGACTCATATGTAGCCTAATCTCTTTCCTTGATACATCTTAATTTGATCCAAAGCTCCTAAATACTTTAGTGTAAAATTAATTAAGTGAAGGATTTGGAAATTCAAGTAGGAGAAAGGTGAAATTCAAGCCCAAAGTGATAGTTATTGGTATGTACAATTGATATGTGTTGTGGTTGGGAGTTACGTAATGAAAAGAATAAAAATTTGTTCAAAATAAATAGTTGTGAATAGACAATACTCCGATCATAGTATATGTAAGTGAGCTTACTAAAATGGGATAAAAAAAAATGGTGTAGACAAAAGTGGTGTAATTTAGTTGTTGAAGGTGTATTAATTTTATAGAGTGATGTATTAAAATGCTTAGGGAAGATAGTAACTTTTCTTGGCCAAAATTATTCCTGCTCGTCCCTTAGCCTACATTACAACCCTTAAAGACCTATTTGATCCTGAGCTTCAACATTTTGATATTAGTTAAGTACTATATTAAGGGAAAGCATATGGTTCATCTTGTGTAACTTGTGAATTCCTTGTGAGAGGGAGCATCATTTGATTCCTGTACCAATTCTGTTACAAATTGCATTTTATGTGAGTGATTATAGGTAACTCTTTTGTTGTGAGGGCACATGCTTGACGATAGTGGGTAAATTGTATGATGTTAATGATTTAATAATATGAATGAGTTTTCCAAATTGGTGAGTAAATTCTTGAGGCTAGAATGTTTTGGAGTAGTATTCTTGAACTTTCAATTGTGTATATAATATGCTTAGGGTAGAAACTTGCATTCTGTTTAGTCATTGTAGTACTAGCTTGCGTGTCTTTCTTATAGTATAAGTGTGGAGTATGCTTGGATTATGATTCTTATAGTAAAGATTTGTTCAAGGATGAACAAGGCTTTAAGTGTGGGGCGGTGATCTGAGGTGGTTTTATGCACCTTAGTGTTGTTATCCTAGCTTATTTAGCCATGTTTTGAGGACTTATCATCTGTTTAATGTGTTAATGATGATATAATTAAGCATGTAAGTTTTCAATTATGTGATTACAATGTTCAAGGTTTTTTCCAAACAAGTTTGAACTTAAATTAGTCACTTAGAGTTCAAATGTAAAAACTAGTGTTACTGGCATGAGCTAGGTGTTTGTCTAGTTGATCTCAATGGATTCTATTGTGTTTAATGAGATACTAATGGTATCATTATCTACTTATGTGTGGCACAACTTTTTAATATTGTTAAAATTGCAATTGAATCATACAAAAATCCAAAACTAAGTAAAGACCAAAGTGGACGAAGACTAGTCTTAGCTTGAGTTTTTAGTTCACCGTTATTAATGTTATCTTGTTTTGGAATGTAATCCGTGGTGTATGATGATGTAGGATGCATGGTGATTTGATTATTGTGATATAAGTAGGATATTAAAGCTGTAAATCAAACGTAAATTACACCAAAAGGCTTAGGATTGAAGGGAAAGTGCACAAATAAGTTGGATGTCAAGTTAAGACTTTCCAGTGAGGCCTCGCATTAGCGGTACGACGCAACCCCTATCGAACTTGACAAGCCTTTAAATGTTCTACCTATTTGTACTTACCAATACTCTCATTTTCACCTTCACTCCCCTGGACTATACATTATTTCGTGATCCCAAGTTCGCACACGACCAATTCGTTCCACCATAAATACAACACTTGCACTTTATGTTAAACACTTTTGATGTCTTGGAGATTTGGAAAGGGGATGATACAAACTTTAATAAGAGTTTATATCTCTTTACTTTAGATGTTTAATGTATTTTATCATGGATTCAATTACTTTTATTGTGGTTATGTCTATTAGTGGCTAAACGACCCTTTTCTGGGGTTAAGGCCAAGAACATGTTTACTTTCGCTTTGAATTGAGTTTGTTTGGATTGCTTATCATATTTGGTTGTTTGTTTATCCTTGTTATCACTATTTTAAGGATTCAATACCCTTAGTATACATATACTTTTGACCTTGTGAACTCAGGAGAGGGAAGAAGAAGATTGAACGTGGGGATAAATAGAGCGAGGTTCTTATTCTTTTATAAAATAAGGAATTTCAATTAGCGACTAGGATAGAGATATACCTAGAATACTTGTTTGGTTCACATATAGGATGACATCCTAATGAATCTAATTGTATTATTACATCCCCGATCAACTATATAGTTGTAATGTCAAGTTAGGTAGACAATTAGAGGTCGGGAGACCATGATCATACGATAAACCCTACGAATCAACAACCAAGATCAGCAATCTAATGAATGAGGTTTATTAGCGTAGTACGATTGTTGGCAGTGCCTTAACCCCGAGTTTTCATCCATTGATTGTTCAAATTCGTTACCTTTCCGCACTGTTTTAGTTTACTTTTTGCTTATAAACTTTCAAAACTCTTTTATTTACAATTGCATCAATTTAATCTCAATAGTTAAACTAGAATCTTATAGTTTGTCAAAACAAGTCTCTGAGGGATCGATATTCGATTTTATTTAAGGCCTCTGTATTACTTGGTGAGACCACGTACACTTGTATGTGCACTTTGTCACAATCACTCCACTAAACCTTAACAACAAGAATCTCTCTAGTGGGCAACTTCCTAACATCACTAGCCAAAATGAGCACCAACTACTCTACAAAGATCAAATGCTCATCCAACTGGACTGAGTCCCATCTAAACACATGAGAAGGATCATTAATATATCATCTCAACATGGAGACATGGAAAACTAGATGAATAGCAGCAAAATCTTGAGGCAAAGATAACTCATAGGCTACCTCACCAACTGGGTGAAGAATCTCAAAAAGTCCAACATATCTCGAACTAAGATTTCCCTTTCTCCCAAACCTTATCACACCCTCATAGGCAACAAAATAAGGAATACAAGATCAACAACTCCAAATCTCAAGGCACGACGCCTACTATATGCATAGGCCTTCTACCTACACTGAGCTGCTCTCAACCTCTCCTAAATCACCCTGACTTTGTCCAATAACACTTGAAGCATATCCATACCAGGGGGCCTAACATCGTAAGTCTCAAACTATCCAATCAGAGAATAACATCTCCTACCATATAAAGCCTCAAACGATGCCATCCCAACACTCAAATGATAACTGTTATTATAAGTGAAATCTACAAAGGCTAAGTGTTGCTCTTATTGGCCTCCAAAATCCATAACATAATCTTGGTGCATATCCTCAATCACTTGAACAGTCAGCTCTGACTAACCATCAGTCTGCAACTGAAAGGCTATACTAAGATATACCTGAATGCCCAACTTCTCCTGAAAGGCTCGCCAAAATCTAGAAGTGAACATAGAACCACAATATGAAATGATAGAAATAGGTACATCATGTAAAAGTACTATTTCCTGAACATAGATATGGGCTAATCTCTCAACACTGAAGGGCATCGGAATAAAACGTGCTAACTTTGTCAAATAGTCTTTAATGACCCAAATACTACTAGAACCATGGAAAAAATAAGGCAACCCACTGACAAAATCTATAGTAATCCATTCCATTTCCACTTAGGAATGGGTAAACTCTAAGTCACACCACCTGGTCACTGATGCTCGACCTTTACCTACTGATAATAAAGTCAACGAGTTATAATGTCTGCCATATCTCGTCGTCATACCACTCTACCAATAGTTCCTCCTCAAATCTCTATACATATTAGATGTATCTGGTGAATGGAACATCTGGAGGTATGATACTCATACAAAATCAACTAAATTAAATTATCAAGTTGAGGAGCACAAATACGGCAATCAAACCTCAAAATACCCTCAGAATCAATAGTGTGCCACTAGAATTCACCACTTAACTCTTGATCTCAAAGGAAACAAAGCTTATCATCGTCAAACTGGAAATCACAAATCTGCGCAATTAGTAAGCACCTTGCCTCCACACTAGCAAAACTCCTCCTAGGATTTTAAATATCAAGGCGAACCATCAAGTTGGTGAAGGACTGAATGTCACATGCCAATGACCTTTAAGAAACTAAAATACAAACCAAGCTACCTATACTAATTGCCTTGCAACTCAAGGCATTTGCAACTACATTTACCTTGCCCAGATAATACAAGATGGAAATATTATAGTCCTTGAGAAACTCTATCCGTCTATGATGGCGAGCATTTAGATTTCTCTAGGTAATAAGATATTGAAGACTGTGATGATCGATGAAAATCTTATGATGGACACCATACAGATAATACTTTCAAATCATAGAAGAATACGCAATAAGACGACCTTGCTGCATCAATGCAGAACCCATACCAATCCAAAAAACATCATAAAATATGGTGATTCCCTCACCCTTAGTAGTGAGAGTTAATACATAAGTTGAAGTAAGAAAGTCCTTGAGCTTTCCAAAGATCAACTCACACTCATTGGACCATCAAAAAAGAGCATCATTTTGAGTCAATCTAGACATAAGGGCTGAAATAGTGGCAAAACCCTCGATGAAACATCTATAATAACTAGCCAATCCAATAAAGCTACAAACCTCAGTCGGAGATGTGGGTCTAGCCCAATCACAAATTTCCTCAATCTTGGATGGATCTACCATAATACCGTTTTTAGACACCACATGTCTAAGGAATATCATTGACTCAAGACATAATTCACACTTATTGAACTTGGCAAAAAGCAAATGATCTCATGATGTCTAAAGGACGATCCTCAAATGTTGCACATGCTCCTCACTACTCCTTAATTATACAAAAATGCGATCCATGAACACAATTATAAAAAAGTCCAAATAAGTCCTGAATATGCTATTCATCAAATCCATAAACACGGCTGGTCATTATTCCACCAAAAATACATCACTAAGAACTCATAATGTCCATAGTAGGTCCTAAAAGCCATTGTCAGGACATCCTTAGCCTAGATCCTAAACTGATGGTAACCAAATCTTAAATCAATCTTAGAAAACATGGGAGCACCCTGAATTTGGTCAAACAAATCATCAATGTAAAGCATAGGATAATGGTTTTTCACCATCATCTTATTACCTACCTATAATCAACGCACATAAACATAGATCCATATTTCTTATTCATAAACAACATAGGATCACCCCAAGAGGACACTCGATCTAATAAAACCCTTACAAAGAAGATCCTAAATTTGAGAATTTCGCTTCTTAAGCTCCACAGAAGCCATAAGGTAAGGTTCCATAGAAATAGGTTCGGTGCCAGGCTCAATCTTATTGGCAAACTCAATCTCACAGACAAGGGGAATGCCAGGAAGTTCGGTAGGGAACACATTAGAAAACTAAAAAACAATTGGAACATAGTTAAGTGATGGACTCTCGACACTAGCATCACAAAAATAAGAGTTATAAGACTTGCAACCCTTGGAGATAAGTCTACTAGCATACATATAAGAGATAATCCCCATTATCTCGTGGCCTGTATATCCCTACCATATGACTGGGGGTACATCGGGCATGGCTAAGGTAACGGTCTTGACAAAATACTCCATTACCGTATGATAGTAGGATAACTAGTCCATTCCCAAAATCACATTAAAGTCCACCATATCTAAAATCATAAATCATCATAAGTATCAACATCCCTGATAGTCACAACACATGATCAGAATAATCAATCCACTACTAAAGAATCACCCACGGGAGTATATACACACAATGGAAAAGATAAAAAATCTTAAGAAAATCCTAACCATGGTGCATAATAAGCAGACGTATAAAAATAAGTGGATCCTGGATCCACTAAAGCAAGGTCCAATTAGTGGTACACCAAAATCATACTTGTAACTCTAACATCCAAAGTCTAACCCACAGGTCTAGCAGGTACTTTATAAAACTGACCACATTCTCTACCTGGCTAAGTGCCTAACCGACCTCCTATCCTACCTGCCTGAGAAGCTCCTTGAGTATCCTAGAAACCACTTTTGTAACTATGAGAACCACCTCTAGATGAGGGGTGAATTGCACTAATAGTTGAACACTCTAAGATGAAACAACCATCGCCCCCAATTAGGGAAATCACACAAAGAGTGACCAGGGAGTCCACAAGTAAAATAAGAAATAGGGGGTTAAACCAGAAATAACAGATTCAGCTGACATAGAATGACCACTATGTCTAGACTGACTAGAAACTAAACCCCTCAAAGACTAACCACTGCCCTTACCAGGGTAATTACTATCACTAGGCAGACCTTCATGGATAATCTGAATATCTTTCTTAATAGGTACGCTCGTCTAACTTAGAGGCAGATAGGATGGACGTGGAGGATACATTCTCTAAATACTACCATCTCTGGATTGAAATCTATGATGGATCCCACTAAATTTTCCCTGAAACCTAGTCCTCTTATCACGTCCCTCATGATGCATATTCTCTATCACCCTAGCATAATTTGAAACCTTTAGAAAAGACCTACTCCTAGCAACCAAACTTTGATTAGACATATAAATAGAAAGCCTCAACCATCTAATAAAGCTAAAAACTCTCTCATACTTAATGTCCAAAATATAAATCACATACCTAGCCAACTCATGAAAGTGAGCCTCACACTCTACAACTATTATAGAGTTCTGGTACAATTTAGAGAACTGATCTCTCAAATGTTCTCTAAGTCTTTTGAGGCATATACTTCTCCAAGAACATCTCAAATAACTGAGTCCATGATAAGGAAGAAGATCCAACTGGTCCAGAATCCATACAACCTCTCTACCAATGATGAGCAGACAAATCCAATTAAAATATAGTATAATCCACACCATAAGTCTAAACAAGGCCCAAACCACGAAGCCTATCCTCATAAGTAATCAGGAACACATATGCATCCTCTCCAGGAGCACCAAAAAATCTCGACGGAGCTAATCTTAAGAATCTACCCAACATCTTCTTTTCCTCAAAAGACATAGAAGTCTAAGCAACCACTAGCCTACCGGCTAAGAAATTACTGGTGTGGGAGGATCCTCAACTCTAGGAGCCACATCTATAAGATATGCCCCTGCCTCAGTACCACTCTGGTTTATATATTATACATCATCAGGCAGCATACCACCAATTATACCCAATAATTGAACCAATGCATTTCTGAGCACCAATAAAGAAATAAACCCTGGTAAAGCCTGGGTTGGTGCCTGGTCCACCACTAGCTATGGCAAAAGAATATCTAGCTCAAGTGCCATAATAGGTTCTGGGTAAAGCGACCTATCCTGGCCCCTAGCTAAGGACAGATCACAAGTCTATCCATGACCTCTAGGTCATCCACAAATAATAGAAGGATACCTAGGCTTGGTCTCAAGACACCCTCATCTCATGTAGCGATAGCAGGTATCCTGCCCATCTTGTGAAAGAGTAAAGTCAAGGGAATACTCTACTAATCAAATTAGACTCTTAGCACGATATGAGTGAAAGAAGTGAAGAAATTCTAAGAATGTCCCATATCCTCCCGAAGATAAGAAATGGATGTTAACATCTCGATCTGCCAGACTCTACTAGACTCTTGCTCTTGTACCAATAATACCAGTGAAACCTGGCTATGATACCAATTTGTCATGACCTAATTTACCAATCACAATGATACCTACCAAATCCCACCAATAGATAAGCCAATACCATAACCCAAAGCTAATGCAATGAGTTAATTTGGTAAGGAATTCCCAATGTAGGATAAATTTAATGAACACAAGTTATAACTAAACAAAGTATTCTAAATAAATGAAAAGTCAAATAAGATACCAATCACAAAACTTAGTCGAGCCATTACAAGAACATCTAATAGTATTAGTATAATTCAAAGCCTAGAATAGTCAATACATCGATGTCAAATACTAAATATTGAAAATAAAAGATAGAAGAAACTAGGAGACTCAAACTCCAAGATGTCACCCTATTTTTGAAAATCTATCACCGCATGAATAATGATCAACAATGACAGCTAGAAAATGAATCTGCACCAAAAAAATACAGAAGTGTAGTATGAGAACCAAATAATGGATACTTAGTAGGAATCATTGGCCGACTTAGCTAAATCATTATTTAAGAATGATAAACTTTAAGATAATCATAACTAAGTCAAGGTACAGAATCAAAACTAAATCATCTTCATCATCACTATATATAATAAGTAATCAAATTAGAATGACAGTATAACATAAGGCATCAACACATGCCAAGATCACTGTACATATCAAGCAATAAATATCAGAATAATAATACAACATAAGGCACCAATGCCTATATCATTATACATAAGAACTAGTCAATTTAGAATAATAATAATGTATCGTAAAACAGCAACACAAGCAATCACAAGTACAAAGTTTGTTGTCATATGCCAATCAATGCATAAAGTAAATAACTCATCACAATGCCCCATACCACTGGAGAGTACACCCAACAGAAATGTAAAGGAATCTAATCAACACTATATCCAAACTTCATCATTATTTAATTTTCATTCTCAACTTACCATCAAATAGTCATTTATCAACATTCTATAATTATCATCAATCAAAATTTTGCAACCATTCCTTAATTATCATTAATATTCATTACTGAACAACATTTGATAATATATTCGCAACCAAAAAAATACCGTCAATTAGACAACCATATCCTCGATACACAGTAATAACTCTTTATCAGCTAGCCAATGCTTATAAGCTAATTCAAGTACTCACTAGTCAACATATAACTATTAAATGTTATTTACCAACTATTAACCATATAATCACTATTTGTGGATAGGCAACTAGTCATTATTAACCAATTAGTCAATATCTAGTAACTAGCAAAGATTGTTCACTAAACAATACTTATCAACAAGCCAATATTTATTTCTAGTCATCACAAGGTCACTAATCACCATTTATCCAATAACCACTAATCACCAATTATTCACTATTCATTTTTGACTAAACACTATTTAGTAACTAGCATTACTAATCCGTGTATCCTCGTTTGGCAACTAGTCATCATCATCGACTAAATCACTATTATCAACTAATCATCATTTCTACAAGTTTTCATTTTTGCTAAATATCATTATAGCTTAATCATAATTACTACTAGTCATCAAACCACTAGTCCTCATTATTACTAAGGTTCGACTATCTTTAAGTCATTATTGACCTCTTAATTAATATTCACCAATAATCATCTTTTCAACCTTAAATCAACAACTATACCACTGTATACCTTTATCACTAGAAAACTATAACCAACATCTCTAATATCAACATTACACCAAACTACACATGAGAATAAATAACATATAATTCCACTTACGGATAGCCAAACTCGAACTAGTAGATGTACACAGGCACATTATCATAATAATCTTTCAGCCTTGTTGGGTATCATCGCATTATCATAATATCCTCCAGCCTTGTCGGGTAACATTGTATCATCATAATATCCTCTAGCCTTCCCTATTATCATCATATTATCATAATATCATCTGACCTTGCTAGGTATCATCTCATCATAATAATATTATCCGGCCTTGCTGGGTATCATGTCATCATCAAAATATCCTCCAGCCTTGCCAGCTATTATCACATCATTATAATATCTTTTGGCCTTGCTGGGTATCATCATAATATCACCATTAATATCAATAAATAAGAGCAAGCACCACGAGGGATGAAGGAAATGAGAAAAACCATGAAGGCTAAAGTAAATAACAATCCCCACGAGGGATAAAGTGAATAGCAAGCCCCACAAAGTCTAAAGTAAATAATAAAAAAAAAGCAAAAGAGAATACCTCCATAATTCCTCATTCATCATCAACGTCACACTATCATTAAGTACATATAAAAAACATGAATATTATAAACTATCCTCAGGTTTTTTGCTAATTCACAAATGTTCAACACCAACATCCTCCTCCATGTCATACCAAAGAGATAGGTATTTAGATATGTATAATAAGTGACAAAATTATTAGAACAAGTAATCATATAATAAGGTGTCATGATTCCAAGCATAATCTATACAATAACTTCACATATAGTCAATAAGTGTTCCTTCTAGCACCACTAACCTTATCATTTCTAATATCGACAATAAGAAAGATTTCTAATGAATCGTAGGGGGGTTGCACCACCATATAAGGGACTAAGTCCCTTACAGTTAGATATATGCAATAAAGTAGTAAGATGGTATGGAAATAAAACCTTGTAGGGAAGTAAAAAACATGATGGCTTAACTTGGAAACCTCCTTGCTCAAGGGAGGAAAACCAAGGGTTTCCCTCACAAGCACTCATTAATTTACTATAATCAAACTCATGATTACAAACTCCATTAGAGCTTATTATAGGCTCCACTGGTTTATAATAACTCTATTACAACCTCTCCTTGACAACCCTATCAAGATCTCTTCTCAGTATCGATTAACTCTAACTAATATTAACTCAAGTAACTCTACCTAAGAACTTTACAGACATAAAAAAAAGAGAAGAATTACTCTTATAATATGAGTAATTTAATTACATATCAAGACTTTACTCAAGAACAATTACGCTCTTTACACATAGAAACTTGGAACTTGAGCAATATTGAATTTTTGTCGTTTTATTCTTAGAATCATGAAATTGAAAGACTATAAAATTGAGAAGCATTCTTTTCTATTTATAGTAGGATAATAATTAGGGTAGAATTTTGATTGGGCCAGGTGTCTTGATTAGTACACAACTCACCTGCACAGTTTGTTATACTAACAGACAAAAGTATGCAGACATGTGATAGTTGTTTATTTCCATAAAGACCGAGGGAGAGACCTTCTCCCTTATTGTTAACTTATCACCATCAAAACAAAATATACTGATTTCCCCTTTTTGATGATGACAAATCACATATTTTAGAGCATCAAACTTCATTTACCTCATTCAATTAGTGTGATCACTACTACTTCAAGTGAATATCCCTATCACTATGGACTATTCTTCCCGCTGTCAATCTACCAACATGTTTCCCCCTATTAATATACCTTTTCCCTGCCAATATACCTGCATGCTACCCCTATCAATATACTTGTACCTTACCTCATTCAATCTTTTACCTAGTACCAGGTTCCTACCACAAGAATTCAGTATCCCTTTTTTTTGGCATTATTGAAATGTAAAAATAGTAAACCAAGATTAAAATAAGCACAAGTCAGTTAACTCATGGCCATCGGGGAAACACCAACCTAAAGAATAACTTTTAAAGTAAAGAAAACATAGACAAAATACATAAATAGGGATTCATATATATATATATATATATATATATATATAAGTTGAATATCATTACAATGCAAGATTTAAATTTTATATTCAACAAGAATTAAGAAACTCAAACAAGTGAAGGACTTGGGAAGAGGTTTTGGAGAAGTAGAGCCATCTGATTGTATTCTGCAATATGATAGTGTAACACTTCCTTGGTTATCAACTTTATCTCTACATTCAAGCTGAGAACCTCATCCGTTATAGTTGAAAATCTCTCATTTAGTACACTATTCTTAGTTCTAACCTTTTTAGAGACACTTGGATCCTTATTAGAAAGATAGTAATTTATCAATTGAAATTTGCTAATCTATGCATCCTTAGCAGTTGTGTTGAGTATTAATTTGTCTATTTCTTTTTTGAGCTCTTCTTGAGTGATGGTTCCTATTTTATTTTCCACACACTTAATTTTGATCGGAGTTCTCAAACCAAATAGTTGTATCATAGTTCCAAGATTAGCATTTTCACAGAAAATTCCAAAATAATTGAACTCTCCATAAAACCAATATCAATAAGGCATGCTATGTCTTCCATTTTTTCCATGAATAAATTTATGTATGTGCTCCATTGTTAAAGCAGGCAAACTGATCAACTTAAAACTACTGAGACATTTTTTCACATACGAGTCAACTGCCAAAGCAATACTCTTCTTTTCTGATCGAGGCTAAATCACATTGTTAACAAAATCAAAGACTAATTGTAACTTAGTTTTAAGTAATCTCCTAATTACTACATCTATAGATTTTTCTATAACCTTTGATGCATTCACCATAAACTCTATTGAGGAGTGTTGTTTTAAGATAGTCCTCACACCACTGATGGAAATATTCAAAATTTTTCTGAGTAATATAGCATAAAGGTTCATATTCTTCCCTTAAACTATAGAAGTCATCTTCAATCTATCTTCAGAAAATTCCGATGTGGAGTAGAACTCCCTGACTACCTCATCAAAGATAGTGGGAATGGGTCCTTCCATAAGATGGAGCCATCTATGATGTTTAAGAAGCTTAACTAATTCCATCATACCTAGTTTTATTAATATACCTTGAGTAAAAAATTCTCCCAGTTAACACCTTGTGATTTCTCAAATACTTGTCTCACACTTCTTTATAAACATACTTCCCTTCTTTCTCTAGTTTTCTCTTTTTAAAAACATTGATAGGTTCTCCTTCAGTTATTTTCCTCTTTTTAAGACCATGTCCTGCAGAAGTTTGCTTTTTCTAACTATAACTTCTAAACTTCTCTCCAGAAATTCTTGTTATCTTCCTAATATCTTGTTCTTTAGGACAAAACATGCTCTTTCTTTGTTTTTTGATAGAAAAATAAGTTTTTCAGCAACCTAAGCATCATCCGTCATTATACTAAAAGAAGTATTACAAGGTTTTAGCATTAAATCTCCATCAACGAGTTGAGTGAAGAATAAATTTGGCTTTGAAAAGGTAGGATAGGAAAGGTGCTTTTCAGCATGGATGACTTCAAGGGGGAGCTTAACCTTGTTACTATCCTTTACTGCAGAAATAAGTTTAGATAAAGGTTCCATTTTCTTAGGGATTTTATTCATTGAAGGTTTATCTAGATGGGTATGTGTTAAGAGCAGGTCAATAAAAGGTTGTTTTGTCAAGGATGTGAAGAATGAAGCAAACTTATTGTCTTAAAGAAGGTTTTAGAGAGAATTTTTAACTATAATAAGTCTAGAGTCATTTGTGGGTCATGAGAAGAAGGAATTAGTAGTCATTTAGAGATCCTTGTCATAAAAGGGCTATTTAAGACTAGGTTTTTCTTCTTACAAGAGAGGGTTTAAGTATTACAAGATTTAAGGGAAAGAATAAGCACAAGGATGGGCTTTTTAAAATAATAAGATGAGATTAATTTTAATTTTGGGGTGACTCATATTTTCTTTTAGGATAAGATAATTTTCTGACATAGATAGAGAAGATGCAACTTTTTTGGTAGAACAAAAAAATGCACATTCATGATACAAACATGAGAGATGGGACCAGGTCCCTCTCTTTCTTGAGTGAATCCTTAAATTTCTGTATGTCTCAAATATTCTTTTCCAAAGTTTTTCTCATGCGTGTATACTTACAAAGGTATGGTACTAAGTTAGACCAATAAGTACATACTTTATCAGGGATATTTATCACCTGATCATAGCCAATTTTGTGGAGAAAAACTGAACCATTGAGTAGATTAGTTCATTTTGATCAGCCCCAACTTCAACTTATTCTTCACAAATTGCTCCTTGTAGAGAGCCTTTTTAAATATTTCTGCTATCTGATCCTCATTATTGCAAAATTTCATTTATATAGCTACTTTTTAAACATTATCTGTCAGAAAATAATGCCTTACATCTATGTGTTTTGTCCTCTTATGCTGCACTGGATTTTTAGCCATATTGAGAGCTCTTGTATTGTCACATATCAGAGGGATAATGTATAAAACAATCCCCAAATCCTTCAGTTTCTTTTTGATCCATAATAATTGAGCACAACAAGAAGTTATAGCCACATACTTAGCTTCAGTAGTAGATAAAACAACTGAATTTTGCTACTTAGATTCCCAATAGATTAAGGAATAACCAAGAAAATAAGCCATTCCTAAGGTTCTTTGATAGCGCCCAAGCTCACATTCAAGTTTAAGTGGTCTACCAAGTAATATAGTTTCCTTCAATAAAGCCGAATATCAATCCCATATGGACTTGGTTTTGCCAACTATCTAATTCTAGTTTAACAATTGAGAAAAATCAAACAATAATGTTTTAGAATTGTAAACTAAAAGTAAACTAAACTAATGCAGAAAAGTAATGACTTAGGACAATCAATGGATGAAGCCATGGTTTAAGGTTTACGAACAATCATACAACGTTGTTAAACTTCATTCGCTAAATCAATTATCCTGTTTATTGATTCATAGAGTTAATCACATGATCATGATATCCCGACCTCTAATCATTTACCTAATATGGACATTACATATACATCATTGAATGGGGATGTAATAATCCAATTAAGTTCTTTAAGCTATCATCCTACATGTGAATCAAGTGAGTCTTCTAAGTACATCCCTATCCAAGATGCTAAATTGAATTCTTTATTTTACAAAATAATACAAACCACACTTTGTTTATTCCTATATTTTATCACCCTATTCCCTCTCCCAAAATCACAAAGGTGATAATAGATATATTTTTAGGGTGATCAATCCATCAAATAGTTAAATTAAAAATGAACAAGCAACCAACAACGATAAGTGAATTAAACAAACTTAATTCAAAATAGTAGTATTCATGTTCTTGGATTTAACCCCAGAAAGAGGTTACTAGCCACTCATAGTCATAATCATAATCACAAGATTATAATAATGACTAAGAACACCAATGAACTAAATTAAAATAATAAAAACCTAAAATTTAAAGTTGTAGAATCCCCTTAATCCTCCAAGATGTTCAAATATGTGTAAAATTTATGTACAATGTTGTATTTATAGCACAAGGTAAGCCAAAGCCGTGTAGGAGTTGGAACCAAATAAGAATTGAGCAATAGAGTGGTGGGGGAGCCTCCCTCGGTAGAGAACTACTCCAGACAAGGTTGATCCTTTTGTAGATCACCACTCTATCAAAGGTTGAGCCTGCTCTAGAGCCCTGCTCTAGCCAGGGCGCCGCGGGCATAGCTACATGGTCCCTCTAGAAGTTGCTTCCAAAATTATGGCTAAGTATTGAGTGCCTCCTTCCATCCCTTGTCTTGTGGTGTTGTTTCCCTTTAATTTACAGATTATTCAACATCAAAACATCATAATATTCAGCTCATGAATATTCCTACATAATCACACACCATGAATTAGAGACAATCACAACATAATATCCATGACGATGAATCAAAACAAGAGCTACGACTAAGCTAGTTCATGTTAACCTTTAACTTATTGTTCCACCTCTACACTTAATCAAATTGAACTTTTCACATTACCAACAAGTTATTCCACTCATAATTATACATTAAAACTCTTTGTAACACATTAAACACATTAGAATCCAATGGGATTGACTAGATAAGCTCCTAGCTCAATCAAGTAATGCTAGTTTCCACTATTGAACTCTAAATGACGTAATTAAGCACATACTTGTTGGATAACACTTTGAACCTTGTAATCACATAAATTGACACTTTGATGCAAATTTATCTCATTATCAACCCACATAGCACATGAATCATCCTCAAAACAAGGCTAAAATGACTAGAATAGAGACACTAGAATGCATAAATACACCCAACATCACCATCCCACAATTAGAGCCTTGTAGTCCTCGAACAATTCTTTACTCTAAGAATAATAGGTTAAGGAGAATCTACACTTCTACTGCATGCAAGACACTCAAGCTAATACTGTAATGATTACACAGAATGCAAGTTTCTACACTAAGCATGTTAAAAATACAATTGAAAGCTCATGAATAGTACTCCAAAACATCCTAGCCTCGAGAATTGACTCACCTAAGTGTCAAAATCATGCATATTGTTCAATAAAGGACTTCATACAACTCACCCATATTCATTAAACATGATCCCCTTACAACTAGAGAGTTAACCATAATCACTCACATAAAAGCTTTTTAGAACATGATGGGTACAAGAAAAAAAATTATGCTCACTCTCTCAATGACTTCACAAGTTACACATAATGAACCATAGGATTTCCCTTAGTGTAGTGCTCTACTAATATCATAATGATAAACTTAGGATCAATTAGGTCTTTTCGGGTTGTAATATAGGCTAAAGGATGGAAAGGAACTATTTTTGATGAATAGTGAATGTGTTCCCTAAGCACTTGAATGCAACAGATTATGCAATTAAGACCACTCTTCAATACTCAATTTATACCACTTTTATCTACCCATATCTTTTGTTTTCACCCCATCTTATTAAGTTCAATTAACAACACTATGGTGGTAGTATGGCACTCTTTCAATTTTTCCCTTTGTACACCCATTTTATGCTACGCACCCCTATGATAGCCACCCTAAACTTAAGGGATTTTCCTTAGTTAAGGCGCACAATGTCCAAAAAGGACCAGGGATAAAAAAAGTTCATTGTAACATATTCGAGCTAAATTTGGGAACTTTTTTTCTCAAACAATTTCGTTAACTCCCCACCACAATAGATGCACACGCCAATAACTATACTTTGGGGCTTTAATTTCACCTTTCTCTTATTTTTCAAAATCTTTACTTTCTTAATTTTTCATTAAAGAGCCTTGGAGCTTTCGATCAAATTAAGGTTTATCAAAGAAGGGATTAAGCTACACATGAAGCTACCAACGAAAAAACCTAAAGGCTCCATGGGGCTGACTAGGATTAAGCACAAAGGTAGGTCAAAAAAAGTATAAAATAAGGCTATTAAAGAAATACCTATATCATCTCCTAAACCCACACTCTTTATTTTGCTTTTCACACGCACTGAGCAAGTTCTATACATCATATGTAACAAGGAATATACAAATACCTTACGCACACATGGAACATGCTCAGCTCAATAGGATCATCATAGACTCTTAACCAAATAATAGCATGATTTCAAATTTAAGCAAACAAGTACAAGAGTCACAAAAATGAGCCTAAGAGTCTAATAAGTAGCAATTTTTAATCAACATGCTTTTATAATTAAAACACTTATACCATGCAACCAAAAATAGCACCAACAAGAATACCTTACACAAAAAAAAAATATTGAGACAAAAATTAGGAATTTCCCCACCCCACACTTAAAAACCTACTCTGTCCTCAAAGTGAACTTAAAGGTAAGAGATAGAAGTACTCCTTAAGGCCTCTAGTCCTAACTAGTAGCATCTTTTGCATTTATAGGATCTGTGGGACCCCACACTCAGTCTTTGCCATGCTCCTTAGCTTAGTTTTCCAGTACTCACACTTCCCATTAACTTGTGACTCAATCAAAAACAAAAACTACATAAAATAAAAACTAAAAACTAAATATATATATATATATATATACTTAACTTGGGTTGCCTCCCAAGAAGTGCTTGATTTAGTGTCATGGCATGACCTAACTATTCTCTTTTCTTCTTTTTCTCACACTTGGTCTCCATCTTCTTATTCTTTTACCCTTCTTGGGTGTGAACTCTCAAGGGTACCTAATTTTTCAACTTTAGCCTTTTCAGGCCCATCAATTTCTATCATGTCAGATTGTGGTATTAGAGACATGGGTTGCTCAATAAGGGTGTTCAAACAGATCTTTTGTAGACTAACCGCCCCACACTTATCCCATTCAATAACAAAAATTGTGCACAAATCTTTATAGTGGGACAGTGTGTTAAGCGGCTTATAAACTTTAAATACCACCTCTTAATCTTCCAACCTTATTTTGAGCGTACATTCTCTCACATGTATTAATGTTCCGCCTATCACTAAAAATGAATGCCCCGGAATAATTGGTACCTATTCGTCTGCCTGAAATCTAGAACAATAAAGTAAGCAGCAATAATGAATTCACCAACCCTTATGAGGTTGTCCTCTATCACTCTTTTGGGATGAGTTGTGGTCCTATTTGCAAGCTGCAGTAGTTTAGAGATTGGTCTAGGTTTTCCCAAACCCAATATGCTAAATAAAGATAGGGACATCAATTTGATACTTTCCCCTAAATCACTAAGTCTCTACACCACCTCTCTATTGCCAATCTAAATGGGGAGAGTGATTTTCCCTAGGCCTTTAAGCTTTTTTGGTATCTTTTGAGTAACAACAAAACTACACTCTTCAGTGAGTGCTACCGCCTCCATATCCTACAATTTTCCTTATTATAAACCACATCCCTCAAGTACTTAGCATATTTTGGAATACCCTACAAAATATCTAATAAAGGTAATTTAATGTAAAGATCTCTAAACATGTCAAATAACTTCATTAAATAAGATTTCTCCTTTGCTTTGATTTTCTTTTGGGGAAAAGGGTATTTCGATATCTGTTTCTCCACTTCTGCAGGAATTTTTTCTTTTGAGTACTCAAACTTTCTTGAATTTTTAGAAACTTTGCTATTTACCTGTAGGGGAGTCAAATATGCATCTACCTCCTTTGTTGACATAGGAGGTTCTCCATGAACCTCATTACCACTTCTCAAGGTAATTTCCAAAACTTATTTTTGATTTTCTGTATCTGTTGGAAAACCACCATGAGGCCTAGTATTCAGTGCCTATCATAACTACCCCAAATGCAACTCTAAAATTTTCTATGTCGTTCACTGGTTCTTTATATCATCTTCCAACTGTGTCTGATTATCTAGAACCTGCTTGATCATCTATTCCAAGTTGCTAGTTGACTAATTTAGTTGAGCCTGTAGTTGCTGAAAGTGTTGTGGCTGTTAGGAATTCCATGTCTGATTTAGTGGCTGAGATTGCCACCTTATGTTGTAGGTGTTATCATAATTAGGCCTTTAAATATTTCATACATACATCATAAATTTCAGATATGAAGCACACATAACAGCTACATGACCTCCATTACTACAAACTTCACACCATCCTACAGGTTGTTGGATTGTATTGATCATGGCTGCAAGTTGTGATACTCCCAACTTTAGACTACTTATTCAATTTTGCAACGCAGATATCTGAGCAGATATGGCAGTGAATTGGTCAACTTCCAATACACCTGCAATTCTTTTTGTAATGCCCTTTGATTCTAAATGCCATTCTGGATTTCCTTAGGCTATGCGGTTCAATAAAGTATAGCTCATCATAAGTCATCTCAAGAGCTTGACACCTGCAGCTGAATCTAGCAAAAATTTTGTATTTTGGTCAAGAGCCTCTACAAAAGTATGAGCAAGTACCTTATTGGACTGTTGATGGTGTTGACAGTCCTGAAGAACAGCCTTGAACAACTCCCAATCATGATAAATATTCTTATTTGGCTTCTATTTGAAGCACACTATCTCACTGTGAAGTCTAGCAGTCTTACCAGACGGGAAGAACCGAATAAGAAATTTTCTGGCCATGTAACCATGATGTGATTGAATTTTCCAGCTTCTCATTCAACCACTTTTTTTCTTCCCCAATCAGTGAAAAGGGGAACAGCATCATCCTCAAATAGTCTGGATTCACACCCATGGGAATGAATGTGTCAATGATTTCAAGAAAATTTTGCAAGTGGATTTATGGATCGTTATGTGAAATCCCTATGAACTATCCAATGCTGATCAAAAGTTGTACCATATTTTGTTTCAGCTTAAAATTGCCTCCAATTGTCGGCTTCTAAAATGAGGAGGTCAAATTTGAGGGAAGTAGGATTGCCACTTCTGTTACTGTTCTACTGTCCGCTTGTTGATCAGCCATGATGGTAGGATTTTCTTGGTCTTCTTGAATTTGATGAATACCAGGAAGAAGAACTATTTCTCTCTTTCGTTAATGGAAAAGTTGCTCTGGTTTAAAACTTGATTCAACTAAGTCCTAACCCTTTTCCATCTTACTACTTTGTAAACCTGATTCCTGCAAAAATAAAACTAAGACCAAGTGTAAAAGCACCAAATAGATCTAAAAAGCAAAACTAAAAATAAAACACTTGCCAAATTTCAAGTCCTCAGCAACGGCGCCAAAAACATGACAGTGCCTAAGAACATATGCAAGTGTACTGGTCTACCAAGTAATATAGTGGCCTTCAAGAAATCAAAATATTGATCACACAGGGACTTGGTTTTGCCAACTATCCAATTCTAGTTTAACAATTGAGAAAGGTTAAATAATAAAATTTTAGAATTATAAACTAAAAGTAAACTAAACTAATGCAGAAAAGTAATGACTTAGGACAATCAATGGATAGAAGCCCATGGTTAAGGCTTACAAACAATCATACTACACTGTTGAACTTTATTCATTAAATCACTTATCTTGGTTATTGATTCATAGGGTTAATCACATGATCATGGTATCTCGACCTCTAATTGTTTACCTAATATGGATATTACAACTACATCGTTGAGCGGAGATGTAATAATCCAATTAAGTTCTTTAAGATATCATCCTACATGTAAATAAATAGTGGCTTATAAGTACATCCATGTCCTAGATGCTAATTTGAATTCATTATTTTATAAAAGAGTACAAACCACACTATTTATTCCTACATTCTATCGCGCTATTCCCTCTCCCGAGATCACAAGGGTGACAATAGATATATTTTCAGGGTGATCAATCAATCAAATATTTAAATCAAAGATGAACACATAACCAACAATGATAGTAAAATTAAACGAACTTAATTCAAATCAATAGTACTCATGTTCTTGGCTTTAACCCTGGAAAGAGGTTTCTAGCCACTCATAGTCGTAATTGTAATCACAAGATTGTAATTAACAACTAAGACCATGAATGAACTAAATCAATAAAATAAAAACCAAAAATTTGAAGTTTTATCAGCCCCTTAATCCTCCATGACATACAATGATGTGTAAAAAATATGTACAATCTTGTATATATAGTACAAGGTAAGCCAAAGTCGTGTAGGAGTTGGAACTAAAAATGAATTAAGCAGTTGAGTGGAGGGGGTGCCGCCCTAGGTAGAGCACCACACCATAAAAGACTGAGCCTACTTAGAGTGCCACTCCATCCAAGGTTGAGCCTACTCTAGATCCCCGATCAATCCAGGGCATCGTGGGTTTATCTATGTGGTCCCTCTGGAAGTTGCTTCTAAAATTTTAGCTAAGTGTTGAGTGCCTCCTTCCATCCCTTGTCTTGTGGTGGTGTTTCCCTTTAATTTCCATCTTATTCAACATAAAAATATCATAATATTAAGATCATAAAGCTTCCTACATAATCGCACACCACGAATTAGAGACAATCATAACACAATATTTATGACAATGAATCAAAATAGGAGCTAACACTAGGCTAGTTCATGTTAATCTTCAACTTATTCTTCGACCTCTACACTTAATCAAATTGAAATTTTCACATAACCAATAAGTTATTCCACTTATATACATTAAAACTCTTTGGAACACATTAAACACATTAGAATCCAATGGGATCGACTAGACAAGCACCTAGATTAAGCTAGTAATGCAAGTTTGCATGATTGAACTTTAAATGATTTAATTAAGCACAAACTTGTTGGGAAACACTTTGAACCTTGAAATCACATACATTGACACTAGATACACATTTATCTCATTATCAACCCCTATAGTACAGGAATCATCCTCAAAATAAGGCTAAAAAGAATAGAATAGTGACAGCATCAACATAGCCTATTTGATCAAAATTATCTCCAGATGGATAGTACAGGACTAGGTACCCTATCCCTTTTAGATACCTGAGAATACTTTTTTCAGCTTTCATAGGAGACTTCTTTGGGAAAGCCTAAAATTTGGTATACATTCCTACACTGAACACAATATCTGGCCTGCTTGTAGTGAGATCTAGTAAGGATCCAATAATCCCTCTATACATGGTCTTATTAACTGAAGATCTAGGTTCATCATTATCCATCTTTGAATCAGTTCCAATTGGATTTTCAATTGGCTTGGCATCTTCCATATTGTATTTCATTAGTAGCTCCTTGATGTACTTCTCTTGAAAAATTATTGTTCCTTGAGAAGTTTGCTTGATCTCTACCCCTAGAAAGAAACTCAATTTACCCATCATGCTCATTTTAAATTCACTCCCCATTAGCTTTGTAAAATCTTCACATATTAATTTACAAGATCTCCAAGGATTATGTAATCAACATATATCTGAACAATTAGTAATTTGCTGCCTCTTCACTTTAAAAAGGGAGTATTGTCAATTTTCCCTCTTTTAAAGCCATTTTCCAGAAAAAACTTTGAAAGTCTCTCATACTAAGCCCTTGATACTTGCTTTAAACAATATAGAGATTTGTCCAATTTTAGTACATGATGAGGAAAATCTATATAAAAACTGGAGGTTTCTTGACATAGACTTCTTCCTTCAAGTTTCCATTCTATTAAGGACGTTGGACATCCATTTGGAAGAGTTTGAACCCCATGTAGGCAGAAAATGTAATAAGAATTATGATAGCCTGTATCCTTGCTATAGGGGAAAATATTTCATCATAGTTAATTCCTTTCTCGTGGTTATCAACTTGAACAAAAAGCCTTGCTTTATATTTATTGATAGATCCATGCTCATCCTGCTTATTTTTGCACACCTATTTGGTCATAATAATTTTTTTGTCAATAGGTCTAGGGACCATGTGCCATACTTTACTTATTTTAAATTATTAAAGCTCATCCTTAATTGCATTAATCCAGTCATCATCTTTCAAAGCTTCATTCATATTTGTTAGGCTCGATTTGGGATAAGAATGCTGAGAGTGCCATAAAATTTCTAACTTTAGCTCTTTCTTGGACTCCATATTCCAAAGGTGAAGTCAAATTATTAAGTGGGTGAGAAGATTTATTCCTCCAGTTTGACCTTCTAAGATGAGTTCCACCAGGACCAGGTCTCTGAAAATTTTGGCTGGACCCTTCATGATGTTATTCATTTAGAGTAAGGGTCTATAACTGAGATCCTGAATCACCATCACCTTCATAATTCCCAGCTGCATCATTTAGTCCTTGACAATAATCTTCAGCAATATCATCCCTTAGAATAGGAATGAGTTCTTTAATATTAGAATCTTTATCATCACCTAGATTCACTAGCTTTCCTGATTTATCAAGACCACATGTATACTTTCTTTACACAGAGTTCTTTTATTGACAACTCTATATGTTTTAGTTGTTGAGAAGTAGCCCACAAATGTTTTTTCATTTTTTTTGGTGTCAAACTTTCCTAGTTCATTCTTCCCATTATTTAGAAGAAAGCACTTCAACCTAAAGGTTTTGAAGTAGTCAAGCTTAGGCTTTCTATTAAACACAAGCTCATATAAGGTTTTGTTGAGGAGAGATCTGATCAAACACCTATTTTTCATATGACAAGAAGTATTAACAGCTCCACCAAAAAGCTTTTTAGAAGCCTACTATCAATCAACATGGTCCTAGCAATCTCTATGAGGGTTCTATTCTTTATTTCAACAACTATATTTTGGTGAGGAGTCCGAGGATCAGAGAAGTTATAACTGATTCCATACTCAGCACAAATCCTACAACTGGGGAGTTCTCAAATTCAGTTCCATAATTAGATCTAAATTCAGTAATTTTACAATTTAGCCTTTTGAAGTTGCTTGGTAAAAGTTACCAAAACCTCATAAGTTTAATCCTTGGTTCTTAAGAATATTATCTAGGTGAACCTGGAGAAGTCATCCATAATGAAAGACACATACTTCTTTCCAGATCCATATAAGTGTAACACCCCGATTTGCTGAATCGAAATGCTACACGGTGCTCATGACCCTGAGGGACCACAAGCTAACCCATGACTGATATCTATACCTTTATACTGCAAATCATGATATAATAATGCAGAATGCATAGAACTGTAAGTCCATAAGGTTCAACTAAATACAATCATGTTGATGAAAATACCCAAAATAACTAAATCTGAACATAAATCTGAAAGCCTCTAAACTATCTGAATAAGGAGTTAAAGGAACATATCTCTAACTAAATCTGTAAAACTGAACTGAATAAATAAATAAATAAATCAACTCATATTATCCTCAAATCAATGAGGACTCACTGTATCTCTACAACTGGAATGCTACCGTTACTGGTGGGCTAGAGCTTGTGTCTCGGAACCTATGGTGTGACGTGAAAACAAAGCATCGTAGTGCAAATGCGCCAGTACAACTGGAGTACTGAGTATATGAGGAAGGTAGGAAGAACATAAAGGGTTTTGATGCATGAACAACACTGACTGACTAATATGAACATGGGAGTACAAACACACATATATAGAAATAGGGACCGTGAATACGTGATAGCATGACCTATAAGATAATACATGGTTTCTGATAACTTTCATGACTAATACTAAAACTGATAATATGGACGACTGTATCTGACAGTACTGTATATACTAAAATGTGAAGAACTCCCTGAGTTCTTTTACTAAGACTGATACTGAAACTGTGGGAAGTAGTGTTTAACCGACATGCCCCATGTATGCCGTTATGACTAAGCTGGGGTCCAATCTCTTCCCCGAATGGAGGGGTATCAATACCTTGCCATGGTTAAGGATAGCCTGTGAGTGACCCTTATCTGGCGGGTACACAATAAGAATGGTGGGAACCCTAAACTAACAAGTTAAGCCACCTCATCAACCCTAATCTGATGGGTTAAGATGTCTCAACCTACGTTGGCTACGTAGTTCTAAAACACAAAGATGACTACTAAGAATCACACCCTGAACTGGCGGGTGAGTTCCCATCCTTGGGTTCACTCGGTGCTAACCTCTACTCCCATCTAGAGTGACTGGACATGAATAACTGACTATGCATGACTTAATCTTACTGAATTCCATTGACTGGCGGAATGTTACTGATATCTGACAACTGACTAAGATCATGAGGTTTTCCTGAGTCACATGACTGACTGAAGTCTATGGAATCATAGCTTGAGTTCGGATATTGTGAAACATGACATGGATCTAGGCACACAGCTATAGTTTTTGGGTACAAGTACCCCCAGGACTCGATGGAAGGAAATTAACACACATGACTGACTTGATCATAAGAGTAGAGTCCATAATTTGTAATATCATAAGTAGGGATCTCATACTAAGCATGGTTATCAACAATGTATTGCATGGAAACAATTTCATATCACATGGAAGTACTTTCACAATCTTAATATCATGTTCATTGTATAATCATACTAGCAACACATACCAATAGCATAGAAGTTTATGTGGATTGCATGGTTATCATACATCTTGTTCATAAGTAGGATTTGCAAGTAAACATAGCATAATTTCATAAGAATAGTTCATGATTATTCCAACACCATTTACAAGGCACATTATCAACATAGAAATCATTGGAACATAAGGGCATATCATGAATCCTTTACTTAGTCACAATTTAGCTATATTGCATGATTTCTAGTTTTTTAGCCATTTTATCAAACACCTTACATGCACATTTTAAGAATAGGTGAAATCATCAAATTATACATCATGAACAACCAAATTTACATGTTTCCAACTCATATGATATCATGAAATTCAAAAAAACATATAAAGATTCCAGCTCGAGAATCACCCAATATCAACAACATGATCATCAACACCCAACAATATTGAAATCATACTTTATCATGAAAAATAGGGGTTTTGAGCTTTATGGATGAAAGGGATCCATAAATTAACTCACGCATACCTTAGAAGGAAGATTATTGATGATTGACGAAGAAATTTCCTTGAAATCGGATCTTCAAGCTTAGTTACACAACCCTAGTTGTTTTTCTCCTTTAGTTCTCTTGGATGATGAGCTTTGAGATGATAATAAGGTTGTAATATGTTTGGAAGCTTTATATTTCTTAGGGTTAAATTTAGAGACTGTAAGGAGTGTTAAAAGACTTAATTACCCTTAAAATAACTCAAAATAGAGTGTTTTTGGCACCTGGAACTGACTTAGGTGGCGCCCAAGAGATTTCCTAAGCTAGGTTGGGCGGCGCCTAACCAATCGCCTATGTTTGGGTTGGGTGGCGCCTAACTAATCGCCTATCCTTACTGTCTCTCATAAAAATGGGCATAAATTTTCGCTCGAGTATTGGATTAAAGCGAAATTGGTATTGTTGGAAAGCTAATTCGATTCTCTACAATTTTGTGGGTCTAAATCAGACAAAATACCATATTAACATCGAGTTATACTCATTCAAATATGACCCTTGAAAAATCAAACACTAAAACTTGATGGATTCAAAAACTCTTCGCTTTTATTACCTTAAGTGACTCATATGAACATGCTTAATGCATCATAAGCTATATTATCACTAGGATATTAATTGTAAGTCATGTACTCAAGTATGAATCACAGGATAAGAGATTTCATAGGTAGGAATACTTGTTCACTTCCTAGCTTAGAAACATACGGGGTATTACAATAAGTCCATGCGCAATAATTCAAGAAATCTAAAAGTACTTAGCTACTTCTTTAGCTAAAAGGAAGACCTGGTTTGTTTACCCTTAATACAAGCATCACAAACTTTATTTTCAGAAAATTTTATCTTTGGTATACCACAAAATAGGTCCTTTGAAATTAACTAATTCAAAAAAAAACTTGGATATCCCAACCTCCTGTTCCATAGATCAAAATCCTCACTTTAACACCTAAGAAACTTAATTCCCCATCAGCTACTGACTCTAAATTAGCCACATACATATTTTTAAACCTTTTGGGTTTTAGAATAACTCTCCCAGACTTCATGCTTGACACAGTGCATCTATTAGATGAGAATTTCACTTCATTGCCTTTATCATAGATTTGAGAAACACTTAGAATACTATACTTGAGGTTATTCACATAGTACATATCTTAAATTTCTTGATCAGGTGATTTTTCCAATTTTTCCCACACTATGGATATAACCCTTTTTACCATTCATAAATGATACACCTCCACCCTGAAATGTCTTAAGAGAGAGAAAATAATCCATCCTTCCAGTCATATGCTTTGACCATCCACTATCCATGAACTAGTTCTGACTACAATCCCTTTCTCCCACCTACAAACATAGTCATTTTTAAGATTTTGGAACCCACTTAAGTTTGAGTTCCTAGAAAAAAACAAGGGTGTGATTTAATATTTTATGGACCATCTATGTAGTGAGCTCTTATTAATATTTTTTAAAGGTTTGGAACCCTTAGGATAGGAATTCTCCTGATGGATGTATCTAGCAGTGTTCATTCTAGCTCTAAGCCAACTTTGACAGTTTTCCTATATGTGCCCATCTCTTTCACAATGAGTACATAGAGGTTTGTTGACCTTATTTCTAACACCATGAATAGCTTTTCCTTAAGACCAAAATAATTGGGTTTTATATAGATATCCAAGTCCTTTACCACTATTGACACCCTAACCAGTTAAATTAGAAAAGATTTGTGAGGATGTGGTCTGTTAGTGATTTATTAAGTTCTTCTCTTATACGGACCAAGTCCCTTTCTAATTATTTATTCTTATGGAGTGTAATCATGAAGTAATTTTGAGAATCCCTTAATTTTTCTTCAAGATCAACTTGAATCCTTGAGGGTTTTTTCTTCCCTTTATCATCAGAATTATTTACTTTCTCCAATTGACTCGCTAGGCTCAGATTTTTAGATTTTAATTTTATGAATTGTTCTTCTATTTCATAGATATAAAGAGTTAATGCAATCAATTAAATCTCTTGATTTTCTAATTTATCTTCTTGAGCATTTTTCTCAGCATTCAGTTCACACACAGAATCATTAACACACTTGCAAGCTTCTTTATCTTTCTAGCAGAGTAGTTATCTAAATTTTTCTTAATATCAGAAAAAGTTACCTCATTTTCTTATTCATCTTTAATGTTTTCCATAATATAAAAAAAAGGAATCATATGTGACTTCACACTCCTCCATATTCATCATAGACACATCTTCAGGCTTTTCAACTTTATTAGATTCACTAGAGGAATCTCCCAGACTGTTAGAGCTTGTTTCACTGCATGATCTGTTGCAGCCTTTCTTCTTGAATTTTTAGGGACCTATTCCTTATTATTTCTTTTTTTATTTCCATACTTTAGGTATTCCTAATAGTACAATTAGTGTAGTGGACAATCCTTGATAAAATGCTTAGGACTTCCACATTTGTGACAAACTTTAGTAGTGCCTCTTTTTTGCTGCTACTTTCTCTTTTTTGAAACTAACCACTTTTCTTTATTACTCTAATAATACTTTTTTCCAAATAGAAAAATAGTGTATTACTCACTTGAATTAAACTTTGAAGCCTTCAATGCCATAGATTTTTCTCTTTTTGCTTCCTTCTTCTATTGCCCTTGCTGCTTCTTGAGTTCATGAGTCTTCAAATTGCCAATAATTTATCCATAGTAAGAGTCTTTAGGTTTCTTGCCTTAATAATAGCATCCACGTTGTTTTACCAGAACTTAGGAAGAACACCTAGAATTTTTGTCACTTACTTATAGAAAGGAATTATTTCTCCTATGCAGTGTAGGTCATTTGTGATTAAAGTAAATCTAGTATGCATCTCTTGAATTGTCTCTCATTCCTTCAAAGAAAAGGTTTCATACTGAGTAGTCAACATGTCAACTTTTAAGTCCTCCATATCAGTTTTTCCTTTATGAGCTATCTTCACGATGTCCTACATTTCCTTAGCATTTTCACAAGAAAAAAACTTGTTATACTCATCTGGTCCTATATCACACACAAGATTTCTTATCCTTGTAATTCTTTTCAATTTTCTTGCAATCTTCATCATTAAATTTTCTCCTAGTTTTGACAACCATTTTTGTTATATCTCTTTCTTTGACCTTTCTAACTGGAACATGCGGGTCATCAAGTATTACACCTAGCATCTCACTGTCCTCATCCATAATAAAGTCATATATCCTAATTTTCCACCACCTATAGTACATAGCCTATTAAAAGAGGTGGTCTAGTGGTAGAATACCTTTCTTCCAGATTAGGTGGAGTAGCCATGATTAATAAATAACTCTAGGCGTATACCCTTTAGAGTAGCCTGGCTCTGCTACCATTAGATAAATCGTGGGGTTTGCACCACCTTATAAGGGACCAGGTCCCTTATAGTCAGATACAGGCAATAAAGTAGTAAGGAAAGAAAACCTTATATAAAAGTAAAGAACACAATGGTTTAACGTGGAAACCTCCATGCTTAGGGGAGTAAAAACCATGGATTTCCCTCAAAAGCACTCAACAATCCACTATAATCAAACTCATTATTACAGACTTTATTGGACCGTATCACTAAGCTCCATTAATTTCTAATAACTCTATTACAAACTCTCCTTGATAACTCTACCAAGATCTCCTCTAAGTATTGATTAACTCTAACTAATATCAACTCGGGTAACTCTACCTAAGCACTCTACATACATAAGAAAAAAATTAATCTTATAATATAAGTAATTCAATTATAGGCCAAGACTTGGCTCAAGAACAATCACTCTCTCGGCACATAAAAACTTGGAACCTGAGAAATATTGAGTTTTCATTGTTTTCTTCTTAGAATCATCAAATAGCAAAAAATATTAAATTGAGAAGCATTCTATTCTATTTATAGTAGGATAATGATTAAGGTAGAATTTTTGTTTGACCCAGTGTCTTGATTAGTACACATCTCACCTACATAGTTTGTTACACTTACACACAAACTGCACAAACATGTGACAGCTGTATGTTTCCATGAAGACCTCAAGACCTGGTCCCTTATTGTCAGTTGATCATCATCAGAACAATATATAACAATTTCCAATATGATTCTGAGTATAATTATTAAGCATGACCATAGAATGAGCAACAATATAGTCAACAGCCCGAATACTAGCCTAAGCAAAGGAATAATCAATATTGTAAATGAGGGATGCATCAAAAGTGTGATCAACGGCTCATTATTTCATAACCAATAGTCTAGAAACCTAAACCATTAGCATACCCATAAGTTACATAAAGAACAGTGGTCTAATAGTAGCATATTCATTGCCTATTATTAGCATAAAGGTAGTTTATCACAAACTTGAGCAATAGCAAATCCATTGCATAATCTGTAGCTTATTTATAGCATAGCCAATAACATATCTTAGGCCATATCATAGTCATGGGATCATTCAATAACATGAATGTTATCCCAATCAATAGTCAATCACAATAACATAATCAATAACTTGTCATAAGCTTTAGACAAAAAAACTTACATAAGGTATAATCACTTAAGCATATTTCCAGTACCATTCATCATAACCAACAGGTACTAAGATCCATCAATATTGCCTCATAAGGGCACTCTAGGTATTTACTAAGTGTACAAGGGTTCAAGAGATCAAATCTTCAATCTTGTATTAAGGTAGGTCAAAAAGACCACTTTTAAATTCTCAAAATACATTCGAAGTTAATTTCTACCTCGGACTACACTATGGTATCTAAATCAACTCTTACATGTGTAGCAAGCCACAATAAGATATAAGGTAGATAATCTACTCAAGCAACTTACACTAAGTCCAATGGATCTGAGGCAATATTTATTAGTACAAGCATCTAAGGCCAGCTTACTCTAAGTATGAGCGACTAGAGCATTTTACCAAACTTTAGTAAGCTAAGGCATTCTCTTGCTGTCACCTCCCAAACCAAGGCCTGGTCGTGATGGGTATCCCAAGTCAAACATATATTATATATCACCCCCTTGCATCTATCCTAACCCGTACAACAACTACATAAAATACCCTAGGAATAGGACCCTTGCAAAATTTCCTTAGTTTTATACTTACTGTACTTCGGTCAACTCAAGGGTACCAATCATACCCTTGAACATGACTTGTGGGATGGTTTGAAGGTTCAATCATATTTTAGGTAGTGTTCTTGGCTTATTTACTACCAATATACAACTCATCAAGGTATGAGTCATATCCAAAGATATGTGTGGTGTAAGGCAAGTCGTATGGTACTTGAATGAGTGGTCTTATCGAATTTACCCATGGTATGGTTGGTGGGTATGATTGAGTGTATCAATTATAACCTTAGGTATATGTTAGGGAGGTTTGAGTCATATATAAACTAGTATATAGGGTCTTGGCAAGGTCTTGGGTACGAGTTAAGGTACCACTCATACCTTAGGATACGGATGGAATGGGTGAATCATTCCCTACTTCATGGATTTTTTTAGTTTTAAGTCAGGGGTAGTCTAAATATTTCCTGGTGGGGCTTGGGAATTCTCATTATAACAAGGCCTTGGTTTGGTTCATGTCAAGTCAGTATCAAAGATTTAGGTTTTGATGGCATAAGGTATCCTTGAAGCCATGTCGAGTAGAGTCTTGCTTATGGGTATCTCGTGCACCACACTTATAATCATGATTATATAAGGCATTTAGGAATGTTTCACTTTCTTGGTTATTCTACTTTTGGACTATGGAGTCAAAGGTCTTAAACTCTTCTCTGAATCTTCCTTGGTTCACTCTTTGGATCATATTTTTTCAATGATCTAAATATCATATAGTCCAACTCATGGGGAACAAACTCGGCCAAGGGTTAGAAATTCTAGTTATCCCTGTGGAGTCCCACTGATCTCTACTGACCCTATCTCGGAAGGTAATACTCATACTTGATTATCTCAATAAGAGGTTACCAATGCTGAGTTTCATTATCCTAATAATTTATTAACCTAAATAGTGACAACTCTGTCATGCCAGTCTATCCTATTGGTACAGGAAAGAATGAGGTAAGGTTGGTAAATGGGCAAGTTAAGGGGGTCTCATTCTTCTAAATAAAAAGGGAGGCCAACGGTATGGCGGTAAATGGTCCAAAAAGAAAGAGTTGGGTGAGTCCTAGCTCCTATTTTATTTTATGTGTTCCCTACCTAAATTTAACTAGGAGAAAGGTGTTTTCAAATTGGTAAATTCTTCTAGAGAACAAGGTTCCCAATCTCGAGCCAATAAGGCCTATTATACATCATCTTATTTTCTTATAAATTTTGTAGGTTGGTCGCACCATGGTTGTTGTGAGGGAGAATTAAATTAGTATTTTAGGTATAGTCAGTTGGGTCTCATGTAAAGGGGATGTCCCATAAGGGTTGTCTCTTAGGCAAATAGAGTATTGGCTACTACCTCTAGCTACGACAGTGGTCAGGATTTTATCAATGTTCTTACTATTCCTCAAGATTCTGAGGTATTTTTTGATGTCGATGATGGTATGTTGAAAGATCCTTTCCTTGTGGTGTGTATGGTTTACTTTGTTCGGGCTCCTTTCTTTATTGTAACCTTAATTTTTGTTGTGTATTTCGGTCTCAAGATTACTTTAGACTCTTTTCTTCTTATATTTCTACTATGGTAGGTGACTCTACGATTGCTAAAAGAGTCCATAAGGGGTGTGTGGTATTTGTTGGTAGTAAAGGGGTCTTGGTGGATTTGTGTATGACTCAAATATGGTAGATTTTGATGTCATTTGGGGGATTGGATTGGTTGTACTCATGCTATTCTTTATTAGATTATTAAATCCATTAAAAGGTTACCTTTAGGCTCCTCGGTAAGTCAATTATGGAATAGGAGAATGGTTTCGTTTGGGTCCCTAGTTTTTAAGGAAAAGCTTATATCTTAGAACATGGAGAATTGTCTCTAAAGGTATGAGTTGGTTTGAGTTAAAGATCCTAACTTAGAAGGTTCTTCTTTGGTTTGGTTTGGCTTTGGTGGTGGAAAAATTTCATGAGGTCTTCTTCACGACCCTTTGTAACGCCCTGGAAAACGGGTCCCGGAGCGTCACCCAGTGGTTGAGGCTACGAGTAGCCCAAAGCTAACCCTTTGAGCCATTTTTATTATGTTCAACACAAATCAACAGGGTTTCCATAAATAACCCGCAAATATCAACAGAGTAATCATCATCCAAGAATAAAAGAATTTCAAAAAGATAACAAAATACGACTTATTGGTCAACTCCCAACATCTATAATAGTCTGACAAGCCTCTAAGAAAATCAATAAAATCAGCGAGCCATTGATACATGCCTCAACTGACTCATACTCAGTTATCAAATGTAAACATTTTCGCGAAACCAACATCAGATATCACGTCCTCGAAACATGAGGACTCACCACAACAGAGGATGTAGAACAGCATGCCCGAAGAATCACTGTCGAACATGGAACTGAGCACTTGAACCTATATTCCTAGAAAATGCATCCCACATCTGAAGATGTGGGTCAGTACCATGGAAAGGAACCGAGTAGATATTCTACTCTGTCCTTTGGTGGACTGTATTGATAGTCTGAGTAGACCCATCATAACATTTTACACCGATATCCAAATTAGATGAAACCAATTTCATTAGAAAGAGAACTCTCATATCTTTCCATTTATATATAGTATCTCACCCATATAATTATGTACGAGGATTTATGATCATTTGAAGTTGACCCAAAAATTCGCTTTTGATAATCTGAAGTAGATCGACCATAACTTTTTACTCCGAAAGACAAATTGGATGAAACCAATTTCATTGGAAAAAGGACTCGAAGAGATTTCCATTGATATATAGTATATCACCCAGATTTTATGATTTGTTAAGTGTGGTTATATGAGTCACTTAAGGTAATACAAGCTAAGAGTTTTGGAATCCATCAAGTTTTAGCGTTTGAATTTGCAAGGGTCATATTTGAATGAGTATAACTTGGTAAATGTGTGGTATTTATGCATATATATACCCACAAAATCATAGATAATCGAATTACCTTTCCAACGATACCAATCTTATCAAAATCTGACACTCGAGCTAAGAGTTATGGCTTTGCGAAGTAGAGGGCGTCGCCTAACCAATCGCCTATGGTCACTGGAAAGCATAGGCGATAGCATATGCGACGCCTATGTAAACATAGGCAATATCATATGCGGCTCCTATGTAAACATAGGCGATAGCATAGGCGGCGCCTATGTAAACATAGGCGATAGCATATGTGGTGCCTATGTGTTTGTTTCAAGTGACTTAGACACTCCATTTTGCATTATTTCAAGGATAAATAAACCTTTTAACATTACTTACATGTCCCTAAACAAAACCCTATGAATTTAACTGCTCCTAAATGTATCATAACCCTAGTATCAGTCTAAGTTCATCATCTAAGAGCACTAAAGGAGAAAAACAACTAGGGTTGCCCAATCAAGGTTTGAAGGTCCAATATTTCAACAATTTCATTACTATAGAGGTATGTGGAGTTTTTCAACAAGAGACTTCTTTCGTTCTTGTGCCCGAATTGTATTATTTTCAAAGATATATTATTTTACATATCTTATTATGAATTTGAGATGAAAACTTACATTCTATATCCTTGATCAAGGAGTTATGATATTTTAGATGTTTTGAGAATGAATTTCATGATTTTGATGTGAATATCATGTTTAAAAGTTGAATTTCCATATTTTGAATGTATTTTATCATGTTGGCTAAATAAAATATGAATCTTGAAGTGTTTTGCTCAAGTATTGAATTATGGGTTTTGAACCCGGAGTGATATTATTATGTTATGAAGTAATGTGTTACACACACTTTGAGAATGGAATTGATTTGACCTTTTATTCTTGAAAAAGTTATTTTTGAACTCGAATGAGAAAAGAAATCCACACTATGATTGATGATGAAAAAAGGGTAGCATGATGGCTCCCGTTAAGAATTGTTGAATTCATTTTGTTGTGGATTGTCTTCAAAGATATTTAAGCTAAGTCCGGGAGTAGTCTTTAGCACTGAGTGGGAAGTATAGTTTTAATAGGTACTTTCATAGAACTGCATGCCCTCATAGGATATGAGCCTAAGGCTATTTGATCTAGTGATCACTAGTGAATGAATGATTATGGTCCTACTCCGATAGAAAGGATAGGACAGCTCTTCCCAATGTGGGTTAGACGCTGGACTCCATGTAGCTCATATAGTTTATTTCGGTTGTAAGAGACTCCCAGTATGTGTATGTGTATTTTTATGTTGGAGATGAAAAGTGAAATGATTTAAAAGTTGAGTTGTGAAAGCTATAATTTTTTCAAAGTTTAATGATTTTATATTATTAAAGAGGGATTTTATTATGAGGTTTGATCATTTAATGAATTAGAAAGTGATTGGGAATTTATATGATGAATCACATGTTTTATTACATATATTTCACTCTCTGATGATTACAGTGATCTTATTCAAGCTATGTGAGTCTTTCATTATATCATGCATACTTTCTATAAATGCTTATGATGTTGATATTTTAAACTGCATATACCCCCATATGATCAGTCCATTTCTATGGTACTGACCCACATCTCCGGATGTGGGCTATATTTTCTCAGAATATAGGTTCATGTGCTCAGTCCCAGGCTCGACAGTGAATTTTCGAGCACGTCGTTCTACATCCTCTGTTGTGGTGAGTCCTCATGATCCAAGGACATGACATCCAGATTTCTATTTTGTTGAACGAAGTACTTTTGATACTGATTATGAGTCGTTGGGGTATGTCCCAATGGATCTCTGATGTTTTTGACTTTTAGAGGCTTGTCAGACTAGACTAGATGGTTGGAGTTGTCGTGATGTGTCATATTTTGTTACCGTTCCGCATCTCTTTTAATTTTTTTGAACTATGCTATCATATAGGATATTTTGATGATTGATCATAGTAATTCTATTGATAAGTGTTGAATGATGTAAATATGGCTCAAAGGGTTAGATTGGGGCTACTTATAGCCTTAAGAACCGTGTGACATCCCGGGACCCATTTTTGGGGCGTTACAAACTGAGTATCAGAGCCTAAGGTTATTGGAGTCCTAGGGAGTCTAACAAGCTGCATTAAGTAGATTCTTGATAATCAGTGTGTAGAATTCCACATCTATGAGCAAGAGGCTACGAGACATTTTAGGAAAAAGTGTGATTTCATACTTTTAGTAGTCTATTGTTCTTAAAGTGCCTTGCTCTCTGCTATTAATTCATGCCCTCCTATCTCAAAAATATGCCTCCTCATCATGCTAAAAGAAATAATAATGGTCAGCAACCTCATCCTGCTTAACCACTAAATGAGAATGTGTCCCATGCTAAATTTCGGGAAGCCTTTCAGGTGCTGGCCCAAGCTGTTGCCATGGATGTTCAGGCCAATCCGGCCCTGGCTCCACAGAAGCAGAGAGGTGATTCAGCTTCTGTGAGGATTCGTGACTTTGTGCGGATGAGTACACCAAACTTTTATGGGTCCAAGTCAGATAAGGATCCACAGTTATTTTTAAAGGAGGTACAAAAAATTACTCAAGTGATGCATGTATCTGAGGAGCATAGTATGGAGTTGGCAGTGTATTGCTTGAAAGACCTTGCTTATGATTAGGTGGTTTCTTGGAGGAAAGGCATAGGTGAGGCTGCTGCCCCTATGACTTGGCGAGAGTTCTAGGATGTATTCCTAGATAAGTTTTTCCCTTTAGAGATGAGAAATGCGAAGGTAGAAAAGTTCATGAACTTGCGCCAGGGTGCTATGACTGTTAGATAGTATTGTCTGAAGTTTAATCAGTTGGCCTAATATGCCCCTGACTTAGTATCTGATAATCGGGCCAGTATGACTAAGTTTATGACAGGAGTGTCTAGCCATATTGTGAAGAAGTGCAGGTCTGCTATGCTAAACAGTGATATAAATCTTTCCAGGCTAATGACTCATGCCCAACAGATTGAAGCAAATAATATTACGGAGAGAGATAGAATGAGAGGGAATAAGAGAGCCAGTTTCGAGAAGCACAGACAGGGTCAAACTAGATCGCAGGAAGAGAATCGCTCTCAGTTTCAGCATCGTTCATCTGTGCCAGCACCTTCGTCAGCTAGTGCTCCCATGCCTAGGGGTAGGCAGGAGCAAGGCAATCGGTCATATGTATCTAAGTCTCAGTACACTGTTGGTAGTAAGCCAAATTATCCTTCGTGTCCTAAGTATGGTAGGACCCACCCGGGTGAGTGTTGGGGTGAGAAGAAAGGTTGTTTTGGGTGTGGTGACTTGGGTCACAAAATTAGGGAGTGCCCATATGCCAGACAAGGGCGTCTGAATAATTTCCCGCAGACTCAGACTCAGACTATTAGTGCTCCAGTTCAGGTGACTCACCCAGCCCCAGCTCAGGGCACTTCTTCTAGCACTGTTGGCGGTCAGCGCCAGAATAGATTCTATGCTTTACCATCTCGCCAGGAGCAGGAAGACTCTCCTGATGTTGTTACTGGTATGCTTCATATACTTCAGTTTGATGTCTATGCTTTGTTGGACCCTTGGTCCAGTTTTTCATATGTTACACCTCTGATTGCTGTGAATTTTGAAATAAGTCCTGAAAATATTCATGAGCCTATCTTAGTTTCTACCCCAGTGGGTGATTCAATTGTTGCCCAGAAAGTGTATAGAAAATTTCCTGTTATAGTCTTTTATAGAGTCATGTTGGTTGATCTGATTAAGTTAGGCATGGTGGATTTCGATGTTATTCTGGGTATGGAATGGATTCATTCTTGTTATGCCTCTATAGATTGTCGTACCCAAGTGGTCAAGTTTTAGTTTCCTAATGAACTGTGTTTGAGTGGTCTGGGAGTTCTGTATCTCCCAAGAGTCATTTTATCTCATATATTAAAGCTAGAAAACTTATTTCCAAGGGGTGCATCTATCATTTGGTTAGAGTCAAGGACACTAAGTCTGAGACTCCAACTCTCAAGTCAGTTAACATTGTCAATGAGTTTTCTGATGTCTTTCTGGAAGATGTCCCAGGGATACCTCCTGATAGAGAGATAGAGTTTGGGATCGATCTTCTTCCCGATACTCAGCCCATTTCTATTCCTCCTTACCGTATAGTACCTGCAGAACTTAAGGAGTTGAAAGAACAACTCAAAGATCTATTAGATAAGGGTTTCATAAGGCCCAGTGTTTCTCCTTGGGATGCTCCTGTATTATTTATAAGGAAGAACGATGGTTCTTTGCGTATGTGCACTGACTAGCGCTGGTTGAATAAAGTCACTGTCAAAAATAAGTATCCCCTTCCAAGAATAGATAATTTGTTTGACCAGTTGCAAGGTGTAAGTTACTTCTCAAAAATAGACCTTCGTTTCGTCTATCATCAGCTCAAAGTTAGGGAGAGTGACATCCCGAAAAAATCCTTCCAAACTCATTATGGTCATTTTGAGTTTTTTGTTATGTCCTTTGGGTTAACTAATGCCCCGGCAGCTTTCATGAACCTCATGAATCGAGTGTTCAGATCATACCTTGATATGTTTGTTATCGTATTCATAGACGATATTTTGGTGTACTCTGGTAGTGAGAATTAGCATGTAGATCACCTCCAGATTATCTTGAAAACCCTTAGAAATCATCAATTGTTTGCCAAATTCAGAAAATGTGAGTTCTAGTTAAGATCAGTTGCTTTTTGGGTCATATTATTTTTTTTGAGGGTATTAGCGTGGATCCCCAAAAGACGAAGCTGTTGGAAATAGGACTACACCTATCTCTCTAACTGACATTCAAAGTTTCTTGGGTCTAGCTGGCTATTACCACCATTTTGTTGAATTTTTCTCCTCTATAGCGTCCCCTATGACAAGGTTGACCCAAAAGAAAGTGAAATTCTTGTGGTCTGATTCTTGTGAGAAGAGTTTTTAGGAGTTGAAGACTCGACTCACTACAGCCCCTGTTTTGACTCTGGCTAATGGTGTTGATGGTTTTGTGGTATATTATGATGCTTCTAGAGTTGGTTTGGGTTTTGTATTGATGCAGAAGGGTAAGGTGATAGCTTATGCTTCTAGACAGTTAAAACCCCATGAGAAAAAATTACCCCACCCATGATCTTGAATTAGCTGCCGTTGGTGTTCAAGTTGATGTTTTCACTGATCATAAGAGTTTGCAATATGTATTTACTCAGAGAGAGTTGAACCTTAGGCAGAGAAAATGGTTAGAATTGTTAAAAGAATATGATATGAGCCTGTTGTATCATCCGGGCAAGGCCAATGTGGTGGAGGATGCCCTAAGCAGAGTGTCTATGGGTAGTGTTTCACATTTTTAAGAGGGTAAGAAAAAGTTGGCTTGTGATGTGCACCGATTGGCTAGACTGGAGGTTAGGTTGTTTGACTATGCTGAAAGTAGTATAGGGGTTCAGAGTAGTTCTGAATCCTCCTTGGTTTCGGAAGTGAAGGAGAAGCAAGACTTAGATGCTATCTTGGTCAGACTGAAGAAATCAGTCAAGGACCAAAAGGTGGAGGTTTTCTCCCAAGGGGGAGATGTTATGTTGAGATTGTAGGATAGATTATGTGTTCCGAATGTCGAGGATCTGAGATAGAGAATTATGACTGAAGCGCACAGTGCGCGATATTCTATTCATCCTGGTGCCACCAAGATGTACCATGACTTGTGGGAAATTTATTGGTGGGGTGGCATGAAATAGGATATAGCAGCATTTGTGGCTAAGTGTGCGACGTGCCAACAGGTTAAGGTAAAACACCAAAGACCTGGTGGTATGATACAGGAGTTTGACATTCCCACTTGGAAGTGGGAAGAGATAAACATGGATTTTATGACTGATTTACCTCCTTCCCGACGCCATCATGATTCTATTTGGGTTGTTGTGGATATATTAACTAAGTCTGCACACTTCTTGCATGTGCATACTTCTTATACTACTAAGGATTACGCTAGATTATACATCTGGAAATTAGTCAGATTGCATCGAGTTCCCTTGTCCATCAACTCAGATAGGGGTACTCAGTTCACTTCGCAGTTTTGGAGAGATTTTCAGAAGGGTCTTGGTACCCAAGTACATTTGAGTTCTACTTTCCATTCGCAGACAGATAGTCAGACTGAGAAAACCATCCATACCTTAGAGGATATTTTGAGAGCGTGTGCTCTTGACTTTAAGGGGAGTTGGGATGAGCACTTACCGTTGATAGAGTTTTTTTACAATAATAGTTTTTACTCTAGCATTGGCATGGCTCCATTTGAGGCTTTGTTTGGGAGGAAATATAGGTCACCCATAGGTTGGTTTGAAGTGGTGAAGCGGCTGTGAGTGGTCCTAATTTGGTCTTTGAAGCTATGTAAAAATTCAAACTGATTAGAGAAAGATTGAAAACCATACAAAGTCGTCAGAAGTCATATGCTGATGTGAAGAGAAGAGACCTTGAATTTGAAGTTGGTGACTTGGTGTATTTGAAGATTTCACCCATGAAGGTAGTGAAGAGATTCGGTAAAAAGGGGAAACTTAGTCCCAGTTATGTTGTCCCCTACAGAGTTCTTAGCTGTGTTGGTAAGGTAGCGTGTGGGGTTGAGTTACCTTCAGAGTTATCTTCCATTCACTTTGTCTTCCATGTCTCCATGCTTAAGAAACACGTTGGTGATTGTGTTGTTGTACATCCTTTAGAAAACCCTGATGTACAAGATAGTCTTTCTTTTGAGGAAGTTCCTATTGATATTTTAGATCACCAAGTTCGAAGACTAAGGAACAATGAAGTTCCCTTGTCAAGGTGTTGTGGCGAAAGTAATCCATTAAGGGTGCAACTTGGGAAGCTGAGGTGGATATGCGATCCAAGTAACCTCACCTATTTTCCACAAGCTCCGATCAAGCCGAAGGTACCATTCTACTCTAAATCATTCCTTTTCTATGCAGAATTGAAGTAGTTCAGCAGCTACTTTAAACTATTCAGCTGTGATTTCATGAGTTATGCATTCCGAAATGTAGAATGAAGTAGAGGCAAGATTAGCAAGTTGTTTCAGATATGTACCATCATTTTCTCTTTACTCTTAATATACCCAGCGTCATTCGAGGTCGAATGTCCCCAGGGGGGAGATATTGTAATACCCCGCACTTTCCTGGGCTAGAAAGAGAACTGTTGTTCATACATGTGAAATCCCAATTTTGTAAGCCATATTTGGGAAATTAAATTAGTAAAAGTATCCTAGTTAAAAGAGAGCTTATGATGTGTTAAGTGTGGTTATATGAGTCACTTAAGGTAATACAAGCTAAGAGTTTAGGAATCCATCAAGTTTTTTTTTTGAATTTGCAAGGGTCATTTTAAATGAGCATAACTTGATAAATGTGTGGTATTTCTGTGTATTTCTACCCACAAAATCATAGAGAATTGAATTATCTTTCCAACCATACCAATCTCATCAAAATTCGACACCCGAGCTAAGAGTTTTGGCTTTGCGAAGTAAAGGGCGTCGCCTAACCAATCGCCTATGGTCACTGGAAAGCATAGGCGATAGCATATGCGGTGCCTATGTAAACAATATCATAGGCGGCTCCTATGTAAACATAGGAGATAGCACAGGCGGCACCTATGTATTGGTTTCAAGTGACTTAAACACTCTGTTTTTCGTTATTTTAAGGATAAATAAACCTTTTAACATTCCTTACACTTCCCTAAACAAAACCCTATGAATTTAACTACTCCTAAACATATCATAACCCTAGTATCAGTCTAAGTTCATCATCCAAGAGAACTAAAGGATAAAAACAACTAGGGTTGCCAAATCAAGGTTTGAAGGTCCAATCTTTCAATAATTTCATTACTATATAGGTATGTGGGGTTTTTCGACAAGAGCCTTCTTTTGTTTTTGTGCCCAAATTGTATTATTTTCAAAGATATATGATTTTACATGTCTTATTGTGAATTCGAGATGAAAACATACATTTTATATCCTTGATCAAGGAGTTATGATATTTTAGATGTTTTGAGAATGAATTTCATGAGTTTGATGTGAATATCATGTTTAAAAGTTGAATTTCCAGACTTTATATGAATTTTATCATGTTTGCTAAATAAAGTATGAATCTTGAAGTGTTTTGCTCAAGTATTGAATTATGGGTTTTGAACCATGAGTGATATTATTATGTTATGAAGTAATGTGTTACACACACTTTGAGAATGTAATTGATTTGACCTTTTGGCCTTGAAAGAGTTATTTTTGAACTCGAATGAGAAAATAAATCCACACTATGATTGATTATTAAAAAGGGGTAGCATGATGGCTCCCGTTAAGAATTGTTGAATTCATTTTGTTGTGGATTGTCTTCGAAAATATCTGAGCTAAGTTCGGGAGTAGTCTTTAGCACGGAGTGGGAGGTATAGCTGTAATTGGTACTTCTATAGAACTACGTGCCCCCGTAGGATATGAGCCTAAGGTTGTTTGATATAGTGATCACTAGTGAATGAATGATTAAGGTCCTACTCCGATGGAAAGGATAGGACAGTTCTCCCCAACGTGGGTTGGACGTTTGACTACATGAAGCTCACATGGTTTATGTCGGTTGTAAGAGACTCCCAGTGTATGTGTGTGTATTCTTATGTCTAAGATGAAAAGTGAAATGATTTGAAAGTTGAGTTGTAAAAGGTATCATTTTTGCAAAGTTTAATGATTTTATATTATCAAATAGGTATTTTATTATGAGGTTTGATCATTTAATGAATTGGAAAGTGATTGAGAATTTATATGATGACTCATATGTTTTATTACATATATTTCACTCTCTGATGATTATAGTGATCTTATTCAAGCTATGTGAGTCTTTCATTATATCATGCATGCTTCCTATAAATGCTTATAATGTTGATATTTTAAACTGCATACACCCTCATATGCTCGGTTCATTTTTATGGTACTGACCCACATCTCCAGATGTGGGCCACATTTTCTCAAAATGTAGGTTCAGGTGCTCAGTCCCAGGATCGACAGTAATTCTCTGGGCACGCTGTTCTATATCCTCTATTGTGGCGAGGCCTTATGATCTGAGGACATGATATCTAGATTTCTATTTCATTGAACGAATCACTTTTGATACTGAGTATGAGTTAGTTGGGGTATGTCCCAATGGCTCTCTGATGTTGTTGACTTTTAGAGGCTTGTCAGACTAGACTGGATGGTTGGAGTTGTCGTGATATGTCATATTTTGTTACCTTTTTGCATCTTTTTTGTGTTTTTTGAATTATGATATCATGGAGGATATTTTGATGACTGATCATAGTAATTATATTGATAAGTGTTGAATGATGCGAATATGGCTCAAAGGGTTAGCTTGGGGATACTTTTATCCTTAAGCTCAGTGTGACGTCTTAAGACCCGTTTTCGGGGTGTTACACCCGTGTATAAAGAAGAATATGTACAAAGACAGAGATGAACACGATAATAATTTTTTATCTCAAGCCACTTCACTTTACATGTAGTGGCAATAATTTTTATGTGCGAAAGTTGAATTCTTATAATGCAACAGATTGTCTATCTGTTGTAACAAATATAATACCTGTTGTGACAGATTGATTATCTATTAGAATAGGTTGGTCATCTATTATATTATACAGATGTTTCCCAGTCTGTCTGTCACAACAGATATACAATCTATTGCAACATATAATATATCTATTTCAACTAATAGGTAATTTGTTGGAACAAGTCAGAAAAAGTAGGAAGACCTATTTATATAATTTCCAATAGATGACCTACATATTGCAATATATGTCTAAATTTATATGTTAAGATATGTCGTCTGTTGCAGCAGATGTATTATTTGTTGCTATATTTGAATCTAGTATTCCATTTCAATTAACATTTTCAAAACTAAGGATTAAATTATATTTATAGATAGTATAAAATAAATTGAAGCCTTCGAAAATTACATGAAATAACTCAACAACTAAATGAAATGTAAAAAAAATATTATGGGTATAAATGATCTACTTTACAAATAAATCAACAAGTTAAACCAAGGAGGATAGGTTATTACATTGATGGACTCAAGATATAAAGATCTAATCAATATGGACAAATTTTTCTTCATCAGGTTCTACGGAATTTGGTTTTGGTTATCGTGGATCTTTAATGTCGCTTGCTTATGGTTTCTGAGCTATCGGTTCTCCATATTTTCATAAAAGAGCAGCATATCTTTTTCGGAGTAATCCGACATCAAGTCCATCATTTGGTACTTGTAATCCATTGCTCAAATACTCGGCGTAAGCAGCAACAAAAGGACTGCAATCCCTGCATTTTAACAAAATAGATAATCCATATCTTGCAGTTCTTGAAAGTGTTGTGAAATTTATGAAATGAAACTAAATCGTGATACTTATACTTACAGGCTACCAATTGTTTGTTGAGCAATTCCTTCAACATAATATACATCAAATAGATTACCCATTTTTTTCCAGTTTGCTTCAATCATCGACCAATTAGTATGAACCTTTTGGTCTAGAAAGCCACTCATATCAAGGTAAGTACGCAATATTTTGGCCAGCTTTTGTATCTCAGATGATCGTCTGCCCGAAATGTCTTCTTCGCGATATCAAGTCATAAACTTGACTTGGATATGTCTCTCTTTCAGAACGACGACAGCCAACACCCAATGGAATTTGTCACCATAATTAATTGGGATGTATACTTCATCGACCAAATACCAAGGTAAGCCAGCTAGAATGCCAAAACTTTTGATGATGTTGATTAAGCATTCCTCCTTTTCAAAACCTTTCGGTTGTTATTGATAATACCTATCATATACATTATCAATGTAATTTTTGTACAAATAATTGCTTGTTGTGTATCTGTATTATTCTGGTATTTGCAACTTGGCCTTTTTTGGAGGTAGTTAAAAATGACATCGATGTGCTGCACATATTATCAAATATTTTGGATTACATGATAAAAGAATTAATATGCAGATGCAATCAAATAAAGTATAATTGATAGTAATATGTATGACATTTAAACCTCATCATTCCAGCAAGTTTAGGGCTGTGACATCAAATAGAACCAATTCTTCGTTCCGTCATGTGCAACAACAAAGTTGAACATATCAAAACCAAGACTCAATTTGTTCACTTTGTAGTGTTCGTCATTTTATTTTCTACATGATAATTTACATGTTTTAATGTCATGTTCTTACAACAAAAATTGTATAAATTAATATCTCTAAAGTTGATTTATATACCTGCCGGGATGATGCTTTAATAGACTATTGGCAATCCATTTTGAATAGTCGTTGGTCAACTTTGTTAGTTTTTTTGGAGTCTCGTCCGAGATGTTGATTAAAATGGGTAATTCTTCCGTTCTCCCGAACTGATAGGCTCCACTTTTTCTTCTTCTTTGGAATCAATTGATGGATTATCAACTATGATATTATGCTCTTCAGCAGTAACTTCTGTTGTGAAATCCTCCTGGAAAGCCAGAATTGTCAATGCTAATTACAAATATACAACAGATTGTCCATCTATTGCAACAGATGAGTCTTATGTTGCAACAGATAGATCTGTTAGGAAAAATTCGAACAGGTAAAATAGAGCAGTACAATAATTTCATTGCAAGACAAAGATAGAAGCATTGCAATTTTTCTTTTTTTTATGCTTGGGGATGACTTGGAAATATAATTTTCTTTCCTTCTCTTCTTAGCCACCTTGATCTCTAGTGGAGTGTATGGATATGAAATTTTCTTTGATGGAATGGAACCCCTCTTAGATTTATTTCTTTTATAGAAGTAGATAGTGCACTAATAGCATTAAACACTCCATCATGTTTTGCCTTGCAGTCTTGACATCTACATGCAGAATATTCGCTACATGTGGCAAAATCTGAAGAAAAATTTATACAACCAGTATGATCATAATCATAATGGCTTGTTGTTTCAAAACTGTAAGAGGAGCATCATTAGCCTGAATAGCATCACTACTACCACTACCACTATGACTACCATCATCAACAGCAACAAGCCCACCCTCCAAAATTATTTTTCTTGTGATAGTTATTGCTCCAAACAATTCTATTTTTATTCCATCAATGACCTTAGCATCCGATAAAGTTTTCACGGACCATAAAGTAAGAAAAAATGGCATCTTCAACTCTTGCTTGGTCAGAACAAGCCACGAATGGACAATCTAAAATAAATCAGTACATATATTAGAATAAAGATAAAATCATCTAAAATAATAATTAATTAAAACAAAAACTTTATTAGAATTGGACTTACTGCTTCTTTCAGGGGATTGAAAAGATCAAGAAATTTTACATTTTTATCAGTTTTGGCCGACAACCATCTCAGGAATCTTGGACAGGAAACTTCTTCTTGGTATTTCACTTGTTGTCTCAAATAAGGAATAGCTTTAAATGACCAAGCCTATAACATAACACCAATAAATCAAAAACACTATTGAATAAAAAAAATGATGAATCATATCATGATAAAAGAAATATTTACCATGAACGCCCATGAAAATCCATATAAGTTGAGTGTCTTTGGTGTTAACGGAGTTAACAAATATTTGACAGTCATTTTGAAGCTTTCATAACCCTAAGGATAGTAGTTAAACGCCGCAAGATCCTCGAAGATATTTATTAAACTGAGGCTTATGTTGTTGTTAACGTCTCTCACCCAAAGAATATTATGTACAAACCAAATCAAGCACAATGATTTTTTGTGCTTCTTTGAAAGTCCTTTACCTTTCAACACTTTTATCAATTTTTTTGTTTTTGAAGCTTGGCCCAACAATGGACATCAGGTCATCACGATCACTCGACTTGCTTTTGTCTTTTTTGGGTGTGCGGGGTGGTTTTTTTAGGTTATAGTAGGTATAAATTGAGAAGGAGAAGGAGGATAATATTTTAGTTCGGTAACTATGGAAAACTCCTTCCAACCAAAATAAAAAGGTATGCCATGATAATTTATCCACACCTCATCCATCTTATATTTATTTTCATACATAAACTTGTGCTTGAGAAAATCATATACCATTTTCATCTAGAAAAAGGCATTGTTGTCCTCCGACAAATTTAGATATTGCCCAAAGCAGCTTTCCCTGAAATAAGAATCCAATTTTTGTTCTCAAAGTATTTTTCTGAAGGCGTCAAAATATTTTTCTATAGCTGACTTAACCACGAAAGCACTTGTTAAATATTTGGCACCATCGCACTGCATTCTCACAGGATAATGATCAATGCTGAAGGTTTTGACCAACTCTTCGGCAGAAGGGCTATTAGCATTTGGATCATCTCTTTTGAAATATTCCTCCTTCTCGTGTTCATTATCTTCTGCTCCTGATTGAGATAATGCTTGTAAAATAAGCTCATAGAGTAGTGGATGTAGTCGAGCTGCTGCATTTGGTCCTTTATTTGGACTTGATTCGATTTCTTTTCTTTTGGGAGCCATACTATCTGAAATTAATAGGAACGTAAAATAGATTATAATTGATTAATGCATCATTAGAAGGGATAACAGTAAATCTAACATACACAATAGTAAAATAATAGTTCCAACATACCACACATTTATTGAACCAGATACGTTATCTGTTGCAACATATAACCGACCTATTACAATGGATAAATAAACCGTTGGAAATAATAAAAACATATCATTAATCTATTGGACCAGGTTTTTTATCTGATGTAACATATAACCAACTATTATTGAAAATAGTAAAAATAGATCACTCATCTATTATACCAGGAAGGTTATCTGTTACAACATATAACCAACCTATTGCAAGGATGAGTAATTCATTGGAAACAGTTAAAATAGATCACTAATCTATTACACCAGGCAGTTTATCTGTTGCAATATATAATCAACCTATTGCAACGGATGAGTAATCCATTGGAAATTATAAAATAGATCACTAATTTGTTGCACCAGGTAATTTATCTGTTGAAACATATAACTAATCTGTTGTAATGGATAAGTAATCCTTTGAAAACCATAAAAATAGATCACTAATCTGTTGCACCAGGCATTTTATTTGATGCAACATATAAACCAACCTGTTACAAGGATGAGTAATTCGTTGAAAATAGTAAAAACATATCACTAATCTATTGCACCAGATAGTTTATCTGTTGCAACATATAACCAACTATTTCAACGAATGAGTAAACCATTGGAAACCATAAAATAGATCACTAATCTATTGCACCAGGTAGTTTATTTGTTGCAATATATAACTATCCTGTTGCAACGGATGAGTAATCCGTTAGAAACAGTAAAAATAGATCACTCATTTGTTGCATTAGAAAGGTTGTATGTTGCAACATATAACCAATTTATTGCAATGAATGAGTAATCCATTGAAAATAATAAAAATAGATCACTCATCTGTTGCATCAGGAAGGTTATCTGTTGCAACATATAACCAATCTGTTACAATGGATGAGTAATCCATTGGAAATTATAAATTTATTGAAATATATCACTCATCTATTGCAAAATGAGTTATCTGTTAGATCAATATTGTTTAGATTTCTTCCAAACAGAAGAGTCGTCTATCACAACAGATGAATGATCTGTTAGATTATTTATTTGTTGCATCATATTTTTATAGTTGCTTCAGATTTTCATCTGTTGCATCAGATATTTTTATCTGTTATATCAGATGTTTTCACTTATTGCATCAGATATTTCAGTTGTTGCATCAGATATTTCATCTGTTCCATCAGATATTTTATCTATTGCAACGCCATTTTTACCAAGACAAGCAACAAATCAACCCAGCAACACCAGCACATCACACATACACTCTACGAACATCAACTGTGACCAAAAATCACCAACAAATCTAAATCAACAGTTCGACAACAAGAAGAAGAAATGTCAAAAATTAGGGTTTTATTCAGTCCACATTTCAAATTTAAGCTAGAATTATTGAAATTGTTAACTAATACTAGAAGAGTAGTTGGCTCAAGTCCCTTTGTTTCTTCATAATTTTTTACCTGTGAAAAAGAAAATGGCACGACGAAGAACTCGAAGTTGTTGTCGCAAGAGAAGTCTTCACATCGATTGACGATTAAAATTCGAAAGGAAACTCGCCAGACTATTTGTCGTCGGAGGTTGAAGTCACCAGGGATTGAATGGAGAATTTTGCAGAACTTTTGGTAGGAAGAGAGTTGAGAGAAGCTATCGAGAGAAAGAGTGGAGAGAGACAGTTAATTTGGATTGAAGCGGGTGTGGGTTGGGTTGATTTGTATTTTTGAAAAGATTAAAAAGTTTTGAAAATAATAATCAAGCCCACAATTAACTTAATCAAGTTTCTTAATGATGTTTGACCCTTTAAGTTGGTCAATGTCACCAATCTTTCATTCAAGACTTAAAAGACACCTTTCCTTTAATTTTCTCAGGTGTGTTGATACTTCCTATGTATATGTATTTCGTATACATAACATATATGTACATAACACTATCTAACTTGTTCAAATACACAACCGATTGATATATAAATACATATTAACACAAGTTTCACTAGTCAAATATCTATGAGATACGAGACATTTGTTAAATATCCTCATGATAATTAAGTTTGTAAATTAAACATTACAACATACAAGAACGATATTTAAAAAAAACACTTAAAAATAATATATATGTATGTGGTACGAGACATTTTGTTAAATGATGGATAACGTATAATACTAACATACGTTGTTATACACATAGTTATGGGTAGTGATGTATATGTTTATATATACATTGTTCTTTTATGTATATATTGGTATAAATAATTACAATACATAACAAATTGTTTTATATATATTTTCATATACATAATTAATTCGGTTGTTAACGTTGTCCTGTGATATTCTAGTATATCGAATTTGTGTTAGTTTTGTTAATAACAACATATAAAACAAAATAAAATTGAAAATACATCAAACAATGATGTTAAAGTGAAGAAATTGATACTTATGCCTTCGCGACAATATCCAACTTAAATTGTTCAATAAAACATTATATAAAAGTAGAAAATGATAATCGAGGGATTAAACAACATAAGTAAAGGAACACTTTAAGTTATTACTCCTTCGAAAAAAAATTACAGGAATGCCTATTATGACCCTCATGCCCGCATCGTCCACAACGTTTTGTGCTTGATGAAAGACTTTCGCTTGATTTCTTCTTCCTCCCATTGTTAGGATTTTCGATTATCTTCTATAGATCAGTGTATCATCGAAGACCATAGCTGAAATAAATAAACTAAATATAATTAGTATATCTAATACTTTTGAACTTTTTTACTACACATATATGTTTGTATATGCATAGTTTGATTATGTATATATTAGTATAAATATTTACAACACATAACAAGTTGTTTTCTATGTGTTTTAATATACATAATAACTTTATATTTTTAACGTTGTCATATGTTTTGCATATCAACATATACTGATGATATGTATATGTTGTTCCTAAATAAAGATTGTTCAACAATAAAGATTGTTTCTGAATAGTTATGTATATGGTGTGAAAAATAAAAAAGAATTAAGGATTAACGCATTTTTTTCTTCCTCCATTAGAAATAATAGAACACCATTTTTTCTTCCTTAAAAATTCAAGTAACAATAATAATAGAGAGAGTGAGCAACCATTAATAAAGAAGAAGCTATACAAACAAAAAACTCATACATAATTTTTTTTAAAAAAAAAAAAAGCAACAAACAGAAAGATTTTTTTTCCTTTATTCTTCGTCATGGATAGCAGTAGTAACAGAATGGAGGAATTTCTCCATTAACACAAAAATCTACACCCATTAGGTTATACCTATCTTGGAATTTATGTTATTTATATGGATGTCCTCAATCTCTAATTCAGCCGCAATTTCATATATCAACCTCAAACACGAAATATTCGCAACAATAATTTCGAGACTTTTTGTATCGTTCTTATTGTATTTTCGAATTGCCAAACACCTAAATGCCTCCAAAAGAATTGCAATATTTATCTTCTTGAAAAACAAAATTCAGATTTTTTTCTAAAAGATGATAAATCAGTGATTAGATTGTTTGTGATTTTTATTTTTTTGATTGATTTTTTTATTTATGTATTGTTTTCAAAATTTAAAATAGTATAGCTGTTACACAAATTAAGGAATGTAGTAATCAATCATTAGTGCGATTGAATTAATTGTGTGCTAAATAGAAGGAAGATCAGTTAATTTCCTATTAAAAACGTCATAATTAGATTTTCATATGCATAGGGTCTTATGTATATAACGGTTGAATTATGTATATTAATCAGGAAAGAGAAGAAATTAATTAAGAAAATGGGAGAGAAGGTAAATATGTTTAATAGGATTGGGATTTATGTTATTTATACAAAAAGTATTGGGTGTAAAAGTGTATATGACTTTGGGACTTGGCAAGTTGAGACCTACTTCTATGAAATTAAAATGGAGGATCGTTCTATCAAAAGCCCTATGGGAATTCTACAGGATGTGCTGATGAAAGTTGATAAATTCATCTTCTCTTGTGGACTTTGTGATCTTTGACTCTGTGGTGGACTTTGAGGTTCCCATTATTCTTAAACCATTCCTTGCTACCTAGAGAGCTTTAGTTGATAATAAAGCAAGCAAATTTACCTTTAGGTTCAGGGATGAGAAGGCTGTATTCCGGTTTGCAAGTTAATGAAACAACCATTGGGTAATGAAAACTGATCTTTAGTGAATTTAGTCTCCAGTGTGTTGGTTGAGGATTCAAGCACTAAAATCAATTTGGAGGATGCTTTGGATACAGTCTTTCGAATTTTGATGACGAGGAAATGCAAAGTTTTAATGGAGACAAGGCATTTTGGGTGATGGTTTTGGATATTGATGATGTAGGCCCCAACGAGCGCCTTTTAGCTATTGCCATGAAGGAAATCTCCATTGTATGTGAATGTGGCTGATTACCTAGTGAGTGAACTTATTCTAATTGAGCTCATTACAAACCAAAGAAAAAGCTTAGAAAGGACAGCCAAAACAACTGGGATGAGCCTTATTCCATGCTTATAAGAGCTCTTCATTATACAAAGCCAAGAGGCACTACCTTCATGATAATTATATTGGGAATGAGGAGTTCAAAATTGGTAATTTGGTGTAGTTATTTAACTCAAGATTGAGGATATTCATTGGGAAGTTTCAATATAACTGGAGCGGTCCGTTAAAGGTAGTTGTGGTTGCTCCCTGCATTTATACCAAGTTGTGTAGTACCCCACATAAAGAGAATAATATGGGCAAATAAACAAAAGAAAAGAGAACGATTAAAAAAAGTTAAAGAGTTCAAACTTGGGGTGCGTTTGATGGAGAAAACATAAATAGGAAAACGAAATGTTGTGATAGCAATTAGGGGGTGCTGAAAATTAAAGCAAAAAGTTAAAAATAGAGTTTTTTAAAATCGTTTGACATTAATTTAAAATGGAGTTTTTTAAAACGTTTAATGTTTATGTGACATTATTTTTGAAGCAATTTACGCACCCACAAGAGTTTCAGCCACTTGCTATGCCATGTGGTATCTTAGGGGTGTAGTTAAATTTGTTAAGCCAAGTTTAGAGGTGTTTTTAAATCTATTTAGTCAATATCACGGTGTTTGTAATACAGGTATAGTTTGAGAGCTAAAGTAATAATTCGTGTCAAGTTTGGAAATGTTGTCAACACTTCCCTCAAGTTTTAATGTTAAAAAGAAATAAAAGAAGGGCGGAGCACGACAAATGAAACATTGATTAAATTTGGGAGGGTTGAATTATATATAAACCCATTGTTTAATGCGTGCTGGCCCAAGTAAACTTTAGGCGAGTTGCGGCTATGACCATTTATATCCCAACTCATTTGCCCAAATTTGAACCAAACCACCCACCAGTTGACTCCCCTAATGGGAACTCGATTGTCTCCATTTACTTCAGGAAGAAAAGTCTAGGCGTTACAAAGGATCAGAAGTTAGCTCGTTTAATAAACAACTCATTTCAATCAAAATACCTCCATTCAACCAAAGGTGGCACTCACCTAACCCATTCTACGGATTAGAACTCCTGTAAGTGGTGCAAACTTGCCAAATACACACTGTACATATTTGCAAGTATAATCCTTCCCTCAGGGTATAGAACGCTAGTATTCTGTATCAAAGCAAGCCATCACCACTTTGGAGACCATGGACCTTGCAAAAGGAACGTAACTCAAACTATACCTGTAATGCAACAAAAAAGCATCAGCTTCCAAGTATAGAGAAATTATATTTAGGATTTGATAGACTATCTTTGAAGGATAACAAAGTCAAGTAGATGCGGATACAAGATAAGACAGCAAAAAGGGCGAGCTTTCTATTTATAAGCTAATGGTCCTATCTGCCCTATGTTTGAGATAAATGCAAAAGCTGATAAATAAGAGATGATTACCAGTGTGTTACCCACTAGGTTACATGTCCATCAACAAAATTACATATATACCCTTCTCAACATACTAGTTTATCCAAATTCTGTAAATTATTAACGCAATTTTTTTAGCCAAGACTGAACCAGGATGACTACAATCAGACATACCAGATAAGTGCACCAAATTCCAATACAATTGACAAGAGTGTCAGTAGCTTGTTCCGCACCTGATGCAAACAAATGTAGATCAGACACAGAATGGCAAAGTTTGTTGAAAGCCAAAATGAGGAAACTAAAATTTGTGACTGATACATTGACTCACATATAGAGCACAAAACAGAGCAATGATAATGCTTGCTATATAAATGGCAGTTGCATATATACGAACAGGGTCAAGCATCATTGTCACTTGTCGTTTAGGCCCAATGAGGAATGCTGTGCTGCCACAAAACAATAAAATTCCAATTGAAAAGATGAAACACAAATGGTACAAAGAAAGGCAGAAACTCCGATTCTGGATGCTATATAATAAAACAACACCATACCCAGTGTATTCCCATCAAGTGGGGTCTGGGGAGGGTAAAGTGTATTCCCATCAAGTGGAAAGCGTACGCAGTCCATCCCACTACCTCGGATGAAGTAGAGAGGTTGTTTCCGATAGACCCCCCGGTTCAGTACAAATAACAATATAAAAAACAAAACACATAAAAGCATGCAACCACAAGGTAATACTATAATAACATATAGTAAAGGATAATAACAAAAACAACACACACACAAGGTAATACTAAAAAATATCAATTCGAAAAGCATAGATATCATCAATACACCACAGACATACTCCTGCTCACTAACCCTCTACCCTAATCCGCATCCTCCACACCTTCCTATCAAGGGTCATATCCTCTGTAAGTTGTAACTGCTCCATATCATATCTAATCACCTCCCTCCAATACTTCTTAGGTCTACCTCTACCCCGTCTAAAACCATCCATAGCTAGCCTCTCACACCTCCGTACTAAAAAAATTTGTGCCCCTCCTCATCACATGCCTAAACCACTGCAACCTCACTTCTCGTATCTTGTCCTCCACCAAAGTCACTCTCATCTTCTCCCAGATAATCTCATTTCTAACCATATCCCTCCTGGTAAGTCCACACATCCATCGCAACATTCTTATCTTCGTTACTTTCAACTTCTTTATGTGAGAGTTCTTAACTGACCAATACTCCGCTCCATACAACATAGTCAGTTGAACTACCGCTTTGTAGAACTTACCTTTGAGTTTTGGAGGCACCTTCTTATCACACAAGACTCCCAAAGCGAGCCTTCGTTTCAACCACCCTACACTAATACGGTGCGTGACATCCTTATCAATCTCCTCATTCCCTTGAATCATAGACCCAAGGTACTTGAAAGACTCCTTCTTCTGAACGACCTGGGAATCAAGCTTTACTACCATGTTCGCCTCATGCGACAAAACACTAAACTTACATTCAAGCACTTCGTCTTAGTCCTACTCAACCTAAATCCTTTAAACTTGAGGGTCTGTCTCCAAAGCTCCAATTTATCATTAACTCCTCCCCGAGTTTCAACAATAAATACATCATCAGTAAATAACATACACCAAGGCACCTCCCCTTAGATATGTCGCATCAAAACATCCATCACCACCACCAACAACAACAAACCCAGTGTATTCCCACCTAGTGGGGTCTGGGGGGGAGTAAGATGTACGCAGTCCATACCTCTACCTCTGAAGAAGTAGAAAGGCTGTTTCCGATAGACCCCCGGCTCAAGACACGAGACACCACACAAATATAAAGTAACGCACATAACAGGATTTCATAACGTAAATACGGCACCCATAAGTAGTAGGAAACATCGGAAAGCACCCAGATTTGTAATAAAACATGGAACACCGAAAGCATAACAAGAAGAAGAATAGGAATAGGAATAAAAATAAGAATAGGAAGAATAACAGGAATAAAACCCCCACCAAATACTTCCCTACCCTAGCGCCCCAAACTGGCCCTAGTTTTCTGCCCTAATTCGCGCCCTCCAGACCTTCCTATCTAGGGTCATGTCCTCGGTGAGCTGTAGCTGCTCCATATCCCGCCTAATCACCTCACCCCAGTACTTCTTCGGCCTCCCCCTACCCCGCCTAAAACCATCCAACGCTAGCCTCTCACACCTACGAACCGGGGCATCCGTGTCCCTCCTCTTCACGTGTCCAAACCAACTCAATCGGACTTCCCGCATCTTGCACTCCACTGGAGCCACACCAACCTTCTCCCTGATAGTCTCATTCCTAACTCTATCCCCTCGAGTCATCCCACACATCCAGCGCAACATCCGCATTTCCGCCACCTTCATTTTTTGGATGTGGGAGTTCTTAACTGGCCAACACTCCGCTCCATACAACATGGCCGGACGGACTACCATCCTGTAGAATTTGCCTTTAAGCTTGGGCGACACCTTCTTATCACACAACACCCCCAACGCGAGCTTCCACTTCAACCATCCCGCCCCAATACGGTGCGAGACATCCTCGTCAATCTCACCGTTACCCTGTATCACGGACCCGAGATACTTGAAACTATCCCTCTTACATACCTTTTGCGATTCCAGCTTCACGACCACCTCGCCCTCCAACCTCACGTCATTAAACTTGCATTCCAAATACTCTGTCTTGCTTCTTCTCAACCTGAACCCTTTAGACTCAAGAGTTTGTCTCCACACCTCTAATTTGTCATTCACACCCTTTCGGGTCTCGTCAATCAGAACTACATCGTCTGCAAAAAGCATACACCAAGGCACCTCCCCTTGAATACGCCGCGTCAATACATCCATCACCAAAGCAAACAAAAAAGGACTAAGAGTAGATCCCTGATGCAATCCTGTCAAGACAGTGAAATGCTCTGAGTCTCCTCCCGCCGTCCTTACCTGAGTTTTCGCTTCATCATACATATCTTTAACTGCTCTGATATAAGCCATCGGGACTCGACACCTCCAAGCATCTCCAAAGCACCTCCCTGGGAACTTTGTCGTAAGCCTTCTCTAGGTCGATAAACACCATGTGCAGGTCCTTCTTCTTTTCCTTATACTGTTCCACCAGCCTCTGTACCAGGTGAATTGCCTCCGTCGTCGAGCGCCCAGGCATAAATCCAAACTGATTTTCCGAAATAGACACTATCCGTCTCAGCGTCCCCTCGACCAATCTCTCCCAAATCTTCATAGAGTGACTCAATAACTTAATCCTCCTATAGTTATTGCAACACTGAATGTCACCTTTATTCTTATAAAGAGGGATCATGGTACTCCACCTCCATGCCTCGGGCATCTTTGCCGTCTTGAAGATTTCGTTAAACAGACCAGTCAACCACCTTACCCCAGCCTCTCCAACGTACTTCCAAAACTCCACCGGTATCTCATCCGGCCCCGTCGCCCTACCCCTCCGCATCCTGCGAACAGCCCCTCTAACCTCTTCTACCCTAAAACATCTACAATAACTAAACTTCCGACACTTCTCTGAATGCTCCAGTTCCCCTAACACAATAGCTCTATCCCCTTCGTCATTCAAGAGCCTATGAAAGTACGACTTCCATCTATTCTTAATATGGCTGTCCTCCACCAACACTCTGTCGTCCTCCCCCTTAATGCACCTCACCTGATCGAGGTCACGGCTCTTCCTCTCCCTAGCCTTAGCGAGTCTAAACAACTTTTTCTCCCCTCCTTTCCCTTGTAACCCCGCATACAGGCTCTCAAACGCGGCCGTCTTAGCTGCCGTGACTGCTGACTTAGCCTCCTTCCGAGCTAGCTTGTACTCTTTCCTGTTTACCCGTTTCTCTTCTTCATCCCTGCTCTCAACCAACTTAGCATACGCCTCTTTCTTGGACCGCACTTTCTTCTCCACCTCTTCATTCCACCACCAATCCCCCTGATGGTGCCCGGCCCAGCCCCTAGAAACACCCAACACCTCACTTGCCTTCTCCCTGATGCACCTAGCCGCCCTATCCCACATACTATCCACGTCCCCCCTACACTCCCACACCCCCATTCCCGCCAACTTCTCCCCTATCTCCCACGCATTCACTGGCGTCAAACCGCCCCACTTAATTCTAGGTCTACACTCCTTACTCCTCTTACTATTCGTCTTTATACCCAAGTCCATGACCAAGAGCCTATGTTGGGTCGAAAGATTCTCACTCGGGATGACCTTACAGTCCCTACACAACACCCTATCCCCTTTCCTGATCAACATAAAGTCAATCTGGGTCCTGGCCATCGCGCTTCGAAAGGTGATGAGGTGATAGTCCTTCTTCGGGAAGCCCGAGTTCACCACCACCAGCCTAAAGGACCTTGCGAACTCCAAAAGGGTAGCCCCCTCTTCATTTCTCACCCCAAAACCAAAACCACCATGCACATCACCAAAGCCTCCCGGTAACGCGCCGATGTGCCCGTTGAGATCTCCTGCTACAACAATCTTCTCCGAGCTAGGCACGCCTCTCAGCACCTCCTCCAAAGCCTCCCAAAACCGCAACTTCTCCTCCCCCTCCGAGCCCACTTGCGGCGCATAGGCGCTACACACATTCAGGGTAAACCCCCGAATGACCAACTTAATAGTCATCAACCTATCGTTGATCCTCTTTACCTCTACTACCTGGCCTCTAAGCTCTTCATCTACTAAGATGCCAACTCCATTACTCCGCCTCTCGCTCCCAGAGTACCACAGCTTGTAACCATCCACATCCCTAGCCTTAGACCCTACCCACTTGGTCTCTTGAATACACGCGATATTGATCCTCCTCTTCCTAAGAATCTTCACAAGCTCTATAGACTTACCCTGAAGGGTCCCTATATTCCAAGAACCAACCCTCAGCCTACCAACACTATCCCCACGCCCTCCCCTACCGCCCCCGCAGCCATACCTTGGCCTCCCTCCCACTCCCGCCCTTACCGCATCCCCCGCCCCCACAATGGTCCCACACCCCAACCCCCTCGGACATGACCCTATCCAACCATTACCGCCCACAGCCACTACACAGGAAAATATAAGAAAATATACTCAAAGGCAAGAAACGACCACAACAACAGCAACAACAGACAACAGTCACAGCAACAACAAACAACAGACAATAGCAACAATAGACAACAGATAATATCAACAAATCACAAGCAGATACCCAATCAAAAGCAGTGCAAGAAAACAACCACAGTCACAGCGACAGCAACAACAGACACGGACAATATCAGTAAATCAAATGCAAGTCGGATTAAACTAGCAGGAAACGGGGAATGAAATGAAATAGCGAGGAATGAAATAGCAAAGGTTAGAGATCACCGGGTCACGCTTGTAGATCAAGCCGGAAAACCCGAACCCAGCGTTGACCGGGTTCCGGTGAGTTCCGGTGCTGAGATGGAGCTGCACCTGCTGGAGGCCGACTGAACTGGTCGGCGTCCGGGTGCTGTGGCTGTTGGCGACCGAGCAGCTGGCGGGTGAAGACGGAGCTGCTGCGGCGGCGGCGGCTGGCTGGGGCCGAGCTGCGGCTGCTTGGGAGGGGGGGGGGGGAGGGGGTCGGTCGATCGGCGACTGCTGGGGGGCAGCGGCTGCTGGAGACCGAGGGGGGTTTGGGGGGTGGATCTCGCCGGATCCGGCGAGGGGGAAGGGAGGGAGGGGTCGGCGCCTAGGGCCGGGGATTGGGGCCGGAGATCGGGGCGGGCTGACGCCGAAGGTCGCGCCGGTGGCCGGCGACCGGAGCCGGAAATCGGGTCGGGTCAACGACGACGGTCGGCCGGAGGTCGGCTCCGAAGGTCAGCGACGGCGACGAGGCCGGGGACCAGGGAGAGAGAAGGGAGGAAGAGGGAGAGGGAGAGAGAGAGCCGTTAGGGAGAGAGAAGGTAGGGTGGAAACGTCTATGAAACGTCCATCACCAAGGCAAATAAAAACAGGCTAAGAGTCGATCCCTGATGCAACCTTGTCAAAATCGAAAAGTGCTCTGAATCCCTTCCTGTCGTCCTCACACGAGTCTTCGCATCGTCATGCATGTCCTGAATAGACCTAGTATAAGCCACGAGCACCCCTCTACCCTCCAAGCACCTCCACAAAATCTCCCTGGAAACTGTCATACACCTTCTCAAGATCAATAAACACCATATGCAAGTCTTTCTTTTTTCTCCCTAAACTACTCTACTAATCTCCTCACGAGGTGAGTGGCCTCAATAGTCAAATGACCTAGCATGAAACCAAACTGATTCTCGAAAATAGTCACGATCCTCCTTAGCCTAAACTCTATCACCCTTTCCCAAACCTTCATAGTATGACGCAATAACTTGATACCCCTACAGTTGTTGCAACTCTGAATGTCCCCCTTGTTCTTACATAAAGGAACCATCATACTCCATCTCCATGCTTCAAGCATCTTGCCGCCCTAAAAAAGGTGTTAAACAATCTCGTCAGCCACTCCAAACATGCGTTGCCAGTGCTCTTCCAAAAGTCCATCGAAATCTCGTCTGGCCCAATCGCCCTTCCCCTATGCATCTTGCGAATAGTCCCCTTGACCTCCTCCACCTTGATACGCCTACAATAACCATAATCGTAACACATCTCTGATCTCTCCAAGTCCCCTATGACAAAACCTTTATCCCCTCGTCGTTCAAAAGTCTATGGAAATAAGATTACCACCTCTTCCGAATGAGGGCATCCTCCGCCAAACTTTCCCATCCTTCCCCTCGATGCACTTCATTTGGTCAAGGTCACGAGCCTTCCACTCCCTAGCCTTGGCAAGCCTATACAACTTTCTATCCCTACCATTTTCCTCTAAAGCCGCATATAAGCTCTCGAAAGTTGTTGTCCTATGCAATGGAGTAGCGGGAAAGGATATAAGAATGGAAGAAGGTGGTGACTCCTTTTAGAGGGAAGTTGGATGTGAAACATTTCTGTATCAAACAGACCTCTCCTTCGGAAGTAATTGTGGATGTTAAGAATAAGGGAGGGGATTTTTAGATAATCAAGAATGAAGGAGGGGCTTTATCAAGAGAGGTGATTGCATTAAAGTACGGAAGAAAGGAAAATGGTTGGTTCACTAAAAAGGTAAAAAGCTCATTCGGGTTTTGTTTGTGGAAAGGAATAATGAAAGGGGTATCTGACTTCTCAACATATATTTGACTCCTAGTTGGAATGGAAATAAGTGTGTGTTTGGTTCGAAGGAAAGTATTTTTTGGGGAAAAAAAGTTGGTTTTATACTTGTCTTTTTGTGTTTGGTAAGTAAGCCAAAAAAAAAAAAAAAAATTATCCCAAGAGTATTATATGTAGTCTGGCAAAACACTATGGGGTGGGGAATGGGAGTTTGGGGTTGGCCACCGCCCACTACTCTTTCCACTCTTGGGGTTTGGAGTTGCACTTCTCCACAAGCTTCCACCCGCTTGAGCAAATGTCATACTTGAGTTTTACTTAAGGCATTTTGTGAAAGCAAACCAGCAGGAAGCCTCTTGATATGGCATAGTTCTCCTATAACTTACAAAGGAGCGAAGCTATCGGGCGTATACCGTTCGAGTTAGCAACGGGGCAAGAACCACATACTCCCCATACTTTGGTGGCATTAAACAGACACTTGACTGCAAGGAAAGGGGTGTTCCAATGAAAATAGAGTTCTTGATACTGATCAAGTAGAAATAATATGAATAGTGAGTCATTACTATGCAATGCAAGAGAACAAAAGATAAACAATCGTTAAGGAATATCATGAAATCAGTCTTAGTTAAGAGGGTAAGACGACAAATCTTTCTTCCTAACAATGGGCTTTCATACTTGCATCAAATCCACGTTGCATTTTAGTGGTTAGCATTCCTTGCTCGACTAAAAGAAAGGGTTTGCTGGAAGAGCAGGGGTGGGGGTTTTAGAGGCGTTGGTGGGTGGAGAGAAGACATTGACAATGGACTGGGAATACCACTTATGGAACTTTTTTTCCTACTTCCATTTGGGAAGTCATTTTTAGGGAACTTGTTTTCCTAGAGAAAATGTTTTCCACAATATTTTGACCAACCAATTTTCATCTTTTTTGGCTTGACATTCGGTGGGAGAAATTAACATACAGAGATGTTTCTTGGCTATACTCCATAGCAAGAAACAAAGAAGCATCAGCACCAAATTTAGTTAGAAGGTTACAGCAATATCACGCGATATAGTCTTCAAAAAACCTATATGATAGAAAAGTTGGGCTGATAAAGCATATCTACAAGATAAGTGTTGTAGAGATGTAAAGAGATCATTAGACTAAACAGGATTGAAAAAATTTATGTTCGATAAAAGGTGCCAGTAGCACACACTGAAAATGAAAAGAGTAAAAGTTGCTTGAGATGATTTGGTCCAACAATCCTATCAAAGGCAGTTGTATCAAAGGTAGCTTATCAATTTGAGCATGACAATTACAAGAAGATACTCTAATGCCCTATGCCGACCTCCAAATGCACCCGTCGATATGCATGAAACCATGGTGACCGAAGATGTTAAAGAGGTAAAATAGATTTCAATGAAGGAGAAAAAATCTCTATGTCTGACATCACTGAGTTGGAATATGTTTTAGTCATGTTAAACATTTACTTTAGGTTATATGTTTCTAGGGAACTTATAGGGTCTGTTTGAAAGTCACCTAGTAATGGAATTGGTGCAATTACTAAATTACACATCCTAGAAATTACCAAGAATTATTTGTTTGCCACAATGTAATTACAAGTGTATTTGTTTGATTGCACCAGTGTAATTACATAGTTGTATTAAAAATTTAAATAAAAATTATTCATCAAAAATAAAAATTAATATTTATAAATATGAACCTTTATAAATGATATTAAATTAGGTATTTGAGATATACATTCTCTTTTTTTTTTTTTTTGATAAAGGTAAAGTGAGATATACATTGTCTCTTAAAAATATATAATTGATAAAACATATAATTTTTAACTTATATTATAAAAAATAATTAACATATATTTCTCAATTTAGTATATTATAATTTAATTAACCATACAAACCAAAAGTACGTAACTTTTAAAAACATCATAAAATGCAAGTTTGACAAAAAGATTAATATTTTCAATAGAATGTCATAAAAATTTTCAAACATTTGACAAAAGATAATTTGCCAATTCAAACTAAAAAGGGAATAACATGTAATGTGAAATAAAAAATCAATACTACTAAACCAAATAAATAGGGATCAAAAATATAACACAAAATTTTTAAAAATATGTTAACATAATACTTTTATGTTAAATTTGGATTGTCAAATACACCTGCTTCATTTCAAGGATTGATGAATGTTATATTCAGAAACTTCCTTAGGAACTATGTACTTGTCTTCTTTGATGACATATTAATATACAACAGAAGTGTAAATGAAGGACAATATCCAGTAGAATGATAAGCCTTCTAGGCCACTTGCACAACTAAAGGATGCATTAACTAAAGCACCTAACACTGTCTAACATGACTAATACCCTGTTTGGGATTGCTTTTTTCGAAAAAAAGAAAACTTGTTTTTGAGAAAAATCACTTTTTTTAAAAAGAAGAGTGTTTGGTAAACTTGCAAAAGTGTTTTTAAAAAGAAACTGAAGTAGTTTTTCTGCTTCTGGAAAGAAACAAAAAATTTCTGCTTTTCAAAAAAAAGCAGAAGCAGAAAAAAAAATTTCATGACAAAAATAACCGTATCACTTACACACACATATACATAGCCCTTATTAATTAATTAGCATACCTTATAATTGGATTAAAGTTTTATTTTAAAATTTTATATTTCACATTTACATCATAATTCTTTATTTCATTCTATGATTTATATATTATTTTATTTTTCACTCATTTTCTTTAATAAAATTGAAAATATCATTGATGATGATGATGATCGAAAATTATATACTCCCTCCGTTTCAAAAAGAATGACTTACTTTCCTTTTTAGTCTGTTTCAAAAAGAATGACCTCTTTCCTTTTTTGGCAATACTTTAATTTAACTTTCCAAATGGCATGTTTATGACCACAAGATTAAAGGGCATTTTGGTACATTTGACACTACTTTAATTTAAAGCCACAAGATTCAAAAGTCTTCTTTATTTTCTTAAACTTTGTGCCAAGTCAAAGTAGGTCATTCTTTTTTAAACGGAGGGAGTAACTCTTTATTTTTTATTAATGCTAATAAATGACAGACGAATTACGTTGCCAGATCAAATTGTAATTTGGCAGCACTTGAAAATTTTTTCTCAAATATTTAATTTTAAATAAACAATTCATTAAAGGTGGCATGTTTTTTACCATGAGGTGAATTTTTCATATATAGTAATTTAATTTTAAAAAAGGGCAACCCGGTGCACTAAAGCTACCGCTATGCGCGGTGTCCGAGGAAGGGCCCCACCACAACGGTGTATCGTACGCAGCTTTACCTTGCATTTATGCCAGAGGCTGTTTGCAAGCCTTGAACCCGTGACCTTCTGATCACATGGCAGCAACTTTACTAGTTACTACAAGGCTCCCCTTCATATATAGTAATTTAATCTATGGAATAATTTTTAAATTCATTTTTGTTTAATGTTTTTAAGTAATATTTAAATTAGTTAACTAATATATCATCATTTAATATTTTTTTAATGTATCTATGTATATAAATATTGATTTGAAAATTTTATAGTAAGTAATTTTGAATTAAATAAAATAAAACTTTAATTAAAAATATTATAATAGATACAACAACAAACCCAGTATATTCCCACATAATGAGGTCTGGGAAGGATAAAATGTACATAGTTCATACCACTACATTTGAAGAAGCAGAGAGGCTGTTTCCAATAAACCCCCGGCTCAAGAAAAGGACCGAGACCGTGTTCAAATATCGCAAGCATACAACATGGTAAAATAACAACGATACAACAACCTCAAAAAAATATTATAATAGATATTTAAGATGAATTTTCTATATAAAATTATTTTAGTAGTAAAAGTCTATTGATACATGTCTTTTTTGGTCATTTGACTCTCAAAAACACTTCTTGAAACAGATTGTCCAACCACAACCTGCTTATCAAAAGCACTTTTCAAATGCATTTACCAATTACAAATTTTTTTTTTCAAAAGCACTTATTTGAAAAGTTATTTTATAAAAGTGTTTTTCAAATAAGCAGTTTTCTAACAGCAATCCCAAGAGGCTCTAAGTTGTTCATGGTTGAAGCTGATGATAGTGGAATAGGGATTAGAGTTGTTCAAATGCAAGAGGGCCATCCTAGTGCATTACTGGTGAGGGGGCTTTCACCTAGACATGCAGCACTAGAACTGCTGGCTATTGTCCATGTTGTGACAAAGTGGTCACATTATCTACAAATCAGAAATGTCATTAGAACAGATCAAAGTGCCTTGAAGCATCTATTAGAGCAGAAACTACATACTAATTCTCGATTGCTTTTGGCTCGGTAAACTCATGCCCTTTGACTATGTCATTGAATATAAAAAGGGGGTGGAAAACAAGGTGGCTGATGCCTTGTCTAGGGTGTACGGTGCTGAATTAATGACTTTGGTTCTCTCTAATACTAGTTCTGGTCTTCCACAAGCTATACTAGCCAGCTGGGAGGGTAATCATGACTTGAAAATTCCAATTAGAGTTGATGGTAAATCCAAATTGCCATAAACAGTTTGCTTCGTGTCAGAATCAGCTTAGGAGGAAAGGGAAGCTGGTGGTTGGCAATGTACCTCAGCTGAGATCTGATATTATTTCCTTTTGGCACTCGCAGCTCAGGGAGGACATTCAGGTGTAGAAGCTACCCTAAGAGGTTGTTGACTCTTTTCTATGGGAAGAATCTTAGAAATGATGTGAAGTTGTTTGTTCAGAAGTGTGATATTTATCAGAAGAATAAGTCTGATCTAGCTGCTTAACCTGGCTTGCTATAACCATTGCCTATTCCTGAGGTGGTCTGGTGACAGGGATATTGTATGCCTCAGCAATTTTTGGCAAGAGTTGTTCAACCTACAAGAAGTAGGTTGAACACTTCTTCAGCATATCATCCACAATCTGATGGTCAAACTGAGGTGTTGAATAGGAGCTTGGAAACTTACTTGAGATGCTTTTGTATGAAGAACCTCATACTTGGTTCACTTGCCTAGCTAGGGCTGAGTAGTGGTACAACACTTGTTTCCATAGTACTATTCAAACCACTACCTATGAGGCACTTTATGGAAGGCCACCTCCATTACATTTGCCCTATCTACCTGATTCAAATTGATGCTACCTTGCTTAACAGGGAGATGAAGTTAGAGCTATTGAAACCCCACTTGAGGAGGACTTAGTTGAGAATGAAGCAACGGGCAGACTCAAATAGGAGTGGCATTTTTTGCTGTTGTTGACTGGGTATATTTCAAGATCCATCCTTATAAACAACATACTGTTTCTGGCCATGCTTTCCATAAATTGGCTGCCAAGTATATGGTCCCTTCCAAGTTTTAAAGGGGCTGGGATCAGTGGCTTAGACACTTTCTTTTCTTAATATTAAGATTCATCTCATGTGTCTTTATTGAAGAGGTCTTTTGCATTGCCTACCACAAATTTGGCTACCTCCTCTCATTGACATAGCGCATCCTCTTTGGCCTAATCCTGAGAGTATTCTTCAGAGGAGAATGGTCAAGAAAGGTGGAAAGGTTGCGGCCAAAGTTTGGTCAAGTCGGAAGGCTTACCTGCTGATGATGCTAGCTGGGAGTTCTACCAAGCTTTACAAGTCAAGTTTCCAATTTTTGATCCTTGAGGACAAGGATCGCTTTTTGGAAGGGGATATTGTTACACTAAATAGCTAAATAGAAGTAGCAATTCCCATGTCAACCAATTCGGTTATAACCGCCAGTTAGTTGGTTGGACAGTCTACTGTTCATTACAGTTCCATTGGATTACTGTTTATGCAGAGTTTGCTGATTAGGAAGTTAGAGGGAATGGGTCATTCTACAATTGTATATAAACAAGTCAAGTGTACACTGATATATCAGTAATACAGATGATTGGTAATTGGGTAACAACTGGTAAGCTAGTGGTGTCTGGGTAAGAAGGGGGACAGACATAGATCACCTACTTTAGCATTATGAATTTGCTACCAGTTTGCGGAGTTTCATATGTGCATTGCTCAATATTGAGTGGCAAATAGGTATTGGAAAGAGAAGGAAAGGACCGTTATATGCATTTTCAATGACTATTTTTCATAAATTTTCATGCTATTTAAAAAAAAATTGTTTAGGTAGATATTTTTTGAATTGTACAATCCATGTACATTGGTTAAAAAGTTCTTCAAAAAATTCAGAAATACTAGGATCAGAGGATGCTTAGTTGATTGGTGAAATAATTATTTTTACTGGTGATGGACATTGACTGAGTTGTAGAGATAGTCTATAGGTCAATAAGAAAGTCGGTATCTTGAGGAGGCTATTACGTAATTTTGTGAGATGAACTATTCTCTACATACTCTAAAACAATGATGTGTTATGGTGCAAATCTGTTCCACTTTTTTTTTTGATAGGTCAAATTTGCCAAACTGCTTATATTTGAGCTAGCTGATCTTAAAGGCTAATTTTAAGCAGGTTCTGTGAAGACCGAAAGATCTTTTCTGTTGTTTACTGTACCAAATATAGGCGAAAACTCATGGCATAGGTGCTGCCCAGCTTTTTTCTCAATTAGAATTAGGACTAGTTTTGACCAATTAGTCCCCTTTTGGAACTCATCATTATTTTTCTTTGAAGTATATATAAGTTTCACACATTCTGAGAGTATTTAGTTGCATGCTTAAGGTGCAAGAGATACTTATACCAAGTAAGGAGAATTCTTGAAGAAGCACTTTGCGTGTTGTATGTGATTTTTGGTACGAAGAACTTAATACTTCTTGGGTATTTAGTTGAGCTATGTATACACTAGAACTCCAAGATATGCACATAAATTCATATTTTACATTTTTACTTTTTTTAAGAACATCTTTGAATAACTTGAGCCTTGGAACCATTTGTTCTTACTGGAAGTTGTTGTATCGGTGTTTTGCTACTTTAAGTACCAACTTAATTTATTTATTTGAGAAAGTATATTCTCAGCACTTGGATTATTTGGATTTCTTAAGTGTCTATCGTATGAAGTGAGGAAAATATAAAAATGTTAATTGTTTTATGTGATGTATTTTCAGTGCTACTGATAAGTGCAGATTTGACCACTTATTCGGCACCATTTACTTGTGCTTTTGTAGTTCGTCTAGTATGTATTTGTGCTCATTCTTATTGAATACATCGTGTTTCTGATGTGGATAAATAGACACGTGATTGAAGAAGAAAATGATGATAAAGAACCAAAAAAGAGATAAAATGGTGCAAGCAGGTATGAAGTTAATTGTGAAGTCGTCAGTGGCATGCCAAAGACCTCTGCATCCAGCAGAGGTCAACCTCTGCGTCTAGCAGAGATGTCAACGTCCAGCAGAGATTACATCTGTGACCCAATAGAGCCATGTGTGATCTATTCCGTTATTCTTTGATTTCACGATTTAATAACAAAAGTTCTTCTTGTTTATTTGTTTGTGTTGATCTTAGCATGAGCGGCTAAACACTACCTAGAATTTAAGCCACATCTATGTCGTTTATTTAATTTCTTGATTCGTTCGTGGGATAAAGTGTTAGCGTTTTATATATCCTAATTGGACCGGTATTTAAGTGTTTTGATTGAGGGAGTGGATGCTCTTGGATTAACCTTGCGTTCTATCTTGGAAAAGAAGAACACTTCAAGGGTTTGATTCGATTAGCGGGTTGGCTAGATTGCCCAAGGAATTGAAGCATTGAACCGATAGAGATCGCTAGGAATAGTTACCTCATCCCGAAGATTTTCCAGAATTCACTACAACATGCTTAAGAATGAAATTGAAAGAATGCAGAGAGGCGGTGAAACTCTAGATTTCACTCTATTGATTACAATCTAATTTTATAACACTTTCTTAATTATTGTTTTATAACTCTTAGTTTAATATTAATCAAAATAACTTTAAAAAAATTAATTGGTATTATGTTACGCATAATCAACGAATTTAGACTTAACTACCCCATATAATTGCTCTTTGTGGAATTCAACTAGGAAATACTTCTGATTATTAGTGTGATGTTCGCTTAACTCTTTACCTGGGTAACATTGAGCATCATGATATGTTGACGTCGTTGTCTAAGAAATTAGTGAATCGATTAAGAAAATGAAGAATAGGAGGAGGGAACTCAAACAAGAAATCTTACCATTGGAGAAATCCAAGTTATGGTTCAAGGTAGAACGTAAAGGGCAAAACTCTAAAGAAGACCTCAAAGCTCTCCATAAGCCACAGGGCTACTAATATTAATAGAAATTCAAAATTAGTTACAATGAAGAAGAAAAGACTCTTTATACAGGAGCAAATTTTGTTGCCGACACCCTAAAAGTACACACTAGATTTCAAAGATGGTCAAACCAAATTAAACAAGAAGAAATTTCATCTAAAAGAAGTCAACATAGCATTAAATAAGCTTCTAGAAACACTAGCTTGGGTTGCTAGACTTGTTCCTTCTTTGGTCAAATTTTGGACCAAAATCCAACTCCTATTGGTCTTCAATTTGGGCCTCCAAATAATTGTAAAACTTTTTCCCAAAAGATCTACTTTGCACTAGAGTCCATTAAAGTGTTTTGATATTCGTTGGTCCTCAGTGGATTTGAGACTCTATTGATAGCAAGTACCTAATAGAATAGTCAAGATGCATACAAGCAGGCAGACACACCATCTTTAAAAAAAAAGAATATCTTGTCACATAAGAAAAATGGTACAAAGACAGAAGATTGAGCCAATGTCTAAAGGATAAAGGAATAGAACCTCTATTGGAGAATCAACACTCCAAGAAAATGATGAAGAATAATGGTTTCTACTAAAGGTCATCTGCCTCACCTAGATTGTCTTATATGAAAGCAACTCTTACCCAGGAAAATCTCAAAAGAAAAAACATTGTCATAGTCAACAGATGTTGGATGTGCCTACAGGACTCCTAGAGTGTTAGTCATCTGCTACTGCACTGCCCATTTGCAACAAAAATCTGGAACTTTTTTCCGCCTATTTGTGATCTGCAATAGGTCACCCCACACTCTATCAAGGATGCTTTCACAAGCTTGATTTTTTAGAGGGTTGACAAATATATCAAGAACTTCTGGAGATTGATTCCAGCAGTAACTTTTGGGTGTATCTGGAAAGACAGAAAAAATCGATGCTTTTTCAACACCATTCACTCTCTGAAGTCTAGATGTTTAGTCCTTTTGTTTAATTGATACTATAGCTCCCATGCAAATAGTATGGACATTTGTTTTTGGACTTGTTAGCTCCCTAATTTTAGTTTAGATCCAGCTCCTACCGATTCAATGGAAGATTAAAGATGCTCGGGTGATGACATGACTTTTTAGGATCAATTGACCCTCTTATTGTTCTTAATCTCAGGCCATACAAGACAGCAAAGGCCATGTGAGATTACTTACAAAAGCTTTTACAACCAAGACCATAGCTCAAGGCGCTTTCAGCTAGAGCATGAAATTGCTAATTACTCTAAAGAGGTCTCTCTGTTCAAGATTATTTTTCAGGATTTCAGAACTTTCAAGATTATTTTTCAGGATTTCAGAACTTTCAAGATTATTTTTCAGGATTTCAAAACTTATGGGCTTTATTTAGATATTATTTATGCTAAACTACCTGCTGAATCTGTCTCTGTAATTCAAGCAGTTTATGAACAAAGCAAGAGAGATCAATTTTTGATGAAAAATTGCGATCTGAATTTCAGAGTGTTCGCTCTAACTTGATGAATCGAGACCTGTCTCCCTCGTTAGATATCTGTTTTAGGGAATTACTTCATGAAGAACAGCGCCTTTTCACACAAAATGCTTTCAAGCAAAAAACATTCAGACTGTTGCATTTGCTGCTCAAGGAAAAGGAAGGGTAGGGATATGAGCAAAATTCAATGCTACAGTTGCAAGTAATATGACCATATTGCGAGCAATTATGGTAAGAATTTTTGTAATTGTTGTAAACAACACGGGCATATAATCAAGGATTGTTCCACACGTCCTCAAAATCGTAGGACCAATGCCTTCCAAGCGGAGATAAACAGTTCCACTTCTGATTACTCATATTCAACAGGAACTAACAACCAATTTGCTACTCCGGCAACTAGACAAGTTCTTACTACTGAAATGGTAAAACAAATGATTGTGTCAGCCCTTTCAGCCTTGGGGCTACAAGGTAACAATATTACATCTAATTTTTGGCTTGTTGATTCTGGTGCTTCCAATCATATGACCAACTCAACTAGTGAGCTAAAAAAAGTTCGTAAGTATCATGATCTCTCACAAATTTAGGTGGCCAATGGTAGTAATTTACCTATTACCAAAGTTGGGGATATTACTCAAACTTTCAAAAATGTTTTATCACCAAAGCTCTCCACTAGTCTTATTTCGGTTGGTCAATTAATAGATGACAATTGTAATGTGAAATTCTCGTAATGGTTGCCTTGTGCAGGATCAGATGTCGGGGTCGATAATCGCGAAGGGGCCTAAAGTTGGAAGATTGTTTCCTATACACTTTTTAATTCCTCGTGTTCTATCTTTTGCTTGTAATCCTACAACTAGTAAGACGGAGGTTTGGCATAAGCGTCTAGGACAGCCTAATTCTATTGTGTTGTCTCATTTATCAAATTCTGGTCTATTAGGCAATAAAAATCACTTTTCAGTTGCTTCCTTTGATTGTTCTACTTGTAAATTAGGCAAAAGTATAACTCTTCCTTTTCCTAATTTTGGCATTCGTGCTATGAAGTGTTTTGATGTAATTCATAGTGATGTTTGGGCATTTCACCAATTGTTTCACATGTTCAATTCAAGTACTTCGTGACATTCATAGATGATTATAGACGATTAACATGGGTGTATTTTCTTCGATCCAAATCTGAAGTGTTTTCAATGTTCAAGAAATTTTTGGCTTACATTGAGAATCAGTTTTCCACATGTATCAAAATATTAAGATCTAATTCTGGTGGAGAATAATGTTTCATGAATTCAATAATTCTTCCTTGAGAAAGGGATCATCTCACAACACTCTTGCCCATATACACCACAATAAAATGGGGTTGTTACGCGTAAAAACTGTCATCTTTTAGATATCACTCGTACTTTATTAATTGAGTCATCTGTACCATCTAAATACTGGGTGGAAGCTTTGTCTACTGTTGTTTATTTAATTAATAGACTTCCATCTAAAGTGTTAAATCTTGAGTCTCCATAATATTGTCTTTATCTCAAGTATACTACCTACCATAGTTTTCCATACACTTGGTTGTATTTGTTTTGTGCACCTACCTCCTTCTCAACGCAATAAACTTTTTGTTCAGTCTACTAAATGTACTTTTATGGGTTATAGTACTTCACAAAAAGGTTTTATATGTTATGATCCAAGTTCTAACAAATTTTGTGTTTCTAGAAATGTTGTGTTCTTTGAAAATCAGTCTTTTTTTCCTACCCATGTTAAGTCATCTTTAGTTTCTCCTCTTCTTCCGACTTTTGAGGATTTGTCATTTTCTACAAAGCGGTTCAAACCTAGATTTGTGTATGGACGACGTCGTCCAACTTTACCCCATTTCGAAATGAATCCGACACCTGAGACTGCTCCACAACCAGAATCTGAGATTTCTTCAAGGTCTACTCCACTTGACCCTCCTCGGCGATCTACCAGAGTGTCTCATACTCCTAAACAGTATGGTTTTTCTACTACTTTATCCACTATCTTTATTCCAACAGGTTACTCACAAGCCTCCAAGCTTGAATGCTGGCAGGAAGCAATGAAAGAAGAACTTTTGGCTCTTAAAGAAAATAACACATAGGACATTGTTCCTTATCCTTCAAATGTCTGTCCAATTAGATGTAAATAGGTTTATTCAATTAAACTTCATTCTGATGGAACTCTTGATCGGTACAGGGCTCGGATAGAGGTTCTTGGAAATAAATAGAAGTATGGTATGGACTATGAGGAGACTTTTGCACCTGTAGAAAAAATTACTACGATGCGCACTATTATTGCCATTGTTGCGTCATAAAATTGGCCTCTTCATCAAATAGATGTCAAAAATGCTTTTCTCCAAGGTGATCTCAAAGAAGATATTTATATGAAACCCTCACCTAGTTTGTTCTCATCACCTACATCAGATGTATACAAGTTAAAGCGGTCTTTATATGGATTAAAACAAGCTCCCAGACCTTGGTTTGACAAGTTCCGGTCTACTTTGCTTCAATTCTCTTTTGAGCAGAGCCATTATGACTCATCTTTGTTTCTTCGACAAACATTTGAAGGTTGTGTTCTTCTGGTGTATGTAGATGATATTATTATAACGGGAACCAACTCTTCGCTAATCACTAGCCTCCAACAGCAGTAAAGGTTTGTTTTCATATGAAAAATCTTGGTATTCTTACATACTTTTTAGGGTTGAAAGTTCATTATGATTCTTTAGGTGTGTTCTTGAACCAACAAAAATATACTCAAGACTTGATTACTTTGGTTAGTCTTCAAGAATCTTCCTCTGTAAATACTGAATTAAATGTAAAGTATCATCGTGAAGACGAAGATCAGCAATTAGTTGGGAGCCTAAATTATCTTACTATACTCGGCCGGATATCTCTTTTGCAATTCAACAAGTGATTCAATTTATGCAAGCTCCCCGTCATCCACATTTGGTGGTTGTCCGTCGTATCATTCGATATCTCTTAGGAATATCTAACCGTGGATTATTATTTCATAGTGGTTCTCCAATTCAGCTTAATGCATTTAGTGATTCTGATTGGGCTAAATGTCCTGGCACCCGTCGCTTCGTCACGGGTTGGTGTATGTTTCTCGGAGATTCTTTGATACCTTGGAATAGCAAGAAGCAGGACCGTGTTTCAAAATCTGAATATCGAGCAATGTCTACTGCTTGCTATGAGATTGTATGGATACGTTGTTTACTTGCAGAAATTGGATTTCCTTAATCTAATCCTACTCCTCTCCATGCTGACAACACAAGTGCGATTCAGATTGCCACCAATCTAGTTTATCATGAAAGGACCAAACATATTGAAGTGGACTGTCATTATATCAGAGAATGTGTAGATAAGAGAGTCATTACTCTTCCACATGTATCCAGTGATCTTCAAATTGCCGATGCGTTTACAAAATCCATGGCACGGCAACGCCATCGGTTTCTAGTGGGCAAATTGATGACCTGCTGCTTCCAACCTTCTAGCAAACCTTCCATATTCTGAGGCATCACCGATTTAATACAGTGAAGATTTAGGAATAACTCCCAACATTCTCTAGAAAATCTGCAATGGAGAAAAAGGTGCTCAGCCTTTTCCTGATTTTCTTCACACAGGAAGCATCTACTACATAAGTCAAAACCTCTTTTCTACAAGTTATTTTGAGTTAAGCATGTCCCCCAAGTTGCATTCCATCCAAAACATGCTACCTTAACAGGAGCTTTTGTCTTCAATATCATGTTACAAGGCCAAGAATTATCCCACTGACCTGGCTGCTTTATCAACATACTATAACAATTCTTAACTGAAAATTTCTGGTCTTTACTTGTCGGCCAGTTCAGGGTATCCACCTTATTCTAATCAATATAAACTGATCCCAATTGTTGAAGCAACTGATAAAATTCTTCTATCTCACAACACCTTATTCTGATCAATATCTGTCCAGAATCTATTTTCTTATCCATTCCCCCCCCCCCCCCCCCCAGTCTAGTAAATTGACAGAAGTCTTCCCAAAGTCCGCCTATGCTCTTCCATAGTCCATTAACAGTTCTCCATCTATCATTCTTCCCATATATGGCATTAATAAGCTTTTCCCAAACTTCCTTGAATGTCGGGTTGAGTAACGCAAACATTAGTGAGAATCCAATGCCCCGAAAACCTAAGGGTTCCTACGCAAGGTTCGTCCACGCAGGGTGAGTTAGGGCCTAAGATAAGGCCGAAAGGTGTAGTCGATGGACAACATGTGAATATGTTTGTACTACCCCTTGTTGGCCCCAAGGGAGGGAGGAGGCTGGGTTAGCCGAAAGATGCGTATCGGTTCAAGAACGTAACGAGTCCCTGCTTTTTCAAGGTAAGAAGGGATAGAGAAAATGCATAGAGCCAATGTTCGAATATCAGGCGCTACGACGCTGAAGTAACCCATGGAAATACTCCCAGGAAAAGCTCGCATGACTTTGAGCAACAGGGAACCTGTACCCGAAACCGACAGAGGTGGGTAAGTAGAGAATACCCAGCGGCGCACCTTCCATGCTATACCTCCACAAACCATTTGAGTAGAAGACTTACATTATTAGAACTACAATAATGTATCATTTTAAACAATAACTCAGGGTTAAAAAAGAGAACAAGATATTTCATCGCACTATCAAAACAACCCCTTGTGTCAAATGGTAGCTGGTCATCTGGCAGCAGTGGTTATCTAGCAAATCTTAATGTATCAAAACATGCATCATTGGGGAGGGAGGGGGGGGGAGAGCGACGCTCCACTAGCGCATATGTAGATCGTGCGGAAGGATAGAAATCTGAAACCTTTTGATGAGATAAGAAAGCCTTGGTATATTTGAGTCTTATCTGTAATCTTTTTAGTGAACCCAAGAGGTTCTTATTTGTATAGAAGATTCTTTGTTGCTTGTAAACTCACATTTTCTATAACGTTTTCTACTTCTTGGTATACTTCTTGTATACGGGTGTTGAATCCACAAATTCTACAAACAAGGTTGCTAAAAGTGACGCAACTATGAATGGAGAGTTCGATCTTGGCTCAGGGTGAACTTTTCTCCCTTCATTTAATAAAATTTTACTACTTGAGGGATGCCTTAGTGCACCCCGTTGCACTTTTTTTTTTTTTTACTGTATCATAGAAAGAATAGCAAAACAAGCATCATAAAAGGGAAATAGAGAATGTGATAACAGACCTTCCAAGAGCAAGCAAATTCCCTAAGGAAAATGTTATTCCAAACTTGATTGGATTGAAGAAAACCAGCATCGACTGCCATAAAGAGAATAATTACATATGCCTAATGTCAACCGTGAAAGAGATTATTATACTATAGAAAAAAAAAATGTATACTGCCAAGAAAATAAGTTAGGAAGTGAACAATTCATTGAAGAACAAAAGAAGGACTAATGAGGTAAAAAAAAGGAAGAAAAAAATTCTAACGAGTAAACTATAAAGAACATTGATTGTTAATGTTATCCAACAGAAAATCCTTAAGATTAATGTCCAGTTAAATTTAACCATTGGTATTGAACAAATTTGTATGCAAGAAATCTTTGTTGGCACACATAATACATCCAATAATTTATGACCAAAAAGAACCATCTCCAAAATGTTACTTCTCAAAATAAATACAATTTGTCAACAAAGCAAGAAATACATTTGTCAAGAACTTTGGGTATATGCGGTATGAAGGAAAACATTTTCTAGAAAATGATTTTCTATTTCTTATGTTCATATGGTAAAAATATTTTGGAATATATTTTCTTAAGTGGTGTCTCGTGTATTGAGCCGGGGGTCTATCGGAAACAGCCTTTCTACTTCTTCAGAGGTAGAGGTATGGACTGCGTACATCTTACCCCCCCCAGACCCCACTAGGTGGGAATACACTGGGTTTGTTGTTGTTGTTGTTGTATTTTCTTAAGGACAACAAGCTCCTTTTTTATTATCAAGTAAAAGATTTCATTGATAATAACAAGTCCATCTTGGCTGTATACAAGAGGTATACCAAAAAAGGAAAAAAACTACAAAATAAGGTTCTCTCCAAAAGATACTCAATCCTCTATATGGAACTACATGGGTGCAACAAAAGAAAATAAGGGATTGGAGACTGCTTCTCAAATAAGCAAAGCTCATCTCCACCCCTTAAAAAACTCTCTTATTTCTCTCTTTCCAAATGACCCACATTATAGCAAGAGGAGTAACATTCCACGCCTTGTGCCTTCTTCTTCTAGCTCCACTCCTCTAACTGAACATCAACTCCTTTCACAGATCTTGCCATCACCCAAGAAACGTCAAATCAATCAAAGATATTCACCCATAACCTCATGGCTAATTTGCAATGTAACAAAATATGATCCACGCCCTCACTCGTCTCCTTGCAAAGGAAACACTAACTCAAGCATACAACCTTTTGTTTTCTAAGATTCTCCACAGCCAAGATTACCCCTCTAGTAGAGCTAACCACATGAAGAAGCACACTTTCCTCGGCACCTGAGGTATCCAAATAGAACTACATGGGAAACACTCATCTATCCTATCCAAAAGCTTTTCATAAAAGGACTTAACAGAGAACACTTTGTTATTCCCCAACTCCCAACTCAAAGTATCAGATGTGTTGACTGATTCGCAATGATTTTGAAGTAAAGCTAACAGTCTCTGATTATCAAATATGTTGACCAGTTGCAATAATTTTGAAGTAAAGCTAACAGTCTCTGAAGCTCGGTCACTCCCGATCCTAGAAATTCCTTTTGAACCTCAAATCCCAAAAAATCTCATCCCCCTGTGTCCCCTTAATTGTTGAACAGATAACTCCCTCTGGCAAGAAACCAAACAAACTTGGAAATTCATCCTAAAGCACCCATCCTCCACACTACTTTTGCCCCCAAAACCTAACTCTACTCCCTTCCCCAACCTTAAAACCAATAATATCATTAAAAGCCTCACAACCCTTCATAATATTCCTCCACACACTACACCCAAAAGGCAAAGTTGTCCTATTTGTTCTCCATCTGCCTTCCATTTCTCCATATTTATCCTCCATCACCCCTCTTCATAAAGCTTCTCCCTCCACCCCAAATCTCCACAACTATTTAACCAGAAGCGCTTTGTTAAAAACCTTCATATCCTTAACCCCAAGACCTCCGCACCATATGGGAGATGTCACGGTCTCCCATTGAAATAAGTGAAACTTCTTTGCCCCATCCACCGCATCCCAAAGAAAACTGCTTTGCAACTTTTCCAACTTCCCTATAACAGCAACGGGAGTGTTGGACAGGGACATGCAATGTGTGGGGATACTCGATAAAGTGCTCTTGATAAGCACTTCTTTGCCCCGTTTAGACAACTATTTATTTTGCCATACTGCGAACCTCATCTCTACCCTCTCAGTGACCGGGTTCCAGACATTAATATCCTTATTAGCCATGCCTAGAGGCAAACACAGGTAGGCAGTAAGAAGAGACCTACCCTCCATTTCGAAACTTGAGCAAGTAATCAATGTTATCCACAACACCAACAGGTATGGTCTCGCATTTTCTAAGGTTATTAAGCCCTGACACCTACCTGGAACAAAGTTAGCATTGTCCAAGGTAATCCGGCTGGAGCCCATCTACATTACAAAACACCAAAGTATCATCTGCAAATAAAAGATGTGTAACTGACTAGGAACCAATCCTACTAACCGCAGCCTTGAACCTCGTGATGTCCACCTAAAACTGCTTGTGCATCATTCTGCTCAATGCTTCCATCACAAAGATAAAAACCATAGGTGATAATAGATCTCCCAGCCAAAAACCCCTCGAATTACCATAAAAAACACATGGATTGCCATTCACTAACATAAGTATCTCACAGAAAGAGATGCAAAACCTGGCCCACTTCCTCCATTTCTCCCCAAAGCCCATCCTCAACAAAATGAAATCCAAGAGTTCCGGTTTACATGGTCATAAGTCCTCTCCAGATCTACCGTGCACAAAACACTTGGCACACCCATTTTTTCCCTAGAATCTACCACTTCATTAGCTACCAAAGATGCATCCAGATTTTGTCTTCCTTTGACAAAAGCATACTGTTTTAAGTCTATTAGAAAACACCTATGAAATAATTTGTAACCCCCAATGCTAGTAGCCCCTTCCTTTAGGAATAATGACAATGAAAAAAGCATTTAAACTTCTCTCAAATTCACCCATCTTGGAACTCATCAATGGTGCTCAAAACATCATGATTAACCGTATTTCAACAATGTTGGAGAAAAAAGCTAGAGTGAAACTATCTAGCCCCAAAGCCTTGTCAACCACACAACTCTAAACTGCCACACGCACTTCCATCGCTTCAATAGCCCTCTCTAGCCACTCACTATTATCCCTTCCAATGTGATTGAAATCCACCCATCCAAAATTTACCTCCACTCCGCCTCCTCTTTGAACAATCGTTCATAAAACTGAATAATTGCTCCCTTCACTTCCGTTTTCCCCTTATAATGTCTCCCTCAACCTCCACAAACTCTATTTGCAATTGCTACCCTGCGAAAGAATTCTTAGAATCTCCTTCTTCCAACCACAATGCCTTCGATCTTTGTCTCCAACTAGTCTCTTCAGCCAAAGCCAAAGATGCTAGTTCCACTTTTAACATTTTTTTCTTCTCATTTTCCTCATCTAACTCCCTTTCCACCTCTAAACTATCTAACTCCTCTACTTCAATTATAATCTCCCTCATTTTCACCTCTACGCTCCCAAACACTTCCTTATTCCACATTTTAATGTCTTTCTTAAGTAACTGTAACTTGTTAGCAAGTTGAAAAATGGTCTCCCCTCCACGACGTAGTTGCTTCACCACCCAAATACTGAATGTCCAAAATTTATTGCTCACAACCACATATTTTAAAATTTGAGGAAATCTCATCCTTCTACCCCTACCACCATCGGCAAAATAGGTGAGTGATCTGAGACCAGCCGCGAAAAAGGGAAATAGATCACATTTGGTGCCAGCTCCTCGTAAGAAATAGAAACAAGGAATTTGTCTAGCCAAAATTTGAAATTACAATCCTTCGACCTAGACCAAGTGAAATTGGCACCTGACGAAGGTAAATCAATAAGAAAATAGTTATTAATAAAAACTGAAAACTCCTCCATAGCCCTGGAAATCACCCTAAAACGGAACATCTCCTACGGGAATCTTATAGTGTTAAAATCTTCCGCTAACACCTAAGGAGTCTCCCACCTCTCAATACATGCCCTAATTCCTCCCGAAAAGTGACTTTAGAGCCCTCCCATATCGGTCCATATATAACCTAAACCCCCATTCTACCCCATTCCCATTGTTTTTAAACCTTGCATCAGTAATGAACTCCCCCTTTTTACCTCTTAGTATTCCAATTTTCTCTCGTCCCAAAGAATTATTATTCCTCCCACATTCCCACATGTCGAAAGATAGTCATACTTCACCCACCTTCCACCCCACACACTCCTTATTTCCCTCACCTTCCACTCCACACACTCCTTACTATGTTATCGGACAAAGACTCTATTTTAGTCTCCTTAATACATATACAACCATTCCCCCATTCCTTAAACCCTACCTTCAAAATAGCCCTTTTGTTGGGGTCATTCATCCCCCCTCACATTCCAACTAATAAATTTAAAATCCATTAACGAACTTTCTTTTTTTCGGTCCCCTCCTTCTCTCCCTCAACCCCTTCACTAATCTTATTTGCCAACCTATTTCTCCGACCATACACCAAGATCCTTTCACCCCCCTTAGGTGCTTCCTCAATTAGATTATTTTTCTCCTTTACTTCGTTTTTCTTCAAAGTCGCACTCCCTCTAGACGCTTGATCAATACTGATCAAAAGGTCAATAACTTTCCCCTTCATTCCTTCAAACAAAACCCCTAAAAACTTCCCAAAATCATTGTACTTTTCTTCTGCCCATTTAGAAATATGACCCCCACCTCCACACAACTGAGACCAACTATGGTCCCAGAGAAAACCTTATCGTCGACCACCTGATGTCCATCACCAAAATAAGAATCATAAAAGCAATTTCCCTATCAACAACCCTCCTCTTCACCAAATTACATGAAGGAGGCCCCTGTTTAGCGAACCCAACTAAACCCACCCTCAAAACACCCTTATCCGTACATCCCGAAATATAATTTTCCTTCTCCAACCCTTGCATTCCAGCAAGGGAAGATTTTGCCACAAAATCCAAATTGGAAATTGAGTTTCTACATCATAAATTCACAGAAAAAGCCCCGATTTGTGAACCTAACAACTTTTGTCCACTTTTAAAAGTAGAAAATAGATCTCTGGCACCTTAATCCCCTTTATCTCTACCAAAAGACGCATACGAAGCCTTTGTACAGCAAATTCGAGCCCCACCTGAGTTAAAGTTGCCGAGAAAAAAAATTCTGACGTCGAATTTTTGTGTGCACAGTCGCTAGGTGCTACACCACCATGACACGTCATATCTCTCCCCCTTTGGGACTCGTCGACCTTCGAACAGGTGTCAGCAACCCCATCCGTCACCCCAAAGGAACAAACAAGTTTACACAAGCGATATTATCGCCCGGATAGTTTGTCGCAGGAAGCAAAGGTCGACCACCGTTTTCAGAAGTCACAGATCAATCGTAGTACCGGTGAATGAATTTTTTGTTTTTAACCGATCCAGTTCTATTTGTGAACTGTTTCTCCAAACCAGTTCAATAATCTAAGGGTAAAAATGTTTTTTCACCTCTCTTCTTTTTTGTTTCTTTGTCGAATTCAAAAAACCTACAGCTTTTTTTCCCGATATTAGCTGGTCTAGCATCCATGGAGGTCGAGCACAATGACCTCAAAGCTTCATCAAAATTGCTAAATCGCCCATCCTTCTCTCAAATTCCACCTCATCCCTTCTTTTCCTGTCCACCCAAACCCCTTTGATAATTTTAGGACTAAATTCTAGTGTTAACCAGATTCTGAAATTTTCATCCCCCTTATACCACCCTAGACACCGGTACTTTCCACTTTTTTCACTAAAATTCTAACCCTTGACACATTCGTAAGGCAACAGTCCACCTCCAAAAATCCCCCTACGCGTGTCAAAGATGTTTCTAAAGAGTTCATTACACCAAAGATAAGCGGCAACCCCACAACATTCACCACCCCAGTTCCCGCCCTTCCCCTTTGAATATCGACAACTATCTCCTCAAACCACCTATGTAGACTAAGGACCTGTTTGGAAAGCCACCCTAGGAATTGAATTTGGAATAATTAGGTGTAATTACATTATCTAGCATGTTTAATTGGCCAGGTAATTATTTGATCAACGGGTAATTGGTGTAATTGACAGAAGGTAATTAGACTCTCAAATTCTCGGGGGGGGGGGGGGGGGGGGGGGGGGGGGGGGGGGGGGGGTAAATTGTTGGTAATTACATAGTGTAAGTACAAGTTGTTGCCTTATAATTTCTTCATTTTATTTCTATTTTCTTTGTTTTGATTTATTTTAAATTCTTCTTATTTTTATTATTCTAATATTTCTTAAAAATAGATTTTTTATTTTATATTATTTTATTTCCTTAGTCCTCTTTCCCAACTATACTTCATGTGATTCCATGCAGTTATATGTATCATCTATTTTTTTATTTATTTTATGTTTTTTTTATGTAGAATTATTTTTTTAGTATTCTAATTTTTAAATTAAAGTAAAACTCATTATTGAATAAGGTTATAGACTTACATTTTTCTTTTCTTTTAAATCGTCTTTATGTATGTTATATTGAAATTTGACATTAGAGTATTATGTTAACTTTTTTGTTTTGAATTTAGAACTTAATGTTATATTTTTAGTTTCACTTGTCGTAGTAGTATTGACTTAATATTTCACATTACAAGCCATTAATTTTTTAGTTAGAATCTGTAAAGAATGGATCTTGGGTCTAATTCAACCTCAAAAGCTAGCTCATGAGGGGAGGATTGCGCAAGTCCATATAAGGATACCAATTACCCATCCCTTTTCTGATGTGGGATACTTAACACTCCCCCGCACGCCCAAGCCTCGTTAATTGGAGCGTGGACAATATAATATGAGAGCCAACATCGGTGAACAAAGATTTGGGATGGGTCTGGCTCTGATACCATATAAAGAATGGATCTTGGGCCTAACTCAACCTCAAAAGTTAGCTCATAAGGGGAGGATTGTCCAAGTCCTTATTAGGAGACCAATTACCCATCCCTATTCCAATGTGGGATACTTAACAAAATCAATAAATTTATCTTCTTTTTGTTATAACCGTGGTGTCTGGACCAACCGATAGATTATCTTTTTGTCAACTGTTTTAATAGTTTTATGACATTATATTTATAATATTAATCTTTTTTTCAAACATGCATTTCATGATGTTTGTAGACAACTTGTACTTTTTAGTTTTTATGATTAATTTAATTAAAATATGCTAATTGAAATAGTATGAATCGATTATGTTTCTATAAGATTAGTTAAGAACATATGTTTTTTAACTACCAAATTTTCAAAAGACTATGTATCTTAAATATTTATTTTAATATCATTAATGAAGTCTCTTACTTGTCTAATATAAATTTTAAATTATTAACTTTTATTTTAAAAATTTAATATAACCATATGATTACACTTGTGCAACCAAACAGTACGCTTGTAATTACATTGTGGCAAAGAAATAGGTCATCGTAATTACTAGGTTGTGTAATTATTAGGTTGGTAATTATTACCCTAGTAATTACACGAATCCCAATTATAAGGCGGCTTTCCAAACAGACCCTAAGAAAATTGTCATCCATCCACCTCTTACCCTCCCGTAGACACGCCCAGCCTCACTCTAACCAGGGAATATGAAGAGAAAAGTTGAGTTTCCCATAGAGGATACTTTGATCCACGGATCAACTGCCCATCTCTTTGCTGCCCAAGCTACTACTGGATCCGGCGATGTAATCCTCTTCTCGAATCTTCCCACCAAATACATGGCGGAAAAAACTTACTCTCCGAGATGTGTCCCGTCGATAACCTGAAACGAGGCTCACTCTCGCCCAATAGTCTTCTGCATCCTCCATCCAGACAAAAGCCCATTTCAATAGTCACCTATAAAGCAAGAAATTCCTTTTGACTGGAAAAAGTTGAACAAATAGATTATACATCTGCGACTCCATGCAATTCACTCCAAGAACCAGAAAGAACTAATCACAGAAATGAAAGAAGAAAAGAAATTAGAAAAATGAAACTCACCAAGAGAGTACAGGTGATACCAGTTGTTAAGCATATAGCAAAACCATAAAGCCTCTGTTGAAAAAAACAAAAAAAAGTTTGAGCGTAGTTAGATACATATATCGTAATGCAGTTAGTTTTCCCATTCACTTTATGCAAGAAAATTCAGTATAGATGTGCAGAAGCGTCACATTCTAAGATGAATAAATTGGACAAAGCAGATCCAATAGACCAACGGACAGTGAACATTTTCACTAATCACGATAGTTAGTTCTCCTTGGTTAAATCTCACTAACAGCACTTATCATGCTTTCTTGAACATTTTTCATGTCGTGGGCATTACAAAAGAGATTCTTTTTTTGGCCCATCGGCCATCACTGATTGTATAGGAGTCATATTAAAAAGGAGAGAGGAAATCTGCAAACCCAATGTAAAATGGCATAATGAGAAGTCTAGTTCACAAGTCAATACACACTAAAGCCACATGTCTGCAGAAAATTAGCTAGTCCATTCTTTAGGGATTGAGAACTTCCAGGCCCATTATCTAGCCTTTGTGAATCCACTCGTCTCCTTGGTGCCTATCTTACAAGGATTCTTCATTTATCCATATATAACTATGTCTAATAGGTATAAATGGTTAGGTCCTTCAAAGTAATTAAAGAACCGGAGAACATCATATGAAACAATGTTATCGATTTCAAATTCTGCAACGTGCTTCAATGCAATGTCTAACACCTTATGTTCTTTTTCTACAACCACTGGTACTTGATGCACAATTGCTGTAATCACACACACAAGAAAATCCAGGAGCTAAGCTCGAAGACTGAAGTAGCTAATACAGGGAGATGAATCCGAGAATTTAGCTAAGAGAAGAAATTTAAGAGGAAGAAGATAGTATAATATAATTTTCATGAATGAGAACAATCACTACGAGTGGGAGTATTTATAGTCTCATCCTCCCAGAACTGAAGTAACTAACACTAGTAACTGAGTAACTAACAATTGGAAACTAACTGTAGCTACAGTGTTTAACAGAAAAACTGAAGGCTGCTATAATAAAAACAGAAATTTGAATGAACTACTAGGAAGCTGCTGACTCATCACTTCTAACTGAATTGCCACATCGACTAACTAACTTTCTCATGTCAATTGCGACAATACCCCCTGCTGAAGAACACACTTGACCTCAAGTGTTGAAGGAAGGAAATCTGCTCTGCAGCTCATTGACAAATTCCCAGGTAGCTTGATCTGCAGCAATGCCAGACCATTTCACCAGAACTTGGCCAACAGCCTTATTTCCCCTCTTCACTAGCCTCCTATCTAAGATTGTCTCAGGAATAAGGCAATACGGACTTGACAAATGACGCACAGGAGGATGAGCGATCACCACTGGTAACTCATGACACCTTTAATGTTGAGACACATGAAATATGGGATGAATGAGAACATTTGCAGGCATTAATAACCTATAAGTCACAGCACCAATTTTAGCTTCTACAGGATATGGACCAAAGTACTTAGCTGCAAGCTTAATAAAGGGTCTAACAGCTACTGAAACTTGTAAGGCTGAAGTTTCAGATACACCCACTCCCCAACTGCAAATGATCTATCAGATATATGTTTATCCGTTCCGTCTTACATTCTTTGTTGAGCTCTCTCTATATGAAACTTCAGCAATTGCACCATAGCCTCTCTTGCAGCCAAGGACCTATCCACCATGTCGGCATGAGACTCTCCAACCAACTAAGGAAGGTGTAAAGATGGTTTCTGTCCATATAACACCTCATAAGGGGTACCCTAAATAGTGGTATGATAGGTAATGTTATACCACCACTCAGCCAATGGAAGATAAGCAAACCACTCCTTAGGACAATCTGAGCAAAAGCACCTCAAGTAAGTGTCTAAGGTTTTGTTCAACACTTCAGTTTGACCATCAGATTGAGGATGGTAAGCTATGGATCTCCGCAGTTGCATCCCTTAAATTGTGAACAATTCCTGCAAGAAGGAGCTCATGAACACTGGATCCTCATCACTTGTCATAGTAACTGGCATACCTCGCAACTTAAACACACTGTCTAAGAAACATTGAGCCACAGATTGAGCTGTTTAGGGATGTTGCAGACTGAGAAGGTGTTTGTACTTGCTAAGCATGTCCACAACAACTAGAATAACTTCTTTCCCATTGGACTTGGGAAGACCTTCAATAAAATCAAGGCAGATGCCAGTCCACACCACTAAGAGATGGTAATTGTGAGAATTAATGGAGAAAAAAATATTATTGAAAATTGTGTGTTTACATAATTACATCAAGACCCTATTTATAGACACTATAATACAATCCTTTTCCAAGTAGGATTTTTAAATACTAGTCCTATTTCTATTCATATTCTAACACTCCTCCTCAAGTTGGTGCATACAAATCAAATGTACCTAACTTGGGAAAAACGTAATTAATACGAGGACCGGTGAGCGACTTGGTGAAGATATCTGCAAGTTGATCACTTGACTTCACAAATTTTGTAACATCTTTTCTCTGACAAAGTGGCAATCAATTTCTATGTGTTTAGTCCTCTCATGAAACACTGGATTTGATGCGATATGAAGGGTTGCTTGATTATCGCACACAAGTTATCTTATCGGTTTCTCCAAATTTTAGCTCTCTCAACAACTATTTGATCCAAATTAGCTCACAAGTTGCTACAACCATTGCTCGATTGCTCGATATTCTGCTTCCACACTAAATCGAGCAACCACACTCTGTTTCTTACTTTTCCAAGACACCAAATTACCTCCTACTAAAACACAATATCCGGAGGTAGAACGTCTATCAGAGGGTGATCCTGCCCAATCAGCATCTGTGTATCCAATGATATGCTCGTGACCTCAATCCTCAAAGAGTAGTCCTTTACCAGCTTTATATATCGCAGAATACGAACAACTGCATCCCAATGACTATCACAGGGGGAAGTCATAAACTGACTTACAACACTCACAGGAAAGGATATGTCAGGTCTAGTCATAGTGAGATAATTCAACTTTCCAACCAACCGCCTATACCTTTCAAGATCATTGAGTGGCTCCTCTTGTCCTGGCAGAAGTTTAACATTTGGATCCATAGGAGTGTCAATGGGTCTACACCCCATCATTCCTGTCTCCTCAAGAATGTCTAAGGCATACTTGGATTGAGAAATACCAATACCTGATCTGGACTGAGCAACCTCAATACCTAGAAAATATTTTAGTCTGCCGAGGTCTTTAGTCTGGAAATGCTGAAAGAGATATTACTTCAATTTAGTGATACCATCTTCATCATTGTCGGTGATAACGATATCATCAACATAAACCACCAAATAAATACACAGATTTGGTTGAGAATGTCGATAAAATATTAAGTGATCAGCTCCACTACGAATCATGCAAAACTGCTGAATTACTGTGCTAAACTTTCCAAACCAAGCTCGAGGGGACTGTTTCAGACCATAGAGTGACCTGCACAATCAACATACAAGACTACTAGACCCCCCCCCCCCGAGCAACAAAATTAGGCGGTTGCTTCATATAGACTTCCTCAAGATCACCATACAGAAAAGCATTCTTAATATCCAACTGATAAAGAGGCCAATGACGAACGGCAACAATGGATAGGAAAAGACGGACAGATGCTATTTTAGCCACCGGAGAGAAAGTGTCACTATAATCAAGCCCAAATATTTATGTGTATCCTTTGGCAACAAGGCGAGCCTTAAGCCGATCAACCTGACCATCTAGACCAACTTTGACTGCATAAACCCAATGGCAATCAACGATAGATTTACCTGCAGGAAGTGAAACAAGCTCCCAAGTACCACTCGCATGCAAAGCAGACATCTTATCTATCATAGCCTACTTCCATCCTGAATGAGAAAGTCTTTCACCTATTGTCTTAGGGATGGAAATAGAGGACAAAGATGATACAAAAGCATAATAGGTTGATGAAAAACGATGATAACTCAAGAAAGTATAATGTGGGTTAGCATTACGAGTGGAACGCTTACCTTTTTGAAGTGCAACTGATTGGCTAGGAAAAGGCAAGTCCGCAGTAGGAGCAGCGTCCAATGCATGACATGAATCATCTGGGACAAATGGTGGACATGGACGACGACGATAAGTTAGAAGTGGTGGCACTACAGCTAGAGATGTAGAAGTAACCGTCGATTCCTCAAAGGTTGGTTCGAGTAAGTCTGGAGATACGGGTAAGACCAAGGATGGTGCAAGTAAGACAAGAGATACGGGTAAAACCTCTAAGATATCAGGATGATCAGAAGATGAATAGTAAGGTCGAGATTCAAAAAGGTTGACATCGGCAGACATAAAGTAGTGACGAAGATCCGATGAATAAAAACGATACCCTTTTTAAACTCGAGCGTAACCAAGGAAGACACACTTGAGAGCACGAGGGGCTAATTTATCTTTTCCAGGGGCTAAGTTATGAACAATGCATGTGCTCCCAAAGACACGAGGGGGGGATAAGGTAGAGATGTGACTGTGGAAACAATATAGAATGGGGAACCTGATTCTTAATGGAAGATGATGGCATTCCATTAATTAGATAGCAAGATACGAGGACTGCATCGCCCCAAAAATGCAATGGTACATGGGATTCAATGAGAAGGGTGCGAGCAATCTCAAGAAGATACCTATTCTTCTTTTCTGCTATACCGTTTGAGGGGTGTATGGAGAATACGTCTGGTGAACAATTCCTTGATGAGACATAAACTCTCGAAACTGAGAGGATAAGTATTCTAAGGCATTATCACTACGAAAAGTACGAATAGAAACACCAAATTGAGTTTGTATTTCAACACAATTTTTAATATAGAAAATATCTCAGAACGATATTTCATTAAGAAAACCCAAGTACATCTTGAAAAATCATTAATGAAACTAACAAAATAACGAAAACCTAAGGGTGAACTGACTCTACTAGGACCCCAAACATCATAATGAACTAATGAGAAAATAGACTCTTAATAACTCTCAATACTACGTGAAAAGGTAGCACGGGTGTGTTTCCCAAGTTGGCATGACTCACAATCTAATGTGGATAAACTAGACAAACTAGGCACCATCTTTTGTAGCTCGGATGTCCCAAACGTTTGTGAATCAGGTCTGAAGGGTCTGTAATGGAACATGCTGTGAAGGAATTTGAAAAGGTAAGATGGTAAAGACCTTGTGATTCATATCCTGTGCCAACTGTCTGTCCCATACTGTTGTCCTGCATTAGAAAAGAATGATCAAAAAAAGTTATGCTACAATAAAGGGCACGTGTTAAAAAACTAACAGATGCAAAATTAAAAGGACAATCAGGGACATAAAGAACAGAGTCTAGAGTGATAGAAGATAGAAGTTTGGCTTGTCCAACTCCTTTTGGTTTTGTTCGGATCCCATTGGCTAATTAATTGCAGAAAGAGATTGTGAATAAACAATATCAGACAAAAGTGATTTGTTACCAGAAATATGATCAGAAGCACGTGAATCCACAACCCATGATCCAAGAATACTAGATTGTGAAACACAAGCAAAGGAATTACCAGCAACAGAAGCACCAGGCTGGACAACTGAGGCTACTTGTGGAAGTGTCTGTTTACTTGCTCGATACTAAAGGAACTCATCATATTTTGTTTGGACAATATGAGCATTATTGGATGGTCGATTAGGTTGTGGAGATATCTGCTTACTTGCTCGATTCCGAATATGTTCGTTTTTCTATGGTTTGCGATGCAAGATTAAAAGAGTCAACAGTGGGTGATGAAATTACTTTGTGACTGGGAGGCGCGGCAAGACGAAGCAGACGAGAGAATAACCCATCAATTGTAGGAACTGTAGGACTAGCTAAAATCTGATCACGTACAGCATCATGGTCAGTAGAAAGTCCAACAAGTGTAAGAACTAAAAACAACATATGTCTGTGCTCTTGTTGTTTTTCCACATCCACAGTGATGAGCATCAATGTATCAAATTCTTCCATGACCGCCTGTACTTGTCCCAAGTAAGTAAACATATCAGATTCTTGTTTCTTCAAGTTGGTCATTTGAGATATCATATCATAAAAACAAGATATGTCATTAGTGTATAAAGCACGAGCCTTTTCCCAAACTAAATAACACGTCTGGAATGGACCAAACAAGGGCATCAACTTGGAATCAATAGATCGCCATAAGAGACTACATAATTGAGCATCAACTTTCTCCCATTATTCTTTAGCTTTTGCATCTTCCGCGCTAGATTTTGCCTTTTCATCTACCACACTAGCCTTGTTCTTTAAACGATCTTGGAAACCTTGACCTTTGCACCACAACTCAACTGAGGAAGCCTAGGCTAAATAATTTGAACTTTCCATTAAAGGTTCGGAAGTGATCATAGGACTTGAACTTCCAATTCCAATATTTTTGGAGCCAAAAATATCATGCCCAAAAGACATCTTAGGAATTTGACTTGAAAATCCCAAGAAACAGAATCTGGATGTCTGAAAATTCCCCGAAAAAAATATGAGGTCGTCGAAATTTAGGTTCCGACAATCGAAATCTTAAAAGAATTGTCAAAATCTGAAAAAGAGTAACTAGTCGAAGTCGGAATGGATCGGTGACCCCAACAAAAAAAAGAACACAAAATTCGATCAAAAATGGGCTCACGCGCTGGCGCGTGACGCAGATCTCGTCAGAATTTCAGAATTCCGGCAGGCGCATGTGGGTGTGTGGCTGGTATTTTTCCGGTGGTTTTGGCTCGGTTTTTGTCACCTGAGATTCTCGATCCTTTTAGTGGTGGTGTATTTTTCACACAACATACAAAATAAAAAAAAATGACACAAATCAATCACCGGAACTGATGCACGGTGACTGAGTTTTCTTTTCTGAAGTTTCTCACCAACGCTCCGATACCATGTGAGAATTAATGGAGAAAAAAATATAATTGAAAATTATGTGTTTACATAATTACATCAAGACCCTATTTATAGACACTATAGTTCAATCCTTTTCCAAGTAGGATTTTTATATACTACTCCTATTTCTATGGAGTAAGCTTGCTTACCGTGGTGTGCCAGGGTCGGGGGTTCGAAACGCCCCTCCAGCGAAGCTGGGGTGAGGGCGCGTAGGTGAGGCCAGGACCGGTCCCCCCCTCCCCGACACCTACGGAGTAGGTATGAACCGGGTCGTCCCCTTTTTACTCCTATTTCTATTCATATTCTAATAGTAATAAACCAGGGGAAGTTGCAGCATCATATTTATTCCTTTGACATATATCCTATGTTGCGCTGACTCACTGGTTTCACCGCCGAACCCGTCTCGACGCAACGCTGGTGCGGGCGCAGGGTGCGTCTCCGATTCGGTCAAACGAATCTGGAGATGTTGACCTAACATCAAGAACAAAGTTGGTTGTCGTCGTCGGAAGGGAGAAAGACCGACAATTGTAACTGTAATCTTCGCCGAAAGGGAGAAAACCGGCGATTGTTATCACCGTCGAAAGGGAGAAATCCGGCAACTGTTGTAATCGTCGGAAGGGAGAAATTCGGCGACTGTTGTCATCGTCGGAAGGGAGGAATCCGGCGACTGTAATTATTGTCGTCGGAATTTGAATTGTTGGGAAGAAAGAGAAAGACTGGTTGGGAACTAGGAAGAATGACTTGTCAGATCTACTAGTGGTTTTTAATAATTATATTTTTTAAAATATAAAAAGAATCTTTATATTAATATGGTAAAATATATGTCTGATGCTCCAGTGCGGAGGTGTGGGACTCTAGCTATGGATGGTTTTAAGCGGGCTAGAGGTAGACCGAAGAAATATTGGAGGGAGGTGATTAGGCATGATATGGAGCAATTACAGCTTACAGAGGACATGACCCTCGATAGGAAGGTGTGGAGGACGCGGATTAGGGTAGAGAGTTAGGGGGTGGGAGCGCGGAGGAACTAATAGGGGAGTGCTCCTTTGGGTCTGGAGTTTCTGGTTCGGAGTGTTGTGGCTGTAGTTTTTGGGGCTAATGGTGTTGGCTTTTTTTGCATCCCGTACTAGTTTATTATGCACTTAGCTTTTGTGTTTGTTATACTGTTAGTTTGTTTTGTGTACCATACTAGTTTATATGCGCTTACTTTTTGTATTGGTTATACTGTTATTGGTCCTAAGCCGGGGGTCTATCGAAAATAGTCTCTCTACTTCTCTTAAGGGAATGGTATGGTCTGCGTACACTCTACCCTACCCAGACCCCACTAGGTGGAAATACACTGGGTATGTTGTTGTTGTTGTAATATAGTTAAAAAAATATGTGCCTGTTGGTTTCCCAAAAATACACATAGATATACTAATCCTAATTGAAAAGGTAACTAAAAGTTATCTTAAAAGTTAAAAGTGGATTTTTAGAATATCTTTATAATTCTATATTTAGAATATTTAATTTTTTTAACCGACCACCCCCCCCCCACAGTCTCGGATACCTGCACCCGAGTCCATGCAACTTAGCATATATCACATTTATTAACAAACTCTCTAGTGTCCTGGATAAGATTTTCCCAATGGAACAGTGACTAACTGTAATCTCTTGATAGTGGCATCTATGCTTGAATGTCCTCCTTGAGGTGTACTATGCCACAATTCATGATAGTTTTCTTCAGGGTAGGATCATTACCTACTACCAATCTTCCCTTCCACCTCACTTGATTATTGCACCAAGACTTGCAAGGCTTCACATGTAGTTTGGCAATGATCTCTTGTAATGCAGGATCACTTACCCAAGTAGCTTTGATCTGTTGGAATAATTCATCATTAGAAGTAAGGAAGGAAATAGCAAGTAATTTTGCTCAGGCTTCATAGACAATGCATCAGCAGCCTTGTTGTCAGACCCTTATATACATTGAAAAATCAAATGCCATCAATTTTGAGATCCCTGCAACCTAGAAATCTATATGGATGTGGTGGTCTAACAAATGTTGAGAGCCTTCTGGTCAGTCTTAACTAGAAAGGGTTTGCTGAACAAGTAATGTGACCACTTGGTCACAGCAAAAATAAGTGTCAAAAACTCTCTATCATACACAGAGAGAGCCTGATGTTTAAGGGCTAATGACTTGCTGATATAAACTATTGGATGTCCCTGTTGCATCAACACCACCCCTATACCTTTATCACTTGCATCAGACTCAACTAAGAGGGTTGAGAATAGTCTGGCATAGCCAAGACAGGAGCAGAAACCAGTGCATTCTTAAAGGTATTAAAAGTTGTAGTAGATTTCTTCTGTTCACACAAAACCTTCCTTCTTGAGTAGCTCATCTAAAGGTCAACAAATAAAACCAAACCCTTTCATGAACCTTCTATAGTAGCCTGCTAAACGCAAAAAACCTCTTAGCTACTTAAGGTTGATAGGGATAGGCCAATTCTGAACAGATTCAATTTTCTTTGGATCAGTTGAAACCTATGTTGCTCGGACTCATCAAAAATATCAATGGGTGCGTGTCAGATTCGTCAAAAATAGTGTATTTTTGAAGAATCCGACATGGGTGCGGCGTTGAAACTGAAGAGTCCGTGCAACTTAGGTTGAGACTCCCTTAGCACTAATGAAATGCCCCAAGTACCTTATCCACACCGAAGGCACATTTAGACATCTTGGCATATAGTTGAAATTCTTTTTTTTTTTTTTGAAACTGAAGTTGAAATTCTTTCATCAATTCAAACACAACTTCAACATGGACAAGATGATCAGCCAAGCTCTTACTATAGATCAAAATATAATCAAAAAACACCAAAACTGATGTCCTTAAGAGAGGTTTAAACACAGCATTCTTAAGACTTTGGAAGGATGAGGGTGGCATTCGTCAAGCCAAAAGGCATGACTAAAAACTCATAGTGGCCCTCATGAGTTTTGAAAGCAATCTTATGAGTATCATTCTCATCCATTCTCAACTGGTGATAGCCTGTTCTCAGGTCAATTTTAAAAAACACTTCATGACCAACCTACTGCAACAGATATGGGTGCTTCTTCTAGGGGTGTTGCTGGTGGAGTTGTTGATATTAGCAGCAGGAATGTTGATGCTGATGCTGCTACTAGACGTGATGATGAGCATGTTGATGCTCAAGGAAAAATAATTATTTTTGAAAACACCCTTTCACAGGTCCCTCTCACCCTTACACCAGTCCCTCTTACCCTTTCAGTGGTCCTTCTCACCACCTCTTCACCCTCGAGTTCCCATTGCAAGTGCAAAGAATGGAAAGACAGACATTATAAACTCTTTGAAAAGGTAGAAGCTATCGCTAAAGCTATCGAGAAATTGAAATCCAAGAGGGGTGTCATATCTTCTAAGAAGGTGAGGGAGCCATACACTTCCACAGTGGCGGTTAGGAGAAAGAAAAGAGTAATTAGCCAACTGGTTAAAGGCTTAAAGCAAACATGGTTTTCTTTAGGGAGTTACACGTGTGACACTATAACATATATTCATGTACACTCAACAAGGCTCATCCTAATCTACGTAAAGATTATTGTCTTAGCCCTATCCTATTAACTTTATAATAATGGAGTCTCATCATGTTACACATTTTGATATTAAGGTTTAAATTAAGATTTTTCACATGAACAATATTTAATACAAAAATTGGTTGAACAATTAAAAGCCATATTGGATCAAATATAGTAGGTAAAATGGGAAAGGTTGGCTCTGTGAGAAATATTGGAGAAAAATATTATTGAATTGTTGTACCTACATTATTAAAACGAGACCCTATTTATAGACACTACATTCCAATACTTTTTTAAGTAGGACACTACATTACAATCCTTTTCCAAGTATGATTTTATATGCTATTCCTTCTCCTACTCATATTCTAACACTCCTTTTCAAACTGGTGCAAACAAAATCATACGTATCAAGCTTATTACAAAAGTAATTATTACGAGAACCGGTAAGGGACTTGATGAAGATATTTGCAAGTTAATCACTCGACTTCACAAATTTTGAAACAATATATTCTGAAAGTATCTTTTCTCTAACAAAGTGATAATCAATCTCAATGTGCTTAGTCCTCTCATGATGAACTTGGGCAATCAGTGATTTGGACTCTTTGCCCATCTCTTGAGCCTCGACACAAATGATGTTTGATTTTCTAATCTCCTCATTAAGGGTTCAAACTTAATCATAGGACTAAACCGAAATCAATGATGCATGTTTGCAAAAATTGTACTTAACCGCCGCAAAAATCTAAAAAGGTCTGTAAGATCTCGTTGAAAACTAGCAAAGATCACCGAATTAGGGTTCTGGCGTTCTAAATCCAAAACAAAACTAATGGAAAGGCTTGCAAGGACTAGGTGAGCCTATCAGAAAAAGAATTGCCCGAAAAACTAATTGGGTGATACAAGAAGGACAAGGGAGGCACAAAACACACACCAAAATCAGCCCACAAGTCCAAGAAACCGAGGACCTATTTGGTGACCACTCTCGGATTCAAACAACAAGAACAAGAATGAGAAGATAGTAAGGTGTTTAACACCTACTTTCAGCCAACCACAAACTAGATTAACAACACGAAATGAAGAACAAGAGATGAACAACAAGAAGATGAACAATAACAACACTCACGGGTTGGAGTACAAGAACAACAAACAACAATTACAACAAAACAAAGGATAGGCAGTGAGATATAGATTGTTACAAACTTAGGAACCAAGTGTGGTTCAAACACTAAACCCCTAATTAATGTAACAACAACACCACACTCTTACGGTGACCGCCAAGAGAATCAATTCACCTCAAGATCCATCGTTTTCATACTATCTTTTCCAAGCCCTAAACTACAATGGCTATTCCAAGCCCTATCTAAGAACTACACTAAGGTGAAACACTCTCAAAGAGAGAGAGAATAAGTCTTTCAATATTACATCATTCATAAACTAATGAGAAAAGACCTAAAAGAGACTATATATAGTATATTACAAAAGAAAGACAAAATCACTCCAATGACCTTAATGAGGTGGGCGGCCATGGAATGCCATTTAGACAAGTCTAAATGACCAAAATGCCCTCAAGGCTAAGTGACCAAAATGCCCTTAATAAAGGGAACCAAAACCGTGAACCACCAAGTGTGGCCCAAACCCGAGAGTCCTCAAGTCTTCAAGGCTCCAAGCAATCTTCCACACTCGATTTTGTTTAATGGCATGCTCAAGACGACCCCTCAAGTATGATCCTGTGCCCTCCATGCGACCAAAGCTTGATACTTCGCATAGTGACTTTGAATGATGTCATCGAAAACTAAGGCTGCCATTTGACTTGTATCATCCTCCCCTTCTTAAAAAGGATTCGACCTCGAATCTGAACCTTGCAAAACTAGAGAAAGGACGAACAAGCACAACATCCTCATGGCATAAGGGTTAGGGTTAGCACAATAATAAACATCATCACGCCAAGACGGCACATACTTGAAGTATAACCAAGGATCCTTTGAATGAAATATTAAAAACTCAACGAAAAAGGTACAACGGATTTGGTTATGGGATTCCGCAAGAGTGACATTTTGCTTGTCATGTAGACCAAACAACAAGTTGGGTGCACCAACATCACCATTTCTACATTTGGCATCGGGGTCAAACAGGAAAAGTGGCCATAGAAACGAGTCTAGACAACACTCCCCTTTCCCGTGGTCTCCACCCAAACTAAACGGCATACTCTCTACAATATCACATATATCATCCAAAGCAAATAGAAAGTAGAGAAAAGTATCACTCAAGTCGACTTCTATTAAGGTGCCCTCATGTGTGTACTCACTAGTTTCCCAATCATCACCATGAGTACTCTCAACAATAAAGTCACATAAAATAGAAGGAGTAGTAGTTTCCAAGACCACACATTCTTTACCCTTAAGAGACTCTCATCTTCCAAGAAGAGACTTCCATCTTTAGGAGGAATGTTGTCACGCCACAGTGGGTTAGCATATAGGCTATCGCTTCCAAGGAAAGCTATACCATCATTTTCACCACTAAGTCTATTAGGAGTGTTTATATTATCTTCAAACAAGACATTATACCTAAAGAGAGCATGATCTATTTCACAGGCAGATTCGGAACAAACACGTTCATCACTCTCTAAAAGATCAATATCAAGTTTCAAAGAGATTTCAAGTACAAGATTATTCCAAGAATAGCTCTCGGGTTCACTCCCATTTTGTTGACCAACATTTTCAAATAATTCACTCACTTGAGTTCTATTAAGCACATCACACATAACCTCAAGTGGCGGGCAAGTTTCACACATAAGTTGATCAACACCAATTACACAAGAGGATGTACTTTCATTCAATATATTGGCTTCAATACTAGGTGGACATAAATTGCTCTTACAAGAAAAGTCAATTTCATCATCAATAGGATCAACTAGTGTATCCACGCCCACAACACGTACATCATCAACAAGAGGCAAAGAATCAATAAACTCACAAGTAAGCTACAACTTATACTCAATGGGCTACTAGCGGCACAATTATCATTCACACGCACCAAAGTGTAAGAGTTAGATATTTTACCTTGAAGTTCTTGAGTACTCTCCTTTGTCGTGTTGTGAAGGTCCTCCACAAGCTTGAGCAGCAAATCGACATTTCTCTCCTTCGGTTGCCATGTCGGTACCTATACAAATGTCCTTAGAAATAGAAGGACAAACAATGTTAGCTCAGTTTGGTGGTAATCCCCTCACTTTGCTCCACACAACCTCTCCTTTTTCCACTCTCGGATTACCACCTTGCACACCTTTACTCCTCTCAATCTTTTGTCTCTCATCATCATTCGAATTCGAGTAGGTGAGCACTTCTCTTTGCGGCCCGGGCAGAATGTATGTCACGAGGAGATTTCCCAATCGGTCTCTTACAATATTAGGCCAATTTTGCATATTTGAAACTTTATGTTATGCAAACCAATCGACACCAAAGCTCACATGACCGTAGGTTAAGGGAAAAACATCGCACCACACCTCATGGTAATCAAATTGGGAGAAGACAACCCTCACCCTCTCGAAAACCTTAAACCCATCCAAGAAGTATGGAACAAGTAAAGGCACTCGAAACAACCCTAAGTAGTCAACCATGGATGGAAAAATGTAGTTTCTATAGTACCTATCATTTAACACAACGAGGCAGCCTGGTATCCCACAAATGGTCACCTTTCCGAAGTGTACACTCTTTCTCGGATCAACATTGTAAGGCACATGATTACCCATCGGTTTTGGAGATGCATATCCTCTTCTTCTCGTGGGACAACCTCTACTATAGCTAGGATAATCATTCACACCATGTCGATCTTGATAAGAAGTACTATAAGGTGAAGAAAATGAATTTTCACACTCCTCGCGTGTACTCTTATCATAGCTCTCATAAGTTTCGCGAATGAAAGAGTTACACCTAACACCAAATCTAGGTTCGGAGTGGGAAGTGTAAGACTCCTCACATGCCCCAACGTCATCATAAGAACCATCACGAGGTCCTACATCATCTCCAAATTCGCCATAAGCACTAGGTACATCATTCCCCTCATTTTCTCCCCTAAAATCGTGTCCCTCAAATCTGCCCAAGTTTTGATCATGGCTATTTTCATAGCCTCCGCAATCTCTATTAACTTCGTAGCCACAAAACCCCTCACTACAATCATAGTCTCCCATGTTGTAGTCACAATAATCCCCGACTATCGAAGACATGTTCCCCTTATATCACCTTGTACCTACACAATGAACAAACAAGATTAGTAGTAAAAGCTTCTCACCAACATTCGTATACACTCACCTTTGTGATTCTCACAATTGGAGCGGCGAATATTGAAAGTTGCTTATACTCCGGTAGTCAATAGGATGTCAATTCTACTTGGCGGTCGGAATGGATTCTTGTTTGATCGACTCAAGAACAAAATTTACTTACGAACTTGAAACAAAGAAGTTACTACGAGTTAAAAACGAGAAGAGAACACAAATAACGAACACACGAACGAAACGGACTCAACAATTAATCTACAAATAAGTAGGTGATGACTAGTTGTTAATTAATTCTAGAATCAAGACATGAAACTAATGAAACAATAAAATGAAACTAAGAATGTAAAATTTGAGTAATAAAGTTGCGTGAACAGTAAAATAATGACGTGGAAGCCACGTATTGGTTGCAGTTTCTACAATTTATTTTCCAGAGTCCAAGTCTTGACCCATTTTTAATTTGGATTGGTGAAATTTGTTTTAAGGAGGGAAGAATAAGTCTTGGAGCCTTTTTTTTCAAGTTTCAAATTTCAAGACTTGACTTTTGTAGTACTTTTCCTTAAAACATGTACCCTTGTCTCATGGAAAGTGGTTGAGATGTGATTGACAAGTCCTTGGTGGGTGAAAGGTCTTTCAAGACTTAGTAAGTTCTCACATCTTTACCCTTCACTCTTTTGGATCAAACTTTCACTTTATGATTAAAAAGGTATGAAGGATGTGAAAACCATCAAGAACACAACAACCACAACAAGAACAACATCAACAAAAACGTCCAACCCAAGTCCACAAGAATGTCACCACACGGCCAAGACAACAACTTCAACTCACGGCCACCTTTTTTTGTTCACAACAACTACTTCAACTTTTCAAGCTCAAATCTAAATCTAGACACAAAGTGTTAGTGAAGAACAGAGCTAACACTTGAAACAACAAAACAAACAAAAGACACTTAGATCTAGACTTACAAACAAGTCTCGGCTAAGAAAACAACAAGAACAACAACTTTCTTGGCCAAGAAAACCAAATCGATTGACCTTGTGGGAACAAAATCAAGCTATGCTCTGAGACCATATGATACAAGAAGGACGAGAGAGGCACGAAACACACCAAAATCAGTCCACAAGTCCAAGAAACCGAGGACCTATTTGGTGACCACTCTCGGATTCAAACAACAAGAACAAGAATGAGAAGACAGTAAGGTGTTTAACACCTACTTTCAGCCAACCACAAACTAGATTAAGAACACGAAATGAGAACGCGAGATGAACAACAACAAGATGAATAATAACAACACTCACGGGTTGGAGTACAAGAAAAACAAACAACGATTACAACAAAACAAAGGATAGGCAGTGAGATATAGATTGTTACAAGACTTAGGACCAAGTGTGGTTCAAACACTAAACCCCTAATTAATGTAACAACAACACCACACTCTTGCGGTGACTGCTAAGGGAATCAACTCACCTCAAGATCCATCGTTTCCAAGCAAAGGTCAATACTAGCTTTTCCAAGCCCTAAACTACAATGGCTATTCCAAGCCCTATCTAAGAACTACACTAAGGTGAAACACTCTCAAAAAGAGAGAGAATAAGTCTTTCAATATTACATCATTCATAAACTAATGAGAAAAGACCTAAAAGAGACTATATATAGTATATTACAAAAGAAAGACAAAATCACTCCAATGACCTTAATGAGGTGGGCGGCCATGGAGTGTCATTTAGACAAGTCTAAATAACCAAAATGCCCTCAAGGCTAAGTGACCAAAATGCCCTTAATAAAGGGAACCAAAACCGTGAACCACCAAGTGTGGCCCAAACACGAGAGTCCTCAAGTCTTCAAGGATCCAAGCAATCTTCCACACTCGATTTTGTTTAATGGCATGCTCAAGACGACCCCTCCAAGTATGATCCCGTGCCCTTCATGCGACCAAAGCTTGATACTTCACGTAGTGACTTTGAATGATGTCATCGAAAATTAAGGCTGCCATTTGACTTGTATTATTACGAAAATCCTGGAATAACTAGAATAGTATTAAAGACACTGAATTAGTATTTTGGGTGTTGTCTAAATATTAAATATGGACTAACTTAACGTGTAAATGAACTATGACATTAACACAAATAACAATTGTTAATTGTATCTTAATTTTATACAAAATATGGTCTTAACCAAATTATCTAATATGGAAAAATTTAGATTGTTGACTGTTGAAATGTGGTCAAAAGCTAAGAAAATTATATAGGTAGGGTTGGAATAATGACATGACCCAACTGGAAAAGAGAAATTATATGAATAGAGTCGGAATGATGGCGCGAGCCTACTAAGAAAAAGAGAAATTATATGGGTAGGGTCAAAATGACAGCACGACCTTACTGAAAAGAGAAATTATATGGGTGGGATCAAAATGATGAACGACCCTACGCAAATCAAATCTGAGCAGTTACCGGAAAGACCCATTGTGCTATGCAACTCAAATATGGGAAAACAACAACAACAACAACAACAAACCCAGTGTATTCCCACCTGGTGGGGTCTGGGGGGTAAGATGTACGCAGTCCATACATCTACCTCTAAAGAAGTAGAAAGGTTGTTTCCGATAGATTCCCGACTCAAGACACACGATACCACACAGTACACAGTAAAGCATCGAACAAGGTTACAAGATTACATAACATAACATGCATAATATAAATACGGCATAAATACGGCAGCCATAAGTAAAAGAAAAGGAAAACGGAAAGAAAACAGAGGAAAGCACCCAAATTCGTACTAAAACAAGGAACAAGGGACACGGAATCATAACCAGGCTACTACCCCCAGCAAGTAATTCCCTACCCTAGCGACCCAAACTGGCCCTAGTCCTCTACCCTAATTCGCGTCCTCCAGACCTTCCTATCTAGGGTCATGTCCTCGGTAAGCTGTAACTGCTCCATGTCCCGCCTAATCACCTCACCCCAGTACTTCTTCGGCCTACCCCTACCCCGCCTAAAACCGTCCAACGCTAGCCTCTCGCACCTACGAACCGGTGCATCCATGCCCCTCCTCTTCACGTGTCTGAATCAGCTCAATCGGACTTCCCGCATCTTGCACTCCACTGGAGTCACACCAACCTTCTCCCTGATAGTCTCATTCCGAACTCTATCTCCTCTAGTCAGCCCACACATCCAGCGCAGATGTGGGAATTCTTTACTGGACAACATTCCGCTCCATACAACATGGCCGGACGGACTACCACCCTGTAGAATTTGCCTTTAAGCTTGGGCGGCACCTTCCTATCACATAACACCCCCGACGCGAGCTTCCACTTCATCCATCCCGCCCCAATTCGGTGCGAGACATCCTCGTCAATCTCACCGTTACCCTGGATCACGGACCCGAGATACTTGAAACTATCCCTCTTACATACCGCCTGTGATTCCAGCTTCACTACCACCTCATCCTCCAGCCTTACGTCATTAAACTTGCATTCCAAATACTCTGTCTTGCTTCTGCTCAACCTGAACCCTTTAGACTCAAGGGTTTGTCTCCACACCTCTAATTTATCATTTACACCCCCTCGAGTCTCATCAATCAGAACTATATCGTCCGCAAAAAGCATACACCACGGCACCTCCCATTGAATACGTCGCGTCAATACATCCATCACCAACGCAAACAAAAAGGGACTAAGAGTAGATCCCTGGTGCAATCCTGTCCAGACGGTGAAATGCTCTAACTCAGATATGGGAAATTAGTCCAAAAAGATGCATGGTACTATGCAAATTAAATATGAGAAGTAGTCCGAAGAGATGCACGGTGCTACGCAACTCAAATATGAAAATATAGTCCAGAAAGATGCACGGTGCTATGAAAATCATATATGAGATAGTAGTCACCAAAAAGATACACCAAATTAGATATGAGAAGCCACCAAAAAGAAGCACGATGACCCAACTATTGCTAACATGATCATTGGCCAAACGAGCGGCATATATGAGGCCGTCTGCTGGCAGCTAAAGCTCTTTGATTCTCTACCAAGATCAAGGTTCCAATACCATGTAAGGATATGACACATGGGTCTAACTCAACCTCAAACACTAGCTCATGAGGGAAGATTGTCCAAGTCCATATAAGCGAACCACCAGTCCATTCTCCAACCAATCTGGGACTTTTACTCACTCTAACACCCCTTTTCACGCCTAAGGCCCAATTGGCGCATCGGCCGGGAGCCAATTACAAGTTACAATAATTATTTCAAAAGCTAACAGCATTGAGTTACTCATACAACCCCTTTACAGTGAATGTGCATCTACTTCGAAACAGAAACTGGCAACAAAAAGTTGGTTAACTTATGTCGACGAAAGGGACCAAAAAGCCATTCTTCATATACCTCAGCTCCGAGAATAGAAGTGGTTCGTTTTCTTTCTATACGCAATTCGACGATTTCGTTTGTGTTCATGTTGGCGATTTCTAATGTGAATTCGGCAGGTCGTCCCCCCTTCCTACGGGTTCCCCCACCGACCCAGTGACACACCAACCACTTATCAGTCCAACAAATCTTCTGTCTCGTGTAAGAAACTATCAAGACAATATTTGATCAAGGTTCTCGAGAAAAAAAATCGGAAAAGAAGTTTGCGGAAGTTGAATATGTCTTTTAACAGTTGTTAACATTTTGCTATGAAAATAGACATTTAAGCTACCCCCACCCACACTTTCACCCCGGACCCTCAAAAAACTTAGATCCATATTGGTCGTTATTAGACAATCTCACAAACTTCATGGGAAAATAGTTTTCATTCCCAGCTTCACCATTTGAATATGCATTTACGGACTTGAGTCCTAGTATATCAGATACAAGAACGCATACGGTTTAGGGACATTCAGATATTCTGCAAGATTTTAGCTATTTAAGGATCCATTTGAAGTATGTATTGCCCATACTCATGTCTTTCCACATTCATGAAACACAACAATAATGAATTTTAACCCAAAAATATAACCAAATAAAGACATCTGTACCCAATGAACATTAGATCATAAAATAATCCACTGCAACTAAAAAAAACTAGGTATTGAAATATAAGACTGAGACAGCCGAAACAATTGAAGACAAAATGAAATTTACTGGAAAGTAATTAAGAATAAGGCGTACGTACCTGTTTGGTAGACAAAGTGCAGTTGCGATTCAAATCATCCATGAAAACAAACGACGATTCTTGTTGAGGAGCTGTCTCTTCATCTTCTACATCCATTCCCACCAACATTTTCATCTTCTCCAGTGCCTGGTTCATTTTCTCCATTTTTGTTTTTTCTAATCTCACCCACTGCAGTACCCCTGTACTACTAAATACTGAGCCCTTGAGATCAATGGAAGACGGGGCGAGTAGTGTCAAGAAAAGACGGTGGTAAAAAGACCTCTTTGAGTCTCAATTAAAGAGAAATTTGAGTACAAGATTTAAAATGGGCTACTGTTAAATGTTGATACTATCAAACTATAGTGCTTGTATAAGAACAAGGCAAAAGGGTCAAAAAAAAAATACGACTCTATTTTGAAAAATTGATCAATTTTACCCTTAGTTACACTTTAGGTTATATATAATTGCTGTTATAAAAGTTTATTTATGTATCCTTTAACTAACGGAATAACTCAAATCATTTTAAATGACTTATTTTTAAAAAAAAAATCCAAACCCGACCCGACCCATCAAAAGACCCAAACAAATACACACAATACGTGATTTTTCATGACTTCACAATAAGGGATTTTCACATCCACATCCATAGATTAACACTTTCGAAGTGTAAGAAGCTTTGCATCATTTAACATTTCAAAAAGGTACAATGCTACGATCAAGGTGAGTTCTTAGGTGATTTGTACTTCCTCTAAAGTCTGTAGGAGTAAATGATGGCTTGCAATTTCGGTGTATTTTAGCATGTTATACCAGACTATCTGCTTCCCCTTTGTTATGGATTGTTATCATTCTCATATGGTACAATTTGTACTATATCGGTGTATTTTAATATGTTGTAGTAGATTATATGTTTCCCGTTTGTTATGGACTATTATAATTCTCCTATGTTACAATTTTTACAGTATCGGTGTATTTAACATATATTATCTACCTCTCATGTGTTATGAACTTTGTCATTCTCATGTTACAATTTTTACAATGTCCATGTATTTTAATATGTTGTAGGCACTTATAGCAGATTATCTGCTTTCTGTTTGTTATGAACTACTATCATTCTGATATGTTACAATTTTTACAATACCACTTTAATTTAACATGTCGTAAGCTTGTAGTAGATTATCTGTTGCCCATTTGTTATAAATTGTTGTGATTCTCATATGTTACAACTTTAACAATATCAATGTATTTTGACATGTTGTTGCAGATTATTTGTTTCCTGTTTATTTTGGACTGTTAATCATTCTCGGTGTATATTGACATGTTATAGCAGATTATTTGCTTCCTATATGTTATGACTGTTATCATTCTCACAGGTTACTTTTTTTTTTACAATATTGTTGTATTTTAACATGTTGTAACAACAACTTTTGTTTCTTTCCATCGGCGAGAATAGAGGATCAGAAATGCCTCAAATAATGATGATGACCTGAAAGATAATGAAATTCTATTGGAGAGAATAGGGGATCATGAAATTCCAGATAATGATGACCTAAAAGAAACTGATGTTTTTGAAGTTCCACTCAAGAAGGTAGTTCTGAAGCCTCCTCTAAATATTGAAATTAGTCGCCCCTCTACTAAAGATGACCTGAAAAGTGCGAGTCTTTTTCCTACTGAACCAGTAAAACCATCGTTTGAGGTGCTGAATTTGAAGGATAAAGAAATAAGCTTATTGAAATCCAAGTTTGAGGAGAAAAAAAAGGAGCTTAAGGTTTTTCGCCAAGAAAATGAGATCCTGAAAAAGAAGTTAAGTGAAATGATGCTAGAGATATCTTCTGCTAAGGCCAAGGAAGAGGAAACAAGCCTCAAACTAATCCAAGTAACACAAGAGCTGGAAACAAGCAAAAATGATGGAGTTAATTCAAAGGAGAAAATCGAAGCCACTGAAAAGGCAAAAGAGGCATTAAAAACTGAGATGAAGAAACTAAGAGTCCAAATAGAATAGTAGAGAAAAGTTACAGATACAACAACAATAGTATTAACAAAAGAAGGCGTTGATATGAACGGTAGAAGGCTACCAGATAGGTGTGTATCAATGGATAAACACTATGGTAATATATTTGAACCAGCTGTTGGAAGATGATTCTGATGATGTTTTTAGTCATGAGAAGAGAAAAGGTTCTGGTATTAAGATGTTTGGTGACCGCTGGAAGAAGAATGGCCACAAATAAATGTCTTTCTGATTATCATGTTTTGCCAGTAAAATAGTCGGTCACCATTTTAAGTTTATTTAGCTAGTGTATGAATCTTTTTTTTGGCATCTGGCCAATACTACTATTATGCTGAGTTTAAATTTCTATGTTAGTAATAGTCTTATTTCTTTCTAATGTAGCTTGATGCCTTAACCTGTCATTCAGGGCAGTGCCTTTGGATCCATAATATTGGGCATTTTGTGTGCAGTGGATGACAAAATTGCGGTGTGTTACTTGAGATTGAATTTTTGAGTCAGGGTTTATCGGTTATAACCTCTTTATCCCATAAAGTTAGGGGTAAGATTTGTGTACTTTCTACCATTCTCAAATCTCACTTGTGGAATTACACTAGGTATGCTATTGTCAGTGCTGCTTGAAATGGAGTGCAATACCCATTTGATGCTAACACTAAACACAAAATGGATTTGCACGTATTGGTTTATGCACAAAGTACACTAGATGTAAACTAGTACTTATAAAGAGGACCTTATTATCTATGAAAAAATGATTGAAATTTGTATTAAGGTTTTATCTTTTCCTGAATAGCTATTAGATCATAAGAGTTTCCTATTTCAGAGAAGTCAGTCTCATGAAGTGACACTACTACTCAAGTTCATGGTTGAGTTCCAGTAGATATGTATAAAATTGTTATATTCATCTCTGAATTGTCTAGTAGAGGTCTTTTTAATCAAGGCAAAAATTCACCACTATGTTCAATGTCAGTGCCCATATTTGGAAAACATTACTTCTTGACTTTCGGAACCTTGTTCACTAAAATTGAAGCGTGTGAAGATGCACGCTGTCATTGTTTCGGGACCTCATACTCTCTCACATGTTTTCAAAAACAACTTTAATTTATATTCATAACCAAACACAACTTTAGCTTCAACTTCACCTCCAACTCCAAAAAATTATAATTTTCATGGCCAAATGGGACCTAATTTCACCAAAAGAAGTGGGTGAAATATGACCATTTCAATAACCAAAATCTGGACCAAAACCGTCTCAAATATGACCAATATAGAGCCTCAAATGCAGTCATAATACACTAAAAACAGTGATATTATATGGACCATAATGTCACAACATACTAGTTACTACACTATTACATATTCCTTTTTCACCCCAAAAGTGAAAAAATATATTAATTAATAGACCCACAAACTGAGCAAAAAATAGTAAAACACATAAGCTATAGCAATAAACAAGCACTAAATTATCTAAAAACTGAACCACAATTTGTTCATTACATTAGGGTTGTTATCTTATGATCCCAAAAAGTTGTAACAAAAATACAAACTCATAATTTTCTCAAAAAAGATAGAATATCCATTATTACCATCAAACATTGAGATTCTCCTTGTCTTAATACAAAACATGTCAATATTAAATTTTAGTTGTTGTGCCTTGCCATTACCCTTTCTCATCTTAAGTTTATCCACTCTTAATTGCTCCAACTGTCTCCCGATAATAGATGCATTATCATTCCACGAGAGCCCTTTTGGTGCATACAAGTCACTTGGTTTAGTTGAACCTATACCATCATGAAGGAACTTGATTTGTCTTGATCCAATTGGTTTTGGTTGTTTCTATCTTTGCAAGATTTTAGACTTGAACTCTGAAATACTTCTTGGCTTCCAAGGTACATCTTTTTCAACATCAAGACCACAATACTCAAACTTGGTATAACTTGGAGATGGACCAAATATGGACTAACCAAAGGACTCATGACGCACTGTCTTGACTAGCCTGTAGAGTTGTCAAGGCCAAGTCCTCAACCATTGCATCATCTGGAAATCAGGGAGGGCTTGGTTCTACATTTTCTTCATCATTTAGTGTTCTTGAGGCCCAAGGGGGCATTAATAAGATGCCACAAAATTAAGGTAGTTTTAATTGAACCATAGTGGGTCACTGTTCAAAGATGGCGGTTATCAGTATATATACCGTCTAAGATAGCCTTATCAATATCAGGGTAGTTCTAGTAGACCAATTTATGTCCCAATTTAGATCACCTATGAAGGCCAGTCTAGTAATAGTGATCATCTTGGATGTAGTAGTGGTCAACCTTCGAGGGGTTCATTTTTGGGTTATTTTAGCTGTGTTGGTCATTCTGGGTTAGTGGGATCTTCTAGTTTCAGTGTAGTGCCTCAAGGGTATTATGGTTGTGGGGCCTTCGGCCATTTCTCAAAAAAGTGCCCCAGTTGTAAAGTGATGGTGCCTTCAGATTAGAGTGTTTCACTGATTCAGATAGTTTTCTCCCAAGTAGAGGTGGTATACATGGTCTCCGAGATAGTTCCCTGGGTGCTCATAAAAGTCCTCAGGTAGGTAGGACAAGAGATCAATTAAGATCCCTGTCAAATGCATATGTGTGGTTAACTGTATGTCATACCTACTAGATATGAGGCTGGGTCTTCAGATATTGTCATTGCAGGTATGATTTTGGTGTGACATCAGTTGACTTTTTCTTTATTTGATTTGGGATCCAATTATTTATGTGTTTGCTTACTATGCCTCACGATAAGAGTTATCTTTGGATTCGTTATCTATGTTATTATGTGTATCTACTCATGCGGGTGATTCTTTATTAGTGTATCAGGTTTATAGATCTTATGTTGTGACTATTTGAGAGTTTGATACTCTGGCTGATCTTATTATATTAGACATGGTAGATTGTAATTCTAGCAATGGACTAGTTATTCCATTATCATGCGGTATCGAATTATTTTTCTAAGACTGTTACGTTATTTACGCCTAAAATACCCATGATTGTATGGCAGGGAGTTAATAGATGAGTCGATGGGGATTATTTCTTATATTCGGGCTAGGAGACTTATTTTGAGGGGCTGCGAATCTTATCTCAATTATATTTGTGATATTAGTATGAGAGTTTGTCATTTGACTCTGTTCCTATAGTTTGTGAGTTTCCTAATGTTTTCCCTATCGATATACCTGGTCTTCATCCTGAGCATGATATTGAATTTGTTATTTATCTTAACTCGATCACCTGATCTCTTTCTATGATACCTTACTATATGGCTCCTACCAAGCCTAAAGAGCTGAATTCTCTACTTTAAGATTTTTTGTGTAAGGTTTACATTAGATTGAGCATGTCTCCATGGGTGCTAGTCTTGTTTGTGAAGAAGAAGGATGGTTCCTTGCGTATGTGTATTAACTACATGCAACTTAATAAGGTGACAGTGAATAATAGGTATTGTATACCTTGCATTGATGATTTATTTGACCAACTTCAGGGAGCACTGGTGTTCTCTAAGATTGAATTCTGGTTTGGTTACCATCAGTTGAGGATTTGGGTTGAATATATCCCAAAGACTACCTTTAGGTCCCAATACAACCATTATGAGTTCTTGGTGTTGTCTTTTGGGTTGACCAATGACCTAAACGTATTTATGGATTTGATGAACTGTGTTTTCAGGCCTTGTTTGGATTTCTTTGTTTTTTGTGTTCATCGATGACATCTCTGTGTATTCAAGGAGTAGGGAGGAGCATATGTAACATTATAGGATTATGCTCTAAACTTTGAGAGAAAATTCTCTAAGTGTGAGTTGTAGCTTGAGTCGATGGCCTTTCTTGGACTGTGCCTAAGGATAGGAATATGGTAGTCTTAGTGAAGATGAGGCTATTCGTGATTGGGCCAGGCCGATATCTCCATTTGAGGTTCATAACATCATAGGTTTGGTTGGTTATAATAGGCCTTTCATTGAGGGTTTTTCTATTGTTACAACACCGATGATCAAATTGACTCGAAAAGAGGTTCCTTTCTCGTGGTTTACGGAGTGTGACTTGGGCTTTGGGAAGCTCAAGGAATTCCTCCCTTCAACTCCTATATTGGCTCTTCCTGTTGAGGGTGAGGGATTTACTATATATTGTGATGCTTCTAGTGTTGGTTTGATTTGTATGTTGATGCAGAAGGGTTGAGCTATTGCTTTTGCATCAAGGCAACTGAAGATGCACGAGCACAACTACCCGACTCATGATTTTGAGTTGGTGGTGGTAGTTTTCGCAATGAAGATTTGGAGACATTATCTTTATGGCGTGCATTGTAAGATCTTTATTGATTATCAGAGTCTTTAGCATCTTATAACCAAGAGAGAGCTTAATTCGAGGCAGCATAGATGGATGGAGTTTCTTAAGGATAAAAAATCTCTATTGTATCATCCGGGCAAGGTGAACATGGTAGAAGACTCCTTGATCCAAAAGGCAATGAGTATGGGTAGCTTGGTTTCTATTTCAGTTTTTTACAGGCCATTAGAATGGGATGTCCAAGCCTTATCTAACATAATGGTGCGACGTGATATTTCAAACCCCAGAAGGATTCTTGCTAGTGTTGAGGCGAGTCTTTACTACTTATGCCAATTTAGAGTCATCTGTTTGAGGATATGAGACTTTGCATCATTCGTGATAAGGTGTTAAGTGGTGAGTTCAAGAGGGGTACCATTATGAAGGTGTTCTAAGATTTGATAACCGTATTTTTGTTTGGGAGTTGGCGACTTGATTTAGTCGATTTTTCATGAGGTTGACAGCTCCAGATATTCCATTCACCTAGGTACAACTAAGATGTATAGATATTAGAGGAAACACTATTAGTGGAGTGGTATGAAATAAAAAATGGCAAACTTTGTAGCTCGTTGCCTATGTTGTTAGTAGGTGAAGGCCGAGCATCAGAACCTGGTGGCTTAATTCAGAGGTTTCCCATTCCCGAGTGGAAATGAGAATGGAATGCGATGGTCTTTGTTAGTGGTTTGCCTCGCACCTCCCATGGTTTTGATGGTATTTCGGTCATTATTAATTAGTTCACCAAATTAGGACATTTCATTCCTATTCAGAAGTCCTTTAGTGCAGAGAGGTTAGCTTCTATCTATGTTTGTGAGATAGTCTATTTGCATGGAGTGCCCATATCCTTCATTCAAATCGAGGTTTGGTATTCACTTCTAGATTTTAGAGATCTTCTCAGGAAGAGTTGGGTACTCAGGTGGATCTTAGTACTACCTTCCACCCTCAGACCGATAGGCGGTCCCAATAGACTATTTGGGTTCTTGAGGATATGCTCCGAGCCTTAGTTATGAATTTTAGAGGATAGTGGGACCAACACTTAGCTTTGGCAGAGTTTGCGTATAATAATAGCTACCATTTAAGTATTGATATGGCACCCTTTGATGTTTTGTATGGTAGGCGATTTTATTCTCCAATTGGATGGTTTGAGTCCTTCGAAATTAGACACCGTGATACTGACTTGCTTCAAGAGTCATTGGATAGAGTCAGGGTGATTCAGGAGAGGTTCAGGGAGGCCCAAAGTAGATAAAAGGCTTATATAGATTGTAGACTTCGTGCCTTGAGATTTGGAATTGGTGACTGGGTATTCCTTTGAGTATCGCCCATAAAAGTTATGATGAGGTTTGGGAGGAAAGGCAAGCTCAGCCCCAGATATTGGACCCTTTTAGATCCTTCGCACAATTGGTGAGGTGTCTTATAAGTTAGCCTTACCCCCATATTTTGCTGTTGTACATCTGGTTTCCATTTTTCTATGTTGCAGCGATATATTTCAGATGTATATCATATGCTTAAATGGGATTCAATTTACTTGGATGAGTGGTTGACCTTCGGACCTCCACTTTCATGACGAACTACACAACCCCCTTAAAGACCAATTAAAACATTTAGCATATAACACATTCATTTAATCAAGGAGTCATTCATAAGGTAATATCTAGTGGTATCATCATATTGACTATAGCTTGCGAGCGAATGTCATCATGCCAAATCAAATTACTAATGGGAATCTAACCCACTAACCAATAGGACTCTGACCCATTTATCCAGCTGGGACTCGAACGCATCAGCCTATAGGACTTCAAAATATTTAGCCAATTGGGACTCATTCCCATTTACAAATCAATCCATGGCCATAAAGGCCTTTCAAACCATTCATGTTTCATTAGCCCCTTTATGCAATTTGCATAATTCAAGAGTAGTTTAGTGTGCATGTATTCAAAACCATCAATTTGAGTAATCCATGACCCCCATTCCAATTAACCACACCCATGCATAGCAAATAGTTCAAAACCATCAATTCAAACCACGAATCCTTCATAAAATCCATGGGGAAAACATTTAGACGATCATTATCCAAAACCCTCAACCCATCATTCAAAACCCACATCAAAATCATGTGAATATCAAATCAATTCATTCCATAATTATAAAACACAAGTTTAGGGAGAGAAATACATGCCTTAATCACCAAGAATTTTGTAGAAGAAACCACACTTGAGCCCTTACAGACCAAACTCTTAAGACCCTAGCTTTGTCTTTGAATAAGGAATTTGAGAGTAGAGAGGAGAGAAATTGTTTGAAAGTAGGAACCAACACTGTTTGCCTACGAGTCTTACCTTACAACTCATAATAGTCTTTATGGATTTTAATGATCAAATCGTAACCAAGGTAGAAACAAAGACAACCTTCACTAGTCACCCTACAATTCGATCCCAATAATCCATAAGGAGACCTTACGACTCATTTGGTTAGTCATTGTCAGAGCAATCATCTCAATACTCAGGGATTTTTCATGGCAAAAATCTAGGGTGTTGTAAATTTAGACAAAAAATATGAAAGAATTAAGAACTGTAGGATATATCAAACCCTAGAACCCCTAATTACATTCACTAGCCAACAACTATTTCGTACAGTGACCAAGAGGTAATCAAAATGCCCTCACAACCATAAGTTTCTAAACCAACGTTCAACAAAAGCTAACAAAACTCTCTCACGAGATTGTTTCATCAATATTCAAGAAAAATTAAGGAACTAGAGGCAAGGTCCTACTATTTATACACATGGACTATTTATTACAAACTTAGGAGTACTTCTGCCTTGGCTCATCTGACTACGCGGATGGCTATCTTCCTAAGTAGGTTAGGAAAGGAGATGCCATTGGCTTGGCCTATTTTTCCTCCTGCACTTACACTTTTCTCACCTATGGTAGTAGGTGATCTTGAATATGGTATCAATGTATCATTCAATTCCTTTTAACTTTCCCTTGATCCCTCCAAAGATCATTGATCCTTTTTAGATGTATTTACTGACAAATTACACTTTTTTTATGGTAGTAGGATGTCATCAAGTACCTCTCGCTTCATGAATATTCTTTGGAGCTCTCATGTTTGAATTATTTTAAAAGGTCTTATCGTGGAGGCAAATTAGATTGAATAATTGTCTCTTTCTTGAAAAGAATTTAACCTCAAATTTATGGTATCATCATCCTCAAGTTTGTTAACTAGGGAATGATCACATATATTGAAGGTGTTGTGTACTTGATATTTTGGTGGGAGATCAATTTTGTAAGCATTATCAATTATATCTCAAGGACTTGGAAAGGTCTATCTCTTCATGCCACCAACTTGGTCTTTCTATGAGTTGGAAAATGATCCTTTTGGAGGTGTACCCACTCCCAATCACCCAATTAAAGCATAAGTCTCTTATGCCATTTGTTCACCTTTTTGTCCACCTCTTGATTCTTCTTTTCAAGGCAAAGTTTCTCTCTCTAATGTAGATTTTTCATGGATTTTGTCCCTTTTCTTCCATCTAAGCTTAACACTAGATCACTAGACAAGAGGGTGAGCTCCAAGGCAGTTAAGGGTTAAAACCATAAACAAATTAAAATAAGGTCATACCAATAGTAAAATGAATAACTCTACTATAAACAAATTCAACTAACGGTAGGTGATCCTCCCATGAAGCCATTTTATCTTTAAAAAGGACGTGTAGCATATAACCAAAAGTTCTAAGGACAACCTTAGTTGACCAGCAATTTGTGGGTGGAATAAAATAGAGAATAGCAACTTAGTGCCAAGACTACTCCAAAAATTCTTACCTAAAATGACTAAGGAACTGGGAATCCTTATCACTTACAACGATTTGGGGAATCTAATGCAATTTGACAATATTATCAATGAACAAAAATACAACATGGGGAGTATCATCACACTTATGGAAAGGGATAAAGTGATCCATTTTGAGAACCTATCCATAATAATAAAATGCTATATTTTCTCTTTATTGTCCTTGGAACGCCTAGAACAACTTTCTTAGAGACACCAAGCCAAGGTCATTGACTAGTGGAGAGCGGGGAATGTGGTATACAATCTATAAGGGAGGAGTCGCGACTTGGCACTCTGATAATCTACACATCGGGCACAAATTTAGGCAATATTATATCCCATTTTGGGCTTGTTCCTCGAGGATTCCAAGGGTATTATTGATTCCAAAGTGACCATCATACCCCCAAGGGGTGCTTCTCTGAGAAACAGTTTTGTCCATGAACTTAACAGTACATCCTACCTTTTTTCTTTAAATAAAACCCATCAAACATAGAATAGGGTATATGCGACCTATACCTAACTCATAATTCCCTTTTCTATTCCACACAATATTTGAAGATTTGAGAAAATTTAGGGTCTTCAAGATACAAAGTCTTCAAACATTCAAATCTAATTAATATAGAAGACAAGGTATTGGTCAAATCATGTTTTCTAGATAAGGCATCAACCATAACATTCTCTTTCCCCTTTTTGTATAGATTATATTGGGAAAGGTTTCTAAGAATTAAAACCACTTGGTATACCATATATTTTGTTTATTTTAGGCCTAAAGGTGTATTAAGTATTCATGGTTGGTTCGAATCATAAACTTCTTGGGCCACAAATAGTGTTGCCAATTACCCAAAGCTCGAACTAAGGCAAACAATATATAGTGTAGTTCAAGGTTGCTCCTTTGACCTTTTCACTAAAGTAAGCAATGGGATTTTGGTTTTTCATTAATGGATCCAATGCCTACCTTACTAACATCACATTCAACTTCACGCATTTTATTAAAATTGGGTAAATGCAATAATGGAGAGGATCTAAGCATTGTTTTCAAAGTTTTAAACTCCTTTTCTTGGTCATCACCCCACTTTAAATGCTTATACTTTTAGATTACCTCGGTCAACGAGGCTTTTATGGTGCTAAATCCTTTGATAGACATTTTATAAAAATGATCCAATTCATGAAAACTTCTAGATCACTAATGGATTATAGAGTTGGCCGATTTCTTATAGCATCTATCTTGTATTCATCCACTTCAACACCTCAAGAACTTCTAACAAATCCTAAAAGACAACCTCATCGACACAAAAAGAGCATTTTTCAAGATTGGCAAATAGTTTCTCCTTTATCAACAATCAAAAACACACCTTAAATGCTTAACTTGGTCATATATGGATTTGATATAAACCAAACTATCATCAAAGTACACGACAATTTTTTTTACCTATGAAAGTTTCATCAGATGATTCACTAATCACATAAAGGTACTAGGAGCATTGGTGAGTCCAAAAGGCATCACTATCCATTGATATAGACCAAACTTAGTCTTGAATGCAGTTTTTCATTCATCACCAAGATTCATCCAAATTTGATGGTATTCACTCTTAAGATCAACATTTGAAAACATAAAATAAACCATTTAATTTATGCAGTATGTCATCTAATATAGGGATAGGGTGGCGATACTTTACTGTTATCTTTTTAATTTCCCCATAATCAATATATATATCAAAAGGCCATGGTTGTTTGGCATTGATAAAATTGGGACCGCACATACACTCATGATATCTTTGATGTATCCTTTGTTGAGAAGTTCCTTAACTTTCCTTTAGAGATCTTTGGTGTCTGTTGGGTTACTTTAATAAGTTGGTTAGTTTGATAATTGAGATCTCGACACAAAGTCGATTTAATTCCCAATTCCCCTAAGTAGTGGTAACCTATTTAAAAGATTCTTTAGGAATACATCTTCATAATTTGCAAAATAAGGAAGATAGAATGAGGGATAGGAGAATTAGATTGGTTAGCATGAAAATCATGGGCTATAAGGAACATGGGCTCCTTATCATAACATTCATGGAAAATATCCTTGTTTCTAGCCAACATCACTATTAGACCCTTTCTAAATAATTTCCTGCTATCTTCTCCTTCATCAACCTCCTCTTTCTAGGTTTTATCTCCTCTTCCTTCTTACCTTTATTTTTTAGTTATATCGTATTTTGATGTACCACATTCACTTATAATGGTAATAGAGAGTGAAGGGTGAACTTCGAACCATTTAAATCAAGATAATATAGATTGGTTCTTCTATCATACTTGGTCGACCGATCTTATTCCTATGGTTTTCAAAGCAAAATATGAAAAACAAGAATGGGAATCATATCACATATGTAATACCCCAAGTTTTCAACCTCTAGACCCATCAATGAATAGGTTATTAAATTAGCTTTACAATTCCACAAGTCCTACCTTAATTCAATGTCGTGGCAAGAAGTTATGGCACTTTATTGAAAGGAATTGTCAAGCTGCCAGTGGTAACAATTCAGGCAATGACTTATTACCATATGTAACGAGTTGTGACCTAGACTCATTACCATGATAGTGATGACCGAAGAATTCAGCTAAGTGGTAATGAGTCCATCATACGACTCATTATCAGATATAACGAGTCATTATGTGGACTCGTTGCCACACCAGTGAGGAATCCAGAAATTGAGTCTCAAATTATGAACACTCCTAATAATTTTTGATCAGACCTAACGAGTCATTAGAATGGTGAGTCATGATCATAACATAAAGGTCCCAGACCTTAGAACCTCAGGTCATAACTTATACCACAACTAGTGACTTATCGTAATGAGTCATTGGGTGAGTCATTACGATTGGAACCAGAAATCTTGTATGATTTTAAAAAGGGGATTTTTGGTATTTTCCCATCCTTTTAACCCTAAACACATGCAGTTTGGGAACTCCATTTTTTATTAAGGAATTAAATTACCCTAACACTTCATAAACACCAAAATCCTTACACTTAGCAAAAAGAAAGCAATTTTCTTCTTCTCCAAAGCAGACTAGGGTTCTCCTAGTGCAAACACAAGTTCCAAGAAATTCCAAAAAATTCACTTTAGGTATGTGGGATTCATCAATGTATTCCTTTCAACCATTGAGTCCCATGAACTCTTTATATTTGAATCCAAACTCCCTTACTTTTGAATTAAGTTCCAGGTCAAATATGATATTTACTACTCTCATCAGTTTATGTATGTAACGAAACCATGAATATGTGCTTTTACTGAGATTAGTGATCCCCCATGTTCAAGACCATAGATTTTCCTCACCATGACATGTTATAGAGTTTGTAGGCTTTGAATTATGAAATTCTATTATCATACTCCAAAATTGTTATCATGTCTAATTTCATTAGACAAAGCTAGTTGGTTATGAACACCTGACACCTAGGAGCTTAAATATACATCAGTTTACATGTTCATGATTACTTCAGATTATGCAAGCATTGTTACTTTTAGAATACCATGACTTAAGCATGTTAATTATCTGCTCTTGTTTCAGTTATACTTCAGAGTCAGTCAATTGTGAGTAATACATAGCATTGAGTGAATGTAGAGATAATGACTCCCCCATTTGTTGGGCATGAGACCATTAGTATCCATCCCTAAGTTCCAAAAATATGGCACCACCATAGGTTATAAAGAGTCCTTGTTAATTGAGGTATGACACCCCAATCCTTTGAGACATCAGTTTAGTAGATCCATACCAGCCAGTGTTAGTACCCTTAATAAGGCACTAACACTATTCCAACTGGGGTTACAAGTTAGACCCTAATTTGATTAGGTTGGATATATCAGTTATTGTTAGCTCTCATAGTCCTCAGTTTAGTTTTAGTGTATGTTCATTCCGGGTTTGCTTGACCAAATGTTCAGTATTCAGTCATACAATTTATCCAGCACATGTTTATTCTTGATCTTGCATTCTGTTTACATGTTCATGCATTCATATTCAGTTTATGTATATCAGTTAGCTTCGTATCTAGTATACTCAGTACATTCAAAGTACTGATTGCATACTTTTTTGTGCTCTATTATCTCATAATCTAAATTTGAGTGTTTAGAACGTGGACCATACTTATCACATTCTTATTTTGCTCAGCTATAACCTTGGTGAGTCTTCATTCACCGAGGACTGGTATTATTTGCTTATTTTTAGTATTTTCTTTTATTTCATCTAGTCAGAGTTAGTTGAGGACCTTTCTCGATAGCTTTTCATGATTTAGAGTCTTTCAGACAGTTGACAGATATTAGGTTTTCAACTTCATTGAGTAATTTAGATAGTATTAGTGTTGACTTGGTTATTATTCATTATCAATTCATTTCATTTATCTTTTTCTCAGTATTTTGTAACTTTTTTTAGTATTCATAGCTTAGTTGGTTAGCTTGGGGTCACTTGTTACTCTAAGAACCGTGTTATTATTAGGGGGTAGTCTCATGTTGTGATAAACTTAGTATCAAAGCCCAAGGTCTAAAGTGTCCTAGGGTGTTTGAAAACTGTATTGAGTAGAGTCTTATTCATGGGTGTGAAACATTCCTCACTTATGGGTGAGAGGCTATGAAATGTTTTACTAAAGTCTCACTTATTTCATTATTCACATCATGCAATAGAGTGTAAACTCAATTAAACTTCTTCTTTTAACTCGTCCTTTACCCATCTACAAAAAAAGACTCTAAAAGGTCTAATAGATGGAGAAATGAGGACCAGCCAATGCCACCACCTATTCTCGAAGACCCTCTTAATGAGAAGGTATCTTATAATAAATTAAAGGATGCTTTCACAATATCGAGACAATTTATGGAAGCTCAGAATAACCAATAAGTTATTTCCCCAGCCAACCCAGCAGGAAATACGATCTAAGACTTTACTTAGATGAATCCCGTAGTGTTATTTAGATCTAAGCCTGAGAAGGATCCCTAGGAATTTTTGGATAGTATGCAGAAGGATACTGAGATCATGTAAAAGTGTTGACTTAGCTGCTTACCAATTACAAGGAGTGGCTCACACTTAGGTTAAGCAGTTGAAGTAGGATAGAGGTGCCGATTTAGGGCTAATAGAGTGAGATAAATTTTTCACTAATTCTCTAGATAGGTTCTTCCCACTTCAGCTGAGGGAAGAAAAAGTCTAAGAGCTTATCAACTTGAAGTAGGGTAGCATGAGTATGAAGGAGTATTCAATCATGTTTACACAGTTGGAAAGGTATGCTCCAACTATGGTGGTTGATTCAAGAACTAGGATGAGCAAGTTTGTATCTAGTGTTTCTGAGGAGGAAGTCAAGGAGTGCAGGATGACTATGTTGATTAAGAATATGGACCTCTCTAGATTGATGGTTCATTCTCAGTAGATTGAGGAAGAGAAGCTCAAGAAGAAGGAAAATAAGAAGGCCAAGACTGGTAGTTTCGATTTCTCTCAGCAGAGATCAAATGGTGGGAATCGTTCTTAATTTTGATAGAAATATTGAACCCCAGCCTGTAATACCCCATACTTTTCTTAGTCTCGTTTAGCTCCTAGTATGTCAAGGGTCAAATTTAAAAGTGTATAACTTTTTATACGTGTAGAGTTTTTCAGCTATAGACCCACCAAATTATAGATAATTGAACCATCTTTCAACGATACCAATTTAATCTTAATCCAATACTCAATTGAGAAGTTATGGCAATTTTAGTGAAAAATAGTAGAGCACCAGGATAGCACCGCATTGCAGTGAGGTGCAAAATCGCAATTGTCTGATTTCCAGTGAAGCACCACGATTAGCTCGCATCGCAGTGAAGCCCAAGTTCTTGTTCTTCCCTTTCTAGTAGCTCACCATGATTTGCCGGTATCGTACCAGAAATCTCAATGGAACACACTCTGTATCGCGGTGGAGTGCAAAATGGCACTCGTCCTTTTCTAGTGATGTAACGCGATTTCGCCGCATTGTGCTAGAGGCTAAAATGGCACCCATCCTTTTCCAATAAGCCACCGCGATAAGCACCGCATTGTGGTGGGGCCTACAATCAAGATTCCAGTTTTGAGTTAATTTTTCCAAAGGGCAACCTAGTCATTTCCAAAGTCCCCAAATCATGAGAAACACTAGACTAAACCTATTCTAAGCATTGTATGCTCAGTTTCATCAAAATTACTCTCCAAGAAAATCCTAGAACTCAAATTTTAAACCTCAAGAAATCCAAATTCCACCATTCTTTTTCTAATATAACCCAAAATTCAAGATTTTCAATTCAAGAACTTCAAGAATCAATCTTCAAGAGAACAAATAGGAACTCAAAGTTCAAGATTCTTCAATTATTCATCAACTAAGGTATGTGGAGTTTTCGACAAGGATAATACTTTCATCCTTATGCCCAATATTAGTTTTAATGTTGAATTTTATATGTAATTATATAAATTTCAGTCTTGGGTTTATACCCACTCTTTAGTATTTGAAGATTATGAGATTACAATTAATTTAGATATTGAATTGCATGTCTATTTTCGTATTTTTGATGCGTAGGATATTAATTCCCAGATTTAGAATTGAATTATTAAGATTTTCATTATTTAGCATGAACTTTATGATGATTTGACATAAAATAGATGCATGGGTTATCATCCTTAGTTTGAATGTTGTTATTTCAAGAAGATTATACTTTTAAGCATCTCATGAATTGTTATATTCAGATTTTGAACAAAGATTTGATCTTTTGATCTCAGCTTAGATATGGAATCCACTTTACTGATTTAACTATAGTTTACAGTAAATAGATTTACAAGTGGTTTTCATTGTAAACCCTTATACTAGTTTTAAAAGTGAATTTCCTACAGAATGAGCATACAAATTAAAGGGACTAGTATTTAGCACCTAGTTGGATATGTTTACAAGCCCAAAACTACTAGCCAACATAGGTACAGATTATTAGATTATTCCTATTTCTATATAGATAATAGTTAAAGATGTGATCACTTAGATTAGGTTAAACTCCTTGGCAATAGTATGACACCTCTCCCTAATGTGAGGTTTTCCCATAAGGGAACTAAAAGTTGAACTCCATGTTAGCTTACATGGTTTATGTGGGTTGGAAGAACCTCCCTATAGCGTACAAAAAAGAGTAAAGAATAATAGAAAAGCTTTCAGAAACTAAGTGTAAGGGCTCACAACTCTATTGAGATATTGCTTTACATAAAATGTTAGCTAATAGATTTCAACTTTTAGTTTACAGATATAAAAATGAGTCCTTTCTACACTTATACCACATGCTTTAAAGATAGAATACTAGCACAACTTTTAGAACTAAGTGTTATGACTCAAAAGACTTATACACTATGTTTTATCACTCATGATTTATGATTTTTAGCTTTTAGTTATTCCAGCCAATGTGAGTCATTTATACTTAGCATGAATTACTTTACAAGTTTATACGAACATTAAGATATTGTATTACTTATGTATTCACCCCCATATACTTAGTACATTCCAGAAGTACTGATTTACATATATGTCTATGTGGTACATTGTCTCATAATGTAGGTTCAGGTGCTCAGTTTTAGTAGTGTGAGTGATTTCGAGCATCTCCATCTACATCCCGATAGTTGGTGAGTCCTTATAGTTTGAGGACCCAGTTATTTAGAATTTTTAGTTCATTATAATAGTTGATTCAATATTTCCAGTCAGTTCAAGTCCGCTGGGGGGGCTTATCCTAGCATCTCTCTAGTTATTAGTAGTAGAGGCTTGTCAGATTGCTAGTTATAATTCAGATTTCTAGTGTTGATTGTTCATTATTTTAAGTCTAATATTTCCAAACATTATGTTCATATAATTTTAGCTTAGATAAGACAGAATTCTGCATTTTATCTTTGCTTTTATATCTATATTTCTTTATTATGAGCTTCAAATTTAGTAGAAGGCTTACAGGGTTAGCTTAAGGCTACTGTAGTCTTGAGCATTGTGTGATGTCTCGAGACTCATTTTTGAGGCGTTACTAACTTGGTATCCTATCTTAAAGATATAAGAGTCCTAGGGAGTCAGACATGCCATGTTACATAGAGTCTTAATCATGGGTGTGAATCGTGCCACATTTATGAGCAAGAGGCTATGGGATGTTTTAGGAAATCATCTCTGTCTTTCATAATCTACCGTGCTTACAGTGTCTCTATATGCTTTTAACTAATTCTCTTATGTGACAGTTGAATATACCTTCTCGTTGAGCTAATGCATGCAGAAATAATAACCAGCCACCCATCTCGCAGACCCTCTAAATGGGAATGTTTCTTATGATAAATTTTAAGCTGCCTTTTAGGCATTAGCCTAAGCCGCGACTGCTAATGTTTAGGGAAACCATCAGGCAGTAGTCCTACTTTAATAGAATGGGGATTTAACAATTTCCATAATTTGTGACTTTATGAGAATGAATCCGTTTGACTTCTTTGGGTCGAAAGCAGGTGAAGACCAACAACTTTACTTAGATGAGATAAGAAAGATCACCCAAATTATGCATGTTACTGAGCAAAAGAGTGTAGAGTTGGCATTCTATAGGCTAAAGGATGTGGCGTATGATTGGTTAGTTATGTGAAAAAATGGTAGTGGTGAGAATGCAAATCCTATGAGTTGGTAGGTATTTCAAGATACATTTTTAAATAGGTTATTTCCATGTGAAATGAGAGAAGCTAGGGTAGAGGATTTTGTAAACCTGAGGCAAGGCTCACTGACAATGGAGGAGTACTGCCTTAAGTTTAATAGGTTGTCTAAGTATGCCCCTGATACGATGGATGACCCTAGGGCGAGTATGAGTAAGTTTATTACTGGAATATTTGGTTTGGTAGTCAAAGAGTGCAGGAATACCATACTTATTGGGGATAAGGATCTTGCTAGAATGATAATTCATGCTCAACAGATTAAGGTAGAAAAGTTGAAGGGGATAGAGGAGGGAAATAAGAAGGCTAGAATCAGGTAGTTTGATTATGTCGTTCGTAGTTTCAAAGTTGCTCATCTATGCTATCACCATCTTCAGCAAATGCTCCTGCCCATAGAGCTAGGCAGGAGTAGTAGGGTAAGACTTCTATGTCTAGATCTGAAAATAGTGTGTGTGGAAAACCTAGTTATCCTTCATGTGCTAAATGTGGTAAGAATCATCTTGGTGAGTGTTTGTTGGGACAGAAAAGTTGTTATAGTTGTGGTAAGTTGGGATATGGAATCAAATAGTGTCCTTATGCTATGTAGGTAAACAGGGATATTCATCCCTAAACTCAGGATACCAGCGTACCAACCCCTCTAGGTCGCCCAATCCCTCCTTAGAGTGCATCATCCAGTATCGGTGGCGGTCAGCATCAAAATTGATTTTATGCTTTACCATCCCATCAGGAGCATGATATTTCACCAGATGTTGTTACTGGTATACTTCATGTCTTTAATCTAGATGTTTATGTGTTGTTGGATCTAGGGTCGATTTCTCTTATGCGACCCCACTAGTTGAAGTAAATTTTGAAATAGGTTCTGTAAAGATCCCTAATCCCTTCTTAGTTTCTACCCTAGTGGGCGAGTCAGTTGTTGCCAAACAGATCTATAGAAAGTATCCTATCACTGTCCTTCATAAAATCATGTTAGAAGATTTAATAAAGTTAGAATGGTTGACTTTGACCTTATTCTTGGTATCGATTGGCTCCATTCCTGTTATTAGGGGTGTACATAGGTTGGGTTGGTTTGTTTTTTCATTGAAATATAACCAAACCAATAATGTCGATTTTCTAAATCTATAAACCAAATCAAACAAATATACAATCGGTTTTTATATTTCGGTTTTAATTAGTTTTTTGGTTTTTTTCTTGGTTTTTTTTACAATTATAATGTGATTGAAGAAAAAATTAAATGTTTTCACTAAAAATATATAAAAAAGCAATGGTCATAGAGTAGTTCCAATTAAAATTAAGTTGGCAAATTACTAAGACGTTTAAACTACTATCTCTCAAAGTAATATTATGTGGATACTCAGTGGTTCAATTTGTAAGTCACTAGTCACAATAACTTGTCTGAAAGTTTCCTTCACATAAAATGTGAGCATAAAGAAGAATGAAGAATTTGAGATAATTTATTAAAAATTTAACTCCATAAATCAATTAACTATAACATAATTCCACAAGAAAAAAGAAAAAGAAGAGAAACAAACCTAAATCAAAACTTGACGAATGAGGATAATGAGAAAAGTAATATGAAAGTAAGATGAGGAAATAATGAGAACTCTCTGAAAACTTGGAAAGTAAAATGTAAAGTGAAGCAATTGAAGAGTTATAGATTTTTATATTAATATTGAGTTTTGTATTAATCTGTTACTAATGGATAAATATTAGGGAAAAGGGCAACAATAGCACCTAAAACTAAAATAATATCATAAAAATAGCGCTCAAAATTAAATACCCTATAAATAGCCACAAACTAATTTCACTAGCTAACTGATACCGCTCAATCTACAGCTCTTGTGAGTGTAAAGCGGTCGTTAGCAAATATAGAACCCAACCTGGGTTGGGTGTCGATCCCACAGGGAATAGCTTGGCCAACAAGTAAGCAAAATTACTAAACTTTTGGTGCAAGTCTCGTAAGAGGGGGGATTCTTGTCGTACAAGTAATTAAATAAAGTATCAAAATAAAAGCTGAAAATAACAACAACAACAACAACAAACCCAGTGTATTCCCACCTGGTGGGGTCTGGGGGGGGGTAAGATGTACGCAGTCCATACCTCTACCTCTAAAGAAGTAGAAAGGCTGTTTCCGATAGACCCCCGGCTCAAGACACAAGATACCAGGCCAATACATATTAAAGCACCGAACATAGTTACAAGACTACATAACATAAATAACATAACATAAATAACATAAATACGGCAGCCATAAATAGAAAGAAACAGGGGAAAGCACCCAGCCTCTTACTAAAACAAGGAGCACGGAATCATAACAAGAATACTACCCCCAACAAGTAAAACCCTACACTAGCGACCCAAACTGGCCCTAGTCTTCTGCCCTAATTCGCAAAATAAAAGCTGAAAATAAAAAGAAAGAATGTTACGTGAGTTGTAAACAATGAGAATTGAAGCGTTGGGGTTATGTCCACCTTCTGAGGTATACGTCTCTATTGGCTATGAGTGTGTAGAATTGTGACATGCATGTGCTTATAGAGAATTGTATTCTATGGTAAATCCAAGCGTCTCTCGACCTCAACAAGGACTATTTCACTTTAACTCTCTCGAGCTTAAAGCGTGTCTAACGGTACGAATTCTCCAAGAGGTTAGTCCAGTTACGGAACTAGCTTTTTAATAGGAAAGGGTGTCCTACTACCTTGACATTATCTCTTTTCCAGACAAATAACCTTTCTCTCGAACAAGTTAAATGTTAGACTGGCGTATTCTTGCGTTTGCAACCGCAAAGAATGTAGATTAAGATGAAAAGAATAATGATATAAGAAATATACGTGTCACGAACTCACAAACTCACAGCAATAGATAGTATCTCATTCGGCTTCCATAACCCCAACAGAGAGGTTTAGTTACCCATGAATGCGAAGGAGATCACGATTGACATTGTTATTATATCACAATATTGAGTAATGGCGTGTAGATCAAGTGATAGGCGTTAGGCGTGATTCCTTAGCAAGTAACGTTTCTCTTGTTGCGGAAATTAAGAATTGAATAGATGAATAGAAGAAGAAAAATAGAATTAATGGAAAGATTAGAAGAGTTGTAGAATTGTTGTGGTGGAAGAAGAGAGGGATGGAATAATGTATTGTGGTGAGGGATGAATTGTGGAATGAATAAAAATCTCTAGCATGATAGGGTATTTATAATACCCATATCCTAGTCCTACTAAGCTAATGAAATAAATAACCAAATCCTACTAAACTAATGAAATACTTAACCCAAATGTACTAGGTTAATGTAACATTATCATAATCCAAATAAACTAATGAAATACATAACCCAATTGTACTAGGTTAATGTATCATTGTCGAAATCCAGCTATGTGTCTGTAAGTCCCCAAAGTCTTCAAAAATACTGTTTTAGCCCGGGACAGATTTTCCATGCAGCAGTTTTGGTCCAGGTCCCCAAAGTCTTCGGAAATGCTGTTTTAGCCCGGGGCAGATTTTCCATGCAGCAGTTTTGGTCCATAGGCGTCCAAACTCCCTTTCCTTCCTTCGTGAGCTTTCTTTTGCGTCAAGTAAGCCATAAAATGTTGAATTCTGCATCATTTATACCTGAAACTTTACTAATCATGTTCGTTAGCTCATTTATAGGAAAAAGGACTAAAAGTGCATGAAATATATAGTTTGTTCTCAAAACTAGGCTAAAATATGGGCAAAATATATTGATATAGGCGCGTAAATTCGCCTATCATCACTAACCTTCATTGTCATACGCTTAAACATAATCAAAAATGTCGTTAAAGTAACTTTCTTTTTCTTTCTTTCCTTTTTAGTCACATTTTCCTTTCCATTCAAACTCCCAAACCTCCATTCTTTTACCTTTTTTGATACTTCAATTAATCTTTCTTATTCCATAAATTTTGTATAAAATCTCCAAAAATCTGCATTCAATTAGCTTCCTATAATTTTTTCCCATTGTAAATTTGCTCAAAATTGATACAACTTAATGGCTTCAACTTTAGTTTTAGTTTTAATAATGATAAAATATGGAGGTCAGCGGATATCTGATGCTGAATTTAGGTATATCAATGTGGTATAAAAGAGTATCAACTGAGTATAGGGATTGCATGTGCATGCAAAGAATTCCCTCTCCCTTTTTTAAAAAGTATATCAATGTAGTATAAAAGTGTATCAATGTGACATAAAAATGTATTAAATGGGTATAAGGACTGTATATGCATCCATAGGTTCCCCTTCTTTTTTTTTAAAAAAAGTATATCAATGTGGTATAAAAGTGTATCAAACTGGTATAAAAGAGTATCCATTGGGTATAGAGACTGTATGTGCATGCAAAGGTTCCCCTTCTCTCTTTTACAAAATGTGTATCAATCCGGTATAAAAGAGTATCTATTGGCATATTTTTTTTTTATCTTTACATGCATCAAAACATCTCCGACTCACCGTTATTGAGTCAGCCTCTAAGAAGAACATCTCCGACTCACCGTGATTGAATCATCCTCTGAGAAGAACATGGACCAAGACATGGATTTTCTCTTACCTTGAGACCTCTTTATTTTATTTTTTTCTTCTTCAAGTTTAAAGAACTATGACATTTCTTCAAGTACAAACCTGTATGTAATGATTCTGTAAATTAATCATCATTAACAACAAATTTGAGGTCAAAATTGACCGCTTTACCCGTTAATTTTAAATTTTCTTTATTTCCTATTTTTTGCTTCATGTCCATAGTTTTCAATGCTCTAATGCAAGAAACAACAAATTAATTTTTGATAGTGATAAGAAAATATAGTAGATTGATCAATGCATCGTAGAGGACAAAAAAAAAGATTTGAGAAAGTATATTTAGAAAAGAAAAGTGATTTAAGAGTAACAACTATAAAGAACATTTAATTTCCTTAATTGTGTAAGGAGAGTGGGTTTGGGCCAAGTGGCTAAAAAAAGGAAATACATTGGGCCGACTGACTCTAATTGTCCATATATTCATAGTGTGGGCCATTTCTTTTTAAAATGGTTAGTTTATGTCCTTTTTCCTAAATATTATAACTAAAGGCCCAAGAATACATATCTATTTTCTGAATATAAAAAAGTCATAAAAGTAATTAGAAAGTAGATTATAAGTAATATTTTTTTACATATAGGAAATTAAAATTATATATGTATTATGTCGGTTCGGTTTGATTTTATTTTTGCTAATACCAAACCAAACCAAGAATGATCACTTTTTTTGAACACTAAACCAATCAAACCAAATCATAAGTTGGTTTTTTTCCTCGATTTGGTTTGATTCATCGGTTCGATTTGACTTAATAATTCGGTTTGTACACCCCTAACTGCTATGCGTCCATAGATTGTCGCACCTGAGTAGTGAAGTTTCAGTTTTCAGATGATCCAGTATTTGAGTGGGAAGGTAATTTAGTGTCTCACAAGAGTCATTTCATATCCTATCTTAAAGCTAGAAAGTTGGTATCAAAAGGGTGTATTTATCATCTAGTTTGAGTCAAAGACACTAAGTCTGAGGCTCCAATAGTTCAGTCAATTCGTGTAGTCAATGAGTTTCCTAATGTTTTCCCGAAGATTTGTCATAGGTACCTCCCAATATAGAAATAGAATTCGGTCTTGACCTTCTTCAAGATACTTAACCCATTTCCATTCCTCTATATCATATGGCTCCAGCTGAGCTTAAAGAGTTAAAAGAGCAGCCTAAATACCTCTTAGATAAAGGTTTCATAAGCCCTAGTGTCTCTCCATAGGGCGCTCCCATACTATTCGTGTAAAAGAAAGATAGTTTTTCGCAAATGTGCTTTGACTATCATCAGCTGAATAAAGTCATAATCAAAAATAAATATCCTCTTCCTTGATGATGACTTATTTGACCAACTCCAAGGTGTAAGTTACTTCTCCAAGATAGACCTTAGATATGGCTATCATTAACTTAGAGTAAGGGAATATGATATTACAAAGACAACTTTCAAAACTCGTTATGGTTATTTTGAGTTTCTAGTCATGTCATTCAGGTTGAGAAATACCCCAACAACCTTCATGGACTCATTGAACAGAGTATTCAAACTGTATTTGGACATGTTTTTCATATTCTTTATCGATGATATTCTTATCTATTCTTGTTGTGTGGATGATCATGCAGACAATCTTAGAATTGTGTTGAAAACACTTAGAGATCACCAGTTGTTCACTAAATTTAGCAAATATGAATTTTGGATAAGATCAGTATCTTTCCTTGGTCATATTGTTTCCAATGATGGCATTAAAGTTGATCCCCTAATGACAAAACCAGTAAGAAATTGTCCTAGACCTATCTCTCTATCAGACATCAGAAGTTTCTTGGGTTTACTTGGATATTACAAACTTTTTGTTGAGGGGTATTATTCTATTGCATCCTCTATGTCTAGATTAACACAGAAGAAAGTTAAGTTTCAGTGGTCAGATTTTAATGAGAAGAGTTTTCAAGAGTTGAAGACTAGACTCATTTCAACCCTAGTTTTAGCACTACCTGATGGTACAGATGGATACATTGTCTATTGTGATGCTTCTAGAATTGGTCTAGGTTGTGTTTTGATGCATAGAGGTAAGGTTATAGTCTATTCCTCTAGACAGCTTAAGCCTCACGAAAAGAACTACCCTACCTATGATCTTGAGTTAGCTGTTGTTGTATTTTCATTGCAAATTAAGAGACACTATCTTTATGGGGTATATATTGATATGTTTACGGATCACAAAAGCTTGCAATATGTATTTACTCTGCGGGAGTTAAATATTCTTCAGAGAAGGTGGTTAGAATTATTGAAGGGTTATGACATGAGTGTGTTGTATCACTTGAGCAAGGCCAATATCGTGGTAGACACCCTTAGTAGACTGTCTATGGGCAGTGTTTCTCATGTAGAGAATGATAAGAGAGAATTAGTTTGGGAAGTTCACCGGTTAGCTAGAGTGGGCATGAGGTTGGTTGACTCAAATGAAGGGAATGTTTGGGTTCAGAGTAGTTCAGAATTTTCTTTTGTTTTTAAAGTGAAAGAGAAACAGGATAAGAATCTAGTTTGGTCAAACTGAAGGGTTCGGTTAAAGACAAAAAGGTAGAAACCTTTTCCTAAGGGAGAGATGGTATGTTGAGATACCAGAGTAGATTGAGTGTGCCAAGTATTGATGATTTGAGGGAGTGGATTATGGTAGAAGCTCATGGTGTGCATTACTCCATTCATCCAAGATCCACCAAGATGTACCGCGATCTGCGGGAAGTCTATTGGTGAAGTGGTATGAAGAATGATATAGTAGGATTTGTAGCCAAGTGTGCAACTTATCATCAGGTTAAGGTAGAGCACTAAAGACCTGGTGAAACTTTGCAGGAGTTTGGTATTCCCACTTTGAAGTGGCAAGAGGTGAATATGGACTTTGTGACAGGATTACCCTATTAGCGTCGACAATATAATTCGATATGGGTTATTGTAGACAATTGACCAAATCAGCCTATTTCTTGCCAATTCACATGTCCTACATAGCTGAAGATTATGATAAGCTATATATTAGAGAGTTGGTAAGATTGCATGGAGTTCCTTTGTCCATCATTTCAGATAGGGGTACTCAGTTTACCTCTCAATTTCAGAAAGCTTTTCAGAAGGGTTTTGGTACCCAAGTTTATCTCAGTTCAACTTTTCATCCGCATATAGATGGTCAGGCAAAGAGGACCATTCGAACTCTAGAGGATATATTTAGAGCAAATGTTCTTAATTTCAAAGGCAGTTGGGATGACCCTTACCGTTGATCGAGTTTGCCTATAATAATAGTTACCATTCTATTATTCAGATGGCCTTATTTGAGGCTTTGTATGGGAGGAGATATAGATCACTTGTTGGTTGAATCAAAATGGGTGAGGCCACTTTGATTGGGCCAGATATGATGTTTGAAGGCATGGAGAAGTTCAGTTGATTTGAGAGAGATTGAAAGCATCCCAGAGTCGTCAAAAATATTTTGCAGATGTAAGAAGGAGAGATCTTGAGTTTGAAGTAGATGATCTTATATATTTGAAGTTTTCACCCATGAAGGGGGTGAAGAGATTTGGCAAGAAGGGAAAGCTTAGTCCCCAATATGTGGGTCCCTATAGGATTTTCAGTCATATGGGGAAGGTAGCGTATGAGCTTGAGCTACCTGCAAACTTGTCATTAGTTCATCTAGTGTTTCATGTGTCCTTATTAAAGAAGTTCAAGGACAATTCACCTGTTGTAGTCCCTCTAGAAAGCACAAACATTCAGAATAGTCTTTTATACGAAGAAATTTTTGATCATCAGATCCGTAGACTAAGGAACAAAGAATTTCCTTGGTCAAAGTTCGGTGGTGAAATTAGTCTGTTGAGGGTGCAACTTGGGAAACAGAAGTAGACATGAAAACCAAGTATCCTCATCTCTTCTCCACTAACTTAGATTCAGCCTAAGGTAATAGTCTTTCTTAATTCAGTTCTTTTCCAATCTCAGATTCAGCCATGTGATTATCTTCATGTCAATTCATGCATTCGCAGATTAGTTTAGTCGCTCAGTACACTTTAGATTCAGTCATGCAATCTTGTTTCAGTTGTGTATGCCAACATATATCTTTAGTCCCTCAGTATCTTCAGTTTAACTAGTCTCATTCGAGGAAGAATGTTCCCAAGGGGGAGATATTGTAATACCCCATTCTTAGTCTCATTTAACTCCTAGTATATCAAGGGTAAAATTTAAGAGTGTATAAATCTTGATACATGTAGAATTTTTCAGCTATATACCTACCAAATTATAGATAATTGAACCAGCTTTCCAACGATACCAATTTTGTCTTAATCCAATACTCGGTTTAGAAGTTATGGCAATTTTAGTGAAAAATAGTAGAGCACTGCATCGAGGTGAGGTGCAGAATCACAATGGTCCAATTTTCAATGAAGCACCATGGTTATCCTGCATCGCGGTAAATCCCAAATTCCCGTTCATCCCTTTCAAGTAGCTCACCACAATTTACCGGTATCGATCCAAAAATCTCAATGGGACAGACTCCACATCGCGGTGAGGTGCGAAATGACACTCGTCCTTTTCCAGTGATTGAACACCAATTTTCCTTGTCGCGCCAGAGGAAAAAATGGTAACCGTCCTTTTCCAGTAAGCCACCGAAATAAGCTCTGCATTGTAGTGGGGCCCAAAATCGAGATTCCCGTTCTGAGTTAATTTTTTCAAAGGTCTACCTAGTCATTTCCCAATCCCCCAAATCATGAAAAACACTAGATTAAACCTATTCTAAGCTTTGTACACTTACTTTCATTAAAATTACTCTCCAAGAAAACCCTAGAACTCAAATCTTAAACCTCAAGAAATCCAAATTCCACCGTTCTTTTTCCAAGATAACCCAAAATTCAAGATTTCCAATTTAAGAACTTCAAGAATCAATCTTCAAGAGTACAAATAGGAACTCAAAGTTCAAGCTTCTTTGATTATTCATCAATTAAGATATGTGGGGTTTTCAACAAGGATAATCCTTTCATCCTTGTTCCCAAAATTAGTTTTAAAGTTGAATTTTATATGAAATTATATGAATTTCAGTTTAGGGTTTATATCCACTCTTTACTATTTTAAGATTATGAGATTACAATTGATTTAGATGTTGAATTGCATGTCTACTTTTATATTTGTATGTGTATGATATTAATTCCCAGATTTAGAATTGAATTATCAATATTTTCATTATTTAGCATTAACTTTATGATGATTTGACATGAAATAGATGCATGGGTTATTAGCCTAGTTTGAATTTTTTTATTTCAAGAAGATTATGCTATAAAACATCTCATGAATTGTTATATTCAGATTTTGAACAAAGATTTAATCATTTGATCTCAACTTAGATATGAAATCCACTTTACAGATTTAACTACAGTTTATATACAAGATGTTAAAATTGTAAACCCTTGTACAAGTTTTAAAAGTTGATTTCCTACATAATGAGTATACAGATTAAAGGGTGTAGTATTTAGCACTGAGTTGGGTATGTTTACATGCCCTAGAACTATGAGCCAACATAGGTACAAATTATCAGATAATTCCTATTTTGATGTCTATGACAGTTACAGATGTTATCACTTAGATTAGGTTAAACTCCTTGGAAAGAGTATGAAATCTCTCCCCAACATGAGGTTTTCCCATAAGAGAACTAAACGTTGGACTCCATATTAGATCACATGGTTTATATCAGTTAGAAAAACCTCCCTACATCGTATAAAAAAGAGTAAAGAATAACAAAAAATCTTTTAGAAACTTATTGTAAAGGCGCACAGCTTTATTCAGACATTGCTTTACATAAAACATTAGCTACTAGATTTCAACTTTCGATTTACAAATATAAAAGTGAGTCTTTTCTACACTTAGACTGCATGATTTAAAGATTGAATACCAACACAACTTTTAGAACTAAGTGTTATAACTCACAAGATTTATACAGTATGTTTTATCAATCATGATTCATGATTTTTAGCTTTCAATTATTCCAGCCAATGTGAGTCACTTATACTTAGCATGCAATACTTTACAAGTTTATACAAATATTGAGATATTGTCTTACTTATGTATTCACCCCTATATACTTAGTACATTCCAAAAGTACTAATCCAAAAATGCATCTATGTGATAATATCTCATAATGTAGGTTCAGTTTCTTAGTTTCAGTAGCGTAGTGATTTTGAGCATCTACATCTACATCCTAATAGTTGGTGAGTCCTCATAGTATGTGGACCCAATTATTCAGAATTTCTAGTTCATTACAGTAGTTGATTCAACATTTTTAGTCAGTTCGAGTCAGCTGAGGTCTTGTCCCAGTGACTCTCTATTTTTTAGTAGTAGAGGCTTGTCAGACTACTAGTTATGATTCAGATTTCTAGTGTTGATTGTTCAGACTTTTAAGTCTAATATTTCCAGACATTATGTTCAGATAATTTTATCTTAGATTAGATAGAATTCTACATTTTAGGTTTGATTATATATCTATATTTCTTTATTATGAGCTTCAAATTTAGTAGAAGGCTTACAGGATTAGCTTAAGGCTACTCGTAGTCATGATCACCGTGTGATAGCTCGGGACCCATTTTTGGGGCGTTACACAATCCCATCATCTGGTAGTGCTCCAGTGCCTAAGTTCTGACAGGATACTCATATTAGAGTGCTAGAATTTAAGTCCTAGGGTAGAACAAATAGTTTTCAAACCAACCCAGTCTGTAAGAGATGTAGTAAGAACCATAAGGGTGAGTGTATGTGAGGTAGTGATGCGTGCTTTAGGTATGGCAAGTCAGTCTAAAGAATAAGGTATTACCTGACAGACATGTGGATGGGTAGAAATGATTGTTAGTAGTGCCAGACTAACTTCTTATCAGTTTCAATAGGTCGCCTGACTTAGTAGGGTGCCACTTCTAGTGCAACTAGTGTACAAATTTAGAATTGACTTTATGCCCTTTAGACTTGACAAGAGAAGGAGGGTTCTCCTAATATGGTTACTGGTACATTGTAAGTTTTTCATATTCATATATATATGTATTATAAGATCTTGGGGCGCACACTTTCTGTTGTGACTCCTATATAGCAGTATATTTTGGTGTCCGTCCCAAAATTATAGCAGAACCCTTCTCAATTTCAACTTCAATCAGTAGTTTATTATAGCCTGGTGGGTATACAGAAATTGCCCGGTCACAATATCCCAGAAAGTCACTTTAGTTGACCTTGTAGAGTTAGACATCACCGACTTTGATATTATTCTTGGCATCGATTGGCTCCATTTCTACTATGCCTCAGTTTATTGTAGAAATAGAGTAGTTCAATTTAATTTGCAAATGAGCCAATCCTAGAATAGAAGAGTAGTACCTCAGTGCCCATATGATGGTTCATCTCTTTTCTTAATGCAAGAAAGATGATTTCTAAGGGGTATATCTATCATCTTGTCTGAGTCAAAGACTCAAATTCTGTAATCTTGAGTCTCGAGTTGGTTCTGGTAGTGAATGAGTTTCCAAAATTATTTTTTGAAGATCTGCCCGGTGTTCCTCCCGAGAGAAAAATAGACTTTGAAATAGATCTCATTCCAGTACCCAGCCTAATTTAATTCCACCATACAAAATGGCTACAATCGAGCTTAAGAAATTGAAAAAATAGTTGAAAGATCTCTAAGATAAGGGTTTCATTAGGTCTAGTGTTTTCCCACGGGGTGCTCTAATTCTCTTCGTGTGCAAGAAGGATGGTTCTCTCATAATGTGCATCGACTACCATCGGTTGAACAAAGTCATGATTAAGAACAAGTATCCCATCCCCAGGATTTATGACTTGTTCTAACAAATTCAGGGTGCTAAGGGCTCATTTTTTGCACTTAATGGAGATCTAAATCTGAATAGTTCAGACTTTGACCATTAAGTACATTTATTTTTTATTAAGATTTTAGCTCTTAATAGGTCTTAATCATTCAGATCTAGAATCAAGTCTTAATAGGTCTGAAGAGGTATTTTGGTGTTGGATAATATTCACCTCCACTCTATTCAAAATCATCAATCACCACCTCTGCCACCGCCATCATTGTCAACTACTACACACCACCACCAACTACCTCCATCATCACAACCACTATCGGCAATAAATATTGGTACCAACCACTGTTGTCAACTTCTACCACACCTACTGCTTCTGTTATTCTAATTATATTTAAAGCCACCACCGCCGTTAATAGCACCACCATCATCAGCCACTATCGGCCAATGCCTACTATCGACCAACTCATCTATCACAACTAGCACCACTGCTAACTACTACTAACACATCACAACCTCCATACATTCTTTAGCAGCCACCACTATTGTCACAAGTAACACCACCTTTACCATCACTTCAATCACTATCATCACTATAATTTATCTTTACTAACAATCATCTCCACCATCACAACTAACAATATCTCCAACTAGCACCAACACATCGTCAACCATCATTCATTTATTTTTCAGCCATCACAATCAATACTTCCAACTACTAACATCAAACAATTACATCACAACCACCACCATCATAATAATCACTACAATACCAACCATAACAACTATAACCACTAACAATACTAATCACTAACATTAATCATTGTCATCGCAACCACCATTATAAACCATCTCCACTATCACTAACAAACATAAATATTTTTTCCAATCAAATAATAATTTTGTTGTATTAAATTAAATACTTTTCTAATATATAATTAGTTAGTTATTTGAATTGTATTTTTTTATTTTATTATATATATATAATTTTTTTGTACATTCAGATGTTAAAAAAAGCAGTCTTAATTATTCAGTTTACAGATCTAGAGACAACATCTTAATCATTCAGGCGTGCATTTAGATTTAAACCTCTGAATCTTACAAAAAAATATAGCCTAATTATTTTTGTAAGATTTACCACAGATCCAACTATTATCATCTCAGATTCAGAGAATGTGATATTTTGAAGACAACCTTCAAATCTCAGTATGGTCACTTCAAATTTTTAGTTATGTATTTTGAACTAAAAAATGTTTCTACAAATTTTATGGACCTGGTAAATAGGGCATTCAAGAAGTACCTTGACATGTTCATTATAGTTTTCATAGATGAAATTATCGTCTATTCTTGTAGTGAGGGTAAACACACAGACCATTTAAGGATTGTTTTACAGACTCTCGAAGATCATCAATTATTCACTAAGTTTAATAAGTATGAATTTTGGTTGAAATTAGTAGATTTTCTTGTTCACATTATTTTTGGGGAATTCATTCGAGCCGATACTCAAAATATAGAAGCACTAAGGAACTCTCCTAGACCTATCTCTTCACCAGACATTAAAAGTTTCTTAGATTTAGTCGATTACTACAGATGGTTTGATGAAGGATTTTTTTCTATTGACTTTCCCATGTCCAGACCGACTCAAAATAAAGTCAAGTTCCAATGGTTCACTTCTTGTAAGAAGAGTTTTTAGGAGTTGAATACTCGAATCACTTCTACTTTAGTTTTGACTTTTAATAGAGGGTTCAAATGGATTTGTGGTTTCGTGCGATGCTTTGAGGGTTGGTCTTGGTTGTGTGTTGATGCAGCGAGGTAAAGTTATTGCGTATGCCTTTAGCTTGCTTAAACCTCATGATAAGAACTATTCAACTCATGATCTTGAGTTGGCAGTTGTTGTTTTTACCTTAAAGATTTGAAGGCATTACCTTTATGAGGTTGATATTGAGGTGTTCTATAATCACAAGAGTTTATAGTATACGTTAACTTAGAAAGACCTAAATCTTTGTCAGAGAAGGTGGATAGAATTTTTGAAGGATTATGATATGTGTGTGCTGTATCCTTGAGTAAGGCCAATGTTGTGGCTAATGCCCTTAGCAGATTATCTATGGCAATAAAAAAGATCTACTTCGTGATGTTCATTAGCTTGCTTGGTTGGAAATTTGGTTGGTTGATTTGGTTGAAGGTAGTGTATGGGTTCAGAATAGTTTTGAATCTTTATTGGTTGATAAGGTAAAGAAAAAGAAAGATAGTGATCTTGTTTTGTTTAAGTTGAATGAGGCAATTCAAGATCAGAAGGTTGAGGTTTTCCCTCAAGGGGTAGATGGTGTGCTTCATTGTCAGGGTAGGTTATGTGTACCAAATTTGGATGATTTGAGGAAGAGAATGTTAGTAGAGGCTCATGGTTCATGATATTATATTCATCTAGGAGCCACTAAGATGTACCGTGATTTGCAGGAAGTCTATTGGTGGAATGGTATGAAGAAGGATATTACAGAATTCACGATGAAGTGTCCAAATTTTCAGCAGGCTAAGGTTGAGCACCAAAGTCCTAGTGGTATGCTTCACAAATTCAGCATCCCCAATAGGAAGTATGAAGTGGTGAATATGGACTTCATCATAGGGTTACCTCGTACTCGTCATCAGCATAATTCCATTTGCGTTATTATGGACCAAATTCCTAAGTCATCTCATTTCATGCTAATTCATACTTCAGACTCAACCAAAGATTGTGCTAGCCTCTATCTTAGGGAGCTAGTGAAATTACATGGAGTCCCTTCGACCATTATAGAGGTTCCCAGTTTATCTCATATTTTTGGAAGACATTTCAGAAGGGTCTTGGTACCGAAGTTCATCTAGTACAACCTTTCACCCACAGATAGATGGCTAGATAGAGGTGACCATTTAGACTTTAGAGAACATGTTGAGATCCTGTGTAATTGATTTCAAGGGTAGAGAACATGTTGAGATCTGAGTTTGCCTACAACAACACCTATCACTCTAGTATTCAGATGTCTCCATTTAAAGTTCTTTACAATAGAAGGTGTAGATATCCTATTAGTTGGTTTGAGGTTAGTAAAGCTACCTTTATAGGGATAAATTCAATGCATGAGGAGATGGATAATGTTAAGCTTATTAGAGAAAGGCTGAATATAGATCAAAGTCATCATATATCCTATGTAGATGTAAGGAGAAGAAAGCTTGTTGGTGATTTTGTTTACTTAAAATATCATCCATGAAAGGGGTGAAGAGGTTTGGTCAGAAAAGGAAGCTCAGTCTCTGCTATGTTAGTCCCTATAAGATGTTGAGTAGTAATGGGAAGGTAGCCTATGAGTTGGAATTGCCTGCACAGTTGGCATAAGTGCACCCAATGTTCAAGGTCTCTTTGTTGAAGAAGTGCATTGGTGGCCCAACATAAGTAATACCTGTAGAAAAGTTTAGCGTGGGAGATAGTCTCTCTTATGAAGAAGTCCCAGTTGAAATCCTTGATTTTCAGATTTGTAGGCTGAGGAATAAAGAGATCGCTTTAGTAAAAGTTCTGGGGAGAAATTAGTAAGTCGAGGGAGCTACTTGGAAAGCAGAAGAAGACATGATGACCAAGTACCCCTACCTTTTCTCTTTGAATTCAGTTCCAGCTTGAGGTAATAGTTCCCCTAAATTAATTAATTCTTTTATTTCTATCTTAGTCACCTAACTATATTTATGTCATAGCATGTATTCATGGGTTCATTTTAGTTCATGCATCAATCATAATTTCAAATATCGGTTCATGATTTACTCCTTATGTATTCAGTGCAAGATCCCAACTTTTCCCTAGCCTCACAGCCTAGTCAGTTTCATTTGAGGATGAATGATCCCAAGGAGGAGATATTACAATACCCTAAATTTTCAATCTCTAAACCAATCACAAGATAGGCCATTAAATTAGATTTCCAATGCCACATATCTGTCCTTAATTTAAATTCATGGAAAAAAGTTATGGCATTTTGTTCAAAGGAATTGTCAATCTGCCAGTGGTAACAGTTCAGGCAATGACATATTACCAAATATAACGAGTTATGACCTAGACTTATTACCATGATAGTGAGTGACCCAAGAATTCAGCTCAATGGTAACGGTTCCAACACATGACTCATTATTAGATATAACGAATTGTTGTGTGGACTCATTGCTACACCAGTGCAGAAACTAGAAATTAAGTCTCAGACCATGATTAATCCTAACGACTTGTAATAATTCCTAATGAGTTATTAAGAGAGGGAGTCATAATTGCCTAACAAAGGGACCAAACCTCAGAACCTTAGGTCATGACTCAGACCACGACTCATATCTATTGTAATGAGTCTTTGGGTGAGTCATTACGACTGGAATAAAAAATTCTGCATGATTTCAAAAAAGGGCTTCTTATTATTTTTCCATCCTTGTAACCCCAAACCCGCATAGTTTGTGCACTCCAATATAATTTATTAAGGGATTAAATTACCCTAACACTTCATAAACTCCAAAATCCTTACACTTAGCAAAGAGAAAACAATTCTCTTCTTCTCCAAAGCAGACTAGGGTTCTCCAAGTGCAAGAACAAGCTCTAATCAATTCCTAAGGAATTCACTTCCAGTATGTGCGATTTCATCAATGTGTCCCTTTCACCTATTGAGTCCCAAGAACTCTTTAAATTTTCAAGCCAAATTCTCTTCCCCTTGAACTGGTTCCAGGTCAAACATGAGATTTTCTACTCTCATTAGTTTATGTGCATAACAAAACCATGGATATGTTCTCTCCTTGGGATTAGTGATCCCCCATGTTCAAGACCATGAATTTTCTCCATAATGACAAGTTGTTGAGTTGTAGGCTTTAAATTGTGAAATTCCAATGTCATGCTCCAAAATTGTTATTATGTCAAGTTGCATTAGTCAAAGACGGTGGGTTATAAAGACCCGATTCCTAGGATTTTAAAAATGCATCAGTTTACATGTTCATGATACTTTAGATTATGCATGCACTATTACTTTTTGAATTCCATAAGTTGAGCATATCAATTATCAATTCAGTTTTCAGTTATACTTTAGAGTTATTCATTTGGGAGTGTTATTAGCACTGAGTAAATACAGGGATGATGGCTCCCCCATCAGTTAGGCATGGGATCATTAGTAGTAGTCTTCAAGATCTAGAACTACGGTCCCAATGTAGGTTATAAGGGGTCCTCCTTCAGTTTTGGCATGATACCCCAGTCCTTTGGGACATCAGTTTAGTGGATCCATATAAACCAGTGTTGGTACCCTTGGCAAAGTAATAACACCCTCCCAACTGGGTTACAGGTTGAACCCTAATTTGATTAGATTAGGGTATGTCAGTTATTGTTTGCTCTCATAGTACTTAATTTAGTTTATGTATATGTTCAGTCTAGGTTTTCTTAACTAATTATTCAGTATTCAGTAATTCAATTTATCCAACATATATTTATTCTTGGCCTTCTATTCAGCTTACATATTCATGCATTATATATATATATATATATCAGTTAGCTTCCCATCTTGCATACTCAGTATATTCAATGTAGTGATCTCATACTTCTTTACACTATATTGTCTTATAATATAGGTTTGGATGCTTAGTCGGACCACACTCAACACATTCTATTTTCTCTGAGCTGCAGTATTAGTGAGTCCTTATCAATCGAGGACTAGTTATTATTTGCTTATTTTTATTTATTTTAGCTAGTTAGATTTAGTTGGGGACCTATCCCAATAACTTTTCATGATTTAGAGGCTTTCAAAAAGGAAGAAAGATGTTAGGTTTTCAGCTTCATCAAGTAATTTATACAGTATTAGCATTGACTTGGTTGTTATTCATAATCATTTCATTTCAATTATCTTTTGTTCAATATTTTGTTACTTCCTTCAGTATTCATAGCTTATGCCAGGACATGGTTAGCTTGGGGTCACTTGTGACTCTGAGCACTATTTTATGACTAGGGGGTTGTCTCGTGTCATGACAACATAGTACCTCATCATGATAGTTCCTAGTGTTGAACTAAATCATAATTTGCTGACTCACTTTCAATTCCCCATACTCATTGAACCATTGGAGCATGTATGGTGTGGCAATCTTTGTTGTGGGTAACTTTAAGAAATCAACCATGGTGGCACTAAATACATTAGCACAACTCCCACTATTAATGACTAATGAGCACACATTCTCCTTGATAAGACATTTGACTCGGGTTATCCAATGCCTTACTAATCATTACTTTTCTTACCATAAAGTTAGAAACCTCAAACTTTCAATATCTAGGCCAAGTATCCTCCTTCCATTACTTTACATTTTTATCTTTCTCAAACCTCTTTCGTTCTTTATCCTTTTCTTGTCCTACCTTATCTCCAAGGTAATATTTATTTTCTTATCTAAGGACTTTATTTAATTAGGACATTCACTCACCTTGTGTACCCATCCTTAGAATTTAAAACATTAAATACCTTTATAATTAAAGATTGTACACTTTTAACCTTTATTCCTTGGTGGATACTTTGGAACACTCTTCTCAATAGGCTTGATATAAAAGGACTTATTGAATTCCTTATTTTTGTTCCAACCCGATGACAATTAGGCTGCCTATTTATTCTTCCCCAAGAGTTGGTCGATCAGTATCCATTGGGTTTGAAAGACGTCTTATCCTTGAGGTCTCTCTCAATTTATAAAGCCATTTTAAATATTTCTTCCATAGTAGCAAACTTATGATAAGTCATTGAGGAGGGCATCTCCTTGTTCAAACCAACCTTAAAATAAATGATGACATGTTCAACATGTTTTTGATTCTCAAGATTCAAGATTAATTGTTGAAATTCATCATAGTGAGCTGCAACTCTCTTGATTTCTTGCCTTAAGTTGTATAACTTGGCAAGTAACTTATGCCAATATCTTTTTGGTGCATATTTTTGTCTCATGAAGCCTCTAATATATCGTATGGTAGAGGTTGTCCCTCATCAAGGACTTGTTAACCTTTTGGCATATTCCCACTATGTAATATAAAATCCTTCAGTTGGGCATGGGATAACAACTCTTCTTGACATTGGTGAGCTCATTGACTTGAAAGATTCTCTAACACACAGACTCCCTTATGAGATAAGATAGAGACCACTCACTTTTTTGAAAACTGGTAGATTAGTTTTGATAGAGTTTATTCCTACAAACCAGCCTCCATTTCCACATTAGTTATAATTAATGTTCCATTGAGCTACACATTGGGGATGATTTCCTAAGTTTCTACTTCTTTGTGGTATCATACTAAATCTTCCATGTCGATCCTTATGATATCCTTGACCTATCATTCTATTCCTCATGTATTCTGCAAATATAGCCACTTTATCATATTTTTCAAAATTATCTTGAGGTTTCTCCATTCCTACCTCCTCAACTTGGATGGGTTGGTTTTGATTACATGGCTTTTAGAATGGTGATTTTTTATTTGTGGGGCTTGCAATCAGACTTGTTCTAGGGGTATTTGATTTTGTGGAGCTTCTTAGTTAACTTTATTGAAGTGGAGTTGTAGTGGATGAACGGGATTTTGGTTATTTAGGTAAGTAGTGTCTTAGGTAACGGGATCTTGTATTTATCTAAGTGGGTTATACTTTTGGTAAAGTGTTTCTGGGGAGATAGTTGTAAATGTGTTTTAAAAATATTGCTTAATAAGGAAAGATAGCTTTAGGGAGTGGATTGGGTGAAGTCTAGACAACCTTCCAAGTTAATTATCTTCCATCCATGTTAGAAACACTTCTTTGGAGCGTGGTCATATGACATTCCATAGATTCTATTCTACGACTCAAGTATTAAATCGACGCTAAGATTCATTAGAAGCATTCACATCCATAGTGGGTGGTGTTTCAACTTCTGGGGTCATAGTACCAATTGAAGAGACCTTAATAACAAACAACATACAAGTTAGCATTACAAATCAACCTCATAATGTCTACACACCTTTGCACATCCTCACAATTGGGTTCATAAATGTTGAATGCTTGTTTATACTACGACGATAGATGAGGTATCAGCTGCTACTTTTGACCAAAATAGATTCTTTATTGAAAGGACTCAAAGAAATGCTTATGGACTTGAGACAAGAAACTATGACGAATTATAAACTAGAAAAGAACAAAAATATAAGAACGGATAAAGAAAAGGACTCTAAGACTAATCAACCGACTAAGTAGATCAATTAATACTTGTTAGTTAGTCTAGGAATCAAGAAATAAGATTAGGTGGAAATATGTTTTCTGAGATATGGGTGTAGGTGGGGAACATGCCCTCATAGGTGGCTTTGAAGGTCAAGAACTAGTGTTGCTGGAAATAAACCTGCGTGGTGACCTATGCCCACAGGTGCTGGCCTATGTGGGCAAGTGCGGGTGCTGATACCCTTGGGAAGTGTTGGGCAAGTGTGGGTGCTGATACCCTTGGGCAGTATTGCTGAAGCTTTCAAGTTTTAGCTTTTTCAAGGATCTCTTGCACTATCTTTCCTAGAATATTCCTTTCCTTTTGGATATTCCGTGGGACTAACACCTTTTCTTGTTTCTTTTGGCCCCTTTTTGGATCTAACAACTTATTTGATGAATCTTCCTCTTAAAGATATGAACTTCTTCAAGAACACCAAGAACACTATAGTTCCAAACTAACTCAGTTTTTCTCAAAATTGCACGAAACATTAGATCTAGGTTCCCTTTGACGTGGAGAACACTTTTAAAAAATATTTATTATTCAAATTCACATCAAAATAACTAGATCTAAAAACCCACATTACTTATTCTTCAAGCTCAAGAACTTATCAAAGGAGATTCTTCAAATATACTCTAAACACCCTAAAAACTTAAGATCTAACCTAAATAACACCATATGGAACAAATCAAGTATAGAAACTAAAAAGAGAACTTAAAAAACATAAATTTTTTTTTGGGGGTTTCGGGAAAAAAGAAATTTCCATTTTTTTATTTTCTTCAATATCACAACTCAAGATTTAGAATCATAATAATGAATTTATGTCGAGCTCTAATACCAAATAATAATAATAGAAAAACTATGAGAATGAGAAATTGACTATGAAAACAAAGAGGCAATCGGTACATATAAAACTAGATACAAGAAGATGGAAGAATTAAGAACAATAGGATATATCAAACCCTAGAACCCCTAATTAAATTCACCACCAACACCTAATTCCTACAATGATCAAGAGGGAATTGAAATGCCCTCGAAAACACACATATCTAGACTAACGTTCAACAAAATCTCGCCAAAAATTCAAAAAAAAACTAAAGAAATAAAGGCAAGGTCCTACTATTTATACCCATGGTTCATTTACTACAAACTTGGGCCCAAAGGTTACCTATTTTTCCATAAAAAATAAGTGTTGCCACCTAAGCTCATCTGCCCACGTAGATGGCTATCTTTCTACGGAGGTCAGAGCATAGATGCCACTGAATTAGTTTATTTACCCTCCTTCGTATGCACCCTCCTCACCTATGGCTACAAGTGAGCTCGAATGTGGGCTTAGTGTGTCGTTTAACTCCTTTCACTTTCCCTTGATCCCTCCAAATCCCCTTGATCTTTTTAGATATAATCACCAACACATAAGAAACTTTTGACTGTAGTAGGATGCCATCAAGTACCTCTCGCTTCTTGAACATTTCTTGGAATGCTTGGAGTTCTCATTCTTGAATTCCAATGAAAGGTCTTGTCTTTGAGGCAACTTGTATTAGATCAAATTTATTTTAAAATGAATGTCATTTGGACTTTACAACACTACGACTACCTTTCAAAGATGTATGTTGTCTATCTGTTCAAACATGGTGAAAGACTACATAGAGATTTTTCATGGTTGATTTTTCAATGGTTAGAGATTTATTTTAGGTGTGTTTGGTACATTTGGACCAAGTATTGAAGAGGTGTGAGGAGACCAACCAAGTGCTTAGTAGAGAGAAGTGCCAGTCAAAGAAGGAACAGTGTTAGGGCACAAAATTTTTGACAAAAGGGATTTAAGTAGATCAAGATAAATTTAAATTAATCTCAAGGTTACCACCTCCTATTTTTGTGACAGGAGTTTGACGTTTATTGGACACCAGATATTTTACAAGTGTTTTATCAAGGATTTCTCAAAAATTGCCTACCCATTGTGTAAGCCTTGGAAAAAGAAGAAACTCCTTATATAACAACAAAAATAAGACATGTAGGTGGATCAAATCATACAGTTCCTATTGAAATAAGATTCACATAATAAAATGCACTTGATTTCATTTGTTATTTATGGTATCCCAAAAATATTTAGGTTAATATATGGCTTTTAAATTAAGTTCCAAATAGGTGGATGCTGCCAAAGGCTATGTCGATGCCATACGCAAAAAGAAAGAGACTCATAAAATGGAAGAGGAAAATAAAGCTTTTGCATATTTTTGTTAATGTATGAACAAGATATATAGATCTTTATCAAAGTAGAATTAATAGAAAAAGAAAACTAATTTCAAGTTCAACGAGATTGCATAAGGACCTTCAAGTTCTTATAAGAGAAACTCGCCACTGGTCCTATAATTATTGTACTTTATTGGTCTTAGTTATTTGAATTAATGTGTGATTTGAGTGGTGTTTCTTTCCATCCAGTGTACTACTCTAGAAAACCATTGAATGTTCCCCAAAAGAACTATACATTCACAAAACAACAATAATTGGTTGTCATTTTTGCTTTTGAGAAGTTTTGTGGTTATCTATTAGGTACAAAAGTAATTGTGCACATAGACCTTCCCGCAGTTAGATATTTCATGTCTAAGAAGGATAAAAAGCCATGGTTTATGTGATTGTCCTACTCTTGTAAGAAATTAAATTTGAGGTAAAAGATCATAAAGGCTATGATAATCAAGTAACAAACTATTTATCTAATCTTGAGATGAATGAGAAACATTTGGGGGAAGTTTACATTGACAAGTCATTCCCTGATTAATATATGGTTGCATTTTCAAATGGTATAGGGCCTTGGTATGAGGATTTTTCTAATTATCTTGTGTGAGACGTAGTAATGGATGACTTTAATTAACATCAATACAAGAAGTTCCTTCCTAATGTATGTAGGTACTATTGGGATGATCCTTACCTTTTTTGGGTGTATGTAGACAAAATAATTGGAAGATATGACTCGAAGCTTGATATATAACCTATACTAGAGCATGATACTCTGTGTCAATCGGGGGGAACCAAAGTATTAGGAGGACCTCATCTAAAGATCTTGGAAAGAGGGTTTGAAGTGGGTAATATGGCTTTGCTATTTAATTCAGGGCTACAACTATTTTTGGGCAAGTTGAGATTAAAATGGTCTTAAACTTTCAAGGTGGTGACTATTTTTGGGCAAGTTGAGATTAAAATGGTCTTAACCTTTCAAGGTGGTGCAAACCTTCCTACATGGTGCAATTGAATTTAAAGGAGAAGATGGATCAATGTTCAACATAAATATCCAAAATGTGAAGCACTATTTGTGTGTTCCAACTAAAACTTCAGAGGTTGAGGTGATCTACCTTAAAAAATCTTGAAAAGATTATATCCATGTCGTGCCATGATGTTAACTAAGGTGTTTCTTTGAAAGAAACCCAAGTGTTGTTTTAATCTTTATAAACTTTATATTATGTTTTTTTCGGTTGAATGTTCAGGAATTCATGTTATGAAGGATAAGCATGAACTTTAAAATTATGGGCTGGATTGTATTGAGTATGTGTGCTCTGCACACCTCTATACAATGAGCCTGGGGAAATTATTCAAATTTTGATGGATTGTGTGATGCACATATAGTTTTCACACTAAGGTGCAATAGTACAAGCAATGCATAACTAAAATAGTAGGAATAAAAGTCTTTCTCATGAAAATGCGGCTTGCATTGCTGGTGTACAACCCACACATGTAGCTCTATGGTTGCACACCTAGGTACGCTCTTAATTTTAAACTCCTTTATTAGTTTTTCTCGACTCCAACCCACTTTGATCCATCCAAACTAACTATGTGCCATGGTTTTATGACACTTTCGATGCTTAAAACAATGAAATTATGCAAGTACTTAGGTCTTTTTTGTTAGATGCGATGTGTTTTTATGTTGGGTTTTCAAGAAAATAAGTATTGAAGTAGAAGAAGAGATAAATATGATGAAATGTAGCAGAAGGCTACTTATAGAACCACTTATGGGCCGTAAGTAGTACTTATACCCCCATAGGTGGGTCCATAAGTTGCAACAAAAATGGTTCTGAAAGTTGACAAAAGCCTCTAATTCATATGAAAGCCACCTACGGGGCATAAGTTGTTCCCTACAACCTATGTAGGTACACCTTTTAGGTTGGTGATATGAAGACTAGAGTTGAGACATACGAACCCACCTAGGGCCTTTAGGTACTACCTACGGCCCGTAAGTGGGGTCGTTGGTTGATGCCAACTTTATTTTCCTACTTTGTTTTAGATAGGATTTTTAGGTTTTTCAATGTAAACTATAAATACCTCATTGATTTTTTATTATTATTTTACGTACTCTTACACACTTTACACACTTTCAAAATTGTATTTTCTAAGATACACTTTTTGAGCTTGGAATTCTTATTTTTGACTTTTAGGGTGTGATATTAATTTGAGATTCTGGTTTTTATTTGTTATTTAGATTATTCATATACTTTTAATTACGAATTCTATGGGTGTTATTACTAATATGAGTGGCTAAACCCCTTAACTAGGGTTTTGGGAATCCTAATAGAATAACAAAGTAGAGGAAGTGCAATGTCTTTCTTGATTGATGTTCTTGCATGTATTGTGATTTTCTTTATATTGATTTCTTTCTTAGCAACTTCAAACACTACAAACCCACCTGTATTTAATACTAAGCTGAGAGAGAGGTTGTGATTAGGAAAATAAGATAACAATAGTTATTTAAAGCTATCAAACTTTAATTAACTTGAGACTGAGAAGAGATATTTAGTCTAGGATATAGGACAAAGGTTTGTAATGCAACACTCTGAGACCGAGAGGCGATGAGTGAAATTCACCAAAAAGATGTCGAGAGACATTTGGTTATACATAACTTGTTAGATTCTGCATGCACGACACTGAGACAGTATAATGAGCACTATTGTGCCCCATTTTTCTCATGAAAAACAGAATTTAACATGAAAAATCTTTTTAGAAAGGATTAAAGAAAGTGAAGAGTCGCCACTTAATGAATTAAGGTGCGTTAGGGAACCATTCTAGGCTATGAAAAATCTATTTTTTTATTTAGTCTTAGTTTGCCAGAAATTTGGGTAAGGGTTCAAATCACCTCGAAAAGAAGGCATTAGGTACCTTTTGAGGTCCACAAAGGTTGTTCCCGAACGAATTCATATTTTACATAGGGATTCTATGTGATATGCAAAGGTCACTTGTTTTTATTATCTTAAAGGTTACTAAGTGGCAAAATAGTAAAAAAATATGTAATTTAATATTGTTATAACAAAATATTTATATTATTTTAGAGAACCTATACTACCCCAACAAATAAACATATAAGATAAATAAAAGAGAAAAACAAGTTCCAAAGATCAGACAAACGAGTTATTTGTTTTAATTTGGATCAATACCTAACTTGTTAATCATTACCCAACCCATTAACTAACTGTCGAATTATAAACAGATGGCAGTGCCATATATTGCATTGTCGAATAATACATGGGTAATCATCATCTCCGAATGTCTACCCACCGTACTTAGGCTGGTTGTTAAACCTAAAGACATTTTAAAGAAAGTATAAAACTAATGCCTCTAAAATGCCTATTGTCCCAGGCTATCGTCCAAGAAGCATTGGACTTTCCTATTTATGAATTTGAGATCTATACAAATAAAACTAGGTTTTCTAGTTAGACTCAAAGTGCATAAAAACATAGGATGTCAAGTAGCACGTAATAGTCTCAAGCAAAGACAAAGAATTATTCATTTTGGTCTAGTTAACCTATAGACATGCTACTAAGTGATAAACAACTGTTATTGATGAAAGATAATTGTTGTTCATGTCAAAATAATATGTTACAAATTTATTAAACTAAAGACATGTCAAGGTAAAAACGTAAGGGAGTGATAGTTGTTTATTTATTATGCCAAAAACATATTGTAAATCAGTTAAAGTGCTGGGAGTTAATTTAAAAATGCTAGGAAACATATTCACTTTCTGAAAATGATTAACATGTAGAAAAGTACTTCTAAAAATTAATAAAATATTGCTGAAAATTAATTTCTTATATTCCGAAAATTTATTTAAACACGCTGAAACCTCATTTTTTTTTATAAGCTAGAAATCAATTTTATGAGCTAGAAATTAATTCAAACATGTTGGAAAATAGTTTTAGAGGCTAAAAAACAACTTTAGAAGCTGGAAAGTAGTTTGTATACTGGGAATTAATAGAAAACATGCAGAAAATAAATACAAGTATGGACAGTTGTCTTATGCTATAGATTTAATTAACATGCTAGAACCTGATTTATGCCGGGAGCTTAATTAAAACTCCAAAAAACAGGATTTCAAGGCAACAAGAATAAATTTCTTATTGATCCTGTGTTAAGGTTTGCCTATTTATTTGAATAAACCCCGCCCTCGTATGTAGTCCTCAATTTTATTATTCGTAATACAATAATATTATAGACCAACATATAAAAAGAATAAACTGAACTGGGAAGGAAGATGTAGTCCCTCTCGAGCTCCCTGGGCAACTTTTCAAATCTTGAAACCATCTAGTTATACTTGTTAGACATGAATGAAATAGAAAAGCAAGCACAAAATAGATAGACGAGTACACCACAATGTGGTTTCAAACATTGAAGCAATGAGATAGAGGTATAGCAAGCAGACACAACTAGTTATTTTATTTTTAAAATGATAACAACTAGGCTATTCTAAATTGTAAGAATTTATATGCAAGTAAAATCTTAACACATAAGAATATGTAATTGAGTCGACAGAACACTAACCATTTAGGAATATAGAAACAACAAACCAATCAGAAAACAAGAAGAGGTTGAATCACAGTGACTTGAGCAATTAGCAGTAATAGTTAACCAAAGCTGAGGGAAGAATATTCTAAATATAAATACCAAATTGAGAGCACATGAGTCTGTCGGGATAGAAGTAAAGTTGCCCTTAATAATGAGAAAGGATATTGTTTATATAGCAAAATGAAGTGCACCAGTAAAAGGAGAGAAATAAAATTCAAAGAGCGAATCAGGAAACTTTTTGAATGAATCATTAATTAAGGTGGTAAATCAATTTCAAATCAAAATCAAATTAGAAGTTACCATAAATAACCAATATAGAAGCTGTCACAAAATTGAAATTAAGGTGGTGAATGAATTACACATCCAAAAATAGATTAAAAGTTACCATACATAACCAGTATGAAAGTAGTCACAAAATTGAAAACAGATTGGGAGGAATCAAATATAAAGATTTACAAAAAATAAATAGATATCCAAAGTGGTAACATGCCATCAAATAATTTATTAGCATAAAGGATCGCAAATTATGATCGTAAATACATACAAGACTATTGCAAATATTATTTAGGAAGAAGGGTAATCAAATTAGAATTGATTATGTCAAATTATTGAGGTAAATCATAAACAACACACCAATTCTAGGATCACAATAGCCAATTTTGAGATGCAGTACCAGCCTCTGGGTTTGGTCATATTAATTTTCATACCAAATTGAGAGTAATAACATACTAATTGCTAAAGATGAAACAAATAACAATCAAGAATATTTGTAAAACAATCAACAGCCTTTAACACAATAATAAGCATAAAAATCACACGGAGGCAGGCTAACAAGAACCTGTCTTAAGATTGAATATCGGGGTTGAATAAAATAACTCGAAGTTATATTGAGAAAATGATAATCATAAGGTTTTCTCATATCTCTTTCAAGTGGAAACTCTCTTGAAACTTATTGAAATGGATTTTCTGGATGGATAGTTCGTCGGAGCAGCCATGGTGACGGTATGGCATTTGGCAAATATTTGATAGATATTGGTGGTTACTACACTAGTTTAGTTGGTGGGAGGCAGAGACGGAGAGGGATAATAGGATGCTCACTGGTTGCTGTGCAGTGGGGTTTCACCAGAGTTGCCTGCTGAATCACAACTGTAACGACCGATGATATGGTGGCTGATTTTGTTTTTTTTTTCAGTTGGAGAGGCAACTATGGAGAGGGAGAAGAGAGAAAGAGGTCATGTGGTTGTTGTTGATAGGCAGTGAGAAGGTTCGCTGGCCATGGCTAGTTTTTAGATTTAGAGAGAGAGAAAGCTACGTCTGCTAGTTGAAAGTGAGATTAGGGTTGGAGTTTTGTTGTTATTAAAAGGGAATAAATTGATGTAATCTCGACTGTTGATCATAAATGATTAACATTTGAGATCAAAATTACAGAGATAGCTCAAATTCAAGTGATTGAATTGGAGAAAATTCAAGTGATTGAATTGGAGACTTCCACTTTGGGTCAAATTTAAAATTGATAAATTGGGACTTAAAATGGCTAGAAGTTAAATAAATTAGAAAAATTGAATTGAGTTTGGACTGCTATTTAATAAATGTAATATAATAAAATGTCAAAATAAAATATTTTTCTTAAAAGTACACTATGTATACAAGATTAACGTTACGTAAAAATAATATATAAAAATTGTTAATAATAAAATTTGAAAGAAATTAATAATAACAATAACAATAATAATAATAACAACAATAATAATAGACAATGCGTTTGTAAATTATGAGTGTGCATATTTGTGAAAAAAATAAAATAAATATTAATAAAATTATATAAAATATTATATTTAAATTATATAAAATATAAAATCACTTGATATAACAATTTGCATATTTAGAAATCATGAATGCGATACGTCGGTATTTATTTGATACCTAAAATAATTCATAAAATATTAATATTTAAAATTAATAGTTTTTGGTAAAGTAATAGCCTAGGAGGTTTATCGGGAGGTCAAAATTGGGTGTCAACAAGTACAATAAGTCTGTGGAGTTAGAAAGTCAGGGGGAACAAAATCCTACTGTTCATCTCATATTGATTTCAACCTAAAGTATTCAAGCTGTGTTACTACTACTACAACTGTTCTTACAAAATCCCCCATTTACTTTCTACACTTTCTGACTACATTAATAGGTTCTTAATATAGATTCATCCTATTCCCTATGAGTTCGACCTCAACCTTTGTTGGGTTCTATAGATGATCAATGATTATGTTATACTTTTTAGGGGGTATAATTTGAGCGACATCAAATTTTGGCGTTGTTGCCAGAGAAAGTAGTTACAAATTGATTGATTGAGGTTGTTTAGATTATTGGTTTTCTATTTTGTGCTATTAGGGTGTACGCTAGTGTATTCCAATGCTTGAAGTCAAGCCAATCCCTTGATACCATTTGATCTTGAGTTGGATAAAACTTTAAGATAGAATCATAAGATAGAAGAGCTTGAGAACAAAGCTCAGCATGATGGAGTTTAGGATGACCCAAGTCTCTTAAATCTGCGACCTCCACATGTTATTCAAGAAACAGCCACACAAACCACTGCTTGATTATTATCTAAAGAGAATCAAGGTTGGCAACTGCCCCTTATGCAGCTCAAGATGAGAGAGCAAGATATAAAGAAGAGCATCGAGCAACACTCGACAAAGATAGAACTGGAAGGGATAAAGCTTAACTACATCCAGCTTATCAGTTTTTACTAGTTTTTGATGTTTCAAAAAAAATTTAGGGTATGTTGAGCCTATTGAGATAGGACCTATCATTCCTCCCGAGTTTTCACAAATGGTGAAGTTTGACATTATTAGTGTAATAATTCAGCTGCTTAATCTAAAGGGTGTATTTGCTGGTTTGCCAACTAATAATGCAAACATGCACATCATGAATTTTGTTGGGATTTGAACTTTGTATAATTTTATTGGGGTGTGTTAGTAAGCTTTGAGACTCATGTTGTTCTCATTCTATCTTATAGGTGAAGCCATATTATGGTTAGGGGAACTACCATGTAGGCCTATTACCTCTTAGAATGAGTTGCAGATATAATTCTTGGAAAGATTTTTCCCGTCTTCTAGAATGGTGTAGTTAAAGGATGAGATTTATAATTTCAGGCAATTACATTTAGAGATACTGTATGAGACATGGTTGAGGTTCAAGAAAAAGTTGATGACTGTTCACAATCACAAAATTTTAAGGAGGAATTTTCTTGAGATATTCTATAGATCCTTAGATGCAAAAACCAAAGCTGTTGCTGATATTATTACTAGTAGATACAAAAATCTTAGACTAGATCTCTAAAACTAACTGAGGGTGGCATACTCAGGAGGTACAAAAAGGAGCTGATGCTTATGATATTGGCTCTTCTAGTGAGCAGAGAGTCCAAGATGGTATAGTGGCTCAAGAGGTTGCAAAACTAAGGCCAAAAATTAGGTCACTTACTAAGTAGCTTGCAACAATGAATGTAGAAAAGGCAAATGTAGTGGGCGAGGTAAATCTATTAGACATGATGAGTATGACTCTAAAGAGGAGGCTACGTATTTGGATAGAGAGATGGTAGGTTTTTGAGCCAAGGGACAAGGGTCCAATCAGGACAGTTGGAACTTGAGGCAAGGGAATCAAGATTGGAACTGTTATAGGGACATGTATAGGTATAAAAGAAAAGAAAGATATGGTGATTGGAGGATAAAATATGACTATAAGGAGTAGAGTGGTGCATATTTTCCATTGGGGAATTGTCTTATGATTCGAGAATAGAAGCATTACTTGTGAAACTGGTTAAGGGCTCAGAGAGTCAAACGAGTTGCCTTAAGGATATAAAGATAGATACTATAGGATTGAGCTAGAAGGTATAATTATATGCAACTGCGATTAAGCAACATTACTTTCATTCATTTAAGTTCAGCTTCTGATTAGGGCCTAACCTTATAATTTTAACTCAAAACAAGGCCATACGTTATGATATAAGGTTATTTCAAGGCTCCCTTATACAAGCATGTTAATTTCAATCTATGTAGAAATGCATTACACGTATCAACTTGTTTCAACAATAGATAAATCATTATTTTACCATTAAGATCCAAGAAAGTTATCTCTTATATGAAAATCCAAAAAAGAATAATGAAGAACTCAAGCAAAACCAAGGTCAAATAGTATGTTGGGACAAGTTGGTACCTCAAACAAGTAACAATATTGCCTTTTCTTAAGTGTGGTGTTGGTTTATGTTTTAGATGGAAAGTTTGAATTTAAAGAGAAAATTGAAGTTTTGAGGATTAGAATGAGTTAGAATGAGGGTTAAGATGTTTTTATATAGGTGGAGGGGGGGGATCTAATAGGTCATATTTAAATATTGGTGGGCTCAAAAATAAAGAAGTGGGCCCAATTTTTCATCTAGCCACGGCACCTACCCGCACCCTGTACCCGAAGTCGGGTCCTAGGTGCAGGTAGCACCTGCGGCCAGTAGGTGCCGGGCCAACATTTTTAGCCCGCTTTTCTGCAACCCAAACTTGGCGCGATGACATTTTTCAGATACTAATGGTTCCGCAACCTAAGTTTTAGGTCACAAAAGTACAATTAGGTGCCAAAGTCGACAACTTACCATTTTTCATCCTCAGAATTTTAACTTTTCAATTTTCTTCTCAACTTACCATGTGAAACTTGTGACCATGATGGGATGATTACACAGTCCCCTTACTCGAAAATCGATGAATGTAGCAATGATTACCCTATTCCATGTAAGGTCTAAAAGTTAAAAACCTATAAAAAACAAAAATGTAAACCCTAAAATATAGTTGGTTGCCTCCCACTCAATGTTTGTTTTAAGTTCGTAGCACGACGTGTCTATGTTAGTTACTCAAACTTCACCAATAAGCCCATGGGTTTCCTCCCATGCAGTACTTGATTTTAACATTGTGAAACGATGCGAGTATCTTGAATACTCAGAATTTATCAAGATACACATAGAAATATCCTCTAGGGTCATCAATATAATCAATTACCGATGGTACCCTCATGTCGGTTGGATGCTTCATAGTGTTGTGGATGTTGAATGTCGTCTCCTCATAGTTGGCCCAAAATTTTAGCTCACCTTTCTCCATGTCAACCATATCTCTACCTATGGCTATGAATGGTCTTCCCAAAATAATAGGTATCTTAGTGTAGACCTCACAGTCCAAGATGATGAAGTCAACTGAGAAATTAAATTTTTCCAGCCTAATGATCATATCCCAAGAGATTTCCATAGGATTCTTCACTGTGTGGTCGGCCATCAATAGTCGTATCAAAGTCCGTTTCGGAGGCTTCAAGCCTAATTACTTGAAGATGGCTAGTGACATCAAATTAATGTTGGCTCCTAAATCATACAAGGCTCGAGAAAACCAGGATAACCCAATAGTACATGGTATAGTGAATACTATGGGATAACCCTTTTTCTATGCCAAATACCTAGTATTGACTGCACTTCAATGGTACACACCCTCAACATCCTCAAAAGTTTTTTCTTTCTTTCTTGTGACTAACTATTTCATGAACCTGGCTTATCCAAACATCTACTCCAATGCCTCAAGAAGAGGTATGTTCAGGCTCAACTGTTTTAATATCTCTATAAGTTGCTTGAACTTACCTTCCTTGTTCTTATGCATCACTCGCTAAGGAAAATATGGGGGTGGTCTCGGAATTTGTCTCAACTCTAGATCAATGATTGGACCCTTATCTTTATCTTTAGCAACTATATCCTCATTTTCTATTACCTTCTTAGACTCACCAGCATGTGTCTCATCATCAACAGCTTCTGTAGCAGGTAGTTAGGAATCCATAGTAGTGATGCCACTCCTAGTAGTAATAGCAAGTATGTGACCATTATTTTTTGGATTCTGAATAGTGTTTCTCGGGAGGGTACCTGGACGCCTCTACTTTAGAGTTGCTGACATCTGCCCAAACTAGTGCTCCACCTGCTTGATAACAGTGGCATATGACTTGACCTTATGGGTCAATCCTGAAATATCAGCCTTAATTTCTTTAAAGTCGGTCTCTTGATTTTCTTGACCTTTCACCAATTTAGCAAGCATCTATTCTATTCTAGATTCTGCATCGCGTCTACTAGGTGGAATGTATCTTTCCTTCTTCACTCTATAGTCATCCTTCTTCCTCCAGTTACCATCTCACTCTCTTCTATAGTCTTTGTACCTATCATAATAGTTCCAACCTTAGTTCCTTTCCCTTGGGCTCGAAAACCTGCTATCTGATGATCCAGGTAGTTAGCTTCCTTTTCTAATTCAGACTCATATGCTTTGGAAGATGACCCCTGTGATGCTACTGCATTTACTTTCTCAGAACTGGCCACTGCAAACTGCTTCGCTAGCACCCTTAAATCAGTCCTTAGTAACACAATTTCTTGTGCTACTATATCATCAACTGCTTTTTAGTCACAGAAGTACCAATAACATAAGTACTAGATCCCCTCTCAGCGTCCCAAGTTTTCCACCCTTGGTTAGTGAGTGAGATCCGATCTAACATTTTTAAAGCTACCTCTTAGTGTAGTCTTATAAAAGCACCTCTAGTGATGGTGTATGCCATTGTTCTGGAGCTGATGTTTAGGGCTCTGTAGAATATCTCTGATAAGCTTTTCCCTGAATACTGATGATTGGGCACAAAGTTCAGCTATTTCTTAAACTTGAACCAAGCCTCGTACATGGATTATGACTGCAACTACCTTAAATTATGAATCTCATCCTTAAGAAGAAACATCCTTGATGGAGGGAAGAACCTATTTAAGAATTGCCTACATAACTCATTCTAGGTTATGACAGATCCTCTTGGCAATTCCCCTAACCATAAATATGCTTCTCCTGTAAGTGAGAAGGGAAAAAGTCTCAGTCTGAGTGCTTTCTGATTTACCCCTGAATTGGTATACGAGTTACAGATCCTAAGGAAATTTTCAAGGTGCAAATTTGCATCATTGGTAGGAAATCTTTTGAACACACCCTTCACTACAAAAAATGGGTCAAATTGCAGGGGTCAATTTTGCGATTTGCAAGGGTTTAAAACCCCCGCAAAATGTAATTGCGGGGGTTCCACCCCCAGAAAATGAGCCGTCACAAATGAGATGCGACAATTTTTTTCAACCCCCATAATTAATTTGCAGGAGTTATTTTGCGGCGGTTACGACCCCCGTAATTAATTTGTGGTAGTTATTGACCCCCGTTATTCAAAATTTAATTCTTTTTATAATAATTTTTTATTTAAAACTTGGGGGTTAAAACCTCCGTAATTATTTTATTTTTTAAAAAAGTTTAGTAGGACCCATCAATTTTCTAAACTAATTACAGATTCTAATTTTAGCTCAAATTTAATTGTTCCTTTAGGCATAACCTATAATTCAATATTTGTTCAATTCATATATCATTAATACAATAGAGTAATTAAACATTGTAATTGAAAAGCATATAAAAAACACATTGAACATTAAACTTCAAAATTAAATTTTCAACATTAACATCTTCAAACTCTAAATTTTCAACATTAACTAGTATCTTCAAACTACAAAATCAAATTTAAACACAAAACCTTCAATATTCTAAGATTCACTCCAACCACACAATTAGACCATCATAATTGAATATCCAAGACAAATACAACGAAATCAAAGAATGTCATTAGGATCATTATCATCACGTGATCTCCTTGCATCCATGGGCAAAATGGGTCCACTAGCTGCATCACTTGGCTACATAAAAATACACAGTATAAGAATCAATCGATAAACTTTATAGTCCTTATTTTAAACATGTTATATGAACACCATGCTTTAACAAGAAGTTATACTTACTTTTTTTCCACTAGTGAAAAGTAATGAGCTATATTTTGAGTTAGGATTCTAAAGCAACTAGTGAACTAAAAACTAAGCAACAACAATGAATTCATGAACTAGAATAGTTAGTTTAAGAATTCATGAACTAGAACAATCCTTTTTAGTTTAAGACGACAAAATTCAAAAGCCTTGGCCTAGATAATATGGCCAATTGTCCTCTCCTAAGGTGTACTGATGAATAGAGGACCCACTCAGAGCCTGACAAAGGTAAATCCAAAGGCTAACAACATTGTGGTATCGCCACAAGGCAACCTTTCAGGTGACCACATATCGGAAAGAATAGTCAAAAGAGTAAATCTGCATAGGAAGGCAGACAATAATTGTGGTCAATAATTGGCCTTGCTCTGCCATTTTGGATGGTCATGAAGCATATTTTTCAAAATTTTAAGAGGGGACCAACAAGAACTACAATGAGTTATTGTAGAACAACTCTTTTCTTATGAATTATCTTCATATAGGCAATCTATCTTATAAGCTGACGTTGAAGGTAAACTGATTAGGTACCATCACAGAAGAAACAAAACTAATGAAATTACCATATGGTGTTTTATTTGACAAATTGAGTGAATAAGATGAGGTAAAGTCACAAAACACACCATATCTTGTATAATCTAGCAAAAATAACAAAGTTGACAAGCAAAGGAACTTACTTCTGCTACAAAGAGATTGTCAAAGTTGAAATCAACTCTCGGGTTAACCGCACCAAGTCTCACTGATAAGAACTAGAATGAAACAGTTATCCATCAGGAAAACGATCAAGGCAACCAATTAAAGTATTCTATATGAACACGTAATGTGGAAGAAAAAAAATACTTTCTCAAAGGAAATGAAGTTTCATTTCGTGAGTTTCCACTAGCATCAGCCCCAGGACTTTCTAATCCTGTAATGTGTCATAAAGATTTAGATATATTTCATAGTGATGGCACAAATTTTCAAGTTTAGATAATGAACGTGCTCAGATATGGGAAGAAAATTTATACTTGTATCTAGAAAAGCATACCTTTCCTGACAACTCACATTATATTGCTGCCCAAGGACTTGGAAGGCCTCGAAATGGTCTGCACTTGTCTTCTAAAGGAGAATAATCAAAGACACCAAAATCCATGACTTTACAACATATCCATACAAAATTTACATTCTTAAAAACTTTTAGTACAGGTACCTGGGGTTCTTGCTCGCCTCTAATGTAGTTGCTTTTGTACTTCCCACAACACAACCAAACCCACGAAATAGATTGCTGAAATAGTAAATAGTATTTATTTAGAAATAATTACACTAATCAAGAAGCAAAAGGAGAGAGAGCAAAAAGAAGAACTCTACACACCTATAAGATCCAGTTGCTACTCGTGAACCATCATTACTAAGGCAACACTCAAATTTATCAAAGATGGAATCATTCTCATATAAATCACATAACAATTATCTCGAAAAAAAAAGATCTTGAGCCAGGAGTTTCCTATTCCTCAAACCTGCACGTAGGAAAAAACCTAACATTTTAACTTATTAAAGCTACGAGAAAGTAATTTTAAAATAAGTATCTCTCAACTTGAAGGATATCACCTGGTACATGTAATTATAAGTGTGCATCAAACTATAAATAGTAAGCTTGAAAATGTAAACATTTTTAATTAATTCATGTTACACTATTATTTTAACAGTTGGAAAATTAGTTCATTTGAGAAGCCCAAATATCAGCTCGTCCTATTTACAAGGTGCTTTCAGGCCTTCATTATTGAGATATTATCAAACGTTGTCAAGTGTCGAAGAGAACAACCTTTTTTGTCACTACACCATTTTGACCTTATAGCAAATCGTTGTTGCAGGTTAGGCCATAGATATTTGATTGTCCAGAAGAGACCATTGTTCCCCAAAACAACAATTATAACAGAAGTACTCTGAGCATAATTTGAAGTGCTACATTCAACAGAAAATCATACTCAAAACTCATCATGTAAACAACACAAATAGCAAGCATAGATTTTGCAGAGTGCCAAAGCCACCATAATGAACAAGGATAACATATGCCTTTTGATACCGGGTCAGCTATACACTCAAAATCCTCTTTAATTTCATTTCTTTGTAAAAAATAATACTTCAATTGACCCATTTCCCTCCCCGTCAGGCGATATAACTACACCATCAAATAAATTCACTCTTTCCAATTTGAGATGTCCCAAAATTGTCTCACTTAGAGATAAATTGTCATATTTTAAAATAAATCCTTTTGCTTCACACGAAACTTTCACTTTTATGTAAATGAAAATTTCTTGGTGAGACATTTTTAACATAAAGACAGTAGTAGTATAAACATGATTTTTAAAATAATTTCCAACATTCCATGAACAAGTTTAAATGATAGAGTAACATTTACGGGATCGACTAACACACACACATATAGAGTAGTTGAATTAAGTTAGAAAAGTTGGACGACACCTCCTAATTTCAAGCAAAGAGACCAACAAAAACCTCCTCTAGGTGAGTGAAAGGAGAACTTATTACTATTATCAGCGATATAGATAGGTGGATTGCCATATCTCTCTGCAATGATTAAGAACTTTTCGAATTCCCCAAGGAACTATGTAAAGCCATGATGATGCCACCTATATTAAGTTTCACATTTTAAGTTCATGATGTCAGATATATATATTCAAGGAAATGGAAAAGAGAGACCATCCATACCTTCTGATTGATCACCTCTCCTCTTTCCCATTCAGCTAAGACGAACATGGAAAGAATCAAAAAGAAAACATGAATAAAATTAGTAAAGTAGTCGCATATTTATGGACTAGAAAATATAAGGAATGATAAAAATTGTTTAGGTCTCACATCACATACCAAGTATCTCTAATCCACATACAAAGAAACTATTCGCGATCCTGAAGCGATGAAAAACTATCCTTGTTTTGCAATCCACACCAAAATCAGTCAATAATTAAGATCAAGATCAGCAGAAATCCACAAAAATTTGGGGAAATCAAAATTAGAGTTCACAAAAATTTGGGGAAATCAGCAAAAAATTGGTTTTGAGTAGAAATCAGAAGAAATTTGGGCAATTTGAGCAATCGAGCAAGTTGGACAATTCGAGCAAAGAAGAAAATGGGTAGATCCAAAACTCTCAAACCCTATCTTCCTTCACTCCATTTCAACTCCAAATCATTAATTCACCGATCTGCACTCCCATAACACATAACAACAACAATAACAAAAAAGTACTCAAACAAAAAATTCAAACCTTAATTTCTATAAACCAAAGGAAAAAGTACTTAATTCTTTCACTCAAAAAGAGAGAAAATATAAATAGTGAAAAGTTGTGAAAGAGGTGAAAAAGGTAAGTTAGGAACTGGGAGAAGTGGGTTTAGGGTGGGAAAATATATGGTTAATTAAAAAATGAGGGAATATAAAAGTGGGTTGGCGGTATATCAAATCTGAAACTTTTAGCGGCAGTCTACTTCACCTCCACATTTAACATAATTTTGCAGGGGTTAAAATAACCCCCGCAAATAAACCCCCACAATTAGACCCACGTTTTGTAGTGCTTGAAATTTAAAAGTTAGATCATGGCACTCGTAATGTCAAATTTGATGCATGAGGGAAAAACAGGAGGTACTGTGGCTCCATTCTTTATCGGCTCAACATATCACATATCTTCCTCATCATCTATATATGGCTGCACATAATGATATGTAGGGATAACTTAAACATGATCACATATAGTTCTATTCTGATTCCCACCAAGTACTGCTTGGTGGACTACTGTTTGTCTCTGCTCAACTAGAGCCATATCCCTACGTATCCTCTTAGATTCTTCCTCTAGTCTCCTTTCAACTTTATTTTGAGCTAAAATCTCACCCATATAATGATCAACAATATCTTTTACCCTATCGATAAAAGGCATATTATCACGAACCCTTTCTAGATTATCACCTCTTTTTGGCTCATATATCCAACCAGGTGTTTGTACGATCCTCTTTAGATTGAGATTCACAGAGAGTAAGGGATTGCCTCTACTCTGTGTGTTAGGCATACAATAGCTTATTCCCAAATAAGAACAAAAGAAAAACTAAAAACCCAAAAACTGCAATAACCTCAATCTACAAATCAACATTGTATTCCCCCACAATGTCACTATTTCTTGATAACGTCCAAGCAATACCTTATTTTAGATAATGGTACAATCGTTGACAAGATATAGTAACCCAACTAAGGTTGGGGTCTAATCTCAAAGGAACACATGGTTTGATAGATCTCAGTGGTTACAGTAAATGGTCAAAACAAAAAAGTAAATAAGAGGATTTGTTTGTAGTATTCTCATACTCAAAACAGTATTAACTTGGTTGATAATTAGTCTTAAGTGAACACTAGGATTGCATGATCCCCTTGTATCTCAAATTCATACGTTTATTTGTATTATTGTACCAACTCAATACCCCTCATGCAGAATCGATACATTATGTACCTCTTACAGTCTTTTGGATGAGCTGAAGGATTTCACCCTTTACCTATTAAGTTCAGGATGTCGCATTACTAACCCTTACCCTGGTTCTCGTTAACTATCCCTTTTTGAGTCTCAAGTTATTAGATGAAGTCTAATAGTCATTTATATATATCATTGTGCTACAATAGATCAACTATTAACTCCCCAAATTACTATTGTCTTTAGCTTTTCTTTATTACTACCCTTTTTTTAGAGTAAGTAGTAATATCTAGGTGGGATCCTTATGTGTGCTCCCATTAAGAAATAAATTATATCAAAGATAAATCAATGCATGCCATAAGTGTTGGTTTCCCATCAACAACCATACTTTTCCTACTTATCAATCTGTCAGGGTTTCCATAACCCTAACTATAGGTTTTAGCCACTCATAATTATGAAGAGATCAATAACATTTATTTTGGAAAGAAAAGATGAAATCACAATGATAAGCCAAAAGAAACCCACAACTATAAATTGAATAATCAAGCAAAGTCAATACAATGAAATCCCAAGATCAAATATGGATTTTGAAATCAAAATATGTTTCTAAGTGTTAAAAGTGGCTAACCCCGAATAAAGAGTACATAAAGAGTATTTATAGTACAAGAGAAAACACTAAAAACTAAGACTAAATGAAATATAAAAAATTAGGGTTAGTGGCCATTCGCTCCCTGTACCTACGGTTTGGTCCTGACCTATAGTCCATAAGTCAATATGTGGTTTGTAGGTTGACATAGTAGATACCGAGAGTTAATATTTCAGCTCTACTTCAAATCTCAAAGATGCATTGATCATGGTCAAGCTGGAAAACATCCCAATCATCTATAATTGCTCCAAAAGTGGCCAAAAACATCTTTTTACAATTTTCATATACTTATCATTCAAACATTGTTTCCTGCAAAACATACCTAAAATAGATCATAGCTAATAAAAAGGCCTCAGAAACTTGCATATTTTCTTTGTTTTAAGCATTGAAAATGCTATATTTCTATAGCTCATCAGTACTAAATAATTTTCCCTAAGCCTCATGTTAAGCATGCTAGATATGGGACATACTTAGGTTTTGCAGAGTTCTTTTGTCATGGTCTTAGAGGGGTTATTGATTCATTTACTGACTCATTTAGAGGATGTTACTTTGTGTGCACCTAATGTTTCTCCAACTCTGGGTATTGTACCTCCATTTGTTCCAAAGTCTGCTTAAGATGTTCCCCTAGCTTCGAGTGTGGTTACTTCAGTGGTTTTAATATCTGCTTATGGTACTCCTTAGATTCTAAATATTGTTCCTCCTTCTATGCAAATATTCGAGTATGATTTTATAAGATCAAAAGTTTATCCTTCACCTATATTACCCTCTTAGGTGGGATATCAACCAACTATATTCACTATGATTCCTATTGTTATAGGTATAGTTATGTCTTTTAAATATCAGAAGAGTTTTGAGAGATTCACTCTTTTGGGTCACCCAAGTTTAGTGGTGTTGTAGATGAAGATCCCTATGAATTCTTGATCGATTATTAGGAAAATTTGCATAATCTTAGGTGCTTGAGTCGAATAGGGTTGCTTACACAACCTACAAATTGAGAGATGTAGCTAGGTATTGGTGGAGGTCACATATTAGTTTCAGACCTCTCGATATGCCAGAATAGGTTGGGATCATTTTTTTTAGGCCTTTTTTGATAGTTTGGTGGCATACAAATTAAGGGATTAGATGAGAAATGAGTTTGATCACTTGGAGCAAGCATCTATGACTATTGTCGAGTATGAGGCATATATCCATGACTTGTCTAGATATTTTATTACTAGTATTGCTTCCAAGTCTATGAAGATTGAGAAGTTTATAAAGTCATTAGATGTTTCGCTTCAGTTGGATACCACCCAGATGGTAGTATTGATGGCATCATTTTAATATATAGTGGATCATGCAAAAATGATAGAGTGTACTCTTTCAGATTCTAAAGGAGGTGTCTAGAGGGTGCATTGTTGGGGCGAGTTAAGTAGTCACACTTTTTGAGGTAGAGATTTTAGTGGTGCCATGAGTATCATGGAAGACTAGTACAGGTAGCCTTTAAGGGTTCAGATAGTAGGTCTTTTGGTTCCACAATTTTGGATAGTTGGGTATCATTCTAGGTTGGTCATTCTAGCTCAGCCATACCTTCTCCCATTAAGTTAGGTGATAGAGTTTGCTATGTGTGTGATGAGTATGGCCATCTATCCAAGAATTGTCCCCCACCATGTTTTCAAGCCTACTCCTATATCTACAGTGAGATGTGACCCTAAAAAATATAAAGGCACTATTAGAGGTCACGAGGTAGAGGTAGTGGTGCTCATGGCAGTGGTGGAGGGGCTACACAATTAGTTAGTGGATGTGGAAAATGCTATGCTATACTTTCTAGACTAGAGACAACAACTTCTAAATAGATCTGGTGTACCAATCCTGTGTTATGACCTTTGCTGGGTGTGAGAATTAAATAGATCTGATCATCGTAGATATGGTAGATTTTGATGTCATATTGGGTATGGATTGGTCAGCTCCTTATCATTCTATTCTATAATGATATTCTAAGAACGTGACATTAGCTTAGTGGGTGATGTGCTATAGAAATATAACACTTTTGATGCTTAAAACGACGAAAATATGCAAGTTTTTGAGGCCTTTTTGTTGGATTTGATCTGTTATGGGTATGTTTTGCAATAAATCATACTTTGAATGATAAGTTCATTAAATTGGTGAAAAAATGTATTTTTGATTACTGTTGGAGCAATTTTGGATGATTGGGACGTTTTTTGCCTTTATCGTGATCAAAACTTGTTAGAGAAATGAAGAAGAGCTGAAAAATTGACACCTGACACCTACTAAGTTGTCCTACGGACCGCGGGTAGGACCAATGGACCACAGGTACACAAAGCAGATACCAGGAGTCCAAAATCTCGAGAGCAGACTTGCAAGAAAATTTCCATCCAGTACCTGTGGTTGGTAACTACGCTCGAAAGCAGACCGCAGGTTCAACCCATGGCCGACACCAAACTACAAGTACGGAAAGTGGGTAGCCACCAACCCAAATTTCTTTTATTCCACTTGGGCTTAGTTTTTAAGGTTTTATCTTATACTATAAAAGACCTTTATGTACTTTTTAGTAGAAGTTCAACACTTTTAACACTTAGAAACATATTTTGATTTCAAGATCCATCTTTGATCTTAGGATTACATTGTATTGACTTTGTTGATTATTAAATTTACGGTTGTGGGTTTTCTTCCATATTGTCTTTGTGATTACATATTTGCTTTCCAACATGAGTGTTATTGATCTTTTCATAATCATGAGTGGTTAAAGGCCATAGATAGGGTTGTGGAGACACTGGTAAATTGACAATGTAGGGGAAGAATGATTGTTGACGTGAAAAAAATACCCATGGTATGCAATGCTTTATCTTCATTATAATAGTTGTCTTAGCGGTTGAAAATGTTAGGATCCCTCCTAGATATTATTACTTGATCTAACAAAGGGTTAGTAAATAGGAAATGATAAAGACAACAGTAATTTGGGAAGTTAATAGTCGATCCGTTGCAGCACAACGGTATATGTGAATGATTATTAGCCTTTATCTAATAAATTGAGACTCAAAAGGTGACAGTTAACTGGGACCAAGGTAAGGCTTAGTAACGTGACACTCTAAGACTCAATAGGTAAAGGGTGAAATCCTTCCACTCATCCAAAAGACTATAGGAGGTACATAACTTATCATCTCTGCATACAAGGTATTGAGTTGGTTCAACAACGTAAGTAAACCTATGGAGGTGAGATGCCAGGGGAAACACAATCCTTGTGTTCACTCATAACTGATTTTAACCAAAGTTAATATTGTTATGATGGTGCTGCTGTTTTTAAGTTTTTCTTTTTATTTTAAGTTAGGTATACATTGGTGTATGCCTAGCACATGAAGTAGAGGATATCCTTTACTCCCACTGATATCAGAGAAAATCCTACAATCACTTAATAGGATGTCAGAAGCAATTAGGGACAATATCCCTGAAAATAAAGTTCGGGATATTATTGAGAGATAGACAGTAGAATGCCAAGCAATACTCGGTGGAGTTAAAAATAGAAGATGAGCTCAAGTGATCCCATCATGTCAGTATGTTCAGCCATATGTTAATGATAAAGAAAATTTGAGATACGACAAGCTAACTGATACAGGAGCCATTATTCCTCTTGCCTTCTTTTGATGTGAAGTTCAATTTTCTCTAGTGCTATGATCCAACTCTAATATCTCTAGCACTATGATCGAAATCTAATATTTATGGCTTGAGGAACTTTCGAGAAGATCTATTACTACATAGAAGGAGCTACATAGACAATTCTTAAATAGGTTCTTTACTCTATCCAGGGTATTTCAACTCAAGCATAAGATTTACAATTTTAGGCAGCTGGACTCAGAATCTATGTATGATGCATGGTTTTGATTCAAGAAGATACTAAGGATGGTACCCAAACACCAAATATCAGGGATAGTCTTGTCAGAGATATTCTATAGAGCCCTGACTACTAATTCAAGAGCAATGACATACTATTTATGGAGGAGCCTTTATAAGATTATGATAGGAGATAACTTTGGGTATCATGGATCAGATTTCATTAACTAAATAGGGGTGAAAAACTTGGGAGGTTGAGAGAGGTTCGGATATTTATCATATTGGAGCTCCCAGTATACAGTGACTAGCGGAGGATGTGATAAACGAGGAGATTTCATTATTATGGACATAAATTGGTGAGTTGGTTAAGAAATTTGCAACCATAAATTCTTTGAAAGTTCATGGATTAGTAATATCTAAGGAGGCAAAGTGTGTGGATTGTCAGTTGGCGGGTTTCCTAGTACAAGGGCAAGGAAATCAAGGGTGAAATAATCATAATAAGAGAGATATGCACATTCCATATGACAGACTAGAGACAAAGTCTAGAATAAAAGATATATTAACCATGTTGATGAAGGGACAAGAGAGTTAAGTAGCTTGCTTAAATGAACTTAAAATTGAAATTAAAGGATTATCCCAAAAGGTAGAGTCACATAAAACTGTTATTAAGCAGTTGGAGCAGTAGTATAGGCAAATATCTATTACTTTGGTGGAGAGATAGTCAGTAGCAGTACTTGATAATAATGTGCAAATCCCTCAAACACTTGCTAACTATACAACCATTGATACGTGGGATGACTCGTCACCAGAGTAACACAATTTACCTTTATCTAATGAGCCTAAGAATAAAGACATTGATGCAGAGAAGCCACCTAAGGTAGAGTTTTAGAAGCTAAGCTATGATGATGATGAATTTAATAGTGATGGAGATGATAAATGCATTGGTGAAGAGCTCCAAAACACTGTTAATGAATGTAGATCATGCTTTCACACTACTTTAGTTTAAAAAAAAAGGGGATCTAGGCACAACGACCATCCTATTTTTTATTGGACCTTATGAGATTAACCAGACCTTATTAATTCAAGAGTAAGAATAAATGTCATGCCACTGGTAATATATAAGGTGCTAGGTTTGGGAGAACTCAAGCCTACTTCTACAAAGATATTGGTGGCTGACTCATCTGCAAAGGAGCCAATGGGCATTGTGCGTGATGCAGAGATAAAAATTGCATCATTTAGCTATTCGGCAAATTTCATGATTCTAGATTATAAAGTGGATAACCATTCACCAATTATTTTGGGTAGACCCTTCCTAGCTACTGACATAGTATTAATTGACATGGACTTAGACAAAATCACTTTCAAGTGGAATGACGAGCTAATTATGTTGAATATATACATGCCAGTACAACAACAAGATGACATAAGAGTTATGTTAGTGATAGATGTGGTGGATGATGATAGGATCATAATTGATGTGCCTATTGAGGAAACATTAGGGGCAGAAGCCTGAGCCAAAGTAATCATGAACTTTGAGAGCGATGGAATAAGTGAATATGATGATATGGTTCATACCCTACATGGCATAGGCTCTTATAAGTACCCCTCTAAGAAGCATGATCTTGACCTGAAGAATAGAACCATACCTCCTGCAAGACCATCGATTGAAGAGCCACCGGTATTGGAATTGAAGGTCCTCCCTTCTCACTTGCAACATAGATACTTGGGGACCAACAACACCTTACCAGTGATCACAACAGCAGATTTTGCAAATGCACAGGCAGAGGCTTTGATATTGGTATTATCAAAGTTTAAGAAGGCTATTAGATGGACCATTACTAACATTGTAGGGATCCCACCAAGTATATGCACACATAATATACAGCTTAAGCCGAACAACATTCCCAGTATTGAGCATCATAGATGACTAAACCCTCTTATACAAGAATTAGTAAGGAAGGAGATAATTAAATGGTTAGATACTGGTGTGGTCTTTCTTATTATAGATAGTAGGTGAGTTAGCCTAATTTAATGCTTACCAAAGTAAGAGGGAATCACATTGGTTCCAAATAAAAATAATAAGTTATTACCAATGAGGCTAGTGACTGGATGTAGAGTATGCATGGATTGCAATAAGCTGAACAAATGGACTCAAAAAGACCACTTTACAGTACTATTCATGGTCCAGATGCTGGACAAGCATATCGAAAGGGGTTGGTACTATTTTCTTGATGGGTATTCGAGATACAATTAGATCATGATTGCTCCCAAGGACCAAGAAAAGACTACCTTTACTTGCCCCTATGGGACCTTTGCAGTCAAAAAGATACCATTTAGACTTTGCAATGCACCTGTCACTTTTCAGAGATGTATGATGTCCATATTCTCTAACATGGTGGAAAACACAATTGAGGTATTCATGAATGACTTCTTAGCAGTTGGAGATTCTTTTGATGATTTCCTACCCCATCTAGACCTTGCACTACAGAGATGTAAAGAATGCACTTTAGTGCTAAATTGGAAAAGTGTCACTTCATGTTTAAAGAAGGTATAGTTATAGGGCAAAAGATCTCCAAACATGGCATTGAGGTGGACAAAGCAAAGATAGAAGTGATTCAGGAATTGCCTCCACCAATATTAGTTAAAGGTATACATAGCTTCTTGGGTCACGCTGGTTTCTATAGAAGATTTATCAAGGACTTCTCTAAAATTGCATCCCCACTATGCAACCTTTTAGAGAAGGGGGTGAAGTTCTTGTTTAATGATGAATGTCTCAAGGATTTCAAATTCCAAAAGGATCTACTGATTTTGGCATCAATTATTATGTCATTAGACTCTGCACCTTTTGAGATGATGTGAGATGCAAGTAGAGTGGCCTTTAGTGGTTTTCTTCTCCAAAAAATAGAGAATATTTTGCATCCTATTTATTATGGAAGCAAAGCCTTAAACCCCACACAGAAAAATTACACTATTATAGAGCAGGAGCTACTTACGGTAGTTTATACTTTTGAAAAGTTTCAATCCTACTTGATTGGGACCAAGGTGATAGTTCATAATGACCATGCAACATTGAGGTACTTAATGATAAAGAAAGATGCCAAACCTCAACTAATTTGTTGGGTACTCTTGTTGTAAGAGTTTGATTTTAAAGTTAAAGACCAAAAAAAGAAAAGAGAATCAAGTTACGAACCTCTTATCTAGACTTAAAGAGGAGACAAGCCAGAAACTAGGGAATTATCTTGAGATAGATAATCATTTTCCAGATGAGCGCGTGCTAGCAACATCTTATGATCTGATTCCCTAGTTTACTAATTTTGCCAATTACTTGGCAAGTGATCTCATTTTAGATGATTTATCCTTTTAGCATCGATGGAGATTTATGCATGAGGCAAGGAAATTCATCTAGGATAAGCCATATTTGTTTAGGGTGTGTGCTGATGGAGTGATCTAGAGATGTATACTAGAGGTGGAGATGATGAGCATTCTAGAGGCTTATCATTCATCACCAGTTGGGGGTCATCATAGTGGTACACGAATAGACCATAAGATTCTATAATGTGGGTTTTATTGGCTTACAATCTACAAAGATACTCATGATTTTTCATAAGCCACCAATGCTAGAGTCAAGGCAATATTTCGTGATTCCATGGACTCCCTATGAAACCTATCTTGGAATTAGAGTTATTAAATGTGTGGGGGATTGATTTCATTGGTCCATTTATGAGATCTAATAGCATGAGGTACATTATGGTAGCATTTTACTATGTATCAAAATGGATGGAGGAAGTTTCACTTTCGAACAACAAAGGAAGAAATATTACTATTTTTCTATAGAGAAAAATCTTTTCCAGATTTGGCACCCCTCGTGCAAGCATTAATAATGATGGGTCTCACTTTTGCAATCAGTTATTCAAGGCCCTACTAGATAGATATAGTGAGGAATAGGGTGGAAACACCTTACCACCACAGACTAGCAGGCAAGTAAAAGTCTCCAACAAAGAAATAAAGTCCATATTAGTCAAGAATATGAATGCAACAAGACCGATTGGTCTAAGAAGCTAGATAATATACTATAGGCCTACCAAACTGTGTATAAAACTCCCGTAGGTGCCTTTGCATATCAGTTTATATATGGAAAAGCATATCATTTACCAGTTAAGCTGGAGTAAAGTGAATGAGTTGGATGAATTTCAACTCTGTGCTTATGAGATCATAACTATATACAAAAAGATAATGAAGTTATACCACGACAAACAGATAGTGAGGACAATGTTCAAGCCCGTTGATTTGGTCTTGCTGTACAACTCAAGACTAAGCCTATCTCTTATCAAGCTGAGGTCAAGATGAACTAGACCATTCACTGTGGTTAATTCTTTCCCATATGGTGTTATTAAGGTAAATCTTGATGGTGACACTCCATTTAAAGTAAATGGGTAGCGTGTGAAATATTACATAGGAAACCTGGAAGAAGTTAGAGTTTGTGAAGAGATGAACCTTGATGAAGTCTGAGTAGTAAAGAGGGCTAAGTCATGCCCCAATAGTAAATCTGGCACTTCTTAGGAAGTAACCTAAGGTATTATGTTGTTTGTATTTGTATTCTATGTTTAACATCTGGTCTTCGCACCTACGATGCCGCATGTATGTTCCAAACTCTCTTATTTTAGTTTGATGCTTGTGGGTCTAGATGTACTCTTGGGGTTTTTGTTGCTATACCTCTTTTCCCTAGAATTTTGTTCTTAGTAGATCTGAAATATGTAGGTGTATTGTGTTTTATTTTGTGATGTTGTGTTTAATTAAGATATTTTTAGTATTTAGGACAGTAGTTAAATTTTGATTGATTTTTGATTACCATTCAAAATTTTGTGATTTAGAACTGTGATTGATGTACATATATGTTAACCTTGTGGATCTTGTTATGACATTAGTACTAGGGACATAATAACCATTTCCTAATAATTGCCAGAACTGAATAGGTGGTAGTTAGTTATATTGACTCTATGCTATGTGAATGTGAGATACTATCTAGTTCTCTGTGTATGTTGAATTGAAAACTTGCTTGTTTAGTCTTGCCTATGTTGAAGAAAAGTTGGTTAGGAAAGGATCATAGGCAACTTTTATCCTAAATGACCTTCCATTTTTGAATTGTATCCCTTGATCCCTGTTTTTGAGACATAGCCTAATTTTCTTGTTACACCTTTCACCTTCCCATTTGTGTTACAATCTACCTATTTTGGACCTGTTCCTTTTTGGACATTTTGCACCTCAACACAAGAAAAAATCTTAAGTTAAGGGTTGCTATCATAGGGGTGCATAGTGTAAAATTGGTATGAATAAAGGTAAAATAAGAGAAAAAGTTAGTAGGGTTGGGTGTGGTAGAAAAAAAAAGAAAAAGAAAACAATGAAACATTGTGAAAAAGTTGAAAAAACAATAAAAGACCACACCAACTTGAATGTGCAATAAAAGAATAAAAGGGAGAAATAAGGGTGGAATAAAAGAAAATTGGCTAGTAAATGAAACCCAAGCTTAATGTAGTGCCAAGAAGAATTAGTCACTTTAAATGTCCATACATATCATACTAGCCCCCAAGCCTACATTACAAGCCGAGAAAAGTCCAATAGTGATCCTAACTTGACTATCTGAATACTAAGGTAAATAAAATAAGGGCAAGCTTATGGTGTTTGACATGCATTGATTGGAACTTCATTGTTGAGTGTGAATGTCTCTTGATTGTCCTTGCATTGACATGTATGATTTCATATGAGCGAGTGGGACATTTTTGTTGTGTGTGAACTTGAGTCATATTGCTAGCTATTTGCTTTTCTTAGGTAGTGTAATTTGTACATATGAATGATAGTCTATTACTAATGTAGTGTCCATACCTTGATTTCTTTGTGCCACATTATTGTGCTTCATATTCTTAAATAGTTGGTTTTGAAAAGAGATATAGGAGGGCATGTTGTGATTTGAACTTAATATGATGATTGACTGCCTTAAGTATCTTAGATGCTCCTAGTTAAGCATAGTTTTTGTTTTGTTGTGTCTTTGTTGCCTGAGGATATGCAAACATTCTAAGTTGAGGGTTTTGATCTGAAATAGAAATATAGTACTTTTAACACTTAAAATGAGGAAAATATGTAAGTTTACGAGGCCTTTTTGTTAGATTTTATCTATTTTGGGTATGTTTTTGCAGAAAACCATAATTTGAATAATATATTTGTGAAATTGGTGAAAAAGGTGTTTTTGGTTACTTTTGGAGCAATTATGGATAATTGGGATGTTTTTCGGCTTTATTGTCCTAAAAACATATTAGAGAAGCGAAGAAGAGCTAAAAAAACTGACTCCAACACCTACTAAGTTGACCTATGAAACGCGGGTAGGACCTATGGACCGCAGGTACACAAAGCAGGTACCAGAAATCCAAAATCCCAAGAGCTAACTTGCAGGAAAATTTTCATCTGGTACCTGCGGTTGGTACCTACACCTGAAAGCAGATTGCAGGTACAACCCTCGATCGACACCAAACTGTGGATACGGGAAGTGGGTAGCCACTAACCCTAATTTCTCCTATTCCATTTGGGCTTAGTTTTTAGGATTTTCTCTTATACTATAAATACCCTTTGTGTACTTTTTAGTAAAAGCTTGACACTTTTAACACGAAAACATATTTTGATTTCAAGATCCATCTTTGATCTTGGGATTTTATTATATTTACATTGCTTCATTATTCAGTTTATGGTTGTGGTTTTTTTTAGCTTATTATTATGATTACATCTTAGCTTTCCAATATGAATGTTATTGATTTCTTCACAATCATGAGCGGCTAAAACCCATAGCTAGGGTTGTGGAAACCTTGGAAAATTGACAAAGAAAGGAAAGTACGAGTGTTGATGGGAAACGAATACCCATGTCCTGCATTTCTTTATATTTAGTATAATAGTTATCTTAGTAGTTGAAAATATTAGGATCCCACCTAAGGGGTAGTAATTAGGAAAAGATAAAGACAACAATAATTTGGGGAGTTAATAGTTGATCCGTTGCAGCACAATGGTATATGTGAATGATTATTAACCTATATCTAATAAATTGAGACTCAAAAAGTGATATTTGACTGAGACCAAGGTAAGGGTCAGTAACGCAACACTATGAGACTCAATAGGTGAAGTGTGAAATCCTTTTACTCATCCTAAAGACTATAGGAGGTACATAACTTATCAATTCTGCATGAAAGGTATTGAGTTGGTTCAACAACGTATGTAAACCTATGGAGTTGGGATGCTAGGGGAAACAAAATCCTAGTTTTCACCCAGAATTGATTTCAACAAGATTTAATATTGTTACTTGATCAAGATTACTACAATCAAATCCCCCCATTTACTTTCTAGTACTGCCTATAGACTACAACTACTTATAATTGCAAACCATGTATTCCTTTGGGATTCAACCCCAACCTTACTTGGGTTACTATATCTTGACAGCGGCTGCACCATCATCAAAAAAGGAGGTATTGTTTGGATGTCATCACTAGGTGTATTAACCATATCTTGGAAGGGTACACTTTATTTTGGTCCCAAGAGAATTATATCCTTTTTTGCATGCTCGTTGCTTGGTTAAGAAAGGTTATTTTCAGACTTAGCCCATATTTTTTTATACTAGTGTTGCTTCATCATCTTCTTTAGTTTCTGTTTGTATTTCTGGGTGATCATGGATCTTTTTCCCAAGGATTTTCCTAGTATGGCTTCGGATCATGAGATTAACTTTGTTATTGATGTTAAGGCAAGCACCAAGCCCATCTTTATTCCTTCTTATAGGGTGGCCCCAGCAGTGTTGAAGAAATTTAAGTATCAGTTGTAGGATTTAATGGATAAGGGATTTATCCAATCTAGTTTATCACATTGGGGTGCTCCTGTCTTGTTTGTAAAGAAAAAATATAGGTCTATGCATATGTGTAATTGATTAGCAATAGTTGAAAAAAGTGAAAAAATTATGGGTTATTGGATAAGGGATTTATCTGACCTAGTATATCACCTTAGGGTGCTCCTATCTTGTTTGTGAAGAAAAATTATGGGTCTATGCATATGTGTATTGATTAATGATAGTTGAAGAAAGTGACTAATAAAAATAACTATCCTCTTCCTCATATTGATGATTTATTCGATCATCTTCAATTTGCTTGGGTGTTTTCAAGATTGATTTGAGGCTTGGATATCACCATTTGATGATTAGAGCTTTGGATAATTCATATACGACTTTTCAGACTTGATAGGGTCATTATTAGTTCTTGGTCATATCTTTTGGGTTGACTAGTGTGTCAACCATGTTTTTGGATTTGATGAACTAGATGTTCCAATCACATCTCCACTCTTTTGACATCATAATTAGATTTTGGTTTACTCCAAGGTGAGGCCAATAGTGAGGAGCATTTATGGATTGTATTCCAGAGGTTGAGATATGAGAAGTTGTATTCTAAGTTCTCTAAGTATGAGTTTTGGTTGGAGTCTATCTCTTTCTTGGGTCATATAGTGATCAATGATGGTATCATGGTCGACTCGACCAAGATTGTAGCAGTTCGTGATTAGGATAGGCCTACTTCTCCTATCAAGATTCATAGTTTTATTAGTTTATCAGGTTACTATCAACACTTTGATGAGGGTTATTCATCTATTGTAGCTCCTTTGACTAAGTTGAATTAGAAGAAGACTTCTTTTTAATCATCTAATGCTTAAAGGTGAGAATGCTCAAGGATTTGTTGACCTCAGCTCCTTTCTTGAATTTTCCTAAGAAAGGCATGGGCTTTACCATCTTCTATGATACTTTTTGTGTTGGGTAAGGTAATTATGTATCCTTATCATCAGTTGAATCCCCATGAGAAGAATTAACCTACCCATAATTTTGAGTTGTGTGTGGTTGTTGTTGCTTTAAAGTTGGGGAGACACTAGTTGAATGGAGTTCGTTGTGAGTTCTTCTTGGATCAATGTATCCTTCAGTAATTCTTCACCGAACGAGATCTTACTATGAGGTACCATCGTTGTCTTGAGTTGCTTAAAAATTATGACTTTTCTATTCTCTATCAGTTATACAAGGCTAATGTGGTTGTCTATGCCTCTAGCTGAAAGTCAATTAGTATGGGTATCTTGGTGCATCTTTTGACCCATGAGAGGCCTCTGCCTTAGGGATTCAGTATTTGGCTAACAAGATGGTTAGACTTGATATTTCAACACCCTGGCATGTTTTGGCATTTGTAGAGGCTAGATATTCTTTGATTGTAACAACCCTTCCGGTCATTTTTCATATTTTCACTTATTTTTTCCATTAAAGCTTTTCTATAGCTGCCCCAAATAATTATGACTTGCTAGAAATGATAGTTCTATTACTGGGCAGTTCATTTGATTTTTAGAGCCAATTTCCTATTTTAAAGTTTTTGTTGATTCCAAATGGCCATAGGCAAAAAATTTAGATAAATGACCTCGAATACAAATTCTTACTATTTCAGCAGCTCTTGAATGCCAATTTTAGGCAAGGTGGACCTTTAGTTTGGGTCCTGAGGCACCTGGGTTCATTTTGACCTATTGGTCGGGAAGTTAAGAAAATAGAATATGGGTATGGGACCCACATTTTGTTGAAATGACCTCGAATAGAAATTTTGACTAGGTTATTGAGTTTAGAATGTCGACTTTTGTGCGGCTACATAGTTCATTAATATATATGGGATTCCATATAGATCACAAGGTTTTGACAGAGGCTTGGAAAAATTCCAAGTCTCAACTGTCAACTAGTGCATCGCTATTGCAGTGCCACAGGTAAAATGTCAGGACACCCTTGGTAGCCAAAAATTTCTGCGAGCATCGTGTATTATCGTAATTGCAACTACCTTTTCTGTCGTAATGGGCAGTGATTGCACACCTTGAGTCGTGATTGCGGAACTCGAGGGTCTGGGTTAGGTATAAATGGACCACTTATTTCACGATTTTAGTCATTTCACATCCATTTCTTGAGAGCTTAAACAATAAAGAGTGAGATTAAGTGGGATTTTGGTTTGTGGGTGATTGAAAAGCTTGATTAACACTTGATTCGGTGATTATCTTCTTATCTGAGGTAAGAATTCACCCTTTTCCAAGTATTTTTCTTGATTTCTTGTTCAAAACTCCCAAAGCCTTAAGGGCTTGATTTTAGCCCCAATTTAGATTAGATTTTATCCATTTTTTAGGGTAATGATTCCTTGAGTATGTGAGAAGGTTGGGTTGGTTTCAAAAATGCAATTTTCGTGAGTGGGACCCACATGAAGTTTTGGTGTGATTCTTGGACCCGAAGCATAATGGTGCAATATGGGTATCATTATTCTTCTATTGATGAGTAAAATGTGATTTTTGCTAGCTTTGCAACTTGCCTAAGCTTCTCGAAAGGGAAAAGTAATAATTTAGCTAATCTTGTGAGCTTTCTTCGTCGTCCAAGTAGACAAGTTTTTACCCCTGTTAGATTGAGCTAATTCATAGTATGTTTATAATATTATGCTAGATTTGGGATGGGTTTTAGGTGTTGATATGATAAACTAGATACTTGGGAGTAGCTGGATCATTTAGGCTATTTTGACTATCGTTTTGGGTATGATTAGCCTATTATTGCTATCTCAGGTGAAATTGGCCTTGTAGGATCTTGTTAGTGTGGAATACCTTAGTTAATCCAATAATGAGGAGATATTCTTTGCTAATTAAGGTTAGGATAAAACTTACCCAAATTACCTTACCATAGGTAAAATTGATCTAGTTGCTCTATATTAAGAGGAATTGCTATCCTAGGACTAGTGGCTTATTTAACATCAAAAAGTGGATTTAGATACATGACAAGACCCAAACCAGGGATTAGTTATGTCGGGTATCTCAAGTCTAACTAAGACCAAAGACCACCCCAATACCCCATTATTAACCGCCCTACACCCCATATCGGATGAATTCCAAACATATAATAAGATAAAACAATAATAATCTAAAGACAGTAAAGTAAGTCTATAACCATAACCAAACAATCACAACCAAATATCCAACCACTACCAGTCCCAATGCCAATAACAATACCGACACCGCTTATACCTATAGTAGTCCGACAAATCCTCAAACCACCCACAAGCTCTTTAGATTCAGCTCCCCCTGCTGAAAGGGCTCAGTGCATATTAGGCGTATGATTAGAGAAAATAACCTAAGATGACTAGTACATCCTAAAAATATAAAGTGTGACATCATGCACATAGTTACTAAGACTAGCCTTATATCAGCAAACATGAGTTTCCAGTGTTGGTCCCCACAGTACCTCCACCTTCCACAACTTTTCTACTCAAACCCTTTAAGCCCATATAAAATCATTTACACATTCCCAACCTTTTACCAAGAACTCTTCTAATAAGGCATTAATCATTGGTATCGTTATGCAAAATTATATCTTGCAAGTCTATTACCTTATTCCATATACACCATTAAACCAATTTAGACTCCACCATTTCCAATTAAACCAAAACCATTTATAATCAAACTGTTCTGAGGTGGTTTTATACATTTTTGTATCATTATTCTAGATTATTTTGCCTTGTTTTGAGAGAAATTCGTGTTCTTAACATGTTGATATTGATATAAATAAGAATGTAAGTGTCCAAGTGCATGATTACAATGTTCTAAGTATTTTTCAAATAAGTTTGTACTTAATTGAGTCATTTAGAGTTCAACTCGGAAAACTAGTTTTACTAGCTTGAGCTAGTAGTGTGTTGGTGGATTCTAACATGTTTAATTTGTTCCAAATGTTTTAAATGTGTAATTATGAGTGGAATAACTTATTTTTAATGTGTAAAGTTTAATTTGATTAAGTTAAGAATCAAAATAATAAGTGGAAGATTATGGCGAATTAGCCTTAACTTAGCTCTTATTTTGATTCACCGTTAAGAATGTTGTGTTGTTATGATCTCTAATTTGTGTTATGTGATGTTGTATGAATCTTTGTGATCTAAATAAGGTGATATATTGATGTTATAAAGACTGAAAATCTATGGGAAATACAGCACAAGACAAGGGATGAAAGATGGGACGATAAAAACTTAACCAAAATTATGGATACAATTTCCAGTAGGTGCGCGCGGTGAGCGTGCATCGCACCCTCCATTTCACTAATACTTTAGCATAGAAATTATTTTGATATGCAATTCCAGTAGCTGCATGCAATTTACGTGCGTCGCGCCCTCCATTTCAATGCAATACACCGTGTGATGCACACTTGATTCCCACCACTCCAATTTTTCTGTCGACACAACTATTGGACATTGTCCTAATTTTATTCAAATTGGAACACGGTTTGAGGGTCAATTGTGGGAATTTGGTCAATTGTGGGAATTTGTCCTTGTAACCTGTGCAACTTTCAATTCCCATATCAATTAGGGGTAGATTATATATATATATTACCCAACACTACCAGAAAATTGCTTATAACCTAGGGAATAATATCGTAGGAAATACATGCGGATTTACATACGAAATTATTAAATTCATCAATATTAAAATATATTACCTGCGAACTATATATTTGCAACAAATTCCGCAGGTAAATTTGGCATCATATTGCACAAACTTCTTACTTACGATATTACCTGGGGAAATATATCGGCGGGTATTTTATCTCTAGGTCAATCCGCAGGTATATGGACAAATATATTTAATTTTTAAATCCGTAAAAAAATCCCCAGGTCATTTATCCTACGGATTTACTTAGATATGTAATGGATTTTATTATCTGAGAAATTATTTGGGGATTTTGTGCTGTGAATTTTGCTAGGGATTTATTCTTGGGGATTTACCTGCAAAATTATTACTTGCGATATTACCTGGAGAAATATATCGGCAGATATTTTATCTCTAGGTAAATCCACAGGTATATGAACAAATATATATATATTTTTTAAAATCCATAGAAAAATCCCCAGGTAATTTATCCTACGAATTTACGTAGAGATATTTTGGTAGAAATTTATGTAATGGATTTTATTACTTGAGAAATTATTTGGAGATTTTGTGCTGCGAATTTTGCTAGGGATTTATTGTTGGGGATTTACCTGGGAAATTATTACTTGTGACATTACCTAGAGAAATGTATCGGTGGGTGTTTTATCTCTAGGTAAATCCGCAGGTATATGGACAAAAATATATATATATATATATATATATATATATATATATATATATATATTTTAAATCCATAGGAAAATTCTTAGGTAATTTATCCTAAGGATTTATGTAGAGATATTTTGGTAGAAATTTATGTAATGAATATTATTACATAGGAAATTATTTGGGGATTTTGTGCTGTGAATTTTGCTGGGGATTTATTCATGGGGAATTACCTATTAAATTTATTACTTGCGACATTACTTGGGGAAATATTTTTATGGCTATTTAATCTCTAGGTAAATCCGTAGGTATAGAGATAAATATATATATTTTTTAAATCCATAGAAAATTTTTTAGGTAATTTATCCTACGGATTTACTTAGAGATATTTTAGTGGAAATTTATGTAATGGATATTATTACCGAGGAAATTAATTGGAGATTTTATGCTACAAATTTTGCTGGAGATTTATTTTTGGGGATTTACCTGCAAAATTATTACTTGCGACATTATTTGGGGAAATGTATCAGTGGATATTTTATCTCTAGTTAAATCCGTAGGTATATGGACACACACACACACACACACACACACACACACACACATATATATATATATATATATATATATATAATTCATAGAAAAATTCTGAGGTAAAATAATCTTGATTTTGTATAATTTCTTTTATAGTGTAAGCAGGGGTACAAAGTTAGATAGGATCATAGGGGTTAATCTAAATTCTCTTTGGTGAAAAATTACATGATCCCTATTTTACATTTGATCCTAATGTACCCATAGAATGATATGTATTCTCCACTTTTGAATTTCGCAAAGAGAAAATGTTTTTTCCTCTGACTTAAGTAAATGATGGATTTAAAAATAATTTAATTAAAATTTTTCATTTTATCTTATTGAAAAGCTTTTATAGTCGCATAAATATCACAACTTTTCATATTTTAAAGTATTAAATTTTTCTTAAACTTTATGCTTAATAAACTTATGTCGTATAAATTGAATAGTGAAGGTATGTTATTTTGCTTCAAATTACTATACTAATTAAACTAAATATACATTATTTTTAGGGGAAAGATCAAGTGAATAAAACGATTTATTTTGTAAGACTCTTTATTTCATTTACAAATTAATGATACTATCAATTATTTTACTTTGTGGCAAAACTATTAATCGATGAATCTTCTAATATATGTGATATTTTTTTTGCTTCTAAAGATCAAATATACAAAATTTGTAAAATATTTCAAAATACATGTACATTTTTATAATCATTGACATGACATGACTGACAAATTATGATATTTTTCGGATATCATTTGAATATACTAAGTATAATTTTAAAATATTGAAGATAGATCAAATTAACTGAATGCCATATAATTTGAAACAAGAGAAATATCATATACTCATTCAAATCATGTATCATATAAATATACAAAATTCAAAAGAAATAATAATTTGAAACAAAAGATATTTTTTGGATATAATTTGAATATACTAATTATAATTTTAAAATATTGAAGATAGATCAACTTAACTGAATGTCATGTAAATTGAAACAAAAGAAATATCATATACTCATTCAAATCATATATCATATAAATATACAAAATTCAAAAGAAATTATAATTTGAAACAAAAGATATTTTTCAGATAAAATTTTGAATATACTAATTATAATTTTAAAATATTGAAGATAGATCAAATTAACTGAATGTCATGTAGGTTGAAACAAAAGAAATATCGTATACTCATTCAAATCATATATGATATATCATTAGGACTGGACATCCTGTTTGTCCGATTTGCTTGTTTAATATTGGTTTGTTTTTTCGATTTTTGGATTGACGAAAATGAAAGCCGTAATCAAACTAAAATAAATTCAATTTGATTCGATTCCTATAAATTCGGTTTAGTTATTTCAAATTTTTATTTCGATTTTGAAGATTAAAGTAGTGAGTCTTTCTTTATCATGACCGAACATTTAAAATTTGCGATTTTTTTAGAAATTATATTTGTGATTTATATTTCGATTTCTTTGATTTCTGTCAATTGAATTTAATTTGACTCAATTGAAATCATCAATTCAATTCATTTAACCCAATATCTAATCCCAATTTGGATCATCTCCTTAAGTCTAATCTCAATCGCTCATCATATTTGATCAACAACTAATATTAAATCAATTTTCACTAATATTTTTCTTGAAATTGGACAACTTTAGACTATTTTCTTGAACTGAGGGTATATTGAAAACAACCTATCTACCTTAGCAGTAAGGTCTAGGTACACTGTACCCTCCACGGACGTCACTCTATGGGAATAAATCGGGTTACTTGTGTTGACACTCAATTTTGACCTTAGGCTGCTATTTTAGCAAAATTATTAATTTTAAATATTGATATTTTTTACACATTATTTTGATATGAAATAAATATTAACGTGTCGCAACCATGATTTGAAAATATACAATTTATTTTTATATTATTATTTTTTACATTATATAATATTTTAAATAATTTTGCTAATATTTATTAAATCATTTCCGCAATTATACATGTCCATAATTTTCAAACATTTTCTATTATTATTATTATTATTTTTTTTTTGTTGTTGTTGTTATTGTTGTTGTTGTTATTACAACAACAACAACAATAGTATTATTATTACTATTACTATTATTATTATTAGTATTATTATTATTATTATTATTGGTATTATAATATTATTATTACATCTTTCCTACATTTATTAAATAGCAACCTAAGTCAATTCAATTTTCCCAACTTATGTAATATCTAGCCTAATTCTTATTCAATTAATATCAATTTTAGTGAGAATTGATATTAATTCAAGCTGAATAAACCCTAGCTTGACTCAATTTTGAAAATACTTGTGAAGCTCACAGGAGCTGATCAAGCAACTAAATATGATATCAAAGATGTATTTGAGCTGACCATCAATCTTAGCTTGATTCGTTATTGAGATCGAAAAATTAATGGTCCTCAGTGACGAATAAGTAATTCAAGATTAACTAACACCTCTATCCAAATGCACGTAAAATAATCTTAATTCTACACGCGTTGTCTATTGTTAATAGTAATACCTTATTATATTTATTAAATAGCAACCTAAATTAAAATAACTTTTCCTAATTTATTTAAATTCTAGCCACCTCTTACTCAATTAATATCAATTTTAACCAAATTAACATAAATTTTATAGTCAATTTGTATTCAATTGATGACAACTATAGCCAATTTGTATTCAATTGATGACAATTATAGCCTAATTGATACCAATTTTAAACTCAAATTGAAATTCAATTTTTCTGACTCCTTTTTAAATAACTTTAATTCAGCCGTTCATCAAAACCAATCCAACGACTGAGATCAAATTGCTCAGTCCTCTCTTTTTAAGAAAAACAAAAAACCCTAATCTCATTTTCACCAAAACCATCCGTCTCTCTCCTTATTTTCTATCTCTTCCCTCTCTCTACACTTTACATCTCTCTCTAAAACTAAAATAACCGATGCCGCCTCCACCACCTTCACTAGTGACCACCGTTAAGCTATTTTTATCCTCCCCGAGTTTTTCCTCCACTGCAAAAAAGCCATGTAGCAACCACTACCATTAACACCAGCCGTCGCCGCCGACAGACTCAACAACTTCGTCCAATCACCACGGTTCATTCTAGTCTAATACCAGTTGAGGTCCAGTAATACATCTATTTTCCTAGTTTATGTTGGTCTGCTTGATCTGTTATATTTATTTCTTTATTGATGCATAAAAATAATTATTACTAAATGGTCTTTAATGAATCATAAGTTCGGATGTGTACTATGTTCATTGTTCATAGTTCACACCAATTTTTATTTAGTATAATGATGCATTAATTATTATTTTGACATATTGCTAGTTTAATTAAGAGATGGAGAGAGAGAGAGAGAAATATGTCTAATTTAAATTTCACATTGGCTCTTTGCTAGTCAACAAACCCATTTTCTTATTCGCTTGATGACTCGATCTCTTTGAGGCTAATCATTAGTCTTCATTAAGCTAAGATTCAACTCAGTTAATAACAATATTTTATTTTTATCAATGCTTAACATACTAAGAGTCTCGTTTAGGTAAAGTTGATTTTAAATAACTGATAAGTTATGTGTTGAAAAGTAATTTTAAGTGATGAAATTGATTTTATAGATACATCGTTAATCATTTTGATAGATGGGGTGAAGCTGATAATAAATTAATAGTAGATATGTTTGATAAATATTCAGGAGAGCAAAATTAATAAGATTAAATTTGGCACAAGTCAAATTCTGAATTATAGTGACAATATGAAAAAACCATGAAAAAAAATTATAAGAAGCAGGGTGCAGCTAATATGAACTTTGTTTGATCATCTATACATAATTTTTTTTTACCTGCACTGTACATGAAATTTTGTTTTGATTTGATCCCCACAAACTAATTTCTATACGTTAAAAAAGCAGGGTGCAACTAATATGAACTTTATAGTTTCAATTGCTTTGCATATGGAAGTATATTTGTATCACACCTGTATCTTTTTACTTCTTCAATCCTAGATTGTATTACTATTTCTTATAAGATCATAGCTTAAGTTTTGATAGAATATGCATTTTGGTGAATGGAATGTCCCCCATTATTGAATGGGTAGAATCTTGTACCCTTGTAAGGCCTAGGCAGTGTCCTTCCTTTGAGTTAGCTTTTGGGGTGTGAGTTAGATTTAAAACCTAATTTTAAATGTTATTAAAGCTTAAAGGTAAACTTTTGTTTTGAATTTAGTTTACTTTGGTAACTTGTGAAGTGAATTAGTGACTTGAAATATTTAAGTGTAGGTACTTAAAAGGTGAACTTTTATTTTGAATTTAGTAAGGTACACGGTCACTTTAGAAATGAATTAGTGACTTCGATTTGTTTAAGTGTAGGTACTTCTAATGTGAACTTGTATTTTGAATTTAGTTTAGTTTGGTAACTTGTGAAGTGAATTGATGACTTAAAATGTTTAAGTGTAGGTACTTGAAAGGTCAAATTTTGTTTTGAATTAGTAAGGTACATGGTCACTTAAGAAGTGAATTAGTGACTTTGATTTGTTTAACTGTAGGCAATTGAAATGTGAACTTATGTTTTGAATTTAGTTTAGCTTGGTAACGTCTGAAGTGAATTAGTGACTTGAAATGTTTTAAGTGTAGGTACTTGATAGATGAAGTTTTATTTTGAATTTATTAAGGTACATGGTCACTTGAGAAGTGAATTAGTGACTTCGATTTGTTTAAGTGTAGGTACTTGAAATGTGAACTTGTGTTTTGAATTTAGTAAAGTACATAGTCACTTGAGAAGTGAACTAATGACTTGAAAATGTTTAAGTGTAGGTACTTGAAATGTGAATTTGCGCTTTGAATTTAGTAAAGTATGGTCACTTGAGGAGTGAATTAGTGACTTGAAAATGTTTAAGTGTAGGTACTTGAAATGTGAACTTTTATTTTGAATTTAGTAAAGTACATGGTCTCTTGTGAAGTGAATTAGTTACTTAAAATGCTTAAGTGTAGGTACTTGAAATGTGAACTTTTTTTTGAATTTAGTGAAGTGCATGGCCACTTGAGAAGTGAATTAGCAACTTGAAAATGTTTTAAGTGTAGGAACTTGAAAAATGAACTGTTTTTTTTGAATTTAGTTTTGTTTGGTAACTTGTGAAGTAAATTAGTGACTTGAAAATGTTTAAGTGTGGGTACTTGAAATGTCAAATTTTGTTTTGAATTAAGTTTATTTTGGTAACTTGTGAAGTGAATTAGTGACTTGAAAATGTTTAAGTATAGGTATTAGAAATGTGAACTTTTATTTTGAATTTAGTTTAGTTTGGTAATTCGTGAAGCGAATTAGCGACTTGAAGTGAAAACAGAAAAAGAGACCACATGTGGTTGGTTTTTGTGGTTGATTTTCTTGTTTTTTCAAGTAGTGGTAGTTACTTTAAAACATGGTTAAGTATAGTGACTTGAAACGTGTACTAGTGATTTGAAAACTGTTAAAGTGTAGTTACTTGAAATGTGAATTAGTTACTTGAAAGTGGTTAAGTATAGTTACTTGAAAATGGTTAAGTATAATTACTTGAAATGTGAATTAATTATTTGAAAGTGGTTAAGTGTAGTGATTTGAGATATGTACAAGTGAATTGAAAATGGTTAAGTGTAGTGACCTGAAATGTGAATTAGTTACTTGAAAATGGTCAAGTGTAATGACTTGAAATGTGTACAAGTGACTTGAAAATGGTAAGTATAGTTAATTGAAAATGCTAATATATACATATTTATACTTGTTAATTGTTATGATTTTATTTGATACTATAATATCATATAATTTATGATAATAATGTATTTTTAGCACTTTTTATGACCTGAATTAACATATTGTTATGGAGAATGAGTTTGAAAGAAATAAACAAGAAATTTTAGTTGCTCAAAGTGCATCAATTATGGAAGGAGGATGAGAAAGGAATTAGACTTGTTGAAGAAGCATGTATACAAGAAATCATCTGCAAATGATGAACGCCTATCTCAAGAAGACAACCAAGCTTATGAGGATGAAAGTGATGATGACTCTGACGACGTAAATGAAATTGATAATCCTGATAACGTGAATGAAAGTAATCTGATCCTAATGGTTGGTAGTTTTATTGAGGATTCAAGTTTAAAATATTTTGTTTTAGACTATTTAAGTATCATAAATTATTGATGTGGGTGTTTTGAATTATGTTTTTTTTGTTAGCTGTAAGGGTTTGCATTAGATTTGTATTGAATGATGTTTATGAGAATTATTAAAGGTTTTAAATAGATTTTTGATTAATTGTGAAATGTTATTAGTAATTTAAGTGTGAATTATTATTTGGGAATTTCTATAGGGATGTACATGCTAAATATTTATGAACATTTTCTTGAAAAAAATTATTCTTGCGGATTTACCTAGTGTATTTTATACAAATTTTCTTGCGGAATAGTTTAATAAATATCTATAAGAAATTTTACCAAATAATTCATGCAAAATTTTTATGGTTAATCACAAAGAAATTCGTAAATAACGTACCTGCGGATTTATTTTTGCAGCTAAATTACCTAGGGATTTACTTGGGAATCTTCATGGGGAATAATTTGGGAAAATCCGCAGGTAAATTCTTTTTATGAAACTTTACCAAATAATTCATGCAAAATTTTGATGTTTAATAGCATATAAATCCGTAAATAACGTACCTACAGATTTATTTCCGTAGCTAAATTACCTAGGAATTTACTTGGGGAATATTCGTGAGGAATAGTTTGTGATTTTTTTCGTGAAAATTCCGCAGGTAAATCCGCAAATAACATACCTGCGGATTTATTTCCACAGCTAAATTACCTAGGGATTTTATAAATCTGCAGGTAATAATTACCTCCGAAGGTACTTTCTTTGGATTCTAATTGGTAAGAAAATCCGTAGGTCAAATTACCTGGGGATTTTACCACATCATCCCTATGAAGATCCCCAGGTAATTTGTAGTTTTGTAGTAGTGTGGGCACAATATTGAGGAGGATGAGACTTTGACACGTCTTGGAAATTCGGTGCAATTACGATGGCTGCTACATGTACTATTATTAGGTTTTAATTATTTTATTTAGTCTTAATTTTTCATAACATGTATTCAATAATTTGGATCGTTATTATGAATATTATCGGCTAAAATCCTCTTTTCGGGGTTAAAGCCAAGAATATGAGTACTATTATTTTGGATTAAATTTGATTAATTTTGCTTATAATATTTGGTTTTTTGTTTATTCTTGTTTTAATTATTTTATGGATTGATCACCAATAAAATACATATATTGTCGAATTTTTGATCTCGGGAAGAGGGAATAGGGAATAGGGAGATAGAACATGGGAATAAATAAAGTTTGGGTTTTTATTCTTTTATAAAATAAAGAATTTAACTTAGTATCTAGGACAGAGATGTACTTAGATGCCTTACTTGATTCAAACGTAGGAGGATAGCTTTAATTCACTTTATTGGATTATTACATCCCCACTCAACGATGTAGTTGTAATGTCCATATTAGGTAAATGGTTAGATGCTGAGAGACCGTAATCATGCAATTAACCCTACGAATCAACAACCAAGATAAGCAGGTTAACGAATGAAATTCAATCATATAGTATGCTTTTTCGGAGTGCTTTACCCCTGGGTTTTCTCCTAATGATTGTATAAAAACCTTAACTTTACGCTTTGCTTGTTTTGTTTGCAATTACAAATTCCAAACTCTTTTCGGTTACTATTGTACTGAATTAATCTAAACTGTGAACTGAAATCAAATCATTTCTGAATCTTGTCTCTGTGGGATCAATAACTCGGTTTTCTTGAAGGCCACTATATTACTTGGTAGACGACATACACTTACATGTGCGCTGTCAAGTTTTTGGCACCGTTTCCGGAGACTTGTATTTTTGCAATTGTTTATTTTAGTTTTACTTTTAGATTTATTTGGTATTTTTATGCTTGGTCTTGGTTTGGTTATTGCAGGAAACAGGCTTATAGGTTGATAAACTGGAAAGGGATCGATTTTGGTAGAACCAAGCCCTGAACCTGAGCAAGACTTTCACCAACGTAGGAGAGAAGAAATCCTTCTCCCTAGAATTCCTCAAATCTAAGAAGGCGAAGAGTATACTGTTCCAATGGATGAACAACAAGAAGCCCGGAGGACAGTTAGGCAAGTGTTAGTCCCACTTCCGACGAACTTGACTTTCCCAATTCAAAGATCAACAACTGGGGTGATTTTGAGTTGAAAGATAATATAGTGCAACTTCTTATCAGCAGTGGACAATTTGTAGTGCTTTCACACATGGATCCACAAGTCCAGTTGAAAGCCTTCATTGAGCTTACTGATATATTCACTCCAACTGGGGTGACTCTAGATTATGTGAGGTTGATGATCTTTACCCACTCACTCTTGAGGAAAGATAAAAAGTGGTTGAATGCGGATTGGACCAATTCAATTACTTCGTGGGATGACTTAGCCAGAAAGTTCCTATTAGATTCTTTCAATCAGTTAAGATGCGAGACTTTACAGTGAGATAGCCAGAAAGGCTTTTATTCAAGAGTGTCCATACCACCAACAGTTTAATGAGGTACTTTCTCATACTTTTGTAGAAGCTCTTGATCATAATACAAAGATTTTTCTAGATTCAGCCGTAGGTGGTCAAGCACTAGAATTGACTTATAATGAGCTGTACACATTACTAAACTGCATAGCATAAGGAAATCTAGAGTGGCATTCATATTCTAGAAGTGCCATGAAACGAATTACGGGGTATTAGAGGTAAACCATTTCACAACCTTATCAGTACATGTTTTTTCCTTACAAAATTTAATCAACTCATCGTTCAACAATATGAAGATGGGAGCAGCACAACCTACAGCCACAGTCAATTCTGTCTAACAAGTTGTAGGTTGGTGTAAGGTATGCTGAAATAAGGGTTATGCAGCGGACATGTGTGCTTCAAATCCGAAATCTGTGATGTATGTAGCCAATGCTCAAAGATCAAATTATAATAATGCGTACAAAATGAAGTGGCAGACTCAACCACCAAAGCAGCCATGGAACGCCCCACAACTACAAGCTCAACCAATTCAGTCAACAAGTAATATGGAAAAGGTGATAAAACAAATCCTAGCTAATCAGACACAGTTTGCTACAGACTTAAAACAATTTACAGGCAACCATAAGAAGTTTAGAGTTGCATGTGGGGAAAATCAGCAAGCAGTAAATACTAGGCCACAAAGTGGTTTTCTAGCAGATACAGAAAATCTAAAGCAGGCTATGGCAATAAACTTAAGAATTGGTAAGGAGCTTCATGGAGAACCTCCCAAGGCAACAAAGGAGGTTGAGGTTGATATGGTGGCCAAACAGGTTCTCGAAGAAGTTTATGAAAATTCAAGGAAGTCTGAGTAGTTAAGAACAAAGTTCTGAGCTAGAAGTGAAGAAGACACTGCCATTGCCCTTCTCTCAAAGGAACATAAAAGTGAAGGAGGATGCATTATTCAAAAAGTTCATTGATATATTCAAAGTGCTTCATATTAACTTACCTTTGCTTAATGTTTTGCAGAGTATGCCTATGTATGCAAAGTACTTGAGAGATGTGGTAGCGAAGAAGGTAAAATTGCAAGATATGGGAGTAATATATCTCACTGAAGAGTGTAGTACGGTAATGACATAGAAAATCCCTAAGAAATTGAATGATCAGGGGAAGTTTTCTATCCATATTCAAGTTGGGAGTAAAGACGTTCATGCACTGAATGACTTAGAGGCAAGCATAAATTTTATGTCCCTATCGTTGTTTAAAACATTAGGCTTGGGGGAGCCTAAATCGATACTTGTGGTTATGCATTTCGTAGACAGATCCATTACATATCCAACAGGTGTAATAGAGGACGTCCTCATAAAGGTTGGAAAATTCATTATACCTGTTGACTTTTTCTTCTTGATTTTGAGGCAGATGAGCATGTAAAAATCATCTTGGGGCATCCATTCTTAGCAACTAGAGGGGCCTTAATTGATGTTAGAGAAGGCACACTCAAGATGAGGGTAGATGATAAAAAGGAGGCATTTGATGTTTATAAAGCACCAGTTGAAAATTCCTAATATAAAGATTTATGCATGATTAATGTGATTGAAAGGGATAAGTGTGGGGTGATTAAACTACCAATGAAATCTTCCAACTACTTGATTGAGTGACCTAAGATGAAATAACCATTTCCAAACATGATGAAGGTTAAATAAAAAAGAGATGTTGACCTTGAGAGTGCAAACTCAAGAGGTCAGAAACGAATAAAAAATGGCTCCTAAAAGGGAGTAAAAGGATGAAGGAATATGGTTGAGTTGATATGGGTCGTGCCACAATACTAAATTAGGCATTTCTTGAGAGACAATCAAAGTTAATTAGGTATGTTTTATTTTCAATTTTTTGTTTTATTTCACATATTTTTTGTTTTTGGTTGAGTCACAGGTCAATGGAAGGTCTGAGTACCATAAACTTGAGCTTGAAGCATGCCAAAGATTGAGTGTGGGGTCCCATGGATATCATTCATGTGTAACGATACTACTAGCTAGATCTAGAGGACTTAGGGAGTATTTCTATCTCTTACCTTTAAATTCACTTTGGGGACAAAGTAGATTCTTAAGTGTGGAGTGGGGATTGCCAAATTTTAGTTCAATTAAAAATTTTTAGGTTAGGAATAAGTGAGATATTATTGTTAGTGATATTTTTGATTATATGATACAAGTGGGTTTGTTTTTAAAAGCATGTTGATTGATGTGAATAGCTATTTTTGAGACATCTAGGCTCAAGTTATGACTCTTGTTCATGTTGGCTTAATTTTGAATCCGTGCTATTATTTAGTTGGGAGTTTGTAATGATCCTATATGATTTGAACATGTGCCATGTGAGTGTGAGATTTTTTGTATATTTCTTGTTGCATGTCATGTATAGAACTTTCCCAGTGTGTATGTGAAGTGAAATAAAGAAAGTGGGTTTAGGAGATGATATAGTCATTTCTTTGATAGCCATGGTTGATACTTTTTATTTGTCCTACCCTTGTGCATTATCCTAGTTAACCCCTATTGAGCCTTTATCTTTTTATTTGGAAACCTCATAAGTAGCCTAATCCTTTCTTTTATAGACCATAATTTGATCTAAAAAGCTCCTAAGTTCTTTAATGGAAAATTGAAATAGTAAGGAGTTGAGAAATTAAAGAAGAAACAGGTGTGCCCCAAGGTAATGGTAATTGGTTTATAACTGATTTTTGGTGGATGGGTGTAAACAATATTATTAGAAATATTCCCATGATTGTAGAGAAAGAGAAAAATGATTCTTGCGGTAGTAAACTATGTGTCCACCAAGTGTTTGTGAAAATTCTTAAAAGAGATGGGGCAAAAACAAAAGTATGGATGAATGAATAAGTGTAATTTTTTGTTGGATATTGGTTTTAAATGTTTAATGTAGTGTATTAAAGATCTTAGAGAGGTTAGTCACTATCCCAAATAGTTCCTTGCCGCCCCTTAGCTACATTACAACCAGGAAAATACCTACTTGATCCTAAGCTTCACATTCGACTATTAGTGGAGCATTACAATAAGGGAAAGACTATGGTTAATTATGTGTAACTTGTGAATTCCTTGTGAGAGTTAGTGTAATTTGATTATTGTACCTATTATGTTATAAATTACATTATTGTGAGTAATTATGGGTAACTCTCTTGTTGTGAGGGGCACATATTTGATGAAGGTGCGTGATTTGTATGATATTATTGATTGAATAATATGCATGATTTTGCCATGTATTGAGTCAATTCTTGAGGCTAGGAGGTTTTGGAGTAGTGTTCATAAGCTATCACTTGTGTAAATAACTTGCTTTATGTAGAAACTTGCATTCCGTGTAGTCATTGTAGTACTAACTTGAGTGTCTTGCATTTAGTAGAAGTGTAGTGTCACCTCAGCTTTTATGCTTAGAGTAAAGAGTTGTTCGAGGATCAAAAAGAGTTTAAGTGTGGGTTGATGATCTGAGGTGGTTTTATACACTTTTGTATCATTATTCTAGTTTATTTTGCCTTGTTTTGAGAGAAATTCGTGTGCTTAACATGTTGATATTGATTTAAATAAGAATTTAAGTGTCCAAGTGCATGATTACAATGTTCGAAGTATTTTTCAAATAAGTTTGTACTTAATTGAGTCATTTAGAGTTCAACCCGGAAAACTAGTTTTACTAGCTTGAGCTAGTTATGTGTCTAGTTGGTTTTGGTGGATTCTAATATGTTTAATTTGTTCCAAATGTTTTAAATGTGTAATTATGAGTGGAATAACTTATTTTAATGTGCAAAGTTTAATTTGATTAAGTTAAGAATCAAAATAATAAGTGGAAGATTATGGCGAATTAGCCTTATCTTAGCTCTTATTTTGATTCACCGTTAAGAATGTTGTGTTGTTATGATCTCTAATTTGTGTTATGTAATGTTGTATGAATCTTTGTGATCTAAATAAGGTGATATATTGATGTTATAAAGACTGAAAATCTATGGGAAATACAGCACAAGACAAGGGATGAAAGATGGGACGATAAAAACTTAACCGAAATTATGGATGCAATTTCCAGTAGGTGCGTGCGATGAGCGTATGACACAATCTCCATTTCAGTGATCCTTTAAATTATAAATTATTTTGATATGCAATTCCAGTAGCTGCAGGCGTTTTGTGTGCGTCAAGCCCTCCATTTTGGTGCAATACACCGTGCGACGCACGCTTGATACCCACCACTCCAATTGTACTGTTGACACAGCTATTGGGCATTGTCCTAATTTTATTCAAATTGGCACACGGTTTGAGGGTCAATTATGGGAATTTGATCAATTGTGGGAATTTGTCCTTGGAACCTGTGCAACTTTCAATTCCCACATTAATTAGTAGTAGATTATATTTTATATATATATATATTACCTGGGCACAGTATTGAGGAGGAGGAGACTTGGACACGTCTTGGAAATTCGCTGGAATTGCGGTGGCTGCTACACGTACTATTATTACGTTTTAATTATTTTATTTAGTCTTTAATTTTTCATATCATGTATTCAATAATTTGGATCGTGATTATGAATATTATTGGCTAAAATCTTCTTTTTGGGGTTAAAACCAAGAACATTAGTACTATTGTTTTGCTTATCATATTTGGTTGTTTGTTTATTCTTGTTTTAATTATTTTACGGATTGATCACCCATAAAATACATATATTGTCGACCTTTTGATATCAGGAGAGGGAATAGGGAGATAGAAAATGGGAATAAACAAAGTTTGGATTTTTATTCTTTTATAAAATAAAGAATTTAACTTAGCATCTAGGACAGGGATGTACTTAGATGCCATACTTGATTCAAGCGTAGGATGATAACTTTAATTCACTTAATTGAATTATTACATCCATGCTGACCAATGTAGTTGTAATGTCCATATCAGGTAAATGGTTAGAGGTTGAGAGACCATGATCATGCAATTAACCCTACGAATCAACAACCATGATAAGCAAGTTAACGAATGAAATTCAATAATATAGTATGATTGTTCGGAGTGCTTTAACCCTAGGGTTTCTCCTATTTATTGTA